>OX336388.2:1987998819-1989272967 GCA_946902985.2 Meconema thalassinum
ATGAGAAGTGAATTTTCTGTAATTCACAAACAAGTAATTTGTAATGGCAATGTAAATAGTGTAAATTAATTATTCGATGTTTAGGAGCATTTGACTAACATGTTCAACATTTAAATTATGCCATGCAAGCCATAAAATACGTGATATTTAAAATATGTGATTATAATATGTGTATGTTTAGACAGATTAATAACTTTTTCAAATCCACATTTATGATGTTAAATTAAAGAGAAATTAGGTCTCAGGTATCACAAATGTCAGTGACGAAAGACATAGTGCTACAGTGATCCTGAGAACCCAAGAGAACTTTAGAGATTTTTCTGTTTTATGTGGATGAAATATTTTTGATTAGAAAAGAGATGGTTCGATTTTTGGACAATGACAATTTAACGTTGGCATTCGACCATACTCTCAGGTAGGAGGTATATTTAAAATGTCTGTCTGACTATCAAAGTGAAATAAATTTGTTTTTATCTTAGTTGTGATCTGATGATGATGTGATTTTCCTTTTTCTTTCCTTGTCTTGAGTAAGGCTTAACCAGGAAAGGAGGTGGTTTGCTAGGAATTCAGTTGATGGCGCCCATTTATATTTGCATTATATTTTATTAAACTTAAGCCCGTAACGACCCTAGAGATACTTTGTCTCGTGTTACCCACTGCTTTTTCGATAACTCAGCTGAATTTCCGACACATTCCTTATTTGACTAGAGGTTCATTTAACTCCGCTCTGTCCTGTAACTCCAGGAATGCGATGTAATAGCAGATGGGTCATCGCATCCCCAGGACGAACGGGTACAGTACCAAATTTCGTTCCATTCGGTTGCACCGTGTTCGAATTAATAGGGGGAATCGATTTTCACACAAAGATGGCCGCTATCCGCAAACTATTACGCTGATGACCTATTAGTTTGGTCAAAGGATGCTCCCCCCATGAAGGTATGTTGTTGCAAAATTTGGTAGAGATCGGATGATTAGGTTAGTCGTAATTTGATTTAAACTTTGAACATTTGTGTGGCCGCCATTACGTTTCCGTCAAGATGGCGGCGATATAAAACATGACACTGAGGTGCCTTTTGTTAGTACTACCTCTGTACCAAATTTCGTTCCATTCGGTTGCACCGTGTTCGAATTAATAGGGGGAATCGATTTTGACACAAAGATGGCCGCCATCCGCAAACTATTACGCTGATGACCTATTGGTTTGGTCAAAGGATGCTCCCCCCATAAAGGTATGTTGTTGCAAAATTTGGTAGTGATCGGATGATTAGGTTAGTCGTAATTTGATTTAAGCTTTGAACATTTGTGTGGCCGCCATTACGTTTCCGTCAAGATGGCGGCGATATAAAACATGACACTGAGGTGTCCTTTGCTAGTGCTACCTTTGTACCAAATTTCGTTCAATTCGGATTCACCGTGTTCGAATTGATAGGGGGGGACAGACATTCAGAATACACACACTCACACACACACAGACACACACACACACACACACACAGACTCACACACAGACACACACACACACACACACAGACTCACACACACACATACACACACACAGACAGACACACTTTTTTCGCCCTGTGTTGATCTCATAAGTCTACTTTCATTTTTTGCAAAAATCGAAAGTAGGCTAAATAAAAAATAAATATGGTGATTAAAGTTAGAAATAAAATAAATATGCTTGTAAAAATAAATTAAGTTAAGTTAAATAAAAATATAATAATTTTATAATGTTTTTTTTGGATTATAAAAATACCGGTAATATAAAAATTAAAGTTATATAAATAAATATCAACATTAAAATGATAAAGAAAACAAAAATTAATAATAATAATAATTAAAATTAGTCCAAACTAATTACAATTAAATTTAATTAAATACTAATAAAATATATTTAATAATATTGCGCCCTATACTATTAAGGGACGGAACAGCGAGAACATCTGCCCCTCTGCGTCATATTTCACACTTTCAGTGCTTGTTGATGCAGTGCAAGATTTTCAAGCGCATGTTGCTATGTTTCCATGAGCTCACTAGATTATTTTTCAGAATTTCCTTTGTATAAATCTATTAAATAATGGTTCATTTTATTGTTAATTCGGAGCGTTACCAACTTGTTTTCCTTGTGATTGCTTGTGCGCACGGATATAATTTTTAGTGGCGTCTGAAACGATAGACAGTGATTCTTTAAAAATCGATTTTCCTCCCAGCTCCGCATCATCCAGGAACACTAGCAGATACAACTGGGGATGTTGACAGGCCGATCGCCCAGGCAGCCACTAAAAGGGGGGGGGGGGGGGGGGCTAAGAAGGAAGAGTCAGGGAAGAGATTTTGGAAGGAAGTCGGCCGTGGACCTGCTGAAAGGAACCGTCCCAGCATTTGCCTGGAGATGAAAATGGGAAACCTCCAAAACCATTTTCAGGACGACCGAGGTGGGTTTCGTGCCCACGCTCTCTCGATGCCAGCGAGGCATGAGCTAGCGCGTTAGTGGTTTCGGCCACCGTGGCCGGTTAGGCAGAGTAATCCAATATGAAATTGATATTACATTACGAGGGGCGTCATACCCGTTGTGATATCACGCCGTTGCAGCACTGCGGTCGGCATTCCGTGCAGGTGCGCTGTGTACCTGCATCTATTGGCAAGGCTGAGACGCCATTACGGCAACAGTCGCCTATGTGTGGGTGTGTTGACAAGCTTTTGAAATGGCATCGCCGATCACGAATCCCGCCGACTCGTAGAAAAAGAAAAAACTCCCCTGTAAGATATGCTGCCATTTGGCCACCACTGTCAGGCAAATTGCGTGCTTACTCAGGAGAACCCCGTATGTTTAGGAGTTATACGCAATTTGCCTGACAGTGGTGGCCAAATGGCGGCATATCGTACAGGGGAGTTTTCTCTTTTTTCTACGAGTTGGCGGGACCCGTGATCGGTGATGTCATTTCAAAAGCTTGTCAACACACCCACACATAGGCGACTGTTGCCATAATGGCGTCTCAGCCTTGCCAATAGATGCAGGTACACAGCGCACCTACACGGAATGCCGACCGCAGTGCTGCAACGGCGTAATATCACAACGGATATTACATAAAAAACGCCCCTCGTACAATTCCTTCGGTACAAACCTCGTATGAATTCATCCCATTCATATAAAAGAGCGGCCGACTAATTTGATTTTAAGATAAAGTGGGCTAAAATGTTGGCAACATTGTTACGATTGCAGTAAGTTCAAATGGCATCTGTAAAACTGTATCATCAGTATAATCCTTAAGATGCAATGAAAGCGCCGAGAAGTTAAGTAAGAGGTGCAAACGAAGTATTGTAAATAATAATAATAACAATAATATCGTATGACCTCGGGTGCCGGGTGCAAGCTTTGTAATTTGACACCCAGAGGGTAGCTTGCATGTCGAATTTCGTTGTTCCTTGAATCACTATGAAAGTCAAGCACTATAGCGCTTTCTAGTAGAGAAATGAGATACATTGTGTTGGCGGAAACTCCCGAGATTAATTTTGCCATTATGAACACGGCCTACTGAATTCAAATGGGTTCTTTGACATGCCAACATCGTATGACATGTGTGTCGTATTTTTGCCGCCTTTCAAAAATCACTTACCACGGTCAGGAGAGAACCTGCAATCTTGGGGTTAGTAGACCGACACGCTATCCACTCACCCACCGTGGCAAGCTTGTATTGTAAATGAGCGATGCCAATAGAGAATGGACAGTGTAAGAAGTGCAGTGTTTACTCGACCCACACATAATCTAAAGAGAATTCGTTTTTAATAATTATAGCGGCTCGGGTTTCGACAGGGGTGATCCATACACGATAGGAAAATTAATTGACCCAGTGAATATACCAAATAAAATCATCTCATTAAAATGCTAGTAATTAACGTACCGGGAAACCTGCTGGAGCATCGCCGGTGTTAACAGCGTATATGTGCTGGAAGATCTTGAGCGCCTCGTCTGGACAGCCATTCTCCAAAAGGAACTTGGGGCTCTCGGGAAAGAAGAGTAACCATACCGCCAACAGGAGACTGGGCAGAGAGCAGATCAGCACGAAAAGGTTCCAGGAGTCGAATATGAACTCCGGGCTCTCGTAGCGAACGTGCAGAGGGATGAGTAGCCAGGCTAAACCTATAACATGAAACAGTCTGATTGAGAGTGAGATACATTACACGAGTCAAACACAGTGTTGCCAAATCTTGAAATGGGAAAGACCTAAACCCTGCAATTTAAAACACCAGAAAAGCACCAGATGGACTCTATGATTCAAAACACTAGAAAAACACCAAAAAAATAAATAAATTTATACATGAATTTTCTTTTAACTTACATTTCATTCATGAAAAATCTTCCTTTTCACTTTCGGAGCCTGCTACCGCTATTACATCTTTAGAGCAGGAAGGTGTAGTGTAGTACTGCTGTACTCTGCATATTTCCAATTTTGTCCACTATATCCTACTGCCTGCTAGTCTAGTAGGCAACGAACAAACAGCGACCGTGAGTTTGAGATAGATTTACAATACTGACTGTGGTTGCGTAAGAGCCTTTGCATGAATCTGGGAAATCCCCTGGCAGCTGGGAAGAAAATAGAGGATAGGCGGATTGTTTGTACAAGTGCACTAGCACTGAGCTCTGCATGTTGCGCTTACTTAGCATTTATGCACGAGAATGAGAATTTCAGGGACTTCCCCTGCTGGAGTGTTGACCTTGTACCCGTGTAAGGCTGAACTTTTCCTATCTTTATTGATTAACTTTATTAAAATTATTACATGGCTTTCAGGGTTTACTTATTAGTCACAGGAGACAATTTCATGAAAAAATCCCTTAAGCACCAGATTTGGCACTGGTTTTATTGAAATAACACCAATATTTCGCTATGGCGCTATATGAAAATATCTGGCACCAGATGAACTTCAGAAACACCAGATCTGGTGCTAAAAACACCAAATTGGCAATATTGGTCAAACACTAACTTCGAGGGTCCAAGAAAATCATCAGGAGGATACGCAGCCTGGCCAAGCCTAAGACACAGTATACTGCAATTAATACCTGATGGCGCAAACCTGCTCGAGACCTAGAGCGCAGAGGGCAAAGAAGGAAAGGAAGGTAGTGGAGGGGGTCACTGCTCCTGTGCTCATGGGAGACACTAACGTGCAATACGATGTGAACACTTCCGTACCAACGAGCGAAGTGAACGCTCCTCCCCTTTAAATCACGCTGCACCACATGGACACGCCCATATACAAAACTCGTTGCTTATGTATTACAGTACAGTTTATATATATAACGGGTGTCCATAACGAGCCTTGCGAGCCAAATGTGGCTCTTGAGTCAATCTCGTGCGGCTCCTTGAAAAAATAGATCAGATTTTAAAAGGTTTGGTCGGTCGGTTGGTTCCTCAGTTTTGGGGCTGCCACAACGCGGTCATGTAGCCCCGTGTACTTTGGGTGTGTGTAGAATCTGTCTGAAAACCCATGCTAATTGTGATGGCTGTATTGTGTGTGTGTTATCTGTTTTTAATTCAAGTAAGGACTGCAGACATTCAATTTTTAAGTAGTTCCTACTTTTGCTACCAGACGCCGCCGTCAACGACAACTAGTTCTGAATGTTGTTACTATATGCCACCGCAGTCGAATCCTGGCGACGAACGTTAGTACCCAAGAGCTTTAGTCAAATCTAACCAATAATTTAGCTTCACACAAGTGTAAGTAGTTCCTACGTTTGTTACCAAACGCCACCGTCAACGACAATTAGTTCTGAACTTTGTTACTAGATGCCACCGCAGTCGAATCTTGGCGACGAACGTTAGAACCTAAGAGCGGTAGTCAAATCTAACCTATAATTTAGCTTCACACAAGTGTAATTAGTGGAAGGTTCATTTATATACCATAAATCTATGACATGGGACCGCCGGCTTTACTTGCCCTCCGAAGGAAGGCATACTGAGAGATTTTTAACGCTCTTAAAAATCCGACGACTTCGGACGGGTTTGAACCCACGACCTTGGGCATAGAAACTTTGCATGCTACCAACTACGCCACCGAAGCCACCATTAAAAAGTTTAAAAAGCATATAAAGTATATAAATGGACTGGCGTTTTGGAAGAAAGTTCCAGAAAAGAAATACTAGCAAAAGAGTGTGCTTATCTCAATGTTTGGGACTACTTACTGTACTCAAGGCTCAAGTTCACGAAATCTAACTGATGAACCTAAAAGTGAACTCGTGCGAACTGCACTTGCCAATTATCAGTCAGTTTTCAAACAACTAACAGCAAAAATGAACACTCAAAATAGCATTTCTCAAAAGTAAAATCCTTCATCTTGTTGTGTAATTGAACAAAAATGTTACCGTACGTGTTAAGTAAACTATATAAATGTTTCTTATTTTTTATGAAATAAGAAACGTGGCATTATTTTATTAATCATTATTTTTTTTTTACAATCTGGCTCGTTTCGAAACAGCTTCATAAATTTGCGGCTCCCAAAGTTAATATTATTGGCCACCCCTGACATATGGGATGCACGGGCATGTAATGGGGAAATCTTCATCTACAGTGTCTGCTGTTAAATCAAACATCGAACACGACGACAAAGACTGATTGATTACATCGACGGAAAATTCCCAGCACCTAGATGATGCGTGGAAAGTCGACGAAATCTGTCGCACTGCTGAACTTGGTCACTGATTTGATGAAAGGCATTCTTTTTATGTAGCAGCCGAAGCGAATGACGACAGCCTACTACAGGGCGTCAGGAAATGTTCTCCGCAGTTCCTTCATGCGTCTGCGAGAGCTAGCATCAGTAGTTACGTTGGCAGCACGACTGTCGCTTGTATTAAAACAAACAGTGAACTTTGTACTCACCACAACCATTCATAACTAATGCTGGAAGTGCTGATGACACACACGTCCACTTATTGCAATACACACTGACGATTTCGACAGCCTACAGCCCACACGTGTGCGACCTTGTCAAGGACACCATGCTGCCAACTGAACTGCTGATGCTAGCTCTGGCAGAAGCGGGCAATCACTGCGGAGAACATTTCCTGGCGCCCTGTATTATCTGAGATAAACTAGACACTTATCTTCAAGTAAATGGTTGCAATGTTATAGGGCAGGAGGGGTATATCTGAGCGGGCAATTCGTGACCGGTCGTATGCGCGTGAGAATTTTAGAGCGTGTCTACACATTATATCACGTGACTTCTCCTTAACAGTTTGCCGGCACATCCGCCAAGCACATCGCCGATCACTATTCTCACCGCTCATAGCACCGGGTGAGTTAGCCGTGGTCGTTACGGCATGGCTGCTGGCAGTCGCTCACATCCGGGAGGCGAGGAGGTTCGAATCCCCCTGCCGGGAACATAGAAGATGGTCTTCTGTGGTTTACCATCTTCCTTCCAGGCAAATGCCGGGGTTGGTCCCTAACTATAGTCCACAGCCGCTACCTTCCAACTCCTCGTCCTTACATTCAAACTTTCCTCCCCCAGACAACACTCCACACGCGACGGTACTTGTAGCTCACCGACTGGGTGGCCGCCTCGAAGCAGCTACAAAACTGGCGAGCCGAACATGTCCTCGGACACTCCCGGCACTAAAAGCCATACGAAAAAACCGCTCTTAACATTGCTTTCTTACACGCACTCCATTGTCTTCGCGTAGCAGCCAGCCAGCAGCGGCCAAGTTGACGACTCAATTGCTAATCTAAGTTAATAGCTCTTTCTTAGGCATACCTCCCTTAACGAGTAAACGAGTGAACGCACCCCATAGGATTGTACCACCGTTACATCGCAGCCTATAAGAGACACTTACACTAGTAGTTTCCCCCTATTATGGGAAACTGCACCTTTTCGGAAACCACCCCTAAATTATACATCTACATACCCCTGTTCATCCCTTCCCCCAACACCGGGATAGAACAGATTGTTTTCAGTCCTAGTACCTCATTTGCACTGGTCACAAATGTATGAAGGCTTGCTGTGCTTGGACACACCATTGCGCACGTAATATTGTACCGACCTACAAGGAACAGCGATTTTATAACTGACAGACCACGTAACATTCAAACTTAATTAGTAAAATGTCCAGAATCTGAACCAACGTGAATTGAAACCGTAACCAAATGTGGATTGTACATGCCTACGAATTGTGATTTATTGTGTTTTTATTGTGATTGTGTAATGCCTTATGTGAAATATTCGTTACGTGAACATGTATATCTGCACAATACGTAGCCTACATAAAGTGCAGGAAATCGTGCGCTAGAACAAGACAAAAGTTTCGAGCGAAATTTTCAGGGAGGCCCATTCCTATAAATCGGACAATAAAACAACTGTCTAAGAGATTCAAACGTCCAGGTTCAGTAAATAATAAAAATAGACGTAAAGGTCGTTATTTCCCTGCTGAAGCTGAATTAACCGGAGTAACCAGAAAAATCATAAGGAGATGCCGATTATGTTTGGCAGCGGATGGTGAACATTTTCAGCATCTACTGTAAACATGGTGAGTAACAAGAAGTTCCGTGACGAACTAAAGAGCCTACTTTTCATGCCAATGATTATTCTACAGTATATGAACCTATCTAGAATAATGACGAAATTAAGTTGTTAATATCGAAATGTCCAATTAGTTCGAAATATTCCTGGTATAATGTAGCCTAATAGAGCTCTACAGTTGGCAGCCCTGGTGACTGAATATGTTCTTAGTTCCATCTCTTAACGAACAGAATACAAAATTTGGTTGAAGTCCAATGGACGTTACATGCAGTTAGACATTTGATCCATCAGCACGCGTAAAAGCATGTGGGCAACAATGTCATGCGTGTGCTGGTTAGAAATAATCTGAAATATTATGATATCTTGTTGTACCAATTTTTAGATGAAATCCATTTGTTAGTATAGAAGTTACATGTATTTTAAAATTGGACCTATCAGCAAGCATAGAATCATGTTGGCAGCACTGACATATTAATTACTCCAAATTAATCTAGAGTGTCAGGTGCTAAACGTGTGCAAAGTATAGAGCTGTTGGTTTGCATACTTTCTGATATATTCATATTAGGGTAAACAAATATAGACGGCAATTATTAACAGTTGGCAGCCCTGGTGGCTCTTAAGAATACACTCAGTCATATCTGTTTTTGTACACATATTACATACAAAATTTGGTTGAAATCCAATTAATAGTGTATAAGTTATATGCATTTAAATATCGGACCTATCAGAAGGCTTAAATTTATTTTGGCACCAGTGTCATGTATGGCCTCCTGGAAATTTAACTGAAATAGTATTATCTACATGTGTGCCAATTTTGGAATAGCTCCCATGCATACCTTCCATGATATCCAACATGGAGCTCAAATTTCTATTGCGTTTTTTCAGCAGTTGGTAGCACTGACATCATTTTCAAATATGGGCTTGAGATATTCCGGTATACATCATTACTCATACTAAATTTGGTTTCGATTGCTGCAGCCGTTTAGGAATTGATTGGGGGGGGGGACACACACACACACAGCCAGCCAGCCAGCCAGCCAGACAGACAGACAGAAGGACAGACAGACAGACACACATTTTCCCTGATCGATCTCATAAGTCTAGTTTTTCCTCATTTTTGCAAAATGTGAAAATTAGGCTAAAAATGCATGATACTGGTTTTAAGCACCAGGTCAGGAACCTCCTTTGGGACCAACAAATTCCTTTAACATCCAAGAAAATGATGTATCAGGCCTACTTCTTACCTATAATGACGTATCTCACCAAGGCGGTCCGGGTTCGATTCCCGGTCAATGCATGTGAGATTTTCGAAGTGAAATGCCATGTCCTGTGGTTCGGATTCCACGTAGAAAGGAGGTCCCGTGGCTCATAATCACAAGATTCACGGTCACGTAAAACTACAATCTTCCTTCTTCTTTTATAATGACGTATGGACTTGAAACTTGTACTATCAACAGAAGAGATAGTAGCAGACTTCAGGCTACAGAAATGAAGTTCCTGAGAACAATGCTTCAGAAGCCCAGAAGAGACAAGATCCGAAATGTGAAGATTCGTGCAGAGATTCAAGTGAAACCACTTCATGAAGCAATAGCAACATCAAGGTTGAAATGGTTTGGTCATGTGAAGAGGATGAATCCAAGCAGAACGGCAAGAGTATGGCTTGAGCAAGATGTGGAGGGCAAGAGACCAAGAGGCAGACCACGGACACGCCGGATCTCCCAAATAAAAGAAGACCTGCAGGGAAGAGGTGTCGATTGGCACCAGGTAGAGGAGTAGGAAATATACCTGAATAGACAAACATGGAGAGCGCTCTTATACCGCACCCGGGAAGCTGGAGACGGTTAATGATAATCATAATAATAATAATACTCTGTCGTACATATGCGCGCAAGGCAGCCAGCAGCTCAGCCGTCACTGGTGGAGCGCGTGAGCGAGAATATCCTTGCCAAGCATAATAGAAGACCCTGTAGTAATAATTATAATCTTATTGGAAATCACGGAATAAATTTTGAAAGTGTCAAAGTAGTGTAGGTGTAAGGCCTGTATAAATGTATTGTATTGTTTTCTATTTGATTGTTGAAGTCTGCTTGGGCTCTTGGAAAGTGTGGTCATCCCTGCCATATAAAATACAGTGTGTTTCTTAATTCAAGCGTGATCAAAGACGCACCACTGGCACGTTTGATCAAAACTCGATCCATATTCTAGTTTTGAATAGTTGAGTCACCTGGTAGGAGGATGACGCCAGCAGTCCAGAAAATCTCCAACCAGCACAGGACCTTCTCCCTTTTGTTGGTGGGCTGGAACTCGCCCAGGTATGGGTAGCATATGCCCATGGCTCCCGTCACCCTGGAACACAAAACGTCGATATGTGTACGGTATCGGCTTAACGAACATCATCATCATCATCATCTTCATTTCCCTTTTCCCAGCTGACACTGGGTGGGGGCAAATATGGTTCCTCTCCACTTTGTTCTGTCGTTCCACCATTCCTCTTCCGACACGGTGTTCCAATCCAGGTCCTTGGGGGCCGATAACCTAGATGTTAGGCCCCTTAAAACAACAATTATCATCATCATCATCATCATCAATCCAGGTTCCGTTTACTAATGTTATTCTCCACCTAGTCCATCTAACGCATTCTTGGTTTTTCTCGTCCTCTCTTCCCTGTCATCCGTCGTTCCAGTGCTCGTCTTGGTAGCCTTACATCATTCATCCATTTGACATGTCCAAACCATCTCAATCTGTTTTGCTCCCGTTCGTTATTTAGTTTCTTTACTCCCAGTTCTTCATTTCTCACTCTGTCTCTCCTCGTTTTCTGGACCATACTTCTCAGGAATCTCATCTCAGCTGCCTGTACTCTGCTCTCATCCCTCTTAGTCATTGTCCAAGTTTCTGCTGCATATGTCATTATAGGAACATAATATGCTTTGTTCATAACTTATTTAGCCTTAATTGGTATATCCTTGTTCCATACTAGTCCCCGTAACTGTTGGTAGAAATCATTCCCGAGTAGTATTCTTCTGCTAATTTCCAAATCTAGTCTTCCATCTTCAGTCAGGTGAAACACTTCAAATACTTGGCTTAACAAACATTCCTGTAGACTATTATTTATTTCAACTTAATTTTAAACAGAGAATTGGTAATGTAGTTCCAGTAGATTCTCGATTATCCGACCTAAACTGGACCTAGAGTACGTCGGATCACCAAAACTGTCGAATAATACAGAATTACTTTGAAAATGAACTAAAAAAATAGGTAGGCTGTACTGTAATACTAATATGGTACTCTATTTACTGAATTATCAATTCAGTGTGCATGCAGTATTGAACAAAAACGTTCCAAATGCCTTGAGAAAAGAAACTTGTCAACAATATCTGCTTGCCTGCTGATTCACGTTTTATTGCTGCGAGAAATGAAATGAAACTCCTCCGTTGCGCTCGCCTCTGGCTGCTGCTCTACGTACGAAATACCATATCCAATGCGCCTAATCCTCCATTGTGATACATAGTTTTATCCTTTTGTTCACCTTCTTCTTCTTCTTCTTCTCCTTCTTCTCCTTCTCCTCCTCCTCCTCCTTCTCCTCCTCCTTCTCCTCCTCTTTCTCCTTCTTCTTCTCCTTCTACTTCTCCTTCTCCTTCTCCTCCTCCTGCTTCTTCTTCTTCTCCTTCTTCTCCTTCTTCTCCTTCTTCTCCTCCTTCTCCTCCTCCTTCTTCTCCTTCTTCTCCTTCTCCTTCTCCTTCTCCTTCTTCTCCTCCTCCTTCTCCTTCTCCTTCTTCTTCTCCTTCTCCTCCTTCTCCTCCTTCTTCTTCTCCTCCTTCTTCTCCTCCTCCATATTCTTCTCCTTCTTCTTCTCCTTCTCCTTCTCCTTCGTCTCCTTCTCCTCCTCCTTCTCCTCCTCCTTCTCCTTCTTCTCCTTCTCCTTCTTCTTCTCCTTCTTCTCCTTCTCCTCCTTCTCCTCCTCCTTCTCCTTCTTCTCCTTCTCCTTCTTCTTCTCCTTCTCCTTCGTCTCCTTCTCCTCCTCCTTCTCCTCCTCCTTCTCCTTCTTCTCCTTCTCCTTCTTCTTCTCCTTCTTCTCCTTCTCCTCCTTCTCCTTCTTCTTCTTCTTCTTCTTCTTCGTCTCCTTCTTCTTCTTCTCCTTCTTCTTCTTCTTCTTCTTCGTTAGCATTCACGAAACCATCAATATTAGGGTCAGTTTTTTCAAACCGCTGATCTTGTGCACACCACTTACATCTTGAGTCTTAGCATCCTCACAACCAGGAATACAATTCAGTAAGGGAACAATGTCGTATAACACGGAGTGTCGGATAAGCGGAGGTCAGTTGAACGGGACTCTACTGTATTTACAAACTGCACAATTCAAAATATCCGAAGAAATAATGTTATAAATCTTTCCACAGTCACTTTGAAATACTATAATTGCCTACAATGTACTTGACAGTATCACAATACTGCCTGTGCCACATGTAATGATGTGAGTTTGAGTCTTCGGTCTTTTGACTGGTTTGATGCAGTTCCCCAGCCTCCTTGTCCTGACTTAATCGTTTCTTCTCTACATAGTTACCACACCTTATATCCGAAACAATCTGTTTAAACATATTCTAACCTTTATCTACCCCTACAGTTCCTGTCCTCAACCCTTCCTTCCATAACTAACTTTGCTATTCCGGGGTGTCTTAGCATGTGTCTTACCAACCTATCTCTTCTCTTCATTAGCAGTCGCCATAATCATCTCTCCTCTCCCACTCGTCTTAATACCTCTTCGTTTGTTACTCATCTACCCTTCTGATCTTCATAATTCTCCTGTAACACCACATTTCAAATGCTTCAATTCTCCTCTTTTCTTCTGCACCAACAGTCCAAGTTTCACTTCCATAGAGTGCCATGCTCCGGACAAAGGCTGTCAACAGTGACATTCTAATACCTAAATCTATATTTGATGTCAACAGACTCCTTTTCTGTGGAAATCCTATCCTTGCGTGAGCCAACATACTTTTTATATTCTCTTTGCTTCCTCCATCACTGGTTATTATGCTTAATGATATATGTGGTGGAAGTTTTAATTTGAAATGGACAAAAGCTTAAAAAGAAACTTACTCTATATTGTAATCCTTGAGGTAGTGTTTTAATAATGGGCAATGATAAGTGTTTAGCTATTTACCCGAATCCATTAAAGAAGCGAAAGAACATGAAGAGGCCGTAGTACTGCGCAAAGCTGGAGGCGATGCCGCTTACTGCGTCTAGGAGGAGGGCGGCAACCAGGACGTACTTCCGACCTTGAGTGTCTGCCAGACAACCCCAGAAGTAGGAGCCCACAACCATACCTGTAACACATCATTTCAATACATAGTATAATAATAATTATACGTGTAGTTTATCAGTGCGGAAAATGATCCCGTGACACATCATGACAGGGGAATCAGAAAATATGACGAACATGTTACACGAACAAAAACATCGTCCTGTGAATAAAGAGGTCAGAATGGTAAGGAATAATTGCATGAGTTAGAGGTACAATAATAATAGACTAATAATACTAATAATAATAATAATGAAAATCCACAGCCTGCTTCCAGTCCACCGACCGGGTCAGGGAATGGAATGAATGAAGCCCCCATCTAGCGGCGAGGATATGAACTGTGCCGGCAGCCGAAACCTGTCGCACTCCCCTGGGGCAATGATTAAATGAATGACAGATGAAATGAAATGATAGTGGAGAGTGCTGCTGGAATGAAATTGTGTACAGGGAAAACCGGAGTAGCCGGAGAAAAACCTGTCTGCCTCCGCTTTGTCCAGCACAAATCTCACATGGAGTGACCGGGATTTGAACCACGGACCCAGCGGTGAGTGGCCGGCGTGCTGCCGCCTAAGCCACGGAGGTACAATAATAATAATAATAATAATAATAATATAATCAGTAACTATCTGAGAAGAAAATTAATTCAGAGCCATCCTTGTGGTCGATAAGAAACAATGAGATAATACGTTTGTTTGTGCGCCACATGAGATACTCTCCCACCTGCTTAAGGTCTGCACCTACAGTGAGCCCCCAGTTTTATCCAGTGCCCCGTGAGCAATTTGATGGTACGGAAGTTTGACACCACTGTTCAAGAGTATTTTATGACGGTCGCCAATAATAGGGTTCATATGTTAATGCGTATTTATTGCTAAAACAGATACGATTAAAAATATATAACATAAAATGTAATGGCATCATCACCATCATTTTGTATGGCTTTATTGACGGAGGAAAATGCCCTCTTCCCGTGTCTTAACACCTTCTATAGCTTGCCACGGCGGTTGGTTGGTAATCGTGACGGATTACCAACCCCAAGCTTGCAGATTCGCTCCTGGCTGTGGTGAGTGAATTTTGAAAGGCGACAAATATCACGGCATGCTTGTCATACGTTGTTGACATGTTAAAGAACCCATTTGAATTCAGTAGGCCGTGTTCTTAATGGTAAAATTAATCTCAGGATTTTCCGCCATTTCCACCAACACAAAGTTCCTCCTTTCTCTACCAGAAAGCGCTATAGTGTCAAGGAGCTTAGACATCTAACCTTCTTGACTTTCATAGCGCTCCAAGGAACGACAAAAAAATTACATGCAAGCTGTCCTTTGGGCGTCCAATAACAAAGCTTGCACCCGGCACCTGAGGTCATACGATATTATTATTATTTTTATAATAATTATTATTATCATCCTCCGTAACGAGCGAGCAAGAACTAGTGTAATGCTAATGATTCGTAAATCGCTCAAATCATCAATTGATGCATGCACACTCTGGAAGGAGAGACTAATAGAAGCTCGCGTCAAACTCTCAAGAGGTTATAACAGTTCTAGAAGTGTATGCTCCAGTGGAGGGTGATGATATAAAAACGGAGATATTCTATAATCAGCTACAAGATGTGTATGTATCCCGTTTATAATTTCTAAAATACCAAAATCAGATATGCTGCTCTTATTGGGTGATTTCAATGCCCGCATTGGAAATATTGAGATAAAAGGATACATTGGAAAACATGAGGAAATAACTTGCAATAATAATGGGATTAGATTACGCAGTTTTGTTGTCTACAACAACTTGAAATTAACGACCTCCTTCCTCACACACAAGGAGATCCATACATATACAGCGTGGTCCACCAGCCCCTTATTTTATTGGAGGAAGGCAACCCAACTAACGCGTATATCACAGTCATCCTAAAAACATTAGTACCTGCTCCTTTACGTCCATTGTACAACTTTACCGTTGAGTACATCCTCGCGAATATAGTAGAAATCAATAGTGGCAGTGTTCTTTCAATGACCTCAAATATAATAAAGGTATTTATTGCAGCCAATGGCCATGAGGCAATATAAAAATAATAATAATAAAAACCCAAAATATTCAAGATCACATTCAACTGTCATTGACAACAAAAGCTATTAAGTGACTCAACCCTCCGTCCGCATGTCATGGCATGATACCTTTCACAGACACTTCCACACAATTTGCAAATGCATTTCATACTAGGCTCATGATACCCTTCCATTTTGCATAACTTGAAATGGAATCCATGTATTGCGAAACGAGTGATTGTATGTCTCAGGTCGTAACATGGACCCTTCCACTCATCGGACGTCATTGCGGCTGTTAAATAAAAGTCACTCCATATTTGCATCCTCTTCGTTTTGAGCTCTTTTAGAAGGTCCTCGTACTGGGCGGTAGATGGGAGCAATAGTTGACACCTTAAATCGTCGATGTAGAAGGTCTCTCTTGACATTTCATAACACAGTCGCGATGGGCTATACTTTGAGATACACAGGACTTTTTTCATGAAAGTTGCCTTGACTCTTTCTATGCACTTCATGTTGTTTTTCGTGAGATTCTCCCATATAATGTTCAGACCGTAGCTTATTATTGGGCTGATTTTTACTCTAAATAATGTCATAGCTGTCTCTAAAGATAGTTTATTAAGATGTTCTATTTCATGCATTGCTTTTATGGCATGTATAATGCATGATTGAAACGATCATAGCTCCGAATAACACCTTCTTACGTTTGGACAGTAAGTGCCTACGAATAGATTCAATACGTGCCATCAACACACCATGGTTCTCGGTAGCTATGGTGGCTAAATCAAGAATTGCTAGAGTAGCGTCAACGTAGTCGCATTGTAGTAGGTTCGAACCTTGAACTAGTACATTTTTTGTTGCTTAATGTCGTTTATTGTGGATGTACTATGGACGCATATCTATCTGCTCCAACGAGTGAATTTTTTATTTGATCCTCAAAAGGACCGTACTTATCCGATGGTACGCAGCCAGATTGGACGACGGCATAATGATCTGTAGAACAAAAGTAAGGTATCCTGTATATTCAAGGTAGCAAGTGATCGAAATTTTGACCACCTTTGTTTAAAAGGAAAACTCCGACTCACTCAGACGACCCACATAACAAATAGATTTGTTATGTGGGTAGGCTCTCGAATAAATACATCAGACCGAAACTATAATTTCTTTCAACGGCGTCTGTGCGAAAAGCGCTTGCTATACACTTACAGTAATAGTTAGTTACTGAGGTTTTAATGGGCGGAACTACGAGGTCATCTGCCCCAAACATACAGTAAATACAGATAATTATAACATTATTGGTTTTTCGTCCCTCTTAACTGCTCTGGCTTTTAGATACGCCGGGGTGCCGGAATTTTGCTCCGAAGGGGATCTTCAACGTGCCAGTAAATCTACTGACACGGCTCCCTCGCATTTGCGCACCCTCAAAAGCCAGCTAACTGCGCCAGGATACGAACCTGCATCCTTGGGCACAGCAAGCGAGAACGTTACCGCTGAGCCTCGCAGCAAGGCAGTAATTACAGAACGTGTCATATTATTATTCTGGGATAAATATTGAACTATTAAAATTCTAATTATCACGAATAGAGTCGCCTCCGTTGCGTAGTGGTCAGCGTGATTAGCTGCCACCCCGGACGTCCTGGGTTCGATTACCGACTCTGCTACGAAATTTGAAAAGTGGCATGAGGACTGGGACGGGGTCTACTCAGGCTCGGGTGGTCCAAATGAGTCAAGGGGGTTCGATTTCCACCTCAGCTATCCTCAAAGTGGTTTTCCGTGGTTTCCCACTTCGCCTTTGGGCAAATGCCGGGATGTTACTTACCGTACGGCCAGGGCCGCCTCCATTCCTCTTCCTTGCCTATCCCTCCCGATCTTCCCCTCCCTTCTCATCCCTCAAGAGGCTCCTGTTCGATTTGCAGGCGAGGCCGCCTGGGCGAGGTGCTGATCGCACCTCCCCAGTTGTATCCCACAGACGAGATGTTTCAAGCTCCAGGACACTGCCCGTAGGGGCGGTAATGATGGGATCCCTCGCTGAGTCCGTGGGAAAACCTAACCTGGAGCGTAAAATCGACTAAAAAAAAAAATTATACCGAATACTATCCATCCATGGTTTTGAACATTATTTAGGGAAAATAGTAGCCTCCGTAGCGTAGCGGTCATCACGGTTAGCTGCCGCCCCTGAGGTCCTGGGTTCGATTCCCGGCTCTGCAACGAAATTTGAAAAGTGGTACGAGGACTGGAACGGGGTCTACTCAGCCTCGGGTGGCCCAAATGAGTAGAGGGGGTTCGATTCCCCCTCAGCCATCCTCCAAGTGGTTTTCCGTGGTTTCCCACTTCGTCTTCGGGCAAATGCCGGGATGGTACCTTCTTCAAGGCCACGGCCGCCTCCTTCCCTCTTCCTTGTCCATCCATCCTAACCATCCCTTACCTTCCCTCATGAGGCCCCTGTTTGCTTTGAAGGTGAGGCCGCCTGGACGAGGTACCAATCCCACCTCACCAGTTGTATCCCTTCCGATTCGATGTTCCCAGCTCTAAGACACTGCCCGTAGAGGCAGTAGTGGTGAGTTCCCTCGCTGAGTCCATAGGTTCCACCAACCTGGAGGGTAAACGACTAAAAAAAATAATTAGGGAAAATAACCATTTAAATGAGACAAGAAAATAACTTTCCCTATCTTCTTCGTAGATAATGTGAACAAAACCAAGTTGAAATCTTGCTGTACGAGGTAGGGAGGGTTTAATAAAATAGTTTAAAAAAATTTATAATCTGCCGTTGGATAGTCTTGAACCCGGGATCTTCGAAAGAGCGAGTGGGCGCAATAACACTTGCACACATTTCCAACACACTCTGGAGGTTTTTGTTGTGCTTCTTATTAACAAGTATGTTAAATATTCAATTATTACAGTTAGATCCTAAATATTGATTGGAATGCATTCATTCAGTACCTAGCATGTACATCGAATCGGAAGGGATACAACTGGTGAGGTGGAATTGGCACCTCACCCAGGCGGCCTCACCTGCAAAGCGAACAGGGGCCTCATGAGAGAAGGTAAGGGATGGTTAGGATGGATAGGCAAGGAAGAGGGAAGGAAGCGGCCGTGGCCTTGAAGAAGGTACCATCCCGGCATTTGCCCGAAGACGAAGTGGGAAACCACGGAAAACCACTTCGAGGATGGCTGACGGGGAATCGAACCCCCTCTACTCATTTGGGCCACCCGAGGCTGAGTAGACCCCGTTCCAGTCCTCGTACCACTTTTCAAATTTCGTGGCAGAGCCGGGAATCGAACCCAGGACCTCCGGGGAGACAGCTAACCGCTACGTTACGGAGGCGACTAGCATATTTTCTAATTTACTTAAAGCAAGTTTCGCGTTAATAAGGCGAATGTACTGCAAATAATGCCCTCAAACGACAGCCCTTCGGTTTTATTTCATACAAATTAGCGTACAAAATGCTAGCGTGTGATACAATTTGGTCATACAAGCAGGTGTACTGACGAAGAGAACAGAATCATACAGGATTTTGTACCAGCGATCACAGCAGCTTCCTTGCCAGCGAGTGTCGTGTGATACGGGCCTAAAGATATGCTAAAACTTTTTGTTAAAATTTAATAACAAAACAAGATGTTCGGTAAAGAACGTATAGCCTACTTTCTCCTAAATGCATGGGTATTGTTATAACTCTTTGTCCTTTTCAAGGAGTATAATTGAATGTTGGTTGTAGTAGCTTCTTGAAATACAACGTGCTATACGGATATTATACATGAATATGATGTGCCCTTTGCTAGTGTTACCTCTGTAAAAATATCATTCAATTCGGTTTCACCGTGTTTGAATTGATATGGGGAATTGATTTGCACACATACATGGCCGCTATCTGTAAACTATTGGGCTTATGACCTTGTCAAACGACGCTCGCCGTATAAGTATATGTTGCAAAATTTGGTAGAGATCGGATGATTAGGTTAGTCGTAATTTGATCTAAGCTTTGAACATTTGGGTGGCCACCATAACGTTTCCGTCTAGATGGTGGCGATATAAAACATGACACTGAGGTGTTCTACGCTAGTGCTACCTCTGTACCAAATTTCGTTCAATTCGGTTTCACCGTGTTTGAATTGATAGGGGAGGGGGGGGGCAGACATTCAGAATACACACACTCACACACACACACACACACACAGACAGACACACAATGTTCGGCCCGTGTAGATCTCATGTCTACTTTCATATTTTGCAAAAATCGAAAGTATGCTAAAAATTCCATGGTAATTTCTAAGGAATACGTACACTTCGATGCAAGCACTGGCGATCAGAATATCCTTCGATATGTTGTTGTTTTGTTTCATTTGAGGGGCTAGAACATCGCGGTCATTTATCCCGGTTTACTTGGGTGTGTGTGTAGAATTTGACTGATAACCTGAGTTATTGCGGGCTTATAATGATGTGTATATTTGCAATTAAGGATTGGGAAGGAGGCGGCCGTGGCCTTAAGATAGAATCCATCCCGGAATTTGGCCGGATTAGAAGTGGGAAACCACGGAAAACCATTTCCAGGATGGCTGAAGTGGGAATCGAACCCACCTCTTCTCATATTTGCTTCACGAGGCTACGTGTACCCAATTTCATCCCTCAGACAAGTATTACATTTCTTGGCAGAGCTGGGAATCGAACCCGGACCTCCGGAGCGACACTTCGATATGTTATGTTAATATTCATGCCAGTTTTTTAATTTTCTGCCATTACAGGCCATGTTGCATAACGTACCAATTCGATAGTATTCTCTTTATAAATCAGCTAAATTCAACGTACTCTTCACAAAAATATGTCGTAAGGCAATACATGTGGCAATGTAGTTACATCCCGACTAAAATGCAATGTGGGCTTTCGTTCAAAAAAGTATGCCTACTACTGGATTCGAAGAAGCTGCATTCTAACCGCTCGCGCCCACCACGTACGGCCAGGCTTTAACCCTATCAGCCACCAACACTTAGTAGAAGGAGCCCGCTAAACTTGCTGTAGTTACTGTAGCCGTCCCACCTCAAACGTTTAAGTCCATCTCAAAGTCTTCAATCACGGTTTATGGTGTTGATTTAACTTTCTACTATTAAATATCACGTGGCGTAGGCTATTAATTCGATCGTATTACGTGTATGTGTGTTATTTCAAGGAGCAGTAAGTCATATGTTAGTAGAATGGGCCATAGTATTTGGCGGGGAAAAGTTTTTTTTTTAAATCGTGTTTACCCTCCAGGGTGGTGGCTCCCAGGGACTCAGCGAGGGAACTCACCCCTACCGCCTATCCAGGCAGTGTCCTAGAGCTGGGAACATCTAATCGGAAAGGATACAACTGGTGAGGTGGGATTAGCACCTCGCCCAGGCGGCCTCACCTGCAAAGCGAACAGGGGCCTCATGAGGGAAGGGAGGGGAAGATTGGGATGGGTAGGCAAGGAAGAGGGAAGGAGGCGGCCGTGGCCTTACGGTAGGGACCATCCCGGCATTTGTCCGAAGACGAAGGGGGAAACCACGGAAAACCACTTCGAGGATGGCTGAGGGGGAATCGAACCCTCTCTACTCATTTGGGCCACCCGAGGCTGAGTAGACCCCGTTCCAGTCCTCGTACCACTTTTCAAATTTCGTGGCAGAGCCGGGAATCGAACCCAGGACCTCCGGGGCGGCAGCTAACTATGCTGACCGCTACGCTACGGAGGCGACATGGGGAAAAGTTTAAGGTTGGTTTTTCTCTGCTAGAACCATGACCCAATTACATTGCTGTCACACAGTCAGAGCGCAGAGCAATATCGACCCTCGGGAGAAATGCGATGTTAGTTGGGTTTCATAAAACTAAATAATAAGGGGCGGGTGGACCACGATGTATAAGGTGTGTTCAAAAAGTAACGAGCCGGAGGCTGTAATGCGCAAACCAGTGATGACATCGGCTAATCGTGGCGTGTGTGACTAGGTGTGGTTCCGACCAGAGTGTGGAAGGTCACAGCCTGTCGCTAGAGGGCACGCGTGCACGTCACGTGACGATACAAAGCAAGCAAGCAAGCAAGCAAGCAGCAGCATGCAACAGTCGAGATCGAACGAGGTAGTAATATGCACGTACCGAGTTTCATTCAAATAGCTTTGGCGGTTTAGATTTTATTTCGGGGGACACACACACATACACACGGACAAAAGGGGATCTCATAAGCTTTTTTTTCTTTTTATCTTTTTTTTTTCATAAATGAAAATAGGCTAAAATGGAAAGAACATGTAGACAGGATTAGCCGAGACCCTAAACAGATTCTCCCGCATGCTCCAAGTGGTCAAAGAAATCTGGGAAGCCCAAAGAAACGCTGATATGAGACCGTAACAGGCCAATAGGTTTAATACGTGAAAATTAATTATGATGTAGAATTGGTCTAAGATGTGTAAAAATTACTCATCACATGGATGTTAATTCATTTGGAAATAAGTAACAGTTAAGAGGTTAAGGGGTCGTCCGCATATTACGTAATAACAAAAACTTATGATTACGATCATAACATGACTCATTTTACGCTCAAACTGGCTTTCCGACTCTTTGATGAAAAATAAAGAAGGCATTTTTTGTCTAATGTAGTACATATCTTGTGCTTTTCTGCACAACTGCATCGTTATATATTTTTCAGTAATTGATGCATTTGAATCACAGATATTGTGTTTCTTGTTTCATTTATTCATGCGGACAAGTCGTGATGAAATCAGAAATATTATGTATTGCTTTGTCATTATGTAATACAGGAGTGGTTAGATGGGATGATTGCGCGTAATACGTGGGCAGCCCTTAACATGACAAG
Source organism: Meconema thalassinum (assembly GCA_946902985.2). Taxonomy (NCBI): domain Eukaryota; kingdom Metazoa; phylum Arthropoda; class Insecta; order Orthoptera; family Tettigoniidae; genus Meconema; species Meconema thalassinum. The sequence continues at coordinate 1,988,021,472 of OX336388.2, forward strand.
GGCTTGCTGACTCACTTGCTAATGCTATCTGACAATGAGAGGTGAGCAGCATACCTTCCTGACGTGGATGTGTCCCAACAGAGTTCTAATACATATATGCTTCATACAGACATATAGAAATTGCAAGGGATTCATCATTCCCTTCGCATTGACCGTAGAGTGTGTCCAACGCACGTTACAGGCCGGACGTTTGTTTTAGACGAGTGAAAAATCTTAATGGAAACCTGGAGGCGAGTTACTACAGTACCTGTGTTGTTATCAGCTGCCCCAAGCGGTCCGATGATTGACAAAGCTGTTTCACACTTCTGCTAGGAGTACAGTCATTGGCAAATATAATGACATTCTGTTCGTAACTATGTAACGTGTACTTCCGCGACACGCAATACTTCGATGTGGACTGTACTGTCTGCTCAAGTCTGGAATTCCATTACAACAGATCGGATGTGACAAGTGTGAAGCGATAGGGTGAGAGAGTGAGTGTGTGTAGGCTCACCCGCAGGCTTCAAGGTCAAGGGCAATCGTCTAAAACAAACGTCCGGTCTGTACTTAATATCTGTCTCCGACCAGGAGTGGGGATGGACGATTCTTTTGTAAACGATTTTATTGCTGTCGAGCTCCATTCATATTTCTCGACTATCGATGTGCTAACAGTGATGTCTTGCTGCAGTTTCCTATGTTAGTAAGTACTTTGTTCCTCGTGGAGTTTATGTAATTTCAGAACAGAGAACTAACTACTTTCAGCAGTGAGGAATTGCAATCTTATCGGCAATTTGTTTAAAAAGTGCGTTTGAACAAATAAGCAAGACGATAGGCTCTACGATAACTGTGTCGCGTCGAGCCTGCATAACATTTAAGCCGGGTGAGAGTTCTCGCATGGGTCCGATAGTTAGGCTATTGTTATTATTGTTGTTATTATCTGATATTATTATCATAATTATCAACATCATTATTAAGACCAGTGAATAAGCTGATCATATAATGCTGAAGATCTCAAATTCAATTTGTATCTTTGTTGTGGTACATATTCGCTGTATGTGAGAGGTCCCGGATTCGAGCCGAGGGCGAGACTAAGATTATCGTAGTTATCAGTAATGTGTATTTGTGATATCAAGATTGTTTTTAAAGTGGAGGTTTCCTTTTCACTTATCAACAGGAGGAATGTGCTCTGGACAAAGTATCTGGTTATAACCGCCATAGCTGCTCATCACAGTTGACAAGTACAGAGGAACATAAGTTGTGTGGAGAGAGACCAACACCGGAGGTCAGGGAGTGGTGAACTGTCAAACATACCTTCTCCCTTCTCTTGCTTGAATTGGATGACTGGGTAGCTAATTGCGTGTAAGTGCAAGGCCGTTGTGCCAGACTATTTCCTGACTCGCGAGATGAATTCTTTGAACCCTACCGTCGGCCATCCTTGAAATTGATTTCCGTGGTTTCTTAGTTTTAACTCCAGACAAATTCCGGTCCATTGTTGTTTCCTCCCAAATCATTGGCCAATTTTAAATATAAGATGCGTTCAAAAGGTAACGAGCCGGAGGCTGGAATGCGCAAACCGGTGACTACATCGGCTAATGGTGGCGTGTGTAACGAGACGTGGTTCCGACCAGAGCGTGGAAGGTCACAGCTCGTCGCTAGAGGGCACGCGTGTACGTCACGTGACGATACAAAGCGAGCAGCAGCATGCATCAATCGTCCAACGCTGCCAGTCACATTGCAAACAGTGACATGGAGGCGTCAACCGAAGAGCGAAGAGGTGCTGTTCGGTTTCTGACAGTGGAAGGAGTAGGGGGAACGGACATTCAACGCCGAATGTCACAAGTGTACGGAGAACACTGCATGTCCCTTGCAAGGGTCAAGGCGTGGCACATGCGCATCAGGGAAGGGCGGGTGTCGTTAGCCGATGATGCCCGGTCTGGGGCACCCCGCTGCATTACCGATGACAACGTCCAGCTGGTTGATGCACTCATTACCCAGGACCACCGAGTGACAGTGAACGCCATAGCCGCCGTGGTCGCTCCAGGACAATGCACGACCTCATACGGCCAACACAGTCGCGGCACTCCTGCAGAAATTCAAATGGGAGGTTCTCGGCCAGCCTCCTTACAGTCCAGACCTCTCTCCCTGTGATTACGCCATGTTTGGTCTCCTGAAAAGGGCTCTGCAGGGCCAACGATTCACCTCGGATGCCGACGTCCAGCTGTACGTGCGGAACTGGTTCATATCGCAGCCCAGAGAATTTTATGAGACAACCATTCACCGCCTCGTGTCACAGTGGGGCAAGTGCCTCAATAGCCAGGGCCAATACTTCTAACTGGTTTCTGTAATTATGCCTCCGGCTCGTTACTTTTTGAACGCACCTTATATATTCATTTTATTTCTCATCAACTCCCTTGATGAGGCCTTTTCATATTCTGTCTCCAATAGCTAGGGTTATTCGTAAAAATATCTCGTAAACGGTTGATTCTAGGGACATAAAAGAAAACAAGAATTTGGTGTCCATATATTTTGATGATTGGTTCAATGTCTATTGTATTTGATAACTTTTTATATTAAGCTGTGTCACTTTTACTAACATTTGTAATTTGAGTTATATTTTTTTTATCATATGCCTTAAGGTGGCGCTAACTGAATAGCTGAACAAAACAGTTCCGATTCTTAATATCTTTTGTCGTGTGGCGTCCTCGGAGGCCGAGGGCAGGTCTTTCTATTTGACACCCGTGGGCGACCTGCGCGTCGGGATGAGAGATAGAATGGATGAAGATGAATGAAACTGGCAAGGATGTGGAAGGAAGCGGCCGTGGCCTATCAGAAGGTACCGTCCCAGCATTTGCCTGGTGTTGAAAATGGGAAACCACGGAAAACCATTTCAAGGACAGCCGAGGGTGGGGCTCGAACCCACGCGTCTACCGAGTGAGCAGAGAGCTTGGCCCCATGACCTAACACTGCGCTTTAGCCAGCGTAGCCACTGCTGTCGGTATTCTTAATAATTATGATCCTACCACCCAAACTACTGAATCAAAATTGTTATGAAAATTTATCAACACTAGTGGGCCCGTGCGAGCTTTCGCAACGTTTATGGGGTAGTAGGGAAGAATGTGGGAGAACGAAGTATTAAATATTGAAGAAATGTATTTATTGTTGTTAAACGGCATACGTACATGAGAAGAGCACAAAGAATTATGTAGAACAGTGTTTTGTACTTGTCACAGCACCTCTTTGTAGACAATATTCGATGTTACAACGAATTCATCGGTTATTGTTTGCTCGGGAGTTTCTTCTACAGCAATTTTTACATTTGCAAAGGATTGAACCCTAGAGAAAGTCTTGGCGAGACCACACCGGAGCTGAGAGACTTCTCAGCTAGCAGTACGTCACGCTCCCGCCAGATGGCTGCCGCCGCGCTGCCCTGCGCTCTAGCGGCAGGCTCGCCAGGTTACGGTGCTCCCATTGTAAATGTACATTTTTAAGGTATTTGTTTAATTGTGAGGCATTTAAAGAGGAAGTGAGTGCGTTTCGGGCACACATGGGGTTATGCGGAACCGGTAGGTACCCCATATGTGTAGGTTGGTGTTAACAGGACCTTATTTTCGGTACACAATCGGAATGAGACCTTAGCAGAATAATATAGGGAGGATTTACCTTTATGAAAGTTACTGAAAAACCATATCATTCACTGTTACCAACATTACAATTAATCAATTCTTAAAAACAAAATATTGAGCAATAGGTACATTTATGACCTTACTATTGAAGTTAAAGCATCGCCGTCTGTTGTGCTCTAACGCCTTCCCATTCAGCGCGAGGTGTGTGCTAAGCAACGAACAACCCCTACTTGACGATCTTCCCGACAGTAGCGCTGCTATGTTGAACCGATTGTGAGTCTGTCCAAGCGCGTAACTCCGCTTACGTCTCTAATTTTAATATCTGACACCTTTGATGTTTGTTACACGAGTTGTGTAATGTGAGATATGCAGTGGTGTTGATCTTTTGTATTACTTACAATAGTTACAGCATTTTCACTACGACTCCATAATATTGTCATGCCTATGGAATATATTTAATAATACCAATCTTTTGTTGTGACGACGTAATCTCTGGAGTAACAACCTATAGCGCTGCGTGGAGAATTTTAGTACTCCTGCATGTTCGCTGTTTGGAGTGAAGTGGGGAGGAGTTAGAGCATAGCAGATGGCGATGGCTAACTATTTTAAACTAAATACATTTGAAGAATTCATGGCTTGCAATCTAACTTAGAATCATGGTTCTAGTTCTTCAAATTTGTTAGTAAATTTTTCATCGATAAGTTTAAAAAGAGCTTTGTTTTTGAAACAATGCATACATACATACATACTGCAGCCATTATTCTAGGTCAGATTATTGCACATATGCACATAATGATACTGTGAACATTTCAAGTAGGTCGATGGTGGAATTTCTGAGATAATGTACCTTACTTGCATAATCATATATTATTGGTGTATTTATTTTAACATCAGCTTCCTGACTTTCCACACAAAAATTACAACAGAGCACGTTAACACCCACCAATCCATTGTTATAACTACTCACCAAGCATAGGTGCCGCCGTTAGCCAGCCCTTATCCTCTGACGTCATACCGAAGTCGCACTGAGCCGCCGGCAGGACGAACGACAGTAGAGTTATACCGATAGCAGTGTCCATGTAGATCATCCCGCACAGCGCCAGTAACATGTAGTGGAATTTGCCAAAGCCTGGTGATAAACAACAAACATGTCGTTTTACAATAAAAGGTGTTAATGGAATTACTGTTTCCCAAAGGATACAGAAAATTGAAAAGCAAGAAGGTGCTTGTGAAAGCAAAGAAAATGGCTCCATCCTGAAGCAATACGAAAGTGGTCCCGGGATAGATTTTGTCAAGAGGATAGGGTGTGGTTTTAAGTGGGTAAGAATCTCACACGCTTGAGGAGTGTGGACCCTTCTCAAAGTCTTTTTTTTAAGGTGTGGAAATACGAGGTCATCAGCCACTCTTAACGCAGATTAAAGTATACAAATTTGGAATAAAAATAATAATTTAGAGGTGGACATCTAAATATGAAAAAATCGGAAATTAATCAAACAAAAGTTAAATAAAACTAATAATTATAATAATAAACAACAATTACACAATAAAAAAATGCAGAATTTAAAAAAAAGTATTTGTTTCTCAAAGCCTTATGTAGGATTTTCCACTTCCTCGTACAGTAAAATAAAAAGAAAAAACATATTATTATTATAGCATGCCATTGTTACATGTTTATCCCACTCACCAGTTTGAGCCAAAGCCATCTCAAAGTCGGCACCATTTTTGTTGAAGTCAAGTCCTGTAACCAAAGCAGAAAACATGTTTTACAGCTTGCATAAATTGCCTAAGATATCAGGGTAAGATACAACAACAACAACAACAACAGGAAAAAAAATGTGAAAACAAATTGTTCTGGAAAGAACTACTTTAATTCAGCACATAAATCCCATAAGTTCACAAGTTTTACAACGACTTAACCTTTTACCTTGAAGAAGCAATGCGAATAGCGGGCATGTGTGCACTATTAATTCTAATTCAACTGAATTTCCTCGTAGGAACAGTGGTAGAGTGTCTGCGTCATGATCTCAAGATTAAGTGTTCGGTTCCAAGCCGAGAAAGTCGTTTTTTTTTTAAGGATGGCAAATATCCATCGTATTCCAGGTCATATGATGGTGGCTCGTAAAAGATCTCTCGTACCACTGATGGTGATTGCAAGACAGCATTAATTAAATCTCAGCCACTGGTCGCCCAATAGAGTTCTGGTTCTCAACAACAGATCTACTGTACTGCACACTGGAGAGTAAAATCGCATCGCATCAATGGCTTCAGCTCAGCCATGGTAGTTGAGACCATATCCAAGTAATAGGTTCCAAGAAAAAGAGGTTAAATTTGGTACATGTTTACTTAGTTGCTCTATTGCTTGTTTCTATCTCTATGTGAACTTGATTCATAGACCTCTGTCTGAAACAAATGATCAAGAAACCCGAATTATTACTGACAGTAAAACGCACGAATGTGCATAACATAATGTATATTTACACTAGTTAGTCCTTGCCATAACCGCACAGTGATTTCTGTTTTTGTTTTTACATCGTGTGATGTGACATATGTTACAGAACTGGTCACATAACGAGCACACGCAGAGTTCATTTGGGGCGTGGTAGGATATGTTTTTACATATTTTATGGTGGTACCCATGCAGTGCTAACTTGATCACCAAATGTCTTAATATGTGATTAGCGTTGGTCAAGTTCCGTTTGATCATGGCATCCGTGCTGTAAAATTCTAGCGGAATGTCTTCTCACGTCTCTCTGCTAGGTGCGTTAAAGCATTTTTTTGAGGATGAAAGTTGTAATTTTTTACTTATTTTTTCGACGAGGAAGGGTTCCCGTGCTAATTCATATGTTAGGCGGGAGCGCGTGTATTTTCAGATGCCCAGTAAGGTTTTCAGGAATTGGGCTTTAACTCTTTCGATGGTGGCCAGATCTCTCTTCGTTAGTCGGTCCCGAATTAAATATCGAAAATTTTTGGGCGCCACCTTGGATTCGTGCGTGACACGGTATTTAAGTCTTGTCCATGAGCTTGTTTTATAACCTTCCTTCATGGTATACAATGTCAAGTTGATAGTATTAATAGCATCCGAGATATTGAATACTGTGAAATATTTCGCGCAGTCGCCATGTTAGACTGGTGACAATTTTATGGAAATTTGAAAGATACTGCGCCCGAATTCCTCTAGAGCACAGCCCCAAATCCGCGCAGATGGTAAATGGATCGTGGAAATGTCAACACCCAGCTAAGAGTTGAACAACTCCCACCGGACTAATGACTAGGGAACCCTAGGAACACATATATACATCTCTAACTATACTACTAACTAGTTGCATACAGTACAGAAAAAAGAAATAAATAAAAGTAGAGCACTAACGAGCAACTCGGCTCTCGGGCGTTAAGATAAATTGTCGATCAGCTGTCTGCATCTAGCTAGCGGTATCGTTCTAGTGTAATTAAGCGTTGAATCAAGAATCAGTTCTAAAAACTTAGCAAGAATAAAAATATGCTTGCCATTTATTGACAATAAAAACAACATAACAAATTATGTTCCCTTCACCAAGAATAGAAATACAATATTTATGACTCACTTCGGCTAGATGCGCTTGATAAGTGTATTTTTTGCACCCTTACACATATATGAAATGTATCTCTTGCTTTAAGATATTTAAATAAACACATTGTTAATTCTTATGACAGTAATATCTGTCCTACTTGTTCACTGAAGTTGTGCTTTAACGTTCATCATAACAAACACACTCCCTACTTAATACAATCGTTAAAGTCTTCTAAATAAGATATCAAGCTTTTAAATACAATAAAAGAAATGGTTAATAATAAAGATAATAAAGTATTTACATTTTATACATGATCGCGACCCGCATGATATCATGACAACTGTCTCTAATTTATTAGAGTTAATTCCACTACTTTCCTCCTGTCTCACCATCTTTCTACGTATATCACCATCTTTCTTCGTATTTCACACAATAAAACTGGTCAAAATAGTTATTTATGTGTCAATTCCACGTGAATCATGAATACAAACAATGAAGTTAATATCTCATCACTAAAGTGTACAACTGCGGTTTTTCATAGATTAATAATTAAACAAACTTACAATGCACGACTGTTCAGATAAGCTCTCCAACCAAATATCGAGTGTGTGTGGCATTGACCCTCACGTCTCACACTCCTATCTTCTCCAAATACAAAATACAACTTCTCTTAATCACCAGTAATATTACAAAACCTTGCCACATAAACTCACGTTGCATATCATCGCGTTACTGTTACGCCTTCATACTACAAATGCATTTCATTAACATTTCTTCCCTTAGCACATTCACAAAACTTCTACCGTTCCATATCAACTACTTTCATCAAAGTATGATATTTAGTATTCCTACTAGAAATCACAAATGCAATAACGTTCACGAATACACTAAACCTCCTCCTACAAAATCCTCTATCGATTATAAATTCCGAGCTATATTCAAATACTTTCCACTTACGTCCTTCTCTGCTTCAAATACTTCCTTGTTACAATTTCTCGCTTAACTCTGAATTTTAAGTCTGCTTGTGTCTGTTATAAAAATAACAATAACCTTCCCTCACGTTTCTGTTCACAATAAATGCTAATATCCTTCCTTCCACCTCACAGCTTCATTTATGACAGATATACATTCATAACATTTTATAAAATCGTTTCTTATTCAGTTATGCCTTCAATTATCGCATACTGTTCTTCTCCGTACAATAAAATTCTGGGTTGTATAATGTCTTTACATTTCTTGCATACTGGAGTTCCTTCAATGCCAATATTGAATACTCCTGTCAACAACTTCGTTTTATACATAATATTTCGTTTCTGAGATGAATAAACTCTTTACTTATAGGATTTTCTGTCCTTCCTTTCTCTACTTCAAATTATAACTTATTTACTTTCGTGAAACACATGACTATAGTCTTTCTCTGATACATTATTTATTTATTTATTTATCACAAGGTGATGCTTCATTTCTCATGTTTCAATACATATATAATCGTTCTTCAATATACTACAACTTTACGGAATTTTGCGATGTTACAACAAATCTACGGAATATACGTTCGCAATCGCAACGAAATCGTTCTAGGTAAAATGTTAACGCTCTAAAATGACAATGAAAAATACTAACGATGTCTAAGATCATCGATCAAGCCTTCAAAATACGTCTAAGTAACGTATGAAAATAACTATCGCAATTACTAGAAACTTACTAAAACTTTCAAGACAATACAATAACATAGGTTATAAATGCAAATATGTTGGTCAAAATTCTGGAATAACGTGTACAAGATCTAACTACAGATGTGTGAAAAATGCACTCGTCTACCTTCTTTCTGAGATCGCTGGTGACAGACCTGATGACGCCTGTGTCCTCGGAATCTCGCCATGTGGTTTCTGGAATGCAGAGTGCTCCTACAAACTGGCTGCATTATGTCATCTCTGCTATGACTTGACTGCAATGAAGGTGAACGGCCTGGATCGATGTTACCAAACAGATTTCCAGCTGGATCCTCGTCGGCCGACCTGCTTCCCTCGTTCATGACGGTGACACGTTCTCGCCACAGCCCTGGTTGCCTCGCGTCCTCCAGTCCTGGGTTCCTCGCTGTCTCCCTCACGAATCCGCTCGTCTTCTTCTTCTCAGATCTAGATGTTCTTTGAAGTTGGTAGTTTGCAGTGTGCCTTCCATCACAAGAAATCACCTCCATGTCGTGAATTCCTCTCGTAGTAGCTTGTAACGTTATATGAGCGAAAACTGCGGTGTTCTGCAGCTCGCTGTTCATATTGCTATGTCATCCTGGTCATTTCTGGATCTCACCGGATTAGCATAGTTCTACTTTCTCAACATGATGAATTTAAAACATCATTCTCACTACGAAATAATGTGTAGTCGTAGTTCTTCCCCTCCGACCTGAAGTTTTATCAATTCTTGTGTAGATTGATAAATTCTCACTTCTTCAGACTTTCTTCCTGCGTAGTTACGTGTTCGATGTTCAGTTTGTAACTTTCCAATATTCTATCTCGTCGTAGATTTCTTCCTTAAATGCAGCGAATAACTTCTTTCTTAATACTGTTGACTTATAATGCTTAATTCTGCGTTTCCATGACTTGTTGCTTCCTCTCGAAGTCTCGGGTTCACAAAGACCTTTATCTATACTTTTCGATGAGTGAATATAATTACGTCTTGTCTCCTCGACGGTCCAAATAGAAAGAGCCTCGACTCCTAGCGTCTCCTAGCCTCCTCGATCAGATTTCCCCCGCAAATCTGGTCAACTAGTCTCCAACCTCTATGAATATTGACAAATTCATACATAACTTCTCTCTCAGTCATTAAATTTAAAATCCATTTTGCCAATTAAATTTCTTTTTCTCTGCTGGTGAATTCAATATGTAACACTCTTATAAAATATTAAAATAAAGATTTTAATATTTATCCCTTCCTTAGTATTCAAACTATGTTCTTATTGGTTCTCGCCTAAAAGTGGCGCGCTTCTGAGACGCGTTTGTTCCCCCACTCTTGATAGTGGCGTGTGCCTGAACTCAAGTCTACCTTTTTGTCTCTCCCTGGATCAAAAACTGGTTTCTCGCAGCAAACCTTGCTAAAAGTGTCGCTTTCCAGGACAATACTTCTTTCATTTACTCTTGGTTAAAAATTACCAGATCATAAAATCTCCATTATTTCTTAAAATAAAAATATTTCTTGAGGCGAAAATTTTTCCAAATGCTTATATAAACATACTCTTCCATCCAGACTGCAAATTAAGTCGAAAATTCCAAATTTAAAATATGCCATTTTTCTGAGGTGGTCCTCGTTTCGTACCTTGTCCTGTCTTCTCCTCTCTACTAGACATGATTTCGAGCGCAGTACGATTGAGATGTCTGACGATGAGACTGACTTATTACACAATGTCATTAACAATACACTTTGTTCATAATAATGTACGATAAAACTAGTGAACAATGTATTAGATACAAACCGGAATACCCGGAGATACAGACACACACGCACACGAACTATGCAGTTTATAGCTTAAAAAACACTCACCGGCAATAAACAAAACAAACAAACAAACAAACAAACAAACAAACAAACAAACAAACTAAGAAAAGCGAAACACTACGAATTTCAAACTGAACTCAATATTGGACCGTTTTAAGCCTTGTATTAATCAAGCACTGTGACATTACAACCATATGGCAATGTGTCATATTACCCTTTACTGTTGCGTAAACTTTCTCGACCAATTGCATACATGATATAGCTTTGGGGCTATAAGGTCGAGTGATACTTTAAAAAGCCGCGTTTCGAGACAACTGTTTGTCCCTTTATCAAGGTTTGTCAAGAAAGAATGAGTAAACAATGGCAGAGCCTCCATAGATAAATGGTATAAGATAGGAAGCCATGTCGAAACAAATAGTTACTCCATGACCTCCTGAGACCAAGAAGATGTTGGTAATGAAACTATAGAGGGCAGCCAGAATTTACTCAAGGAATAACCACACAACTTTAATAGAGGTTCTTAGAGCCTTCAGCAATGATGTAAAGAATGTGTTTTTGTGGCATCTTAACCAAATCAGTTTTGCCCACCAATTCAGAAAACGCGGCTGGAAATTAATTAAAATATGACTTCCAGTCGATGATTCGCTGTGAAATAATTCCTTATAATTAAGCAGGGGCGTATATTTTTGTCACATATATTATTTGTTTATGAATTGAAACATTAAAAACCAATATAATTATGTACTATTGTTACTAAGTGACGTATGGCAACGTTGCAAAGCGAGGCGAAGGTAGAGCGATGTAAACAGTGTGACAATCAGTTTGCTCTGATCTTATGTGTAACAACATAACCTCTTATTACTCTCCAGTGCCTTCGCTCTTATGAACGAACCAAGAACAGCAACAAGTGCCCATGAAGGGTGTGACAAAAGTTTTTTTCCCCTAACTTTTATACCCTTATCAAAATTTTGGCAAATTTGCCTCTCTCTGTAGCTACTGGTACTGTCGAACGGAGTTTGAGTTGGTAGAAAACATACTTACGATATTCTACTTCTGAAAACAGACTCAACGGTCTAGTATTGTCATCTATTCACAGACACATTAATCTCACTGACGATGAAGTTATAAACCGATTTGACAATGCTTCAAGTAACCTTGACTTTATATTATAGTGCGAGTTGTAAATCAAAACAGTAACATTAATCCTTTCCATGTAAACACTATCAAGAGAGCAAGATGATTGTATTAATATTAAGTATCATAAAATAGTCTTAGTTGTGTTTGACATTAACCAAACATAAAACACCACAACAAATTGGTTGAAAAGTGATGCCAGATAGCCTTAAAACTCATCATTTTGCACCAAATTATACAAAAGTTTACCGGGGAGAACCCGGACCCCCTATTCTTTGGGCACCCCCCGAAATAAAACTCTATATACGCCCCTGTAATTAAGATATTCTTATGCCATACACTACTCGAAACAAAAGAAGATACGGCGATACGTTCGGTTTGAGGACAGGGTAAGTTCCAACAGCACACAGGTTTGCTTTCTTAATGATTGGTCTTCTATCTATTACCTATGTCTACATAGTATAAAACAATGTCCCCGATTCTTGGAAGTTCCGGGTAATCTCGAGAACCACTGGATGGATTTTGATGCGGTTTTCACCATTCTGTAAAGCGGCTTCGGTGGCGTAGTTGATAGCATGCTGAGCTTCTATGCCCAAGATCGTGTGTTCAAAACCAGCCGAAGTCGTCGGAATTTTTAAGAGCGTTAAAATCCCTCATAATGCCTTCTTTCGGAAAGGGAAGTAAAGCCGGCGGACCAATGTCAAAGAACGTTCCACTAACTACAATTGTGTGGAACTAAATTTGTAAGTTAGATTTGATTAACGCTCTATTAAGTTCCAACGTCCGTCGCCAGGTGCCGGTTGCGGTGGCATATAGTAACCAAGTTCGCAGCTAGGTGTCGTTGGCGGTAGCATTTGATAGCAAATATAGGAACTACTTGAAATTTATCGTCTGCAGTCCTTACCTGATTTACAGATAACACACACTACTACAGCCATCACAATTAACACTGGTTATCAGACTCATTCTACACACACCCAAAGTACACGGGGCTACATGACCGCGTTGTTGCAGCCCCTAAGCTGAGGAACCAACCACCATTCTGTAAAGGATTTCTCGAGGAAGGTTTCTCTAGAAAAACATTCATTTATAACCAAAGCAAGCCGAGTAGTAACGATTTCAGTGAATTGAGTCGAAGAAAAACCTACCGTCCGTGCGCCTTTAAGCTTACGCTAGGTAAACCATTAAAACTATCTACAGTATATACTATGAGGAAAGGAGACTTCGTTGGTATGGCCATGTCGGACGAGCACCGCATGGTTCAGTCATCAGCTCAGCCTATTATCTTGCTGTTGGAGGCCACAGACACTGTGGGAGACCTAAGCTAAGATGGGTAGACACTATAAACTCAGATCTACGATCAAGAAGCCTAAGCCCACAGGAAGCGCTTCATCGAAATAAATGGCATGCATTGACCCGAAAAGCGGATCCCGTTCCAACAGGAACACGCTAAGAAGAAGATATACTATGAGTGTAAGAATTCTTCAGCATGAACGTTCTGCTTAAAAGTCTTCGACAGCATATCTCTATCTTTAATACATCGCCCACTATAGGCCTAAGTGTTTTTATGTTTTGATTTCTTCTATCTCCCTTCAATGGAAATTTAAATTACTAGCTTCGAGTTTACAAGCTAGTGAGTGAGCAAATCACCCCAGCTTCGGCCAGCATCAGACTGAAGAGTCATGTAGAGTAAAGACTTCAGAGAAGAGTAGGCTCTATGTGATTGGTGTTTCGCTGTTCACCTCGGCTTTTCTGAATTGCGTCTGGGATCTGCCGTCGGTTCGCCTTTTAAGCTTACGCTGGGTAAACTGTTAAAGATACCGAGCGAAGCTATTCGAAAATGAAAGCGCTTTGAAGATAAATGCGCAGAAAAATGCGTAAATGCATGCGATGTTGGTCCCTAAATGATCTCCTGGAGCAAATTAGTGAATATATGACAAAATCAAAGAAAGGTCATGCAACGGAGACTCTGACTGAAATAGAGTCCTCGATTGTAATGCATTGTATCTTATTGATAATACAGAATATAGTTCTATTTGCGATAATAATTCGGCCACCTCTGTAAATAATACGTTATGTGGAATGGATGTCGACACCATTCCAGATGAAAGACTTCAAGAGCTTGATTATTGTTATTATTATTATTAATATTATTATTATTATTACTACTAGAAGACGAAAGCCTCCGTGGCTTAGGCGGCAGCACGCCGGCCTCTCACCGCTGGGTCCGTGGTTCAAATCCCGGTCACCCCATGTGAGATCTGTGCTGGACAAAACGGAGGCCGACAGGTTTTTCTCCGGGTACTCCGGTTTTCCCTGTCAAAATTTCATTCCAGCAACACTCTCCACTATCATTTCATTTCATCTGTCATTCATTTAATCATTGCCCCAGAGGAGTGCGTCAGGCCTCGGCAGCCGGCACAGTTCATATCCTCGCCGCTAGATGGGGGGCTTCATTCATTCCATTCCTGACCCGGTCGGAGACTGGAAGCAGGCTGTGGATTTTCATTTTCACTACTAGAAGACCAGTGGTGCTCCGCAGTATTCGTTTCAACAATCGTATAGCACTCCTTTCCATACGACATTTGCTGTTCGCTTGACTTCTGTTTCAACTTTGGCGTCTTGTAAGGATTTTGCTCGAGATAGTGGGACATACAGTCGTCCAGGGCTAAATAATATGCCAATAATAAAGGGAGAATATTTATTCCAGTTATCAGTTACATGTTTAACAATTTCTTTTTCTAATCTGAGTAAATAAACTACTTGTTGTACACACAATATGCCAATGACCAGAACTGACAGTTACCGTCACCATTCATTTTTATAACATCTGTAATTGAGTTTCGCCTCCCACTCTCATCGTGTTGATTGCACACACAGCCTCTAAACGAAAACTGAAATAAAATTTACCAAGCAGCCAGTTTGCAGCGAGTAAAGCTCTACCCACAATGTGCTGTCGGCAGACGGTAGTGGGTAGACGGCAGATGAAGTCAGAAGTCGGTAGTTCACAACCTAGCCACCCACAATGCGCAGTCGTTAAAATGCTAGGAGTAAATAATAACTTGACTTTCATTTATTCCTTGAGAAAGTTGTCAATTGTTGATAACCTAACCTAAAATTTGCAAGGATGGATGACTTTGAGCGGTACGGTTTATTTTTTATTGCTGCTAACTGGTACAGCATTGTTAAAATTGAGGGAAAATACTCGTACATCCAGCATCCCCTCTTGTAAATAATTAATAACAAATCCAACTCTGAATTAGGCCTACTGATTTTTGAACAGAATTGTTTTTGTGTAGCTGGTCATTTTTTATTGAACGCCCTAGGGCTCCCAACAAGTTCAATCTATTACTACATCATTTCCTAATTTATTTTTCGTCATTAGAAAATGTATTTTGGCTAAGTAGGCCGGTAGGCCCTACTTTAGAAAACTTTATCGTACGATGAGCTCTCATTCAGCGTTACCTTCCACTGCATTACATTTGCTACAAAGGAAAACATTATAATCAATGAACAGTTTCTTTTTAAATACTTGGGCTCACACGTGTGATATATCCAACGGCGTTCCCTCACAAGATCAATGAATACATGTATATCTTCTATCCCAAGGTCAGTACATTCAGTCATCATCTTTTTATATAGGCTACTGTACTGTAATTATGCGAAGAATATAGGCCTACGGCGAATACAACCAGTCAACTACACAGCTGATGACAAGCGGGAAAACGACCAAGTGACGTCATCGTGATCTTTTCTGATTGGCTCTTAAATATGCAGTTGGCTGTCAAAGATAAAATTGGCGACAGCCGACCACACGCTGCCGATTGTCAACTATCTACTACCGACATACAACTGCACATTGTGAATGACGCCATAAGAGAGCACGGATCAGCCTTCAACTGCCGTCTGCCGTCTGCCGTCTGCCCACTACCGTCTGCCGACTGCGCATTGTGGGTAGAGCTTTTGGCCGTTTGTCTCCTGGACGCATGCGTCTTTCACATGCACGTTACAGAATTCTTGACTCGACCCTTCACTACTAACTGCAAGCACACAGCTTGGCCAGAATGACCTTGGTGAAATTAGTATTCGCAATTACACACATCAAAAAAAGTTTTGCATCACCTCGGTTCCAAGAGTTCCGGAACCTTTAAATACAAAGGGAATAGAGATCAACACAAACAACATTTCAGCTCGTTTTATTGCTCATGAGACCCACACATTGCATGTTGTACCAGCATACAGCTAGACTTGCAGCATTTGAGGTCCAGATTGCAGTACACACCACTACCTCTAATACCCAGTAGCACGTCCTCTTGCATTGATGCATGCCTGTATTCGTCGTGGCATACTATCCACAAGTTCATCAAGACACTGTTGGTCCAAATTGTCCCACTCCTCAACGACAATTCGGCGTAAATCTCTCAGAGTGGTTGGTGGGTCAAGACGTCCATAAACAGCCCTTTTCAACATATCCCAGGCATGTTCGATAGGGTTCATGTCTGGCGAACATGCTGGCCACTGTAGTCGAGCGATGTCGTTATCTTGAAGGAACGCATTCACAAGATGTGCACGATGAGGTCGAGAATTGTCGTCCATGAAGACAAATGCCTCTCCAATATTCTGCCGATATGGGTGCACTATGGGTCGGAGGATGTCATTCAGGTATCGTAAAGCCGTTTCGGAGCCTTCCATGACCACCAGTGGCGTACGTCGGCCCCACATAATGCCACCCCAAAACATCAGGGAACCACCACCTTGCTGCACTCGCTGGACAGTGTGTCTAAGACGTTCAGCCTGACCAGGGTGCCTCCAAACACGTCTCCGACGATTGTCTGGTTGAAGGCATATGCGACACTCATCGGTGAAGAGAACGTGATGTCAATTCTGTGGGGTCCATTCAGCATGTTGTTGGGCCCATCTGTACCGCGCTGC
Source organism: Meconema thalassinum (assembly GCA_946902985.2). NCBI lineage: Eukaryota > Metazoa > Arthropoda > Insecta > Orthoptera > Tettigoniidae > Meconema > Meconema thalassinum. Next base: position 1,988,038,180 of record OX336388.2, read on the forward strand.
ATGGTGTCGGGGTTGCAAAGCTGGACCTCGCCATGGACGTCGGGAGTGAAGTTGCGCATCATTCAGCCTATTGCGCACAGTTTGAGTTGAAACACGACGTCCTGTGGCTGAACGAAACGCATTATTCAACATGATGGCATTGCTGTCAGGGTTCCTCCGAGCGGCAATCCGTAAGTAGCGGTCATCCACTACAGTAGTAGCCCTTGGGCGGCCTGAGCGAGGCCTGTCATCGACAGTTCCTGTATCTCTGTACCTCCTCCATGTCCGAACAACATCGCTTTGGTTCACTCTGAGACGCCTGGAAACTTCCCTTGTTGAGAGCCCTTCTTGACACAAAGTAACAATGCGGACGCGATCGAACTGCGGTATTGACCTTCTAGGCATGGTAGAACTACAGACAACATGAGCAGCGTACCTTCGTCCTGGTGGAATGACTGGAACTGATCGGCTGTCGTACCCCCTCCGTCTAATAGGCCCTGCTCATGCATGGTTGTTTACATCTTTGAGCAGTTTTAGTGACATCTATGAACAGTCAAAGGGACTGTATCTTTGATACAATATACACAGTCAACGTCTATATGCCGGAGATCTGGGAACCGAGGTGATGCAAAACTTTTTTTGATGTGTGTATTTTAATACATGGGTAACATAATCAAGTAAGTTTGAGACCAGCGGATAATGCTTAATGTGCATTGTCTCTCAAGCCAATAGACATCGTCGTAGCACTATTATACTAGTCCAGATATTTCACTTTTAATAAAAGGTGCAATGTGACCTTGGTGCAATGAAATATCCGCAATTATTTTAATATACAAATGACATAATCAAGTAAGGTTAATGCGCAAGGTGCATAGTGCCTCAAGCCAACAAAGGTTGTCGTAGCACAATTTTCGTCAAAGTACTTCAGGTTTAGTAAAAGGTGAAATTCCTTCCCAATTGTTTTAATAAATAAGATTATTATTATTATTATTATTATTATTATTATTATTATTATATCAATTGTTCACCTTTAGAAGAGCGATTTAACTTGAATTCACGATTTCATCTTCGGGCGTTTTCCCTCCTTCTCAAAATCTCTTCATCCTCTCGAAATGCTCCTTCTTCCGCTCAGCTGTCCATTTTTTTTGCAAGTTGTCGTGATGTTCTTTAATCAAACTTAACATTTTTTATTTTATCCCGGCACTCGGTGTGGTCCTCGAGATTTCTTATGTTGATCTGCTGTAGGTCCCTCTGGACCTCTGTCAGGCATTCCGTGCCACATTTACTCTTTGTTATGATGTTGATTATATAATTCGCTGGGGCCATCATGGACCACGTTAAGTCTTGCTGCATTTGGCACTGAACTTGGCCTTCTTCAGAGCCCAGATTTCGCTCATTCTTTGTGAGTGGGCCTGCATACGCTTCTCTGTCCAAGGGGCACCGTGTCTTCTCTTCGGATATTCGTCTTGGTTTAGCCCGTTCGTCAATATTTTCTTGCGGAAGAGATCTCTGTTAAGGGCGTCTTCAGCTGAGATATGTAGCATTTGCAGGTCTTCTTTATGAATTTCTAAACCAGGGAATTGTGGTTTTGGGATTGGAATCAAAAAAGTGAAAGATCTCGTTAGTTAACTTTCTTCCGTCCATTCTCTTCAGGTGACCGTAAAATCGTGCCTGTTTTTTCGGATTGTGTCGGTAATTTTCTCTATTTTTCTGTATACTTCCTAGTTGGATCTCTTTTGATGAATTCCATTTTTCTACTGTCCCCGTAAATCCGGATAGTAGGCTGTCAGATATCCGCCCCCTCAATCGGATTGCCAATAATCAAACGCACCGGCACAGCTACATCAATGAAAATGGCACTGACAGATACTACCGAGATTAGAGCACAGCAGTTAACAAGAAATTATTGTGGAACACACCAAAATATACGGGGGTTCATACTTACCTTTACTTACCTATTCAAATTAATCTCGGGTATGGGTTGCCAACTGGATCACTTAAAGTATGCCCTCACAATAACCTCCACCATGATATTTAAAATGAACCAAAACGGAAACAAGAAACTTTAAACTGTACAATAATTTATTTCACATAAAGGGGTGACTCTAACAAAAATTCAACAAAATACACGTGGCAATCAGAAGCCATTGTCAATATAATCATGTCCTCCTGTAGGACTTGTAGACGTTACATACAAAATTTTATCTTTCACTTGCTTATAAAGAACGTAATAATAGTAATACACTTGGAATGGATGAGGAAGTTGGGGCGAGACATGTAGCAATTGTTTTCCTCTTTCATAAACATCACACTTTATTTATAACTGCAAGCCTGTTATGTGGTCGACTTTTTTGTACCACATTTGGCATTGGACTCGTGTAGTCAAGCCTTCTCAATAATTCGTCCATACTGGTCAAATCCCTGATGTTTGACGATATGATGAGTCTTCTCACCTCCACAGGCAGCATACGAGAAATCGCATCTATCAACTGCTCTGTTGACAATGGGGGTTGCAAAAATCTCAAGCGTGATAACTGGCTCGTGAAGAAATCAGCGTACCGTGTTGGAAGAGTACCTGAATACTTCCTTGAGTATACCTCAGCTCTTAGTGAATTCTGTGCTTCGATGGACCAGAATCGTTTTATCAGTGCCTCTGCAAATTCGTCAAAATTACTGAACGTATAGCGAAATGCTCTGAACCATTCAAGGGGTCCTCCAGCTAGAAATCTCTCCACTATCCTCATCTCTCTTTCTCTGGGAATGTGAGCTTCAATGAAATAGTCTTTCAGGTTCCTGATATATTCTATCGGTGTTAGACTATCAGTATTGCTAAATTTTTGAGGTTTGTCCTCGAAGTTCCGGATGACTGTCACATTTCTCCGATATGAATCCATGTAATTCTTTCCACTATCACGATATCTCCATTCAGGTTCAATATTCCTATCCTCTTCTTCTTCCCGGAATCTGGATATACGTTCCTCAGGACTAATATCTCTCTCTTCTGTAGCGAGGTTACATCGTCTGACGTAATTCCTATCATCTTCACCAGTCAAGCCTTCTGGATCCTTATCCGTGATTTCCGTGATGACTTTCCTGATCAACTCTTCTTTATAGGTTTCCATCATGCTGGCTTCTCCTAGTTTCAAATTCTGAAGTTTGCTCGTAGTTTCATTAACATCAGAGACAACCTTATGAATTTGTTCCTCTAACGCGGATTTTAATGCTTGCACGTCCTGACCTATTTGCGTTCTATCCTCTACCTGCTTTTCGGATAGCGAATCCATCCTTATACTCAAATCTTTCCTAATTTGTACTACCTCATTATTAATGTCTACTTGTGTACTGGCAAGTTTTCTTTCAATTCGTTCCTGAATCTGAGTTACATGTTCCCCACTTGACCTATTCCATTCTTCTTTCCATACCGTTACATTTGCAGTTAACATTTCCGCAATATCTACTTCAATATCTTCTTTAAGTAAACGATTATGATCTAATACTTGGGTTCTCATGACCTCTACATCATACTTTAATCCTGCCAAAGAAGCTGTTGTCCTAACAGACTCGTCAACCAACCTAGTTGTTAATGCACTAATGTTACGAGTACAAAGTGTTTTTGAAGTTTCAATTTCTTATCTTACTTTATTAACATCAGTTTGAACTTTAGCAATGTCTACAAAAACAGTGTTAACTACTACTTGTATCTTAGTTATATCGCATTGCATCTCATTTACATCGGAATGAATGTTATTAATGTCTACTTGAACATTTGACACATCGGTTCGAACATTTATAATCTCTCTTTGAACCTCTTCTACTTTATCTTGTACAGTAGCAACATCGTTCCTAACAACAATTACTTCAGCTCTAGCACAGGAAATATCACCCCGGACATTAGCAACATCCAGGTTCAACATAGTAAGATCTTTCTGTACCTTAGAAACATCAGTTTTAACCTCTGAAACATCTTTATGCACATTGGACACGTCTGTGCGAATGTCAGTTACAGCATTCTCGATTCCCTGGGTACTGATCTGTAAACGCGACATATCATTTTCTAAGTTTGCAGAACTGGTCTGAAGAACTTTCAGATTTTCATCCAGCATCTGCTTCATACTGCTATTCATGCTAGCTTTCATCTCCCTCGCACTTTCATCCAGCCTAATAGACAAATTGTTGGACATTTCCTCCAACATTTTCCTCATACTTTCATCTGCCATTTCAATATTATTCAAAAATAGACTGCTTTAGGGACATACATCAAACAGAGCAAAATAACAACACCTGAGCAACATTTTTCACCATATATAAGTTTGAGCAATTTTCTGTCTTAAATCTAACTTATAATTACCTTATAATTAACCTTCGTAGACACTTCATGTTGAAATAAACTCAAGCACATTTTGAAATTTCTTTGGTTCATTTTAAAATATCCTAACACAAATAATTTACATTTACAATCCAAATAGTTTAATTTTATCTTTAATATGACGAAACATGTCATAAGCCGGTCAAATAAAATAAGATTCCAGATCATAGGCGATTTTTCTAAGTTTCCAGCCTATTTAACCTCTCTCAAGTTGTATAAGATCTGATCTTTTCTGAGTGTAATTTTCCTAATACAACACAACATTTAATCCCTATATAATCACACTCTCAAATTCTACAATTGGCCAAGACATCTAACAAAGAATCAACCTCTTTATTTGAGTCTTCACAATCCCATTGACATCGATAACTTGGTAATCCAATGTTATTCGAACACTCCACTAAATTGCGGTGCCAATTTTACTGCAATAACTTGGTAATCCAATGTTTTGCTGAACGTGCCAATCGAGCCAATCGAGCTGATCGTGCCCCACGTTTTAGGGTTGCCAATCCTACTGTCCCCGTAAATCCGGATAGTAGGCTGTCAGATATCCGCCCCCCTCAATCGGATTGCCAATAATCAAACGCACCGGCACAGCTACATCAATGAAAATGGCACTGACAGATACTACCGAGATTAGAGCACAGCAGTTAACAAGAAATTATTGTGGAACACACCAAAATATACGGGGGTTCATACTTACCTTTACTTACCTCTTCAAATTAATCTCGGGTATGGGTTGCCAACTGGATCACTTAAAGTATGCCCTCACAATAACCTCCACCATGATATTTAAAATGAACCAAAACGGAAACAAGAAACTTTAAACTGTACAATAATTTATTTCACATAAAGGGGTGACTCTAACAAAAATTCAACAAAATACACGTGGCAATCAGAAGCCATTGTCAATATAATCATGTCCTCCTGTAGGACTTGTAGACGTTACATACAAAATTTTATCTTTCACTTGCTTATAAAGAACGTAATAATAGTAATACACTTGGAATGGATGAGGAAGTTGGGGCGAGACATGTAGCAATTGTTTTCCTCTTTCATAAACATCACACTTTATTTATAACTGCAAGCCTGTTATGTGGTCGACCTTGGCTTCTAACATACAGTTGTCAGGCCAGCTGCGATCCACCCTACATTATGTCGCATGCCCACGTCGTCAAACGGACCCACCTGTCCAGCTAACCTTAGCATATGCTCGTGACATCAGAGCCTAGCTCCTTTTCAAACACTTTAAATGTCCTCAACTCAACTCAAATATTATCACGCAAATCTTTTAAAAGCTCCAATCAAATGTTACTGTATTACTCTAATCATCCCAAAACTTGTTTAATTACATAATCCACTTGTATAATTAGCGTTCTTTAGAGTATATTAACAAAACTCTTAATGTTTATAACAAATGCTCCTTAATTGTTTATAACAATTATAAATTGTTTATAATATTGTCAAATGACAATTGAAAAATCTATACACGCCTCTCTTAATTCCTTTCATTACAAATTATTATTAAAGATATTTACACAATTTATTTACAATATTTATATTATTTATATTAGAAATACATTAAACCACACGTTTATCCGGTTGATAATTACTCAAATCAGGTTAATATAATCGACCAATGAAGGTTAGTTATATTTAAGCTTATATTCAGGTTTAATAAGTTTTAATAATTATTATTATTATTATTAGTGACGGTAACCTCCATCCAAAATCGTTATCTCAAATTATTTAACACTCTTGTTAATTTTAACAGTAATTTCACATGATTAATTTTCAAAGGACCTGGACAATAAACTCAGCGGAAAAATACTTCGCTCAAACGCACAAATTGCATAAAATAGGCCCAGAATTCATCATATATTTCAATATATATGGCATAAAAATCTTCCACAATCCATACACAAAACCTCCACTTATAATCTCATCAACTTCATTAATATTACTGTGGGAATCTCCTTCACTTATTCAAGGGCATTATTCATCAGCGACTTTTACATGTCCACTGAACTAACGATTATACATCCATAGTTCCACTTCAAAATTCTTATATTCATTAATTGTTTCAAAACTGTTATTTATTTAACCTTCGTGGGTTTCATTCATGAATCGATATGAAGTAAAAATTTGCCAATCACAAATAAATTTAATAGCAAATACGATTATACACGCCTCTCTGGTCTATCAAAATTGAGATTAATATCTCCTAAGTATCGTAGTATAAAAATACTATCTTCAAACAAAGTTCATCAAAACTGCATAATAGTCGAATAGAATACAATTAGACTTTGGAATGCAAACATTATTGTTCCAATCTAGTATTGAGAAAAATTCCTATCAAATGTTCATTACTATAGTGTATTCAATAAATCGTAATTAAAGTTCATATTTCATAAAATTGTCTGTAATGCAATGGTAATTTCAGAACTGACGATAAATGTCTATGTTGCAATCGTGTTCATAAAACGACTAGTATTTCCAAGATCGTCAATACAGAAATAGATTTTAACGCTCTAAAATCTTTTAATTATTCTTCTTTCTTGAGGATGACAGAAAATTGGTCAAAGTAATTTACTGAATAGAATTACTTTAATAAAATGACACGCTGTCTGAATTCAAATCTGCCATAGAAAATCGTTAACTTTACAGTCAAATCGTGACTACAAAAATATGCAAATTACTGAAAGAATATATTATCAGTCTCAACTGATCCAAACTTATTTAAATATGCCAATGAAAAAAACAATGTCTTAATAAATCGTAGAAAAAGGCATAAATCATCGAAGTGTACTGAGTACAGAATTATCAAGCAAGGATATGGGGCATAATATATATGGGACAAAAATATGGGAAAAATGGTTGCTCAGATATCGCTAAATGGCTCAAATAAAACAAGAAACGTTCACGACTACCTTATCTGTTGATTGAAGTTCCAGAGGAACTTCTTCCAAAGAAGACTGGTGATGGTTCCATTTCACCAAAAAGATTTGCTCCGTCCTCGAACCTGGAACCAGCGCCCTCGGAGAATAGAACTGCTTCCTCCTCCGGAAATTGCACTGCTCCATGTATACGATAGACATCCTTCTGGCAAAACTCTTCTTTGTGAGCCGGGTCTACCCTGGTCTCTCTTGATAGTTCCCTGAAGTTCTGGTAGAAATTCGCCATGAAGTTTATTGCAGTTATTTCCGTAGAAATATTCATAGTTGTGGAGCATGAATACGTTTCCACTGCCATTTGATATAATTCAGCGTTGGACAACGATGCATGAGTGTAGTTGGATATTCACTACATGCTCGCTTTTGTAGAAAGACGATTAGCGAAGTTTCATGCTGTTATTTCACTCCATTGATATATGTCCCAATTGCATTAAAGTCCTTAGCCTTCCATCTCCATTTCCGTTATAATAGTTGAAAGAACTGCCATATTATATTGTTCCATGTTAGAATGCAGCGTTGTATCACCAAAAGCAATATGAAGTAGCACGGTTGCAATACGTGTCAGCCGTAGCGTAGAATGTGATATTTTAAAAGTGCTTCTCAGGTGGCGAGAAAATCACTTTTGTCTGCCGACTTAAAATGCCAATATCTTTCGAATTATAATCTTGAAAATGTTCAACCTTTCTACACACTTTAATATAGTACTGCACAATAGAAGTAGCTTAAAGGCATTAGTCAACTCTTGATATATTATCTTGTAGACTTGAAAATGTGTGCGTTTCAACTTCGCCTAGTTTCAAACACCGTAAAATGGAACTGCGGAACGCTCGAAGCTCGTTCGATGCGGTTGGCTTTACCACACGCTAAAGACGACTTGTTTCACTTATTCACTCGAAAACGACTATATAACATCAGAAATATATATGCGGTATGAGATATATATGAGCTATGAGACACATGAGCTATGAGAGCTCCTCTCTGCTGTGCAAGACCTTTTATCAACTTCTTAAGGGGCGTATCCATCCCTTCCATAAATTGTTTCTCCGTCATCGCTAGAATTTCTAACGTTGGCTATACTTGACGGATTTTCAAATTTCAAAAACTCAAAATTAATTTCTTCAAAATTCCAAATCAATGCCATAACTGAAAATAGGTTTCCACAATTCTGCATTCCAAAAGTAATTAAATATGATAGTTTCAGTAATCTCCGTCTCCCTCCAAACTATCGTTCATTGGTTCGAGTCTCTCCTCCAATCTCGTAACTTCTTCCTCAGCACAATTCCATGTTTCCCCGCGACTGCGTCGTAAATCTCAGATCTTTCTCGAACAAACTCATGACGTCACCGAGAATCTCAGCTCAAGCAGCCTACTTGCGTGAAGTCTGCGTCATCCGTGCCTACGTCATAAATATCCACGTCACAACTATGACAGCCATAACTTTCTTCATATTTTCCAATACAACCGCCGTGGTCTCAATATAATTCAATTTACGGGGGCAGTACTTTGATCTCAAGATTCCTCTCACAATTTTGCGCTCTTTTTTTCTCCAGTTCTTCAAGGAGTCCTTTGTTGGCATTTATTATTATTCTTCTTTCTTCGTTTAGGCCAGCTATGGACCACTTCACTTCAACTGCTTCCGTCTCTGGGCCTTGATCTTAGCCCAATGTTCACGCATTCACTGCCTGTGAAACTCCTTTCTTTCATCAGACCATTTCTTGCCGGTTTTTAATTTCGCTTTTTCTTGGAATTTGTGGTATGCTCCAAGCTTTTCCTTCAAAAGATCACGTTCCATAATGTCTACGTGGGTGATTCCTACTTCTTGCAAATCCTTGTCTACCTCCTAAAACCAGGGGCCCTTGTTGTTTTTTTTTTTTTTTTTTAAGAAAATAGGTAAATATCCGATTGGCGATTCTCTCGGGTTCCATACGAGTTAAGTGGCCATAGAAAGATATTCTTCTCTTCCGAATCACTTGAGATATCCTTTCTACATGATGGTACTGCTCATTGTTATGCCGTCTCCTGTATTCACTATCGTCTCTCAACGGCCCTAAGATCTTCCTTTCCTTGGCTTCCAATTTCTCAACCAGAACCTTCCTATTCCTTGCCAGGGATTCTGCTGCGTACAGCACCTCAGGTCGGATAACAGTACGATAGTGTCTTAGTTTGGCATTATTATTACTATTATTCCACATCAAAAAATTTGCATATTGCTGGCCAAGAGACGTAGTGGCCTCAAACACATTGGTCGTTCTTGCGAGCGTGTGTCAATGAGGATAGATCTGTGCGAGTGTGCAGACCACCCGGTGAACATAAGCACGACAAATACATCCGAGACCTATACCAACAGGGAGGAGGTGGTGCAATGTTTTGGGGTTGCATCATGTATGGTGGCTGAATCCCTCTTGTGTACATCCCAGGGCATATGACAGGCATATACGTTACAGGGATACTATCCTGGCACCTGCAGTGAAGGGCTATGCTGACAATTTCGGCCAAATTACTTTCGTGGCCAATACGCTCGCCCGCACATTGTCAATGCCTTTCTTCAGGAGAATGGTATTCACAGAATGGAATGGTCTGCCTATGCTCCCGATCTCAATTGTGTAGAGCAAGCATGGACACTGCTTGATAAATAAGTCTGTCCTCACTTTCATCCCCACTGTGCCCCATGGCAATAAGCAAAACGTTTTTTTGATGTGTGTATTAGTAGTGAAGGAGAAATTAAAAGAAGAATAGGTATGGCTAAGAAAGCAGTGTCTAGTCTAACAAGAATATGGAAAGATCATCATATTACCAAGGTAACAAAGAAGCGACTGGTTCAAGCTTTGGTATTTCCTATCGTCGCGTATGGTTCTGAGTTCTGGACCATAAATGCTGCATTCCATAGGAGAATCGAAGCCTTCGAGATGACGGGTTATCGAAGAATGCTACGAATATCGTGGGTAGCAAGAAGAACAAATGAATCTATTCTGAAGGAGCTAAGATTGCTCCTAAAGCACGCTTACTCCTAAACATCCAAAGGTAAGTGTTGACAATTTTCGTCCATGTCATCTGGGGAGATGGCATTGAGAAGTGTATCATCCAGGGTAAAGTTGACGGCAAACGGCTGAGGGGACCGGTACCTTGACCAGATAAAGAGTCTGACTAATCTGCCACTTCATAAATTAATGCACACAGCAGAAGACCGCGGTGTATGCTAGGGTATTGTTAACAGAATTGCGTGAAGGGTCACGACGTTCGAAATCGAACTACGACCAAGAAGAAGAGGAAGAAGATTAGTAGTAGTAGTAGTAGTAGTAGTAGTAGTTATAGTAGTATTCCTCAAGGAGAGTGCAACAACTCGAGGATGAAGTCACACGTAAGATGGCCACCAGCTGCACTGGGATTCGAACCAGTTCTCCTTTGCAGTTTGAAGTGTGCAAGTCAACACTACACTGGGGAGTGCCTGTAAGTGGGGACAAGAGTCAAGAACAGTAGAACTGAACACGGAAGTTCGTCTACTCAATACTCACCCATGTTATAGCCGCTGAGTGTTTGATAACGATGTGCTGCTACCTGTACTTATACCTTGAGCACAGACTAAGCTGTCTCGAGTGGTCAAGCTTGACGTTGCTGATAACAAGGATAATATTACTGTAATGGGATCACCGGGAAGTCCATAATCGGTACTCATTGTACCATTATGTCGTGATTCTCGCATACTGTTCTTGTTCGACCGGGGCCGATAGCCTAGATGTTAGGCCCCTTAAAACAACAATTATCATCATCATCATCATCATCTTGTTCGACCCCGGTGATATAGTCATAGTTAGGGGGCGGATTTCTACGACAAGTCTTATTTTCTTCCTTCACATTATATCATGTAGTATTGTATTTTCAATAAGCTTCCAAGCATGATAATCAAAATTAAACAGATTTCATTGGACATACAAATGCATATTTAAGCTTTCTTAAAGTTTAGTGGCATATTTTGAACAACATATTATTATAACGACATAGGCTTATTCAATTAAATACCAATGGCATTAAAAGTAATCCACCAATCTCTTCCAAGTATAAAACCAAGTCGTCGACTCTTGGATGTAACGGGTAATCTCGAGAACCACTAAATGGATTTTGATGCAGTTTTCACCATTCTGTAAAGGATATCCTGAGGAAGGTATATGCAGAAAACCATTCATTTATGACCAAAGAAAGCCGAGCAGCAACGATTTCAGTGAATCGAGTCGAAGAAAAACCTGCCGTCCGTGCACCTTTTAAGCTTACGCTGGTAAACCGTTAAACATATCTACATTCTATGTCTATGAGTGTAAGAATTGTTTAGCAATGAAAGTTCTACAAAAAATCCGCGATAGCATACCTCTATCTTTAATACATCGCCCACTATAAGTGCTTTTACGTTTTCATTTCTTCCAACAATCTCCATTCAGTTGAAATTTAAATTACTAGCTTCAGAGCGAGTTTACGAGTTAGCGAGTGAGCCTATCACCCCAGCTTCGGCCAGCATTAACTGCTGAGTCGTGTCGAGTTACGACTTCAGAGAAGAGTATTATATGTTTGTAGTTTCGCTGTTCACCTCGGCTTTTCTGAATTGCGTCTGGGACCTGCCGTCCATGCGCCTTTTAAGCTTACGCTGGGTAAACAGTCAAGGAAGCCGGGCGAAGCCGGGGTGGGTTGCCAGTTAAATGATAAATTACATCAGGTTATCGCTGAGTTTCGCTATGCACGGTCTATAACAGAATCAGTTGACACAACGGCGTGTGACTTGGTGCAAGTAGGGGTGGAATGTAATGTACATAAATCACTGGTGATAGTATCATACAAACAGCTCATTCATTCAGTCGAAAACCACGGATTGATAATCGTATGAGCATCACTGGCTGTGATACACTCATAGACTCTCAGGAAAATGCTGCCACCACTGTTGTTATGCCTGCAGCCATGTCGTAACCACCACGGCTAACTCACACGGTATAATACATGATAATTATTATAAAAGAGACTGATAGTCAGTCTGAAGGACTGGACTTTATATCATTTTCAATGCTAGCAGCCGAGTACCAAGAAGGCAGTGCGAGAACAGAGTTTCAAGATTCTTTTTTTTTTCTTCACTGCCTACTTGATTGTTCTCGCACTGCCTTCTGAAAACTCTGTTCTCGCACTGCCTTCTTGGTACTCGGCTGCTACATCGTACTATGACGTCACGCACTTCAGTGCATTCTCGGTACATTTCGTCCCGTCACCGTAACGTAACGCCAGACCTCAGCGTAACGACGAAGTCGACAAGATCATTTAAAATGATAATAATAATCAACATCTTATCAAAGAGTAAATGCGGCACGGAATGGCTGAAAGAGGTCCAGAGGGTCCTACAACAGATCAACATACAAAATCTCGTCACTAAAGGCACATGCGCTTGGGTGGATTTATAAATAAGAAAATTACTTCTCTTAGGTCTTCCTGCACCTTGAAACCCTTCCAGAATTTCACTTTAACCTTAAATTAATTTCTTTCTAGCATTTGAGACTCTGTGATGTTCAAATTTTCTAAATCTTTCCTAACTTCCTTAGACCACGTTGTAGTGGTCTTCTTCATCCAGAGATAGTCAAATATTTGCTTGGTTAATCTGAGTTTGTTCATTCTGTATAGATGCCCAAGAAATGTCAGCCTCCTCTTCCGCATAGTCTCTGAGATTTTTTCCTCGTTCTGATAGACTTCTCTGTTGCTTCGCAGTTTCCATCCGTGTTCAGTCTGAACTGCACCCATGATGTTTTGTAGAATTCTCCTTTCCAGGACTGCTAGTCTTTCGAGGCAATAGTTCATCGAGAGGCATTATTAATTATTGAAGAAGAAAACTCTGAAATACCCTGTATTTGAACGTCACAAAGCTATAAGTCCCTCGGAACAAATTTGCCTGTGAGTTAGAAACTGAAGCTGACCACCGGGCCTACCTCAAGTTCAATGACAGCTTACAATGCAGAAGAGGGTCGCGAAGGGGCGAGAGGGGGCAAAGGAAGAAAGCATGCTTCTTGTGACAGATTTATAACAGAGAGGTACAGTCAGCTAGTTGTTCCCAACATGCTACTTATTTACCAGTCACATAAAAGAAGTGAGGACTATCACAAAGATATGAACAGTGAATATTATATTCGTTGGTTAAAAGAAAAGTTGACCCCTAATTTGTAACGCAACTCAGTGCTTGTTATTGACAACGCATCGTACCACAACACGCAGAAAGAATGGTTGATTATTAACAGTACAGTGCTGAACTATATGGTCATAAAATTTTCGTTACAATATTTTTCCATTACACGTATTAGTGTCATTTAATTATTCTAATCACCTAATACCGTTTGTAACAAGTAAAATAAATAATGGTTGTTATCGTGTGAGTGACCGACAGTAGTAGCTACGCTGGCTAAAGCGCAGCATTAGGCCGTGGGGCCAAGCTCTCTGCTGACTCGGTAGACGCGTGGGTTCGAGCCCCACCGTCGGCCGTCCTTGAAATGGTTTTCCGTGGTTTCCCATTTTCAACACCAGGCAAATGCTGGGACGGTACCTTCTGACAGGCCACGGTCGCTTCCTTCCACATCCTTGCCCAGTTTCATTCACCATCATTCATTTCATCTCTCATTAACTCCTCTCATGAGGTTGGCGTCAGGAAGGGGATCCGGCCGTAAAAACCATCGCCACAAAGACTTCATCGCATCTCATCCCCCCACCCCGTTGGAAAACGGGAATAATAAGGGGTAGACATACATACATCGTGTGAGTGAGTGAGTGACAGTTGCTGCGTGAATAGAGTGTACTTCTGACGACTGACGGGTGACGCAGCGGACAGCACCCAGCAGGCTGAGAAAAGCAGACTCTCTCTTCAGCTTCCTACTAGATTTTCACAAGGGCCAATTAGTTCTGAGGCAGTTATAAGAAGCGTGCGCATGTGAAGGGGATGTCGGCCCAAAGTCCCCACCTGGAGCTCTTCTTGACTGACCAGCACCATGGAGACCACATGGGCTGGTTATCAGTCCATGACACGAGTCCATGTAGGGTTGCCCCCACGTCCTTGCGACATCAGCTGCCACTATCAATACTTGTATAGTCAAATAGAATGCGTGAGTAAATTACTGCGAAGCTGATGTGCCTGTTCTCGAAAAGAAGCATCCGACAGTCTCAAAACAAATATGGTTATCAAGATTGGAGCCACTACGGTCGTTTCACAAGATATTCTGTACTGTATCTATGACTAGCGATACCCATCGTTCACGGGCCAGAGATAGTTCATGACGACAAGACCACCTCATAGCACGCTTGGCTGTCACCCCAGAAGTCCGGGTTCGATTCCCATCTCTGCCAAGAAAGGTTCTTAAATCTAGGGGCTGCGACAACGCAGTCATGTAGCCCTGTGTACTTTGGGTGTGTGTAGAATCCGTCTGACAACAGGTGTCAATCTTGATGACTGCATTAGTGTGTGTTATCTGTTTTATAAGTCAAGTAAGGACTGCAGACTTTTGAATTCTTCAAATAGTTCCTGCTTTTGCAGCCAAACGCTACCAGTCCAGAACCTAGCCACCAGACGCCACCGCAGTCGACTCGTGGCAACGAACGTAGGAACCGAAGAGCGTTGTTTACATTCTTACAATTTAGCTTCTCACAGGTGTAATTAGTGGAAGGTTCTTTAACATGCCATAAATCTATGACATGGGACCGCCGGCTTTACTTCCCCTCCGAAGGAAGGCATACTGAGGGATTGTTAACGCTCTTAAAAATCCGACGACTTCAGCCGGATTTGAACCCGCGATCTTGGGCATAGAAGCTCAGCATGCTACCAACTACGCCACCGAAGCCGCCGGCAAGATAGGGCTGGAATGGGGTACACTCAGCCTCGTGAGACAAAACTGAGAGGAGGAGGGTTCAATTCCTACCTCAGCCATCCTGGAAGTGAATTTCCATGATTTCGCACTTCTGCTCCAGGCAAATGCCGACATGGTGCCTAACGTAAGACCACGGCCGCTCCCTACCCAAATCATTCCTCGATTACAAACACACACACTACAACAGACATTACAGCAACACAGGTTATCAGACAACTTCTACACACATCCAAGTACACGGGGCTACATGATCAAGATGCCGCACAACCTCTAAAGAATCAACAACAACAACGACTTACTTATACCATGACGAATAGAAGGAGAAAGTGAGAAGACTCCTGAAGTTCAAGCGCGCCCCGCCAGGCAGCGCTAGAGTGGACAAGTTCCACACAGCCGGGGTCAGCTGGTCTTAGGGATGGTGCTAAGGGAAACTAATTACTTTGTAACTAATACTCTTTTAAAAAGTAATTAGCGGTTACAATTAAAATAGCATGGCATGGTACATTGGAAAATATAATTCACGGAAATAAGAACTACGGTCTTCATTAAATGTTACGGAACACACAGATTCCTGGAATATACAGTCGGAGAAAGCCCAGATCTTTCTCGTAACATCTGCAGGATTAAGGATGTGAGGTTGTAGAGAGCTTGTCTTGCCACTGACTCCTAACGAATACCTGGCCTTTTTATTTGATTGACTACCATCACAAGTAAAGCCAGCCACCCTCGCCCCAGCCTCTTCTAACTGCAAAATCACCTAGACTTAGAATTTTTGCTAGAATGTCCCCTGGAGTAGCATTTCCGCTTGCATAAACAGCAACTGGCTGCACCCAATATATGCATGAAAGGTACGAACATGAACACTAGAGCGTGATTTGCAAGTACGTTCTTCTGGAGGTCAGGTGTGTGTTCACAACTAATCCATCTACTTTATCAGAAAAGCTATTTAACTCGATTTCTTCTCTTAGCTTCTCTTCTTCGAAAATTACAACACCGTAACGTGAATTATCATTCTTTTCTTCCTTAAAATAGTCTGAAATAGCATTTATACTATGCGCATTAACTCCATTAGGACACTTTAGTCCTTTACAAAGTTTTCTCAAGTGACTTTCTGAAGGCAGAGGCAAGAGATTATGTCGCCGACAATGACGGAATCCTTCGGTGATTTTATTCTCAACAATAAACACTCTAAAATGAATTAATTGCTGTACCTCATTCCATTGCGAGATTTTTCCTGGCTTTTCTTGAGCATAGTGTCTATTATCATCTTTTCCTTCTTGCTAAGGTGTTCGTTATCAGGGGCGGATCCAGGAGAGGGCGAGAAGGGCGACCGCCCAGGGCTCCGCGGTCCTAGGGGCCCCGCGCCATGGATTTTTCTACATTTAATTAATTAAGTATACTTTTCAAACTAATTTATAATTCATATTCCTTTCTTCAGTGTAGCTATGACCTCTCGTGACCGTTTAGCAAGTTAATATTTCAGTGAAATAATAGAAGACTTCAGCCGGGAAAAAAGTTGCAAAGTGATATTTTAATATTTTATTGTTTACAAAGGGACATAAAGGTTTCTTTCATATTATTAAAATAATGTACTGTAGTGTATTCAAAATATTGTAACTATTCTTTATTTTATTATTATTATTATTATTATTATTATTATTATTATTATTATTATTATTATTATTATTACCAAACTATATTCTATTTGATTCGTTTTTTTTCTATTGCTGTGGGCCCCACCTTATCATATCGCCCAGGGCCTCGCAAGGCCTGGATCCGCCACTGTAATCGTTATCTGTGTAATTAAATGCCTGTGAATTTCGAACCTGCTTCTCCAGCAAATTAATTCTCGATTTTGCTGAGTTAAGGCAGGATCTAACGCGAATTAAATTACGGTTAGCATTCTTAAGGCGCCTTTTGAACAATATTATAGTCTTTTCAGCATCAGTAAGTACACTAGAATGACCCAAATTCTTATCAACACTGGATTGATCTTTTAATGCCTCATTCGTTGCTCCACTCCCATCTTCAATCTTCTTTCTTCTTTTACTGGTGGTGTCGAGATGCTTTTTCCTGTTGGGAGCTTTACGGGACTTATTCTCACTACTTCGGTAAATTAGGGGGGAAAATGAGGCACTGCTCCAGGTCGTAACTTCCACCACACACGAGAGATTTCCACTTCTTCACCATTCACTATAAAATTACCTGATTTTACTATCAAATCATCAGAGAAATGAATTTGACGAATTCTAATACTTCGCGTTAACTCCGTATCCTTTCGTGGAATAGCTCTGGCCCATTTTTCAAATTGATTTGTATTCTTCGGTGGTGAAAAAGATCGTATATCGTCAACTACTCTACCATATCCTGACTTACAGCCAGGCAAAAACCAGTACGGCATGTTGAACTATTAAATTAACAAAGCCGCATAAGAAATATGTTTGAAGTTCACAACACAAAACGCTGATGTACACAAGACACAATGAACTGAATTTAAGACCTGAATGCAAAGAAAATTCAATTTAATTCACACAAATATCTCACACAGTAACTTCTCGCGCACTTTTCTAAGACCCGGCTCGACCCAACAACAGGACACGTTGTTGGACATTATCGCTTGCAGTGCTTGTAGCGGCGGGACCACAAACTACCGTGCTATAATGGCGGAGTCCTCACACTAGGTCCTTCTATTCGTCATGCTTATACACTTAATAAAACACTTCTCACACACGAGGGATTTGATAACATGACTAGTTTCGTTCGTCTAGCGAACATCACCAGACTACCAGGCGCCATGCTTCCGATAAAAAAAACAAGAAGTTCCGTAACGAACTAAAGAGCCTCCTTTTCTTAAAATTAAGATGCATGCCAATTATTAATCTACTGTATATGAACCTATCTAGAATAATGACGAAATTAAGTTCATAATATCGAAATGTCTAAATAGTTCGAAATATACCTGGTATAATGTAGCCTAATAGAGCACTACAGTTGGCAGCCCTGGAGAGTGAATATATTCTTAGTTCCATCTCTTAAGGTACAGAATACAAAATTTGGTTGAATTCCAATGGACGTCAAATGCAGTTAGACATTGGATCTATCAGCACGCGTAAATGCATGTTGGCAACAGTGTCATGCGTGTGACGGCCAGAAATAATCTGAAATAATATGATCTATTGTTGTGCCAATTTTGACTGAAATCAATTAGTTAGTATAGAAGTTACATGTATTTTAAAATTGGACCTATCAGCAGGCTTAGAATCATGTTGGCAGCACTCCAAATTAATCTAGAATGGCAGGTACTATCCGTGTGCCAAGTTTAGAGCTATTGGTTTGCATACCTTCTGATATATTGATATTAGGGTAAAAAAATAGAGACAGCGTTTATCAACAGTTGGCAGCCCTGGTTGCTCTTAAGAATACGCATAGACATATCTGTTATGGTACACTTAGCACATACGAAATTTGGTTGAAATCCAAATGATAGTATAGAAGTTACATGTATTTAAATTTGGACCTCTCAGCAGGCTTAGAATCATGTTGGTAGCATTGACGTATATTAGTTACTCCAATGTAATATAGAATGTCAGGTACTATGCGTGTGCATAGTTTAAAGCTGTCGGCTTGCATACTTTCTGATATATTGGTATTTGGATTTAAACAAGATGTTCAGTAAAGAACATATAGCCTACTTTCTCCTAAATGCATGGGTATTGTTATAACTCTTTGTCCTTTTCAAGGAGTATAATTGAATGTTGGTTGTAGTAGCTTGTTGAAATACAACGTGCTATAGGGATATTAAACATAAATATGAGGTGCCCTTTGCTAGTGCTACCTCTGTAAAAAATTTCATTCAATTCGGTTTCACCGTGTTTGAATTGATACGGGGAATGGATTTGCACACATACATGGTCGCTATTTGCAAACTATTGGGCTGATGACCTTGTAGTCAGTCATAAGATGCTTTCCACAAAAAGACATGTTGTTGCAAAATCTGGTGGAGATCAAATGATTAGGATGGTCGTAATTTGATTTAAGCTTTTAAGATTTGGGTGGCCGTCATTCCGTTTCCGTCAAGATGGCGGCGATATAAAACGTAACACTGAGGTGCCCTTTGCTATTGCTACCTCTGTACCAAATTTCGTTCAATTCGGTTTCACCGTGTTTGAATTGATAGGGGGAATCGATTTGCACACATACATGGCCACCATCTGCAAACTATTGGGCTGATGATCTTGCAGTTTGGTCAGAATATACTTCCCACATAAGGATATGTTGTTGAAAAATTTGGTAGAGACTAGATTATTAGGTTGGTCGTAATTACATTTTAGCTTTTAACATTTGGGTGGCCACCATTACGTTTCCGTCAAGATGGCGGCGATATAAAAAATGACACTGAGGTGCCCTTTGCTAGTGCTACCTCTGTACCAAATTTCGTTCCATTCGGTTTCACCGTGTTGGAATTAATAGGGGGAATCGATTTTGACACAAAGATGGCCGCCATCCGCAAACTATTAGGCTAATGACCTATTAACTTGGTCAAAGGATGCTTCATCCATAAAGGTATGTTGTTGCAAAATTTGGTAGAGATCGGATGATTAGTTTAGTCGTAATTTGATTTAAGCTTTGAACATTTGTGTGGCCGCCATTACGTTTCCGTCAAGATGGCGGCGATATAAAACATGACACTGAGGTGTCCTTTGCTAGTGCTACCTTTGTACCAAATTTCATTCAATTCGCGTTCACCGTGTTCGAATTGATAGGGGGGGACAACCATTCAGAGTACACACACTCACACACACAGAGACTCACACACACACACACACACACACACACACACATACACACACACAGACAGACACACTTCTTTTCGCCCTGTGTTGATCTCATAAGTCTACTTTAATTTTTTGCAAAAATCGAAAGTAGGCTAAAAATAGAGAGAGCAATTATTAACAGTTGGCAGCCCTGGTGGCTCTTAAGAATACACTCAGTCATATCTGTTTATGTACACATACTACATACAAAAATTAGTTGAAATCTAATTGATAGTGTAGAAGTTATAAGCAAATAAAAATTTGAGCTATCAGAAGGTTTAAAATTATTTTGGCAACCCTGTCATGTATGGCCTCCAGGAAATTAAATTGAAATAGTATTATCTACATGTGTTCCAATTTTGGAATAGCTCTCTTGCATACCATCCAAGATATCCATCCTGGAGCTCAAATTTCTAGTGCATTTTTTCAGCAGTTGGTAGCACTGACATCATTTTCAAATATGGGCGTGAGATATTCCTGTATACATCTTTACTCATACTAAACTTGGTTTTGATTGCTCCAGCCGTTTAGGAGTTGATAGGGGGACACACACACACACAGCCAGACAGACAGAAGGACATACATACAGACAGACATTCTTCCGGATCGATCTCATAAGTCTACTTTTTCCTCATGTTTGCAAAATGTGAAAAGTAGGCTAAAATGCCGCTACTGAGGACACTGCTCCTTAAGTAGCTAGCACAAGTCCTTCATGAAAACAAGTTTTACTATATTCTTTCCTTGTTTCCCACAACACTCAAACTGCCACTCTAGAAACAAACTAAAGATTTAGTAGCACAGAATAATAATAATAATAATAATAATAATAATAATAATAATAATAATAATAATAACAAGAAGTTCCGTTGCGAACTAAAGAGCCTACTTTTCTTAACATTTAAAATTCATGACAATGGTTAATCTATATGGATCTATCTATAATAATGACGAAATTAAGTTGGTAATATCGAAATTTCTAATTAGTTCGTATACCTGGCATAATGTAGCCTAATGGAGTACTACAGTTGGCAGCCCTGGTGACTGAATATATTCTTAGTTCCATCTCTTAAGGTACAGAATAGAAACTTTGGTTGAAGTCCAATGGATAGCATGGACTTTACATGCAGTTAAACATTGGATCTAACAGCGTGCGTAAAATCATGTTGGCAACAATGACATACATGTATTGGTCAGAAATAATCTGAAATAATATGATCTATTGTTGTGTCAATTTTGAATGAGATCCATTGGGTAGTATAAGTTAGAAGTTAAATGCATTTTAAAATTGGACCTATCAGCAGGCTTAGAATCATGTTGGCAGCACTGGCGTAGGCCTATATTTGTTACTCAAATTAATCTAGAATGCCAGGTACTATACGTGTGCAAAGTTTAGAGGTATTGGCTTGCATACTTTCTGATATATTGATATTAGGGTAACAAAAATAGAGACAGTATTTATTAACAGTTGGCAGCTCTGGTTACTCTTAAGAATCGGCTTAGTCATATCTGTTATAGTACACATAGCACACACAAAATTTGGTTGAAATCCTAATGATAGTATAGAAGTTACAAGTATTTAAAGTTGGACCTCTCAGCAGGCTTAGAATCATGTTAGTAGCACTGACGTATATAAGTTACTCAAAATTAATATAGAATGTCACGTACTATACGTGTGCATAGTTTAAAGCTGTCGGCTTGCATACTTTCTGATATATGGGTATTTGGATAAAAAATATTGAGAGCATTTATTAACAGTTGGCAGCCCTGGTGGCACTTAAGAATACGCTCAGTCATATCTGTTTATGTACACATAGAACATACGAAATTTGGTTGAAATCCAATTGATAGTGTAGAAGTTATATGCATTTAAAATTTGGAACTATCAGCAGGCTTATAATCATTTTGGCAACACTGCCATGTATGGCCTCCTGGAAATTAAACTGCAATATTATTATCTTTACGTGTGCCTATTTTGAAATAGCTCCCATTCATACCTTCCAAGATATCCAACATGGAGCTCAAATTTCAAATGCAATTTTTCAGCAGTTGGTAGCATTGACATCAAATATGGCCGTGAGATATTCAGATATAGATCTTAATTCCTACCAAATTTTGTTTCGATTGCTGCAGCCGTTTAGGAGTTGATAGGGGGGACACACACAGCCAGCCAGCCAGACAGACAGACAGACAGACAGAAGGACAGACAGTCAGACAGAAGGACAGACATACAGACAGACACACATTTGACCGATCTCATAAGTCTACTTTTTCCTCATTTTTGCATAATGTGAAAAGTAGGCTAATAATAATGAACAGAGGAACGTCGTGCTAAACACAGTGAGCTCACGAAGACAATGCGGATCAAGCGAAAAATGAGCAAGTGCCAGAATATAAAATGAGGCTTATCGTAGTCTCTAGTTGGCCGATTAGCGAAATTGAATGAATGAATAATAATAATAATATCGTATGGGCTCGGGTACAAGCTTTGTTATTTGGAACCCAGTGGGCAGCTTGCATGCCGATTTTTGTCGTTCCTTGGAGCGATATGAAAGTCAAGGAGGTTAGATATCTAAGCTCCTTGAAGCTATAGGGCTTTCTAGAAAAGAAAGGAGGAACTTAGTATCGTAGGTCTACCCCATATTATTCCCGTTTTCCAACGGGGTCGGGGATGAGATGCGATGGAAGTCTTTGTGGCGGATGGTTTTTTTTACGGCCGGGTACCCTTCCTGATGCCAACATCATGAGAGAAGAAATGAATGATGGTGAATGAAACTGGGCAAGGATGTGGAAGGAGGCGACCGTGGCCTGTCAGAAGATACCGTCCCAGCATTTGCCTGGAGTTGAAAATGGGAAACCACGGAAAACCATTTCAAGGATTGCCAACGGTGGGGCTCGAACCCACGCGTCAACTGAGTCAGGAGAGAGCTTGGCCCCATGACCTAACGCTGCGCTTTAGCCAGCGTAGCCACCACGCTCGGTTAAAGGAGGAACTTTGTGTTGGCGGAAAATACTGAGGTTAATTTTGCCATTATGAACATGGCCTACTGAATTCAAATGGGTTCCTTAACATGCCAACAACGTATGACATTCGTGTCGTGATTTTTGGCGCCTTTCAAAAATCACTTACTACGGCCAGGGCAAAACTGCAAGCTTGGGGTTGTCCTCCGACACGATAACCACTCATCAATTGTGGCACGCTAGTAACACATAGACTATGGGTCACACAGATCACAAATAATGGAGATGTCAGGTGCGCAGGGTGGCAGCTCAGTACAACTTCGAGTTTATTTTAAGCGGGGAAGCCCTGCGCTACCCTAACTTACAACTGGGGATTGGTCATTCATACTTGCGCAATATCAGTGCATACTTACAGTTTTACTACGATCTTTCTATTATAGTCCAAATAGCTTATCTACTCTCTGGGCAACACTGTTTTAGTCCCTTAATTTGCGGCTGTGGTCATCAAAAAATATAAAGTTTTAAAGTAATTCTTTCAGCGTTGCCTATGCAAACGGTCAGTTGTAAATCTTCAGTCGGTCAACATGAATTGGTCAAATGACTTGGCAGGGATACAATGTACGAGGACGGATCGAAAAGTCTTTGCCCCTATTTTTTAGCCCCCCCCCCCCAAAAATATATATACAGGCAATTACAAATATATTCCACGTACCTTACAATATTTCCACACATAGTCTCCACATTTGTTCAGGCATTTGCCCCATCGCAGCACTAAATTTGAGATGACCCTGTGGTAGATTTCAGCCGACTGACTGTGGAACCATCGTCGGACTGCTGTCTTGGCGTCATCGTAGCACGTGAACCGCTGTCCTGCGAGGAACTTCTTCAGCGGACCATGACAATGCGAGACCACAACCAGAGCCAACAACAAGCGCCGGTCACTTCACAGGGAGAGTCTGGAACACCCACCAACAGTCCGGACCTCGCCTCTAGTGATTTCAACGTTTATGGTCCGCTGAAGAAATTCCTGGAAGGACAGCGATTCACGTGCAACGATAACGCCAAGACAGCAGTCCGATGATGGTTTCACAGACATTCGGCTGAATTCTACCACAGGGGCATCTCAAATTCAGTGCTGCGATGGGACAAATATCTCAACAAATGTAGAGACTGTGTGGAAAAATAGTATAAGGTACGTACCTAGAACAGTACGTATATTTGTAATTATTTGTAATTCAGCAAAGAACATATAGCCTATTTCTCCTAAATGTATGGGTATACTTATAACTCTTTGTCATCACCCCTAAAACAATCACCTCCACCACCATGTATTTTTTTGTTTTCTTTTATATTGATAATTAGCCAGTAAGTGTCTAAATCAATATTAAGTTACCGTATATACTTTATGATGATTGAATATCAAAACTACTAACTTACTGTAATGCATTCACATCCTTTAATCTCGATATTAAGCCTCCAAACTTAAGATTCCTTCGTTTTAGGTATCTTCCCCTTTAGAAATATGCGGCGATCACAGTAGGTTGGTGCTGCAACCACTTGCATCTATTAATAGCTACCAAGATGTCAACGGGGCTTCGGAATCCTTCGCCTGCTGTCGGCAAACCTCGCGTTAGCTCGGATTTTCCCTCCATTGTCAGTTAAACACGTGCCACTGTTCTAGTGGAATGCAATAAATCTTAAGTTCTGTTCTCTGAAGTATTTCAAGTTATTCATGCTACAGTACAAGCTTTGTAATTCTTCTGTGATTAAATTGTTTAGTTAACGAACTACCGTAACGTATTGATTGATGTAATGGAAAATTATTATTATTCAAGTCAAGTGTGCTAAACCTACAATAAAGTCTCTGTTTGCCACGAAGAAGCCACCAAAGAAGCTCCGTAAATTGACTTTCGTTAAGCCTGACGGAAAGGAGCGAGATGATATAAAAACGTCATTAATAGAAAGGACTTGTATGTTCCTATAAAGCACACCAAGGACTCATTTTGGTACATATTGTATTCATTCATACTTGTGTTATGAATACTAGCGTTAATTTTGTAATTCTACTCAGATAATTGAAAATGATTATCATTCATGTCTTTACAGAAAGTTATGAATGTAGTTTTAATTTAAAGTACATAATAATAATAGTGTGCTAAACCTACAATGAAAGATCTAAACTAAATGCAGTTCCACAGCCTGCTGTTTATTTGCACGCTGAGCACTGCGAGTACCGAGCTAACGCGAAGTGCTGCAATCTAGCAGTGAATTAATATAGGCTAAATCTTGTACGCCTCTGAGTGTTGAATGGCCAGGCAGTTGATAAAAGCAACCAGGAGGGAGGCGATCCAGTCGGCAGTGCTTAAAGGTAATCGGAGCGCTGTCGTGGTTAAACATTGAACTATTACGAAATTTCCATACTTCAGGAGGCAATTGCAAAGCGGAATGTTTGGAACAATTATCTATGTAACCCACAAGAGGACAGCGCCGTAAAGAGGCATTGAGAAGGCTGTGGTCGATGATAACGTGTATCTTGTACTTATTAGGATCTCCATTTTCTAATGGCTTCTGTTTATGTGCGATGCTGGAGTTGTTATTGTCAATAAACGAGTGTATACATTAGCCTCTCCTTTGAGCTAAATGGCATTTTATTTAGTATCTGTGTAAAGAGTTCGTCTACAACATTTGTAAAAGAATTCAAGTAAAAAAAGAGTCACCTATAATAGGATTCGATCGCCAGTCAACCGCGTGAGAGACCAACACGCTAGCCCAGAGCCAAACAATATCTTTAAACATTGGTGTTATTAACTGAATTAGATACAACGTGTTTGCAAATAATGTCTTGAAATAAACAATTTCTTCACTGCAGTACACCTTCATTATAAATCATTTCATACAAAGTTTATGTTAATACTATCAGTAAGCTCTATCGCATACAACATACTCAAATTACTGAAATATACGAGAGGCACAAGAGGCCAGCTGCCATCTTGTCATGTGGCAGAGACGGCTCAGCTCTTTTAAGTCACTAATACAGTATAATATTGTAATATTAAATTATAATAAATAACTGATTACGTCCTTTAGGATAGCTTAAAACACCCTTGACTCGCTAATCGGAATTGGAGGGTCCCATGTTATGGATTATAAAGTTTACATAATTCACACGGCCGCCATCCTGAAATGGTACGGCGGATGGCCTTGCCGTTTGGGTATAAGACGTGCCCCATATGAAGGTATGTTGTTACCAAATTTGGTCGAGATCGGATGATTAGTTGGGACATTACTTGATTTTACGTTTTAAAATTTTGAGTCGCCGTCATTCAGTTTTGGTAAAGATGGCGGCGATATAATGCATGACACTGAGGTGCCCTTTGTTAGTTCTAACAGTGTACCAAATTTCGTTCAATTCGGTTTCACCGTGTTCGAATTGATAGAGGGGACAGACATTCAGAGTACACACACACACACTCACACACACACATACACACAATTTTTGGCCCTGTGTAGATCTCATAAGTCTACTTTCATTTTTTGCAAAAATCGAAAGTAAGCTAAAAAGTACGGTAAATAAACACTCCTAGAAAATAAATATATGTATTAGATAGTCTATGACCAGCGGCTTCGGTGGCGTAGTTGATAGCATGCTGAGCTTCCATGCCCAAGATCGCGGGTTTAAACCCGGCCGAAGTCGTCGGAAACTTTAAGAGCGTTAAACATCCCTCAGTATGCCTTCCTTCGGAGGGGAAGTAAAGCCGGCGTCCCATATCATAGCTTTATGGCATGAAAAAGGACCTTCCACTAATTACACTTGTGGAAGCTAAAATGTGTAGGTTAGTTTGATAACGCTATATTAGTTCCAACGTTCGGCCCCAGGTGCTGACTGCAATGGCATTCAGTAGCAACGTCCGCAGCCAGGTGTCGTGGATGGTAGCATTTGGTAGCAAAAGTAGGAACTACTTGAAAAAATAATCGTCTGTAGTCCTTCTACCTGAATCACAAAAAAAAAAAAAAAAAAAACCCTGAAAGACACTCTAATACAGCCATCACAATTAACACCGGTTATCTGACAAATTCTACACACACCCAAAGTACACGGGGCTACATGACCGCGTTGTTGCAGCCCCTAAACCAAAGAACCAACCAAGTCTATGATCACATCCTAAATTGCCTCATTATAGTGATCATAACTACCCGTAATAGGCCTACAATATAAGATTTAGGTAGATTTCTTTAGAAAGCTAACTATTGCAATGGGTCCCATGTTTCGACTTCCGGAAAATTTTGACATATCTTCGCGTTTCACATCCCCCAGACCCCAAAACCACCGTCAGTTCAAAAGTTTATATATAATTTATGTATATATGTATCTATCTATATATATATATCAGTTTCTTGTGGACACGATAACTGCCGTAATTTTGCACCAATCACTTTTAATTTTTTACATAATATGTATCCCTATAAAATCTCGGACGAGTTCGTTAATGGGCAAAATCGGTCAAAGGGGGGTAAAAATGGGGGGCTTTTTTCGAAAAAGTGAAATATCGCTATAACTCTCTTAATACATGAAATATCGAATCCCTTCAAAGTTCATAATGTGTGTCGGATAAGTGCCAAAAATTTATGTCAAATAAGTTTTTTGATAGCACCAACCATTGACCAAAGGGGTGGGAAAAAGTGGGTTTTTCGGGAAACATTAATCATATCTCTGTTAATAGGCACAATATCAAAACCGCACAAAATGGACAATATTCCTCCAATAATTACCTAAAACCTTTGTCTGAAAGAATTTTTGATATGACCCACCATTACGCCACGGGGTGAACAAAATGATTTAAATTATAAGAAAATGCCAAGTGCCAAGAGAGGTTGCCATGACAACTTTACTTTTAATTGATAAGGGATGACCATCAGCAGTTGCTATGACAACGCCACTGCACGAGATCACATTCAGTTTTCATATGTCAGTGGGAAGCGACTTCGGTATCGGAACTGGTAGCATGCTGAACTTCTATGCCCAAGGTCGCGGGTTCAAACCCGGCTGAAGTCGTCGGATTTACTAAGAGCGCTAAAAAACCTGAGTTTGCTTTCCTTCGGAGGGGAAGTTCCAACGTTCGTTGCGAGTTGCTGATTGAGGTGGCATCTAGTAGCCAAGTTCACAGCTAGGCGTCGTTGACGGCAGTATTTTAGGTAGATTTCATTAGAAAGCTAACTATTGCAATGGGTACCATGTTTCGATTTCCGGAAAATTTCGACATATCTTCGCGTTTCACATCCCCCAGACCCCAAAACCACCGTCAGTTCAAAAGTTTATATCTAATTTATGTAATATATGTATATATGTATATCAGTTTCTTGTGGACACGATAACTGCCGTAATTTTGCACCAATCACTTTGAATTTTTTACCGAATATGTATACCCATAAAATCTCGGACGAGTTCGTTACTGAGCTAAATCGGTCGAAGGGGATGAAAATGGGGGACTTTTTTTTTTCGAAAAAATGAAATATTGCTATAACTCTCTTAATATGTGAAATATCGAATCCGTTCAAAGTTCATACTATGTGTCGGATAAAGCTCAGAAATTTATGTTTGAAACGTTTTTTGATAGCACCAACCATTGACCAAAGGGGTGGGAAAAAGTGGTTTTTTCTGGAAATATTAATCATATCTCTGTTAATAGGCACAATATCAAAACCGTACAAAATGGACAATATTCCCCTAATAATTACCTAAAACGTTTGTCTGAAAGAATTTTTGATATGAGCCACCATTGCGCCAAGGGATGAGAAAAATGATTTCGGAATTATAAGAAAATGCCAAGAGCTATCAGTGGTTGACATGGCAACACTACTAAATTGATGAGGGATGAGCCATCAGACGTTGCCATGACAACGCACTTGTGCGAGATCAGATTCAGATTTCCATCTGACTAAGTGTGAAGCGGCTTCGGTGACGTAACTGGTAGCATGCTGAACTTCTATGCCCAAGGTCACGGGTTCAAAGCCGGCCAAAGTCGTCGGATTTTCTAAGAGCGCTAAAAATCCCTCAGTAAGCTTTCCTTTGGAGGGGAAGTTCCAACGTTCGTTGCGAGTTGCTGATTGAGGTGGCATCCAGTAGCCAAGTTCACAGCTGGGTGGCGTTGACGTTAGTATCTGGTAGCAACATTAGGAACTACTGCTTGAAATTTAGCGTCTGCATTCCTTACCTGAATTACAGACTAATACAGCCATCACAATTTACACCGTTTATCAGACAGATTCTACACTCACCCAAAGTACACGGGGTTATATGACCGCGTTGTCGCAGCCCCTAAACTGAGGAACCAACCAACATCTCTGCGGGAGATATAATTTTGCGTGAAGAAGTAACAGACCGTTACATAGTTACACATCAGTGTCGAAACCTTGCATAAGGACAGTGTGACCACAAGTATAACAAGTAGTTCCGTGAAGAACTGTACAGCCTATTTTCATATATCCTGCTCATGTTAATTGCCTCTATCAACATACAAAATTTCAGTTTAATTGCTGTAACAGATTCGTAGATATTGAGAACCGTCTAAATATTTCAGACGGTCGCCAGGTTGGATTTTTATTTTTGTACTATTATATTAAGATTATTGTGTAAGTGTGGTATTCAAACTTCAATCGCATGATAAGAACACAAGAAGTAAAAACGAGATTTTAAAATTACGCACAGCAGCCATCTTGTGATTATGCAAACAATTGAAATAAATTAGATGCCAGTGGATCAACATTTGTGTAAGCATTTAAAACGTGCAACGTTTCACGGCACTCGGATAGTTAATTCGCGAGAAACGTCCATTTAAATATTTATTCTTCGCGTCGCCGCCATGTTGGATTCGTGCTCACGAGGTTACTGAAAGTCCTATAGGTGAACATCTGTTCATAGTCTCTATGAACATAAAAATTTCAGTTTGGTTGCTGTAAAAGATTCATATATATTCAGAACCGTCTAAATATTACGGAAGCTTGCCATTTAGGATTGTTATATGTATAGGCCATAGAGTTATGTACCATTCAAGGTCACTTATTGCCTAGGTTCATTATTCAAACTTTCACTTCGATCGCATGATTACGACACAAGAAATAAAAACTTAATTTTAAAATTTCGCACAGCCGCCATCTTGAGGTTATGTAAACAATTGTATTAAATTAGATGGCAGTACATTACAATCTGCAAAATCATTTACTGTACCACATTTCACTGCGCTCAGAGAGTTAACTCACGAGAAAAGTCTATTAAAATATTTCAAATTCGCTTGGTCGCCATGTTCGTTTTGTACTTTACTGGTTTATGAATTATACATAGGTAAACTTGTATCAGTACCCTTTATCACCGTACAAAATTGCAGGGTGATATCTGTAATAGTTTCGGGGATATAGAATGTCAGTGAAATATTTCGCACAGGCGCCATTTTGAGGTTATGTAAACAATTGAACTAAATTAGATTCCAGTGCATTGCAATGTGTATAAATATTTGCTGTACCAAGTTTCATTACGTTTGGATAGTTAAATCGCGAGAAAAGTCTATTTAAAAGTCTCCACTTCGCTTGGCCGCCATGTTGGTTATGTAGTAACCAGGTTTTTGAAAGTTTCATAGGTGAACTTCTAGTAGTACCCTTTATCACCGTACACAATTTCAGGGCGATATCCGTTATAGTTTCGGAGATACTGAATGCTAGTGAAATATTTCGCACAGCCGCCATGTTGGATTGGTGAGACGTAACAAAATTCGATGGGCACGGTCGACGTCGCCGGGAATAGTGCTATGAACTTACCGAGTTTCACTGAAATCGCTCCAGCCGTTTAGATTTTATTAGGGGGGGACACACACCCACACCTCACACACACACACACACACACACACACACGCACACACACACGGACAAAAGGTGATCTCATAAGCCTATTTTTTCAAAATTGAAAATAGGCTAAAAATGGACTCCAAATGACAAGAAGGTTACCGTCCCCGTAAGACAATAAAATGTTTAAAATATGTTTAAAATGAAGACAAACAAAGTTAATTAATCTCCAATTATAAAATACTTTCACGCGATAAATGAGGTCTGATCCTTCTACGAAAACCTGCATATTCTGCCTATTTTCGCCTATCTCCAAGTTTGTCCGGTGAAATCTACCTCCGCCTTCCGGCGTGCCGAGAGGACTTTTTTTTTGTCAAGGAGTGTTTATTTACTTATTTATTATTCATACAGTGAGGGCCCACCCTGTAGAACGGAGCCTCGCCACGGCCGTGTGGCGGTAAGGACACTGTGTATTGCAGCGTGTCGAGCATAAGAATGGTGCTAGCAGCAGCGTAGCGCCCTACTAGTTTAACACATTTATACATGTTAAGATAATTGTCATAATTAATTACATGAATTTCAGATAGTTGCTGGAAATGCTGTTCTTCAATTTCTAAACACATGTTGCACCGACGTACGAAGTTTTTATACACTCTCTGTAATTCATCCTCACTGATATTTCGTATCAGTGCAGTTATTTCGTTCTCGAGAGCCTCCAGAGTAAGGGGATTTTTTCTGAATACGGTATTTTTTGTTTGAGGTTCCCTCAGAAGTAAAAGTCGCAAGGCACTGAAACTTGCAAACAAATTTACTGTAAACTTCTTCTTGAGAAGATAAGTTTCCACTAGGAAAATCCAATGTTTTGTTCTATACCTAACCATGTTCACATGATACGAGGTTGCCTACTGTACTTCACAGCAAGTCGTAATTATCGCAACTAAGGTATATTTCCAGCTGCGTATGTGAAAATGAAAATACACAGCCTGCTTCCAGTCTCCGACATGGTCAGGAATGAATGAATGAAGCCCCCATCTAGCGGCGAGGATATGAATTGTGCCGGCTGCCGAGGCCTGACGCACTCCTCTGGGGCAATGATTAAATTAATGACAGATGAAATGAAATGATAGTTGAGAGTGTTGCTGGAATGAAATTTTGACAGGGAAAACCGGAGTACTCGGAGAAAAACCTGTCTGCCTCCGTTTTGTCCAGCACAGATCTCACATGGAGTGACCGGGATTTTAACCACGGACCCAGCGGTGGGAAGCCGATGTGCTGCCACCTAAGCCACGGAGGCTATCAGATGCGTATGTAATAAATGCTATCACAGCATCCAGGGCTGCCCAACCCGCTGTTGTAATCAGTACATGCTACAAATATGGTAGTGAGTCATTGTGACCTGACCTCGGCACGGCTTCAGCGAGGTTCCGTTCTATAGGGAGGCCCCTCGCCGTATTAAATACATTGTACACCCGCCCATTCATTGGGAAAATCTGTGTTGACCGACTGAAGAGTTACAACTAACACCGATAAATATAACGAAATTATTTACTTTTTTGCAAAATTACTACCAGAACATTACTCCAAAAACTGACGAGTGTGTTGCTTTATTTTCAACGAAAGGCTGTGGCTCGAATTATTATCCTCGTACTTCCGCCCCTTAACAACAATAACTTCCTACTTCGAATTATTATCAACCAAATACCCAGATGCATCGCAAGAATTTCACCCGTAGTGTGCGGTATCCATAGAACTGACGACAATCGCAACGTTAAGGTTAATCTTTTTTATCCTCTCAATAATATAGAACGCCTTTCAATACACTTAAATATTAATCTATTCATTCAAAAATACATGTTTTCGCTCGGATTGGAGCCATCGTCAATTTATATTAAGTTAAACAAGTAGGGCCTAGTTCCCTGAAGAACTATATAGCCTATTTCCATATATCCTACTTATGTTAATTGCCTCTATCAACATACAAATTTCATTTTGATTGCTGTAATAGATTCGTAGATATTGAGAACCGTCTAAACATTTTGGTTGGTCACCATGTTGGATTTTTATATGTGTAGGTCTTAGAGTTATGTACTATTACATGAAGATTATTCTGTAGTATTCAAACTTCAATCGTATGATTAGGACACAAGAAACAAAAAAAAAGATTTTAAAATTTCGCACAGTCACCATCTTGAGGTTATGTAAACAATTGAACTAAATTAGCTGCCAGTGCGTTACAATGTGTATAAACATTTACTATACCACATTTCACTGCGCTCAGATGGTTATATCGCGAAAAAGTCTATTAGAATGTTTCAAATTAGCTTGGCCGCCATGTTTGTTTTGTAGTTAACAGGTTTTTGAAAGTCTCATAGGTGAAATTCTATTAGTGCCCTTTATCACCGTACAAAATTTCAGGGTAATATCGGTAATAGTTTCGGAGATATGGAATGCCGGTGAATATTTCGCACAGCCACCATGTTGGATTGGTGAGACGTAATAAAATTTGAAGTGCACGTTTGGGGTCAGCCGAAATGGTGCTATAACCTTACTGAGTTTCATTGAAATCACTCTATCCGTTTAGAAGTTATTGGGGGGACACACATACACACGGACAAAAGGTGATCTCATAAGCTTATTTTTTCATAAATGAAAATAGGCTAGCTAGGATAAGTTTTCTATTAATACAGGGTGTATCTAAATTCCCATTACAGACTTTGAGGGCTTGTAGTGAGGACCAAGACGGTTAAGTTTAGCATAGGAACTTGTGTCCGGAAACGTACCGTCTTCCCGCTACCACCACAGCACACGTTCAAATCTCCCGCATTTTCGGCACCACTTACTAGAGTACGTACGTCAATGAACGATCACCTCATGTCCCATATCCCCTACATGTTTGTTGATATTCCATGCCATTCAGTTGAGTCTGTGATCCACACGATGGCGCACCACTTTATTCTTCACTTGCGGTCCGAGATAATTTGCACCACAAATTTGGGCAACAGTGGATAGGTCGTGGTGGACCGATTGCTTGGCCTGCACGTTCACCTGACTTGACACCACTAGGGTCATATGAAAACCTTGATTTACGAGACCCCTGAGGAATCCAAGGAAGACCTACAGGCAAGGGTTATAGTTGCGGTGGATGTTGGAGGACCAGGGATTGGTGATCGTGTGTACCAGTACATGGTACGGAGGTACGGTGTCTGTGATGACATCGGTGGTCGTAACATTGAGCCCCACCTGTAATAAGACCCAGACGACAAGTATCAGGAGTCGGACAGAGCGCCGAAAATGCTGGAGCTGTGAACATGTGCTGTGGTGGTTTTTTGCGGGTAGCGGGAAGACGGTACGTTTCCGGACACAAGTTCCTATGCTAAACTTAACCTTCTTGGTCCCCAACACAAGCCGTCAAAGTCTGTAACGGGTAGGGTGACCAGACCTCCGGATACATCCGAACATGTCCTCCATTTTATCTCTTTGTCCGGGGTCCGGGCGGATTTTTACTTTGACCTCCTCTTTTCGCAAAGTTGACCGTAATAAAATTGTATTTGCAATATTACTCCCGTTCTATTACTCCTTTCATAAATTCCTTATCTACAAATGGCAGCAGGATCGTCAATTGTATCGATTTTTTTACTACTGATCATGGATCGATCCATAAGCCAGTGCAACTATCGATTATTTAAAATTTCCGTTCCGTATTTTCAGTTCCGGGCACAATGCAAATGCAGAAATAGTATTTTCGCTCATTACAACACAGTGGACTTATGACAGGAATAGGTTGAACCTTGAATCTGTTAAAGGTAGCCTATGGTGATGATCCAGTATAATTTAAAAGAATCCTCCTATGTATCTTTATGCAACTAAATGCTAAGCAAGCATACACTTCTACAGAAATTGGATCTTCAGAGAATTACCAATAAAAGTTAAGGAATGTATGTTAGGTCTATTAATTAATGCATTTATTAAAATTGATCGTATGATTCCGTGGGTCCTCTTGTTTCTAACTTTGTCCTCCATTTAGAAACTGATTGTCCTCTTTTTTATACGTCTGCATCTAGTCACCATAGCAACGGGAATTTAAAACCACCCTTTATAAGCTGACGATGGCTCCAATGTGAGACGAATCATGTAGCCAACTTTTGAATGAATATATATGCTTCATTAATTGTATTGAAAGGCGTTCTATGTTATTTAGAATATACCTAGGGGAATATTATACATTACCTATCATAAGTAATGTTATATAAATAATTCATGCTTTTGGGCTAATACCGTGTGTATTTTTAATTTAAACCATACGTTTCGGAGAAACCTTGCCCTGTCTTCAGGACACGATGTATGTTTCAAGGATGCTCATGCGCTTGCCCTTGTTAAGCACAACTGGTCTAGAATTATAAGGGAGGCAGTTGAAATTCGTAAAAATCCCAATAATTTTAACAGAGACACTGGATATCAGCTAAGTGACACTTGGCTACCAGTTATTAAGGATCTAGGGAGATAGTTCCTCTCAGTCTCTCTGTTCTTCACATATTTAAAATTGTACATTTTCCCTCTAGGGCTCAGAGCCTGGATTTGATCTCCTTTGTTCGTCACTGGAGGAGTTTCCATCTGTTTTTTCGCCGTTGACTGTATGACGTTAGGTATCGTTCAGCTACACTTCCCTTTTGTTTATGTTTCCTTATATCCATCTAACCCTCCCATCTCCCCCCCCCCCCCTCCTCATTCTTCGAGGAGTTTCTATATTTTCACAGCGCCCCCTTTAACTTCTCGTTACTATTCTGTCCGCCGTTCCACCATGGTCCATACATTAATTTCTGGCAGCTGCTCTCTGGTGACGAACAGAGGAATTTATCTATATTTTTTGTAATCTCATTGATATACTTTCTTTGGCCACATTGTTTATTTCCATTTAAAAAGGAGGCAAGGTTTCTCCGAAACGTATGGTTTAAATTAAAAATACACACGGCATTAGCCCAAAAGCATGAATTATTTATATAATAATCCGGGCCGTGAAAGCCTTAATATGCAAAATAAGTAATGTTCTTTGTGTTGTGACTGGACACCTTGTGTATATATATTTTGTGTGTTTACTGTGTTAATTCCCTCCCTGTGAGCACTCAGAGTTTTCTGTTGCATTGAGTTGGCTGCCCTGCTAAGACCAGCACGTCAAGCAGCGGCAAGAATGAGGGTAGTTGGCTATTGGGCACTCTCCGTTGAGACAATGGACAGGTACGGCGTCATTCCCTTACAGCGTACAAGGCCGTACGCTTCCGCGGCATCATAGACATGCCTTATTGAGTGTTGAATATTTATTGTGTTGTATATAGTTGTGAATATATCTACAGTTCGTTCCATGCGTTGTTTTATTAAGTGTGTTTCGGTACCGGTACCATGTAATTCCTTGCCTTGTGAACCTGCACCACCTACTACATGCTACCAGAGAAATTGAATCCCCAACATTTTTGACCTCCAGGGCCGGATGCGACGATTGTGTTTAAATACGTGAAGTGTGAATTATAGTGTACAAGTGTGGTGAACTTGCTATCAACTGGAATTTACGAACACAAACAGCTTGGCGGGTCATTCTCCACGCTACGCCGAAGACCTCCGACTGATGCCGAACAGACACGATGCAGTCTTCACATCAAAACAGCTAAAAAAAAAAAGGTACCTAGACTGGCTTATTTAATTATCATTGTTCGCTCCTAATGATCATTGTTATATTATCCTACCCTTATTCCTAGTTTGTCAGCATGGATGAGGCAAATAGGAAACGATTAATTACTACACGTGCGGTAGCTAAAGCCAGCCTCACGCGCATGGCAAAATTTGTAAATGAACTTCAGGAGGTAGATAATCAAGCCATAATAGTGAGATTAAAAGAATTGCCTGTCATACGTGATAAGTTCGAAGGGGCTCAAACACAGTTGGAAGTGTTTGAGGACTTTCAAATGCACGCTGAAGATAGGGATGTATTTGAAACAATGTATTTTGATCTGGAAACAAAAATGACCAATTTGACTGTCGCTAACAATGGCTCTGTCAGCGCTAGGTCAGGTGACAACAATCTAAATTCCACTTCCAACCTTAATTCAGGCTCCAAAGGAATTAAATTACCTACAATTCAAATCCCTTCATTTAATGGTGAAGTAACTCACTACAGGCATTATTACGACACATTCATGAGCCTTATTGTCAACAATGCAGATCTAGACAACATACAACGATTTCATTATTTACTGAGTTCATTGTCAGGCGGGGCACATGCTCTCATAGCCAACCTCCCAGTCACCAGCTCTAATTTTGAAATAGCTCTTGAAACAATTTCTAAACGATATAACAATCCTCGTTTAATTGTTTCTGCTCATATCAGGCAATTGTTATTAGAAAACATTACCGTATATGAGCAAGGCGTCAGCAAGTGATCTGCGGGCACTTCTCAACCAAGTATTGAGCAATTTGAATGCTATAAGGGCGTTACAATTGGACGTACCATTGGAAGACTTACTTGTGTCACAATTAATACTGGAAAAGGTCGACATATCAATACGCAGGGAATATTGTGGTGTTTGAAGCCATATTTTCAGTGTTGCCTTAGTAAACAAGAGTTTAGTGCTTTTCAGTCGGTCAACACGAATGTACCCAAAAGAGATGGGTTATACCCTAATCCTGAAATAAATTACATGAGATTAATAAAACACTAGGATGACCAGTTTCGATCGTCAAGCGATCATCATCAGATCCATTACACTTAGGCTACAAAATCCATGTTTGAAATACAGGTGAAAATATTTACAATATGTACAATTATTTAGTTGCAGTATTGGTACTGCAACTGTCAGTGTATGTTAAATGCAGTATATATGTTAGGTGAAATGCTAAATGGTGATAGCTATCCGGAGATTGTACTTTAGAGAGATTATATGGTTGTAAACTATGGTTAAACTATAAAATTTTAGGCTAACTACTTATCTGATTGTCTTCCGTACTACAGCTACTCGCAGTTTTCGTGCTCACTGGAACTCACTGTGCGGTCGACTGCGGGAATATGAATCAACACTTAACTCCAATACTTTTCCAACCTTGCATGAATTGTGTGAATTTCTCGAAACTAAGTGCAAATCAATTGAGATAATAAATTCTAACCTACCTAAGCCTAGTTTAACAAACAT
Source organism: Meconema thalassinum (assembly GCA_946902985.2). Classification (NCBI taxonomy): domain Eukaryota; kingdom Metazoa; phylum Arthropoda; class Insecta; order Orthoptera; family Tettigoniidae; genus Meconema; species Meconema thalassinum. The sequence goes on from OX336388.2 coordinate 1,988,076,130, forward strand.
TAAATCTCCTGTTCCCCACAAGCACAAACATGGCGCACAAGTCCAGAAATCATATGTTGCAACAAATTTACAATGCATGTATTGTAGTCAGACGCATGCACTGCATAAGTGTATGAGTTTCGCACAAGTTCCAGTTCATGTGCGAAGGGAGTTTGTAAAGAGCAAGAATTTATGTTATAATTGCCTCAAGTCAGATCACAAGGTTAATGACTGTAAATCGGGCAGCTGCCGCATTTGCAACAAGTGGCACCATACACTAGCACATATGGATGCGCCCCAACAATCACAACAAGGTATTCACTCTTGTAACCCTCCTAGGAATGGTAGCTCAGAACAGCAAGGGCAACCCGAAGGAAGGTCAGGAACAATAAGTTACTGCACATTCAAGATAGAGCCAACCAGGCACATTCTCTTGTCTACAGCTTGTATCAAGGTTAGGGATAGTACAGGAAGATGGCAGATATGTCGGGCGCTGCTTGACCCTGGTTCTCAATCCTGTTTTATTACTGAATCCTGTGCTCAGCGATTGAATCTTCCTAGGCAAAACAGGAGAGTTCCAATTCAAGGAATAGGAGACACCACTTCAGAGACGAGGCTCAGTATCTGTCTTGAAATATCCTCTCACACCAACAATTTCACTACATCAGTCGAATGCTTGGTACTTACTAAGGTCACTGACGACCTACCAGGACACATTATTGATCCTACTGAATGGAACCTACCTAAGAATCTTCCTCTAGCAGATCCGTCATTTCATCAACCTAGTAAGATCGACATTTTGTTAGGAGCTGAAATTTGTGCATATATTTACCGATCTGGTAAGCTAACCAGGGACTCCAATCACCCTGTCCTGCATGAAACCGAATTTGGATGGATTCTATCGGGGAGGTATGAAACAGGGACTCACCCATCCACTATGCCACGGCGGCCGGTAGCATAATTCTTTGTGAAGACCGACGTTGATATTCAGAATCAACTTCAGAAGTTTTGGGAATTAGAAGAAGGGGGCCGGGCTCCGCTAACTAAAGAAGAACAACAATGTGAGGCACACTTTGTACAGCATACTACAAGAGATCATTCTGGAATATTTGTGGTTCGCTTACCATTCCATGAAGATCCGGACAAATTAGGCGATTCATTTACGATGGCATCTAAGCGATTTCAGCTAGTTGAACGAAGACTCAGTAGGCATCCTGATCTGAAGCAAGACTACGTGAAATGTATGGACGAGTATGAAGCATTAGGGCATATGGAGCCAGCCTGCGCGGCTACGACATCTACATACTACATGCCTCATCATGCCATTCTTAAAGAATCCAGTTCGACAACAAGGACAAGAGTTGTTTTTGATTGCTCTGCTAGTTCCAGCAATGGTGTATCCTTGAACAGCTCACTTATGGTTGGGCCTACTATACAGCAAGATCTCTGCTCCATAATTCTCAGATTTCGAGCTCATCCCATTGCATTCACTACCGACATCGCCAAGATGTACAGACAGGTACAAGTTAACACCCAGGACCGTACCTACCAGCGGATTTTGTGGAGAAGAGATCAGACAGAACTCATCCAAGAATATCAATTAACAACTGTGACCTACGGGATGGCAAGTGCTCCCTTCTTGGCTACGCGATGTCTACAACAGCTTGCTTCAGAAGGCGCCCAGGTCCACCCCCAAGGCAGCAGAAGTTATTGCAAATGACTTTTACGTAGATGATTGCATGTCTGGATGTCAAAACATCGAAGATGCACTTGAAACGCAACGTCAGTTGATAGAATTACTCCAAGGGGCGGGATTTCCACTACGCAAATGGTGCAGTAATCATCCTGGTCTACTTGAGAGTCTTCCCGTGGAGCTCAGAGAGACCCAACTTCCTCTACGCCTCGACAATGATGACAACGTTAAGACTCTAGGGCTATTATGGCATCCTGCTGCAGATAACTTCCAAATAGTTAACAACATCCACTTGGTATCACCTACACATGAATTCACGAAGAGAACTGTGTTGTCAGTCATCTCTGCCATTTTTGATCCGTTGGGTTTCATCAGCCCAATAGTCATCCTTTGCAAAATGTTTCTACAGCAGCTCTGGCAGCAACAGATGGCTTGGGACGAACCACTGTCTCCTGAGTTATCTCAGATTTGGCAATCATTGTACCGTCAGCCTCCTCTCATAGACATCATCCGCATTGCCAGGAGAATTCTTGTTGATAATCCTGTAGTCAACATCCAGTTACATGGCTTCTGTGACGCTTCAGAGAAAGCATATGGAAGTTGCATATACCTGCGATCCACAAACCAGAATGGAATTACCACAGTGAAGCTCTTATGTTCTAAATCAAGAGTAGTACCTTTGAATAGACTGTCACTCCCTCGATTGGAACTCTGCGGAGCTTTATTGCTGGCACAATTGCTTAAGAAGGTCACCCGAGCTTTGAGATTGGACATTTGCCAAACATATCTCTGGACTGATTCTACCGTAGTATTAGCATGGTTAAATGCACCCTCTGCTAGATGGAAGACCTCCTTCGTGGGGAATAGGGTGGCTGAAATACAAGAGAACACTACAAGTGCTGAGTGGAGACACGTACCATCACCCGATAACCCAGCGGACATGATTTATAGAGGAGTATATCCCAATGATCTCATAGGAAATCAGCTATGGTGGGAAAGACCAACTTGGCTACGAGAAGGTGCCACATCATGGCCTACTCTAACTGATGCTATTACACAGCAGACACTCCGGAAGAAAAATGTAAGACGAGCTGCCATATCACCACAAGAATAAACGATGACATCACTACAAGGTTCTCAAGACTGACAAGATTGCAGCGTGTAACAGGATACTGTAATCGATTTACAACAAACTGCAGACGAGCACGTGAAGAAAGAATAACTGGTGACCTCTCTCTGCAAGAATTACAACAAGCGTTGCACCAATGCATCACATTGGCTCAACTTACTGCCTACGGAAGGGAGATACGACAATTGGAACAAGGGCAGCCTCTTAATCACAAGAGCAAATTACTTTCTTTGAGACCCATTCTAGATAGCATGCGTCTTCTGCGGGTAGGAGGTAGATTGGAACACTCTGATCTTACCTACGATGAGAAACACCAGTTGATACTTCCTCCAGGTCATCGCCTAACAAGATTAATCGTGGAGCACGAGCATCGTCGCATGTTACATGCTGGTTGCCAACTTGTACTTTCATCGTTAAGGCAACGATATTGGATAGGAAATGGTAAATCAATTGTCAGAAACATTTTGCATCGCTGCCTGGTATGTCATAAGTTGAAGGCTCAACCTGCACATCAATTAATGGGGCAACTGCCACTTCCCCGAGTTGAAGCTGTAAGGCCATTTTTTAACTGTGGCGTGGACTTCACTGGACCGTTTTATGTCAAATCCGGCTCCCGCAGATCAAAACTGAAACAGAAGTGCTATATTGCCATATTTGTTTGTTTAGCTACTAGGGCAGTACATTTAGATGTGGTGAGCAATTTATCGACCCAAGCATTTTTGGCCGCTTTGAAACGATTTGTGTCACGCCGAGGACGATGTAAGAAAATCTACAGCGACAACGGGTCCAATTTTGTGGGTGCTCAACGAGAACTTCGGGAACTGCAAGCTCTTCTGAAGTCTGAAGACTGAGATAAGGAACTTCACAAATACCGAGAGCATCGAATGGATCTTCATCCCTCCTCGCGCACCCCATTTTGGTGGATTATGGGAGGCTGGTGTAAAGTCATTTAAGCACTGCCTGCGACGAACTATGGGAACCATGTGCCTCACGTATGAAGAGCTGACCACCCTTACATGCCAAATCGAAGCATGTCTCAATTCCAGGCCTCTGATTCCTCTCTCGTTTGGCCCTGCTGATCCCCAAATTCTTACTCCTGGCCACTATTTAATCGGAACTCCCATTACTAGCATTCCCCAGCCAGATCTAGGTACCACTAAGTTTAGCCTGTTATCTAGATGGGAAATATTGCAGCAGCGACTCCAGCTGTTCTGGCGCAGATGGTCACACGACTACCTCCATCATCTGCAACAGCGAACCAAATGGACCAGCTCCTGCCCAAATGTGCAACCAGGTGCACTGGTCATTGTACGCGAGGATAACCTGCCGCCCTTATCCTGGAAGGTGGCGGTCGTCGAAGACGTTCATCCTGGTGCTGATGGACTGGTTCGTGTCGTAACCATCCGCACTCCGCATGGCGTTTTCAAGAGACCAATCACCAAGTTGTGCCCTCTCCCAGCGGATGGGGATGTGTAATTAGTGCTCATAGTGTATTTACGTTCTTGATTTGACTTGTCTGTTTTTATATTTTATATATTATTGAAGAAAGTGAACTTTCTTGGCGGCCGGTATGTTGTGACTGGACATCTTGTTTATATATATTTTGTGTGTTCACTGTGTTAATTCCCTCCCTGTGAGCACTCAGAGTTTTCTGTTGCATTGAGTTGGCTGCCCTGCTAAGACCAGCACGTCAAGCAGCGGCAAGAATGAACTTCTGTCTCGGGACAGTCGGATGAGGAGCCGCAAAGATGCGCGCGCACCCGGCAGCGAGGAGCATTTGAATAGCGCCGACTTGAAATGCTCCTCGCTGTCTCATTGTGTGATTGTTACCTACAACAACAAAAACAACAAATCAACGACAGTGAAAAAAGTGAACACAAAAAAAACTCAACAAACTATATAGCGATAAAAATTGATACATTCGTCCTTATCATTTCCACACCACTTATTGAAGTAGATAACTCGGTCGGGGTCCATGCACGGATGAGCCAGCTTGGTGTTCCTAGGCAAAACCCCACACAAGACACCGCATAAACCTAGAAAAATTGCTGAGTTTTAAGATTCCCATTCCTTGTAATATATCCACATAGCAACATTTATGCAAGGGACGGGATCAACGGCGAATTCAGCCGAGTGTTAGACGCAGCCTGGAGCAAATGAAATTCATGAGAAAACAGTCCAAGGAGATGAAATTGGGTGAAGAAGACGCCATAAGAGAAAAGGAAGGGAAACATATGGTTCTGGGGACTTTTAGACAGTGGGTGAAGAAGAAAAACATTCTAATGTTTTAAAATTGTTTTGCTGCACAATTCATTTTTTTGGACTACACAACAACTATTCAGTAGCAAATATTAACCAATCTCAATAATATTTTGTAGCATGTGAAGATATCTATCTCCCATAATTCTGTGCATCCATATTAGTTAAAATAGTTATCGTTAATTTTAAATAATTTTTAACTTTAATTTTTTGCAAATAAAAATTAATTTTGTGAAACAATTTTTTATTTCAGGAACTATTTCATATTTTTCCAAACCCATGCACAGAATTATTAGTCTGTGCAATGAGTACATAGTGTAAAACGATTGTAAAGTTTCAGTAATTTTTAGTGGTAAATAGTTGGTATCAATTTTTTTAAGGAAAAGACTATCTTTTAGTAATTTCTGCCCATACTGATCAACTGAAAGGAATAATTTTTCACTGTTTGCGTTATGAAAGATGTTGGTCGTATGGAAATAAAATTTGGTGCAGTTTGGATCACTGGGAGCAAAAAACATATTTTTGGGTTGCCTATAGTGTCCCCTTAAAGAACCTTCCACTAATTACACCTGTGTGAAGCTAAATTGTATAGGTTAGGAATGTAAACAACGCTCTTGGGTTTCTACGTTCGTTGCAAAGAGCCGACTGCGGTGGCGTCTAGTAGCTAAGTTCTGAACTAGGCCTAGTAGTCGTTGACGGTGGCGTTTGGCGGCAAAAGTAGGAACTATTTGAAAAATTCAAAGTTGCAGTCCTTACTTGAGTTAAATAAAACAGTTCCACAAATTAATACAGCCATCACAATTAACACCGGTTATCAGACAGATTCTACACACACCCAAAGTACACGGGGCTACATGACCGCGTTGTCGCAGCCCCTAAACTGAGGAACCAACCAACCAACCAAATACAGAACGTGTCATAGGCTAATATTATTATTCTGGGATAAATTTTGAACTATTTAAATAGTATCCGTCCATGGTTTTAAACAGTATTTAGGGAAAATAGAATTTTAAATGAGAGAAAACATGTTTACTATCGTCCTCGTAGATCATGTAGACAAAACTAAGTTGCAATATTTTTGTACGACGTGAGGAGGATATAATAAAATAATTTAAAAGAAGTAAAAATTTCCGCCCTTGGATAGCCTTGAACCCGGGATCTTCAAAACAACAAGTGAGCGCTATACCTCTTGCACACTTTTCCAACAAGCTATATTGCTTTTTGTTACGCTCCTTAATAGTGCGTATGGTTAAATATTCAATTATTACAGTTAGATCTTAAATATTGATTGGAATGCATTCATTCTGTACCAGACATACATAGAAATGTACTTAAAGCAAGTTTCACGACCGCTTTGCGTTAATAATGCAAATCGACTATAAATATTACCCCTGAAACGACAACCGTCCTCCATGTTTTATTTCTTACAACTTTGCGCACGAAATGCTAGCGTGTCACTTCAGTCATAAAAGCTGGTGTTCGACGAGGACGAACAGAATCATACAGGAATGAAAGACAGTACGCAGGTGGGATAATTCTTGTAGGTAACAATCACACAATGAGACAGCGAGGAGCATTTCAAGTCGGCGCTATTCAAATGCTCCTCGCTGCCGGGTGCGCGCGCATCTTTGCGGCTCCTCGTCCGACTGTCCCGAGACAGAAGTCAAGAATGAGGGTAGTTGGCTATTGGGCACTCTCCATTGAAACAATGGACAGGCACGGAGTCATTCCCTTGCAGCGGACAAGGCCGTACGCTTCCGCGGCATCAGACATGCCTTATTGAGTGTTGAATATTTATTGTGTTGTATATAGTTGTGAATATATCTACAGTTCGTTCCATGCGTTGTTTTATTAAGTGTGTTTCGGTACCGGTATGTAATTCCTTGCCTTGTGAACCTGCACCACCTACTACATGCTACCAGATAAATTGCATCCCCAACACTTTGCACATTATAACCTTTCTTGTAACTATATTATTAATACATGAAATGCTGCTAACAAATTCCAGTCAAGTTTGTTAGCTTTGTCCGTTACTCTCACAGCGTATTACTTGGCTATTTATTGATCAACTCAAAGCACCTCGTGATATCATTACCTATGATAAACCTACAATCAAAGTATTTATATCGTTGCATAGTGTAGCAAGTGGGATTAAAAGCAGTATTTTTATAACACTGAAGGATATGGAGAAATCCGATTTGTTTAAATCAGAATCTTATCATCAACCTTGTGAACAGCAGATATGAAATCATTGATATTGGAAAGAGTTACGCATTTAATCCTTCTCAAATGTATAATCTCAGCAAGCCTTATCATATCAGGGTATAAAGGTCATCACTCGAGATGAGAATTACTGTATGCAAATGCATATTTTTTTATTAAATCAGAATATCGTAATAAAACTGTGTACTGTTAATACATGTTTCATGTTAAATTGTGGTGATTGACGCGTAGTTCTTGGTGCATATTATTTTAACACTTTCCATTCTTGTAGAGAATGCTATTTTCTTATGGGCTTTCCTCAAAGTCGTTCACGGTCACGCAACACGTTCATGGCAACCCATTTAGTTTACAGAGTCATCCCGTCGGCACTCAAACTCAATCAAATTTTATATAAAAAAAAAACAAGTAGTTCCGTGACGAACTAAAGAGCCTACTTTTCTTAAAATTTAATATTCATGCCAATGATTAATCTATATAGATCTATCTAGAATAATGACAAAATCAACTTGGTACTGATATCTCGCCAGGAGATGGCAGACGGGTTTGAACTGCAGTTGTCTTCCCGTTCACTGCGTATCGCGCATTCCAAAAACATTAAGTTGGCCCCTGTTTCCATTACTGTACCTGATACTGCCACACTGTTAAAAATAAACACAAAGGCTTGTAAGAATATCAACAGTAGGAAGGAAGGTAACAATACACACACACGTGAAGTCCGATAGCAAATTATCATGCAGGATGTACCAGCCGATATATTTAGGTTTGGAATAGGTGGGCCGCGCATGCGTACTGCAAGATCCCCCTTACCCCGTCACAGCGTGTTGATCTGACATCTCCTGGCGTGATGACATTAATACTAACATTTATAATTACTGTAGTTTGAAATACAACTGAAATAGTGTGGCCTAACAGAGCACTACAGTTGGCAGCCCTGGTGACTCTCAATATATTCTTAGTTCCATACAAAATTTGCTTGAAGTCCAATGGATAGTACGGACGTTACAGGATCTATCAGTGCGCGTAAAATCATGTTGGCAACAATGTCATATATATCTCTGAAATATTACAATCTATTATATTGCCAATTTTGGATAAAATTCATTTGATAGTATAGCAGTTAGATGTACGGTATTTAAAGATTGAACTTATCAGAAAGCTTAGAATCATGTTGGCAGCACTGAGGTATATTAGTTACTCCATTAATCTAGAATGTCAGGTACTATACGTGTGCAAAGTTTAGAGCTGCTGACTTAAATGCTTTCTGATATATTGATATTAAGATTAAACAAATAGAGAGAGAGCATTTATTAACAGTTGGAAGCCCTGCTGGTTCATAAGAATACGCATAGTCATAACTGTTTTTGTACACTAAGCACATGCGGAATTTGGTTGAAATCCATTTGTTAGTATGGATGTTATATGCATTTAAAAAGTGAGCCAATCAGCAGGCTTAGAATAATTTTTGCACCACTGACGTATATTAGTTACACCAAACTAATGTAGAATGTCAGGTACTATACGTGTGCAAAGTTTAGAGCTATTGGTTTGCGCACTCTCTGATATATTGATATTATGGTTAAAAGTATAGAGAGAGCGTGTATTAACAGTTGGCAGCCTTAGTAGCTCTTAAGAATATGCACAGTCATATCTGTTATTGTACACATAGTACTTAAAAAATGTGGTTGAAATCCAATCGATATTATAGACGGTACATGCATTTAAAAATTGGACCTATTGGCACGCTTAGAATCACGTTGGCATCACTGGCATTATGGGCTCCTGAAAATTAATCTGGAATGTTATCTATACTAATATAATAAAGCTGAAGAGTTTGTCTGTGTGTGTTGTGTCTTTAAACACGCTAATCTCTGTAACTACCAGTCCGATTCAAAACATTCTTTTTTTATATGATAGCCAGATTCAAGAGGAATAGTTTAGGCTATGTAATATGAGGCTACACCTCTCAGGTAACCTTAAAGATTGATTTTTGTTCAGTAAGATGGTAGAACAGGCGCTCCCGAACTACTCTATCCGCATGCGCTGGCGTTATGGTTAATGATACGTACACCGTTCCACCTATCAGAACCAAAATGTGTATACTTACCCTTTGGAACCCTGCGAGTAACACTGTCTGCGTGAAATTTATGACAGACCAGTCCATTCCCTGCATTTAGGCCCTTTGGCACAAATCTACACCTTTTCACCGATCTGAACCAAAATTAGTATACTTACCCTTTGGAATCCTGCGAGTAACACTGTTTACATAAAATTTCGGACAGACCACTATATTCCCTGCATTTAGGCCCTATGCCACAAATATACACTGTTTCACCGATCTGAACCAAAATGTGTATACTTGCCCTTTGGAACCCTGCGAGTAACACTGCCTACATGAAAATTATGACAGACCACTCCATTCCCTGCATTTAGGCCCTTTGGCACAAATCTACACCTTTTCATCAATCTGAACCAAAATATGTATACTTACCCTTTGGAACCCTGAGAGTAACACTGTCTGCTTGAAATTTTGGACAGACCACTCCATTCCCTGTATTTAGGCCCTTTGGCACAAATATACACCGTTTCACCGATCTGAACCAAATTTTACATACTTAACCTTTGGAAACCGACGAGTTACACTGATGCTTGAAATTTCCGACAGACCACTCCAATCCCTTCATTTAAGTCCTTTGGCACAAATCTACACCGTTTCACCGATCTGAACCATATTTTGTATACTTGACCTTTGGAACCCTGCGGGTGACACTGTCCACTATACATTTTGGACAGACCACTCCATTCCCTGCATTTAGGCCCTTTATCACTAATCTACACCGTTTCTTCTAATTGCACCAAATTTTACATATACTTTGAAACCTAGCTGGTAACACTGTCTACTTGATATTTTGGGCAACGCTCTCCATTCTCTACATTTAGAATAACAAACAAAATAAACTTGAAAACCACGTATTAAGGCCCTAGAACCATTCATGTCCGTAGTAGTGTCAGTGGCGGTTCTTGAACAGGGGCACACGGTCACGTGCCCCACCATTAAACATTCTCCTTGTGTCGAAGTCGTCCGTGGTGATGGCGCTTATGTTGCGACCAAGCAGTTCTATCGGCTTGCTGTTCACTTTCCCCAACAGTAGTAGCCTGTCCCAGCGAGGTGCTGGGCACATGCCTGTTGTGACCAACACAGTGTAGCCACATGCTTCCTCTTCCTGGCTCTTTAACATCATGCCTTGCTTTTACAGCGGGGCGAAGTGTCAAGAGGGGCTATGCGAGTTTCCTAGACTTGGGGCACAATAATACTGTGACTAGCCGGCGATACGGCCGTGAAAGTAGCAAATGGGCGAGGGGGGAGGGGCGGGCGAAGGATGGTGGGTCGGGGAGGGGTGTTAAAGTGTGCCAGTAGCAAGGAGTTCCGGTAGAGGGCATTCAAGTTCATAGATAGCATATTTACCAACCCTCAGCAATTTTTCACCAAAATAATATACGGTACATCTCTCTGAACATTGCGCTCTCTAGTCTATTAATATGTAAGAAGAAAAATCAACATGTATAATATGCATTGAGACAGAAAGGTAACATTTTGAACGTAGGCTATGTTCCGTAAGTGAATTTGTATTATGTTATAACTTCAAGTTTGAGAATCTCTTTACCTAGGGGAATACACAACTGCGTGACGGCAGCCTTACCACAACACTTGGCTTCAAAAGTATTGGCGACTGCGATATCGAGTTATATTTGTGTATGAGTGCGGTGGTCTTTTGCAGTGTTCAGTAATATTAATCTTACATGAAAATGAAAATCCACAGCCTGCTTCCAGTCTCCGACCGGGTCAGGAATGAATGAAACCCCCATCTAGCGGCGAGGATATGAACTGTGCCTGCTGCCGAGGCCTGACGCACTCCTCTGGGGCAATGAATTAATCTTACATAATAGTTGTTATTGGAAGCGTGATTTGTGAGGAGCGAATAACGCGTACCAGTGTTAAACATAATTAAAATATACACTGAGCGCGTATTTCATCGTACGAGGTAAGCTGTTAATTCCTACTTGTCGTTTATTCATTATGTGTCATTCTGTTTTTAGACCGTAACTGAATGCTGCGACAAATTACTTAATCATTTTCACTGCATTTTCAAGCATTGGTGGTGTTCATGTCGTTAACGAAACCATGAAATGAACGAGGTACAAAACTTACAAAATAAGACCTTAACTTATGAGGACAGACTATTAGCAAATGAATTTGGCTCTCCAAAACCAGGTCTGTACATTAATCAAGTACCCAAAGATAAAAACAAAACGTATAACAGGACTTTCAATAAATCTGTGTATGATAAATGGGATTGGATATGTGGGTGTCGGGTAGTAAATTCATTTTGCGTGCCTGTTATTTGGTGGTGATTACACAAGGACCATGACTGGCATTAATGATTTAAAACATTGTAACGTGTTTTTCGAGGTTTTTTTTATGCAACTGGCATAAGTCAGTAGGAAGCCATTCTATATTTATTTACGCGGCAAATTGTTCAGCCAAGAGAATTTTTCATGTTAATTTATTGTTATTATTAATTTATTATAATTATTATTAAGGTATTTTCGGAGCATTTTATAAAAATTATTAGCATTCAGATAGGTTTTCTATGTCTTAGAAAACGCTAACAAGCAAATTATTACGAACGACAATATCATTGAAAATTATGTGATTGCGGAATTTTACGGAGTTTTCGTCAGTTAGGATATTTTGAGAGACATGAGTGTCACTGGAAATTCATATACAGGATTAATCTTGTCGGGAAGCATGACACAATCAAGAAAATGCGGATGGTTGGAACGGAAATCGTCTTCATCATTCGCGCGCCGTGTGTAATGAGCCTGAGAAGGGGAAGTAGTGGGGTGCAGCCAATCAGTGGAGACCACGTAAGCTAGAAGTCGGCTGAAGAGTGGGGGAGCCGACAGGTGCATATATCGTTCGACGCGCCGTGGAACGAGGACTATCTGTGTAGAACTTAACGAGTACGGATGCACGCGGGAGTCGCTCCGATGTTCCGTGGAGTGGAGGACTAACTTTTGTAAAACTTAACCAGTGTGGTTGTACGAGTGTTTGGGGTCCGATGTACGGACCATAGAATTACCTAATCTACCAGAATATCATCAAATAACGAAGAAGATGGCGACGTCCAGGAGACTGTGGGAAGCACACAGCATCATCCAGTACGAGGGAAATGCTTTAGCAATTTCCAGTGGTAAGCGCAAATGACGCAGAAATACGCAATCTCTCATTTTTCTTTGTTTTATATTTCATATTTCTGTAACTTCATAGCTTGGGAATAAGAGTAAAATCAATAATTTATCAGACTCCGTTTTCACGTAATTTTCTATCGGTAATATTAAAATCGCAACGCTCCAATTTAAATTTTAAACTTATTATTATTATTTAAATTTTGCTATTCTTGTTTTATATAATAAATTCATTTCTTTTACAATGCAATCTTTGCTTTCAGTAGGTAGCATTAGATATAGACCAATTCCTTCTCCTGATACAATTGTTTGTTGGGTTAATGATCAAATCATACCACGATCTGAGTGAATAGATTCTTGAAGGTGTTCTACCAGAGCTAGACGTTGTTAAATACAAATTTAGATTTCAACATTGCGTTGAGGTCTTGGCGCCCATTAAAACAACCTAGCTTTGGCAAAGGTAAACAGTTACATTTATCACCCAACAGTTAGGGGCAGCCAAACTGCTACATTTGTCGCTACCAACAGATGGGGCAATAATTAACGTTACAATTGTCGCTCAAAGTGAGACTTATAGAAACCATTACACTTGTCGCCGACAACTTGGGGCTGAAAACCTAATAAGATTTGTGGAAGGAGAAGGATATATATTTCTGTGCCTGTATTTTGGGGGTTATTTGTCTGTATCAGTGTATATCATTATGGGGGATGAGAAAGAAAGACAGATGAGGTTACGTAGTGGTCATCAACGGGAGAGTGATGATACGAGCAGTATGTCGAGTGATGGTAGTACCGGGGTAGCGGAGGTAAATCCCGATACTGAAACAGGGAGTGTAGGCGGCCAACCAGAATTAAAAACTTTACTTCTCGAGTTTATGTATCAGAACAAAGTTAGTAGTGATGCCTTAAATGCAAAGTTAGAACAGAATAATGCAAAACTGGAACAAAACAACGCTAAATTAGAACAAAACAGTAGGGAAAATAAAGAAAGTACAGATGCCTTAAATGCTAAATTAGAACAAAACAGTAGGGAAAATAGAGAGAGTAATGAAACTTTAAACGCCAGATTAGAACAAAACAGTAAGGAAAATAGAGAGAGTACTGAAACTTTAAATGCTAAATTAGAACAAAACAGTAGGGAAATGAGTGACAAATTCGAACTGATTAGAGGTGAGATCAGGGGGGTGATGGAAGAAAAGGCTAAAGAGATTATTGCAGATGTAGACAGAAAATTAGGAAAAGTACAGGAGGAGTTGGAAATTAGAATCAGTACACAGGCTGAAAACTTAAAAGAACTAGTGCAACTGGAAACACAGCAGGTCAAAAAGCAATTGGGGGGAGAAATTGACAAAATTCAGGTAGCTACTAAAGAGGTTAAGGAACAGCTGGGGGGTAGAATTGAGAAAGTCCACTCGCAAATAGTTGCAGAAGTAAATGATTTAAGAGAGAGTAATAGAGAGAGCATTAGCAAGATTGAGGAGAAACAAGCAAAGCTATATGATAAAGTAGAAGAATCAGAAGGAAACATTAAATTAACAGTAAACAGTATTGAGAGGAAGGCTGAGGAGAAAATCGCAGAATTAGAGTTAAAATTAAAAGCTAGGATCAGGCAAGAAAATAGTCAGAATAGGCCAGTTTTTGTGAATAGCACACACAGGGAGGTAGAACTGGGTAAGTTCAGCAATCGACAGGGGTGTCCAATGGAGTTCATGAACACTATAGAAAATAAATTCGGGGAGAGGTTGGAAAATGGTAGTATTGAAAATTTTAGAACAAGTGTTTGTGGGGGAAACGAGGAATTGGTTTGCTGTCTACAGAGACAAGTTTACTGATATCAATGATTTTAAAATGAAATTCTGTGAAAAGTTCTGGAATGAGGTTATTCAGTCGCAGCATCGTGAGGGAGTAGTGTGTGGTAAATATAACCCTAAAGGAAGCTCCACCATGACCGAATACTTTTTAGGGCAGGTATTAGTGTGTAAATATCTGGATGGCTTGAAGGAGGAAAGTGATGTGGTGAGGCTGCTACTTAGGCACTTTCCCTATAGGATCAAGGAGGCTGCTTGTATCCAGAATGTAAAGACAATATCACAAGTAGAAAATTTGTTAAGCACATTTGATGCACTAGGGAGAGGGGGTTATGAGGACAATTTCAATCGGAACCAGGGTAATAATAATAATAGGCCTAATGAAGCCAGGCATCAAGAAGTTCAAGGGAACGGTGGCGAAGGGGCCAACGCTCAAAATAGAAATAATAATAATCAGCTAAATCAGAACAGAGGAAATGGCTATGGTAATCAGTATCAAGGGAGGAACAATGATTTCAGGGGAAATCAAGGGAGGAACAATGATTACAGGGGAAATCAAGGGAGAAACAATGATTTCAGGGGAAATCAAGGGAGAAATTATAATGACAATAATTACAACCAGAATAGGGGTCAAGGAAGAGGACAGCCTAGTGGTAGTAAAATACAGCCAAACAATGACAACACAGCCCAGAACAACCAGACCAGTTCAGTAGTTAGTAGTACTACGGCCAGCTGTAGCGGTTCTTTAAACGCGAAACAGGCTGCGAAGTAAGGTCAGAATCTCAGTCTGTAGCATGCCCTGTCCATACAATTATACAGGAACCCTATGACCTAAATGTAAGAAACGAATTATTACATGAACTAAATGATGAAGGTATTATTCAGGAAGTGGTTAGTAAGAGCCCCATAGTTAAATTTAACGTGTCCGAGGCGTACACAGATGTTTTAATTGATAGTGGATGTATGAAGAGTTGCATAAGTAGTGCATTTTATGATAAAATGAAAGGAACTGGAGTAAATTTTGAGGAGATGCCAATTAAAAGCACTTTTGTTATCACAGCTGTTGGGAAGAGGTCTAAAGTAATTTCTAAGCAAGTTTTAGTAGACATTAAAATTAATAATCATGTAGAGAAGCAGATTTGTCTTGTAATTCCAAATTTAGTATTCAGTGTTATCTTGGGTTCAGAGTGGCTAAGTAGAGTGTCTGGTAACTTATGTTATGATGTAGGGAGTTTGAAATTTAAATGGGGAGATTCTGAAGTAGAAGTAGCGTTCAATGACCATATTCAGAGGAGTTGTATTGTAGGTGTGATTTGTACTTTAAATGAGATATCGCCAGCCGTAGAGTGGGGTTCTCCATGTTTTGTGGGCAGTGTGATTACGAACGGAACTCTAGAGGACTCGTTACGCGATGCTGCATTTCAGGGAAATACAGAGGTGGAACAATGTGTTCGGCTCTATGATGTGTTATTGTGTAATAGGAGAGTTTTTGAGGATCGCATTGGTATGGCCAATTGCTATACACATTCATTGAACGTTATTGATAGGTCAGTATTCACAGGAGATATCCTGTACCTTTCGCTTATCAGAGTGCAGTTGAGGCACAAATTAACCAGATGCTTGAAGATGGGATTATTGAGCACTCTAACAGTCCATATGTTAATTCTTTGATCACGGTACCCAAGACCGACGGCACGGTTCGTATTTGTTTAGACGCTCGTTTGGTTAACAGTAGAATTAGTTCAGATCAGCTGAAATCTATGTCAATAGAGGAATCAATGCAAACATTTGAGGGTAAAAAGTATTTCACATGTGTAGATTTGAGTTCCAGTTTTTGGCAAGTGCCACTTATGTACGAAGATAGACCATTTACAGCTTTTAGTCATAAATATAATCTTTATCAATTTTGTAGAACACCTTATGGGTTAAAGAGTAGTTCAGCAGCTTTAATTAGGGCTTTAAACATCGCATTAGGGGATGACACAGGAGAGTTTGTAACCATTTACATAGATGATATGGTAATTAGTTCACGCAGTTTAGAGGAGCATCTACGTCATTTAGATATACACACATCAAAAAAAGTTTTGCATCACCTCGGTTCCCAGATCTCCGGCATATAGACGTTGACTGTGTATATTGTATCAAAGATACAGTCCCTTTGACTGTTCATAGATGTCACTAAAACTGCTCAAAGATGTAAACAACCATGCATGAGCAGGGCCTATTAGACGGAGGGGGTACGACAGCCGATCAGTTCCAGTCATTCCACCAGGACGAAGGTACGCTGCTCATGTTGTCTGTAGTTCTACCATGCCTAGAAGGTCAATACCGCAGTTCGATCGCGTCCGCATTGTTACTTTGTGTCAAGAAGGGCTCTCAACAAGGGAAGTTTCCAGGCGTCTCAGAGTGAACCAAAGCGATGTTGTTCGGACATGGAGGAGGTACAGAGATACAGGAACTGTCGATGACAGGCCTCGCTCAGGCCGCCCAAGGGCTACTACTGTAGTGGATGACCGCTACTTACGGATTGCCGCTCGGAGGAACCCTGACAGCAATGCCACCATGTTGAATAATGCGTTTCGTTCAGCCACAGGACGTCGTGTTTCAACTCAAACTGTGCGCAATAGGCTGCATGATGCGCAACTTCACTCCCGACGTCCATGGCGAGGTCCAGCTTTGCAACCCCGACACCATGCAGCGCGGTACAGATGGGCCCAACAACATGCTGAATGGACCCCACAGAATTGGCATCACGTTCTCTTCACCGATGAGTGTCGCATATGCCTTCAACCAGACAATCGTCGGAGACGTGTTTGGAGGCACCCTGGTCAGGCTGAACGTCTTAGACACACTGTCCAGCGAGTGCAGCAAGGTGGTGGTTCCCTGATGTTTTGGGGTGGCATTATGTGGGGCCGACGTACGCCACTGGTGGTCATGGAAGGCTCCGAAACGGCTTTACGATACCTGAATGACATCCTCCGACCCATAGTGCACCCATATCGGCAGAATATTGGAGAGGCATTTGTCTTCATGGACGACAATTCTCGACCTCATCGTGCACATCTTGTGAATGCGTTCCTTCAAGATAACGACATCGCTCGACTACAGTGGCCAGCATGTTCGCCAGACATGAACCCTATCGAACATGCCTGGGATATGTCGAAAAGTGCTGTTTATGGACGTCTTGACCCACCAACCACTCTGAGAGATTTACGCCGAATTGTCGTTGAGGAGTGGGACAATTTGGACCAACAGTGTCTTGATGAACTTGTGGATAGTATGCCACTACGAATACAGGCATGCATCAATGCAAGAGGACGTGCTACTGGGTATTAGAGGTAGTGGTGTGTACTGCAATCTGGACCACAAATGCTGAAAGTCTAGCTGTATGATGGTACAACATGCAATGTGTGGGTCTCATGAGCAATAAAACGAGCTGAAATGTTGTTTGTGTTGATCTCTATTCCCTTTGTATTTAAAGGTTCCGGAACTCTTGGAACCGAGGTGATGCAAAACTTTTTTTGATGTGTGTAGTTTTTCAGAAGTTAGATCAGGCAGGGTTCACTTTGAAGCTGTCTAAGTCGTCATTCTGTCAGTCAGAAGTGACATTTTTAGGTCATAGAGTGTCGAGTAGAGGTGTAACACCAGAAGAAAGTAGGGTTAATAAGATACTTAACGCAGAGGTGCCACAGAATGTTAAACGGTTAAAAACTTACCTGGGAATTTGCAACTTTTTCAGGAGGTTCGTTCTTAAATACTCAGGGTTGGTAGAACCATTCAGGGAATTGCTTAAAAGTGGGACTCGGTGGAGATGGGAGTCCAAGCATGATCAGGCTTTTAGAGCGCTGAACGAAGGTTTTGAGAAAGCTGTAGTGCTGAAATATCCGTTAAAAGATAAGGAATATGTGGTTATGACAGATGCTTCACATATAGGCATTGCTGGAGTATTATGTCAGAAAGATGATGAGGGTAATCTGTGCATTGTATCTTTAGCCTCGCGAGGACTGACAGCAGCAGAGAAAAGATACACGATTACTGAGTTAGAGCTTTTAGGTAGTGTTTTCAGTTTAGGGAAATTTAGAATGTATTTAGTAGGGGGGAAATTTGAGATCCACACAGATCACCATGCATTACTGTATATGAGAACTTGTAAACTCAGTTCTAACAGAGTTAGTAGGTGGATTCTTGCTCTGCAGGAATACGAATTCACAGTAAAATATATTAAAGGTAAAGATAACATTCTTGCAGACATGCTATCAAGGGACACTAATTTATGTAGGGATTATCCTGTGGTTAAAGCAGAGAACGGTATTTTAATATGTGCATGTGTGGACAGTAGCAACAGGGCATCGTTACAGACACTGAGAAATAGGTAGGTAGAGCAACGTGAGGACGTTCATTTAAGGGAGCCACTGGGAAGGTTGGAAGCAGGTGACGCAGAAACATTTATAGTTTCCAAACGTATTGGCAAAACAGCATATGTGCTGGAGGATAGTAAGGGAAACAGATTATACGGGACGTATAATATACATAGTCTACGAAAATATGTGTCATAAAGTGAGTGTGTTTAGCTGGCGAGCCAGCCTATCAAATGAGTAAGTGTGGAATTTGGTGCGTGGGAGGAGATGGTCTTCCAGGCAGGCGTATCAGAAGTCACACAGGGGGGTAGTATGTAAGTAAATGAGAGTTTTTAAGGTACAGGGAAATATGACGGGATTGTCGGATGCTCTTGAGCACTAAAATGTCTCGATACACCAAGGCCAGAATTTGGTAGCGCTGGTGAATTCCCATTTGCCTCCAAGAGATGGGTGAGGGCTTGGACAGGGTATTTTTGCTTAAGGCGTCCACGAGGCAAAAGATGGGCCATCAGAAGGCGAGACAGTCCTTCATGAAACTCATACATATCAGCACACGTGATTTCTGTTTACGGCCTCGCCATGTGAGATTTGTAAGTGTGTAATTTAGGTAATTTGTACAAAGGTATTATTTGTGTGAGGAGATCTGGTCTGTGTTGAAAACTAGTATTAAGTAGAATATGGTATACGGGAACTTAACAAGACAGGGCGATTACGGCACAGAAATATTTGGTGTTATATGTAATGCGCATTTACTGTTTTTTTTTTTCTGAAGTCAATATTAATTTAATGTACTTTAAAGAGAGATTAAGTATTATGGTCACGAGGCGCTGCCACAATAGTGTGATCGTGTGCTCAGTGATAAGTGAGATTAAATTTCACCATAAGGAAGGGACCTCCAGTGAAATTAGGAAGTTCTATGGAGATATAAATATATCAGAACACCTTCAATGCGTGTGATGTGACATCATAAATCCATAATGCTCACACATTAATTATGTCTATTTCTCCAACATAGAGAAATTTGAGAGGCGGAAATATCCTTGGAACACTAGTCTATGTGAAAAACATTGGACTGGTTGCAAAGTGCAATCTATTGTGACAACAAACTTTGACGCAAAGTGCGTAAAGAAAAATTATGAGTGTATATATCTGTAATTTAGGGTGATTTCATTTATGTAATATGTATTTTGGATGGGGATTATTAACGTGTCTGGGATAATCGGATAATGGACCGTCGTCACGGTAAATCATCCGATGATCCGAGGCGAATATGTAACGTGTTTTTCGAGGTTTTTTTTATGCAACTGGCATAAGTCAGTAGGAAGCCATTCTATATTTATTTACGCGGCAAATTGTTCAGCCAAGAGAATTTTTCATGTTAATTTATTATTATTATTAATTTATTATAATTATTATTAAGTTATTTTCGGAGCATTTTATAAAAATTATTAGCATTCAGATAGGTTTTCTATGTCTTAAGAAACGCTAACAAGCAAATTATTACGAACGACAATATCATAGAAAATTATGTGATTGCGGAATTTTACGGAGTTTTCGTCAGTTAGGATATTTTGAGAGACATGAGTGTCACTGGAAATTCATATACAGGATTAATCTTGTCGGGAAGCATGACACAATCAAGAAAATGCGGATGGTTGGAACGGAAATCGTCTTCATCATTCGCGCGCCGTGTGTAATGAGCCTGAGAAGGGGAAGTAGTGGGGTGCAGCCAATCAGTGGAGACCACGTAAGCTAGAAGTCGGCTGAAGAGTGGGGGAGCCGACAGGTGCATATATCGTTCGACGCGCCGTGGAACGAGGACTATCTGTGTAGAACTTAACGAGTACGGATGCACGCGGGAGTCGCTCCGATGTTCCGTGGAGTGGAGGACTAACTTTTGTAAAACTTAACCAGTGTGGTTGTACGAGTGTTTGGGGTCCGATGTACGGACCATAGAATTACCTAATCTACCAGAATATCATCAAATAACGAAGAAGATGGCGACGTCCAGGAGACTGTGGGAAGCACACAGCATCATCCAGTACGAGGGAAATGCTTTAGCAATTTCCAGTGGTAAGCGCAAATGACGCAGAAATACGCAATCTCTCATTTTTCTTTGTTTTATATTTCATATTTCTGTAACTTCATAGCTTGGGAATAAGAGTAAAATCAATAATTTATCAGACTCCGTTTTCACGTAATTTTCTATCGGTAATATTAAAATCGCAACGCTCCAATTTAAATTTTAAACTTATTATTATTATTTAAATTTTGCTATTCTTGTTTTATATAATAAATTCATTTCTTTTACAATGCAATCTTTGCTTTCAGTAGGTAGCATTAGATATAGACCAATTCCTTCTCCTGATACAATTGTTTGTTGGGTTAATGATCAAATCATACCACGATCTGAGTGAATAGATTCTTGAAGGTGTTCTACCAGAGCTAGACGTTGTTAAATACAAATTTAGATTTCAACATTGCGTTGAGGTCTTGGCGCCCATTAAAACAACCTAGCTTAGGCAAAGGTAAACAGTTACATTTATCACCCAACAGTTAGGGGCAGCCAAACTGCTACATTTGTCGCTACCAACAGATGGGGCAATAATTAACGTTACAATTGTCGCTCAACGTGAGGCCTATAGAAACCATTACACTTGTCGCCGACAACTTGGGGCTGAAAACCTAATAACATTTGTGGAAGGAGAAGGATATATATTTCTGTGCCTGTATTTTGGGGGTTATTTGTCTGTATCAGTGTATATCATTATGGGGGATGAGAAAGAAAGACAGATGAGGTTACGTAGTGGTCATCAACGGGAGAGTGATGATACGAGCAGTATGTCGAGTGATGGTAGTACCGGGGTAGCGGAGGTAAATCCCGATACTGAAACAGGGAGTGTAGGCGGCCAACCAGAATTAAAAACTTTACTTCTCGAGTTTATGTATCAGAACAAAGTTAGTAGTGATGCCTTAAATGCAAAGTTAGAACAGAATAATGCAAAACTGGAACAAAACAACGCTAAATTAGAACAAAACAGTAGGGAAAATAAAGAAAGTACAGATGCCTTAAATGCTAAATTAGAACAAAACAGTAGGGAAAATAGAGAGAGTAATGAAACTTTAAACGCCAGATTAGAACAAAACAGTAAGGAAAATAGAGAGAGTACTGAAACTTTAAATGCTAAATTAGAACAAAACAGTAGGGAAATGAGTGACAAATTCGAACTGATTAGAGGTGAGATCAGGGGGGTGATGGAAGAAAAGGCTAAAGAGATTATTGCAGATGTAGACAGAAAATTAGGAAAAGTACAGGAGGAGTTGGAAATTAGAATCAGTACACAGGCTGAAAATTTAAAAGAACTAGTGCAACTGGAAACACAGCAGGTCAAAAAGCAATTGGGGGGAGAAATTGACAAAATTCAGGTAGCTACTAAAGAGGTTAAGGAACAGCTGGGGGGTAGAATTGAGAAAGTCCACTCGCAAATAGTTGCAGAAGTAAATGATTTAAGAGAGAGTAATAGAGAGAGCATTAGCAAGATTGAGGAGAAACAAGCAAAGCTATATGATAAAGTAGAAGAATCAGAAGGAAACATTAAATTAACAGTAAACAGTATTGAGAGGAAGGCTGAGGAGAAAATCGCAGAATTAGAGTTAAAATTAAAAGCTAGGATCAGGCAAGAAAATAGTCAGAATAGGCCAGTTTTTGTGAATAGCACACACAGGGAGGTAGAACTGGGTAAGTTCAGCAATCGACAGGGGTGTCCAATGGAGTTCATGAACACTATAGAAAATAAATTCGGGGAAAGGTTGGAAAATGGTAGTATTGAAAATTTTAGAACAAGTGTTTGTGAGGGAAACGAGGAATTGGTTTGCTGTCTACAGAGACAAGTTTACTGATATCAATGATTTTAAAATGAAATTCTGTGAAAAGTTCTGGAATGAGGTTATTCAGTCGCAGCATCGTGAGGGAGTAGTGTGTGGTAAATATAACCCTAAAGGAAGCTCCACCATGACCGAATACTTTTTAGGGCAGGTATTAGTGTGTAAATATCTGGATGGCTTGAAGGAGGAAAGTGATGTGGTGAGGCTGCTACTTAGGCACTTTCCCTATAGGATAAAGGAGGCTGCTTGTATCCAGAATGTAAAGACAATATCACAAGTAGAAAATTTGTTAAGCACATTTGATGCACTAGGGAGAGGGGGTTATGAGGACAATTTCAATCGGAACCAGGGTAATAATAATAATAGGCCTAATGAAGCCAGGCATCAAGAAGTTCAAGGGAACGGTGGCGAAGGGGCCAACGCTCAAAATAGAAATAATAATAATCAGCTAAATCAGAACAGAGGAAATGGCTATGGTAATCAGTATCAAGGGAGGAACAATGATTTCAGGGGAAATCAAGGGAGGAACAATGATTACAGGGGAAATCAAGGGAGAAACAATGATTTCAGGGGATATCAAGGGAGAAATTATAATGACAATAATTACAACCAGAATAGGGGTCAAGGAAGAGGACAGCCTAGTGGTAGTAAAATACAGCCAAACAATGACAACACAGCCCAGAACAACCAGACCAGTTCAGTAGTTAGTAGTACTACGGCCAGCTGTAGCGGTTCTTTAAACGCGAAACAGGCTGCGAAGTAAGGTCAGAATCTCAGTCTGTAGCATGCCCTGTCCATACAATTATACAGGAACCCTATGACCTAAATGTAAGAAACGAATTATTACATGAACTAAATGATGAAGGTATTATTCAGGAAGTGGTTAGTAAGAGCCCCATAGTTAAATTTAACGTGTCCGAGGCGTACACAGATGTTTTAATTGATAGTGGATGTATGAAGAGTTGCATAAGTAGTGCATTTTATGATAAAATGAAAGGAACTGGAGTAAATTTTGAGGAGATGCCAATTAAAAGCACTTTTGTTATCACAGCTGTTGGGAAGAGGTCTAAAGTAATTTCTAAGCAAGTTTTAGTAGACATTAAAATTAATAATCATGTAGAGAAGCAGATTTGTCTTGTAATTCCAAATTTAGTATTCAGTGTTATCTTGGGTTCAGAGTGGCTAAGTAGAGTGTCTGGTAACTTATGTTATGATGTAGGGAGTTTGAAATTTAAATGGGGAGATTCTGAAGTAGAAGTAGCGTTCAATGACCATATTCAGAGGAGTAGTATTGTAGGTGTGATTTGTACTTTAAATGAGATATCGCCAGCCGTAGAGTGGGGTTCTCCATGTTTTGTGGGCAGTGTGATTACGAACGGAAGTCTAGAGGACTCGTTACGTGATGCTGCATTTCAGGGAAATACAGAGGTGGAACAATGTGTTCGGCTCTATGATGTGTTATTGTGTAATAGGAGAGTTTTTGAGGATCGCATTGGTATGGCCAATTGCTATACACATTCATTGAACGTTATTGATAGGTCAGTATTCACAGGAGATATCCTGTACCTTTCGCTTATCAGAGTGCAGTTGAGGCACAAATTAACCAGATGCTTGAAGATGGGATTATTGAGCACTCTAACAGTCCATATGTTAATTCTTTGATCACGGTACCCAAGACCGACGGCACGGTTCGTATTTGTTTAGACGCTCGTTTGGTTAACAGTAGAATTAGTTCAGATCAGCTGAAATCTATGTCAATAGAGGAATTAATGCAAACATTTGAGGGTAAAAAGTATTTCACATGTGTAGATTTGAGTTCCAGTTTTTGGCAAGTGCCACTTATGTACGAAGATAGACCATTTACAGCTTTTAGTCATAAATATAATCTTTATCAATTTTGTAGAACACCTTATGGGTTAAAGAGTAGTTCAGCAGCTTTAATTAGGGCTTTAAACATCGCATTAGGGGATGACACAGGAGAGTTTGTAACCATTTACATAGATGATATGGTAATTAGTTCACGCAGTTTAGAGGAGCATCTACGTCATTTAGATATACACACATCAAAAAAAGTTTTGCATCACCTCGGTTCCCAGATCTCCGGCATATAGACGTTGACTGTGTATATTGTATCAAAGATACAGTCCCTTTGACTGTTCATAGATGTCACTAAAACTGCTCAAAGATGTAAACAACCATGCATGAGCAGGGCCTATTAGACGGAGGGGGTACGACAGCCGATCAGTTCCAGTCATTCCACCAGGACGAAGGTACGCTGCTCATGTTGTCTGTAGTTCTACCATGCCTAGAAGGTCAATACCGCAGTTCGATCGCGTCCGCATTGTTACTTTGTGTCAAGAAGGGCTCTCAACAAGGGAAGTTTCCAGGCGTCTCAGAGTGAACCAAAGCGATGTTGTTCGGACATGGAGGAGGTACAGAGATACAGGAACTGTCGATGACAGGCCTCGCTCAGGCCGCCCAAGGGCTACTACTGTAGTGGATGACCGCTACTTACGGATTGCCGCTCGGAGGAACCCTGACAGCAATGCCACCATGTTGAATAATGCGTTTCGTTCAGCCACAGGACGTCGTGTTTCAACTCAAACTGTGCGCAATAGGCTGCATGATGCGCAACTTCACTCCCGACGTCCATGGCGAGGTCCAGCTTTGCAACCCCGACACCATGCAGCGCGGTACAGATGGGCCCAACAACATGCTGAATGGACCCCACAGAATTGGCATCACGTTCTCTTCACCGATGAGTGTCGCATATGCCTTCAACCAGACAATCGTCGGAGACGTGTTTGGAGGCACCCTGGTCAGGCTGAACGTCTTAGACACACTGTCCAGCGAGTGCAGCAAGGTGGTGGTTCCCTGATGTTTTGGGGTGGCATTATGTGGGGCCGACGTACGCCACTGGTGGTCATGGAAGGCTCCGAAACGGCTTTACGATACCTGAATGACATCCTCCGACCCATAGTGCACCCATATCGGCAGAATATTGGAGAGGCATTTGTCTTCATGGACGACAATTCTCGACCTCATCGTGCACATCTTGTGAATGCGTTCCTTCAAGATAACGACATCGCTCGACTACAGTGGCCAGCATGTTCGCCAGACATGAACCCTATCGAACATGCCTGGGATATGTTGAAAAGGGCTGTTTATGGACGTCTTGACCCACCAACCACTCTGAGAGATTTACGCCGAATTGTCGTTGAGGAGTGGGACAATTTGGACCAACAGTGTCTTGATGAACTTGTGGATAGTATGCCACTACGAATACAGGCATGCATCAATGCAAGAGGACGTGCTACTGGGTATTAGAGGTAGTGGTGTGTACTGCAATCTGGACCACAAATGCTGAAAGTCTAGCTGTATGATGGTACAACATGCAATGTGTGGGTCTCATGAGCAATAAAACGAGCTGAAATGTTGTTTGTGTTGATCTCTATTCCCTTTGTATTTAAAGGTTCCGGAACTCTTGGAACCGAGGTGATGCAAAACTTTTTTTGATGTGTGTAGTTTTTCAGAAGTTAGATCAGGCAGGGTTCACTTTGAAGCTGTCTAAGTCGTCATTCTGTCAGTCAGAAGTGACATTTTTAGGTCATAGAGTGTCGAGTAGAGGTGTAACACCAGAAGAAAGTAGGGTTAATAAGATACTTAACGCAGAGGTGCCACAGAATGTTAAACGGTTAAAAACTTACCTGGGAATTTGCAACTTTTTCAGGAGGTTCGTTCTTAAATACTCAGGGTTGGTAGAACCATTCAGGGAATTGCTTAAAAGTGGGACTCGGTGGAGATGGGAGTCCAAGCATGATCAGGCTTTTAGAGCGCTGAACGAAGGTTTTGAGAAAGCTGTAGTGCTGAAATATCCGTTAAAAGATAAGGAATATGTGGTTATGACAGATGCTTCACATATAGGCATTGCTGGAGTATTATGTCAGAAAGATGATGAGGGTAATCTGTGCATTGTATCTTTAGCCTCGCGAGGACTGACAGCAGCAGAGAAAAGATACACGATTACTGAGTTAGAGCTTTTAGGTAGTGTTTTCAGTTTAGGGAAATTTAGAATGTATTTAGTAGGGGGGAAATTTGAGATCCACACAGATCACCATGCATTACTGTATATGAGAACTTGTAAACTCAGTTCTAACAGAGTTAGTAGGTGGATTCTTGCTCTGCAGGAATACGAATTCACAGTAAAATATATTAAAGGTAAAGATAACATTCTTGCAGACATGCTATCAAGGGACACTAATTTATGTAGGGATTATCCTGTGGTTAAAGCAGAGAACGGTATTTTAATATGTGCATGTGTGGACAGTAGCAACAGGGCATCGTTACAGACACTGAGAAATAGGTAGGTAGAGCAACGTGAGGACGTTCATTTAAGGGAGCCACTGGGAAGTTTGGAAGCAGGTGACGCAGAAACATTTATAGTTTCCAAACGTATTGGCAAAACAGCATATGTGCTGGAGGATAGTAAGGGAAACAGATTATACGGGACGTATAATATACATAGTCTACGAAAATATGTGTCATAAAGTGAGTGTGTTTAGCTGGCGAGCCAGCCTATCAAATGAGTAAGTGTGGAATTTGGTGCGTGGGAGGAGATGGTCTTCCAGGCAGGCGTATCAGAAGTCACACAGGGGGGTAGTATGTAAGTAAATGAGAGTTTCTAAGGTACAGGGAAATATGACGGGATTGTCGGATGCTCTTGAGCACTAAAATGTCTCGATACACCAAGGCCAGAATTTGGTAGCGCTGGTGAATTCCCATTTGCCTCCAAGAGATGGGTGAGCGCTTGGACAGGGTATTTTTGCTTAAGGCGTCCACGAGGCAAAAGATGGGCCATCAGAAGGCGAGACAGTCCTTCATGAAACTCATACATATCAGCACACGTGATTTCTGTTTACGGCCTCGCCATGTGAGATTTGTAAGTGTGTAATTTAGGTAATTTGTACAAAGGTATTATTTGTGTGAGGAGATCTGGTCTGTGTTGAAAACTAGTATTAAGTAGAATATGGTATACGGGAACTTAACAAGACAGGGCGATTACCGCACAGAAATATTTGGTGTTATATGTAATGCGCATTTACTGTTTTTTTTTTCTGAAGTCAATATTAATTTAATGTACTTTAAAGAGAGATTAAGTATTATGGTCACGAGGCGCTGCCACAATAGTGTGATCGTGTGCTCAGTGATAAGTGAGATTAAATTTCACCATAAGGAAGGGACCTCCAGTGAAATTAGGAAGTTCTATGGAGATATAAATATATCAGAACACCTTCAATGCGTGTGATGTGACATCATAAATCCATAATGCTCACACATTAATTATGTCTATTTCTCCAACATAGAGAAATTTGAGAGGCGGAAATATCCTTGGAACACTAGTCTATGTGAAAAACATTGGACTGGTTGCAAAGTGCAATCTATAGTGACAACAAACTTTGACGCAAAGTGCGTAAAGAAAAATTATGAGTGTATATATCTGTAATTTAGGGTGATTTCATTTATGTAATATGTATTTTGGATGGGGATTATTAACGTGTCTGGGATAATCAGATAATGGACCGTCGTCACGGTAAATCATCCGATGATCCGAGGCGAATATGTAACGTGTTTTTCGAGGTTTTTTTTATGCAACTGGCATAAGTCAGTAGGAAGCCATTCTATATTTATTTACGCGGCAAATTGTTCAGCCAAGAGAATTTTTCATGTTAATTTATTATTATTATTAATTTATTATAATTATTATTAAGTTATTTTCGGAGGATTTTTATAAAAATTATTAGCATTCAGATAGGTTTTCTATGTCTTAGAAAACGCTAACAAGCAAATTATTACGAACGACAATATCATAGAAAATTATGTGATTGCGGAATTTTACGGAGTTTTCGTCAGTTAGGATATTTTGAGAGACATGAGTGTCACTGGAAATTCATATACAGGATTAATCTTGTCGGGAAGCATGACGCAATCTTGGGTTGCAGCGTCAAGAAAAGGCGGATGGTTGGAACGGAAATCGTCTTCATCATTCGCGCGCCGTGTGTAATGAGCCTGAGAAGGGGAAGTAGTGGGGTGCAGCCAATCAGTGGAGACCACGTAAGCTAGAAGTCGGCTGAAGAGTGGGGGAGCCGACAGGTGCATATATCGTTCGACGCGCCGTGGAACGAGGACTATCTGTGTAGAACTTAACGAGTACGGATGCACGCGGGAGTCGCTCCGATGTTCCGTGGAGTGGAGGACTAACTTTTGTAAAACTTAACCAGTGTGGTTGTACGAGTGTTTGGGGTCCGATGTACGGACCATAGAATTACCTAATCTACCAGAATATCATCAAATAACGAAGAAGATGGCGACGTCCAGGAGACTGTGGGAAGCACACAGCATCATCCAGTACGAGGGAAATGCTTTAGCAATTTCCAGTGGTAAGCGCAAATGACGCAGAAATACGCAATCTCTCATTTTTCTTTGTTTTATATTTCATATTTCTGTAACTTCATAGCTTGGGAATAAGAGTAAAATCAATAATTTATCAGACTCCGTTTTCACGTAATTTTCTATCGGTAATATTAAAATCGCAACGCTCCAATTTAAATTTTAAACTTATTATTATTATTATTTTAATTTTGCTATTCTTGTTTTATATAATAAATTCATTTCTTTTACAATGCAATCTTTGCTTTCAGTAGGTAGCATTAGATATAGACCAATTCCTTCTCCTGATACAATTGTTTGTTGGGTTAATGATCAAATCATACCACGATCTGAGTGAATAGATTCTTGAAGGTGTTCTACCAGAGCTAGACGTTGTTAAATACAAATTTAGATTTCAACATTGCGTTGAGGTCTTGGCGCCCATTAAAACAACCTAGCTTAGGCAAAGGTAAACAGTTACATTTATCACCCAACAGTTAGGGGCAGCCAAACTGCTACATTTGTCGCTACCAACAGATGAGGCAATAATTAACGTTACAATTGTCGCTCAAAGTGAGGCCTATAGAAACCATTACACTTGTCGCCGACAACTTGGGGATGAAAACCTAATAACATTTGTGGAAGGAGAAGGATATATATTTCTGTGCCTGTATTTTGGGGGTTATTTGTCTGTATCAGTGTATATCATTATGGGGGTTGAGAAAGAAAGACAGATGAGGTTACGTAGTGGTCATCAACGGGAGAGTGATGATACGAGCAGTATGTCGAGTGATGGTAGTACCGGGGTAGCGGAGGTAAAACCCGATACTGAAACAGGGAGTATAGGCGGCCAACCAGAATTAAAAACTTTACTTCTCGAGTTTATGTATCAGAACAAAGTTAGTAGTGATGCCTTAAATGCAAAGTTAGAACAGAATAATGCAAAACTGGAACAAAACAACGCTAAATTAGAACAAAACAGTAGGGAAAATAAAGAAAGTACAGATGCCTTAAATGCTAAATTAGAACAAAACATTAGGGAAAATAGAGAGAGTAATGAAACTTTAAACGCCAGATTAGAACAAAACAGTAAGGAAAATAGAGAGAGTACTGAAACTTTAAATGCTAAATTAGAACAAAACAGTAGGGAAATGAGTGACAAATTCGAACTGATTAGAGGTGAGATCAGGGGGGTGATGGAAGAAAAGGCTAAAGAGATTATTGCAGATGTAGACAGAAAATTAGGAAAAGTACAGGAGGAGTTGGAAATTAGAATCAGTACACAGGCTGAAAATTTAAAAGAACTAGTGCAACTGGAAACACAGCAGGTCAAAAAGCAATTGGGGGGAGAAATTGACAAAATTCAGGTAGCTACTAAAGAGGTTAAGGAACAGCTGGGGGGTAGAATTGAGAAAGTCCACTCGCAAATAGTTGCAGAAGTAAATGATTTAAGAGAGAGTAATAGAGAGAGCATTAGCAAGATTGAGGAGAAACAAGCAAAGCTATATGATAAAGTAGAAGAATCAGAAGGAAACATTAAATTAACAGTAAACAGTATTGAGAGGAAGGCTGAGGAGAAAATCGCAGAATTAGAGTTAAAATTAAAAGCTAGGATCAGGCAAGAAAATAGTCAGAATAGGCCAGTTTTTGTGAATAGCACACACAGGGAGGTAAAACTGGGTAAGTTCAGCAATCGACAGGGGTGTCCAATGGAGTTCATGAACACTATAGAAAATAAATTCGGGGAGAGGTTGGAAAATGGTAGTATTGAAAATTTTAGAACAAGTGTTTGTGAGGGAAACGAGGAATTGGTTTGCTGTCTACAGAGACAAGTTTACTGATATCAATGATTTTAAAATGAAATTCTGTGAAAAGTTCTGGAATGAGGTTATTCAGTCGCAGCATCGTGAGGGAGTAGTGTGTGGTAAATATAACCCTAAAGGAAGCTCCACCATGACCGAATACTTTTTAGGGCAGGTATTAGTGTGTAAATATCTGGATGGCTTGAAGGAGGAAAGTGATGTGGTGAGGCTGCTACTTAGGCACTTTCCCTATAGGATAAAGGAGGCTGCTTGTATCCAGAATGTAAAGACAATATCACAAGTAGAAAAATGTTAAGCACATTTGATGCACTAGGGAGAGGGGGTTATGAGGACAATTTCAATCGGAACCAGGGTAATAATAATAATAGGCCTAATGAAGCCAGGCATCAAGAAGTTCAAGGGAACGGTGGCGAAGGGGCCAACGCTCAAAATAGAAATAATAATAATCAGCTAAATCAGAACAGAGGAAATGGCTATGGTAATCAGTATCAAGGGAGGAACAATGATTTCAGGGGAAATCAAGGGAGGAACAATGATTACAGGGGAAATCAAGGGAGAAACAATGATTTCAGGGGAAAT
This sequence comes from Meconema thalassinum, assembly GCA_946902985.2. Classification (NCBI taxonomy): domain Eukaryota; kingdom Metazoa; phylum Arthropoda; class Insecta; order Orthoptera; family Tettigoniidae; genus Meconema; species Meconema thalassinum. The sequence continues at coordinate 1,988,107,539 of OX336388.2, forward strand.
CAAGGGAGAAATTATAATGACAATAATTACAACCAGAATAGGGGTCAAGGAAGAGGACAGCCTAGTGGTAGTAAAATACAGCCAAACAATGACAACACAGCCCAGAACAACCAGACCAGTTCAGTAGTTAGTAGTACTACGGCCAGCTGTAGCGGTTCTTTAAACGCGAAACAGGCTGCGAAGTAAGGTCAGAATCTCAGTCTGTAGCATGCCCTGTCCATACAATTATACAGGAACCCTATGACCTAAATGTAAGAAACGAATTATTACATGAACTAAATGATGAAGGTAATATTCAGGAAGTGGTTAGTAAGAGCACCATAGTTAAATTTAACGTGTCCGAGGCGTACACAGATGTTTTAATTGATAGTGGATGTATGAAGAGTTGCATAAGTAGTGCATTTTATGATAAAATGAAAGGAACTGGAGTAAATTTTGAGGAGATGCCAATTAAAAGCACTTTTGTTATCACAGCTGTTGGGAAGAGGTCTAAAGTAATTTCTAAGCAAGTTTTAGTAGACATTAAAATTAATAATCATGTAGAGAAGCAGATTTGTCTTGTAATTCCAAATTTAGTATTCAGTGTTATCTTGGGTTCAGAGTGGCTAAGTAGAGTGTCTGGTAACTTATGTTATGATGTAGGGAGTTTGAAATTTAAATGGGGAGATTCTGAAGTAGAAGTAGCGTTCAATGACCATATTCAGAGGAGTTGTATTGTAGGTGTGATTTGTACTTTAAATGAGATATCGCCAGCCGTAGAGTGGGGTTCTCCATGTTTTGTGGGCAGTGTGATTACGAACGGAAGTCTAGAGGACTCGTTACGTGATGCTGCATTTCAGGGAAATACAGAGGTGGAACAATGTGTTCGGCTCTATGATGTGTTATTGTGTAATAGGAGAGTTTTTGAGGATCGCATTGGTATGGCCAATTGCTATACACATTCATTGAACGTTATTGATAGGTCAGTATTCACAGGAGATATCCTGTACCTTTCGCTTATCAGAGTGCAGTTGAGGCACAAATTAACCAGATGCTTGAAGATGGGATTATTGAGCACTCTAACAGTCCATATGTTAATTCTTTGATCACGGTACCCAAGACCGACGGCACGGTTCGTATTTGTTTAGACGCTCGTTTGGTTAACAGTAGAATTAGTTCAGATCAGCTGAAATCTATGTCAATAGAGGAATTAATGCAAACATTTGAGGGTAAAAAGTATTTCACATGTGTAGATTTGAGTTCCAGTTTTTGGCAAGTGCCACTTATGTACGAAGATAGACCATTTACAGCTTTTAGTCATAAATATAATCTTTATCAATTTTGTAGAACACCTTATGGGTTAAAGAGTAGTTCAGCAGCTTTAATTAGGGCTTTAAACATCGCATTAGGGGATGACACAGGAGAGTTTGTAACCATTTACATAGATGATATGGTAATTAGTTCACGCAGTTTAGAGGAGCATCTACGTCATTTAGATATACACACATCAAAAAAAGTTTTGCATCACCTCGGTTCCCAGATCTCCGGCATATAGACGTTGACTGTGTATATTGTATCAAAGATACAGTCCCTTTGACTGTTCATAGATGTCACTAAAACTGCTCAAAGATGTAAACAACCATGCATGAGCAGGGCCTATTAGACGGAGGGGGTACGACAGCCGATCAGTTCCAGTCATTCCACCAGGACGAAGGTACGCTGCTCATGTTGTCTGTAGTTCTACCATGCCTAGAAGGTCAATACCGCAGTTCGATCGCGTCCGCATTGTTACTTTGTGTCAAGAAGGGCTCTCAACAAGGGAAGTTTCCCGGCGTCTCAGAGTGAACCAAAGCGATGTTGTTCGGACATGGAGGAGGTACAGAGATACAGGAACTGTCGATGACAGGCCTCGCTCAGGCCGCCCAAGGGCTACTACTGTAGTGGATGACCTCTACTTACGGATTGCCGCTCGGAGGAACCCTGACAGCAATGCCACCATGTTGAATAATGCGTTTCGTTCAGCCACAGGACGTCGTGTTTCAACTCAAACTGTGCGCAATAGGCTGCATGATGCGCAACTTCACTCCCGACGTCCATGGCGAGGTCCAGCTTTGCAACCCCGACACCATGCAGCGCGGTACAGATGGGCCCAACAACATGCTGAATGGACCCCACAGAATTGGCATCACGTTCTCTTCACCGATGAGTGTCGCATATGCCTTCAACCAGACAATCGTCGGAGACGTGTTTGGAGGCACCCTGGTCAGGCTGAACGTCTTAGACACACTGTCCAGCGAGTGCAGCAAGGTGGTGGTTCCCTGATGTTTTGGGGTGGCATTATGTGGGGCCGACGTACGCCACTGGTGGTCATGGAAGGCTCCAAAACGGCTTTACGATACCTGAATGACATCCTCCGACCCATAGTGCACCCATATCGGCAGAATATTGGAGAGGCATTTGTCTTCATGGACGACAATTCTCGACCTCATCGTGCACATCTTGTGAATGCGTTCCTTCAAGATAACGACATCGCTCGACTACAGTGGCCAGCATGTTCGCCAGACATGAACCCTATCGAACATGCCTGGGATATGTTGAAAAGGGCTGTTTATGGACGTCTTGACCCACCAACCACTCTGAGAGATTTACGCCGAATTGTCGTTGAGGAGTGGGACAATTTGGACCAACAGTGTCTTGATGAACTTGTGGATAGTATGCCACTACGAATACAGGCATGCATCAATGCAAGAGGACGTGCTACTGGGTATTAGAGGTAGTGGTGTGTACTGCAATCTGGACCACAAATGCTGAAAGTCTAGCTGTATGATGGTACAACATGCAATGTGTGGGTCTCATGAGCAATAAAACGAGCTGAAATGTTGTTTGTGTTGATCTCTATTCCCTTTGTATTTAAAGGTTCCGGAACTCTTGGAAACGAGGTGATGCAAAACTTTTTTTTATGTGTGTAGTTTTTCAGAAGTTAGATCAGGCAGGGTTCACTTTGAAGCTGTCTAAGTCGTCATTCTGTCAGTCAGAAGTGACATTTTTAGGTCATAGAGTGTCGAGTAGAGGTGTAACACCAGAAGAAAGTAGGGTTAATAAGATACTTAACGCAGAGGTGCCACAGAATGTTAAACGGTTAAAAACTTACCTGGGAATTTGCAACTTTTTCAGGAGGTTCGTTCTTAAATACTCAGGGTTGGTAGAACCATTCAGGGAATTGCTTAAAAGTGGGACTCGGTGGAGATGGGAGTCCAAGCATGATCAGGCTTTTAGAGCGCTGTACGAAGGTTTTGAGAAAGCTGTAGTGCTGAAATATCCGTTAAAAGATAAGGAATATGTGGTTATGACAGATGCTTCACATATAGGCATTGCTGGAGTATTATGTCAGAAAGATGATGAGGGTAATCTGTGCATTGTATCTTTAGCCTCGCGAGGACTGACAGCAGCAGAGAAAAGATACACGATTACTGAGTTAGAGCTTTTAGGTAGTGTTTTCAGTTTAGGGAAATTTAGAATGTATTTAGTAGGGGGGAAATTTGAGATCCACACAGATCACCATGCATTACTGTATATGAGAACTTGTAAACTCAGTTCTAACAGAGTTAGTAGGTGGATTCTTGCTCTGCAGGAATACGAATTCACAGTAAAATATATTAAAGGTAAAGATAACATTCTTGCAGACATGCTATCAAGGGACACTAATTTATGTAGGGATTATCCTGTGGTTAAAGCAGAGAACGATATTTTAATATGTGCATGTGTGGACAGTAGCAACAGGGCATCGTTACAGACACTGAGAAATAGGTAGGTAGAGCAACGTGAGGACGTTCATTTAAGGGAGCCACTGGGAAGGTTGGAAGCAGGTGACGCAGAAACATTTATAGTTTCCAAACGTATTGGCAAAACAGCATATGTGCTGGAGGATAGTAAGGGAAACAGATTATACGGGACGTATAATATACATAGTCTACGAAAATATGTGTCATAAAGTGAGTGTGTTTAGCTGGCGAGCCAGCCTATCAAATGAGTAAGTGTGGAATTTGGTGCGTGGGAGGAGATGGTCTTCCAGGCAGGCGTATCAGAAGTCACACAGGGGGGTAGTATGTAAGTAAATGAGAGTTTCTAAGGTACAGGGAAATATGACGGGATTGTCGGATGCTCTTGAGCACTAAAATGTCTCGATACACCAAGGCCAGAATTTGGTAGCGCTGGTGAATTCCCATTTGCCTCCAAGAGATGGGTGAGCGCTTGGACAGGGTATTTTTGCTTAAGGCGTCCACGAGGCAAAAGATGGGCCATCAGAAGGCGAGACAGTCCTTCATGAAACTCATACATATCAGCACACGTGATTTCTGTTTACGGCCTCGCCATGTGAGAGTTGTAAGTGTGTAATTTAGGTAATTTGTACAAAGGTATTATTTGTGTGAGGAGATCTGGTCTGTGTTGAAAACTAGTATTAAGTAGAATATGGTATACCGGAACTTAACAAGACAGGGCGATTACGGCACAGAAATATTTGGTGTTATATGTAATGCGCATTTACTGTTTTTTTTTTCTGAAGTCAATATTAATTTAATCTACTTTAAAGAGAGATTAAGTATTATGGTCACGAGGCGCTGCCACAATAGTGTGATCGTGTGCTCAGTGATAAGTGAGATTAAATTTCACCATAAGGAAGGGACCTCCAGTGAAATTAGAAAGTTCTATGGAGATATAAATATATCAGAACACCTTCAATGCGTGTGATGTGACATCATAAATCCATAATGCTCACACATTAATTATGTCTATTTCTCCAACATAGAGAAATTTGAGAGGCGGAAATATCCTTGGAACACTAGTCTATGTGAAAAACATTGGACTGGTTGCAAAGTGCAATCTATAGTGACAACAAACTTTGACGCAAAGTGCGTAAAGAAAAATTATGAGTGTATATATCTGTAATTTAGGGTGATTTCATTTATGTAATATGTATTTTGGATGGGGATTATTAACGTGTCTGGGATAATCGGATAATGGACCGTCGTCACGGTAAATCATCCGATGATCCGAGGCGAATATGTAACGTGTTTTTCGAGTTTTTTTTATGCAACTGGCATAAGTCAGTAGGAAGCCATTCTAAATTTATTTACGCGGCAAATTGTTCAGCCAAGAGAATTTTTCATGTTAATTTATTATTATTATTAATTTATTATAATTATTATTAAGTTATTTTCGGAGCATTTTATAAAAATTATTAGCATTCAGATAGGTTTTCTATGTCTTAGAAAACGCTAACAAGCAAATTATTACGAACGACAATATCATAGAAAATTATGTGATTGCGGAATTTTACGGAGTTTTCGTCAGTTAGGATATTTTGAGAGACATGAGTGTCACTGGAAATTCATATACAGGATTAATCTTGTCGGGAAGCATGACGCAATCTTGGGTTGCAGCGTCAAGAAAAGGCGGATGGTTGGAACGGAAATCGTCTTCATCATTCGCGCGCCGTGTGTAATGAGCCTGAGAAGGGGAAGTAGTGGGGTGCAGCCAATCAGTGGAGACCACGTAAGCTAGAAGTCGGCTGAAGAGTGGGGGAGCCGACAGGTGCATATATCGTTCGACGCGCCGTGGAACGAGGACTATCTGTGTAGAACTTAACGAGTACGGATGCACGCGGGAGTCGCTCCGATGTTCCGTGGAGTGGAGGACTAACTTTTGTAAAACTTAACCAGTGTGGTTGTACGAGTGTTTGGGGTCCGATGTACGGACCATAGAATTATCTAATCTACCAGAATATCATCAAATAACGAAGAAGATGGCGACGTCCAGGAGACTGTGGGAAGCACACAGCATCATCCAGTACGAGGGAAATGCTTTAGCAATTTCCAGTGGTAAGCGCAAATGACGCAGAAATACGCAATCTCTCATTTTTCTTTGTTTTATATTTCATATTTCTGTAACTTCATAGCTTGGGAATAAGAGTAAAATCAATAATTTATCAGACTCCGTTTTCACGTAATTTTCTATCGGTAATATTAAAATCGCAACGCTCCAATTTAAATTTTAAACTTATTATTATTATTTTAATTTTGCTATTCTTGTTTATATAATAAATTCATTTCTTTTACAATGCAATCTTTGCTTTCAGTAGGTAGCATTAGATATAGACCAATTCCTTCTCATGATACAATTATTTGTTGGGTTAATGATCAAATCATACCACGATCTGAGTGAATAGATTCTTGAAGGTGTTCTACCAGAGCTAGACGTTGATAAATACAAATTTAGATTTCAACATTGCGTTGAGGTCTTGGCGCCCATTAAAACAACCTAGCTTAGGCAAAGGTAAACAGTTACATTTATCACCCAACAGTTAGGGGCAGCCAAACTGCTACATTTGTCGCTACCAACAGATGGGGCAATAATTAACGTTACAATTGTCGCTCAACGTGAGGCCTATAGAAACCAGTACACTTGTCGCCGACAACTTGGGGCTGAAAACCTAATAACATTTGTGGAAGGAGAAGGATATATATTTCTGTGCCTGTATTTTTGGGGTTATTTGTCTGTATCAGTGTATATCATTATGGGGGATGAGAAAGAAAGACAGATGAGGTTACGTAGTGGTCATCAACGGGAGAGTGATGATACGAGCAGTATGTCGAGTGATGGTAGTACCGGGGTAGCGGAGGTAAATCCCGATACTGAAACAGGGAGTGTAGGCGGCCAACCAGAATTAAAAACTTTACTTCTCGAGTTTATGTATCAGAACAAAGTTAGTAGTGATGCCTTAAATGCAAAGTTAGAACAGAATAATGCAAAACTGGAACAAAACAACGCTAAATTAGAACAAAACAGTAGGGAAAATAAAGAAAGTACAGATGCCTTAAATGCTAAATTAGAACAAAACAGTAGGGAAAATAGAGAGAGTAATGAAACTTTAAACGCCAGATTAGAACAAAACAGTAAGGAAAATAGAGAGAGTACTGAAACTTTAAATGCTAAATTAGAACAAAACAGTAGGGAAATGAGTGACAAATTCGAACTGATTAGAGGTGAGATCAGGGGGGTGATGGAAGAAAAGGCTAAAGAGATTATTGCAGATGTAGACAGAAAATTAGGAAAAGTACAGGAGGAGTTGGAAATTAGAATCAGTACACAGGCTGAAAATTTAAAAGAACTAGTGCAACTGGAAACACAGCAGGTCAAAAAGCAATTGGGGGGAGAAATTGACAAAATTCAGGTAGCTACTAAAGAGGTTAAGGAACAGCTGGGGGGTAGAATTGAGAAAGTCCACTCGCAAATAGTTGCAGAAGTAAATGATTTAAGAGAGAGTAATAGAGAGAGCATTAGCAAGATTGAGGAGAAACAAGCAAAGCTATATGATAAAGTAGAAGAATCAGAAGGAAACATTAAATTAACAGTAAACAGTATTGAGAGGAAGGCTGAGGAGAAAATCGCAGAATTAGAGTTAAAATTAAAAGCTAGGATCAGGCAAGAAAATAGTCAGAATAGGCCAGTTTTTGTGAATAGCACACACAGGGAGGTAGAACTGGGTAAGTTCAGCAATCGACAGGGGTGTCCAATGGAGTTCATGAACACTATAGAAAATAAATTCGGGGAGAGGTTGGAAAATGGTAGTATTGAAAATTTTAGAACAAGTGTTTGTGAGGGAAACGAGGAATTGGTTTGCTGTCTACAGAGACAAGTTTACTGATATCAATGATTTTAAAATGAAATTCTGTGAAAAGTTCTGGAATGAGGTTATTCAGTCGCAGCATCGTGAGGGAGTAGTGTGTGGTAAATATAACCCTAAAGGAAGCTCCACCATGACCGAATACTTTTTAGGGCAGGTATTAGTGTGTAAATATCTGGATGGCTTGAAGGAGGAAAGTGATGTGGTGAGGCTGCTACTTAGGCACTTTCCCTATAGGATAAAGGAGGCTGCTTGTATCCAGAATGTAAAGACAATATCACAAGTAGAAAATTTGTTAAGCACATTTGATGCACTAGGGAGAGGGGGTTATGAGGACAATTTCAATCGGAACCAGGGTAATAATAATAATAGGCCTAATGAAGCCAGGCATCAAGAAGTTCAAGGGAACGGTGGCGAAGGGGCCAACGCTCAAAATAGAAATAATAATAATCAGCTAAATCAGAACAGAGGAAATGGCTATGGTAATCAGTATCAAGGGAGGAACAATGATTTCAGGGGAAATCAAGGGAGGAACAATGATTACAGGGGAAATCAAGGGAGAAACAATGATTTCAGGGGAAATCAAGGGAGAAATTATAATGACAATAATTACAACCAGAATAGGGGTCAAGGAAGAGGACAGCCTAGTGGTAGTAAAATACAGCCAAACAATGACAACACAGCCCAGAACAGCCAGACCAGTTCAGTAGTTAGTAGTACTACGGCCAGCTGTAGCGGTTCTTTAAACGCGAAACAGGCTGCGAAGTAAGGTCAGAATCTCAGTCTGTAGCATGCCCTGTCCATACAATTATACAGGAACCCTATGACCTAAATGTAAGAAACGAATTATTACATGAACTCAATGATGAAGGTATTATTCAGGAAGTGGTTAGTAAGAGCCCCATAGTTAAATTTAACGTGTCCGAGGCGTACACAGATGTTTTAATTGATAGTGGATGTATGAAGAGTTGCATAAGTAGTGCATTTTATGATAAAATGAAAGGAACTGGAGTAAATTTTGAGGAGATGCCAATTAAAAGCACTTTTGTTATCACAGCTGTTGGGAAGAGGTCTAAAGTAATTTCTAAGCAAGTTTTAGTAGACATTAAAATTAATAATCATGTAGAGAAGCAGATTTGTCTTGTAATTCCAAATTTAGTATTCAGTGTTATCTTGGGTTCAGAGTGGCTAAGTAGAGTGTCTGGTAACTTATGTTATGATGTAGGGAGTTTGAAATTTAAATGGGGAGATACTGAAGTAGAAGTAGCGTTCAATGACCATATTCAGAGGAGTAGTATTGTAGGTGTGATTTGTACTTTAAATGAGATATCGCCAGCTGTAGAGTGGGGTTCTCCATGTTTTGTGGGCAGTGTGATTACGAACGGAAGTCTAGAGGACTCGTTACGTGATGCTGCATTTCAGGGAAATACAGAGGTGGAACAATGTGTTCGGCTCTATGATGTGTTATTGTGTAATAGGAGAGTTTTTGAGGATCGCATTGGTATGGCCAATTGCTATACACATTCATTGAACGTTATTGATAGGTCAGTATTCACAGGAGATATCCTGTACCTTTCGCTTATCAGAGTGCAGTTGAGGCACAAATTAACCAGATGCTTGAAGATGGGATTATTGAGCACTCTAACAGTCCATATGTTAATTCTTTGATCACGGTACCCAAGACCGACGGCACGGTTCGTATTTGTTTAGACGCTCGTTTGGTTAACAGTAGAATTAGTTCAGATCAGCTGAAATCTATGTCAATAGAGGAATTAATGCAAACATTTGAGGGTAAAAAGTATTTCACATGTGTAGATTTGAGTTCCAGTTTTTGGCAAGTGCCACTTATGTACGAAGATAGACCATTTACAGCTTTTAGTCATAAATATAATCTTTATCAATTTTGTAGAACACCTTATGGGTTAAAGAGTAGTTCAGCAGCTTTAATTAGGGCTTTAAACATCGCATTAGGGGATGACACAGGAGAGTTTGTAACCATTTACATAGATGATATGGTAATTAGTTCACGCAGTTTAGAGGAGCATCTACGTCATTTAGATATACACACATCAAAAAAAGTTTTGCATCACCTCGGTTCCCAGATCTCCGGCATATAGACGTTGACTGTGTATATTGTATCAAAGATACAGTCCCTTTGACTGTTCATAGATGTCACTAAAACTGCTCAAAGATGTAAACAACCATGCATGAGCAGGGCCTATTAGACGGAGGGGGTACGACAGCCGATCAGTTCCAGTCATTCCACCAGGACGAAGGTACGCTGCTCATGTTGTCTGTAGTTCTACCATGCCTAGAAGGTCAATACCGCAGTTCGATCGCGTCCGCATTGTTACTTTGTGTCAAGAAGGGCTCTCAACAAGGGAAGTTTCCAGGCGTCTCAGAGTGAACCAAAGCGATGTTGTTCGGACATGGAGGAGGTACAGAGATACAGGAACTGTCGATGACAGGCCTCGCTCAGGCCGCCCAAGGGCTACTACTGTAGTGGATGACCGCTACTTACGGATTGCCGCTCGGAGGAACCCTGACAGCAATGCCACCATGTTGAATAATGCGTTTCGTTCAGCCACAGGACGTCGTGTTTCAACTCAAACTGTGCGCAATAGGCTGCATGATGCGCAACTTCACTCCCGACGTCCATGGCGAGGTCCAGCTTTGCAACCCCGACACCATGCAGCGCGGTACAGATGGGCCCAACAACATGCTGAATGGACCCCACGGAATTGGCATCACGTTCTCTTCACCGATGAGTGTCGCATATGCCTTCAACCAGACAATCGTCGGAGACGTGTTTGGAGGCACCCTGGTCAGGCTGAACGTCTTAGACACACTGTCCAGCGAGTGCAGCAAGGTGGTGGTTCCCTGATGTTTTGGGGTGGCATTATGTGGGGCCGACGTACGCCACTGGTGGTCATGGAAGGCTCCGAAACGGCTTTACGATACCTGAATGACATCCTCCGACCCATAGTGCACCCATATCGGCAGAATATTGGAGAGGCATTTGTCTTCATGGACGACAATTCTCGACCTCATCGTGCACATCTTGTGAATGCGTTCCTTCAAGATAACGACATCGCTCGACTACAGTGGCCAGCATGTTCGCCAGACATGAACCCTATCGAACATGCCTGGGATATGTTGAAAAGGGCTGTTTATGGACGTCTTGACCCACCAACCATTTTGAGAGATTTACGCCGAATTGTCGTTGAGGAGTGGGACAATTTGGACCAACAGTGTCTTGATGAACTTGTGGATAGTATGCCACTACGAATACAGGCATGCATCAATGCAAGAGGACGTGCTACTGGGTATTAGAGGTAGTGGTGTGTACTGCAATCTGGACCACAAATGCTGAAAGTCTAGCTGTATGATGGTACAACATGCAATGTGTGGGTCTCATGAGCAATAAAACGAGCTGAAATGTTGTTTGTGTTGATCTCTATTCCCTTTGTATTTAAAGGTTCCGGAACTCTTGGAACCGAGGTGATGCAAAACCTTTTTTGGTGTGTGTAGTTTTTCAGAAGTTAGATCAGGCAGGGTTCACTTTGAAGCTGTCTAAGTCGTCATTCTGTCAGTCAGAAGTGACATTTTTAGGTCATAGAGTGTCGAGTAGAGGTGTAACACCAGAAGAAAGTAGGGTTAATAAGATACTTAACGCAGAGGTGCCACAGAATGTTAAACGGTTAAAAACTTACCTGGGAATTTGCAACTTTTTCAGGAGGTTCGTTCTTAAATACTCAGGGTTGGTAGAACCATTCAGGGAATTGCTTAAAAGTGGGACTCGGTGGAGATGGGAGTCCAAGCATGATCAGGCTTTTAGAGCGCTGAACGAAGGTTTTGAGAAAGCTGTAGTGCTGAAATATCCGTTAAAAGATAAGGAATATGTGGTTATGACAGATGCTTCACATATAGGCATTGCTGGAGTATTATGTCAGAAAGATGATGAGGGTAATCTGTGCATTGTATCTTTAGCCTCGCGAGGACTGACAGCAGCAGAGAAAAGATACACGATTACTGAGTTAGAGCTTTTAGGTAGTGTTTTCAGTTTAGGGAAATTTAGAATGTATTTAGTAGGGGGGAAATTTGAGATCCACACAGATCACCATGCATTACTGTATATGAGAACTTGTAAACTCAGTTCTAACAGAGTTAGTAGGTGGATTCTTGCTCTGCAGGAATACGAATTCACAGTAAAATATATTAAAGGTAAAGATAACATTCTTGCAGACATGCTATCAAGGGACACTAATTTATGTAGGGATTATCCTGTGGTTAAAGCAGAGAACGGTATTTTAATATGTGCATGTGTGGACAGTAGCAACAGGCCATCGTTACAGACACTGAGAAATAGGTAGGTAGAGCAACGTGAGGACGTTCATTTAAGGGAGCCACTGGGAAGGTTGGAAGCAGGTGACGCAGAAACATTTATAGTTTCCAAACGTATTGGCAAAACAGCATATGTGCTGGAGGATAGTAAGGGAAACAGATTATACGGGACGTATAATATACATAGTCTACGAAAATATGTGTCATAAAGTGAGTGTGTTTAGCTGGCGAGCCAGCCTATCAAATGAGTAAGTGTGGAATTTGGTGCGTGGGAGGAGATGGTCTTCCAGGCAGGCGTATCAGAAGTCACACAGGGGGGTAGTATGTAAGTAAATGAGAGTTTTTAAGGTACAGGGAAATATGACGGGATTGTCGGATGCTCTTGAGCACTAAAATGTCTCGATACACCAAGGCCAGAATTTGGTAGCGCTGGTGAATTCCCATTTGCCTCCAAGAGATGGGTGAGCGCTTGGACAGGGTATTTTTGCTTAAGGCGTCCACGAGGCAAAAGATGGGCCATCAGAAGGCGAGACAGTCCTTCATGAAACTCATACATATCAGCACACGTGATTTCTGTTTACGGCCTCGCCATGTGAGATTTGTAAGTGTGTAATTTAGGTAATTTGTACAAAGGTATTATTTGTGTGAGGAGATCTGGTCTGTGTTGAAAACTAGTATTAAGTAGAATATGGTATACCGGAACTTAACAAGACAGGGCGATTACGGCACAGAAATATTTGGTGTTATATGTAATGCGCAATTACTGTTTTTTTTTTCTGAAGTCAATATTAATTTAATCTACTTTAAAGAGAGATTAAGTATTATGGTCACGAGGCGCTACCACAATAGTGTGATCGTGTGCTCAGTGATAAGTGAGATTAAATTTCACCATAAGGAAGGGACCTCCAGTGAAATTAGGAAGTTCTATGGAGATATAAATATATCAGAACACCTTCAATGCGTGTGATGTGACATCATAAATCCATAATGCTCACACATTAATTATGTCTATTTCTCCAACATAGAGAAATTTGAGAGGCGGAAATATCCTTGGAACACTAGTCTATGTGAAAAACATTGGACTGGTTGCAAAGTGCAATCTATAGTGACAACAAACTTTGACGCAAAGTGCGTAAAGAAAAATTATGAGTGTATATATCTGTAATTTAGGGTGATTTCATTTATGTAATATGTATTTTGGATGGGGATTATTAACGTGTCTGGGATAATCGGATAATGGACCGTCGTCACGGTGAATCATCCGATGATCCGAGGCGAATATGTAACGTGTTTTTCGAGTTTTTTTTTATGCAACTGGCATAAGTCAGTTGGAAGCCATTCTATATTTATTTACGCGGCAAATTGTTCAGCCAAGATAATTTTTCATGTTAATTTATTATTATTATTAATTTATTATAATTATTATTAAGTTATTTTCGGAGCATTTTATAAAAATTATTAGCATTCAGATAGGTTTTCTATGTCTTAGAAAACGCTAACAAGCAAATTATTACGAACGACAATATCATAGAAAATTATGTGATTGCGGAATTTTACGGAGTTTTCGTCAGTTAGGATATTTTGAGAGACATGAGTGTCACTGGAAATTCATATACAGGATTAATCTTGTCGGGAAGCATGACGCAATCTTGGGTTGCAGCGTCAAGAAAAGGCGGATGGTTGGAACGGAAATCGTCTTCATCATTCGCGCGCCGAGTGTAATGAGCCTGAGAAGGGGAAGTAGTGGGGTGCAGCCAATCAGTGGAGACCACGTAAGCTAGAAGTCGGCTGAAGAGTGGGGGGGAGCCGACAGGTGCATATATCGTTCGACGCGCCGTGGAACGAGGACTATCTGTGTAGAACTTAACGAGTACGGATGCACGCGGGAGTCGCTCCGATGTTCCGTGGAGTGGAGGACTAACTTTTGTAAAACTTAACCAGTGTGGTTGTACGAGTGTTTGGGGTCCGATGTACGGACCATAGAATTATCTAATCTACCAGAATATCATCAAATAACGAAGAAGATGGCGACGTCCAGGAGACTGTGGGAAGCACACAGCATCATCCAGTACGAGGGAAATGCTTTAGCAATTTCCAGTGGTAAGCGCAAATGACGCAGAAATACGCAATCTCTCATTTTTCTTTGTTTTATATTTCATATTTCTGTAACTTCATAGCTTGGGAATAAGAGTAAAATCAATAATTTATCAGACTCCGTTTTCACGTAATTTTCTATCGGTAATATTAAAATCGCAACGCTCCAATTTAAATTTTAAACTTATTATTATTATTAATTTTGCTATTCTTGTTTTATATAATAAATTCATTTCTTTTACAATGCAATCTTTGCTTTCAGTAGGTAGCATTAGATATAGACCAATTCCTTCTCCTGATACAATTGTTTGTTGGGTTAATGATCAAATCATACCACGATCTGAGTGAATAGATTCTTGAAGGTGTTCTACCAGAGCTAGACGTTGTTAAATATAAATTTAGATTTCAACATTGCGTTGAGGTCTTGGCGCCCATTAAAACAACCTAGCTTAGGCAAAGGTAAACAGTTACATTTATCACCCAACAGTTAGGGGCAGCCAAACTGCTACATTTGTCGCTACCAACAGATGGGGCACTAATTAACGTTACAATTGTCGCTCAAAATGAGGGCTATAGAAACCATTACAACATTTACCTGAAGAAGGTAAGAAACATTGTTTGTCAAAATGTCATATGAACAATGAAATGAGCTTAGCAGTGTTGGGGAATATAGGGTAGGGCAGCAACTGGATGATGGCTGTTCGTAAACACAACGAATTTGTGGACAAGTATATGAAGGATATTATGTCGCGCATTCGATTAAGGCCTTAATAATATTCACTGGATTTTTAGGAATTTGAAGTGTTCATGTTAATGTCTTTACTTAAACTCAATCAAGTCACCGATCCATTAATCTACTTAAGGAATATCGGAAGGAATAGTAGGAGTGCTTGTACTAATACGTGACCATTAACGTCTAGATCATAAACAACGGGACCTCCTTTTTACGTGGAATCTGAGCCGCCAGACGTGACATTGCACCTCGGAATTCCCATAAGCACTAACCGGGAATCGAACCCGACCAGCCTTGGTGCGGGGCAAGTAGCTTGACCGCTGTGCCATCACAGCCCGGTAAAACCACAGTGAAACTATTACTAAATGGCCGCCACAATTAAACCAATTGAGTGACATCGTTTTCTTGTCCACTCATGGTCAGGCCTGGATTTACCAATAGGCCCTTTAGGCTCCAGCCTAGGGGTGCACCATGCTGAGGGGCGCAAAATCGAGAAGGAAGGTTTTATAAACTGACTTTGAAGGAAAATAGTCTTCTCATCACTTATAAAAAAATCTGTAAGTCCTAGCCTACTTATCAAGTGGATTTTCGTATTATTTCGTTCTACACTCCTTTTTAATCTTGTTCCAATTCAAAAAGTTATTTTACAATTCAAAAATAGATTAAACAGACTTTTACTACTTATGATTGTTTCAAAACCAATTTCATGTAATTTTACTATTTAAATTAAACTTTCCAAAATTTTGACACTTTTCCAATTTATATTGTGACCATCATTTTCCAACAAATGTTTTGTAACAGCAGATTTTTCGACTTCAACTTTAGAACAGGAATGTTTTATGATTTATTAGGAGAAAATTTAAGTCTTGAATATTAATATCAGTTTAATATGCATAGTTGTAGGTTGTATAATGTAGCGTAGCCTATACTGTATGTATATCTGAATATCTGTGTTTAAACTGATTTTAATATCTCGTTCGCCTATTTATTTATAGTTTATATATACAAATTTAGAAACAATTGATTTTCTCATTATTTTAATTTATTAATTGATTTTACTTCACGATACATTAGAATAAAATAAAAATAAATCCTTCACAAAGACCTTTCTGAGGTATAAATTCTCCCTTCTTCATGATGGTATGAAGAGGGGGCGGCAAAACCCCACGGGCCTATGAGCGCATAAAAATAAATCCGGCCCTGCTCATGGTGCAGGCAACATGTAGTATACCATTATGGGCGTATGTTCTCTCAAAAATGTGATGTGTCCCATCCTTGTTTAAGAGTACGAACCGCCACTGAGTAGTGTAACTGTAAGAGTATTTTAATAAGTCTATTGATGACGGGCAGTTCGGGCTGCATCACGTCACCCCTACCAGTGTTCTGGTGCAGAATTGCGAAAATAGTTGCATCTTGCGATGTTTATAAATTGCAGTCACGGGGAGTAATTAGTGCAAAAGGATCTCTTAGGCCCCTTAAAACAGTTACATCATGAAAATATTATGTCTCTGTATAAGTGCAATGGTGTTGGTGCAGTACACTGAGGTTACCAGCTGCAATAAGCATTGGTGCTTTCCAATTTACCTTCATTTATTCCGAACCTTATCGTTGAGCGCTATGTGGCGATAAATGATACTATTGCTAACTCAGTAGCTTGGGACAGCCGAAGTTTTCCAAAGTGTTCTGATTATTTTCCTACGGCGCTATGTGACTAAAGACGACACTATTGGTCTCTACATTTCTAACAGCCAATGAGATATAGGCCCTAGGCAGTGTCTTTTATTTCACCTACCACTCTTTCTAATAATTTTTAAAAAATGTGTTTGTAAATTACATGTGTCAGTGCTGTAGTTACAAAATAGCCGTTTCCCTATTCATTATTATCATTATGGGAAAATGAACTGAATGTTATGTCCATTATACTGTACTACTTATCACCCCCACTACAACCACCACCACCATCACAAAAAGTTTTTTTTAATATTTTTTTTCTGTTAGTTTAAGTATCATGTGCCAGTTCTGTAGCAGTATTCATTATCACCCATAAAACAAATAAATCCACCGGGCGAAGCCGGGCACTACTGCTAGTTATCTATATGTGTGCCAATTTTGGAACAGTTCGCTTGCATAACTTCTGAGATATCCAACACAGAGCTCAAATTTCAAATGCGATTTTTGAGCAGTTGGTAGCACTGACGTCACTTTCAAATATGGCTGTGCCCTATTTAGGTACGGTATGGATCTTTACTCGTAAATTTGGATTCGATAGCTGCAGCCATTTAGGAGTTTATAGTGGAAGGGGGACACACACATAGACAGACAGACAAAAGGACAGACAGACACATTTTCCTGGTTCGATCTCATAAGTTTATTTTTTCCTCATTTTTTGCAACATAAGAAAAGTAGGCTAAGAAAACCTGGGAAATTTTACAGGTGGGCAACTCGATTATTTAACATGGGTGCTATTTGTTCACCATGGCAACCCATTTTGTTTAAGCAGTAAGCCAAACAGTGCCAAAATTTAAATTTTGATGGAATTTGGGGAAAATCTGAGGACATTTCACCTATCGCAAGTGAGCAACCCTGATTATTTAACATGGCTGCCACTTTGGTCACCATGGAAAACCGTTATGTTTTCATATTAAAGTTAGCGCCAAAATCAACTCTAAGGGAATGAGGGGAAAATCTGGGGTGGGGATTTCACTAGCCTCAAGTTGGCATCCTCTGATTATTATCCTACAATATTGTCACTTGATCACCATGGCAACCCTTTTCGTTTACACAGTCAGTCCGTAAACGTCAACATTCAAATATAGGAGAAATCAGGGGGAGTCTGGGGGAATTTAGGGAAAATCTGGGGAAATTTCACACCCACCGGCTGGCAACCTAGCTTGGGAGATTTCCTCATAACGGCACATGACCAGAATTAGCGGCCACCGCCACTTGCCCGACAGCGTTTCGAACACAAGTGTTCCAGAACGAAGTCAACTAGTCTATCCCCTTTAGTTAGACGTTTAACAGATTGCTCTTGACTATACGATATAGTGTAAATACAGGATCTACCAGTGAAGCTGATGATGAGGATGTTGAAAAGGTCTACGAAGAAATAGACGAAATTCTGAGGTATATCAAGGGTGATGAAAATGTTATAGTAATGGGAGATTGGAATGCTGTGGTAGGAAAAGGGAGAGAAGGGAAAATAGTAGGAGATTTCGGATTAGGTGAAAGGAATGATCGAGGAAGCAGGCTGGTAGAATTCTGCACTGAGCATGAGTTGGTCATAGCTAACACCTTATTCAATAACCACAATAGAAGAATATACACATGGATGAGACCAGGAGATACAGGGCGTTACCAAATCGACTTCATTATGGTCAAGCAGAGGTTTCGAAACCAGATTTTGGATTGTAAAGCATATCCTGGTGCTGACATAAACTCTGACCACAATCTGGTCGTAATGAAATGCAGATTAAAGTTGAAGAAACTGAAGAAAAGTCAAAAGCCAAAAAGGTGGGCAATAGACAGACTGAAAGAGAAGGATGTAAACGAAAGATTCAAGAAGAGTATAAAGGAAGGACTAATGAAAAACCCTAAACAAACTTCGATTGCAGACGAATGGGCACTTTTGAAGAATGAAATAACAAAATCCGCAGAGGAAAACATTGGTAGGAAAGAAAGAATAGGTAGAAAACCGTGGATCACTCAGGATATACTAGAATTGATGGATGAAAGGCGGAAACACAAGAATGTAAGAGATGAGAAGGGGAAAGCAGAATACAGACGTCTGAGAAATGAGGTTAACAAGAAGTGCAAGGAAGCGAAAGAAGAATGGTTGAAAGAGAAATGTGCAGGTATAGAAAATTGTCTGAAATTAGGAAAAGTAGACACAGCTTATCGAAGGATTAAGAATACTTTTGGGGAAAAGAAGACTAAGTGCTGTAATATTAAGGACACAAATGGAAAGCCTCTAACAGATAGGGAAGAAAAGGTTGAGAGATGGAAAGCTTACATAGAGAGTTTGTATAAGGGAAAGGAGATTGAGAATCATGTAATGGAAAGGGAGGAGGAAATTGATGAGGATGCGAAAGGAGATTTAATATTGAGATCAGAATTTGATAGAGCTTTGGAAGACTTAAGCAGGAACAAAGCACCAGGCATAGATGATATACCGATTGAGTTGCTACGCTGCATAGGAGATGAAGGTCTGATCAGGTTATTTCACTTGGTGTGTAGGATTTATGAGACAGGTGAGGTAACCCCTGATTTCAAGAAGAATGTAATCATCCCTATACCAAAGAAAGTGGGAGCTGTCAGATGTGAAGATTACCGTACAATCAGCTTGATTACTCATGCTTCAAAGATCCTGTCTAGGATAATTTACAAGAGGATTGAAAGCCAGATAGAAACGGAGTTGGGTGAAGACCAGTTTGGTTTCAGGAGAAATGTAGGAACAAGGGAAGCTGTACTAAGTCTTAGGCTGATTTTGGAAGGTAGAATAAGGAAAGATAAGAGAACGTTCATGGCTTTTGTAGACTTAGAAAAGGCTTTTGATAACGTTGATTGGACTAAATTGTTTGACATTTTGAAATCGATTGGAATAAAGTACAGAGATAGGAGGGTGATATACAATCTATACAGAAACCAGACAGCAGTCATTCGAGTTGAAGGACATGAGAGAGAAGCTGGTATTCAGAAAGGTGTAAGGCAAGGCTGCAACTTATCACCCATACTTTTCAATCTTTACATTGAACAAGCAATGAAGGAAATTAGAGAAAAATTTAAAGTGGGAGTGAAGATTCAAGGAGAAATAATTTCAACTCTGAGATTTGCTGATGACATCGTCATCTTGGCCGACAAGCCTGAGGATTTGAATGAAGTTTTGAATGGTATGGACTCCGTCTTACAGAAAGAATTCATGATGAAAATTAATAAATGTAAAACAAAAATACTGGAATGCAGCCGAAATAAATCAGAAACCTCTATGGAGATCAAATTGACAGGTGAAAAGCTGAAGGAAGTAGAAGACTTCTGTTACTTAGGAAGTAGAATAACCAGTGATGGACGAAGCAAAGAGGATATAAAAAGTAGGTTGGCTCAGGCAAAGAAAGCTTTTCTACAAAAAAGGAATCTGCTGACATCGAATATAGATTTAGGTATTAGGAAGTCATTTTTGAAAGCCTTTGTCTGGAGCGTGGTGCTCTATGGAAGTGAAACTTGGACTATTGGTGCAGCAGAAAAGAGGAGAATAGAAGCATTTGAAATGTGGTGTTACAGGAGAATGATGAAGATCAGATGGGTAGATAGGGTTACAAACATAGAGGTATTAAGACGAGTGGGAGAGGAGAGATGTTTCTGGCGACTGCTAATGAAGAGAAGAGATAGGTTGGTAGGACACATACTAAGACACCCAGGAATAGCAAGCTTAGTTATGGAAGGAAGGGTCGAGGACAAGAACTGTAGGGGTAGACCAAGGTTAGAATATGTTAAACAGATTGCCTCAGATGTAGGGTAGTTATGTAGAGATGAAACGATTAGCTCAGGACAGGGAGGCATGGAGCGCTGCATCAAACCAGTCAAAAGACTGAAGACTCAAACAACAACAACAGGATCTCATTGATCGATGACCACGATACGTGGATTCCTGGCAGTTGAATAAGTGACTTGCCCTCTGTAAATCCATGACCTCCTCATCGTCTAGTGGATAGCACGTTTTTTTTGTCACTCCTGGGGTCCAGGTTCGATTCCCGGCTCTTCCAAGAAATTTAATTCTGGTCTGAGTACTGGAACGAGTATGCTCAGGTTCGTGAGTCAGAATTGAGAAGAGATGGGTTCGTTTTCCACCTTAGACATCCTAGAAGTGGTTTTCCGTTCTCTCTCACTTCTTTTTTCACAAATTCCCCACAGACGCAAATACACGGGGTTACATGACCACGTTACCGCAAATCCCCTAAACAGCAAAACGTACTGT
Source organism: Meconema thalassinum (assembly GCA_946902985.2). Classification (NCBI taxonomy): domain Eukaryota; kingdom Metazoa; phylum Arthropoda; class Insecta; order Orthoptera; family Tettigoniidae; genus Meconema; species Meconema thalassinum. Next base: position 1,988,128,341 of record OX336388.2, read on the forward strand.
AGATTCTGATTTCAGAATCCAATAATAACAGCTACCGGTACGCCACCACTACAGCACAGATTGCATATATACAAGGCGCTCTCCTGCTTGTAGGCCTATATCAATAGACTTTGTTTATAATAATAATAATAATAATAATAATAATAATAATAATAATAATAATAATAATAATAATGTTGTGGGTTTTATGTCTATTTCAACAACTGCGGCGTTTAGAAACGCCGAAGTGCCAAAATTTTCCCTGAAGGGGATCTTTCACGTGCCAGTAAATCTAGTAACACTGGTCTCGCGCATTTAAGCTCTCACAAATGCCAACCGACTGCGCCGAGACTCGATCCCACAACGTTGCTTACAGCATGCGAGACAGTCACCACTGCGCCAAGCAGCCAATCATGCTGTACACATTTCCTCTGTCTCCGTGATGCCAATTTTACAATTATATGCCTAGATTTAGCGGTTTTACATTTCCTTCAATACAAGAAGTACGTATTACAGCCCAAGGAAACATCGCTTCAATGTACGGATTGTTTTCCTGTTGGTCAATCATATGCCCTTGTTGTTCTTTCAATTAGGCAGCGGTTCCCAAACTGGGTTCCGCGAAGGGGTTCCGCGATAAATCTTAAAAATCAAATTTAAAACTGATTTTAAAATAAAACCACACGAGACTATCAGATTTTCTCTAATGCCAAGGTAGTTGGAGTTCGTGTTATATTCAAACACCTATTCGTCAATGTTAGGAATTCGTTTTATGACTTTTATCACAGCCTGGCGTCTCCGATTCGTGCGACCTCTCCAGGAAATGCTAATGAAGCGCGAAATGAAATTAGTTCCTAGCGCGCGCGCTAGGCATTCCTAGCAGCATCTAGAAGGTTCTTTTGTCTTATAATATTACCAGCATACCGCTATTCGGTTCATTCAATTCAGTTCAGTTCAGGGAAATCTTACGTTCGCTTCCGTACTAATTCTTTCAATCGTAATTCGTGCTTGTGGATAAGTGGTGCGTGTAACGTACAGTTACGGTATCTGTCTGTTCTGACGCTATACAGACGACCGGCGGTGTCTCCGTAGCAGCAATTCTGGGCTACGACTATTACTAACAGGTATGTTTACTGGCTACACATTTCAATATTTTATTGTTTTCAATCTGAACAAGAGTGATTCATATTTAGTCGATTTTACACATTGAATCCACATTTATTTTTGGATACCTATTTTCTTTCTTGTAGGGTTAACTGGACAAATTTGACTTTGAGCTATCACTGTGAAAAGGCGGAAAAGATACACACTTCGGTTGATTACATTCTTGTAGAAAAAAAAAATATTAGCAATCTTTCTAACATTCTATTAGTGTTGTCAAACATCAAAAACGTTATTTTGAAAGGTCCACTTAACCTGCTGATCCAATTAACCCAATTTACCCTACATTTTTTAGGTAAATAACATTTGGGATATGACGATATGACCGCTTTATTAATCAGATATATTTATAATCTACTTATGTATGTACTTACAATTGTTTACCGACTATTTCAGGAAGCTACTAACGCCATGGTTAATTGGTTCAAGACGGGTTCGCTTTCAGGTGCCAAAAATAGTACTGAGGTACTGTCATCTGGACCTGATGAGATTCAAGATCAAAACTATGCTCTTCATTGATGTTTGGTGTGTAAAAATTCGAGGATATTAGAATTTTTTTCTGTTCACAAATTGAGTCAGCCTGTAGTTTGACCTTTCTTTTTTATTCATTTTAGGGCACAACTGCGATGGAACATCCCACTAATGGTCAAAAAGCGAACACACTAACTAGTGACAGGATCGAACGAGGAGGTTTAAAATCTTTGAAAAGAAAAAAAAAAAGGAAATACGATTAATCTTATCTATCTTTTGGATTTATTCCTATTGGAAATGCAGAGCATCCGGACGGGCAATGCATCATTTGCAACCAAATTCTCCTTAACAGTTCGTTGGCACCCACTAAGCTTAAACGACACCTAGAAACAAACCACCCGCACCTAAAGGGAAAGGACGTCAGTTTTATCAAAACCCACAAAGAAGTCCACGATGACGTTGTGGCTTGCTTAGAGGAATATGCAAAGATTGATCATGAAAACGCAACTGAAGCATCGTTTCTCTTAAGTTACAGGATTGCCCGTACTGGTAAACCACATACAATTGCAGAGGATCTCATCAAACCATGTCTTAAAGAAATAGTTGGCTGTGTGCTTGGAGTTGAAGCGGCGAAAAAAGTTTCAGAGATCCAATGTTTAAACAACACTGTGTCCGACCGTATGCATAAAATCGCAGACTATATCGAAGACGAATAAATTCAGAGACTGAAAAATTGTAAAGCGTATTCAATGCAAATGGACGAGAGTACAGATGTCGCCAGACTTGCGATAATGTTTGTTTTCGTGAGGTATCCATTCAAAGAATGTATTGAAGAAGATTTTTTTCTATGCGCACGTTTGGGGACCATTGGAACTGGGGAAGAAATTTGTAAAATCATAGATTGTAACATGCGTAAACATGATCTTGATTGGTAAAAGTGTGTTAACGTATGCAGCGATGGGGCTGCAGCGATGGTGGGAAAATTGAAAGGGACGGTATCAGGAATAAGAAATATAGCTCCAAATTGTCCCAGTAGCCATTGCATCTTGCATCGACATGCCCTGTGGCTAAGAACATTCCATCAGACTTAAAGGACGTTCTTAATGAGGCTGTAAAAATTGTCAATTATGTAAAGTCTGCCCACTGTGTAGACTTTTTGCAAAGGCTTGTGAAGAAATGGGAAGTTAACATCAATCGCTTTTAATGTACACAGAAATTAGATGGCTTTCAAGTCCTGGCCATGCTTTTTGAGCTGCGCAACGAGCTTCTGGTTTTCATCACAAGGGAAGAAGACCTTTCCGCGCCTAGCAAACATGCTGAATTTTTACGCAACGAGGAATGACTCATGCGATGTGCTTACCTCGCAGACATATTCGGGAAACTGAATTAAGTTACTACATCTTTGCAGCGTAAAGATATAAACTCGTTCACATTCAGAGACAAAATAACATCATTCGAAACCAAACTCAACTTTTGAATCGAATGTGTAAATGAGAAAAACTTTGAATGCTTTTCTTCCCTGGATCAATTTCTGAGTGAAAATGAGATAGAAATCGAAGCTGATGTGCACGAAAATATTTGTGAGCATTTAATTAGTTTTCGAAATATCTATGACGGACTACTTCCCAGATACCAGCATAATAAAGGACATCGAGTGGATGCAAGATCCATTTGCCAACCGAAATAAACCTCACATGTCCATGCCTGACTATGAAGATCTAATTGAAATTCAATGTACCTCCACTTTTAAAACGAAATTTGAATTAGTGCCGCTGAATGACTTTTCGGTAGGACTGATAGACGTAGCCTATACCCGTCAGTAGCCGAAAAGGCTCTGCTCCCCTTCGTGTCCACCTATCGATGCGATGCAGGCTTTTCTGCTTATGCTTAGGCCTACACCAAAAACAAATTCAGGAGTAAGTTGAATGCTGCCCTGGATTTACGTATTCAGCTGTCGGACATAAAGTCCGATTTCAAAACTATTTTAAGATCGAAAATGGAACAATTTCATTCATTAGAAAATAGATGGAAATCAAATATTTATTGTTCTAAAATAATTGTTTATATTTTTGTACCAAAATAAAGGCTTGTATGTATATTTAAAATGTTTCCTCTTCATTTCCAAACCTACTACGTTAGCGTTAGGCTATACAAAACACCCAGGCAATAAGAATAGATGAAAGCAGGAAGAACGTTGTGGGTTCACAATGCTCAGTAAAATTCAGGGATAGAGTTAGGGTTCCACGAAAAAAAAACAGTTTTTCTGAAAAGTTCCGTGACCGAAAAAGTTTGGGAACAGCTGAATTAGGGACTTGAATATCGTCATCATTTCATCCCAGTGTAGACTACTTGGGCGTGTGTATTGGCAACCTATGCTATTGTGGTGTTTGCAGTAGTGTGTATATTTGTATTAGAGGCTAAGACTGGGAAGGAGGTGGTCGTAACCATTCCAGAATTTGCCTGGAGTAGAGATAACAAACCGCGGAAAACCTACTTTTCAGATGGCAGAGGTGGGAATTAATAGGCCATTTTAGCTTTCAGTCGGTCAACACAAAGTAATTCCAATTACTGGAATATGTGAAATAAACTGAAATAAATTAAATGTGATTAAGAAGAAAACTAAGGTTTGACATGTTTCGTTCGTCAAGCGAGCATCATCAGATCCAAATATGCAAGACAAACAGCTCTAAAAGCACTACTACACCTACAGTGACATCTACAGACAGTCTTTGCCTTCCAAAAACAAAATACAAGAAAACCCGTCAGAAAAATTAGTAAGTGTGACAGTTACCACTGCGCCACGCACCCAATCATGCTGTCTCCGTGATGCCAATTTTATAATACACGGGGTAACATGACCACTGATTACTACTGATAAATATTATAGCATTAAACACACGAAGAAAGAACTACTTATGTTAATGTTGCAAAACTTAGAGATGACGATCCCATCATCAAAAGCAGTCTTCTTCCCTCAACTAATCTATGAAGGTGTAGCAACTATAAGGTGCGTTCAAAAAGTAACGAGCCAGAGCCATAATTACAGAAACCAGTACCTGTATGTTAGAAGTATTGGCCCTGACTGTTGAGGCACTTGTCCCACTGTGACACGAGGCGGTGAATGGCTGTCTCATAAAATTCCCTGGGCTGCGATGTGAACCAGTTCTGCACGTACAGCTGGACGTCGGCGTCCGAGGTGAATCGTTGGTCCCGCAGAGCCCTTTTCAGAGACCAAACATGGCGTAATCACAGTGAGAAAGGTCTGGACTGTATGGAGGGTGGCCGAGAACCTCCCACTTGAATTTCTGAAGGAGTGCCGCGACTGTTTGGCCGTATGACGTCGTGCATTGTCGTGGAGCGACCACGGCGCGGCGGCTATGGCGTTCACTGTCACTCGGCGGTCCTGGGTAATGAGTGCATCAACCAGCTGGACGTTGTCATCGGTAATGCAGAGGGGTGCCCCAGACCGGGCATCATTGGCTAACGACACCCATCCTTCCCTGAAGCGCTTGTGCCACGCCTTGACCCTTGCAAGGGACAGGCAGTGTTCGCCGTACACTTGTGACATTCAGCGATGAATGTCCGTTCCCCGTACTCCTTCCGCTGTCAGAAACCAAACAACACCTCTTTACTCTTCGGTTGACGCCTCCGTGTCACTGTTTGCAATGCGACTGGCAGCGTTGGACGATTGATGCATGCTGCTGCTCGCTTTGTATCGTCACGTGACGTGCACGCATGCCCTCTAGCGACGGGCTGTGACCTTCCACGCTCTGGTCGGAACCACACCTCGTTACACACGCCACGGTTAGCCGATTTAGTCACCGGTTTGCGCATTCCAGCCTCCGACTCGTTACTTTTTGAACGCACCTTATATTTCTATTATACACTCAAGCAGTAAGCCCTCAAACTAGAGTAGAATTGTCAACTAATATGCGGAAATGAACTACAAATAAAGCGGCTTCGGTGACGTAGTCATTAACAAGTTGAGCTTCTATGCCAAAGATCGCGGGTTCAAACCCGGCCGAAGTCGTCGGATTTTTTAAGAACTTTAAAAATCCCTCAGTATGCCTTCCTTCGGAGGGGAGGTAAAGTCGGCGGTCCCATGTCATAGATTTATGGCATGTTAAAGAACTTTTCACTAATTATACCTGTGTGAAGTTAAATTATAAGTTAAACTTTTGACAAACGCTCTTAGGTTCCTACGTTCGTCGCCAGGAGCCGACTGCGATGGCATCTGGTAACCAAGTTCTGAACTAGTAGTCGTGAATGGTGGCGTTTGGCGGCAAAAGTAGGAACTACTTGAAATAGTTCAATGTCTGCAGTACTTGAATTGAAAACAGATAGCACACACTAATACAGTCATCACAATTAACAACGGTTATCAGACAGATTCTACCCACACCCAAAGTACACGGGGATACGTGACCGCGTTGTCGCAGCTCCTAAACTGAGGAATCAACCAACCATTCAACCAACGAACTACAAGCACTCTCTTGTGATGATTAAAAGTTATAACTACAACATCAAATATTGTCTGCCTACTAGTAATGTGTGAATCGAACCCAGCTCTTCTCAGTTTTGCCTCTTGAGGACCAGTGAACCCCTAAAATTAAATTTCTTGGCAGAGTCGAAAATCGAGCCTGGGCCTCAGGAGTTGCAACCAAGTTACTAGCCACTACACAACGAAGTTGTCAGTACATATAGGCTACCGTCCACACTAGTGATGTTTAGTTTTGAACCACTGTATTTTTTTTATCCTACTTTTCTCATTTTTCAAAAATTAGGAAAAAGTAGACTTATGAGATCGATCCGGGAAAATGTGTGTCTGTCTGTCTATCTGTCGGTTTGCCTGTCCTTCTGTCTGCCTGTCTGTCTGTATGTCCTCTCCTATCAACTCCTAAACGGCTCCAGCTATCGAAACCAAATTTGGTAAGTGTAATATCTCACGGCAATATTTGAAATTGACATCAGTGCTACCAACTGCTGAGAAATCGTAATTGAAATTTGAGCTCTATGTTGGATATCTCAGAAGTTATTCATGCGAACTATTACAAAATTGGCACATATAGATAATAACATTCCGGATTAATTTTCAAAAGTCCATACATGCCAGTGATGCCAACATGATTCTAAGCCTGCCGATAGGTCCAATTTCAAAATGCATGTAACTTCTATAATATCGATTGGATTTCAAACAATTTCGTATGTACTATGTGTACTACACTAGATATGACTGTGCGTATTCTAAAGAGCCACCAGGGCAGCCAACTGTTAATAAATGCTATCTCTATGTTTTAAACCTAACATCAATATATCAGAAAGTATGCAAGCCAACAGATCTAAACTTTGCACATGTATATAGTACCTAACATTCTACCTTAGTTTGGTGTAACTTATATACATCAGTGCTGCCAACACGATTCTAAGCCTGCTGATAGGTCCAGTTTGTAAATGCATATAACTTATACACTAACAAATGGATTTCAACCAAATTTCGCATGTGCTTTGTGTACCTTAACAGTTATGACTATGCGTATTCGTGAGAACCAGCAAGTCTGCCAACTGTTAATAAATGTTATCTCTATTTGTTTTATCCTAATGTCAATATATCAGAAAGTATCCAAGCCATCAGCTCTTAACTTTGCACACGTATGGTACCTGACATTCTAGATTAATTTGGAGTAACTAATATACCTCAGTGCTGCCAACATCATTCTAAGCTTTCTGATATTTTCAATTTTTAATTACATGTAACTTGTATACTAAGTAATGGATTTTATCCAAAATTGGCACTATAATAGATCATAATATTTCAGATTGGTTCTGAGTATCACATACATGACATTGTTCCCAACATGATTTTACGCGCACAGATAAATCCAATAACAAACAGCATGAAACGTCCATACTATCCATTAGACTTCAACAAAATTTTGTATGTGCATTCTCTATCTTAAGAGATAGAACTAAGAATATATTCAGAGTCACCAGGGCTGCCAACTGTAGTAAGTTACTCTATTAAGCTACACTATTTCAGGTGTATTTCAAACTGTAGTACTTAGAAATGTTTGTATTACCAACTTGATTTCGTCATTATTCCAGATAGCTCTATATAGATTGGCATGAATCATAAATGTTAAGAAAAGTAGGCTCTTTAGTTCGTCACGGAACTACTTGTTATCTTCCACCATGCATTCGTTTAGGGACTTGTGACATCGTCGTCATTGAGACCCGTGTGCTTGGGTGTGTGTATGTCTGATTTTTGGTAATGTGGTGTCTGTATCAAAGTGTGAATTTGTAATTGATACTGGCATTTAGAAGAAGGTGGCCAAAATGATCCCAGCATTTGCTTGTAATAGAAGTAGAAGTACCCCGGAACACCAATTTTGGGATGGCTGAGGTGGGAATAAAACCTATCTCTTCTCAGTTCTGACTCACGAGATTGAGTATACCCCGTTCCAAATCTCAGAAAAGAATTATATTTCTTAGCAGAACTGGGAATCGAACCCAGGACCTCACAGGTGACAGACGAGAATGCTAGCCACACAATGGTCAATTGATGCTACCGTGTATCTAACCTCTGAAGTAGCTAATACTCGAATATCTGTTTCTCTTTTTAGTTTCCTTGTCACTTCATGCTAACAGTCACGTTAGGGGCAGATGACCTCCCTGTTCCGCCTCTTGAAACATGCATCAATATCATTTTTGACAGTCTCGTTTCGGTGGCGTATTCCGTAGCATGCTGAGCTTCTGTGCCAAAGATCGCGGTTTTAAACCCGGCCGAAGTCGTCGGCTTTTTTAAGAGCTTTAAACATCCGTCAGTATGCCTTCTTTCGGAGGGGAAGTAAAGCCGGCGGTCCCATGTCATAGATGTATGGCATGTAAAAGAACCTTCCACTAATTAAACTTGTGCGAAGCTAAATTTGCAGGTCGGATTTCGTTGAAACGCTCTATCAAAGTTCCCAGGTCCACCACTAGGAGTCAGTGGCATCTGGTTGCGAAAGTTGGAACTACTTGGAATTGAACGGAACTTGTAGCTCACCCATGGGTGTCCGCATTGAAGCAGCTACAGTCACTGGCGAGCTGAACATGTCTTTGGATACTCCCGGCACTAAAAGCCATTCGCTAAATAATAAATAAATAAATAATAATCTCGTTGCCATGGTCTTTAATTAATTATAGATTTCATTTCCGGTGCAAAGAATTCTCAGCATGTTCAGTGCGCGCCAGTAAGCTAGGGATTAGTAAATGAGACTTTGAGTGGGATCAGCCATTGTTGGATGAACTCTACGATAATAGTTAAATCTACTGGTTTGGATTCTTTAAAAGGTTGGTCTGAATCCTGTGCTAATGCGTCAGCTTACTGTTAAAACCTCAAAGCAGTATATTAATGGACATTAATGGAATGATAAGTCAGGTTAGTACGTATCACACAGTGATTTGTATCGTCATTGTATTATCATTCAGACCCTTTGTTTTCCCGTATTTATTTGATTAGGAAGCAAATCCTTTACTAATCTGTCAAGTGGAACGCCCCACATCATCGAGCTAACTCACTCCTAGGGGCAGATGACCTTGCTGTTCTTCCCCTTATAGCAACAATAACACTGGTCTACAAAAAATATTTATAAGTCACAAAATAAGATAATTTGTCCCTGAATCCAAATCTAATCTCAGAATTTATGTATCGGCCTCAGTTTCCATGTTATAATGGATTTTGCAAATGCTTGCGTCAGACTTTATATTATACTAGCAACCCGACCCGGCTTCGCCCGGGAACAGTTATGAATGCCTTACGTGATAAGTGCTTTTTTTTTTTCAATGTCAATGAACAACATCCGTTTTACGTCTCGGCATGATGGGTTAAAATCACTGACTGTAGTCTGTCTGTTAGGTAGTCAGCCCGAAGGCTGGTTGGATCCACAAAAAGCACCGCCGTTAGGTTATGGAGATGCATGTGCATCAAATTCTTGTCAGACGTAATTTAAGAATCTTCGAAAAGTTCACAGGCGAAATGAAGAAAATCAGAGTTGCAATTCCAGGGAAACTTCAAACACAACCACTCTTCTCTAAATTTTCTAACTCAACACGACTCAACGGTTTGCTGCTGGCTGTATCTGGGGCAATAGGTTCGCCCGCTAGCTAGGCTGTAACAGAGATGATAGACTCGCCCTCAGCTAGCTCGTACACTGTCGCGCAGTAGTTGAATGGACATGGCCGGAAGAAATTAAAACGTAAAAACACTTATAGTGGGCGATGTATTGAAGATAGACATATGCTCTCGCGGGCTTTTTTGTAGAACTTTTCATGCTGAACAATTCTTACACTCATAGTATTTAGATATTTTTAACAGTTTGCCCAGCGTAAGCTTACAATGCGTTCGGACGCCAGTTTTTTTTTTCTTTCGACTTTTCAACTGAAATCGTTACTGCTCGGCTTCCTTTGATCATAAATAAATTATTTTCTACAAAAATCATCCTCGAGATATCCTTTACAGAATGGTGAAAACCGCATCAAAATCCATCCAGTGGTTCTCGAGTTTACCCGTAACATCCAAGAATCGGGGACTGTGTTTTATACTAAGTAGAGATGTAGAGATGGCAAAAGACGAACAACAAAATCTGTGTTAGTGCATAATTCATCAAAGAAATGAGCTAGTGTACATTGGAATAAATACAAGTGAATAAACATCCCTAAAATAAATTCCAATTATTATTTATGTATTTAGCGTATGGATTTTAGTACCAGGAGTGTCCGAGGACATGTTCGGCTCACCAGAGGCTGTAGCTGCTTCAATGCGGACACCCATGGGGTGAGTTACAAGTTCCGTTCAATTTCAAGTAGTTCCAACTTTCGCTACCAGATGTCACTTACACCTAGTGGTGAACGTTGGAACTTTTATAGAGGGTTTCAACGAATTATAATCTACAATTTAGCTTCATACTGAACCCATGTACCATTGGCTCAAAGGGGTCGAATCCATGTATATTTGTAAAAGGAAGGAAAGAAATATACAGTCTTCAAATGAACAAAGAAAGATTTCATGCAAGGATGCTCGCATAACGTTGTGTAAGAAGCTGGACCCAGGTGGCCAGGAAATGAGATCATGCCTGACTCATGGATAAGGAGCCGGTCACGAATATAAATAGAAGGAATGGAAAGTTCCAGGCGTATGAGAGAGAACACGTTTCGGAAATCACCCTTACCTTGCATTAAAACGGCAACAGCGCAACTGTGCCAGAAGGAGAATAATTAAATTTAACCAATTTGCAAGATTAAAGTAAGTAAATAAATACAGCATTGTGAATCATTTCGGATTAGAGATTTTTGTGTGGAGAAAAAGCTTTTAATAATTGCCCAGGAGAGAAGTGCAAACGTAGCATACGTCATCGGGGATTTACTGAGACCCGAGGAGTGGGGAATTAAAAAATCAACAGCAACACCCACACAGCTGAAGACTAAAAATTATTTAATATCTCAGAAAGGCACGATCGATTTTCATGTGCAGTGAGGTCATTTGACGTTTAGAAAACGAACTTTCTGGAGATATAATTTTTATAAATGTGCGACAATTATTTCAAAAGTTGGTCACGAAAAGGACTAGGATTTTATCTTTTTTTGACTAAATAGTATAAAAGTCCAGGCCAAGCCAGACCAATCATGCAGTACTAGTCCGTCCAGGGGGGCGTGACGTTGGAGCATCACCATAGGCAGTTATTCCGAGAGCCCGAGAGGGGGCGTCCGGTTGTATCAGGACATGCAGTATTATTCCGTCCAGGGGACGTGAAGCTACATCACGCAGTATTCAAACATATGAACCTCAGGGGAGGTCATACCGTACAACAAGTATAAGCAGTAAATGCAGTTCACGACAGACTCCTTGAGGGGAGATGCTACATCACATCATGCAGTCTACAAGTATTCCTTGAGGGGAAACGCTGTATCACATCGTATAGACATTATCCGACAGCCAAGAGCGTCGCGGTATCGATAACCAACGTGCATCCGTAAGGATTAGCCAAGAAGTATTATTACAGTATCGCCGTGTGGAGAATTAGGAAAATCCTAGTTACAGGATTTAGTTCCGACAGTATAAAGTTTACAGTGAAAAGTTCAGTAATTACAGTCAAAGCAGGCTGTGAACTTAGAACCAAGGGCGATAGGTCTTAAATTAAACGACCAAAAGTATTATAACGTATTGAAATACCGTAACAGCGAGATAAACATTCTATCAACTCTAAAGAACCCGATTAGGGACGGACAGAATAAGGTTCGCAAAGTATTCTGGAAAGATTGAAATTCGAGAACCGAATAAACGGAAAGGAGAAGGAAACTCTAGACATTGTTTCAAGGAAACATACGAAATATAAAAGGCACTAAGTTACGAGAAGTATTAGTTGCTAGAAATCAATAGGTCACCGATAGATTATCCGGGGGACCGTGGACAGAACAGACTTTCGCTAGACCAACCAATAGGGTCTAGAAAGGAGCCGTTCGAGTTAATAATAATAGCAGATCGTCAGGAAACGGGATTTGAAGGAGTACTATTCCAGGGAGGAAGTAGATGGTTTGAGACTTTCACATTCTGGCAAGATAGGAAGCCGACATTTACTAAATTTCACCCTTGGAGACGGGAGGTCAAGAAATCACGTGTGAAAGGCTTAATAGCAGCCTTAGTGATTAGAATCTGTGAAGTGTAAATATATAAAATTTGTGTTAAAGAGTAATATATTCAGTGTTTTTATCGTGTATTCTAAACGAATACACCTGTGTATTTTAAAATGTTATCAGTGTTAAATGTGTGTCAAGATATGTCAGTACATGAAATGAATTTGTACACGATGGTGTAATCACAAAATAGTGGGCAAAAATGAAACATCGCAAGAAAAGTAAGGTCAGGGACCGACCTATAACATGTGAGTAAATATTTTCATTATGTTTTGGTGTTGGGGAAGTGTTTGTGTACAATCCACCGGAGTTTGAGAAGTAGGGATGTGTTTGAGTAACAAATAACAGAATAAGAGCGCGGTCTGAACAAATAAGAATTGATAAATTATAAAATAATTATGTGAAATGAATAAATCCTTTAGAGGAAAAGTATGAAGTAAAATATCAGTATGTTTGATAAATATTGTAAAAGCAAGCGTAATAATAATAATAATAATAATAATGAAAAGTATATAAATGAAGATAAATTTGAATTATATGAAATAAATAGCTTTTGAGCTTTTGTAAGGAATGAAGACATGATATGAATACGTGTTCTTAAAGTATAGTGATTATCTTCACGGGAGAGGATAAATATAAAAATGGAGATGTAGATCAAATGTTGATTTTTGAATTTACCAGTTCTTTGGAAGACGCTAGGCTTTAAAAGTAATGTGTAGCGCATTGTCGCGTATTAAAGTAATTTATCACGCTAGGAAGGCGTTGAATCTAAATATACTTGGCGAATTAATTTTGAGGGACAGTTGATTGCGGTAATTGAGCTATGTTGTAAGTCCTCCAGTATGGTATTAATTCCCGAGGCCATGTGTGTTATATTGTATTGAATAATAGGGAGTGTATTTGTTGTATTGAAGAGCGCAGGTTAGACTGAGGTCGCCTAAAAACGCTGAATTGTTGTAAGTCCTCCAGTATGGGAGTGGTTCCCGAGGCAGTTAATAGAGTCAATCCCAGACTCGTATAGTTGTGAAAGCCCCTAAAATATCGTCGTTGTATTGAATTATTCTTACCCATCAACGATGACACTTCATAATTAATAAATGCCAAGGTTACGAAAGTGGTCTATGAGCCTATATAAAATGTTGTTAAAGATTGAATGAAAGAAACGCCAGGTCTATTCAAAGAAACTGTGGAAAGGAAATAGCTGGTTTAAAAGCATGAGTGTAGCGGTCTCGAGGCGAGACATAGAGCCTTCCCTCCCGGGCCATAAATCAAGTCAAGTGTACGGTCAGACTCCTTGTTGTGTCAGGGTCGGGCAGAACCGTCTGGAAGAAGTAATGATACACCGTGAGTGTTTAGAATTTGTTAATGACCCGGAATTTGAACCGAGGTCCTTGTAGATTGAAAGTACCGCTTGCCAGTTCAGATCGTAGCTTTCTTATGTGATAATGGTCTTATAAGACAAATAAATAAATAAAATCCCTAATGTAATGTTGTATGGATGTAGGATTCCATGAGTTCAATGAAGATAACTAGATTCCGGGAGTAATCATAGTTTTTGACTTTGTCAAGTAATCTTTTGTAACTCTGGAGTACACAAGTATTTTCCCGATTACTGTAGTGAATTTGTTGTCTTGAGAGAGATGGTAACGTGGAGAACATTGTTGAATGCCCAGAATTTTAAGTAAAGAAATAACATATACTGTAAAGACGATTATATATTGTTTTAATTATAAGAAACTCATAAAATAAATATTGAGGTGTGTAAAAGAATGACACCGTTCATATAGGAATGTATCGAGCCAATGGAGCTCGTAATTATATTGAACTTTTAAAAGGGATACTTTATGGAAGTGAAAAGAATTATAAGTTTGTTGATTTGAAGGAAACCATTTATTTTAATATAATGTTTGTTTAATTTTTATATCTTCCTTGTTCACTTTGAACAAGTTTAGATGGATGTGGTCAATAGTTTATTTGTTTTATTTGTTTGTAGCGCCATAATTTTGGTTAATTAAATGTGTTAAAATAGGAGTTGAATGTGTTTTTATTTATTTTTGGAAGTGTATCCTCTATTTAATCCAAAATGTGTAAGTCACAGAGTGGGAGAACGTACCAAAACCCCGAAAATCCCGAATTGAGCATTGCTGGCATACTGTGATTTGCATATTTCTTGCTGGAAGGGCACAATTCAAGTTTAATTAGTGGAAGGTTATTTTACATGCCATAAATCTATGACATGGGACCGCCGGCTTTACTTCCCCTCCGAAGGAAGTAATACCGAAGGATTTTAACGCCGTTAAAAATCCGACGACTTCGGCCGGGTTAGAACCCGCGATCTTGGGGATAGAAGCTCAGCATGCTACCGACTACGCCACCGAAGCTGCCTGATTTTCGATGATACTTTGCCTCGTGACTCATCCGCCTCATTCGTACCCTGGAGGTGGATTTCGGAACTGAGGATAACAAATGGACGTCGTTGTACAAATATTTCGATTGTTTTTCAACAATTACATCCGCAAAAGGAAACTTAAAGCAAATTAATTAAGCAATACCAACGTAACAAAAAATGCAGCATTTTTAAGGTGTTTAAAGATAGAGAGTACCATATTACGAAAACTGAGCCCGATAGACGACAACGGATTTCATTTTCGAATTCAGCACACCCGACTTAGCTAAGAACACCATTCACCTCCTTTGTAACAAAAATGCTGTAGACCAGTGTAATTAACTAACTCACTCACTCCTACGCAAAATCCAACAGTATGCATCCCTTATCAGTCCCGTTTTCAACGGGGTACAGGATATGATGCGACGTAAGTCTATTTGGAGTTAATGAGACGAATGAAGATGAACTGGAGTTGGAGTTCCAAGGAAGCAGCCATGGCATATTAGAAACATTTACCTGGAGTTCAAAATAAGAAACCACGGAGAACCGTTTCAAGTTCGTCTGACAGTGGAGTTCGAACTCACTCGAGCCTTGGCGGGTGTAGCGGCCGTAGTGTGCATCTGTATACCGCCTGAGAGACAAAATAACTGAAGTCCAAAGTTGGCCGAAACTCAACCCTGTAGGGGCCCCGAGTTATTCTTCTCACATTGAGGGGCTGAAAATAATCAACTCTGAAGGACACAACAGTCTACAAGAATACAAAGTGAATGGAAGAATGAATAACATGTGATTAATAATGATAATGATATTGGTTTTACGTCCCTTTTAACTTCACTGGCTTTTAGAGACGCCGGAGTGCCGGAATTTTGCCCCGAAGGGGATCTTTAACGTGCCAGTAAATCTACTGACACGGCTCCCTCGCATTTGCACCCTCAAATGCCAGCTGACTGCGCCAGGATGCGAACCTGCAAGCGAGAACGTTACCGCTGAGCCACGCAGCGAGCCAAAAATAACATGTGAACTATGGCAGAATTAATGAGTGAAATACAACACATTATTATGGCTTAGTCTTCCGGACCGTGAAGGAATTCATCAAACCTTTATGTTTAACTTATCGCAATAGCCAGCCTAGCTACTTAAAACAGTTTTGTGGTTATTGTATTTTTCGACTTAAAAAGTGTCTTATCTGTAAGTCATGTAAGAAATCTTGAAGCAATCCTTATAATGGTTGGTTGGTTGGGTCCTTAGTTTAGGGTCTGCCACAACGCGGTCATGTTAGCCCATGTGTGCTTTGAGTGTGTGTAGAATTTGTCTGATAACCTGTGTTAATTTTGATGACTGTATTAGTGTGTGTTATCTGTGATTCAGGTAGAATGACTGCGGACGATTAATATTTTCAAGTAGTTCCTAATTTTGCTACCAAATGCTACGGTCCTCGACTCCTAGCTGCGGACATGGCTACTAAATGCCATCGCAGTCAGCACCAGATGGCGAACGTTGGAGCTAATATAGCGTTATCAAACTAACCTACAAATTTTAGCTTCCACAAGTGTAGTTAGTGGAAGTTTCTTTTACATGCCATAAATCTATGACATGGGCCCGGCTTTACAAAAAATAAAAGAACATGACTTAATCATCACAAAAGCAGATAAGGGAAACACTACAGTAATTTTGAACAAAACAGAATACATTGAAAAAACAGTCGAATTCCTAAACAACAACGAAATCAAGGAATTAACAAAAGATCCCACCAACAAATTCCAAAAACAAATAAAAAGTGCGCTAAAAGAAACAGAATACATACTGACCAAAGCCGAAAAATCAAAACTAATAAACATGAACCCGAAAATACCGTCATTGAGGGGACAACCAAAAATACACAAAAAGGAATGCCCAATGAGACCAATAGTCAATTGTAGGAATGCCCCTAATTACAAAATCAGCAAAGAGTTACTAAAAATCTTAAAATGCCGTCTTTCCAACGACAAAAACAACTCTGTAAAGAACACAACAGAACTAGTAACAGCATTGAACACCCTACAAATGAAACCTAGCTTCAGGCTAGTATCCTTCGACGTAACTAACATGTACACCAATATTCCGATTATTGAAGCAATCAACACTATCGAAAACAACTTAAAATCCAACAATTCGGTAAAAGAAATTGAAGAGATTGTGAGATTACTGAGGGTCGTTCTCACCCAAAACGTGTTTCAATTCGACAATAAAATATACACACAGAGAGAAGGCCTAGCAATGGGATCGCCACTAAGTGGGTTAATCGCTGACATCTTCATCAATGCACTAGAAAATGCGTTCTTAGAAAAGACTTCAACAAAGGGAATAGTAATATGGAAAAGATACGTAGATGATGTAATTTGCATCTACGATACTGAACTAACAAGCGAAGAAACAATTCTCCAATCCATTAATAGCCTTCACCATTCTATCAAATTCACTAAGGAATCCGAAATAGACCGGAAAATAAATTATCTCGATATAACTATTGAACGTAAAGACAACGACCTTTCATATTCCATATTCCGGAAAGCAACACAAACCTCGCATGCAATCGACAATCAGTCTAATCACCCTAGTACGCACAAACTAGCGGGTTTCAATTCAATGGTGCACAGGGCTTTAAACATACCCATGTCAAAAGACAACTATAATAAGGAAATAAGAACTATTATGCAAATAGCAAAGGAAAACAACTTCTCGCCAAGCAAAATAAATCAAATTATAGCCAAACATAAAAATAAAGATAAAACGATTCCCAAACCGGACAATAATGAGAAAAAATTTGCGCGTTTCAACTATGTGAATGCGAATACATATAAAATCACTAACCTATTCAAAAAGCAAGGCATAAAGATAGCTTTCACGACGAAAAACACAACCGCTAGGCACCTCCTAAATAGTAATCTAAATAAACGTGACCCGTATTCAAGGTCAGGGGTATATTCTATAACGTGCCAAGACACCGATTGTCAAGCTAATTACATCGGGCAGAGTGGAAGGCGAGTAGACACACGTTATAATGAACATAGGAATGCGATAAGATACGGAACACATTCAGCCGTGTGCGAACATATGTGTGACGCAGGGCATAGCTTTACCAACATAGAGTCGGACCTTAAAATAATCCATCACGAATCGAAAGGCAGAGCTCTTGACATAAAGGAAGCAATCGAGATACACCTAGCCAAACGAAACAATCCCAACAATCTAAATGAACACACGTTCATGGAGAGCTCACCCCTCTTCACGCTACTAAAAAACACACCCTGTCGGAAACAAAACACAATTTAGTGACACAGCCAAGCTAGATAAAAAAAAGGGGGGGGGAAATTAGGGGGTTTTTAATAGGTAAATGTTATCTGGATCAGGTATACGATGTACTTTTCCTCTGCAATAAACCAAGGCCCATATTAGAGGCAGTATTAAAGGTGCCGGGACGTCCTCATAAGACCGTCAACGCTTAGTTCGAATGGGTTATGCTCCACGCGTGGCGAGGACTAATCCACGGTCTTTAATAGTTGTAGACCCACCTCATTCAATAACATACATCTTATCTAGGTTGGCGGCAACACCTCACATAAACACATCGCTGTCACTCCCCACAGCACGTAGGGACAGGGGGGGGGGGGGAAGGCAGGAAAAAACCAGTCGTTAAGATAACCACCGCAGTCGACCGCACAGTCAGTTCAAGTGAGCACGAAAACTGCGAGTAGCTGTAGTACGGAAGACAATCAGATAAGTAGTTAGCCTAAAATTTTATAGTTTAACCATAGTTTACAACCATATAATCTCTCTAAAGTACAATCTCCGGATAGCTATCACCATTTAGCATTTCACCTAACATATATACTGCATTTAGCATACATTGACAGTTGCAGTACCAATACTGCAACTAAATAATTGTACATATTGTAAATATTTTCACCTGTATTTCAAACATAGATTTTATAGCCTAAGTGCATTGGATCTGATGATGATCGCTTGACGATCGAAACTGGTCATCCTAGTGTTTTATTAATCTCATGTAATTTATTTCAGGATTAGGGCATAACCCATCTCTTTTGGGTACATTCGTGTTGACCGACTGAAAAGCACTAAACTCTTGTCATATCACCCAGATGGCCAAATATGGACATGTTTACCTCACAATATCAAATAACACTTCCTTATGACGAAACCATTTGACGACAAGAATAAGATGTTCAGTAAAGAACATATAGCCTACTTTCTACTAAATGCATGGGTATTGTTATAACTCTTTGTCCTTTTCAAGGAGTATAATTTAATGTTGGTTGTAGTAGCTTGTTGAAATGCAACGTGCTATACGGATATTAAACATGAATATGAGGTGCCCTTTGCTAGTGCTACCTCTGTAAAAGATTTCATTCAATTCGGTTTCACCGTGTTTGAATTGATATGGGGAATGGATTTGCACACATACATGGCCGCTATTTGCAAACTATTGGGCTGATGACCTTGTAGTCAGTCATAAGATGCTTTCCACAAAAAGGCATGTTGTTGCAAAATCTGGTAGAGATCAAATTATTAGGATGGTCGTAATTTGATTTAAGCTTTTAACATTTGGGTGGCCGTCATTCCGTTTCCGTCAAGATGGCGGCGATATAAAACATGACACTGAGGTGCCCTATGCTAGAGCTACCTCTGTACCAAATTTCGTTCAATTCGGTTTCACCGTGTTTGAATTGATAGGGGGAATCGATTTGCACACATACTTGGCCACCATCTGCAAACTATTGGGCTGATGATCTTGCAGTTTGGTCAGAATATGCTTCCCACATAAAGATATGTAGTTACAAAATTTGGTAGAGACTAGATTATTAGGTTGGTCGTAATTACATTTTAGCTTTTAAAATTTGGGTGGTCGCGATTACGTTTCCGTAAGATGGCGGTGATATAAAACATGACACTGAGGTGCCCTTTGCCAGTGCTACCTCTGTACCAAATTTCGTTCCATTCGGTTTCACCGTGTTCGAATTGATAGGGGGAATCAATTTTCACACAAAGATGGCCGCCATCCGCAAAATATTAGGCTAATGACCTATTAGATTGGTCAAAGGATGCTCCCTCCATAAAGGTATGTTGATGCAAAATTTGGTAGAGATCGGATGATTAGGTCAGTCGTAATTTGATTTAAGCTTTGAACAATTGTGTGGCCGCCGTTACGTTTCCGTCAAGATGGCGGCGATATAAAACATGACACTGAGGTGCCCTTTGCTAGTACTACCTCTGTACCAAATTTTGTTCCATTCGGTTTCACCGTGTTCGAATTAGTAGGGGGAATCGATTTTCACACAAAGATGGCCGCCATGCTCAAAGTATTAAGTTGATGACCTATTAGTTTGGTCAAAGGATGCTCCCCCCATAAAGGTATGTTGTTGCAAAATTTGGTAGAGATCGGATGATTAGGTTAGTCGTAATTTGATTTAAGCTTTGAACATTTGTGTGGCCGCCATTACGTTTCCGTCAAGATGGCGGCGATATAAAACATGACACTGAGGTGTCCTTTGCTAGTGCTACCTTTGTACGGAATTTCGTTCAATTCGCGTTCACCGTGTTCGAATTGATAGGGGGGGACACACATTTAGAGTACACACACTCACACACACCCACACATACACACAGACTCACACACACACACACACACATACACACACACAGACTGACACACTTTTTTCGCCCTGTGTTGATCTCATAAGTCCACTTTCATTTTTTGCAAAAATCGAAAGTAGGCTAATATAAAGGATTTTCACACTAAATTTACCTAACATGTACTTCTTAACGCAAAAATAAATTGAAAACCTGGTAGAAGAAACGCAATACACTTCATATAAAAACTGACTTCACCATTGCGGTAAGCTCCCAGAGCCATGAAAACCCCTTTAATAAATTTAAAAGGCTTGTGGGGCATGACAATTCAAGATTTTTAGCTTTCAATGACCACAATTCCTAAAAGCCGCAAAATATACTATTTCAATTCCGGGAATTTTTAAAATAATGTTGCTGTTTGGAGATATAATAGACCTTACGTACGATATATCGCACGTGTAAATCGCGTGAAAAAATTATAGGGTACCCTTTGATCCCCTTAAACGCATTATACGTATTGATGAATTTTACAGCCTAAGTTGGTTCCGTGATAACCTTATAGCCATTTGCAAACTTCAACAGAAATGTAATAAATGGAGTGGTATTGCCTTTTACAGAAATACTTGAGATACTGCTGCCATGGTGACGGGCTTGCATTCGTTAGTTTATTACATGAAATTTGTTTTCTGGGAATATCTCAGAAACTATTGGTTTTAGGACCTTAGAAATGTTGTTTTCGGAAACCCTGTAGGGGCCCCGAGTTATTCTTCTCACATTGAGGGGCTGAAAATAATCTTTGTCTCGTCCTTTTACGCCTATTTCAGCATGTACTTTTAAGGGGGTAGGCCCCCTTTTATGAGAGGTACGGAGAAGATTTACAGCAATGATTGGTGGCATGCCTCTGATGTATATCTGTACCAAATGTTACGTTGAGCCATCCAGCTGTTCTCGAGTGATGCACGTACAAAATTGTACATAGACAAACAGACAGATGGACGGACAGACAGACAAAAATTCTATTTTTGTGCGCATCCATCATAAAACAGTCTGAAACGCGCAATTAACGCAAATTCCCGGGGAAAATCAGAAAAAGAAACATACAAACTTTCATTTATATACAGGGTCTTTATATTTGTTTGGCTAGGACATTTTCGCTTTCGCGCTCCGCCAGTGACGGCTCAGTTGCCGGCTGCCGCGCGCGCGTATGTACGGCAGAATACGGTGCTTAAAATCAGTATCATTCATTTTTACTCACCATGCTTACAGTAGATGCTGAAAATGTTCCCCATTCGCTGCCAAACATAATCGGCATCTTCTTATGAAGTTTCTGGTTAATCCGGTTAATTTAGCTTCAGTAAGGAAATAACGACCTTAACGTCTATTTTTATTGTTTACTGAATTTGTACGTTTGAATCTCAAATTAGCCAGTTGTTTTATTGTCCGATTTATACGAATGGGTCTCCCTGGAAATTCCACTCGAAACTTTTGTCTTGTTCTAGCGCACGATTTCCTGCACTTTATGTACGTATTGTGCAGATATACACATTCACGTAAGAAATATTTCACATAAGGCATTACAGCACCATACACAATCACAATATATATAGACCCTGTATATAAGCTACCGTATAGGGATGAAAGCTACTTAAATTCAAAGAACTCAATTTATATATATACAAATATCTAACACAATCCAAGTCGACGGCGATGATCTGCCTCGAACGACAAAATTTAAGTATCTTGGCTGTACGATAACTGCTGAAGGTCGTCTCACCGAGGAGGTCAATATAAGAATTAATACTGCGTGGATGAAGTGGCGAACAACGACAGGTGTCATGTGCGATCGCCAGATGAAAGACCACCTAAAATCGAAGATTTACCGCACTGTCATTCGTCCCGTGGCGCTTTATAGTAGCGAATGTTGGCCGACCACGAAGGAAGCAGAACGTCGGCTAAGTGCCATGGAGACCAAGATGCTTAGATGGACAGCAGGCATTACTAGGTTGGATCACATCGCCAATCAAAGAATAAGGGAACGATTTGGTATCGCAGCAATCAGTAACAAAATGCGTGAGGGTCGTCTGCGATGGTTTGGGCATGTGCTACGGTCAAGAGTGGACACCATTTGCAAAACAGGGCTACACATTGGAGGTCGCCGGGAAAAGACCAAAGGGACGACCGAGACAACGTTGGGCCGATACACTGCACAGGGATCTGAAAGGCGTCAACCTTCGTTCGGACATGGCCCATGACCGAATTAAGTGGAGACAGCGGATTCAAATAGCGGACCCTGCCACGAGGCGGGACAAACGCTAAAGCAAAAGATGAAGAAGAAGAAGAAGAAGACTAAAACGTGCCCCAATAGTGGTTATCTGAGCAGCCTGAAGACATTCCACAACTTCAGATAAGTATCAACATTAGATCTTCGAACATCCTAGTAGAACACAAAAGATATTTTATGTTGTAGTTATAGCTTGTAATCATCACAACAGGGTTTTGCTGTTCATTTCCGCATATTAGTTTACAATTCAACTGTAGTTTTAGGGCTTACTGCTTAAGTGTATCACAAAAAGACTGTTTTTGTTGAAGGGCCATTATTTTTTGAGTTTTGAAACATTAAAATAAATAATTCTTTTTCGGTGCTTAATGCCTTAAATTTATCCCTCCATATATTATTCTGCTAAGATCCCATTCCAGTTTTTTTAACCGAAAATAAGGTCCCATTAACACCAACCTACACGTATGGGGTACCTACAGGTTCAGCATAACCCAATGCGTAAGCGAAACGCACTCACTTACTGTTTAAATGTCTCACAATTAAATAAATACCTTAAAACATGTATTACAATGAAATAATGAAAGAATGCAACACAGTAACCATGGTAACAGAATCTCACAGGTCCATCTATTTCTGTAAGACGCAATGCAATTCCAATTATTACATTACTGTGAAAGTTTCCAAGCGGTTGTAATATTATCACTGAACCAAATTAAGCTGTAAAATTCATCAATACATACAGTAAAATGCGCTTAAGGGGGCCAAGGGGCATTCTAGAAGTTTTTCACGCAATTTTCACGTGTGAGTGTGGTACGAAAGGTCTTTTTCACCCGACTATAATGGGTCTCCGAAAACCACATTTAAAGGCCCTTAAATTAACAGTGTCTGTGATATTCCCAGAAAACTATCTTCGCTCTGATATACCTATGAAGGAATGACAAACGCCTAACCACTGCACCAGTAGCTGAATTGATAAAGTCTGATTATTCATACCAAGGATAAATCAGTCATAGCATTCATGATTGAGATTTTGCTAAGTGTACTCTTTACAACTAGAATATTCGCGGGCGAAGCCGCGACGGGTAATGCTAGTCAGTAATAATTACAACACTTATTAAGTTTTCTGACGAGTTTTTCTTGTATTTTCTTTTTGGAGGCCAGAGACTGTCTGTGGGTGTCACTGTAGGCTGCTTGCCACGGTGGGTGAGTGGTTATCGTGTCGGTCTACCAACCCCAAGCTTGCAGGTTCGCTCCTGGCCATGGTAAGTGTTTTTTTTTTTGCTACAAAAATCACGACACACATGTCATACGTTGTTGGCATGTTAAGGAACCCATTGGAATTCAGTAGGCCGTGTTCATATTGGCAAAATTAATCTCTGGATTTTCCGCCAACACAAAAGTTTCTCCTTTCTCTACTAGAAAGCGCTATAGTGTCTAGGAGCTTAGATATCTAACCTCCTTGAACTTGGTTGGTTCGTTCCTTAGTTTAGGGGCTGCGACAACGCGGTCATGTTGCCCCGTGTACTTTGGGAGTGTGTAGAAACTGTCTGATAACCAGTGTTAATTGTGATGACTGTATTAGTGTGTGTATCTGTTTCAATTCAATTAAGGACTGCAGGCATTGAATTTTTTCAATTAGTTCCTACTTTTGCCGCCAAACGCCACCGTCAACGACCAACTGGTTCATAACTTAGTTACCAGATGCCACCGCAGTCGGCTCTTGACGACGAACATAGGAACCTAAGAACGTTAGTCAAATGTTTAACCTATATATAATTTAGCTTCACACAGGCGTAATTAGTGGAAGGCCCTTTAACATGCCATAAATCTATGACATGGGACCGCCGGCTTTACTTCCCCTCCGAAGGAAGGCATACTGAGGGATATTTAACGTTCTTAAAAAATCCGACGACTTCGGCCGGGTTTGAACCCACGATCTTGGTCATAGAAGCTCAGCATGCTACTAATTACGCCACCGAAGCCACCCTCTTTGACCTTCATAGCGCTCCAAAGAACAACAAAATTCGACATGCAAGCTGCCCTCTGGGTGTTAAATAACAAAGCTTCCACCCGGCACCCGAGGCCATACGATATTATTATTATTATTATTATTATTATTATTATTATTTTTATTAATACTGTAGGCTTGGTAGTGTTATGTAGAGCTATTTGCCTTGCATATTTGAATCTGATGATGCTCGTTTGACGAGTGAAACTTTTCATCAACATATCATCATCATCATTTATTGTATTAACAGGCCATTAAGACCCAGGACAGACAATAAGAGAATAAACCAAAAACTAATATATAAAATAACACAGGCATTACAACAGGAGGGACTGAGACTTTTCACAAGTATCGGTCGCAGATGATCTTCTCTGTCCCTTGCATCCGCCACAGTTGCTCTTGCTGCCCCCTTTACCAGTGGAAACAAATCATCGCTTAGTTTTATTCATCTTCTCTTCTTCAATAGTCCGTAACAATATATATATGTCTGTCTGTCTGTTAGGTAGTCAGCCCGAAGGCTGGTTGGATCCTCAAAAAGCACCGCCGTTACGTTATGTGAGTAGATACCCACAAAAACCCAAGGCAGCGCTATATTGAGGCGTTCTAGGCAAGAAGAGGAGTGAGGTAGTTTGCCATTGCTTTCCTCACTGAGTCAGAACAGCAGTATAACCCTATGAGTAGAACCTTTCACAGCATTCACAGGCACTGACAGTGCCCTGAATGCCATTACTAAGCACCACCCATACCTCAGTAGCTTCCATATAATCACAGCCATGAGTGAGACTGAGACATCCGTGAAAAGCCACCTTTTACTCTAGCCTGTGCCAACTGACAAATGCAAATGTACTGTATTCATAAAGAGATGGCAAACAGGCCAAATATATATAGGGTGTCATGTATGTACTTCAGTACCCTTAAGGGGCGTGTAGGGGATGGGTATAGGATCAATTTGAGATAGGGAACCTGGGGTCGGAATGGCCTCCTAACCCCGGAAACAGGTATGTTTCAGGCCCTCCGCCCCTGTAAAGTACAGAAGCGTGCCATGTGTTACTCTGAGGTCAAGCACTCTTTCGCTGTCAACGGTCTTGGCGCGACCACCGCTCAACGCTGCTTTAGCCGAGAGGATAGCGGCGAGGCGCGGTGCCATGGTGGTCCCAGGTTCGTTTCTCCTGGGGTGCCACGCCTTCGTCTTCTTTCTTTTTCTTTTTCTTATTATTTTAGAGGGGAAGGAGGGGGCGTAATCACAGTGCGTGTTTATTCTGAGCTGATTTTTTTTAAAACTACCGTTGATTCTGTAAATAATGGCCTCTTGATTATTAGTATCAACGATTTACGTGTGTTTCTGTAGTAGTTAAGACGAAGGAACTATCAATTGGCAAGAGGATTGCAGCTCACGGCTAACGTAGCGTTGAGCGGTGGTCGCGCCAAGACCGTTGAAAGCGAAAGAGTGCCTGACCTCAGAGTAACACTTGGCGCGCTTCCCTACTTTACAGGGGTGGAGGGCCTGAAACAACCCTGTTTTCTGGGGTTAGGAGGCCATTCCGATCCCAGGTTCCCTATCTCAAATTGATCCTATACCCATCCCCTACACGCCCCTTAAGAGTACTCAAGTACAAAAATGACACCCTGTATAACTATTAAACACATGTAATTTATTTCAGGTTATTTTTCACATATTCCAGTAATTGGAATGATTTTTGTGTCTACCGATTGATAGCTTCAATATTAACAATCACTATCTGGAATGATCCGCAATTGAACATAATATAACAGACGATATAACAGCTTATGTTAGTACATGCGAGTACAATGTTATTACATGGGTTATTACAAGAGTAAACTGACCTTCAGACGAGTCCAAGAGGCGCATCATCATCATGGTGGTGTCTAGGAGGGTAGACGAGCGAGTACTGTCAGAGAGAGGGGTCTGTCGAGAACAAAGTCCCAGTCAACAGAGATAACCATTCCTTTCCGCTCACTTATGTCAACACACATTTCCAGGCCGACAGAAAATTTTTGTGATTTGTCATACTAACCTCCAAATTGCATCATCCTGAAACTAAATAGCAGTGACACATACTGCGTCACCTCCACAGCCATTTGCGGTCAGTGGATATCAGTACAGTAATAAATATAATGAAACCCATAGGTCAAAAGATGGTATGAAAAATATGAAACTTTCAAATTAACAATATTGAAAGTGGCTTCGATAGCGTAGTTGGTAGCATGCTGAGCTTCTATGCCCAAGATCACAGGGTCAAACCCGGCCAAAGTCGTTTTTAAGAGCGTTAAAATCCCTCAGTCAGAGGGGAAGTAAAGCCAGCGGGCCCATGTCATAAATTTATGGCATGTAAAAGAACCTTCCCCCGGCCCCGTGGTGTTGGGGTAGAGTGCCTGCCTCTCCCCTGGAGGCCCCGGGTTCGATTCCTGGCTACGTCAGGGATTTTTGAAACTGACGTGAGAGCTGGAACGGGGTGCACTCAGCCTCGTGAGGACAATTGAGTAGATGTCTGACAGTGGGGCAACGCCCCCGGTCACGAAAAAACAAGATTAACGGTCGAGGGGACCCGATGCGCTGACTACGTGTCACCCCAATATCTGCAGGCCAAATGGCTGGGCACCGATCAAGGTAGGCCTAGGTCCATCACGGGCTGTAGTACTAGGGAGAAATGAAAGAAAAGAACTTTCCACTAACTTCAATTGTGTGAAGTTAAAATTTCTAGGCTAGATTTGATTAAAGCTCTAAGTTCCAACTTTCGTCGCCAGTTGATGGTTGTGGTGGCATCTAGTATCCACGTTCACAGCTAGTTCACGTTGATGGTAGCATTTGATAGCAAAAGTAGGAACTACTTGAAATTGATCGTCTGCAGTCCTTACCTGAATTACAGATAACACACACTCATACAGTCATCACAATTTACACCGGTTATCAGACAGATTCTACACATACCCAAAGTACACGGGGATACATGACCGTGTTGTCACAGCCCCTACACTGAGGAACCAACCAACAATATGGAAAAATGTTATATTCTCTTAATCCGTATGGAAAACCATGCATCCATTTTAATTCACAACTCATGCTCAAATCAGAACGAATATTAGGTGCAGCCACTAGCATGAAATTATAGAATATTAGCTCTTCGTACTCGTCGTTGACGGGTTTGCGTTCTAATGGTAACATTCGGGGGACTGATGACAGGAGTTAACTTGGTTATGGCTTGACTGTCAGACCTTGTTTAGCCAACATCCATGCAATTTCGCAATTTTCTTCCAGCACATTGTTCTCCTTAGATTAACATAATGTTATGGGTTTAACGTTCCTTTAAACTACTGTGGCTTTTAGAGACGCCGGGCCGCTAAAATTTTGCCCGGAAAGGCAAATCTACTGACACGGTTCCTTCACATTTAAGCACCCTCAAATGTCAGCTGGCTGTGCCGGGATTCGATCCCGCTATCTTGGACTCAGCAAGTGAGAACGCTGAGCCACGCAGCTAGTCGTTATGCTTAGAATTACAGTAGGTACGGTACTGAAAGGAAGATCACTTATGGGGACAAGTATTAACGTTAAACAGAGAAATAAACTATCAGCCAAAGCGCAAATTGGAACAAAATTAGCATTTTAGAAATAGCTTTTGAATCTTAGTCTATTTTAGTCATGTGGACGGCTCCAATTTAATTTATTGTAACTTGTATTATATGTTTTGTTATGATGAGCAAATATTATTGTAATATATATATATATTATATCATAGAAATTGAATGGAAAAGATAACATACATCCATACCCGTGACTGGATTGGAACCGGCAGCCATGCTCGAGTTCAGTTTCAAGACCTATAATTTACCGGTGACCAACACCATCTGGCAAAAAAGAATTAAAAGGTGATCGATCTGAAGTGATTGACAGACAACTTGTGTCTTCTTACTCGCTTCATTGAGAGCTGTGCTATGACATCCATGTCAGGACATGTCACCTCGTGATGAATCAGCAAGCCGTTCTCTTGCTGCTATGACATCCATGTCAGGACATGTCACCTCGTGATGAATCAGCAAGCCGTTCTCTTGCGATGTCAAGAAAAGGATATAGATTGAGCAATTGGGTTACTGCGGGATTTAAGGCTTCCTGCTAAACCCCTCACCCTTTTGTACGAGACGTATTGGACTACATACTGCTCGGGTCTAACCTCCGTGGACCTGACAGGAATGTGGAGCGTTGACGTTTATGATGATAGACGACTCGGCTTCCCAGTCCGGTCCTTGCGTAGTAACAGAACCAAATACATATGTCGGTGACTCACTCGTTCGCTACACCACAGTGGTTTGAGCAAAGATCCTATGTTAGCAGTATTGGAATAGACGGGAATACCAGGTAAAGCGGCGGGCTATTGACAAGCTTCTCACTTCTCGCCTGCACCTTACCTGCCTCTCCCCATCACCCCGCAAGTTCATTGAGCTTAGACCAGAGCAGTACATAGCCTATAACGTGTAGCCTAGTTTCATTTTAGGGGTTGCCTTCTACTTAAATACGAAATTTCATGTCATTCGCTCCAGTAGTTTTGACGCCAGTTCAAAACGAGGAAGCAAACAAACAAAAATCAATAATAATAATATTATTATTATATTGGTTTTACGTCCCTTTTAACAACTGCGACTTTTAGAAACACCGGGGTGCCGGAATTTTGCCCCAAAGGAGATCTATAACGAGCCAGTAAATCTACTGACACGGCTCTTTCGACTCTGAGGGTGCGCAAATGCGAGGGAGCCATGTCAGTAGATCTACTGGCACGTTAAAGATCCCCATCGGGGCAAAATTCCGGCACCCTGGAGTTTCTAAAAGCCGCAGGAGTAGTTAATCTGGAGGCAAAAAAGTGACACTCCTTCCCTTTATCCTTTATGCCACTGAACTACCATCTAAATATTTTTCAGTAAACCTAGTCATACTAAATCTTTCCACACCGTACATACCCAAACTATTGCACAAAAGGCTGCAATTATGAAGACCTGCAGTATCGTTAGAGGATTTTTGAATATCCACTTGGATTTTCTTGGACCCTCTTAAGAAAATGAGATGCGGAAGATGACATTACGTTTTACAGTCAAACTTTCATGGCATATAGTTTGAAAATGTATATTATAGGCTTTTCAAAGTGTGACTATAATCAGTTTCTTGTACGTCCGATTTGAGTCATGTTACGAACCGTAAGGTACGAAAATAGGGAAATAATAACAATGTTATGGAATTTACGGCCCTTTTAACTACTGAAGCTGTGGAGCCGGAATTTTGCCTCGAGGGGGATCTTTAACGTGCCAGTATATTTACTGCCACAGGCCTGTCACACTTAGGCACTGATTGCGTCGAGATTCGATACCATAACCTTAGGCGCAGAAAGTGAGAACCTTACCGCTGAACCACGCAACCAGCCTCAAATGAAACAGGAGTTGGAGGAAAGTTTATTGAATGAAAAGGGCACAGATCGGTTTCAAGATAATACCTCATGTAGAATGGAAGTTGAACTAAATAGAACGCAATGCCACAACAATCCTTTCAGAATCCTCGTCGTGGGTCAATCACGCCTCTGACGATATTTTGACGCATGATTCTTGTAACAAACAGTTCAAAATAATATTGATCAAGATGTTTCTGGTTATCAGTGAGATACAATAGAGCTATTGACGTCTCTACAGTATATCTTATTTTGAGTCCATGTGCTTGCTACATACAAACATCCCGCGCTGATATCCTAAGTACCTACATGCACAGGGTGTTCCACAACAAAAGCACCCCGCAGCGTAGCCATGAGCATTAAATCGCTCGCCACGACGGGGAACTGCAGCAAGTCCGGAGATGGGAGATTTGAATCGCAGCGCTAAGTGTGGTTTTCCTCCGGGGTTTTCCACACTCTGTCCAGTCAAATGCCGGGATAGTACCTTATTGCAAGTCCCGGGGCACCTACCCCATTCCCCACCCTAATAATTACAACTATACAATCTTCTACAATCACCACAGAAACACAGGTTATCAGATAAACTCAACACATATTTAAGTACATGGTGCTGGTGACCAAAGATACCAAAGACACTAATACGAATTAACAACTACAACATCAAAAAATACAGGACGTGGTGGCCGAGAGCGCTAACGTGCTACCTCGTGCCTCGCTGGTATCGGGAGAGCGTAGGTTCGAACCCCACCTCGGCCGTCCTGAAAATGGTTTTCCGTGGTTTACCATTTTCACCCCCAGCCAAATGCCAGGACGTTTCCTTCCAACAGGTCCACGGCCAACTTTCTTCCAAATCCCTTGGACCTAAGAAAGCGGTCGCCTGGGTGACAGGCCTGTCACCATCGCCGGTTGTATCAGCTGAAAAAGTGTGTTCAGCTTCCAGACACCGTCCTTGTGACGGTAGAGGAATGATCCCTCTCAGAGTTTGTGAGTGAAGCCGAGCTGGAAGGATAAGCGATTTAAAAAATACTGTAACCCACTGAAACCAACTGTGTCGAAAATAACAACACTGATGGTGATGGTGATTATTGCTGACCCTTTATACACGGTAAGGACAATGCTCTCGCACTTTCCTCGTTAACGACCGGCTCGACATTGAAAACTACTGGGTGACCATGTTTACATTCCATGTCTGTGGTATCCAAGGCTTCCTCAGCTCGAGGTACAGCGTTGTCAACTCTCCACCGTATACACTAAGAACAAGCAGCGAGACTGCGTGCAACTGTGCAACACTGGAGACCTGACAGGAGTGCCTGGACTGAACTGGACTTAAGACTCCACGTGAAGAGATAGAGCAAGCATGCTATTGGTCAATAACCATCAGCTATTGGTCAGCAGCAAACAATGATAATTGAGAAGGCTAGTTTCAAACTCGGCAGTCTCCAACATTTTCGTAGATTGAGTTATTGGTACCGAGTTAAACTTCGAATTGATTCTACTTATAAAACCTACGCTGTTCCTGCAAACACGGCAAAATCCATATTATTTTCTTTAATAATAATAATAATCCGTGACAATTTCAAACTCAGCAATCTCCGAACAGACCAATAAGAGCTGCAATATGGCGGCCATCCAGCATGCTCCACTCTTGTGTTTACATCACTGTGGCAAGCGTGCTGTGACTGTTGCTTGATTTGGAGTTTGTTGTCAGCTTGAATTAAGAATTAATTAAGAATGGACATCAGTAATGAATTAATATCCATAAAACCTTCATTTTTCCATGTTTCTTCACGTCAAAGTGTGCAGTCTCCCCATCCTATTACATCAAACTCAGCAATATCCATGGTACCACTTCAATGTCAGCAATCTCGATATTTAAAATGCTTTTTAAATCATATCAACAGAGCTTACTTCAAACGCGTTCAGAAGATGCACTCTTATTGGTCCAAATAAGTGTTAGAAACAGAAGTACATCTTCAAATTGTAGGGGAAATTAGTGTAACAGTTTTTGGCCTCTGCTGCAAATTCATCAAAGGTGGAGATTGCTGGGCTTCAAACTAACCCCAATTATTGTCGACGCGTGTTACTGCCTAACATTTGAGTCGCTGATTGTTAACAAGGAAAATGATAGAACTAGGGTAAAGTTAAGTAACTCCGTGATACTAAGCTTTTTTTGTTACCATTTCAGAAATTTTAGATTTTAGTTATTTCCATTCGTTTCATGTTAAAGTGGGATACCCTACGGCATATATCCTACAATAGTACATTATGCAACGAGCCTATAATTTCCATACGAGTGTCTTAATTACCATTATAGGCGAGTTGCATACGAAGGTTTATGTTCGACGATAATAATAACTTTATTATATGTTTTAACATAAATATTCATAAATATATGTTCAGTCACTAGAATGTTGTGTTCGGGTGCTGCGCTGGGTAGTATATCTCTGTTTTCCAAGCTTTCTGGCCAATCGACGCATGCGCTCTGTGTGCTTCAATGCCATATGTTCAGATTGTGCACCAGTATTCAGTAAACCTGTCACCGAAGTCGTTTCAAAACAACGCGCTGTGTAGAAATTGGAATTGGGGATATTAAGATACAGTGCTATTTCTTGTCTCATATTCACCAGTTTATTTACGCGAACATATGGACGGTGCACTTTCGGTAATTTATATAGACATGTTGGATTTTGAGCGCATGCGCGAAGGTATCCTTATCTAATTGGTCACACAACTGTTTCTTGAGCTCTGATTGGTGGGAGAAACTGTTTCATAATGAAAAATAGTGTTATAATGAGCCTCATTATGATACAGTTTTCTGACACATAATAGTCAGGGTCGAACATAATAGTGCATTATGCAACGAGCCTATAATGGCTATAATTAAGACACGAGTATGTTTATAAAACGAGCGTATGCGAGTTTTATAATTTCCATACGAGTGCCTTAATTACTATTATAGGCGAGTTGCATACGACTGTTTATGTTCGACGATAATTATAATTTTTTATATGTTTTAACATAAATATTCATAAATATCTGTTGAGATTGTCACTAGAATTTTGTGAACGGGTGCTGCGCTGGGTAGGATATCTCTGATTTCCAAGCTCTCTGACCGACCGACGCATGTGCTCTGTGTGCTTCAATGCCATATGTGCAGATTGAGCACCAGTATTCAGTAAAAATGTCACCGAAGTTTCCGTTTGAAAACAACGCGCTGTGTAGAAATTGGCTTTGGGGATATTAAGGTACAGTGCTATTTCTTGTCCCATATTCACCAGTTTATTTACGCGAACATATAGACGGTGCACTTTCGGTAATTTATATAGACATCTTGGATTTTGAGTGCATGCGCGAAGGTATCCTTATCTAATTGGTCAGACAACTGTTTCTTGAGCTGTGATTGGTGGGAGAAACTGTTTCATAATGAAAAATAGTGTTATAATGACCATCATTGTGATACAGTTTTCAGACATATAATAGTCAGGGTCGAACATAAATATGCATAAGTTATTAAATGGTATTAACTAACACATTTCGGTAGTAGAAGTACCATTCAGTGTACTTTTTAAGCGTAAAAACTAATGTTTAATGTAATCAAAGTGTTCAAGTCGTATGTATAAGTGCCCATATTGAAACATTTCACTACACAAAATATTTAAAAAGAAAATAGGAAAAACATTGCATTAAACATATTTTAAGTCTACTTGGCTCTTCTTAGTCACTATCTGATTCCTCGCAACTATCACACATAAAATAGACATAGTAGGTACCAGACATTACAAAACTGGCATTCAATCCATTCGGCTACATTCTTCCTCTTGGCGTCATCCGCAAGGGGAGCCACTGCACGCACCACAACCATCATCGTCATTGTTCTGGGGTCTGGAATTTGGCCTAGACCGATCTATTGTGTCTATCATGACACACTAACGTCTCTTCAAGTTCAGGTGACATAACGAATGGTTTTCCAATTTTCGCAAGGGTTGCACTTCCTGGATCGCCTAAATATTTTGTGCAATAATCCTTTAGTGTACTCCACGGGATACTAAAACGTCTACTAGTCTTATATACTGTCCATCCTTCTTCTTTCACCAACCGCAATGCTTATTTAAGTGTTTCAGCTGTGTAGGAACGAACCACTTTATTCCGTTTTGTCGTCATCTCAGTGTCCAACCTAAGAAAAACGAACTTATTACTAAGCTCACGCACCTTGCATGCGTATTACACTACATGCATGTAAGTTCCAAATGCGAATGGGCTGTATCTTATCTCTGACTGGTGTTAAAATGAAACCTATCCAATCAAACAGCTGTTTATAAGAAATTAAAATCTTCACCACTGATTTCACTGGATATGCATCACTTGTTGAAATGTCAACTCTCGTTGAATATTTTTTTAAACGTCTTCGAGATGGCCAAATAGAGCGCAAGGACTTCCTGGATTCCTGGTTTCTACTGCCATCTGCTGGTAAAATCTTAGAACTTTCGGAATTGAACATACGGTACGTCGTGATAGAGGAAATACGCTTTATCACGGTGTTACTTGATATCACGGAGTTACTTGACTCTTCCCTATATAACATAAAAGGTGCTCATGGTTGAGGTCTGCCTCGTTGCATAGTGGCTTGCATTCTTCGCTGTCACCGCGGAGGCCCAGGTTCGATTTCTGGCTCCGCCAAGAAATTTAATTCTGATCTGAGGGCTGGAACGGGGTCCACTCAGCCTCATGAGGCAAAACTGAGAAGAGGAGGTTTCGATTCCCATCTCAGCCATTCTCGAGTGGTTTTACGTGGTTTCCCACTTATACTCCAGGTGAACGCTGGGATGGTTCCTAACTTAAGGCCATGGCCGCCTCCTTACGAATCCTCATCTGAATTACAATTACACACACCAATACAGTTATCACAGCAACACTGGTTATCAGACAAAAATTCCGGACACACCCAAGTACACGCGGCTACATGACCACTATATCGCAAAGCCCTTAAATGAATTAACAGCATTAACAAGCTGATGGTTGAACGTTTCAGTCTTATATTACCGTGTTGGAAGCCATTTTAGTCTATTTTCGTTTATGAAAAAATAGGCTTATGAGATCACCTTTTGTCCGTGTGTGTGTGTGTCCCCATAATAAAATCTGAACAGCCGGAGCGATTTCAATGAAACTCGGTAATTACGTAGTACAGTAATATTTTGTCCCACCACGACCGTGCCCTTCAAATTGTATTACGTCTCACAAATCCAACATGGCGGCTGAAAGAAATATTTCACCGGTATTCTATATCTCCGAAACTATTACTGATATCACCCTGAATTTTTTTACGGTGATAAAGGGCACTACTGTACGTTCACCTATGTGACTTTCAAAAACCTGTTAAATACAAAACTACCATGGTGGGAAAGTGAAGTTGAAACAATTAAATAGACTTTTCTCTCGATTTGACCATCCGAGCGCAGTGCAAAATAGGGCACAGCAAATGTTTATACACATTGTAATGCACTGACATTTAATTTAGTTAAATTGTTTACATAACCTCAAGATGGCTGCTGTGCAAATTTTATGAAATTAAGTTTTTATTTCTTGTGTCCTAATCATGAAATCGTTTCAATAATGAACCTACGCAATAATGGTCACCTAATAGTACATAACTCTATGGCCTACATAATATAAAATTCCAACATGGTGACCATCCGTAATATTTAGACGGTCCTCATTATCAAAGAATCTATTACAGCAATCAAATTGAAATTTTGTGTGTTGATAATCCTGAAAAAAGTTAAATGACATTAATAAATATATTTGGATTTATTATTTATTATTTATTATTTATATGTAAATTATTTTCAAGAATAGGGAAACAACCATTACAATTGGATACAATCGTGTTGACCGACTGAAAAGCATTACAGTTCTATAATGTACAGTATTTTGTTGTAAGTGCTTATATATCATATAACCAAATATATTTAATATTATTATTGTTATTATAATTAGTAATATTATTAATAGTCTATTATTATTATTATTATTATTATTATTATTATTATTATTATTATCGGTATTATAGTGGCTTCGGTGGCGTAGTCGGTAGCATGCTGAACTGCTATGCCCAAGATAGCGGGTTCAAACCCGGCCGAAGTCGTCGGATTTTTAAGAGCGTTAAAAATCCTTCAGTATGCCTTCCTTCGGAGGGGAAGTAAAGCCGGCGGTCCCATGTCATAGATTTATGGCATGTAAAAGATCCTTTCACAGACTAAACTTGTGTAAAGCATAATTTGTTAGGTTAGATTTCGTCAGAACGCTGTATCAAAGTTCCAACGTTCACCACTAGGTATCATTGATATCTGGTGGCGAAAGTTGGAACTACTTGAAATTGAACGGAACTTGTAGCTCACCCTTTAGGGTATCCGCTGGAAGCAGCTACAGACTCAGGCGAGCCGAACATATCCTCGGACACTCCCGGCCACAAAAGCCATACGATAAATAAAATTGGTATTATTATTTATTTACCATAGGCCGCCCTGAAAATATGGAAGGTCTAGTGAAAAGCCCCACATACATATTTTACGCTTCAGTGGCACAAATTACATCTACATTTCATTTTTACAATATTTACATGTTTTACATAGATATGTCCATTTAAAATATTAACAATCAGGATTGCAATAAACTTAGGGTGTTTGAGAGGAAAATAATACGGAGAATGTATGGTGCTGTATTGGATGGAGGAGAATGGATGATACGAACTAATAGAGAAATAGATGAAATCCTCAAAAGCGAAGACATTGTTCGATTATATAAATTCACAAAGACTGCGATGGCTGGGCCACATTGAAAGGATGGAAGTCAGAAGAACACCAAAGATTATATATAAAGCCAGAATGCAAAGAAGACCAAGGAATCGATGGAAAGATGATGTGGAGGTGGACTTGCAAACAATGAACGTACGACCCTGGAGAACAGCTGTCCAAAATCGAGAACGATGGAAATCTGTGTTTGGGGAGGCCAAAGCTCACACCGGGCTGTAGTGCCACATGAAGTAGAAGAAGAATAAGAACAAGAAGAAGAAGATTAATATAGTAAGTGTTATCCTGTACACTCACTCTCTCACGTACGCACTTTCATAATGTCAATCACTCCATACATTCAGACATTCATTCATTCATTCGTGACTGGCTGTGTGACTCAGTGGTAACGTTCTCGCCTGCTGGACCCAAGGTTGCAGAATCGAATCGAAGCGCAGTCAATTGGCATTCGACGGTGCGCAAATGCGAGGGAGCTCTGCAAGTAGATCTACTGGCACGTTAAAGTTTCCCTTTGGGGCAAAATTCCGGCACCCGGCGTCTCTAAAAGTCGCAATAGTTAAGAGGGACGTAAAACCAATAACATCTCTATCTCTACTTAGTATAAAACAAAGTCCCCGACTCTTGGATGTTCCGAGTAAACTCGAGAACCACTGGATGGATTTTGATGCGGTTTTCACCATTTTGTAAAGGATATCTCGAGGATGATTTCTGTAGAAAATAACTTATTTATGATCAAAGGAAGCCGAGAAGTAACGATTTCAGTGGGAAAGTCGAAAATAAAACCTGGCGTCCGAGCGCTTTGTAAGCTTACGCTGGGCAAACCGTTAAAAATATCAATATACTATGAGTGTAAGAATTGTTCAGCATGAAAAGTTCTACAAAAAAAAGTCCGCGAGAGCATATGTTTATCTTCAATACATCGCCCACTATAAGTGTTTTACGTTTTAATTTCTTCCAACCATGTCCATTCAACTACTGAGGCGACAGTTTACGAGATAGCTAAGGGCGAGTCTATCATCCCTGTAACAGCCTAGCTAGCGGGCGAACCTATTGCCCCAGATAGAGCCAGCAGCAAACCGCTGAGTCAAGTTGAGTGGTTGTGTGGTTGTGTTTGGAATTTCCCTGGATGTACAACTCGGGTTTTCTTCATTCCGCCTGTTAAACACAGACAAGTTAAGATTGGACGGAAGGGGGATTTCAGTTTCATTCACCTCGCCATTCCCTGGAATTACAACTCTCATTTCGCCTGTGAACTTTTCGTTCCGCAAAATTCACAGTCAAGTTAAGATTGGATGGAAGGGGGATTTGTGTTTCATGCACCTCGCCATTCTTAAATTACATCTGACAAGAATTCGTTGCACATGCATCTCCATGATAATATAATTAAAATTCCTCTCGGCCCGCCGGAAGGCGGAGGTAGATTTCACTGGGCAGACTAGAGGATAGGCTAAAATAGGCGAAATATGCAGGTTTTCGTACGTGGATCATAGCTCATTTATTGCGAGAATGTATTTTACAATTGGAGGTTAATTAACCTTTTTTTCGTCTTTCTATGCATATTTTTAACATTTTATTGTCTTATGGGGATGGTAACTTTCTTATCATATTTGGGGTTCATTTTTATACGTTTGATCACAATGTCCTTATGCAAGGTTTGGAACTGATGTATAACTATCTAACAGACTGTTACTTCTTCACGCAAAATTTTATCTCCCACAGAGATGTTGGTTGGTTCCTCAGTTTAGGGGCTGCGACAACGTGGTCATGTAACCCCGTGTACATTGGGTGTGTGTAGAATCTGTCTGATAAACGGTGTTAATTGTGATGACTGTATTAGTCTCTAATTCAGGTAAGGTCTGCAGAAGGTCAATTTTAAGTAGTAGTACCTAATTTTGTACCAAATACTACCGTCAACGACACCTACTGTGAACTTGGCTGCTAGGTTCCACCGCAACCAGCAACTTGCAATGAACGTTGGAACTTCCCCTCCGAAGGAAAGCATGCTGAGGGATTTTTAGCGCTCTTAGAAAATCCGACGTCTTTGGCCGGTTTTGAACCAGCGACCTTGGGCATAGAAGTTCAGCATGCTACCAGTTAGCCGCTTCCCACATAGTCAGATGGAACAAGAAGTTCCGTGCCGAACTAAAGAGCCTACTTTTCTTAAAATTAAGATTCATGTCAATGATTAATCTACAGTATATGAAATTAAGTTGGTAATATCGGAATGTCTTAATTAGTTCGAAATACTGTATACTAGGCATAATGTAGCCTAATACAGCAATACAGTTGGCAGCCCTGGTGACTGAATATATTCTTAATTCCATCTCTTAAGGTACAGAATACAAAATGTGGTTGAAGTCCAAAGGACGTTACATGGAGTTATACATTGGATCTATCAGCACACGTAAAAGCACGTTGGCAACAATGTCATGCGTATGCTGGTCAGAAATAATCGGAAATATTATGATATATTTTTGTGCCAATTTTGGATGAAATCCATTTTTTAGTATAGAAGTTATATGTATTTTAAAATTGGAGCTATCATTAGGCATAGAATCATGTTGGCATCACTGGCTTATATTAATTACTCCAAATTAATCTAGAATGTCAGGTGCTATACGTATGCAAAGTATAGACCTGTTGGCTTGCATACTTTCTGATATATTGATATTAGGGTAAAAATATAGACACCATTTATTAACAGTTGGCAGCCCTAATTGCTCATAAGAATACTTATAGTCATATCTGTTGTATTACACATAGCACATACGAAATTTGGTTGAAATCCAACTGACAGTATAGAAGTTACATGTATTTGAAAATTGGTCCTATCAGCAGGCTTAGAATCATGTTGGAAGAACTGACGTATATAAGATACTCCAAATTAATGTAAAATGTCAGGTACCATACGCGTGCATAGTTTAAAGCTGTCGGCTTGCATACTTTCTGATATATTGGTATTTGGATAAAAAGTAGAGAGAGCAATTATTAACAGTTGGCAGCCCTGGTGGCTCTTAAGAATACGCTCAGTCATACCTGCTTATGTGCATATATTACATACATAATTTGGTTGAAATCCAATTGACAGTGTAGAAGTTATGTGCATTTAAAAATTGGACATATCAGAAGGCATAACATTATTTTGGCAACATTGTCATGTATGGCCTCCTGGAAATTAAACTGAAATAGTATTATCTACATGTGTGCCAATTTTGGAATTGCTCCCATGTATGCCTTCCATGATATCCAACATGGAGTTCAAATTTCTAATGCGTGTTTTTTAGCAGTTGGTAGCACTGACATCTTTTTCAAATATGGGCTTGAGATATTCCGGTATTCATCTTTACTCATACTAAATTTGGTTTCGATTGCTGCAGCCGTTTAGGAGTTGATAGGACACACACACACACACACACACACACACACAGCCGGACAGACAGACAGACAGACAGACAGACACTTTTTCCCGGATCGATCTCATAAGTCTACTTTTTCCTCATTTTTGCAAAGTGTGAAAAGTAGGCTAAAAATGAATGTGATCTCGTCAGTGGCGTTGTCTTGGCAACCTCTGATAGCTCATCCCTCATCAATTTAGAAGCGTTGTAATGGTAACCTCTGATGGCACTTGGCATTTTCTTTAATTCCGATATCGTTTTTCTCATCCCTTGGCGTAATGGTGGGTCATATCAAAATTTCTTTCAGACAAAAGTTTTAGGTAATTATTAGGGAAATATTTTCCATTTTGTACGGTTTTGATATTGTGCCTATTAAGAGAGATATGATTAATGTTTCCCGAAAAACCCACTTTTTTCCACCACTTTGGTCAATGGTTGGTGCTATCAAAAAACTTATTTGACATAAATGTTTGGCATTTATCCGACACATATTATGATCTTTGAATGGATTCCATATTTCATGTATTAAGAGAGTTATAGCGATATTTCACTTTTTCGAAGAAAAAAAGCCCTCCATTTTCACCCCCTTTGACCGATTTTGTCCATTAACGAACTCGATCGAGAATTTAATGGGATACTTATTATGTAAAAAATTCAAAGTGATTGTGGCAAAATTACGGCAGTTATCGTGTCCACAAGAAACTGATATACATATATACATATATATATACATAAATTATCTATAAACTTTTGAACTGACAGTGTTTTTGGGGTCTCGGGGTTGTGAAACGCGAAGATATGTCGAAAATTTCCGGAAGTCGAAACATGGGGCCCATTGCAATAGTTAGCTTTCTAATGAAATCTACCTAAAAGTCCAGTCAGTGATTTTAACCCATCATGCCGAGACGTAAAACGGATATTGGTCGTTGTTCATTGACATTGAAAAAAAAAGCGCTTATCACGTAATGTATTCATAACTGTTCCCGGGCGAAGCCGGGTCGGGTTGCTAGTTATTATTATATTATATTATTTATTCATTCATTCATTTCATTCGGATTTCACACTCACACACACTCACCCACAGACAGACTGACAACTTTTGGCCCACGTAGATCTCATAAGTCTACTTTCATTTTTAGCGAAAATCGAAAGTAGGCTAAAAATTGTGTCCTATAAAGGGTTAAATGACAGATACCAGCTCCTCGTAAAATAGAATTGCGCTGACGTGGGGCAAAAGAAGAGTTCCATGCCTCAGGAAAATTGGATTGGCAAAGGTAAATGAAAGGGTAAATGAATTGTTTTTTGAATTTCTTTTGAAAATTGTTTTATTTATTTATTTATTTATTTACTTTATTTTGAATTTTAAAAAAAATCATAAATCATACAAAAAGTATAGAAAGCTTAGTGGAAAAGTGCAGGTCCCAAATACTGTAGGCCTACATATTTTATGCTTCACTGGCCCAACTTACATCTACATTTCATTTTTACAATATTTACATGTTTTACATAGATACTTGCAATATTTACATATTTAGAATGTTAATAATAAAATTAATATATTAAGTTCTATCCTGTACACTCACTCTCACGAACGCACTTTGATAACCTCAATCACTCCATACATTCATACATTCATTCATTCTTTCAGCGAGACAACTAATCACTCATACAGAAGTTTATTTACACAATGTACTTTCATATGAACGACCTGAATTTCCAAAGAGGCAAGATCTTGGCATCCCCTGGCAGTGTGTTCCGTAACCGCGCAGAACGGCCGTAGAAGTCGGTCAGGTAGGCATTGCTACGAGTGGAACGAGAGTTACACGTCTTATCCGAACTGAGCGATATGGCAATGACAGTCGGCAAAAGGGGTCAATAGCAACGTAACCTGTGAGGGCTTTTATGAGGAAGATAAAATCAGATTGCTTGGCTGTTGCCTCTAGATATGTGAAATTTGACAAAGGGGAAGGGGAACGATCAGATATTAACCTTTCTGCGCCGAGGTAGCGTTTTCATGTTTTCCACTGTAATGGGATGCCAAGCAGGTTAATATTGGATCATGCATAGGTAGGCGGTCCTTAAAGCTCTGGGTTTACAACCTCGCAGATTTCTGGCAGAAATTTTCAGAACATATACGGTATATAGGCTATGTTGATAGCACCGATTGAGTTGATCTACTGATGTTATAAAGCTCTATAATCAGTACCTTAACCAAGATCGACTACTGGAGGGGGGGTCATGGTTACAAAATAATGTGTGGTACGCGCATGCATAAGAATATTTAAAAGTACACTAACACAATGAACAATGTTGATGTTCATGTAATATACTAATTGCGGTAAACAAAAACAAAAACTACCTTAGGCTAAAATTCATAATTCTGGGAATTGCTGGATATAGGCTATATTTATGTAATATGAAGCAACTCGGTTATCTCACACTCAAGATGTTAACAACGTTCTCAAAATTAGTGTTAATGTATCCTTATTAAAACATTTCATTTATATAGCTAGATTAATTTTAATCAACTCCCCTCCCACTAAGAAAAGAAAAACAGCTAATTGTCCCAAAATGTAGGGTTTTAAATTATTTGGGGATAGGCTCAGTATGAAGGAAAAAGCTATATTTAACGGGGCAAAAGCCAGATTGACAACCCTGGGAGGACGGAGTTATACAGTAAGTTATCATGAAGGCGTATGTAGCCGGGCCGAAAGGCAACAATAGTACCGTACATCACCAAGCAGTGATGCAGACAGAAATCACAACCATACTGATTTCCCACATAGCATGAGTTATAGACTCATCAGCAA
Organism: Meconema thalassinum; assembly: GCA_946902985.2. NCBI lineage: Eukaryota > Metazoa > Arthropoda > Insecta > Orthoptera > Tettigoniidae > Meconema > Meconema thalassinum. Next base: position 1,988,171,375 of record OX336388.2, read on the forward strand.
GTGTCATTATTTAAATTTAGCTTATTGTTTATTATCAGTTTTATCATTTTAAATGATCATGTCGACTTTATCTGGGGTCTGGCGTTACGTTACGGTGACGGGACGAAATGCACCGAGAATGCACTGAAGTATGTGACGTCATAGTACGATGTAGCAGCCGAGTACCAACAAGGCAGTGCGAGAACACAGTTTCAAGAAGGCAGTGTGAGAACAATCAAGTAGGCAGTGAAGAAACAAAATAGAATCTTGAAACTCTGTTCGTGCACTGCCTTCTTGGTACTCGGCTGCTAGCATTTAAAATGATATAAAGTCCAGTCTTTCAGACTGACTATCCGTGTCTTTTTTGTTTTATTTTTGTCAAAATTCCAAAAGGGGCGGGGTTACTAGCCCCCAGTATCAGCCCCATGGCTACGCCACCGTTTCTAGGTGTAATGGTTACGGGTAACTAAGAATGAAGCTTTCAATAAGCAGTTGCATTGTCAGCTGGCTAATTTGTGATCCAGGCAGTTAGCGAATTAGTGAATAGTTGTCTCGGATATCTAGAGATGTCTCTGTCATCGCTCACCCGCATGTCACACGCTGTAGTGCATTTCCCTGTCGACTGGTAGATAGCAGCACAAGAAAGCATGTGGTATTGACTCCTTGGAGACGCAATGCGCTGGGCAGTACTGTATGGAGAGTTGCAGATTGTTTTACTTTTTTTTTTTCAACGAATCGCGTGCATGTGCAACACGCCTCAGGATTATTGTTGTCTTAAAGGGAGCAGCATCGTGGCCATCTGCCCCGACACGTTATCATTTGAAATTCATATTGTTATTAGGTGTTTTTATGTCCCTTGAATATTATTGTGTCCGCCTCGTGGAGTAGTGACTAACATTCTTAGTTGTCACCGCGAAAATTTGGGTTGGATTCCCAGCTCTATCAAGACATTAAATTCTGGTCTCAGGCGAATGCCGGGATGGTACCTAAATTAAGGCAACGACCACCTCTTACCCAGATCCTAGCCCAATTACAAAATATGTAAGGAGAAGATTGTAGTTTAACGTGACCGTGAATATCGTGATTATGAGCCACGGGACCTCCATTTTACGTAGAATGCGAACCACAAGACATGGCATTTCACTTCGAAAATCTCACATGCATTGACCGGGAATCAAACCCAGTCCACCTTCGTGAGAGGCCAACTGCTTGACCGCTGCGCCACCACGCCCCTTAATTACAAATGTAGTCACTAGTACAGCCATCACAATGATGCAGATTATCAGGCAGATTCCACATACACCAAAGTACACGGGGATGCATGACCGCGATATCGCAAAGCCTCCAAACGAATCAACAACAACAACATATTCTTTTGCAAACGTCCGAGCATTTTATGAGAATTTTTTTCCTTTTTCATAGACAAAGATGGCGGAAATCATGACGTAAGTCATGGAAATAGAAGCACCTGGTGGACTGTGTGCTTTGCGAACCGCTCCGTACGCGAGAAAGGCTGCGCGCGCAGATGCCTTCTTCTAACCATCCGTTACAGTACGTTTGATATTCTGAACAAGGAATATCTCAAGCATATGGCGGACATTTTTTTTCGGGGAATATTTCATCTTTGGTAATTATGCTTAGTATAAAGCAAAGTCCCCGATTCTTGGATGTCACGGGTAATCTCAAGAACCACTGAATGGATTTTGATGCGGTTTTCACCATTTTGTAAAAGATATCTCGAGGAAGGTTTCTGTAGAAAATAATTTATTTATGATCAAAGGAAGCCAAGCAGTAACGATTTCAGTGAAAAGGTCGAAAAAGAAACCTGGCGTCCGTGCGCCTTTTAAGCTTACGCTAGGCAAACCGTTAAAAATATCAATATACTATGAGTGTAAGTATTGTTCAGCATGAAAAGTTCTACAAAAAGATACGAACGAGTATATCTCTGTCTTCAATACATCGCCCACTATAAGTGTTTTTAAGTTTTCATTGCTTCCAACAATCAATTACTGAGGCGACAGTTTACGAGCTAGCTAGGGGTGAGCCTATCACCCCAGTTAAAGCCTAGCTAGCGGGCGAGCCTATTACCCCAGATATATCCTGCAGCAAACTGTCGAGTCGTGTTGAGTTAAGACTTCAGAGAAGAGTGGTTGTCTTTGGAGTTCCTCTGGAAGTGCAACTGGGCTTTCTTCATTATTCACCTGTGAACGTTTAGTTCCGCAAAATACACAGTCAAGTTAAGATTGGACGGAAGGGGAGGGTTTGTGTTTCATGCACCTCGCCATTCTTAAATAACGTCTGACAAGAATTTGTTTCACATGCTATCTCCATGATAATATAATTAATAGTCCAGTCAGTGATTTTAACCCATCATGCCGAGACGTAAAACGGATATAGGTCGTAGTTCATTGAAATCGAAGAAAATGTGCTTGGCAGGTAATGCATTCATAACTGTTCCCGGGCGAAGCCGGGACGAGTTGATAGTTTAAAATATAATACAATATTGAAATAACTCATCAGTAAATCAAAATTCCACCTCAGTTAGTTAATTATATTGCATTTTTATTGTTTTATAGATAACACGTAACATTGAGTGCTTGCTTTAAGCATCCACAGTTCAAACCCTTCAGGCTAGCAACTCGAAGTTGAATACATCCTTTAATGTCATTAACACCTATCGCCCCATTTTCATTGTATGTCTAACTTTAATTAGAAGTAATGTGTAAATAATTAAGCAGTTTTATTATTTTGAACAATTTTATTACCATATATAAAAACAACCGAAGCAGTTTTATCCGGCCAGTCTTATAAAATAGAAAAAAATGAAACGTACATTTGTTTACATATATTTTTAAAGAGCAATGACGTGAAATAATTAACTCAGAACATTGACGTAGGCCTACATTTAAAAACCAGAAGTACATGTTTTCATTTTTAAATTAGAAAAGGGAAAAATTAAAAAAGTTGACAGTTAAAATTTGAAAAAAAAATAGATGTAAGTTTGAAAACTTTGTTAGCCTATTGTTTTATTTTACCTTTTCAATGGCTGCCTTGTGCTTGGTGGATTTCAGTTAAAGCTTGAATATCCGGCTTTTTGATCGTCAAGTTCAGGTGCAAATCTCCTTGGGGGCAAATGTTCAACTTATTTCTTTGTTTTGTGAGGAGCTGGACTACAGAACTAAATCCTTTTTCAACGAAATATTTTGACGGGAACAATCTGATAAGTGGTTCAGTTTTTCCCACAGTTGTGTATAAGTGTCCATAAGCTTTACCCAGGCTAACTCGTAACCGTTCTGCATGAAAATGATTTTCGGCTCACATCGATTCCCCCTATCAATTCAAACACGGTGAAACCGAATTGAACAAAATTTGGTACAGAGGTAGCACTAGTAAAGGACACCTCAGTGTCATGTATTGTATCGCCTCCATCTTGACGAAAACGTAATGGCGGCCACCCAAATGTCAAAAGCTTAAAAGTAGAGGAGCAGGGAGGGTTCTGCTTCAAATACCGTTATTTATGCAAATGAGGGGGGCGTGGCAAGGTCAATGACCTTGAGGTATTTCATGGTCAATGACCTTGAGGTAGGTCATTGACCCCCAAGGTCGCCGGGACCCCGGAAGGTAAACAAACCTTGGAGGGTCCAGGAACCGGTTTGAGGGGGTGTGGGTGGAGGGGAGGGGTGGGGGAGGGGTGGGGGAGGAGGAGGTAAGGGTGGGGGGAGGGGGAGGGAAGGGTGGGGTGGGGGACGAGGGGGATGAGGGGGGAAGAGGATCTGCACGAGACCCTCCTCGACCCAGTCTCTCTGTTGGACTGAGCGCCTTCTCTGTTATGGTCTTATGCTATATAGCTTTGTTTTGTACTTGATGAGATCCGAGTGTAGCCGAAGGTTTCCGAATCTTTGTCGGTGAATGAATCGTCAGATTTGAACGGTCAACTGGTGTGTGTGTGACGTCATAGCAGATTATGTGATGTGGGGTAGGTCATGGTTGGAAGTGTTATTAATGGGAAAACATGAATGGAGATGGATGGTGGTGGTTGTTGAAACCTGACGTGGTAGGTTGGTTAGGTGTGAATGGGTCTGAGAGACAAACAAAATGGGGTTGAAAGCGCTCAATGGTAAACAAAAATCAATGGTATCTGGAGTAGTGAATGGGATTGAGAGAGAGGGGGAATGAACTGGTTGTTGAATGTGCTCAATGGTAAACAAACATCAATGAATCTGGAGTAGTATTTCCTGTAAATGGTAGGGTGGGTGAGGATACAAAACGCATGGCATGTTGGGTCGGCCAGCTCGACATGAAATAAAAACAAGAAGGCGTACACCAGATCTGATTTATTAATCCATGAATTATATGTGGCATTAAAACCTAGCCACTTAACAAAAAGTTTATTGCCACGTTTTTGTACAATTTTTTCAACAAGATAATGCTTGGGATATTGCGTCCTTTGCAGTTCCTCCATGTAGAATCCTCCTTGGATTGGCTGCTTGTTGAGGTCATCAAGTAAATAAACAACTGGATTAGAAAGTTTTACCTTGCGAATACGAAATATTTCTGTGCTCCAGTTTGGTGTGTAGTCTTTGGCGAAGATTGTTTTATGTTTACTGATGCGCACATAATCACCAATACGTAATCGATGACGTCGCGGATCTGCTGTTTTGATTTTGTGATGAATGCGATCCAATTGCGCAATGTTCTTGGTTACAAGGCGTGGTTTCATTCTGATAGTTCTATGTTTAGTGTTGTTGTAACGTGTCACCAGGCCGCGTACAAGTTCAAGCCAGCGATAGGATCCTCTTGCTGTAAATTGTTCCACATGCGCGTCTTGAGTGTGCGGTTGAAACGTTCAACAACACTTGCCTTTAGATTGCTAAAAGTGGAATAGTGATGGATGTCAAGTGATTTGAGATAAGCGGAAAAAGTCTTGTTGAAAAATTCTTTGCCTTGATCTGTTTGAAGCAAACGAGGTTGTCGTCTTGACCGCTGAATGATGGTCTTGAATGCAGCGGTGACCAGTTGTGCAGATTTATTCCGAACAGGTTCAACAAAGGCCATTTTGGAATAAACGTCGATGACGGTGAGCAGATAGTTGACCCCGTTGTTAGCTTTGGCATAGGGAATCATTTCAACCAGATCAGCTTGCCAAAGATCGTCAACGTGACGACGATGGTAGAGACGAAGAGCTGGTCTATGCAACTCGCGAGCAATGGCAGCCTTAACAGGCGAGGGTGTATGAACACGTTGACTCATTAGACAATAATGCCAGCATGACGAAGCTCCTCTTCTATTTCTAAAACTTCCGCCTCGTGTCCGGTACGACCAGCCTGTTCTGATGCACGCAACAGTTGCAGACGTTTAACCAACTTATTTGGATTGTTCCAATAGGCGAAATCGATGAAAGGTTTCAAAGTATTAAATGTGATACCGGACGCTGAATTTGCACGGCGAACACTTGCATAGGTGGGAAACAATTTTGATATGATGGTTTTATATTTGAAGCTCTTATTAGCATTTACTGCTTCAGAATGTTTATAATTACGTCTAAAACCATTTGTAGCCATCAAGATGTTTTTATACTTTTCAAGATCTTCTTTATCATAGTCCTCGGAAGAAGGTGTACGTGAAAATAAAAGTTCTAAACGACCTGGCGTCAATTTGTAACAAACTGTTTTAACAATCAAAACATTGTCACTTATCTTGATTGGTGAATCGCCAATTCGAAATCTATTGTTTTCATAGCGAACACCATAGGTAGTATCAGTTTTCTTAGTAAAAAGATCTTCAAGGAAGGGGGTAACCAACGCACCATAATTTTGTAGTAAAATGGATTTTAACCGCACATATTGTTCGGGCGTATTTAATATTTCTTTAAGAGTAGGCTGCTTTTCTTTTGGGTCTAGTGGGTGTTTCAGCAATTATTGATGTTTTCAAAAACTGGGGCAGCGGTGATTCTTTGGAGCTAGAAGACGGAAGCAATGGAGAAAAAACATCGTCAGGTTCTTCATCATTTTCTTCCTCCTCTTCAATTGTTTGTGTTTCATTTGAGCGAGTACTAGGCTTTGATGTTCCTTTCAACACAGCTTCCAGAGGTGACTTCAGATGTTTTTCGACAAACAGTTCACTGTCGGCATGTGCACGTTTTAGATAGCGAAACTTTTGTCGAATGCTATTTCGTGCACGGATTATGTGCTTTTTTAATTGACTCCCTGTTGTTGCCATGACACCTGAACAAATGATGTTCAGAAAAGCAATGCAGCTACTTAAATACGAATGAAATGATCAAATCCCATGCGGTAGCGTCCATTGTTGATGTTGCTCTGCTTATCAATAACAAGACAACTGTGGTGATGAGCGTTCCAACACATGGCACACAACTGTGTAAAGGCTTGAAAGGTCATGTCTGGATTCACGTGATCATCGTAGACGTGATGCATGTTGCGCTCATCCTGTCGGAAGAGAACAATCACGTTGGCATTGTCACGAATTAACTGTTTTGGTATTCGCGAATAGGTTTGAGCGAGATAAAAACAATCAATATATTTATGACGTCCCATGCTAAAGTAAGCCTGAATAATACCCTGTCGTTCTGTGGCCACATCGTCAAAAATCATAAGCGAATGGGGGCGAACATTGTCTGGAGAAATGACATCTTCGTGTGCTGCGAATGTGAAGTAGCCCATGTTGCGCAGACCTGACATGACCTGTTCCAAGAACACATACAGCGGTTGATACAGCGATTTGGCAAAGATATAGATATTTTGAAAGCGCACTCCGTTTAAGGAGGTGATGAGGGTAAGCAGAAGATTGGTTTTTCCACATCCTGACGGGCCGGCGATGAGACAGCGAATGGAGGATGGGAAGAGTGATCCATGACGTTGTTCGGACGATGTTGAGAAGAGGTGTGAAACCAAGTCTCCCACCGGAAGTGAATGTTGTTGCTTAATAATCTGCATATCAACTAAATGTGAAAGGGGAAGAGCTGGTCTCTATATACACGAGGCAAGCGGGTGTTTCAGTTCCAGTGTAACCATGGACGCCTTTGGAAGAACTCTTAAAACAAATGAACGATTTGCTTTGACAAACGATCCAAAACATGATACAGATCCGGCAACTAAACGATATGTTGATGCTAATGTATTGCCACGCACAACAGATGGCAATTACATTATTATTTATTTAGCGTATGGCATAAGTAACATATATACAATTAAATATGATACAATAACAAGAAACAATTTCAAATAGAAATGTCCAGTCCTTCGATCCACTTTAGTGCTGCCTCTGATGGGATCAAGAAATCAGCCCAGCTACCCGAGTAGGCTCTCAGCTTGCAGCTGCCGACGATATGAGCGATGGTTTGCCGTGGAGCACCACAGTCGCATTCTGGTGACGTTAAACAGTTCCACTTGTAGAGTGAGTCCCTGCATCTTCCATGGCCTGTCCGAACTCTGTTAAGAGTGGCCCACTGCCGGCGTGGTAGATGGAATCCACTAGCAATTTGCGCACCAGAAAAGATGTTGTGTAGGGACAAGTCTGTGGAAGTTTCCCAACGGTCTTTCCAAACTTTCACAGCGTCGAAGTTGTTGTGAGCCATGTCGGTAGCATCACGCAAAGGTGGATGGCGTGACTTCAATCTTTGAAGATTGAGTGCAGGGATGTCTTCTTGTATGGGTAGTTCAGGATTTCTGCAGATTTTTTGGTACTCTCTTAATAGGGCATTCGATCTGCGCAGACCAGGTGGAATTATTCCCGTGAGCAGCGGGAGCCAATGGATTGGCGTGGATCTGATTGTGCCCGAAATAAGGCGCATGCTGTTGTTCAGCTGCGTGTCAACATATCGGGTATACGGGCTATTTAACCATACTGCAGAGCAGTACTCTGCACTGGAGTAAACCAGACCAAGGGCAGAATGTCGTAGAGTGCTTGCAGTAGATCCCCAAGTGGTCCCACACAGTTTCTGAAGAATGTTGTTCCGACTTTTCAGTTTCTTTGATAAGTTTAATAGATGTTGCTTGAATGATAAAGTGCGATCTAAGGTTATACCAAGATATTTAGGAAACCAGTTATGACGAAGAACTCGGTTACAGAAGCTTATGTTCAATTTGCTGTTAGCCAGTCGGTTATTTAAGTGGAAGCATGACACTTCTGTTTTACTTGCACTAGGACTGAGTCTCCATTTCTTGAAATAGACCTCTAGAGTGGACAGGTCCCTTGTGAGGATTTCCTCAGTTTCCTTGAGATCTTGGTGCTGTGTGGCTAGTGCAAGATCATCAGCATAACAGAATTTCCTGCAATTTGTCTCAGGAAGATCAGAGATGTATAGATTGAACAGTAGAGGGGACAGAACTGATCCTTGGGGTAAACCATTCTTGAGTTTTCTCTCTGTGCTCTTACTGTTGCCTGAGTACACCTGGAATCTCCTGTCACTTAGCATGTTGTTGATAACCTGAACGATGGTTCTGCAGGGTATGACTTTGAGGAGCTTGTAGATCAAACCTTCTCTCCAGACAGTATCGAAGGCAGCAGTGAGGTCTATAAACGCAGCAGATGTTTTAAGCTTCTTTTGGAATCCTGCCTCAATATATGATGTGAGTAACTCCGCCTGCAGGATCTACTGGGTGGATTGAGTAGCTCAGTAGTTTCTGTTGCCGGTCCCAAGCCCGGAGAAAGGAGGAGGGTTGGCTTAAGCCGTAAAATAAGAGCCAGAACACATCTTGAGGCAACCTCTAGGACTCACAATCTTAGTTGTATAACGTTGGACTTTGTCCAACCCACATTTACTTTAATATCATGGATTTAGCTTCTATTGGTCATGATTACCCTGAAGACAATGCTAGGCGTAAATCGGATTCCAGGGTGCCTAGCAGTTTAGGGTTACATTATGGTGAATCGGAGCACCACAAGAACAGTTCAAGATTCAAGAAAATGAGAAAATATTTTTTTGGAACATACAATGTGAATTCCTTAATTCAGGTTGGAAAATTAAAACAACTAACAACAGAACTTCATAGACATCACATTACAATATTAGCCCTTCAAGAGACCAGGTTCTTGGATGAGGACACCTTTGAATCTGACAACTTCCGAATTTTCAAAGGAAAAGTTGGGAAGAGAGTGATGAAGAACATGCCACATCTTGGAACAGCTTTTATGGTCAACAAGAAATTTTTGGACGCAGTTATCGCTTTTAGAAGTGTGAATGCCAGACTATCTTTTCTAACTATAAAATCTCTCAATAAGAGATACACGCTAATCAACGCCCATGCTCCTATAAATAAGGATAATAAAACGAATCCAGAGAAAGTTGATGAATTTTGGGACGAGTTAGAAGCCGAAATTCTCAAAATTCCTTCTTATCATGTAAAAATTTTACTTGGAGATTTCAATGCTCAGCTTGGATCTGAGAGAAAATTTTCTGATATAATAGGTAAATATCCCGCTCACAATAGAACCAACAGGAATGGTGAGAGATTGGTTAAACTCTGTGAACATCTAAACTTAAAGATTATGTCCACACATTTTAAAGCAAAACCAAGTAAAAAGAAAACATGGGTCTCCCCAAATGCGTTGCTGGGTGAGTTTCAACTAGATCATGTAGCTATCTCTCGAAATTGTTTCAAAGAAATTCAAAATGTCAAGGTCAGAAAATCCATTAATGTAACTTCAGATCATTACCTTTCTCAAATCAAGATGAATTTCATACCTTTTACACGCAAACAAAATACAACTAGAATTAAAATTCCGAAAATTAATAGAGAGGTTCTTACAAATGAAAAAAGGATAGAATTTCAAGGAAAACTTAAAATACCAACCAATTGGAATGATGTTACTAATAACCTTCTTGAACCAGCTCAGGAAATTGCACCGTTGAACTTTTATAGGAAACATGCTTGGTGGAATGAACAATGTGAAAGAGTGATCAAAGAAAGACATTGTGCTTGGCACAAGTGGAACGGGAACAAGACTCCAGAAAATTTAGAGGAAGTACAAAGATTAAGGAAAATGGCCCACCAGACTTTAAGAACGATTCGAAGAAAATATATGAAGGACCAAATAATGGAAATGGACGACAATTTTAAGAAAAATGACACCCGATTGTTTTATAGAGCATTTAAGAATGAAATCACTGGATATTCAGCGCCGAGTTTAAATTTCAAAAGGGAAGATGGTACGCTAGCATTAAACAACAAGGAAAATTGTGATATCTTGGCTGCGTATTTTGAGAAGTTGTTAAATTGTCCAAAACCGACAGACAAGTTGAGTTTCAAATTTACAACACAAAATTTTGACTCTACGCCCCCAGATGTAAATGAAGTTAAATGTATTATCAACTCACTTAAAAACAATAAAGCCTCAGGCAAAGATGGAATAATTGCAGAAATGTGGAAGCTTGTAGATGATGAATTTTTAATAGCGACGACAAATCTATTCCAGAAAATTTGGATTGAGGAAGCAATTCCAGAAGACTGGTTAATCGCCTTAATTCATCCACTACATAAAAAAGGCTCAAAAATTGATGTCAATAGTTATAGGGGGATCTCATTGTTGTCTGTCACATATAAAATATTTGCCAAACTACTTTTAAACAGACTTGAACCACAGATCGAACCACAGCTTGGCGAGTTCCAAGGAGGTTTCAGAAGGAATAGATCGTGTGCAGAACAAATTCTTAGTTTAAAATTGATATTAAAATATTACAACAACAGGCCAAAGAATATCTTTATCTCATTCGTTGATTTTCAGAAAGCGTATGATTCAGTGGATAGGGATACTGTTTTTGACACATTGAAGGAATACCAAGTTGATCAAAAAACCATAAATTTAATAAAACTTACATTAACTAATACGATTTCCAGAGTCAAATTTTTAAATGAAGTTAGCGAGCCCTTCGAGGTAAAAACTGGGCTAAGACAAGGGGACAGTCTATCACCACTGCTTTTCAATTTGGTCTTGGATAAAGTCATGAGGACGTTTTGGGAGAAGAACGATTCAAGTGCTAAAATTGGTACAAAGAATAAGAACCTCAGAGTCAAAGGTTTAGCATTTGCTGACGACGTAGCGTTGTTTGCTGAATCAGAACAAGAAGCTATTAACCAAATTGATCAGTTAAAAGAAACGGCGGAAAAAGCGGGCTTACAGATTTCGTTGGTAAAAACAGAGATGATGACAAGTGATCAGAAATACACTAAGAAAATGATAAAAACAAATTATGGGAGCACCAGGGTCACTGACCGATTTAAATATCTTGGAGAAATAATTAGTAGCAATGGGACGGATAAATTGGCAATCGAGAACAAAAAAGGGAAATTGGAAAGATTAAATTTTTGTACAAAAAATATATACAATAAAAAGAACCTGTCTATCAATGCAAAATTACGACATTTTAATACTGTTGTTAGACCAGTCATCTTGTACGGCATGGAAACTACAAATATAACCGGAATGGAGAATTTGCTCAAGATAGAAAGAAGAATTTTAAGAAGGATTTATGGTCCTAGGAAAACACAGGAAGGTTATAGACTGAGATCGAATGCAGAAATTTATAGTAAAATCGACAACCTTGAAGTGATGATCAGAAAACGGCGACTTCAGTTCTACGGACATATGGTCCGCATGGATTGCTCAAGGTTAAACAAACAAATTTTTGATAAAATCTGGAACTATAAAGGACAAGGAGGCTATGTAAAACAAATGAAAGAAGAACTTCAAAAATTCAAAATTACTGAAGAAGATTGTCTAAATCGAATAGAGTACAGAAAAAAAATTTTTGGTCTCAAAATTCTTGTCGGGGAGAAGAAAAATCTCAACAGAGGAGAATGGACTGCTGAAAGAAGAGCTGCACAGTCGACCAGGATGAAAGACTTCTGGAAGAGAAAGAAGGAAACTAGACCTATAAAGAAGTGATATTTGCGTGGTCCTTGTTGGCCTGTCCGCGGTGTATATATATATATATATGATGTGAGTGATAGTACTTGATCACAACAGCTGCGACTTGGTCTAAAACCTGCCTGATCTGCAGGAATGGAAAGCGATTGACCAATATAACAGAACCCGTATTACCCTCAGACGCATGTTCAAAAAAGTATGTAGATTATTTCCGCTTACGACGTATCAAAGGAGATTATGAGGCTCAGAATAAACGTATTACGGGCGTTGCAGATCCTGTGAACGATCAAGATGTGTGCACCAAAGCCTATATGTTAACCAATGCTGTGGCGTTAACAGAAGCAAAGGACTATGACGTACACCAACGTCGAATCACTCAGCTGGCTCTTCCAACAAACAACACGGACGCTGCTAGAAAGGACTATGTAGATAACAAGGTGAAACAGGTGCTCAGTATTGTGCCCACCCTAACTGGAAAGGGCTATACAGCAAATAATGCACGCCTTGTGCATGTGGCCGATCCTGAAGATGATCAAGATGTTTGTACAAAACGGTTTTTAAACTCTGAAATGGAAAAGGTGTGGGAAATTAAGGAGAACGCTCTACAGATGAAGCGAAGACGAATAGCCGAAGTTGCTGATCCTGTGCAACCTCACGACGTGACGACCAAACGATTTTTGGAACAACGGTTATCGCTTTTTATTAAATCAATACCCTCTATATTTCTGCTTCACATTGTAAACCAACAACCGGTAAAAGATCCCAATAACCTCGCCTACATACTACGTTCGGGGTATGACAATTACCGTTTAATGTATGATGGTGCCATTCGTGTAATTGAGTATGCACCAGATTTGAAACATTTAGAGGTACGATTAAACGGTAGTGTTCAACCACTTATTGATCAACCGGTGAAAGCCGGAGACAAATTATTCTTTCACTTGAAACTCTCGTCTGAAGATAAAGAGGCGGGGAAAACGATGAACGATTTTCCTCTGTATATAGAACTTGAATATACAGCCACCATTGAATAAATAATTATAGGTTCCCTTCCTGCTTAGTGTTAGTTGTGTTCTATACTTTGCGGTGTGAGGTTGTCTTGTTCTTTGGTCGCGATGGTGAAACAGAGATATGTGGTGAAGAAGAGGAAGAAGTTGTCAAGAAAGGGAGGCTTTAAAGCTATTCTTCATGCGGCACGTCAAGCTTCGCGCGGAGAAACAAATAGTGAGTTGGCTATTAAGAAAGCACTCCGAGCAGCACGATTGCATGCGAATCCCAAAAGTAAACTACGTTTTAGAAAACGTGTCCGAGTTATTCCTGTGCCGAAACGTGGTGGATTTTTACCTGCACTCTTTGCTGGACTAGCAGCCCTGGGTTCACTTCTTGGAGGAGCAAGTGCGGTAGCACGAACGGTGAAAGCTGTTGAGGAGGCGAAGAAACAGTTGAAGGAAAGTGAAAGGCATAATAAAACTATGGAGGCCATAGCACTGCGCGGTAAAGGTGTGAACATGAAGCTAGCACCCTACAAGAAAGGACTCGGCATTTACATGTCGCCAAAAAACGGTTAATCGATGCACTGCCACGACGAGCCATGACGCATGAGGAAGTTATAAGATATGCAAAACAGCTAAAGATCTCCCTCTTTCGAGGTGTGTTTATGCGCAACCAACTACCGTCTCGACCACGGAGCCATGAAAGTGCAGTTGTTAATTTGGATGACAGTCATGGACCGGGAACGCATTATGTGGCCTACATAAAGCATGGGCGAACCGTGTGGTACTTTGACAGTTTTGGAAAACTTCCTTCTCCGACAGAGCTTGTTCGCTATTTTGGAAGCAGTGCAACAATACACTATAATGTGAAACGAGTGCAAAATTTTAACACGCAACAGTGCGGTCGTCTATGTTTGACTTTTCTATATAAGACCGAGCATGGCGGGTGACGTGGTCATTATGACAACAGAAAGTAGAACGTTTACAGTGCACGGACAAGGTGCGGAAGTAACTGTTGACTTTTATCCTCCTATTGAATTGGGACGACGACCCTACGTGCTGGGACTTGTTTCGTTTGAAGGCTATAATAGAATCTGCAACATAATTGAAGACGTCAATGATAAGTTCTACTACGATGACTATGTGTTAACTCTACCATCTGGCAGCTACACCGTAGATGATATTCACGATCACATCTACACAACTCTCACCAAGGAATTTAGTCTAAAAGCATTTCTTGACGGGACACGCAAGTTTGAACTCATAGCCAACAACGTGACACATCGCTGCAGTATTCTTTCTTCTTTTAGGATTGATTTTAAATCTCAACCAGATTCGATTGGGCCATTGTTAGGCTATTCACCACAAGTGTTAGTACCGAACGTGATACACAAGTCTGACCAACCGGTGAAAATAATTGAAGATCATCACGTATCTGTCACGTGTAATATTATTACAGACGTCTACACCAATCAAGATCCCTCGCATTCGCTTTATGATTTTATTGTTACTTCACCTGGTGGTTACATCATCCGCGAAAACCCGTCGGTGGTGCTCTATCATCCTGTGAGTGTGACCAACATCAGGAATATTACCTTAAAACTGGTGAATAGAAACCAACGTCTCATTCGGTTAGACCCTCATACACCTGTGACCTACAAACTGTATCTGAAGAGAGCATGAAACAAGTGTATAAAGCGGCAACGCTGTCAAGAACAGGTGTTAGTTGTGCTCAACACGTGTACAGGTTAACACGTGTCAACAAGCAGATCCTACAACAACTTGGTTACACCTTACATCATGAATTCGATTCTAGACGTGACAAACCCTGTCGAAGTACAGGAGGGTATTGTAAGAATTGAACACCATTCCTACCAACCGTATACTCAGGGACTAAATAATAATGATGAGATTCGCATTACTATTAACCAACAAGATATCTACACGCTTCCACATGAAAGTTACATCCAGATTGAAGGGCAACTCACCAAATTGGATGGTACCATTCCAACAACGTCAAAGTTGGCCAACAATGCTTTGGCCTTTTTGTTTTCTGAGGTTCGCTACGTGATCAACGGTATTGAAGTGGATACTACTCGAAATGTTGGCATAACAAGTGTCATGAAACTTTATCCCTCGTATGGAAGCGAAGAGAGTAAAGCTTTTTGTATGGCCGGTTGGTGTCCCAACTCAACCAACGACTGGATGATTAACGATGATGGTACATTTACTGGACATTTACCTCTAAAATTAATACTAGGCTTTGCAGAGGAACATAAGCGCATTGTTGTGAACGCAAGACAGGATCTGATTCTTGTACGAGACAGGAGTGATTATAATGCGCTAAAGGGAGCTGATACAGCGCCAATAGATACAAAAATTCTACTGCAACGAATTCTATGGAAAGTACCGCACGTTACTCTATCAGATCAGAAAAAAATGAGTCTGCTCAAGATTGTGGAGAAGGATACAGCTTTACCCATTCAATTTAGAAACTGGGAGCTGCATGAATACCCGATATTACCACTCTCCGATACACATACTTGGTCTATAAAAACCTCACGGTATACAGAGCGTCCCCTCTATGTCCTGGTTGGATTTCAAACAGATCGCAAATATCAACCGAATAAAGATGCATCAAAATTTGACCACATCCAATTACGAAATATACGACTCTTTTTGAACGGTGTTACCTTTCCCTATGAGGGAATGGATTTAAACTTTAACAAGAACAAATATGGTAAGCTTTATGACATGTTTGTAAACTTTCAGTCATCCTATTATCAGAAAGAGGCATGTCCGCTATTATCACCACAAGACTTCAAGTCCAAGGCGCCTCTGGTGGTGATGGACTGTTCGTATTTGGAGGAGTCGATGAAGGAAACAACTATTGATATCAGACTAGAATTTGAAACATCTACAGTTATTCCAGAAAAAAACAACCGCCTATTGCCTTATTGTTCACGAGGCGCAAGTGTTTTATCAACCGCTGTCCAACATGGTGATCAGAGTATAAATAGCATGTCTTCCTCCATTGCCCTTCAGTCATGGAAAGCTACGATGAAGTCACAATCCCCTCTGCGAGGCGGGTCTGCAAATGTGAATGTGATTCACCAAGTTCAGATGAAGATTCAAGGTTTACCATTTATCGCGCCCTAGTGAGTGAAGCTATAACTGCCTATCACAAGAATCATACTGTGCTTAGAATGCCGCCGCATCTGGTTCACTATTTACCGGATGGATTCATGTCTACGTTTGGTATTCATGACAGGGGGTACAACAACAAGCCCATCACCAATCAAACAAATAATGTGGACGATGGAGTTGTCAAAGCTTCATCTTGTCATGTTGGAGAGCGGGTAGATTGCATGGACTGCAAATGCGATCGTTGCTCAACAAGTCGAGACGCTGATGCAGCATTTGAGATTTATCGCACCCTGGTGAGTTTAGCAATACGCGCCTACCATAAAGCGCAATTTCTTCGTGAAATGCCGCAGCATCTGATTGCCTATTTACCAGCTGGATTTCTGACCGCGTACGGTGCACACGACATTGATCTTAATTGGGATAAGCTACCATTACACCTCCGTATGTCGGCGGATGTTGCAGCCTGCCGTCCCTGTCGTAGACACTTTATGCATCGAGAAGATTCTCATTGTGATTGGGATGGTCCAAATCCTATGATAAAAATTGTAAGCGATGTACTGATAACTTTATGAATAAAATTGTGTAATTGATTTTTGTGTGTATATTATTTTCTCGCTCCTATCCAATCAGTTAGTTGTTAAGAAGCAGCGGTAGTGGAAGGTCTGATATCCGTCGCCATGCCGAAAACATTGATTGTCGACGTGCAGGGTTTCAAGGTGAACGGAAACAAGTTTGTATTTAAAGAAGTTGGAATTATTGACTGCACAACCATGTGGGCACCAAGAGTAACCAGTTTTATCTTTGAACCACCGTTTCCATTGCATTTGCAGTCAGACGAGGACAGAAGACAAACAGAGTGGTTGCAACGCAATTTGGGACTAGTCTGGAAAGAAGGTGACATTCCTTACCATCATCTATCACTTGTTCTGAAAGCTCACTTGTTTGACGCTGACCTTGTCTTTGTAAAGGGAAGCGAAAAAAAGGAATGGTTGCGTCAGTATGTTAATTCAACTTGTCAACTTGTTGACCTTCATGATCTGGGATGTCCTGCACTGTACAACCTGTCCGTGCCTGATGAACCTCTACAAAATAAAACACTTCAAAATGTTTGGAAGCTTTTTGATTGGCTAGCTCGCAAAGCATGTCAAAACTTGCATGTTGAGTGTAAAGCGCTGTAACGTCGGCTACAGTGTGAGACATACCAGCGATCAGTGCGGATGTGTAGAATTATGGCTGCAATTGAAGGTTTGGACGCCAACCCCACAGAGCGAGCTATTGTCAAGTTTTTCGCCTGCAAAAAGAAGCTAGACAGTTTCACAGATGAGGAATTGAACGCTTTGCCCAAGGCGTTCCTTTTTATGTTGCTTCAAACGCGGTGAAAAATATTTGGCACAGTGTACCTAGTGAGTGGACCAGAGATCCTGGTCTGCGCGAACTACAACCATGCACTGACTTTAATCATCACCAGCAAGTGTCTATCACTAAAATGCCCTCCATTAAACAGTGTGGAACGTGTCAGCTCATCAAATTGTACCACGGGCATACAAATATACCGTCCTGTAAAGACTTTGCTTCGTCATTTCATGGGTGTGATGAAGAAGAGGAAGAAGAGACAGCAGCGGCAGTACCGCCAGCACCAAAAAGTAAGACAACGCTTGAAAAAGATATGCCAGACCTTTGCTGGTCATGGTCTAGTTAACAAGGCCATTGATCTACTTCCCATTGAACTGCATATTCCTGGCTATCAATTTTGTGGACCTGGAACTAAACTAAGCCAACGTCTAGCACAAGGGAATTCTGGAATCTACATATTGGATGCAGCGTGTAGAGATCATGACATTGCTTACAACAACAAGAATATAGAAGTACGTCGAGTTGCAGACCGCATTCTTCTAAGAAAGGCCATGCAGCGTGTGATGTCATCTACTGCTTCTATTGGTGAGAAGATTGCAGCCTTGATTGTAGCAGGAGCGATGAAGTCAAAGCTAATGATTGGTGGTGGATTAGTGAGGAAAAGGACAAAGTAATAAACATGAATCAAATATTGTGAAGTATTTATTTGAGAGTCAGTCCACCAGTTCATAGTATACACAAAATATGGTTTAGTTTTCTTCTTGTAAAAAACATACAATTTTAATAAAAAGAATTGAAAATGAAAGTGTGTTCTTTTTACTAGGTGTGGAAATGTCCAAAAGGCAAGCTATTTACACCATCCCACAGACGTTTATTGTCATATGTTGTCAGCGATGTTTTATTTTGATTTACTGTAAAAATATTATGGTTCTTTGAAAGAATGCGTGTTTGCTGGTATAAGCGAGAGGTGTTTGCGTAGAGTACACATCGATATTCCTCAACATTGAGGAATTGTGTGACGCTACGAAGAACACCCTTCGCTTTGCATTGACCTTTATTCTTTTGTGTTGAACATGCGTACATTTTCGGCGCCAAAGCCACAAATTCTGTCATAACATCACCGGCGCACTCATCCTTAAATAGACCTATTTTTTTTATTCATGGGAATTATGCCAAACATATTGTTAACCTCATAGTTTGAGGTATCAAAGTAATTTGGATGTTCTCTCATCACTGAGTAAACATCTATCTTATTGGTTTGATAAATAAGACTGTCTGTATCCATATACAGTAATTTTACATCTCCAAACTTTTGTTTGGCAAACTCATAATGAAATTGATACATTACAAATTTTGAAAAGTCAAGTATTACCATTCCCAAGTAAATTGGTTTGTTATACATGATTTCTGTCTTTGACAATTCAATGGTTACTAAATCAGTTTCAATAACTCGTACAGAATGGAAATTAGGCATAGCTATATATTTTCGTGCGCCATATCGACCGTCCCAGTGGTTTACCAAATGAATAGTTCTATGCTTTCGAAAATTTTCCATTGATTTACCGTAGCACGCATTGTTCATTAATTTATAAAAATTTTATTCAAATGTGGTCTTGGCGTGCTGCCGATGATGAGTATTCAATTGCATGTACGGTTGTAACCATGGTTTTGGTCAAAGCAAATAATGCGGTGAATGGATTGCAGTTTCAAACCATGTTTCAAACATTGCATTAAATTTTCAATGTGTATGACGTACCGATTTTTTGAATTTAACGTTGCCAGCAACTTTTTATTGTTGGAACGTGAACTGGGAGGTTGTAATTTTTCAACACAAAATGGTAGATCAGAATGATCATTGTGTGTCTCACAGGGATATAATAAGTCGACCTCTAGAACGTAGCCACGCTTGTCATTGCTCAACACATCTTTTAAATTAAAATTTGAAACTTCATCTGAAGTCAGCCATCGAAAATTTTGATATGGAAGAGGTTTTTCCATAGCATATCCGTATAAATTGTTACAATCTAGGTAGGTGAGGTATGTTGTAGGTTGGTTTGGTTTGTATGTATCCATATATGGATTATTTGCTTTGGCGTGCTTTTGCACAAGCGAAACAAGACCGCCACGTATTCCACGTTCAAAAAAGAGTAACATGTCGATGTCTGTTAATAGTTCCAGTTCTATTTCAGTCACCTTCAACATACAGTCCCAACTATATCCGGCAAGGGTGTAGTAATGGGCTGGATCTAGATTGTAGACTTCAAGATACAGTTTGCGAAAGTGTTCAAACACGTCTGTCAAAAGTAGTGTATCAATTTTGAGGTATAAATCAGCATACTCGCCCAAAGTTGATATCTTGAACACGTTCCATACTTTTTGGGCGTGTAAATAGTCTTCTTCAGAAATATGACTTTTTGTTAAGTCATTGTAAAATTTGTCCTTTGAAGGGAGTGCAGTTTCCTGTAAACATGCCCAATTGTTTACATAATTATAGGGAAACACCCCTTTTCGAATGCATAATTCAAATTGTTTGACATCAGTAAAGTGTTGACGTACAAAATGCAAATTGTTTGGGTGAAGCCCTTGAACAAGCGCATCCAATGATTATGCGAGGAATCTATACGAATCTAAAAATCGTATACTGATTCCATTTCGCCATTTCGAAAACGAAATAAAATTTTCATGATTTTGTGGAATTAAATTAAACTTTTGGTTTTCAAGGTTAGCAAATTCCTTAATAATTAAATGGATGTCATACCGAGACATGTTGTGTAAGAAACAAGAAATATAGCGTGCTCTTTTATATGCCAAATTATATACACTATGAGCCGCTCCTCTAAATTTTCCAGTGTACCGATTATGGTCTCTCACTGGCGTGTCACAAGGTGCTATTGGTTTTTGACAAATGTGACAAGTGGTTGCTGTTGCAAAAACCGCCTCGTCTGCGTCCGACATTTGAAGCGGAATTGGATTTTGCAGGATATTGTACACCCGATCTGCCAAGGCGTCCAATTCATTTAAAAACCAAGCAGCAGCATCTGCATTGCGATAAGATTTGAAGTATGAAAGTGAAGGGTCGTATGAACAAATCACGTTTAGGGCACAACTGAATGGCACATGTTGCTGTACTTGTTGAGTGTACGGACGTGTCGGATCTGGTTTACATGTGTCAATGGGTGTGGTTAAACATTCAAAATCTGCATATACTGTAAATGGAAGCGGTTCTTGACGAGACACATTTTCAAATTTCATACTGGCTTTATCCTTTTCTGGAAATGTAATTTTTACCGCTGGTTGTGAGATGCAATCAATAGTATGTGCTGCCAACTTTTGATTGCTAGTAAAATATTGCAAACAGCGATCACATATGTATACCCTATTTTTTTTGTAACTTGTGAACGAACTAGTCTAGAAAGATCTTTGATATAACAATAATGGTTGCACAATTCCCCTTCAATGTACAGTAAATTAAAATGCTTTTCTTTTTTTCCCTTTGTCACATACAATGGACCAATAACTTTGTCCCCTTCAACTCCGTATACATTAATGGAGTAAAGCGGATTTTTAGATTCAAAACGAGAAATGGCGTTGAGGTCCATTGGGAATTCTATGTCTGCTAAATTTAGACTGATCATTAATTCCATAAATTTCTGGTGATATTGTCCCATTCTGTGAACATTTTCAGTTGCAGGACTTAACCCAGCAGCCAAGGACCAAACAAAGCAAAAAACGTCATTATTATCCACATTGATGACTGCATGATGTTTTTCCAACTGTTTAGGTAAATTAACATGAGCTGAACCACTGTTCATGGGATCAAAGGTGCATACATTAATTTTAAAATTAATAGCTTCCAGCGATTTACCACTTTCCAATTCTTGAAACTCGGCAAAGCGCGTCATGAGCTTATCAACAATGTTTTTACTATACCAACTGTGTATATTATCAGTGCGGTACAATTCACACATTTTCGTATGTAAATAAATCGGTTTTGTTATTTCAACACCTTGTTTTAAAATAACAAAATCACATAATAACTCAGCGTTAATCTTATCGCTACATGTTCTCTTAAACAGTCTTGCATTTTATTTTGAAAAATGTTGTAGCTAGCGTTTAAAAATTCATTTGGGTCTAAAAACTTAGCATCATTATTAATTTTAGTGCTACATAACTTATTATTAAAACAACTATCCACGTCCTGCCAACTAAGTTCTGGTGCTGACATCATGACACTTATAGCAATTATATTTACTACAAAAACAGCAAATCACTGAACAGTTTGCAGAGAATGAAAACAAACAAAGTTTATTGTCTCTGCAAATTCTGTTTTAACATTAACAAATTTTAAATTGTATTTGATTCTTCAATAAATTCTACCAAACATTTTATTTTCCAGTCCCAAATATTTTAGGTAGATGGTTCCTTTGTTGAGGTCATTTACAGCTTCGTCGTTGAGTTCCATGAACCTCGCAGGTAAGAAGACATCGAAATCTTCTAGTTCACAAACTATTCTTCCCCCATATTTCGTTTTTACCCTGCGAACAGCGGTCACCAAATAGGACTCGTTAACTGGCAGGTCCTGTAATCGTTTAGTCTCCAGGCCGGTTGCTCTGCCAATGGAATTTGCAACTTTTATAGCAGACATATTGGTTCTGAAAGTTAATTATAAAGTGTTTAGGTAAACTATTAAAAAGGTTCAGGTACCCTCCACCTTTATTTATTAGCACATTAACTCAAACTTACAAAAGATCCTGAGCAAGATGGACAAAATAATGGAGGAACAATTTAATATGAGAATAAATACAAATAAAACAAAAATATTGGTCTGCAGTAGAAATGGCGAAAACCAGACATCAATAGAGTTAAGAAATGAAAAGATACAAGAAGTGAATGAGTTTAATTATATGGGAAGTAAAATAACGAATGATGGAAGAAGCAGCAGAGAGATATTAAGTAGGATTGCCCAAGCCAAGAACGCTTTCTATAAAAAGAAGAACCTATTTACTGCAAGGAACATCAGTCTTGATGTGAGGAAACTAATGATGAAGACCTATGTATGGAGCGTCGCGCTATATGGCAGCGAATCTTGGACAATAGGAGAGAGAGGAAAAGACTACTGGCATTTGAAACCTGGTGCTATAGAAGGATTATGAAAATCAGTTGGAAAGAAATGGTCACAAATGAGGAAGTCTTTAGAAGAGTGGGAGAGAGAAGATGCTTCCTTAAATATTTAAAAAGAAGAAGGAATTACCTCGTGGGCCACATACTGCGACACAATGGACTGATTAAGCTTATAATCGAGGGAACAGTAGACGGCAAGAATTGTAGAGGAAGACCCAGACTGGAGTACATGAGTCAAATACTGCAAGATATGGGTTGTGGCTCATACTGTGAACTGAAGAGGAAGACTGAGAGACGGGAAGAAGGTCGAGCTGCTGCCAACCAGCCTCACGGCTGTTAACCACAGAGAGAACTCAAACCCTGATCTATAGACTAAACCATCAAATGTGTATACAAAACTTATTTGCTAAGACGAGCAGTCTCCTAAAAGCGCTTAGTTCCCAGTAATCAGTTGGATAGAGCGAGATAAGGTAATACCTCTTTTAACTGACGTCAAACCTGGTAATGACTGTTAGTTGCAATAATAGTTTTATATACCCATTTGATATTATTATTATCCACTTGATAAATTTTTGAGGTCAACTGTGTAACCATCGACAGTTAGAGATACTAAAAGTACTGTGTTCAATATTACCTGATAGAAGATCTTTGCAGCAAAGCTATGTGTATACTACAAACTCGTGGACTTCTCTGGCTAACAACAATAATGTTACGGCTTATATACCCTTACAATCAGAGGCAACGCCCCGGTTTGTCCGCTTTGTCAGTAACTGGATGACCTCCATATTTAGTATAAATGAACCTGCTACTTTACAAAGAATTGTTATTCACTGCTATGTCTGATCAGGAGAGTTTTATCGATGCTGATGAAGAAGAATGCAACAATTGGGATTCGTCTCTAGACATTTTCATGTAAGTAATATTAATTTTTTTTAATTGATACCAGGCTAAAAATTAAATCAAAGCCTAGAACGCTAACCAATTAACCATGGGACCGGAATATATATTTTTAATTAAGACAACACAAACACCCAGTCCCCAAGCCAGGGGAATTAACCACCAAAATAATACAATCCCCACAGGCCTCCCAAAAATCTAACCCAGGACCCTCCAGTTCAAAGCCTAACAGCAGCCAAGAACAGTATAGTTGAGCTACACAGCTATACACATAGTTGTACAAAGGAACGTTGGTGAACATCAAACATGTTCAATTAATTTGTGAGTTGGCACTGCTGTTGTGAAAAAAGTTTTATTGCAACTAAAAGTTGTGATCTGGATTAAGATCACTGCGTGATTTGATTGGTAATTGGAACAAAACATCAAGTCTTTTCTTGTCTCGCAATAAGCAGTCAAGTTAATTGTTACACTATTGTTTAAATGCAATGTCAAGCTTACTCGCAGACTGACTGCAAGTGGCTAGCACTATTGCTGTTAATGTTAATAGCGTTTGTCAAATTGTGGTCAAGTAGCTTTGAACACTTAGATAGGTGTTAAGGTTTTATAAACTTAGCCGGGTGTAGCCTTTGTGTAATAACTTGTACTAGTCGAGAATGCAAATTGTATGCAAATAGTACTTTCTTCAACACTTGTTCATGTGTGGGTTCGAGTATCCACCGTCAACTGTCCTTGAAATGGCTTTCTGCGGTTCCCCATTTTCAACTCCAGGCAAATGCTGTGATGATAACTTCTAACAAACCGCGGTTGCATCCTTACCCAGTTCCATTCAGCATTAGTTTTGTCTCTTATGAGGTTGATTACCCATCATGCCAAGCTCTGTAACTAAATGGTTAGGGTGCTAGGCATTGACCCAAAATGTCCCCGGGTTCGATTCTCAACCAAGCCATCAGGGATTTTAATCTCCTGAGGTTAATTCTTGAGGCTCCGAGGTTGGGTGTATGTGTTGTCTTTATCATCACTTCATCTTCATAATAACGTGCAGGTCGCCCGCAGACATCAACTAGAAAGACCTGCACTCAACCTCTCCAGAGACCACACAATCATTATTCAGGGATTGTAATCACCTAGAGTTAATTCCTGCGGTCCGGGATTGGGTGTATGTACCGTCTTTATCATCACTTCATCCTCATAATAACGCTTAAGTCGCCCACTGGCGTTAACTAGAAAGACATGCACTTGGCCTCTCCAGAGGTCGCACAATCATTATTCATTACCTACCATTAGTTTCATCACTCATTAACTCCTCCTGCCAAACTTTTAATTTAATTTCATAGCTAGTTTTTTTTGTTGTCGTGTGGCCTCTTCAGAGGCCGAGTGCAGGTCTTTCTATTCGACGCCCGTGGGCGACCTGCGCGTCGGGATGGAATGGATGAAGATGAATGAAACTGGACAAGGATGTGGAAGGAATCGGCCGTGGCCTATCAGAAGGTACCGTCCCAGCATTTGCCTGGTGTTGAAAATGGGAAACCACGGAAAACCATTTCAAGGACGGCCGACGGTGGGGCTCGAACCCACGCGTCTACCGAGTCAGCAGAGAGCTTGGTCCCATGACCTAATGCTGCGCTTTAACCTTGTAATACTTACATTTTATCTTACATAAGCACACATGTTGACGATTTTAAAATACAGTGTATTGCAACCTACTTAGTATTCAGACATTGTTTGGAACAAACAACTTTTTTTCTCTCTGTCCGACTTAAGAAACAAGACCAATTTATTGTAATTTAATGCGCATTGTATTACCGGTTGGAGACACGCTAAATTTATTGCCGTTGTCAAATATAACGGCTTCCATTGTATTACCAAAACATACTGCTTTAACAAAAATAAAAGTTAATAGCCTACATCATCAATCTTGATACCAGTCTATTGTCAAAAGGGCTTTCAATATCTTAGAGTTGTAACAGTATAATTACTCATACATTACAATAGTGTTGCGCTGTTATGTAAATTAGCAGTAGTATACCAGCTTCTCACCGCTGGTCCGCGGTTAAAATCTCACTCACTCCATGTGAGATCTGTGTAGGGTAACACAAAGGTTGAATTGTTGTTTGAGTCTTCAGTCTTTTGACTGGTTTGATGCAGCTCTCCATGCCTCCCTGTCCTGAGCTAATCGTTTCATCTCTACATAGCTCCAACACCCTATATCGGAGGCAATCTGTTTAACATATTCTAACCTTGGTCTATCCCTACAGTTTTTGTCCTCGACCCTTCCTTCCATAACTAAGCTTGCTATTCCTGGGTGTCTTAGTATGTGTCCTACCAACCTATCTCTTCTCTTCATTAGCAGTCGCCAGAAACATCTCTCCTCTCCCACTCGTCTTAATACCTCTTTGTTTGTAACCCTATCTACCCATCTGATCTTCATCATTCTCCTGTAACACCACATTTCAAATGCTCAATTCTCCTCTTTTCTGCTGCACCAATAGTCCAAGTTTCACTTCCATAGAGCGCCATGCTCCAGACAAAGGATTTCACAAATGACTTCCTAATACCTAAATCTATATTCGATGTCAGCAGATTCCTTTTTTGTAGAAATGCTTTCTTTGCCTGAGCCAACCTACTTTTAATATCCTCTTTGCTTCGTCCATCACTGGTTATTCTGCTTCCTAAGTAACAGAAGTCTCCTACTTCCTTCAGCTTTTCATCTGCCAATTTGATCTCCATAGAGGTTTCTGATTTATTTCGGCTGCATTCCAGTATTTTTGTTTTACATTTATTTTCATCATGAATTCTTTCCGTAAGACGGAGTCCATACCATTCAAAAACTCATTCAAATCCTCTGGCTTGTCGGCCAAGATGACAATGTCATCAGAAAATCTCAGAGTTGAAATTATTTCTCCTTGAATCTTCACTCCCACTTTAAATTTTTCTCTAATTTCCTTCATTGCTTGTTCAATGTAAAGATTGAAAAGTATGGGTGATAAGTTGCAGCCTCGCCTTAAATCCTTTCTGAATACCAGCTTCTCTCTCATGTCCTTCAACTCGAATGACTGCTGTCTGGTTTCTGTACAGATTGTATATCACCCTCCTATCCCTGTACTTTATTCCAATTGATTTCAAAATGTCAAACAATTTAGTCCAATCAACTTTATCAAAAGCCTTTCCTAAGTCTACAAAAGCCATGAACGTTCTCTTATCTTTCCTTATTCTACCTTCTAAAATCAGCCTAAGACTTAGTACAGCTTCCCTTGTTCCTACATTTCTCCTGAAACCAAACTGGTCTTCACCCAACTCCCTTTCTATCTGGCTTTCAATCCTCTTGTAAATCATTCTGGACAGGATCTTTGAAGCATGAGTAATCAAGAAGGTTGAATTAAGGATAACAAAATTAACAGTATTATTCTCTTCTTGCAAAACATTTTTTAAACTCAGCTTCCAAAAGCTTACATATAGCAGAACGTGGGTTTTACAACTACAGAGGTGACAGCCGAGTTCAGCATTGCTTCCACTTACTTGTGTCAAGCTCCTCTCTGTCTTCTTTCCTGTCAACCTCGCTTGGCCAACTCTTGTTCTCTTCCAACTCCAACAGTATTAGAGTATCCAAGGCCCTTGCCACATCTTTTCTGATTCCCTCCTTCTGCAAGAGGCCAGTCTTCTTTTCCCATTATTTCCTACCTTCTGCCTGTCATTTAATCATTGATGCAGAGAAGTGCAAGGAGTATGCCTCCTGGAAAAGGGTATGCTGCACCCTTTTGGGGATTTCGAAAAGATGTAAGGTTTCGGACACAGGGATTGAATCTTGGGTGATGGAAGAGACCAAGATTAGAATTTGCCTTTGCGTTTATTAAAGTTTTTAAACAGCATATAAAGTTACTTCTAATAAATATAGCTTTAAGAATTAACAAGAAGAAGAATAAAAATGCAAATTCAAAATGCAATATTTCAAGTTTCTCCAGGAAACGGAAACGGTTAACAAAATTCCCTTATGAGGGATTAAAAATTTATATTGTTCATAAAAAGAGAGACATAATTATAAATACCTAAACGAGGAACTCTTAATGATTAACCATGATCAATATGATACCACCTTTCAATGAGGTGAAAATACATAACCCTTTCTTTAGGCCAGCAAACCCTTGGCTGGAAACAGTTGGTTGGTCCGCAAGGGGCTGATGCTTTGAAGTGGCAGTTCTATTTGCCCGCACAGGGCTGATGCTCGTGGTTAATGAGCCCACACTCCAGCAGCGCTGGTTCAGAGCCAAGGTTTTGGCGATGTTCAGTCGTGATGACGAGAGTTGACCAGCAGTGAGATGTTTCTTGGTGTTAACATCTCCGCTGGTTCGAGAAGTTGTCTTTTCCTTAGGCAGACCTTGAACTGAGTACAGCGTTTGTAGAGCATGCCCAGCCGTCAGCTGGAGCAAAGGTTGGCCAGGAGCCTAACTCCGTGATGACGTGACGCAGGGCCTTCGGCAAGACCGTGCCACCAAAGGGTAATGACCCCCGGCAAGCTTGTAGTAGCAAGTGAGTGAAGATGGAGAGAGTCAACCCATAGGCCGATGGACCTACGGTTATATAGCAGTAGTGACGTCAGCGCGCCGAATCTTCCAGAATGAAGGAGGAGTGAAAGAGCAGCCAATCAAAGCACAGCCCCATGCACATTGCGAGCGTTGCCGCTGGGGCAAGCACAGTACCTCGTGAGAGAATGTGACGGTATGGTGCGTCTAGAAAGACACTTCAAAAAAAAAAGGTAAGTACATGAATAATAAAGAACAACAATTCAGATGAAACATAAGTTAAATAAATAAATAAATAATCAGAACAACGCGTTCATACTGCAATTATAAAGGAAAAATAATGGGGCAGAAATAGAACGTGTTTTTCAAACCGTGCGGGAAACATAGCCTACAAAATACATTCGCAAAAGCGAACATGCTGGGAGGGGCGAGAAAAAATTGCAGTAAGAAAGCGCAGAAGTTAGGCCTCGCGTGGCAAAGGAGCAATCATAGTGATTGGCCTAAGAAAATGGCCAGCAGAAGTCTGCAGTTTTACCACGCGAACCCTACCATCTCTGCCAGGAAAGCACTCAACAACCCTACCCAAATTCCAGACAAGAGGAGGACTAGGGTCTTTCAAAAGCACCAAGTCCCCCACCTGAAGGTTAGAGCAGGAAACAAGCCATTTACCACGCAGCTGAAGCAAACCGAGGTATTCCAACCTCCAGCGGCGCCAAAAATTATTGCGCAAACTTTCAATTTTGCGCCAAGAAATGGCTAAAGAAGATTGAGAATTAGAATATAACAAAGGGGGAGAGGCAGTCAAAGGACCACCGATAAGAAAATGGCCTGGCGTTAATGGCAGAAGATCTGAAGGATCATTAGATAAGGGTGATAAAGGACGAGAATTAATTATGCCCTCAATAAAAATAATTAAGGAATTAAACTCTTCATGAGAAAGGGGGTGTGGCCACAAACACGTCTAAGGTGCTTCTTGGTGAGTTTCATACAAGACTCCCACCTCCCACCTTGATGAGGTGCATAAGGGGGGATGAAGTGCCACTTGAAATTTCTCTGGTGAGCATAATCAGTAATCCTTTCCAGCGCTGAATTTTGAGTAAGAGCTCTCTTAATTTGCTCAGAAGCTCCGATAAAATTTTTAGCATTGTCTGAGAATACTTCTGAAGGAAGACCTCTGCG
This sequence comes from Meconema thalassinum, assembly GCA_946902985.2. Lineage (NCBI taxonomy): Eukaryota > Metazoa > Arthropoda > Insecta > Orthoptera > Tettigoniidae > Meconema > Meconema thalassinum. The sequence goes on from OX336388.2 coordinate 1,988,200,446, forward strand.
AGCAGAAAATCTGGCAAAAGCTGCCAAAAAGTAAGCAGTAGAGGCGTTGGTAACTAGTTCTAAGTGAACTGCTCCGGTGACCATACATACAAACAGCGAAATATAGAGTTTTCCAAAAATACATTTTTTGGCCTCAGGAGAATTTCTTCTGTAAACAAAAGGCCCGGAATAATCCACCCCCGTAAAGGTAAAGGGTCTAGCAGGCGCGGATCTAAAGTTGGGAAGATCACCCATGAGCTGAGCGGTAACTTTAGGGTTTGATTTAAAACATGGAATGCACTTCCGGATGACAGAGGTAACTTCATGGACTCCGTTTATGGGCCAATACCTTTCACGAATGATAGAAAGTAATGTACGAGTTCCAGCATGAAGATGCTGGTAATGATACTGACGAATGATTAAGGAAGTGACATGATGCTTTGAGGGAAGAATAATTGGATGTTTTTTATCCTCAGAAAGATCAGCCAAAGATAAACGTCCTCCTACTCTTAATAAACCATCAGTATCCAAAAAGGGGGCGAGTGAGGAAAGCCTACTCGATTTCTTAAGGGATTGACCTTGGGACAACACCAGACATTCTTCAGAGAATATTTCTTGTTGAGTAAGCCATAAGATTTTTGTAGTGGCTATACCTAATTCAGAAAGGGTTAAATATGGCTTAGGAAAAAGGGGTTGTTCTACCACAAAATATTTCCATCGAAGGAGATAAGCCATAACCCTCACCAATTTATGGAAAGAGGAATATCGCTGCAAGAGAAGGGGAGAGTCAGAAACGAGAAGAGAAGATCCAGTAACCTTACCAGCATCCGGCAAGTCTGATAACTCCGGAAGAGGAAAATTTGGCCAAGCGGAGGGTTCTTGCAGAAGCCAACGGGGACCTTGCCAGTATAATGTCAGGTTAGCCAACATAAGAGGGGAACATCCCCGAGAAATGACATCTGCAGGGTTCTCCTTGCCAGATACATGATGACATTGTTCAAGGTTAGACAATTGTTGAATTTTAGACACTCTATTAGCTACAAACACCTGCCAATGCGAGGGAGGTTTGGCAATCCATGCCAACGTGATGGCTGAGTCACTCCAAAAGTAAGTTTTAATAAATCGGATTTTCAAAGATTGACGGATTTTGACCGATAATTCAACCGCCAAAAGAGCAGCACAAAGTTCCAGCCGTGGCAAGGATAAAGATTTAAGAGGGGCCACCTTTGACTTAGCGCAAATTAAATTGGAAAAGAAATATGACTGGACAAAATTACGGCAAACAATATACGCACAACATCCATAAGCTTTCAATGAGCTATCGGCAAAGATGTGAAGTTCATATCCTCCACAGGAGGGAGAGGGAATAATCACTCGCGGGATAATAACATTAGAAAGATCTTCTAAACTATTTCTATAAGAAATCCATTTTTTTTTGCAACTCGGAAGGAACTGGTTCATCCCAACCAGTTTTCAAGGACCAAAGGTCTTGCATGAAAAGCTTTGCTGTGACGATGATTGGCGCCAAAAATTGGAGAGGATCAAATATCTTTGCAATCTCAGACAAAATTTGCCGCTTAGTTTGCGGTTTGATGTCACTGAGATTAATTTTGAAAAAGAAAAAATCCTTTTGAGGACTCCAATAGATGCCTAGAGTTTTGATGGAATTACTTTCCTGAAGAAGCTCTACTGAGTCGTTATAGACTGAAGTTAATGGAAATTTAGAAAGAAATTCTTCCGAATTAGAGTTCCACTTGCACAAGGAAAATCCGCCTCCCAAAAGCAAGGCTGTCAAATCTTTAGAGACCTTCAGTGCTTCAGATACTGACTCAAATGAATGAAGAAAATCGTCAACGTAAAATGATGATTTTAACACTTCAGAAGCCTTAGGAGAATACAACGGGCCATCCTGTTCAGCAAGTAATTTCAACGTACGTATGGCTAAAAAAGCAGAGGGCTTTAGTCCATAGGTTAATGTTTTTAGCCGAAAAATCTTGACAGGTTTAGTAGGCTCGTCGCGCCAAAGAATTCTCTGAAGGTCGCGCTGTTGTTGATCGACCAAAATCTGCCTATACATCTGCTTGATATCAGATATCACTGCGATAGGGAACAAGCGAAAATTCATCAAAACAGAAGAAATGTCAGATTGAATTGGAGGGCCTGATAATAATGTGTCATTCAGAGAAGTTCCATTGGCATCCAATGCAGAGCCATTAAAGACCACTCTTATGTTTTCCTTTAAAATCTCATTCTTCCAAACTGGATGATGATTGAGGTAAATGACTTCAGATGGGGTATAAGAAGCATCATCTTTCTTGGTAACAACCTCCATGTGATCAAGTGCCTCATATTCCTCCATAAATGTGGAGTATTGAGTTTTAACAACAGGGTCACGTTTAAATTTGCTTTCCACAGCATAGAGTGCTCTAAGAGCCCTAGGGTGTGTTTCAAATAAAAGAGGTGGATTATCCACTCGGGGCATTGTTACGACAAATCTACCCTCTGAATTGCGTTTGGTTGTTTCGCGAAACAGTTTTTCACACATTTCATTTTCAACTGAGGAAGGTGAAACTGAATCTATAGTTTCGATTTTCCAAAATCTTTCTAAGTTGTAATCGAGACTGGTATTGACAAAATGACATTGTGAGAAATTTTGAAATGACTTACGAGGGATCTGACCCGATACTAACCAACCTAGCTTGGTATGATGAACAAACACTCCTGGTGATATTTTAACCTTAGAGCTAAGGAGACATTGCCAAAATACTTGGGCACTGAGAAGTATGTCTACTGGAGCGCTCGTATTAAATGTTGGATCTGCCAACTGAATGTTATGAGGAAATTGCCAATTTCTAATTTCAAAAGAAGTACTAGGGGTATTACTGCCAATAGTATCAATGGCAAGACAATTCAACTGAAATGTTGTGTTATAATTAACAGCATCTTTGATGTGAACACGAACAAAATGCAAAGATTTAACATTGCTATTGTTAATACCGGCAACCTGAATTAATGTAGGTTGCTTGGGAAGACCAAGTTTCTTAATGAGACGCTCACTTATGAAGTCATGGGTGGCGGCATTATCCAATAAGGCACGTGCTTCAAGCCATCTACCAGAGGAATCTTGAACTTTTAATAACACGGTTGATAGTAGCACCTGGGAACTACGAATAGAGCTAGAGCTCTGAGTATAAGATTGCGCATTGGCTCCTGGGGATGTATCTTTAGAACATCCAGGGGAAGGAGCCTGACGTGGCTTTTCAAACCTATGAAGCAAGGTATGATGTTGAGCCTTGCAATGGGAGCAAGTATTTTTAGATACGCAATCAGGCACCATATGCCTAGCTGATAGACAGTTGTAGCAATATCTTTTTTGAGCTATTAATTTGCGTCTTTCGTCGGTAGAAAGGGCTTTAAAGGCAACGCAGGAATATAACCTGTGAGGCGCTTTACAGAGAATACAATCTGTTGAATTATGTTGAACAGTAAAGACAGCAGATTTGTTTATTTTAGTACCGACTGACTTCACAACATTAGATTTGTTACCTGCACTTCCTGACATATGACAGGCTACGGCTGATAAAACCTGACATCTATTATTTATAAACGTAAGCAATGAGCCATAGGTATATGAAGTGTCATTTGTTAGTTCCCTCTCCCATGCCTTTAAGGTTGATGAATCAAATTTAGAAGTAACCAAGTGAACTAAGAATAGATCCCAATGCTCGACCGGTTGATTCAACCGTGCCAATGCTCTGACGTGTAGTTGGACCGTGTCACTTAAGGCTCGCAGTGTTGACAAGCTGTCAGTTCGCAATGCGGGCAGGTTAAATAAGGCTTGAATATGCCTCTGTAAGCATAATTTTTCGTTGCCATAACGGCCTTTAAGAAGCTCTATAGCAATGTTATAGTTTTCCCCTGTTAAGGGGAGTTCTCTTATAAGTTGAAGGGGTGGTCCCTGCAAAATGGATTTTAAGTAATGAAATTTCTGAATTTCTGGAAGTGTGGCATTATCATGTACTAATGAACTGAACAATTCAAAGAATGATTGCCACATCTCTTCCTTTCCTGAAAAATGCGGAATTTCAATTTTAGGTAGCAATGGTTTGATACCATTCCCATGGTCGCTAATTCTTCCTTGAGTTTCCTCTACCTTCAACGCCAGGGTCAAAGTTCTAACTAATGCCACAGCCTGAGCGTGTGTATCAAAGTAATTACTCTCTACTTCTTCCCTATCTGATTGATGTTCTGGACTTTTGATTTCAATTTCAAGTTGCACGAGATCACATTTCTCGTACGCCTGTTCAAAAGCTTTTAAACGCTGAGATATAATGTCAAGGTTTTGTTCCTCTTTCGGTAGAGTAGCTAAATATTTTTGAAAACGGGTGAGTTGACCTTTGTAGGCCGCCCGAGAGTTTAACAGTTTATCATCTATTATTACTGGCATGGCTGGACAGTTGGAACAACTCACTTACCAAAGCTGCTTGCGGCACCAGACAGACCTGCTTTCCGGAAAGAAACCAGTTGTGTAGTATGCTGGGATTGTTTCCGCTTTCCCGCAGATCTCCTGCGCTAGCCACGATATACTGAAATGTATAAGACAAATATTAGATTGCACAAGTTTTTTTTTTTTTTTTTTTTTTTAGAATAGAATTTGTGGTCTCAGAATGAAGGTTCTGGGTTCGATCCGGGGTTGAGGTACCATGGAAGAGGGTATGCTGCACCCTTTTGGGGATTTCGAAAAGATGTAAGGTTTCGGACACAGGGATTGAATCTTGGGTGATGGAAGAGACCAAGATTAGAATTTGCCTTTGCGTTTATTAAAGTTTTTAAACAGCATATAAAGTTACTTCTAATAAATATAGCTTTAAGAATTAACAAGAAGAAGAATAAAAATGCAAATTCAAAATGCAATATTTCAAGTTTCTCCAGGAAACGGAAACGGTTAACAAAATTCCCTTATGAGGGATTAAAAATTTATATTGTTCATAAAAAGAGAGACATAATTATAAATACCTAAACGAGGAACTCTTAATGATTAACCATGATCAATATGATACCACCTTTCAATGAGGTGAAAATACATAACCCTTTCTTTAGGCCAGCAAACCCTTGGCTGGAAACAGTTGGTTGGTCCGCAAGGGGCTGATGCTTTGAAGTGGCAGTTCTATTTGCCCGCACAGGGCTGATGCTCGTGGTTAATGAGCCCACACTCCAGCAGCGCTGGTTCAGAGCCAAGGTTTTGGCGATGTTCAGTCGTGATGACGAGAGTTGACCAGCAGTGAGATGTTTCTTGGTGTTAACATCTCCGCTGGTTCGAGAAGTTGTCTTTTCCTTAGGCAGACCTTGAACTGAGTACAGCGTTTGTAGAGCATGCCCAGCCGTCAGCTGGAGCAAAGGTTGGCCAGGAGCCTAACTCCGTGATGACGTGACGCAGGGCCTTCGGCAAGACCGTGCCACCAAAGGGTAATGACCCCCGGCAAGCTTGTAGTAGCAAGTGAGTGAAGATGGAGAGAGTCAACCCATAGGCCGATGGACCTACGGTTATATAGCAGTAGTGACGTCAGCGCGCCGAATCTTCCAGAATGAAGGAGGAGTGAAAGAGCAGCCAATCAAAGCACAGCCCCATGCACATTGCGAGCGTTGCCGCTGGGGCAAGCACAGTACCTCGTGAGAGAATGTGACGGTATGGTGCGTCTAGAAAGACACTTCAAAAAAAAAAGGTAAGTACATGAATAATAAAGAACAACAATTCAGATGAAACATAAGTTAAATAAATAAATAAATAAATAATCAGAACACCGCGTTCATACTGCAATTATAAAGGAAAAATAATGGGGCAGAAATAGAACGTGTTTTTCAAACCGTGCGGAAAACATAGCCTACAAAATACATTCGCAAAAGCGAACACCTCCATAACTTAGGAGGTTTTCTTCTGTGTACTTTGGTTTTCCCTGACACAGACATCAAGACAGTTTATATCCTCGCCGCTAGATTGGGTATTCTAATGACATTGATAGACATTTTTTCTATTTTATAGTTTTTCAAATGACCACGTCATGGCGGAGTTTTTCGTCCGCATGATGATGATGATGGAGGAGGAAAATGAAAGTGACAGCGAAAATGAAGAGGAAGCGGAAGAAGAAGCTACCGAAAAAAATAGTTTTAATGCCACATGGATTAGTAAATCAGATCTGGTGTACGCCTTCTTGTTTTTATTTCATGTCGAGCTGGCCGACCCAACATGCCATGCGTTTTGTATCCTCACCCACCCTACCATTTACAGGAAATACTACTCCAGATTCATTGATGTTTGTTTACCATTGAGCACATTCAACAACCAGTTCATTCCCCCTCTCTCTCAATCCCATTCACTACTCCATATACCATTGATGTTTGTTTACCATTGAGCGCTTTCAACCCCATTTTGTTTGTCGCTCAGACCCATTCACACCTAACCAACCTACCACGTCAGGTTTCAACAACCACCACCATCCATCTCCATTCATGTTTTCCCATTAAGAACACTTCCAACCATGACCTACCCCACATCACATAATCTGCTATGACGTCACACACACACCAGTTGACCGTTCAAATCTGACGATTCATTCACCGACAAAGATTCGGAAACCTTCGGCTACACTCGGATCTCATCAAGTACAAAACAAAGCTATATAGCACAAGACCATAACAGAGAAGGCGCTCAGTCCAACAGAGAGACTGGTCGAGGAGGGTCTCGTGCAGATCCTCTTCCCCTCTCATCCCCCTCGTCCCCCACCCCACCCTTACCTCCCCCCTCCCCCACCCCTCCCCTCCACCCACACCCCCTCAAACCGGTTCCTAGACCCTCCAAGGTTTGTTTACCTTCCGGGGTCCCGGCGACCTTGGGGGTCAATGACCTACCTCAAGGTCATTGACCATGACCTACCTCAAGGTCATTGACCTTGCCACGCCCCCCTCATTTGCATAAATAACGGTATTTGAAGCAGAACCCTCCCTGCTCCTCTACTCTTAAACAATTAGGCCCAACCTAGTCATCTGATCTCTACGGAACTTTTCAACATTATATCATTATGTATGAAGAATCTTTTGAGCAAACTACATGGCCATCAGCCCAATAATTTGCGGATGGCGGCCATGTATGTGTGCAATTCGATTCCCCCTATCTTTTCAAACACGGTGAAACCGAATTAAACGAAATTTGGTACAGAGGTAGCACAAGCAAAGAACACCTCAGTGTCATATTTTAAATCGCCGCCATCTTGACGGAAACGTAATGGTGGTCACCCAAATGTAAAAAGCTTAAATCAAATTACGTCCAACCTAATCATTTGATCTCTACCAAATTTTGCAACAATATACCTTTATGTGAGAAGCGTTCTTTGGCCATGCTACAAGGTCATCAGTCCAATAGTTGGCATATGGCGGCCATGTATGTGTGCAAATCGATTCCCCCTATCAATTCCAACACGGTAAAGCCGAATTGAACGAAATTTGATGCAGAGGTAGCATTAGCAAAGGGTACCTCACTGTCATGTACTATAACGCCGCCATATTGACGCAAACGGAATGCAGCGAGCCAAATGTTAAAAGCTTAAATCAAATTACGACCAACCTAATCATTTGATCTCTACCAAATTTTGCAACAACATACCTTTTTGTGGAAAGCATCTTTTGACTGAACTACAAGGTTATCAGCCCTATAGTTTGCAGATAGCGGCCATATAAGGGTGCAAATCGATTCCCCATATCAATTCAAACACGGTGAAACCGAATTGAATGTTTTAGGTAGATTTCATTAGAGAGCTAACTATTGCAATGGGTACCATGTTTCGACTTCCGGAAAATTTCGACATATCTTCGCGTTTCACATCCCCCAGACCCCAAAACCACCGTCAGTTCAAAAGTTTATATATAATTTATGTATATATATATCAGTTTCTTGTGGACACGATAACTGCCGTAATTTTGCACCAATCACTTTGAATTTTTACATGATATTGAACCCGAGGTGGTCATGCTGACTGGTCTTCAATCATGGATCTCGGAGATAAGTTGAGCTCTGAATGAAGGTTCCACCAGGGAACGAACCCGAGATCTGTTGAGGGTATTTCATTGTAAGAACCCCTAGAAGAAATTATATATTTAATTACTGGTGTGATATCAGTTGTTACTGACATTATTTAGTGAAATAATGCAGGAAAATAGTGGAAGATAGCCTTATTTGGACTACATGAAGTAGGCTATGCTGGATTTGAAACACAGGAGTTTCAATGTTTGACGTTTTGCAAATAGCCCCAGAATTGTGGGAGGAGGCCCGTGGCGCCACGTCAATCTTGCTGACCCAGATAAGTCGTCTGCAAGGGGTCGGGAGGTTAAATGATGACCAGGTTCTTCCCCGTTTGAGAATAGACTTGAGAATGGAACGGGAAGATCCCAAGGAAAATCATTGATTACTCATGATTGGAGCAATGCAATGACATGAGAGTTGCGCACAGGTGAATCTTTAGCCAGGAGGCTAATTTTAGAGCCATAAAACGGCGAAATCAAGGCATGTTTAATGCAGTGCGCAATGTTACAGGACTATGGGTGTTCGCGGCTGGACTTGAGGATGTTACCATGGATTCCCAGTGAAGTAGCGTCCCCACGCCATGGATAAGATAATTAATATAAATTAAGTGGTCGATCGATCCTCGACCACACATACATTTTTGTGACCAGCGAAGAAAAAGGAACAATATGGATATTATTCCAAGTTCAGAATCACCCTAGGAGAGGAGCTGATTTATCGCGGGAATTCTTGCCCTACTTTTTGTGTGAAACAGATATAAGAGGGTGGACCCAGTCGAAGCGTACAGTTTACGGCGTACAGTTGAAACTTACAGTTTTACAGTTGACAGTTTTAGACCCAGTCGGAGGGAGAGTTGTTTTGAAGCAGTCGCAATTGAAAAGGACACGGAGAGCCCAGGCGCACACAAAGACTTAAACATTTCACTGGTAATCAGCATGTTAGCTGTGCAATGTAACACAAAGGTGAGAATATATTCATGCATGGTCATGAACTAAGAATGAAGTCGGTAATTAACAAACTTGATTATGCGAAATGCATATTACCGAAGTTAGGAGAGGATGCTCGGACTTCAATGTGGGAAGCCGTGCAGTAAGACTGTTATATAATGTTCATTAAGTGCCGTGTGATATACTAGGCAGGACTGTGAAAAGTAATAATTCATGTAAATTCAATGTACAATGTTGAGCGCAGTAAAGTATAGTGATTGGTTATACATATTTGGAGTATACCAGTAAGTAGCGTTCATGACGAGATGTAAGCATATCGCTGCAATAGTAGGAAGATTATCAAGGGATGATCGAGAAACTGTTGGTGAATCCGTGAGCAGATGATCGGGAGATTCAATCAGGAAGGGGTAGGACCGAAGAAAGGGCCATCCACACCTGTACTTTCGATACATGCTAGGGAATGTCAACCAATCAGGAATTAAAGTGTAACGTGTGTTTGTGCACCGATGTTATGTAAAATATCTCTTAAAGTAATAATATAACCAGTGTTATATAGTGTTATGTGTTTTGGAAGCATTAGCTTCATTATAAAAATGGAAAAGTGTCATGTGTTTCGGAAGCATTAGCTTCATTATAAAAATGGATAAGTGTCGTGTGTTTATAGATCAGATGTCATATAATATGTGTATTTGCAAGATGGCAATGTGTCACTATGTAAGCCGATGGCAGGTGACACTGGAATATGGTGGTTGGAGCCACCTGGATAAAGCCGACGTAAGTACCCCGCAAATCATGTTACTATAGAAGGATAGTCACTGCATGTAATGTGATTTCGGAAGTATAAAATATGCCAGTAAGAATCAATATTAGGAGGCATATCCTCATATGTTTATTGTTTGATTTCGGTAAAGTTAAGATGTTGAATACATCAGAGAGTAGATTAATCGTTACCACTATTAATGCTACTAATAAATAATGGCAATTCAGTTATGTGAAACTTAACGTGACGAACGCGAATGTTCGATCATTGAAGCAGTTACGTTGTGTCGGAAGGATAATTTATGTCAGTAATAATAATAATAATAATTATAATAATGATAAACGGTATAATTGAATATATCAGGATGAAAGGTTTTAAGCAAGAAGTATTTACGCTAATTGGATTATTTATCTAGCCAAGCAGTAGATTACATTAAGGGAAGAGAAAAGAGTTAATATTAAATACGTTGTATTAATGGGGATATAATTATGCACGGGAATGTTGGAGCTTGACAGTGAATTGAATTTGTGGCTTGATTAAGGTTGTAGAGTACAGTTAGAGTTCTCTTTATTATAAGGCGAGATCGTGGACAGGTAAGGGGCCAGGTGATCTAATCGACGTGTGAAATCTCGTACAGCATGAGCGTACAGAGATAGTAATTTATGCCGGAGCATATTTAGAGTGTACCCTATCTCCGATGTTGGATATGAAATGTTCCGGGTTCGAATCCCGTGGTAAGCGCGGGGAGAACATTGGACACCTCGACGCTATACCTGATTCCCCGAGAACTTAATGTTGAGTGATTCGGCTCGTTGAAGCGAATCATTGGCGGCAGCTGTTGACTGACCGTAATATTTTATTTGAGATACCGGCTAACCACTAGACCTGTGTTCTATGAATCTCGTGCCTTCATATTGTGATACGGACCGGTTGAGGCCGTTATTAATGTCCTAAGGATAGGATTAAATATTCAAGCTCACCCAGAACCATTGCATAATATTCAGTTCAGATCATATGGGATCACGTGGATCATTGTGACCACAATGTTATATTCAAAGTTGTAATACTGCTTGGGAGGTAAAAGTCCAGGAAACGGGGAGACAAGGGGCGGTTTACAGCCGTGAACGACCCTACCCTGTCCATTGTATGCAGGCAGTCCAAGGGACTGGGGTTGCTAAACTAACTGTGAAGGTTCACGTTCTTGAGCGGACAGATTTAAGACCTTGCTTGTAATGAAAGGAAGAATTGTTATAATGTGTAATGAATGTGTGTGGTTTAAAACACATTGCTAATCATAGATTTCCCTGATGATATAAACATTTAGCAATCTAACGAATGGTTGGATGTTGTATTTGTTACTGTCACTGACACCTAGTTAATGAAGTTGGTTACTCGTTGCCACAGGCTACGCTCGTAAGGGTAGCGTAATAGTATACTATCCGACACAACGATAACAGAAGTTATTTAGTGAAATCGCAATGACATGCAGTGTAACTATAAAAAGAAGGGAGTGGAGGGGTAGACTTGCGTAATTGTGGTGTTGCAAGTAGATCGTAGTGCAAACCATGAGTTGGCTAATGCATGAAAGCATTTGGTGGGAGAGAGAGATGTAACACAGATAGTACACATGATGTAAATTGAGATGTATTGTAGGATACAAGTAACTTTGTGTATATAAAGAAGTCACATTAGGTGACATGAATGTAATAGTTCAGTTTTGTGAAACATTACATGTGCATCAGTGCACTTGAGTAAAGTTTAAAGTCCACAAAATGGTAAAAGATTAAATAGTGATATGGATTTAATTTGTTCAACTATGTGAATAATTAATGGATTGTGGGAGTAACTTTGTTTGTTTGTGTATTGTTTATGGGATTTGTGTTCTCATTATTTGTTTGAAGCCATGAGTTTTACTGAATTAAAGTCTTTAGAGTAGAGTTGTGCCTTATCATTGTAGAGTTGATACCTTTTAGCCTCAAATCAAAAATATGCAACTGCTCAATGGGAGAACGGTACACGCCTGAGTCCTGATGCTAGCTGGAGGCAGAAGCATATTTTCCATCGAGATTACTCACATGGGTACAATATGTATCCCTATAAAATCTCGGTCGAGTCCGTTAATGGGCTAAATCGGTCGAAGGGGGTAAAAATGGGGGGCTTTTTTTTTTTAGAAAAAGTGATATATCACCATAACTCTCTTAATATGGGCAATATCGAATCCCTTCAAAGTTCATATTATGTGTCGGATAAGTGCCAATTCCCGGTCAATGCATGTGAGATTTTCGAAATGAAATGCCATGTCCTGTGGTTCGGATTCCACGTAAAAAGGAGGTCCCGTGGCTCATAATCACAAGATTCACGGTCACGTAAAACTACAATCTTCCTTCCTTCCTTTTCAACCATTGGCCAATGGGGTGGGAAAAAGGGTTTTTTTTTTTTCGGGAAACTTAAATCATATCTCTCTTAATAGGCACAATATAAACCGTACAAAATGGACAATATTCCCCTAATAATTACCTAAAACTTTTGTCTGTAAGAATTTTTGATATGACCCACCATTACGCCAAGGGATGAGAAAAATTATTTCGGAATTATAAGAAAATGCCAAGAGCTATCAGAGGTTGCCATGGCAACACTACTTAATTGATGAGGGATGAGCCACCAGACGTTGCCATGACAATGCACTTGCGCGAGATCAGATTCAGATTTCCATCTGACTAAGTGTGAAGCGGCTTCGGTGACGTAACTGGTAGCATGCTGAACTTCTATGCCCAAGGTCACGGGTTCAAAGCCGGTCGAAGTCGTCGGATTTTCAAAGAGCGCTGAAAATCCCTCAGTATGCTTTCCTTCAGACGGAAGTCCAACGTTCTTTGCAAGTTACTGGTTGCGGTGGCATTTAGTAGCCAAGTTCACAGCTAGGTGTCGTTGACGGTATATTTGGTACCAACATTAGGAACTACTACTTGAAATTGACCGTCTGCAGTCCTTACCTGAATTACAGACTAATACAGCCATCACAATTAACACCGTTTATCAGACAGATTCTACACACACCCAAAGTACACGGGGTTACATGACTGCGTTGTCACACCCCCTAAACTGAGGAACCAACCAACATCTCTGCGGGAGATAAAATTCGACGTGAAGAAGTAACAGACTGTTAGATAGTTACACATCAGTTCCAAACCTTGCATAAGGACGGTGTGACCACAAATATAACACGAAGTTCCGTGACGAACTAAAGAGCCTACTTTTCTTAAAATTTACGATTCATGCCAATGATTAATCTATATGGATCTATCTAGAATAATGACGAAATTAAGTTGGTAATATCGAAATTTCTGATTAGTTCGAATTACTGTATACCTGGCATAATGTAGCCTAACCGAGCACTACAGTTGGCAGCCCTGGTGACTGAATATATTCTTAGTTCCATCTCTTAAGGTACAGAATACAAAATTTGATTGGAGTCCAATGAATAGCATGGACGTTACATGCAGTTTAACATTGGATCTAACAGCGCGCGTAAAATCATGTTGGCAACAATGTCATGCATGTATTGGTCAGAATTAATCTGAAATAATATGACCTATTGTTGTGCCAATTTAGAATGAAATCCATTAGTTAGTATAGAAGTTACATGAATTTTAAAATTGGACCTATCAGCAGTCTTAGAATCATGTTGGCAGCACTGACGTATATTAGTTACTCCAAATTCATCTAGAATGCCAGGTGCTATACGTGTGCAAAGTTTAGAGCTATTGGCTTGCATACTTTCTGATATAGTGATATTAGGGTAACAAAAATAGAGACAACACATATTAACAGTTGGCAGCCCTGGTTGCTCCTAAGAATATGCTTAGGCATACCTGTCAAGGTACACATCACACATACGAAATTTGGTTGAAATCCAAATTATAGTATGGAAGTTACATGTATTTAAAGTTGGACCTCTCAGCAGGCTTAGAATCATGTTGGTAGCACTGACGTGTATAAGTTACTCCAAATTAATATAGAATGTCAGGTACTATACGTGTGCATAGTTTAAAGCTGTCGGCTTGCATACTTTCTGATATATCGGTATTTGAATAAAAGAAATTAAGAGCATTTATTAACAGTTGGCAGCCCTGGTGGTTCTTAAGAATACGCTCAGTCATATCTGGTTATGTACACATACAACATACGAAATTTGGTTGAATTCCAATTGGTAGTGTAGACGTTATATGCATTTAAAAATTGGACCTATCAGCAGGCTTATAATCATTTTGGCAACACTGCCATGTATGGCCTCCTGGAAATTAAACTGAAATATTATGATCTGTACGTGTGCCAATTTTGAAATAGCTGCCATTCATACCTTCCATGATATCCAACATGGAGCTCAAATTTCAATTGCGTTTTTTCAGCAGTTGGTAGCACTGACATCATTTTCAAATATGGCCGTGAGATATTCAGGTAAAGATCTTTACTCCTACCAAAATTTGTTTCGATTGCTCCGGCCATTTAGAAGTTGATAGGGGGGGGGGCACACACACAGCCAGCCAGACAGACAGACAGAAGGACAGACAGACAGACAGAAAGGCAGACAGACTGACAGACACACATTCTCCCGATCTCATAAGTCTACTTTTTCCTCATTTTTGAAAAATGTGAAAAGTAGGCTAAAAATGGACCCCAAATGACAAGAAGGATACCGTCTCCCTAACACAATAGAATGTTAAAATTATGCTTAGTAAGACGAAAGGAAAGTGAATTGAGCTCCAATTACATGGCAAAATACTTTCTCGCAATAAATGAGGTCTGATCCTTCTACGAAAACCTGCATATTTTGCCTATTATAGCCTATCCCCTGGTTTGCCCGGTGAAATCTACCTCCGCCTTCCAGCGTGCCAAGATTTTTTTATTAGCCTACTTTTCACATTTTTCAAAAATGAGGAAAAAGTAGACTTATGAGATCGGGCAAATGTGTGTCTGTCTGTCTGTCTGTCCTTCTGTCTGTCGGTCTGTCTGGCTGTGTGTGTGTGTGTGTGTGTGTGTCCCCCCCCCCTATCAACTTCTAAACGGCTGGAGCAATCGAAACAAAATTTGGTAGGAGTAAAGATCTATACCTGAATATCTCACGGCCATATTCGAAAATTATGTCAGTGCTACCAACTGCTGAAAAATCACAATTGAAATTTGAGCTCCATGTTGGATATCTTGGAAGGTATGAATGGGAGTTATTTCAAAATTGGCACACGTGTAGATAATAATATTGCAGTTTAATTTCCAGGAGGCCATACATGGCAGTGTTGCCAAAATGATTATAAGCTTGCTGATAGGTCCAATTTTAAATGCATATAACTTCTACACTATCATTTGGAATTCAACCAAAGTTCGTATGTACTATGTGTACATACACAGATATGAATGAGCATATTATTAAGAACCACCAGGGCTGCCAACTGTTAATAAATGCACTCCCTATTGTTTTATCCAAATACCAATATATCAGAAAGTATGCAAGGAGACAGCTTTAAACTATGCACACGCATAGTACCTGACATTCTATATTAATTTGAAGTAACTTATATACGTCAGTGCTACCAATATGATTCTAAGCCTGCTGAGAGGTCCAACTTTAAATACACGTAACTTCTATATTATCATTTGGATTACAACCAAATTTCGTGTGTGCTATGTGTACCATAACAGATATGACTATGCGTATATTTAGGAGCAACCAGGGCTGCCAACTGTTAATAAATACTGTCTCTATTTTTGTTACCCTAATATCAATATATCAGAAAGTATGCAAGCCAATAGCTCTAAACTTTGCGCACGTATAGTACCTGGCATTCTAGATTAATTTGGAGTAACTAATATAGGCCTACGCCAGTGCTGCCAACATGATTCTAAGCCTGTTGATAGGTCCAATTTTAAAATGCATGTAACTTCTCTACTAACTAATGGATTTCATTCTAAATTGACACAACAATAGATCATATTATTTCAGATTATTTCTGACCAATAAATGTATGTCATTGATGCCAACATGATTTTACGTGCGCTGTTAGATGCAATGTTTAACTGCATGGAACGTCCATGCTATCCATTGGATTTTAAACAAATTTTGTATTCTGTACCTTAAGAGATGGAACTATGAATATACTCAGTCACCAGGGCTGCCAACTGTAGTTCTCTAATAGGCTACATTATGCCAGGTATACAGTATTTCGAACTAATTAGAAATTTCGATATTACCAACATAATTTCGTAATTATTCTAGATGGATCCATATAGATTAATCATTGGCATGAATCTTAAATTTTAAGAAAAGTAGGCTCTTTAGTTCGTCACGGAACTACTTGTTTTTTTTACAGAGGTAGCACTAGCGAAGGGCACCTCATATTCATGTTTAATATCCGTATAGCACGTTGTATTTCAACAAGCTCCTACAACCAACATTCAATTATACTCCTTGAAAAGGACAAAGAGTTATAACAATACCCATGCATTTAGGAGAAAGTTGGCTATATGTTCTTTACTGAACATCTTGTTATGTTTTACATACCTTCCTCTATTTTCCTACATAGTTGCCTTGTTTATTTAGGCACTTGTCATACCTTAAAACTAAGTTTTCAAATCCCTCTGCATAAAAGTTTGCCGCCTGCTCTGACAACCACGAATTCACAATTGAGGAAAATCCATTGATAGAGGGGTTATCATGAATATTCGGTCCTCGTGAAGTTTCGTGTCAATTGCAATCACCAAGTCATCTATGATCACACACCTGAGCGTCCATCGTCATAGACATTTTCACGGCCACTTTTGAACTCGCGTACCCATTTTCGCACTTTACCATCCGTCATTGCATTATCACCATACACCAGTAGTATAGGCTGCGGTATAGGACAATATGGTTAAATGCTATGGCTTAAATTTCCAATGACTTTTTCAAAAATAATGGCTAAAATAATGGCTAAAATTTCTAATGACTTTTTCTAAATTATGGTTAAAATAATGGCTAAATTTTCTAATGACTTTTTCAAAAATAATGGATAAAATAATGGCTAAAATTTCTAATGACTTTTTCTAAAATTATGGATAAAATAATGGCTTTAAATTTCAATGACTTTTTCTAAAATTATGGATAAAATAATGGCTAAAATTTCTAATGACTTTTTCTAAATTATGGATAAAATAATGGCTAAATTTTAATGACTTTTTTGCAAACAATGGATAAAATAATGGCTAAAATTTCTAATGACTTTTTCTAAAATTATGGATAAAATAATGGCTTTAAATTTCAATGACTTTTTCAAAAATAATGGCTAAAATAATGACTAAATTTTTAATGACTTTTTTGCAAACAATGGATAAAATAATGGCTAAAATTTCTAATGACTTTTTCTAAAATTATGGATAAAATAATGGCTTTAAATTTCAATGACTTTTTCAAAAATAATGGCTAAAATAATGACTAAATTTTAATGACTTTTTTGCATACAATGGATAAAATAATGGCAAAAATTTCTAATGACTTTTTCTAAAATTATGGATAAAATAATGGCTTTAAATTTCAATGACTTTTTCAAAAATAATGGCTAAAATTACCAGTAAATTTTTAAAAGAATTAAGGATAGAATAATGGTTAAAACAAGGCTAAAATTATCAGTTACTTTTTTAGAAATTAGGGGAAGAATAATGGTAAAAACAAGGCTAAAAATTCTGACGAATTTTTTAGAAACAATGGATAGAATAATGGTTAAAATAACTAGTGACTTTTAGAAACTAAGGATAGAATAATGGTTAAAATTACAGTTAACAAAATTTTTGCAAAACTCCGACATTTCGGAGAAACCCCCAGGGGTGTTTCGAAGCCAGCGCTGGTTTTCTAATTTCTCCTCGTTGACACCCCTAGGGAGTTTTTTTCTCCTTTTTCAGTTTCTCCTTCCAACTTTTCTTTCCTTTCCTTTTGAGTGGCCACTCCCATCTACTTTGCATCTCTCAGAATGCCTCTAACAGACCCTGGAGAGCATTTGCTTCTTCCTTCTCTCTTTCATTAACTCAGTTATTTTTTTGAAAGGATTGAGTGGGATTCGAACCATAGAAAACGGGGCGCCTCCGTTTCTAAGCGAACAAATCTCAACAAACCAGACACTTATCCTCCTGAGCTACGAGGAAAGCGATTAAAAAGCGTGTATGCGGCCTTATGTGGTGCAATTTCTTACGAGAAGTGCACTACGAAGAGCATTCATTGTTTGCTAATAGATCGCGCTGCACATACTACGTAGTTTCTTGCTTTGCTACTAGTACTTCCGGTGTAACAAGACTAACAGCTGGGTTCTAAGTAATATTTAATTTAGCACATCACTTCCATGCGAGTGAGCGGATGGCACAGAGAGAGAGTGCATGCTGACAAGGTTATCTTATCGACTAAGAGCGTATCAAGGCTAACGGATTTTCCTGGTGAAGTTCACTGATAACTTATTTTTAACTTCTTCCTTCTTTTTTCGCACTGTGCTCAGCCGAAACTATTAGTTTCTCTACTTGCTCTTCTAATTCCATTAATGCCTCACTAATTTCTACAAGTCACTTTCATCACTAACGCGTGCTAAGATCGTTAGTTCCAAATTTTGCAGCTTGAGGTAGTAATCGAAGACTATTTTCTTAATACACTCAGGCACATTATTTACGTCGACGCAACGGACGATAACGGCGTATTCAGGTTCCATATTTATTAACTGTTTTTATATCTATAAATAACAAAATTTTTCAGACTTAATTGCCTTTTCACCTAAAATATCATTTTCTTAATTCTTAGTTTTTAAGTTCAATTAAACTTAAAAACTAAACTCTTACTAATTAAATAATAACAATAGTTATTTAACCGAAACTATTAGTTTCTCCACTTGTTCTTCTAATTCCTCTAAGGCATCACCAATTTCCATGAAATCACTGTCATTACTAACGCGTTCTAAGATTGTCAGTTGCAAATTTTGCAGCTTAAGGTAGTAATCGAAGACTATATTCTTAATACACTCAGGCACATTATTTACTTTGGTGGGTGTATTTGAAACTCAACCCCCTTTTAAAATATTTGTCAGGCTGCAAGGCATTATATTATATTCGGGTTCCATATTTATTAACTGCTTTTTTTATCTTTAAATAAGAAAATACTGCAAACTTAATTGCCCTTTCAAATTCAACAAATTTAAACTAACTCTTTTTTATTCTTAGTTTTTAAGTTCAATTGAACTTAAAAACTAAACTCTTACTAATTTATTAAAATGAATAACAACTACTTTCATATTTAAAAGTTTTCAGTAACTATTCCATGCTTAGCATCATAGGTTAAATTCTTTTTACCGTATATAATTACATAAGCAAGCGTATTTTCAGGTATATTGGCATTAAATGTTGCTACCAATTTCATACTGGTTTTCTGAGGTGTTACTACATTTCTACGCCGACTTATATTGATAACATAAATTGGATAAGAAGCAATGAACTCTGTGGGGGTTATAACAACATCATACTTCAGCTCAGTTATACGCTTAAAGTCCCTAAAAGCATAATAGGCATTTAGATAAGTATTAGGAGGATTGATAATCCACATTTCTTCCGGAAACATTTCGTTTCTTCCGTTTTTCATGTAAATATTTTGAAGCTGAACATGATCAAATTTGGAACTATTCATATCTTGGTTACCTTTTCTATTAGTTTGAAACACAACAAAAATAAAATATGGCAGATCAAACTCCATTGAATTGTAGTAATTAGTAACATCTATTTCAAAATTCCTTTTCCCACTTAGGCCTGAAATTTCTTGAGTTTGAAGGTCAAAGAATGATATAGGTATTCGTGGTTCTTGCAGTATTTTTTCTCTCAGTTCAAGCTCATAATTTGGTTCGTATTTAACAACAAGAATTTTTATCTCCATTGACTTTACGGTAACTTTTCCTTCCTCCGGGAGAGTTCCAGGTGCATTGCCTCCATCGGGATTCTTAGTCCACCATCAATACAAAGCATCGTTCGCATTTTGACTCCATGTAAATGTAACAGTTAAATCTCCTTCCCACATAATCTCTTTAAAATCCTTAAAAAAGCCACCAAGAAGACTTAAAGGGTACCTTAACTCATTTGATTTTTTCTGCAATTTACCATTATTAAGAAAATTACCTGAATATATCATTCTATCACTATAAGAGGCTGTTAAATTAAACAGAACCGTTGAAGATATATTTGGATGGTCAATTCGATAGATAGTGTGTCCTCGTTTTTTCACGGTTACAGTGCTCCAAAATTGAGTGGGGGTAATTGTCAATTAGCTTTACATTTGATTTTCCTTCATAGTTAGTGTAATCAGTTCCATCAGCATGAGTTACATCGAAAGTAATATACAGGTGCGCATTATTATCAATCCAACCATCACCAACTTTAATATCTATTTCCACGTCCTTGTTTGGCAAATTTAAATTGTTTTTAGTCTTTTCATTTACAGGAAAAGACTGCCACTGGTAACTTTCTACTTTGTTCATTTATTATAAGAAAAATAATAGAAAATTAAATGAAGAGGAAATAATTAACTCATCTCTAAAATTACAGTAACTGGTGCGCCGTTGAAATCTATTACTTCGTCATTCTCATTGGTCACAGTAATTTTTAAATTCTGAATTTTATCGAAAACTGGGCAAAATACAGGGTAATTCGGCTCATAAATTATTGGAGCACTAAATTCTAGGGCTGGTTTAAATGATGGAATAATATTCGTTTCACGGTGAAAATGCTCAGAGTCTTTTACAAACATTCCATCCGCTAAATTGAAATGAACGCGGATATTTTCGAACGGAATTATTTTAGGTAAGTTCCGAGCAAGTGTTTTGGTTTTTGGTTCTACAATTTGATTATTAAAACCTAAAACTGAACCAATACTTTCTTCTTGGTCAAAACATATTTTATAATCACTAATTATTTCCAATCTGTTTAGAATTTTATTTTGTTCAATACTAATCTTAGGTTCTTGACTTTGAATAGCTTTTTGTAAATTTTCTACATTATATTGACCTGGTGGAATAAACATTTCAGTTATCGTACCTGATACTTTTTCATAGTGTACTTTATTGTTTTTTGTTGTAATATTTGGTGTTAGGAAGGTTGAGTAAAACCCTATTAATCCAACTTTTCTAAATTCATCTCGCAATGGAACATTTAACCTTTTCTCTAAAACCGAAGTTTTACCACTTAGTTCAAAAATTCTCTTCATTTATTAATTCATTCATGAATTAATAAAATAAACGAAAATGAGTAAACGAAATGTTGTAGATTGGGACCCACAAGTAAGACTTGTAGAAAAGCAAGTAAAGAACAAACATGGCAAATTATTACCGAATTCCATTCGTTGTGCTATAATAGGCCCCAGTAATTGTGGTAAAACAACCATAATGATTGACAATTATATTTTGGCACCTGGATGGTTAAACTGGGAAAAAATAAACAACCTTTACATCTTCTCTAAAAGTTTAGATCAATCTAAGTATCAACAGTTTATGGAAAAATGTAATAAAATCGAAGAGAAGTTAGGAAAGTCCATTGCACAATTTATTCATGACGATGAAAGCATAATGCCCCTGGATAAATGTGAAGATAGGTCAGTTGTAATTTTCGACGATTTCATACTGGAAATCCAAGACATAGTTCGAGAATATTTTACACGAGGAAGACATAAAGGGATTGACTGTTTTTACTTAGCTCAAACGTATTCAAAAATACCAAAACAATTAGTTCGTGATAACTTAAATTTCTTAAACATATTTAGGCAAGATAATACCAATTTAAATCATATTTATCAAGAATTTGTTGGTGGCGATATGAAATTTGAAGACTTTAAGAATATTTGCAGCAAATGTTGGAATGAGGAGTTTGGTTTTATTACTATTGATATGAATCGCAAAGCTAACGATGGTAAATATAGGAATAAAATTAAAACGTTTCTAAATGTTGGGTAACTACTCCAGGGGTATTGGCAGGTTTTGGGTTGAGTATTCTAACACAAACATCGTTAGCGTACAACGTCAGCGTCAACGTACAACGTTAACGTACAGCGTTAACGTACAGCGTACAACGTCAGCGTACAACGCCAGCGTTAACGTTCAGCGTTAACGTCAGCGTACAACGTACAGCGTCAATGCCAACGTACAGCGTACAACGTACAGCGTCAATGTCAGCGTCAAATGTCAAACGTCAATGTTAGCATCAAACGTCATTTTTTTTAAATTTCACCTATAATAAAGATGTTTGCGAAATACGATCAAAAGGTAGTTCAACAAGCAAGAAGGAATAGGAAGAAATTTGAAGAATTAAAAGACGAATTTCGAATATGGAAGAAGCAGCCTATAACGGAATACGAGAAGTATAAAAAAGAAGATCAACCTGTTATCGATGCTGTTAAAGGTTTAGGCAACAAGATAAATGACATCGGTGAAAATGTTATTAAAGCTATAGAAGAAAATAGAGAAGTGGAGAAGCAATTAATTCCTTACAGAATTGACTATAAAGAAGACTTTCCTTCAGATTCCGAAGGTTCCCATTTCTTGGATGAATATGATGTCACTGATGAGCAAAAAGAAGCTTTAAAATCGGCAAGAATGGTCAGAAAGAATTTAGAGTCGCAACTTCAGAAAGAAAAGGGGAGGAGTTTATTTCAAGAGGCCGATGAAGAGTATGATAAAAGTGAAGAAAATGTTAAGAGGAAATGCATAACTGATTATTCTACGGTCCACTTAGGGGTAATAATTTCAAAATATTTACCTAGAATTAGTGATCCTAAATTTGGAATAAGGTATGATAAGAACTAACAGGGTTATTATATAGGTGACTCAAAAGTTGAATTCAGTAATGACGATATTATAATTAAGGGTAAGAATTTTAAAGCTACAAAGGGTTTAATGCTATTTTTAACCTTAAATGATATACCTAACGATGATGAGTATACAGACGAAGACCGCAGCACATATGAGACTATTTTAAAAATTACAAATGCTATGTATCAAAAGCCGGCCCCGTGGTGTTGGGGTAGCGCGCCTGTCTCTCACCCGGAGGCCCCGGGTTCGATCCCCGGCTCCGTCAGGGATTTTAAAACTGACGTGAGGGTTGGAACGGGGTGCACTCTGCCTCGTGAGGACAATTGAGTAGCTGTCTGACAGTGAGACAGCGCCCCGATCACGAATACCAAGATTAACGGCCGAGGGGACCCGATGCGCTGATCACGCGTCACCCCAATATCTGCAGGCCAAATGGCTGGGCAGCGGTCGCTTGGTCGGCCTTAGCCCGTCATGGGCTGGATAGTGCCAGGGGGTTGTTGTTGGTTGTTGTTGTATGTATCAAAACAATGACCCAAATAGCACTAAACCTAAAAGTAGTGTTGGCAAAAAATATAATACGTTGATAAAGGATATATGGCTTTCAGAAAAAGTGAGTAGAAAAGAAAGAGCTGCATCTCTAACCACTCCTCCTAAATCAGGATTTGGTTTTGTAAAAAAATATTCAAAAGCACCGATTGAATATGTGTGGATGGATGATGTAAGGGAATTAATAGACAGATTAATGGTAATTCATGGCGAAGAAAATGCTGGAAACAACGTCTATCACAATGAAAAGGTTGGAATAACGAAGATGCTTACGAGTAAGTTTAATGACTTCATTGTTAATAATCCTAAAGGTATTCCATATCTAATTAGGTTTTTAAATAACATTCCCCATACATTCTGGGAATCTGAAAAACATGGAAAAGGATTAGTTAATTGGATGATTAATAAAATAGGTGAACATAATATTGACTTAACACTCCCGGGATATAAATTTTGTGGTCCTGGTAATCCATTAGACAAGCAACTAGCCGAAGGTGTTCAGGGTTCCAACCCATTAGACGAAGCATGTAAATTACATGATATAGCATACCGCGACCATACAAAATTAGAGCACAGACATCAAGCAGATAAAGAATTACAAAAGGCTGCAAAAGAGAGAATCTTCAGTAAAGATGCTAACTTGAGTGAGAGACTAGCAGCTACAGCCGTTACTGGAATAATGTATGGAAAAAGAAAAATGGGAATGGGGTTAGATGAAAATGGTTGGGGCGTCTGAGTATAAATTTGTAAAATTTTTGTTTATAATTTTTTTCATTAAATAAATGAAAGGATTTAGTATTGATTACAACGTTTCCCAAAAAGGGAAACTAAAACCCAAAGCTATTAAAATAAAACTCTCCAACGAAGATCTGAAAAAGCATGACTATCTAGATGAGTACTTGACAGGTACACAAAAGAAGCAGAAAGCAAGAAAAATTCAAAAAGATGGTAGCTTACTTATAAGTTTGTCCATTCCAATTGTAAAGAAAATATTCGAATATCTCAGTAGGAAGAAAAAAGGTTCTGGAATTAATGAACACCAAGGAGGATGTTTGCCATTAATATTAGCTGCATTGGGTGCCATTGGTTCGCTGGCAGGTGGCGCTGCAGCCATTACAAGCGCTGTTCATAAAAAGCAAAAAGAAGATGCGGAATTGGCTGAACAAATTAGACATAATCTGGTGATCGAAAAAAGACTGGACAAGGTTGTTTGGGAATAACTAAAATTTTAAAAAAAGAGAAATTTCATCGATATTGAGTGATATACTTTCCAACTATAAGCACCCTTTAAGTAATTTCGATATACTTAAAATAATACACGAAATGAACATAAAGCATTTTCGAAATGTTTTTATGATTGATGAACTGCCTACAAAACCTAATGATTGTGAATCAGGAATTGTAAACTTGGATACGTCGGATCATGCAGGTACTCATTGGATTTGTTACTTTAAAAAGGGTAATCAAAAATTCGTCTTTGACTCATTTGGTGGAGATGTTCCTGAAAAACTAGTAAATTATTTGAGAGCTAGCAACCTATTTTATAACGCCGAAAGAATTCAAATGTTTGATGAATATATATGTGGTCATTTATGTGTCCTTGTTTTAAAGTTGTTTTCGAATTTGGGTTCCCCTAATCCCGCTCATTTTAACGAAATTATAGATTTAATAAATGGACATATTTGGAAATAAAATTATAAACGGAGAGAGTAGTTCATTAAATATTAAAGCTATCACAAAGGATGATTTAGAAAAACGATTTTCAAGGCTAGTTACGGCTCTAAATAAACGCCTTAGTGAGCTTTTTTTTGTTTCAAAAACATGGATTGATTTTCAAGGTAAAAGGATAGTGAATATTGAAGATCCAATCAACAATAAAGATGTCGTTAATAAGCAATATCTCTTAGAAAAGCTCAAACCACTTACTACTGAAGGGAATTTTCCTAAAGGGGACTACTTCACGAAAGAAGAAATAGAAAAATTATTTTCGGAATATGCCACTACATGTCTTGCACCAGTAGCAACATTAACAGAAAAGGTTGACAACTTAGAAAGAAAGGTGTTTGATAGGATAATATTACAAAAGGACCTTTTTGCAGAGAAAGATAAAATTAAGCATATTTTTACATACAACGCAACGATTAGGAAATTTTTTGTTCGTATCGTAGACCCAGATAAAGTATTTACTTCATATACAGATGACGCTATTAAAACAGTATTAGACGTTTATATTGCACGTTCCAAAGAAGAAAAAATTATGGTAGATACTAGTAAGCCCTTCAACGTTAAATCTGGTGATACTTTATGCTTCAAAAATAAAATGGACAGCGTAATTTTAAAACTTCCAATAAATGTTAGTGTGACGATGTTTGGTGAAGTAATACTTGATGCATATGAAACTCATCCTGATGAATCGGTCGAATAACACTAATGTTAAAATGTTTTAGTTTTTAATGGAGAAAATATCCATTAAAACAGTCTAATGTAACAGGTTTTTATACAACATCTCTATTGTTCCTTTAAGAAGATCAGGAGTAAATGGAATGTTGAAATGGTTTCCCGAATAGCTAATTTTTATTTGTTCTTTCATAAGCACATACAACCTTACGCTATTAGGATCATTATATTTTTCATAAACTATCTCACAATCGGGGTGCCGCCTGCATATTTTTTGATTGCTTGATTCACCTGTTGTCTCTGCGCCCTTATTGCATAGTACCTGTACTTTTCGTTTGGTTCATGCTTATCTATAATAAGCAGACAATTATTCTTACTAGTTTTAAGTGCAAGAGGTGTGGCTAATGGGGTAAGAGATTCGTTTTTTGTTTCCTTTATTTGAAGTTTCTGCATTAACCCAACTAGTTGGTTCTTATATTCTTCTTTAATTTTGTATTCTCCGTACTTTCGAATTGATGGAAGGACTTCTTTCGTTACCCATTTCTTAAATTTTTTAGCTTCCTCTTTGTAGATGATAAAATAAGCGAATACAACCCAGATTCATTAATAAATATGGTTTGAGGATGTGTATTTTTTAACCCCGCCAAAACGGCGGGGTTATTTAAGGTATCGAATGTACCTTTGTCTTCAATTGCAACGTGTTTTCGAATTGCTTTATCTGTATCTCTATACTCCAATATTAAAGCAATATCTTTAGCTTTAAACCACGAATCGTTATTTTCATCAATAGCAATAACCACTTGTTTGCTATTATAGACAAGTTTGCTGTTCAGAATATCGGTAATTGAATCCATTTATTATATATAAAATATAAATATAAATATAAAAAAGTTAATTTCCTCAACAAAGGGTAGACCCTTGTTTCTTGTAAGTTAGTTTGCGTTCTTTAATGTTGGGTGTCTGAGTAAACCAATGCTTATTTTATAATTAATTTTAATTAATTAATTAGTTAATATAATAAATGAATAATCACATTTGGTGTTTAAAGTGCAAAACGTTTACTCAAACACTGCATCCTCACACCCTTTCGACAAAAAATGGTCGAACTAGAATCGAAGGTTTATGTTCCGAGTGTGGGAGTAAGAAAAGCAGGTTTGAAAAAAAAAGTTAATGAGAGTGTAAAAATAGGGGGTTCTACCCAAATTAGAGAACCGCCCGTTAGCATTCGGGAGGAAATTATAAACGAAATTCATAAACCCATGAGGAAGAATTTTCCGAGAAGGAGGGTTATAACTCACAGCATTGATGACATTTGGCAAGCGGATTTGGTAGAAATGGACTCTGGAAAAATAATGGGGATATCGAAGCTTAATAAAGGCTACAAGTATTTGTTAACAGTCATTGATGTATTTTCAAAGTATGCCTGGGGTGTACCAGTCAAAGATAAAACGGGTAAAAGTGTTGCTGAAGCGTTTGATGGTATTTTAAAAAACAGAAAACCCAAAAATCTTCAAACAGACAACGGTAAAGAATTTTACAATAAAGAATTTTCAAAATTGATGAAAACATTTAATATCAATCATTATTCGACTTTTACTGAAGTAAAAGCTTCAGTTGTAGAACGATTCAATAGGACCTTAAAAGAGAAAATGTGGAAGCAGTTTGATATTCAAGGAAACTACTGCTGGGTTGGCATTTTACCAAAGTTAATTAATGGCTAAAATAATACGACGCACACAACTATAAATATGAAGCCAAAAAACGTAGACAAAGCTAATGAAGAACATTTGTTGAAAACTGTTTACACTGTAAGCGTAGGAGCGGAAGAAAAAGCGAAATTTAAAGTTGGCGATCAAGTCAGAATTAGTAAACTAAAAGGTATATTCGAAAAAGGATGCACAGGAAATTGGTCGACTGAAATATTTGAAATAAAAGATATCGTTTATTCCGACCCTATTACGTACAAATTGAAAGATGTAAATGCGGAAGAAATAAAGGGGAACTTTTATGAGCTAGAATTACAGAAAACAAAGTATCCAGAGGCATATCTTGTTGAAAAAGTTTTAAGAAAGAAAGGAAATCGGGCATATGTCAAATGGTTGGGTTTTGATAATTCACACAATAGCTGGGTTAATAAAGAAAATGTTATATTATAATATTTCTGTATAAATAAATGGACGCCCGAGTAAAGCGAATAACCCTTTCTTTCTTCCTGTTTTTACTACATCCTACTGAAGATGTAGAAGTATTTATAAATCAGTTGTCTGAGGATAGTATAGATTATCTTTTTGAACTTAATGGTGATGACATAGATAGCTGTTACAATTTTCATAAAGCTACGAAGGAATCCTTAATTTTACTTTAATTTTGGTATTTGATTTTAATGGTTACTAACCATTAAAACCATAAATTTATCGGGGTGTGGGCCTTTTTAAGAAAATTCAAGATTGTGAGCTTTGTTACAACCATTAACTTCTTTTGTGCCGTGGTATACCATTTTCAACCCTATCATTTTCTGTATTCCATCTTCCCAATTTAGTACCTTCGCATATCTATCGGGTAATATAACCTTCAATTTACTATCAAGTTCTAGAAAAGTTTTATTTCCAAATTTTGTATTGATATCTACTGCATCCGTTATAAGATAATCGTTTCCTATTTCTAACTCACTGAGATTCTTAAACGGTTTTTGTTCGTTGATGCTATTGAGCTTCTCGAGAAATTGTTTCTTTTCCATTTATTATATACAAAAAATTATTTTAATTTTTTAAATATTTAATATAATTATTTTATTTCCTCTAGTTGAGCTACAGTATTTTTCAAACTCTTTATTACTTCCATAAACGAAGATGACCTTTTTGGATAGTCTATGCCAATCATTGAAAGATCAAATTTTTGAGCTTTAACCAAAGAATTCGTGAATTCATTGTATTGATATACTTGTCTACCTTTAAAAAAATACAGCATTCCGTTAATATATCTAAAGGCTGAATCCATTGCAGGCGGTAAACCAGGAAAACGTCTTGATAATATGCCATGTTGCTTGGGTTTAAAGCTGCATTCGTCTATTTCCGAAAAGAAAGCGTCATTGTAAAAAATATAAGTGTGGCCTGAGTAAGTGTTTAACAAAGCATGAATTATTGTATCTGGTCTAATGTTCCACATGGACATGGCTTTTGGATAACCATTTACCAATATTAAGCTCGGATAATCCATCATGTAGATTTTGTTGGCAATAATCATAACAATCTCACCAGAGGGTCTTTGATAAACGGCTGCAATAGTTTTAAAATCTTGGGGTAAGAAGGTTAACCAATCTGTAATAAACTGGGGTCGTTTGCTTTTTAAGGCTGTTGAGTTATCAAGATCTAAAAGCCAAAACCATTTTTCATAAAAGACATACATTAACTGATTAACAATTAAAATAGTGTTAACATTCAAATCACATAAATTGGGCTCTGGCTTTGGTGTATCTGGAGTTGGTGTTTTATCTGGTACGTTAGGCTCTGTGGCTTTACCATATAAACTTTGAATAGCTAAAATGTCATATTGATGTAGCTCTATTTGATTGTTAGCGTACGCATACATAATAGCATCTGGATTGTTTGAATGAGAAATACCTAAGGCATGGCCTATTTCATGTATCATAACAGAAAGTAAATTTGTTTGATATTGAGGAGTATTAGCATCGGTATTTAAATACCAAGATACATCTTGATCGATATGAATTTCAATAGGTGAATTAATGCTATTTGGGTAATTTGCATGAGCCAAAACTCCACCTTTTCCATCAAATCCACTGAAACATTGCCCACTTATTTTGTGATTTCTATGAGGGCTACCACGTTTATTTGATATAATTATATCTGGATTCCTCAAATCGTTCTCAAATGAGAGATCTGTATGTTTTTTCCAAACATCGAAAGCGGCTCTAGCTACACTTTGCATTGCTTGATTAGCTAAAGCATAATGCCATTTTATATTTTTATTATTCCATTTATACCGCCGAGTAGTAAAATTTATATCGTCATCGGTGATACCACATCGCGATGTATTCATTAATTGTAAAGTACATTCATCTAAATCACCGGTGATATCGAGATTGTAGTACTCTTGGAACAATTTTAAAGCATATTGGAAAGTTGTTTCATTTACTTCTGAAATTTCTTGTTCGTCTATAGTCAAGTATCCAAAATTACGCAGATAGTTGATAGCAAATTGATTCTGATTTTCATGAGATATTATTTCTATTTGAACCTTTGTTAGGGTAACAATTATAATGCAAAATGTAATTATTCTGTTCATTTATTTATATAAATATTTTACTATCATTTCTCTCGACCCCGAAAGAGTAATGTCTTATAATTATTTTTATTAAAAAAAAATGAAATTTTTAATTTAAAAAAGTTATATAATAAATGGATTTAAAACAAAATATTAAGCGCCAAATAGGTGCAACTGTAAAGGAACTAAGGGTTCTGGCAACGGAACTCAAACTAAAAGGAGTATACAAGATGAAGAAGGCTGCTCTTCTTGAAGCTGTAAGCAGTGCTTGGAGTAATGCCGGAGATAGTGCTTTGTTGACGTATCAAGAATCAGAGCTGCCTAAGAAGAGCGTTCGTGAACTAAAACAAGTCGCCAGAGAAAACAAAATTAAGGGCTACTCAGTAATTCATTCAAAGAAAGGGTTGCTAAATTTGATAGCGGAAGAAAAGGAACGTTTGGACAGAATCAGGCATTTTGGATTCGATCAAGACCTCTTTGAAATTAAAAAGGAACCAAAACCTGTTCAATCTAAGGACTTAAAAATTGCGAAGCAAAAATTGGGCCAAATTTTTCCTTTTAAGAAAAATATATTTAATGAAACAGTAGCTAAAAAGTCACCTTTCGAAATTCAGCAAGGTGTTCGTACTGTGCTGATCACAAAGTTTAACGTATGGCAGACAGCTTATACTATACACATAAAAGATTTGCAAGGAAAACCAATAGAACAAATGAAAGCGGTCAGAAAAGGTGTGCATGCAGCCATAAAAGAAGTAAGAAAACTAACTGATTTTAAGCCAGGTGATCAGATGAAAGTAGTTGCAGAAAATAATAATTTTAACCATATGATTTCATCAAAAAGAAAAAGAAAAGTTAATGCTTCACATCTACTTGACCAGATTGAAAGAATAATAACATCTAATGAAAATGTAGATATTAACAATACCACTTTTCACTTCGAGGTTTACAAAATTCCCAGAGGCAAAGGAGCAAAGCGTAAGAAAATAGTCAATATTGCTAAAGATGTTATGGCTAAAAGAAGCATAAACAAAATAACCAACACCGATAAACTGTGCGGACCAAGAGCAATAATCACAGCCCTAACCTATGAAACTAGAAATATACTTGACAGGACATTAACTGATAATGAAATTACCTACATTAGGAAAGGACGTGGCCTGCAGGAAGAATTAGCAAAAGAGTTATGCACAAGATTCGGAATGAACAGTGAAGATGGGTTTAGTTTAGACGATATTAGAAGTGTTGCATATCTCTTGAATGTTCGGATTAAAGTTGTTTCGGCTGCCCATTTTAACCAGGTAATCCAGGCCTCATGTGTAAATGACGCGATAACAATTTATTTGTACTTGCATAACGACCATTATGATTCCATTAATAATATACGACGTTTATATGGAAGTTCATATTACTGCAAAAAATGTGATATACCTTACGATCATCAGGACAAACACTCGTGTAAAAAAGATAAAAATGTGTGTAATTTGTTTTTGTGCCCAAAACATGATTTCCCAGAAGGTATGCGACCCCGAGTATACTGTAAAAAGTGCAATAGATATTGTTTTGGTAAAGATTGCGTTGATAACCATGAGAGAGTGTGTGAGGCAGCTTACAAGTGCAATATCTGCAACAAAATATGCCCTAGGATAAATATCGAACATTTAGGTGGCTCCTTTGCCCAGTGTAGGAAATGTGAAACATTTGTAAAATATGCGGTCGAATTGAAGTGCACAGAATGTAAAAGCGAGTGCAAAAAAAAAATGAAAACACGTTTTACTACAACAACCTACACGAAACTGTACTTACTGAATGTGAGAAATGTGCAAAGGAAGTTGCCTGTTCAATAAAACTCAAGTGTCTAACATGCAATGGTAAATGTGGAAAAATATACAACCACAGGTGTGGGTACTCAAAGTGTTGGAATTGCCAACAGTACGTAAAGTCAGCTCAGCACCAATGTTATATGCAAGAAAGGAAAAACCGTGGGGGATACTGTATGGAAGATTGTATTTGTAATGGAACAGCATAGAAGCAACATAAAAGATGCACTTACACGGAAAAATACTACTTTTTCGATTACGAAGCTGAACAAGACACCGGCGTCCAGGGCCGTGCAATGGGCAAGGTGAAGCAGTGCTAGCGGGAAATTTACTCGTGCCGGCCGAGCGCAGCCCTACTCGGTCCAGTTCTGAGCAGTGCTGCACGACAGCACACTAGCACTGCAGCGCTTAGTCGCACAAGCACTGTCCATTTGACCGGGTACTGAAGTACGTTTAGTACTGAGCGCGGAGCCTGCACACTAGGAGCACTAGAGCCAACATTGTGGCATATGCGTGTGGTCTGCCGTGCTCATAACGTGGGGAGGACAAAAATAGCATAGTGGGAGAGTCACACATTAATGAATCAAACCGTAGACATATAAGACATGATATTTGGACGCACATGAACCAGATCTGCAGCAAGGATACAGAAATTTGCATACTTTTTGGGTGATGTAGCAGGTGCAGCGAGATATAATAGTCCTAAAATAGAATCAGGGGCCGGTATGGAATCAGGAGAGTTAAAATACATTTTTTAATTTGTTGACATAATGTCACAAACCAGCCGAGGTAGCTAAACACGTTAACGTGCATGGTCAGACTACTCCAAACTCGAAAGACCACACACAGCCACACCATACATTACCTCATTAATTTTATTTGTCATTAACTCCTCTCATGAGATTGGCGTCATGAAATCATTCCCACAAGGAAACTGTCTCACCACATCCCCTACCTCATAGCAACCGGAATAATTATGGGTAGAAACAAAAAAACTACATTAGGACTATAAAACTGTATTTCAATAACAAGATTCTGAATTCACCAAATGACTAGATTGATGCTCTTCAGGGATATGTGAGTTCGAGAAACATGCGTTAGTAAAACTCAGCTGAGTTTTAATTCACCGGCTGTGAAAGCCAATATACCATCTTTTTGGAAGCCTTCATAGGGAGGTTAAGGCTGCTTGAGCTTTTAGTTCTCGCAGTCAAGTGGTGCAGTTGCACCTAATATAAAGGGAGGTGGCGCGCAGTTCGTCACTCCTGTGGGGGTCCGGGCGGGGACACCAAGAGCCCGCCGATGAGCCAGCTTGGTGTCCTAGGCGAAACCCCACACAAGACACGGCACAAACCTAGAAGAATGCTGAGTTTTAATTCACCGGCCGTGAAAGCCAATATACCATCTTTTTATGCGTTAGTAAATTCATCAGGATTTTAAAATGAAAGATATTCCGTCGCAATCTAAGGTCATTTATGTCTTTTATTCTTATATTCAAGTCGCCTCCGTGGTGTAGTGGTCAGCATGATTAGCTGCCACCCAGGACTTCCGCGGTTCGATTCCCGGCTCTGCCACGAAATTTGAAAAGTGGTATGAGGACTGGATTGGGGTCTACTCAGCCTCGGGTGGTCCAAATGAGTAGAGGGGTTTCGACTCCCACCTCAACCATCCTCGAAGTGGTTTTCCGTGGTTTCCCACTTCGTCTTCGGGAAAATACCGGGGTGGTACCTAACGTAAGGCCACGGCCGCCTCCTTCCCTCTTCCTTGCCTAATCTTCCCACTCTTCCCATCTCTTCATCAGGCCCCTGTTCGCTTTTCAGGTGAGGCCGCCTGGGCAACGTGCTAGTCACACTCCCCAGTTGTATCCCCGACTCAGAGTCCCAAGCTCCAGGACACTACCAGTGGCGGTAAAGGTGAGATCGCTCGCTTAGTCCGCGGGAAAAGCCAACCCTGGAGGGTAAACGATAAAAAAAAAAGAATTCTTATATTCAACATGGCCTGAAAAAATACCTCGTGGGATTTACCTACACATAAGATATACGGCAAAATAAGCAAGAAGACACGAAATCCTTCAAACCTTCAAGTTTTAGGACAATATTCATTATTTCAACACTACGGAGACTAAGAATGCTATTCATTATATAACAATTACCCTATTTTGCTCGAAAAATTACAAAATATGTTGTCTGTCTTTCTACCAGCTTGTCTGTATTTCTTTCGGTGGAGTGTCTAAGACTGTTTTGTTTGTTAGTTCTTGGAACTATTCGACTTTAGGGTTATGGTACGCGAACCGTCTTCCTAACTTACCAGGGGCTATGCAATGCCAAAAATACGAAGAAATGTGTACTATTATAGTTCGCCCAGTGAAGAAATTACATGGTATCGTGCAATTGATTGCGCTGACAATGAAAGAGACCACCTTGTAGTGTAGCGGCTAATGTTCTTGGCTGTCGCCCCGGTGGTCCGGGTTTGATTCCCTGTCCTGCCACGAAATTGAATTTCGGTTTGGGGTACTGAAATTGTATCGATGATACGTAAATCATCCAAGCGGTGCTCATGTCGAGGACTTGCGCCAGGCCAGTGGGCACGAGTTTTCTTTTTTATACATTCTTACTCTGCAATTCGAATTGAGAGCACATCACTGCGTAGAGTTGTTAGAATAGCTTCCGTAAAATATTCTCAAAGGCCAATGCTATAAGTAGCCCTCATGAGTTAATCCAATTGCATATGTATATCTAGGCTAATCCAGATATGGTATTTAAGACATTTGATTTTTATTGCATTCTAAGTTCTGGGCATAGGAAAACCTCGAAGCTAATTTTGAAATTTTAAGTGAATGAACATCCAAAGTATAGTAAGCATCATGTAGGGAGACTGTACCAGAGAGAGCATGCATTGCTAGAAGACATGATGACATAGTGCGTAATTTGTGCTCGTACAACGAAGGAGGTTGTCAGGACGGTGTTGATGATGTAAATGGTGATAACGATGAAGACGGTGATTAATTATTTAGGAACCAAGGGAATATAAATAACCGATACTTAAGACTGAAGCGGATCTATGGTAAACACAAAATGAAATTGCAGGTTGATTGCGAAAGTACAGAAACTATCCAATCACCATATTTTATGGAGATTGACTAATCCAGAAGTAGACATGAAAGGGAGTAGCCTAGTACAAATAGGTGGAAGCAAAGGATGCTGTTGTGTGAGACCTCCATGGGCGTAGCCAGGACTCTGTATGTTGCAAACACTGCGGAGTGCCTGATACCCTAGCCCACGTTCAAAAAACATAATTAAGAAGGGGATTTACTACAAACGTTAGGAATCACCGAAATAGATCTAAGATGCAGCTGTAACATTTCAGAAATGTTACGCGATCCATGTTTTCGTGTCTTTCTCGTGTTAGAAGCAAAAATACAATGGGCATAATAATTGTTATTGGCCATAAGAAGGATACAAGATTTATGCTGGACCCCACCATCAGATTTGAAGTAACCTTCGGCATAACAAAACAGGTCGTTTAGAGATAACGATAGGCTTCAAAGAGAAGAGAAAGCTTGTGGTACGTTTCGATTAAGCGAGAGGATCAACATCAACATTTTTAAATCACTCATCAAGTTTGGGTAAGCCTAAGTATAAATGACCTAATTTTGCTATCAATGAATCCATTCAATAATAGAGAATTCATTTTCAATGTACTCGGGAACAGTGTGTGACGTAGTCTATTGGAACCCAATATCATTTTATTGCTAATATTAATAGTGTTATAATAATAATATTAATATGAAGGGAAGATAAGAACGGCTTTACGAAACCATGTCGGTACGGGCTGGCCGTGCGCGCCTGAACTGACGAGTTCCAGCGTAGACAGTGCTGACAGTGTGAGGCAAGGTCATACGGCCCTAAAAGCACTTGGCAGGCTTGCAGGGCACTACGCCATACTATACACAGCTCGCTCGCACATGTAGCGAGTGACAGGTGGGGAGAGGCAAGGACATGACGTCACGCGCTTGTGGCTTACTTCTTAGACTGCCCGTAAGGGAGCAGCAGGATAGAACATACTACAGGCACTAGCTACGCAGGGCCCTGCGGCGTACACACGCCAAACTTTGTATCCGTTTATGACTTTAATGGTGTTAGGCGGGCTTTCCTAAAAAATGACGAATTTTGTCAGTGGCTAATATCAGACAACCACAAAGGTTTTACGTGTATAGCACACAATACAAAAGGTTATGATGCACATTTCATTTTACAATATTGCCTCAATAATGGCATTAATATTAAAACTATTTACCAAGGGTCTAAAATTATGGAGCTCAAAATACCAGCCCTAAGCCTCAGAATAATTGACAGCATAAACTTTATCCAAGGAGGTCTCGCATCCTTTCCCAAAACATTTGGATTAAAAGAACTTAAAAAGGG
Source organism: Meconema thalassinum (assembly GCA_946902985.2). Taxonomy (NCBI): domain Eukaryota; kingdom Metazoa; phylum Arthropoda; class Insecta; order Orthoptera; family Tettigoniidae; genus Meconema; species Meconema thalassinum. The sequence continues at coordinate 1,988,236,516 of OX336388.2, forward strand.
TTACTTTCCACACTTTTTCAACAAGGCCGTAAATCAGAATTACGTAGGGCCGATTCCAGCTACGACATACTATGGTGTTGATACAATGAAACCTGATAGCAGAAAAGCATTCCTGGAATGGCACGCTGAGAAAGTAAAGGAAAATTACGTGTTTGACTTTAAGAAAGAATTAGCCGAGTATTGCCATTCTGATGTCGATATATTACGGCGAGGTTGCCTTGCCTTTAGACAGTCATTTTTAGAAATAGCAAATAGAGACCCTTTCCAATACATAACTATTGCCAGTGTTTGTATGGCCATTTACAGGTCAAAATTCCTTGAAAAAGACACAATTGCAGTAGTTAAGGAGCAGAAAAAAGAGATGTTCAGTAAGGAGTCTATAGCATGGTTAAGTTCGTTCCCTAATGTTCAACACGCATTAAATGGTGGCGAGGTCACAATTTGTAGAGCCAAAGTCGATGGGTACGACTATAAGACTAAAACTGTGTACCAATATCATGGTTGTTTTTGGCATGGTTGTCCCGACTGCTACTCAGGCGATACTATCAACAATGTAAACAATGAAACTATGGATGACTTGCTTACAAAAACTATAGAGCGAACACAAGCTCTTAAAAATGCCGGGTACAAGGTTGTAGAGATGTGGAGCTGTAAATGGAAAAATTCTAAAGCTTATAAGGAAAGCCTAAATAAAACAAAAGATGTTGTAGAGGTAGTAGAGCCACTAAACCCCAGGGACGCATTCTTCGGTGGTAGGACAAACGCCTCAAAGTTAAAAGTTTCTGGAAAAAAGCTGAGATATATAGATATATGCAGTTTATATCCAACAGTTATGTTTTATGTCTGGTACCCTGTAGGTCACCCTAAAAATATTTAAGCCAGAAAAATACAATAAAGACTGGTTTGGCCTAGTTAAATGTAAGGTGCTTCCTCCAAGAGGTTTGTATCATCCAGTGCTTCCGGTAAAGCTAGATAAGCTGATGTTCTCTCTGTGTGGGAAATGTGCGAAAGAAAAGGTAGGACCTTGTAACCATAGTGATGAAGAGAGGGCGCTTTTTGGAACTTGGACTACAATCGAACTTAATAAGGCTCTTGAGAAAGGCTACAAAATACAGGAAGTTTACGAAATATGGCATTTTGAAGAGAAAAGTAATGAGCTTTTCAAGGACTATATTAAAACCTTTATGAAAATTAAGCTAGAAACTAGTCCTTGGGATGGTGATTACAAATCTAAAGAAGAATATGCCCGAGTAATAAGAAAAAACAAGGTATAAAGCTTGATATTGACAAAATTAAACCCAACGCTGGTAAGCGAGCTGTTGCTAAAATATGCTTAAATTCTCTTTGGGGAAAGTTCGGTCAGAGGCAAAACATGTCACAAACAGAGTTCATTGATGACCCTAAGAGGTGGTACGAATTGCTATTAGACGATAAGATAGAAATTACTAATGTAATGTACATCAATGATGAAGTAATTGAGGTAACATACCACTACAATGATTTCTATGTAGAAAATAGCACAAATACCAACATATTTGTGGCAGCTTTCACCACTTCCAATGCTAGAATAAGATTATACGATATGCTTGATAGATTAGGAAAGGCAGTAGTTTATTATGACACTGATAGTATTGTTTACATAGATGATGGAACAAACACCGTAGAGACCGGTTGTATGCTTGGTGAATGGACTGACGAATTTGGCAAAGATGATCATGGTACTGATTGGATAAGCACAGGTCCTAAGAGTTATGCGTACGAAACATATAAAGACAAACAGGTTACCAAGATCAAGGATTTACTCTCAACCACGAAAATGCCAAAAAACTTAACATGAAGACAATGACTGACTTAATACAAGGTTCTAATAATAAGGTTGTTATAAGCAATAACATGATAACAAGAGATAAGAAAACAAAAAGCCTTGTAAATAAAAATATTGCCAAAGAATTTAAAGTCGACTACGACAAGCGTATGATCCAGAAAGAAGAAGACAACATAATTGATACACTTCCTTGGGGATACTAAATATAATAGTGTATATATTATTTTATAGCTATTTACACCCTTGTATTAACCATTATTTTATCCTTAATTCTTTAAATAGTTACTGATAATTTTAGCCTTGTTTTTACCATTATTCTACGCATTGTTTTCTAAAAAAAATCACTAGTAATTTTAGCCTTGTTTTAACCATTATTCTATCCTTAATTCTTTTAAAAAGTTACTGGCAATTTTAGCCTTGTTTTAACCATTATTTTGAAAAACATCGTTAGAATTTTCAATGGGTAATTTTAGTCATTATTTTAGCCATTATTTTTGAAAAAGTCATTGAAATTTAAAGCCATTATTTTATCCATAATTTTAGAAAAAGTCATTAGAAATTTTAGCCATTATTTTATCCATTGTTTGCAAAAAAGTCATTAAAAATTTAGCCATTATTTTATCCATAATTTAGAAAAAGTCATTAGAAATTTTAGCCATTATTTTATCCATAATTTTAGAAAAAGTCATTGAAATTTAAAGCCATTATTTTATCCATAATTTTAGAAAAAGTCATTAGAAATTTTAGCCATTATTTTATCCATTATTTTTGAAAAAGTCATTAGAAAATTTAGCCATTATTTTATCCATAATTTAGAAAAAGTCATTAGAAATTTTAGCCATTATTTTAGCCATTATTTTTGAAAAAGTCATTGGAAATTTAAGCCATAGCATTTAACCATCTTGTCCTATACCGCAGCCTATACTACTTACACCTCACAAAGCTGACGATGAATGTCTGCAGCCGACATGTTTCTTGCACTCAAAAGACGTATCTCAGATCGTACCTCACACGCGGCGGGCGAATCAATAATCTTGAGCATTGTAAAGATGCACAGTTCAGCGTACAGGTTAGCTACACAGCTGCAACTGACGCCTGCTTGTTCGTAAAGGATGTCAGTTGTTGCGGCGTGCGCACTAACTACGGCTTAAAAAAACTGCCCTTACTTAAAAAAAAACAGTCCACGTAAATGCTCCCAATTTCTTTTATCCAAATACCAATATATCAGGTGGTATGCAAGCCGACAGCTTTAAACTATACACATGTGTAGTACCTGACATTCTAAATTTATTTGGAGTTACTTATATACGTCAGTGCTACCAACATTACTCTATGCCTACCTAGAGGTCCAAATTTAAATACATGTAACTTCTATACTATCATTTGGATTTCAACCAAATTTCGTATGTGCTATGTGTACCATAATAGATATGACTATGCGTATTCTTAAGAGCAACCAAGGCTGGCAACTGTTAATAAATGCTGTCTCTATTTTTGTTACCCTAATATCAATATATCGGAAAGTATGCAAGCCAATAGCTCTAACATTGCACACGTATAGTACCTGGCATTCTAGATTAATTTGGAGTAACTAATTTACGTCAGTGCTGCCAACATGATTCTAAGCCTGCCGATAGGTCTAATTTTAAAATGCATGTAACTTATATACTAACTAATGGATTTCATTCAAACTTGGCAGAACAATAGATCGTATTATTTCAGATTATTTCTGACCAATACATGCATGACATTGTTGCCAACATGATTTTACGCGCGCTGTTAGATCCAATATTTAACTGCATGTACGTCTATGCTATCCATTGGACTTCAACCAAATTTTGTACTCTGTACCTTAAGAGATGGAACTAAGAATATATTCAGTCACCAGGGCTGCCAACTGTAGTGCTCTATTAGGCTACATTATGGCAGGAATAAAGCATTTCGAACTAATTTCAAATTTCTATATTACCAACTTAATTTCGTCATTATTCTAGATAGATCCATATAGATTAATCATTGGCATGAATTTTAAGTTTTAAGAAAAAGTTCGTCACGGAACTAGCTTGACACGCTGGGTGAGTGGATAGCGTGTCGGTCTACTAAACCCAAGATTGCAGGTTCGCTCCTGGCCGTGATAAGTGATTTTTGAAAGGGGGCAAAATACGACACGCATGTCATACGATGTTGGCATGTCAAAGAACCCATTTGAATTCAGTAGGCCGTGTTCATAATGGCAAAATTAATCTCGGGAGTTTCCGCCATTTCCTCATTTCTCTACCAGAAAGCGTAATAGTGTTCAAGGAGCTTAGATGTATAACCTCCTTGACTTTCATAGTGATTCAAGGAACAACGAAACTCGACATTCAAGCTACCCTCTGGGTGTCAAATTACAAAGCTTGCACCCGGCACCCGATGCCATACGATATTATTATTATTATTATTATCATTATTATTATTATTATTATTATTATTATTATTATTATTATTATTATTATTATTATTATTATTATTATCATTATTATTATTATTATTATTATTATTATTATTATTATTATTATAGTCACGGAACTTCTTATTAACCTACTTTTCACGTTTTGCAAAAATGAGCTAAAAGTAGACTTATGAGATCAATCCGGGCAAATGTCTGTCGGTCTGTCTGTCTGTCTGTCTGTCTGTCTGTCCTTCTGTCTGTCTGTCTATCTGTCTATACGTGTCTCCTAAACGGCTGCAGCAATCGAATCCCAATTTGGTATGAGTAAAGATCTATACCAGAATATATCAAGCCCATATTTGAAAATCATGTCAGTACTACCAACTGCTGAAAAACCGCAAATGAATTTGAGCTCAAATGTTGGATAACATGGAAGGTATGCATGGGAGTTATTCCAAAATTGGCACACATATAGATAATGATATTTGAGTTTAATTTCCAGGAGGTCATATATGGCAGTGTTGCCAAAATGAATCTACGCTGGCTAATAGGTCCAATTTTTAAATGCATATAACTTCTACACTATCAATTGGAATTCAACCAAAATTTCAATTCCGATTTCTCAGCAGTTGGTAGCCCTGACAACATTTTCAAATACAGCATTGAGTTATTCAGGTATAGATCTTTACTCCTACAAAATTTTGTTTCGATTGCCGCAGCCGTTTAGGAGTTGATAGGGGAGGACACATGGGAAAAGGCACCTACTTTATTATTGCAATGTGCTAAAATATGTCATATAACCCTTCTTTGTATAATGTGACTAATCCCACACAACGTCGCTCTTTCTACATCACATTTAGTAACAATAACGTTATGGCCCTCTGTTCGAGCTGTTTCCTTAATAACGTTCTTGACGGAATATATACACTTTCTTGTCATAAATATTGGATTTGATTAATAATAAACAAGAAATGGGAATAACATTAATTTGTAGAACTCAATTTTAGCCGTCTTTTTAACAACGTTATCGTCGGTAGCTCTCACAATTTTGTTCCTTAAAGATTGGGTAAGACAAATAACGAAAACCGGCGAATAACGTTTTTATGAGGAACTTCCTTTACCCGCCTTTCGAATAACGTTATTGTCAGCAGTTCGTTCAATTTCGTTCTTCGACATCAGGTTGAACTATTAACGAAATGCTGCCATTAACGTTATTCAGTTATTCACTATGTGAGCCACCCTCCCAATAACGTTATTGGTAGGGACCGGTATAAAAGCGTTCTTCAATTCGGTTACTGAATTTAACGTTATTGTGATCGTATATGATAAATACGGTATTCTTGTCGAAACAAAGTAATTCGTTCTGTAACGCATTTACCTAAATGCACTCATGGAGTTTTCCGGTACATTCCCTAATTACGTTATGTTATGGTTACGGTTAAGTTATCAAGTCCTGATTTTTAGCAATACTGGTGTCACTGAGTTAATGGTATAGTTCAAACTGGCTAATCTCTATCTGAAATACATCGATAGTTGTTGTTGATTGGATTAGGGGCTTTGCGACATCATGGTCATGTAGCTCCGTGTATTTTTGTGTGTGTGCGTGTGTGTAATTTGTCTGATAACCTGTGTTATCGTGATGGCTCTATTAGTGTGCTCTTTGTAATTCAGATGAGGATTGGAAGGAAGCGGCCGTGGCCTTATGTTACGTACCATCCCGGCATTTGCCTGGAGTAGAAGTTGAAAAACAAATCGGAAATTAAGTACTGTATCGAGTTTAACCGAGTTTTTACAAATATTACTGTCGTCAAACGAATTTAGATAACTATTTGAAGTTATTAGACATTGCACAAAACGAAGTTTTAACTTATACATTACGTCGTTCTAAATACTGGTTTTATCTTAAAGGTGTGTCACTATTGGTAAATTGTGCCAATGGTAAGAACAATAATAATACTACTATTAATAACAACGAGTTCCGTGATGAACTAAAGAGCCTACTTTTCTTTAAATTTAAGATTCATACCAATCTATAGAGACCTATCTAAAATAATGACTACATCAATTTATAATACCGTACTAACATTTCTAATTATTGCAGTTTGAATTACGGCTGAAACAGTGTATCCTAATAAAGTAACTTACTACAGTTGGCAGCCCTGGTGACTCTGAAAATATTCATAGTTCCATCTCTTAAGGTATAGAATGCACATACAAAATGTGGTTGAAGTCTAATGGATAATGGAAGTTACAAGCTTAACTAAACACGTTAAACACAGAGTCCTTGCTTTATATGAGAAATGTGGCTAAAATTCGTCCATACATTTTTAGCCTACTTTTCACATTTTGCAATAATGAGGAAAAAGTAGACTTATGAGATCGATCTGGGCAAATGTGTGTCTGTCTGTCCTTTTGTCAATCGGTCTGGGTGTCCTTCTGTCTGTCTGTCTGTCTGTCTGTCTGTCTGTGTGTGTGTGTGTCCCCACCCCTATCAAGTCCTAAAAGGCTGCAGCAATCGAAACGAAATTTCATAGGAGTAAAGATCTGTAATTGAGTAACTCAGTGCCGTATTTGAAAATGATATCAGTGCTACCAACTGCTGAAAAATCGCAATTGAAATTTGAGCTCCATGTTGGATTTCTTGGAAGGTATGAATAGTAGCTATTTAAAAATTGGCACACGTATAGATAATACTATTTTAGTTTAATTTCCAGGAGATCATACATGGCAGTGTTGCCAAAATGATTATAAGCCTGCTGATATATCCAATTTTAAAATGCATATAACTTTCACACTGTCAATTGGAATTCAACCAAATTTAGTATGTGCTATATGTACATAAACAGATATGACTGAGCGTATTTTTAAGAGGGCTGTTTTTATCATTTCAAATGATCTTGTCGACTTCGTCGTTATGCTTGGGTCTAACGTTATGCGTTACGGTTACGGTCACGGCGTGTAAGAAGTCATCATGTTGTTCAGTGCATATGCACCGAGTCTGAGTTTACTCCTGGGAGACGGCGAGTACGTGACATCAGACAGGAAATCAGGATGACTCCGAAAGAGGTGTGCAAGGTGTCAGACAGGAATACAGGGTGACTCCTAAAGAGATGTACACGATATAGTATAAGAATACAGGGTGACCCTTAACGAGGTGTACAAGATGTCAGACAGGAATACAGGGTGACTCCTAAAGAGGTGTACAAGATGTCACACAAGAATACAGGGTGACTCCTAAAGAGATATACAAGACGCCAGATAAGAATACAGGGTGACTCCTAAAGAGGTGTACAAGATGCCAGATAAGAATACAGAGTGACTCCTAAAGAGGTGTACACGGTGTCAGACAAGAATACAGGGTGACTCCTAAAGAGGTGTACAAGATGCCAGATAAGAATACAGAGTGACTCCTAAAGAGGTGTACACGGTGTCAGACAGGAATACAGGGTGACTCCTAAAGAGGTGTACAAGATGTCACACAAGAATACAGGGTGACTCCTAAAGAGATATACATGACGTCATATAAGAATGCAGGGTAACTCCTAAAGAGGGGTACAAGATGCCAGATAAGAATAGAGGGTGACTCCTAAAGAGATATACAAGACGTCAGATAAGAATACAGGCTGACTCCTAAAGAAGTGCACATGGTGTCAGACAGGAATACAGGGTGACTCCTAAAGAGGTGTACAAGATGTCACACAAGAATACAGGTCGACTCCTGAAGAGATATACAAGACGTATATAAAGCATGACATTGGAGTGCCCTTTGCTAGTGCTACCTCTGTACCAAATTTCGTTTAATTCGGTTTCACCGTGTTTGAATTGATAGGGGGAATCAATCTACACACATACATGGCCACCATCTGCAAACTAATGGGCTGATGATGACCTTGTAGTCCAGTCAAACGACGCTCGCCATATAAGTATATGTTGTTGCAAAATTTGGTAGAGATCGGATGATTAGGTTAGTCGTAATTTGATTTAAGCTTTGAACATTTGGGTGGCCACCATTACGTTTCCGTCAAGATGGTGGCGATATAAAACATGACACTGAGGTGTCCTTTGCTAGTGCTACCTCTGTACCAAATTTCGTTCAATTCGGTTTCACCGTGTTTGAATTGATAGGGGGAATCGATTTGCACACATACATGGCCGCCATATGCAAACTATTGGTCTGATTACCTTGTAGTTTAGTCAAAAGACGCTCGCCATATAAATATATGTTGTTGCAAAATTTGGTAGAGATCGGATGATTAGGTTATTCGTAATTTGATTTAAGCTTTGAACATTTGGGTGGCCGCCATTACGTTTCCGTCAAGATGGCGGCGATATAAAACATGACACTGAGGTGCCCTTTGCTAGTTCTACCTCTGTACCAAATTCGTTCAATTCGGTTTCACCGTGTTCGTATTGATAAGGGGGGGGGGGGGGGAAGGCAGACATTCAGAGTAAACACAACTCACACACACACAGACAGACACACAATTTTTGGCCCTGTGTAGATCTCATAAGTCTACTTTCATTTTTTCATTTTTTCATTTTTTGCAAAAATCGAAAGTATGCTAATAATACCATGGGAATTTCTAAGGAATACGTATACGTTGATGCAAGCACTGGCGATCAGAATATCCTTCGATATGTTGTTGTTTTGTTTCATTTGAGGGGCTAGAACATCGCGGTCATTTAGCCCCATTTACTTGTGTGTGTGTGTGTGTGTGTGTGTGTGTGTGTGTGTGTGTGTAGGAATTGTCTGATAACCTGAGTTATTTCGGGCGTGTAATGATGTGTGTATTTGCAAGTAAGGATTTGGAAGGAGGCGGCCGTGGCCTTAAGATAGAATCCGTCCTGCAATTTGGCCGGAGTAGAAGTGGGAAACCACGGAAAACCATTTCCAGGGTGGCTGAGGTGGGAATCAAACCCACTTCTTCTCATATTTGCCTCACGAGGCAACGTGTGCCCAATTTCAGCCCTCAGACAAGTATTACATTTCTTGGCAGAGCTGGGAATCGAACCCGGACCTCCGGAGCGACACTTCGATATGTTATGTTAAAATTCATGCCAGTTTTTTAATTTTCTGCCATTACAGGTCACGTGGCATAACGTACCAATTCGATCGTATTCTCTTTATAAATCAGCAAAATGCAACGTGCTCTTCACAAAAATACGTCCTAAGGCAATAAATGTGGCAATGTAGTTACATCCCGACTAAAATGGAATGTGGGCTTTCGTTCAAAAAAGTATGCCTACTACTGGATTTGAAGCGGGATTCTACCCGCTCGCGCCCATCACGTACGGTCAGGCTTTTACCCTCTCAGCCACCAACACATGGTAGATACCGCACGTTAAACGTTCTTTAGTTACTGTAGCCGTCCCACCTCAAACGTTTAAGTCCATCTCAAAGTCTTCAATCACGGTTTATGGTGTTGATTTAACTTTCTACTACTACAGATCACGTGGCGTAAGCTATTAATTCGATTGTATTACGTGTATGTGTGTTATTTCAAGGAGCAGTAAGTCATATGTTAGTAGAATGGGCCATAGTATTTGGCGGGGAAATGTTTAAGGTCGGTTTTTCTTTGCTAGACCCATGACCCAATTACATTGCTGTCACACAGTCAGAGCGCAGAGCAATATCGACCATCGGGAGAAATGCGATGTTAGTTGGGTTTCATAAAACTAAATAATAAGGGGCGGGTGGACCACACTGTATATATATATATATATATATATATATATATATATACAGTGTGGTCCACCAGCCCCTTATTTTTTGTGGAGGAAGGCAACCCAACTAACGCGTATATCACAGTCATCCTAAAAACATCAGTACCTGCTCCTTTACGACCATTGTACAACTTTACCATTGAGTACATCCTCGCGAATATAGTAGAAATCAATAGTGGCAGTGTTCTTTCAATGACGTCAAATATAATGCATGATTGAAACGATCAGAGCTCCGAATAACACCTTCTTACGTTTGGACAGGAAGTGTCCACGAATAGATTCAATACGTGTCAGCAATACACCATGGTTCTCGGTAGCTGTGGTGGCTAAATCAAAAATTGCTAGAGTAGCGTCACCGAAGTCGCAATGTAGTAGGTTCGAACCTTAAACTAATCCTTTTTTTTTTCTTAATGTCGTTTATTGTGGATGTATTATGGACGCATATCTATCTGTTCCAACGAGTGATTTTTTATTTGGTCCTCAAAAGGACCGTACTTATCCGATGGTACGCAGCCAGATTGGACAACGATGATCTGTAGAACGAAAGCAATATATCCTGTATATTCAAGGTAGCAAGTATTCGAAATGTTGACCACCTTTGTTTAAAGAAAACTCCGACTCACTCAGACGACCCACATAACAAATAGACTTGTTATGTGGGTAGACTCACGAATAAATGCATCAGACCGAAACTATAATTTCTTTCAATGGCGTCTGTGCGAAAAGCGCTTGCTATACACTTACAGTAATAGTTAGTTAGTGAGGTTTTAAGGGGCGGAACTACGAGGTCATCTGCCCCAAACATACAGTAAATACAGATAATTATAACATTATTTGTTTTACATCCCTTTTAACTGCTCTGGCTTTTAGATACGCCGGGGTGCCGGAATTTTGCTCCGAAGGGGATCTTCAACGTGCCAGTAAATCTACTGACACGGCTCCCTCGCATTTGCGCACCCTCAAATGCCAGCTGACTGCGCCAGGATATGAACCTGCAACCTTGGGCACAGCAAGCAAGAACGTTACCGCTGAGCCTCGCAGCAAGGCAGTAAATACAGAACGTGTCACATTATTATAAATATTGAACTAATAAAATTCTATTTATGACGAATGGAGTCGCCTCCGTTGCGTAGTAGTCAGCATGATTAGCTGCCACTACGGACGTCCTGGGTTCGATTCCCGGCTCTGCCACGAAATTTGAAAAGTGGTATGAGGACTGGGATGGGGTCTACTCTGCCTCGGGTGGTCCAAATGAGTAGAGGGGTTCGATTCCAACCTCAGCCATGCTCAAAGTGGTTTTCCGTGCTTTCCCACTTCGCCTTCGGGAAAATGCCGGGATGCTACCTACCGTATGGCCACAGCCACCTCCTTCCCTCTTCCTTGCCTATCCCTCCCGATCCTCCCCTCCCTTCCCATCCCTCAAGAGGACCCTGTTCCCTTTGCAGGTAAGGCCGCCTGGGGGAGGTGCTGATTCCACCTCCCCAGTTGTATCCCACGGACGAGAGGTTTCAAGCTCCAGGACACTCTCCGTAGAGGCGGTAATGATGGGATCCCTCGCTGAGTCCGTGGGGAAACATAACCTGGAGGATAAAATCGACTAAAAAAATTTGAATTATAACGAATAGTATCCATCCATGGTTTTAAACAGTATTTAGGGAAAATAACCATTTAAATGAGACAAGAAAATATTTTTCCCTATCGTCTTCGTAGATAATTAACAAAACCAAGTTGAAATCTTGCTGTACGAGGTAGGGAGGGTATAATAAAATAGTTAAAAAGAATTTAAAAAATCTTCCGTTGGAGAGTCTTGAAACCGGGATCTTCGCAAGAGCGAGAGGGCGCAATAACACTTGCACACATTTCCAACACACTCTGGAGATTTGTGTGGCGCTTCTTATTAATGCATATGGATTTTTTTTATTTAGTCAATTTACCCTCTAGGTTGGTGGTTCCCACGGACTCAGCGAGGGAACTCACCACTACCGCCTCTATGGGCAGTGTCCTGGAGCTTGGAACATCTGGTCGGGTTGGATACAACTGGGGAGGTGTGATCAGCACTTCGCCCAGGCGGCCTCACCTGCAAAGCGAACAGGGGCCTCATGAGGGATGGGAATGGAGGGGAGGATCGGGAGGGATAGGCAAGGAAGAGGGAAGGAGGTGGCTGTGGCCGTACGGTAGGTAACATCCCGGCATTTTCCCGAAGGCGAAGTGGGAAAGCACGGAAAACCACTTTGAGCATGGCTGAGGTTGGAATCGAACCCCCTCTACTCATTTGGACCACCCGAGGCTGAGTAGACCCCGCGGATGGAAAAAAGTATTCAATTATTACAGTTAGGTCTTAAATATTGATGGGAATGCATTCATTCAGTACCTGGCATGTTTTCTAATTTACTTAAAGCAGGTTTCACGACCGCTTTGCGTTAATAAGGCGAAAGAATTGCCCTCAAACGACAGCCCTTCGGTTTTATTTCATACAACTTAGCGTACAAAATGCTAGCGTGTGATACACTTCGGTCATACAAGCAGGTGAACTGACGAAGAGAACACAATCATACAGGATTTTGTACCAGCGATGACAGCAGCTTCCTTGCCTTCGAATGTCGTGTGATACGGGCCTAAAGATATGCTAAGACGTTTTGTTAAAATTTAATAACAAAACAAGATGTTCGGTAAAGAACGTATAGCCTATTTTCTCCTAAATGCATGGGCATTGTTATAACTCTTTGTCCTTTTCAAGGAGTATAATTGAATATTGGTTGTAGTAGCTTCTTGAAATACATCGTGCTATACGGATATAAAACTTGACACTGTGGTGCCCTTTGCTCTGAAAAAATGTCATTCAATTCTGTTTCACCGTGTGTGAATTGATATGGGGAATCGATTTGCACACATACATGGCCGCTATATGCAAACTATTCGGCTGATGACCTTGTAGTTCAGTCAAAATATGCTTCCCACAAAATGATATGTTGTTGAACAATTTGGTAGAGATCAAATGATTAGGTTGGTCGTAATTTGATTTAAGCTTTTAACATTTGGGTGGCCGCCATTCCGTTTCCGTCAAGATGGCGGCGATATAAAACATGATATAGAGGTGGTCTTTGCTAGTGCTACCTCTGTACCAAACTTCGTTCCATTCGGTTTCACCGTGTTTGAAAAGATAAGGGGAATCGATTTGCACACATACATGGGCGCTATCCGCACATTATTGGCCTGATGACCATGTAGTGTGGTCAAAAGATTCTGTATACATAAAGGTATGTTGTTGCAAAATTTGGTACAGATCAGTTTATATGTTTGGTCGTAATTTGATTCAAGCTTTTAATATTAGGATGGCCGCCATTACGTTTTCGTCAAGATGGCGGCGATATAAAACATGACACTGGAGTGCCCTTTGCTAGTGCTACCTCTGTACCAAATTTCGTTCAATTCGGTTTCACCATGTTTGAATTAATAGGGGGAATCGATTTGCACACATACATGGCTGCCATATGCAAAAAGTTGGGCTGATGATCTCGTAGTTTGGTCAATATATGCTTCCCACATAAAGGTATGTTGTTGAAAAATTTGGTAGAGATCGGATGATTAGGTTATTCGTAATTTGATTTAAGATTTGAACATTTGGGTGGCCGCCATTAGGTTTCCGTCAAGATGGCGGCAATATAAAACATGACACTGAGGTGCCCTTTGCTAGTTCTACCTCTGTACCAAATTTCGTTCAATTCAGTTTCATCGTGTTTGAATTGATAGGGGGGGGGGCAGACATTCAGAGTACACACACTCACACACACACACACAGACACACACACAGTTTTTGGCCCTGTGTAGATCTCATAAGTCTACTTTCATTTTTTGCAAAAATCGAATGTATGCTAATAATACCATGGGAATTTCTAAGGAATACGTATACTTCGATGCAAGCACTGGATCAGAATATCCTTCGATATGTTGTTGTTTTGTTTCATTTGAGGGACTAAAACATTGCAGTCATTTAGCCCCGTTTACTTGGGTGTGTGTGTAGAATTTGTCTGATAACCTGAGTTATTGCGGGCTTGTAATGATGTGTGTATTTGCAAATTAAGGATTGGGAAGGAGGCGGCCATGGCCTTAAGATAGAATTCGTCCCGGAATTTGGCCGGAGTAGAAGTGGGAAACCACGGAAAACCATTTCCAGGGTGGAAGGAAGGAAGGAAGGAAGCTTGTAGTTTAACGTGACCGTTAATCTCGCGATCATAAGCCACGGGACCTCCGTTTTACGTGGAATCCGAACCACAGGACATGGCATTTCACTTCGAAAATCTCACATGCATTGACCGGGAATCGAACCCGGTCCGCCTTGGTGAGAGGCATACAGCTTGACCGCTGCGCCACCACGCCCCCTTTTTTCCAGGGTGGCTGAGGTGGGAATCGAACCCACTTATTCTCATATTTGCTTCACGAGGCTACGTGTACCCAATTTCTGCCCACAGACAAGTATTACATTTCTTGGCACAGCTGGGAATCGAACCCGGACCTCCGGAGCAACACTTCGATATGTTATGTTAATATTCATGCCAGTTTTTTTAATTTTCTGCCATTACAGGTCACGTGGCATAACGTACCAATTCGATCCTATTCTCTTTATAAATCATCAAAATTCAGCGTACTCTTCACAAAAATACGTCGTAAGGCAAAAAATGTGGCAATGTAGTTACATCCCGACTAAAATGGAATGTGGGCTTTCGTTCAAAAAAGTATGCCTACTACTGGATTCGAAGCACCGATCTACCCGCTCGCGCCCACCTCGTACGGTCAGGCTTTAACCCTCTCAGCCACCAACCCATGGTAGACATTGCACGCTAAACGTGCTGTAGTTACTGTAGCCGTCCCACCTCAAACGTTTAAGTCCATGTCAAAGTCTTAAGTCATGGTTTATGGTGTTGATTTAACTTTCTACTATCACAGATCACGTGGCGTGAGCTATTATTCGATCATATCACGTGTATGTGTGTTATTTCAAGGAGCAGTAAGTCATATGTTAGTAGAATGGGCCATAGTATTTGGCGGGGAAAAGTTTAAGGTCGGTTTTTCTTTGCTAGAGCCATGACCCTACATTGCTGACACACAGTCAGAGCGCAGAGCAATATCGACCATCGGGAGAAATGCGATGTTAGTTGGGTTTCATAAAACTAAATAATAAGGGGCGGGTGGACCACACTGTATATATATATATATATATACATACATAAATCTATATATATAAAAATCAATGTAACGTGATAGTTTGTATGTGGGTGGGTATGTATGTCTCCTATGCGTTCATATACCATTCGTCCGATTGCGATGAAACTTGGGTGAGATGTTGAGTACACTCCAAGGAAGGTTTCTGACTTAGTAAATCCATTTTACAATAGGTAGCGCACGCATAGATTCAACAAATGAGCGACGATGCGCGAAGCATTTCAACAAAGTCCCGTATGTGTTCATATACCATTCGTCCGATAGCGATGAAACTTGGGTGAGATGCTGTGTACACTTACGTGAAGGTTTCAAAATTAGTGAATACATTTCACAGTAGATAGCGCACGAGTAGATTCAACAAATGAGCGACGACACGCAATGCGTTTCAACCAAGTCCCGTATGCATTCATATACCATTCGTCCAATAGCTATGAAACTTGCGTAAAATGTTGTGTACACTGCAGGGAAATTTTCTGGCTTAGTACATCCACTTTACAATAGGCAGCGCACGAGTAGATTCAACAAATGAGCTACGGCGCGCGAAGCATTTCAACAAAGTCACGTTTGCGTTCATGTACCATTCGTCCGATAGCGATGAAACTAGGCTGAGATTTTGTGTGCACTCCAGGGAAGGTTTCTAGCTTAGTAAATCCCTTTAAAAATAGGTAGAGCACGAGTAGAATCTACAAATGAGCAACGGCGCGCGAAGCGTTTCAACAAAGTGCCATATAATTTCATATACCATTCATCCGATAGCGATGAAACTTGGGTGAGATGTTGTGTACACTCCAGGGAAGGTTTCTGGCTTAGTACATACATTTAACAATAGGTATCGCACCAGTAGATTCAACAAATGAGCGATGACACGCGAAGCGTTTCAACAAAGTCCCGTATAAAGTCATATACCAGTGGTCTGATAGTGATAAATGTTTGGTGAATTGTTGTGTACACTCCAGGAAAGGTTTCTGGCTAAGTAAATCCATTTTACAATACGAAGCGCACGTTTATATTCAACAAATGAGTGACTACGCGCGAAGCGTTTCGACAACGTCCCGTATACGTTCACATAACATTCATCCGATTGCGATGAAACTTGGGTGAGATGTTGTGTACACTCCAGGGAAGGTTTCTGGCTGAGTACATCCATATTACAATATGTAGCGCAAGAGCAGAATCAACAAATGAGCGACGACACGCGAAGCGTTTCAACCAAGTCCCGTATAGATTCATGTACCATTCGTCCGTAGCTATGAAACTTGGGTGAGATTTTGTGTACACGTCATGGAAAATTTCTGGCTTAGTAAATCCACTATACAATATGCAGCGCACAAGTTGATTCAACAAATGAGGGACGACGCGCGAAGCGTTTCAACAAAGTCCCGTATAAGGTCATATACCATTCTGCCGTTAGCGGTGAAACTTGGGTGAAATATGGTGGACACTCCAAGGAAGGTTTCTGGCTTAGTAAATACATTTCACAGAAGGTAGCACACGAGTAGATTCGACAAATGAACGACGACACGCGGAGCGTTTCAATACAGTCCCCTATGTCTTCATATCCCATTAGTCCGATAGCGATGAAACTTGGGTGAGATGTTGTGGACACTTACGTGACGGTTTCTAACTTAGTAAATACATTTTACAGTAGGTAGCGCACGAGTAGATTCAACAAATGAGTGACGGAGCGCGAATCGTTTAAACAAAATCAGGTATGCGTTCATATACTATTCATCCGATTGCGATGAAACATTGATCAGTTATTGTGTACCCGCCAGGGAAGGGGACTTAGTAAATCCATTTCACAATAAGTAGCGCAAGAGTAGATGCAACAAATGGGTGACGACGCGCGAAGCGTTTCAACAAAATCCCCTATTGCGTTCATATAACATTCTTCGATTGCGATGAAACCTTGATGAGTTATTGCGTACACGCCAGGGAAGGGCTTCGACTTCGTAATACATTTCTCAATAGGTAGCGCACGAGTATATTCAACAAATGAGTGACAGCGCACGAATCGTTTAAACAAAAACCCCTATACGTGCATATACCATTCATCCGATTGCGATGAATCATTGATGAGTTATTCTGTACACGCCAGGGAAGGGTTTCGACTTAGTAAATCCATTTCACAATAGGTAGCGTACGAGTAGATTCAACAAATGAGTGACAGCGATGAAACTTTTGAAA
The DNA here is from genome assembly GCA_946902985.2 of Meconema thalassinum. Taxonomy (NCBI): domain Eukaryota; kingdom Metazoa; phylum Arthropoda; class Insecta; order Orthoptera; family Tettigoniidae; genus Meconema; species Meconema thalassinum. Next base: position 1,988,253,903 of record OX336388.2, read on the forward strand.
GTTGTTGTGCACGCTCCCACGAATGGTTCTAAATTAGGAAATCCATTTTACGATAGCTTAGAGGCAGTTAACATGTTGTGTATCCAAAAGTACTTCAAGAAACAGAATTTCAACGCCAACACTTTCTTTGATTGGCATTGCAACGCATGCCGGGTACAGCTTGTTATATATAAACTTTTGAACTGACGGTGGTTTTGGGGTCTGGGGGATGTGAAACGCGAAGATATGTCGAAATTTTCCGGAAGTCGAAACATGGTACCCATTGCAATAGTTAGCTTTCTAATGAAATCTACCTAAAATTAGACGTTCGACGCGAAGTTGAAACCAGTGCAGTTAGTTCGAAACGCAGCATTTTTGTCTCGGCTTGTTATAGCTAGAGATAGTGTTAGTCTTCATTATTAAGGAGCAGTGAACTCAGTCTTCACTAGGACTTGTGATATTTCAATGCCAATACAAGACTATATTCTTCAATAGTTCAGTACAGTCTATATATGGTAATCATGACTACAGAACAGAGTTTGAACGGACGAGTACTTCATCACGACATGTTAATGTCGCGGATGGGCTAAGATGGAAGGAAAGAATGCAATACAATAGAGGAGTTGACCACCTAGGATGATCACTAACATCAATTATGAAATACTACAACAGTAGAAAGCTTTTTAAGAAGAGATGGAAGGCGCTTTGTAAAAGTTGACTGTACATTCATACTGTGACTACATGAACTATAATGGCATTCCACGAATAGGCTACAGAACATCTTAGGAACGTGTAAGAACAATGAACTTGTTGCGCGAACAGCTGTTTTACTTTTAAACCTTCGAGATCGGGGTTCGGTTCTCTTCAAGATCCAGTCGTTTCGAGAACTACGCGACCTGATGAACGAGGGTTCGGTTCCAAAACGAGAACAGTGAGTATTAAGCATATTCCAATTTCAACGAGATGGCATCGTACAAGGTAGCTGAAAACTATTTTTCACAAGTAGACAGTATGGATTAGACATACGTTAGAGTGGTCTTTTTTCACCAATTTTTCTTAAGTAGTTAGAAAATGCATTCCAGGGCTAGACCCGATACTTCATCGCTTCTGTCCTGTAGTGTATTTTATTAGCCTACTTTCGATTTTTGCAAAAAATGAAAGTAGACTTATGAGATCAACACAGGGCGAAAAAAGTGTGTCTGTCTGTGTGTGTGTATGTGTGTGTGTGAGTCTGTGTGTGTGTGTCTGTGTGTGTGTGAGTGTGTGTACTCTGAATGTCTGTCCCCCCAATCAATTCGAACACGGTGAATGCGAATTGAACGAAATTTGGTACAAAGGTAGCACTAGCAAAGGACACCTCAGTGTCATATTTTATATCGCCGCCATCTTGACGGAAACGTAATGGCGGCCACACAAATGTTCAAAGCTTAAATCAAATTACAACTAACCTAATCATCCGATCTCTACCAAATTTTGCAACAACATACCTTTATGGGGGGAGCATCCTTTGACCAAACCAATAGGCCATAAGCGTAATAGTTTGCGGATGGCGGCCATCTTTGTGTGAAAATCGATTACCCCTATTAATTCGAACACGGTGCAACCGAATGGAACGAAATTTGGTACAGAGGTAGTACTAACAAAAGGCACCTCAGTGTCATGTTTTATATCGCCGCCATCTTGACGTAAACGTAATGGCGGCCACACAAATGTTCAAAGCTTAAATCAAAATTACGACTAACCTAATCATCCGATCTCTACCAAATTTTGCAAAAACATACCTTTTTAGAGGAAGCATCCTTTGACCAAATGACTAGGTCATTAGCCTAATAGTTTGCGGATGGCGGCCATCTTTGTGTGAAAATCAATTCCCCCTATTAATTCAAACACGGTGAAACCGAATGGAACGAAATTTGGTACAGAGGTAGCACTAGCAAAGGGCATCTCAGTGTCATGTTTCATATCACCGCCATATTGACAGAAACGTAATGGCGGCCACACAAATGTTCAAAGTTTAAGTTAAATTACGACTAACATAACCATCCGATCTCTACCAAACTTTGCAACAACATTCCTTTATAGAGGGAGCATGCTTTGACCAATCTAATAGGTTATTAGCCTAATAGTTTGCGGCTGGCGGCCATCTTTATATCAAAATTGATTCCCCCTAATAATTCGAACACGGTGGAACCGAATGGAACGAAATTTGGTACAGAGGTAGCACTAGCAAAGGGCACCTCAGTGTCATGTATTATATCGCCGCCATCTTGACTGAAACGTAATGGCGGCCACACGAATGTTCAAAGCTTAAATCAAATTACGGTTAACCTAATCATCCGATCTCTACCAAATTTTGCAACTACATACCTTTATGGAGGGAGCATCCTTTGACCAATCTAATAGGTCATTCGCCTAATAGTTTGCGGATGGAGGCCATCTTTGTGTCAAAATCGATTCCCCCTATTAATTCGAACACGGTGGAACCGAATGAACGAAATTTGGTACAGAGGTAGCACTAGCATAGGGCACCTCAGTGTCATGTTTTATATAGCCGCCATATTGACAGAAACGTAATGGCGGCCACACAAATGTTCAATGCTTAAATCAAATTACGATTAGCCTAATCATCCGATCTCTAGCAAATTTAGCAACAACATACCTTTATGGAGGGAGCATCATTTGACCAAACTAATAGGTCATCAGCGTGATATTTTGCGATGGCGGCCATCTTTGTGTGAAAATCGATTCCCCTTATCAATTCGAACACGGTGAAACCGAATGGAACGGCATTTGGTACAGAGGTAGCACTAGCAAAGGGCACCTCAGTGTCATGTTTTATATCACCGCTATCTTGACGGAAACGTAATCGTGGCCACCCAAATGTTAAAAGCTAAAATGTAATTACGACCAACCTAATAATCTAGTCTCTACCAAATTTTGCAACACCATATCTTTATGTGGGAAACATATTCAGACCAAACTGCAAGAACATCAGCCCAATAGTTTGCAGATGGTGGCCAAGTATGTGTGCAAATCGATTCCCCCTATCAATTCAAACACGGTGAAACCGAATTGAACGAAATTTGGTACAGAGGTAGCACTAGCAAAGGGCACCTCATATTCATGTTTAATATCCCTATAGCACGTTGTATTTCAACAAGCTACTACAACCAACATTCGATCATACTCCTTGAAAAGGACAAAGAGTTATAACAATACCCATGCATTTAGGAGAAAGTAGTCTATATGTTCTTTACTGAACATCTTGTTTTGTAGTTAACATTAATATTTTATAATGCTATTTTCAATGCATTACTTTACCCTTTTTCTTATTAAATTTTGGGCATTTAATAGAACATTATAGTTTGTTGAGAAGACATATATGAAGATTAGGAAGAAGACTGCGATAACTTTATATAAGAATAGTTGTTAGCAAGCATATGTCCAATACGCCACGTATATTTGAAGATTATTTGAACAAACACTTCTACAATTTTGAATTATGAATCAGAACACTTATGCATTTCATGCTAGTTTCTTTAATAGACGTGTGGTTCTATTTTTCGTTGAGTGCAGTATAGATATGGAAACATAATGATTTCTAGAGTGGATATTTGCGATTTTTGGATTAATTTTTGGGAATTCACAGTTTTTGAGATTTTTTTTTTTTTTTTTGAATTTTTAGACACTTTTTAGTTCGTTCAGTTTTTCTTATTTCATGATTCTTTTGTTGAACTCCATCCTAGTTAAGCGTCAGATTCAAACGGTCTACGTGTACCTTCTTAAGACAGGATTTTTACCATGGTGTAGTATCTTTCGTGTTTCTTTGGGGGAGGATCTCCAGTCGAATTTTGTTTAGTCAAAAGCTGAATCGTTCTTTTTGCAGTGATCTATCTACAATTTCTTGAAAGAAATATTTATGAACATGAGAATACATTGAGAAATAAATAAATATTATAGAAAGATTGTATAAAATATTTTCGTTATAAAGCGAAATGATGATGTTGAAAATTCTCAAGCACTGTTATTTGAACAGCTGAATACATTATATTTGTCTCAGTTCTGATAAAAATTGTCCATGATACTTTAACTTATGTCAATTTGAAGCATGATATTTTACGACTGTTATGTAAAAGCTTATTAAATCTTAATAATGTTTAGAAGAATATTTACAAGCTATTGAGAGCTTATGTATGAATAAAGCAACGATTGTTTGCGGAATTTGAATATAATAAGGGGATATTAGACATCGATGGATGGTCTATATCTTATTTTTCCAGTATAAATTAGCTATTGAGCTATTACTGAGTGCACTTATGTGTATATTTTGAACGTGCAGTATAGTCACGATTATAGATACTAGAAGGCTAGTATAAAGTAATGAATCCAACATTTAAGTAAAACTAGCATTGTAATAATTAATCTGGAATGGATTGTTCGAATTGATGACATTTTTTTTAGAAAAAAAAGGTCTAATTGGAAAGACGAGTAATAATATTTGTATAATCATGTAATAATAATGACTGAAAGCTTAAGAGATAATAATATGATTAATTGTGAGATTTAAAATGTTGTTAACATTTTTATGCAATGACAATGCGTTCGATTAACTTAACCGTTCGTCGAATAAGACATTATATGAACATAACAAGTGCACTAGAATACTTATTGATGGAGTTGAATATATAAAACACGAATAATTTGAACGTGAACTAAAATGTAAAAATGTAAATATTGCCATAAACTTACAAGGGTTATTTAATATGTGTAACAAGGGAATATAAACATGTTTAAATTTATTAAGATTGTTTTACATGCGTTAATGATGCTATAATTTTAATAGCATATTTAGCAAGATTCAATGCTAATGTCATTAAGACGTTATTACGCTTCAGTGGAGGCAGATATTTTTGTTCAGTGGAGAGGTATTCCACATTGCAGCAGTTTTTGGATAAATAAACTGTTGGTTGATTTTAAATGCTTCAGATGTCTTGGTCATTTATACTAGAAACAGGATGTGCTACGAGGACCAGTGGGTCAGTTTATAGAATGCTTAGCATTACGCCCGAGATTAATTTAATTATTTTCAGAGTCTTGTTAGCTCACTTTGAGCTATTTTTCGTTTTTATTTCAACGACCACTGGCATTTTCTTATCGCATTCTTTATAAGAGAGGTATCCTTATTCCTGGTTGATCCTAGTTGGTAGAGTTTTGGGGGTTATTTCAGCCGGGTACTTCCAGATTCTACGATCCAGCTGTTCCATCGGGTTTCAACAGGTAAGACCACGTGGATACGGGTACAATACCATCCCGGCATTCACCCGAAGACGGAGTGGGAAACCACGGAAAATCAATTCGAGGATGGCTGAGGTGGAATTCAAACCCCCTCTACTCATTTGGACCACCCGAGGCTGAGTAGACCCCGTTCCAGTCCTCATACCACGTTTGAAATTTCGTAGCAGAGCCGGGAATCGAACCTCGGACCTCAGGGGTAGTAGCAAAGCATGCTGACCACTACACCACGGAAACGACCGGCACAATTAAGGAAATTGCTTAATTTTACGTTGTTTACAAATTAATATGTAAAAGCTGAATAGAACCAAATTGTTTATTGCGAATTAAGATACAATGCATTACCATGGGGAAGTACATTTGATTCCTGGAATCTTAGGTGACCGCTAAGAAACATTTTCAAAATTAACAATCTAAAATTTTCTACAAGGATTAACCCCATAGGCAAAAATTGAGGGTACGGAAGAGAGGAGGGGGTCTGTGCCACCCCAATACATCTGTATATAAGAAGAGATGTACAAAGATATAGTATTTATAACTACCGGTACCTTTTTAAAGAATAGAGCAATAAATACACTCGTATCACCATCACTTACACGTTTACTTCCTTCCTCCGCATTGTATTTTAGCCTACTTTTCACATTTTGCAAAAATGAGGAAAAAGTAGACTTATGAGATCGATCCGGAGAAATGTGTGTCTGTCTGTCCTTCTGTCTGTCTATCGGTCTGTGTCCCCCTATCAACTCCTAAATGGCTGCAGCAATCGAAACCAAATTTGGCATGAGTAAAGATCTATGCCGGAACATCTCAATGCCATACTTGAAAATGATGTCAGTGCTACCAACAGATGAAAAGCCGCAATTGAAATGTGAGCTCCATGTTGGATATCTTGGAAGGTATACATGGGAAATATTCCAAAATTGGCACACATATAGATAATAATACGTCAGTTTAATTTTTAGGAGGCCATACATGACAGTGTTACCAAAATGATTCTAAGCCTACTGATAAGTCGAATTTTTAAATGCATATAGCTCCTACACTTTCAATTGGATTTTTTACCAAATTTCGTATGTACTATGTGTAGATAGACAGATATGACTGAGCGTAATCTTAAGAGCCACCAGGACTGTCAACTGTTAATAAATGCTCTCTCTATTGTTTTTTTTTTTCATATACCAATATATCAGAAAGTATGCGAGCCAACAGCCGTAAACGTGGCACACGTCTAGTACCTGACATTCTAGAGTAGTTTGTAGTAACTAATGTATGTCAGTGCTACCAACATGATTCTAAGCCTGCTGATAGGACCAATTTTTAAACACATGTAACTTCCATACTATCAATTGGATTTCAACCAAATTTTGTATGTACTATGTGTACCATAGATATGACTATGCGTATTCTTAAGAGCAATCAGAACTGCCAGCTGTTAATAAATGCTGTCTCTATTTTTACCCTAATATCAATATATCAGAAAGTATGCAAGCCAACAGCTCTAAACTTTGCGTACGTATAGTACCTGACACTCTAGATTAATTTAGAGTAACTAATATACGTCAGTACTGCCAACATGATTCTAAGCCTGCTGATAGGTCCAATTTTAAAATACATGTAACTTCTATACTAACAAATGGATTTCATCCAAAATTGGCACAACAATAGATCATTATATCTCAGATTATTTCTGGCCAGCACATGCATGACATTGTTGCCAACATGATTTTACGCGCACTGATAGATCCAATGTCTAACTGCATGTAACGTCCATGCTATCCATTGGACTTCAACCAAATTTTGTATACTGTACTTAAGAGATGGAACCAAGAATATATTCAGTCACAAGGGCTGCCAACTATAGTGTTCTATTAGGCTATATTATGCCAGTTATATTTCGAACTAATTAGAAATTTCGATATTACCAACTTAATTTCGTCATTATTCTAGATAGGTCCATGTAGATTAATCATTGGCATGAATCTTAAATTTTAAGAAAAGTAGGCTCTTTAGTTCGTCACGGAAGTTCTTGTTTTCTCATCCGTTTAGTTTGTCTGTTTCGTTGACTAGTTTTTGTGTAGATCCACGACCGACTCTCGCCGAGGAAGCAGATTGAAATGCACTATTATCATTTTTCAATCGCTTATCCTCCAAGCTCGGCTTCACCCACGGTCTCTATGAGGGGTTATTCCTCTACCGTCGCAAAGACGGTGTCTGGCAGCTGAACACATTTTGTCAGCAGATATAACTGGTGACAGGCCGATCACCCAGGTGACCGCTATCTTTTGTGTAGTGAGAGTCAGGAAAGGAATTATGGAAGGAATTCTGCATTGGACCTGTTGAAAGAAACCGTCCCGGAATTTGCCTGCTTAATGAAAATGGGTAACTAGAAACCCATTTTCAGGACGGCCGAGGTGATAATCGAACCCACTCTCTCCCGATGCCAGCGGGACACGAGCTGGCGCGTTAGAGCTCTCGGCAACCGTGGCTGGTTTATTCTTTATTTTCCATCTATATTGTGACAGATGTGAAGATTACCGTACAATCAGCTTGATTACTCATGCTTCAAAGACCCTGTCTAGAATAATTTACAAGAGGATTGAAAGCCAGATAGAAACGGAGTTGGGTGAAGACCAGTTTGGTTTCAGGAGAAATGTAGGAACAAGGGAAGCTGTACTAAGTATTAGGCTGATTTTGGAAGGTAGAATAAGGAAAGATAAGAGAACGTTCATGGCATTTGTAGACTTAGAAAAGGCTTTTGATAACGTTGATTGGACTAAATTGTTTGACATTTTGAAATCTATTGGAATAAAGTACAGGGATAGGAGGGTGATATACAATATATACAGAAACCAGACAGCAGTCATTCGAGCTGAAGGACATGAGAGAGAAGCTGGTATTCAGAAAGGTGTAAGGCAAGGCTGCTACTTATCACCCATACTTTTCAATCTTTACATTGAACAAGCAATGAAGGAAATTGGAGAAAAATTTAAAGTGGGAGTGAAGATTCAAGGAGAAATAATTTCTACTCTGAGATTTGCTGATGACATCGTCATCTTGGCCGACAAGCCTGAGGATTTGAATGAGTTTTTGAATGGTATGGATTCCGTCTTACGGAAGGAATTCATGATGAAAATTAATAAATGTAAAACAAAAATACTGGAATGCAGCCGAAATAAATCAGAAACCTCTATGGAGATCAAATTGGCCGGTGAAAAGCTGAAGGAAGTAGGAGACTTCTGTTACTTAGGAAGCAGAATAACCAGTGATGGACGAAGCAAAGAGGATATAAAAAGTAGGTTGGCTCAGGCAAGGAAAGCCTTTCTACAAAAAAGGAATCTGTTGACATCGAATATAGATTTAGGTATTAGGAAGTCATTTTTGAAAGCCTTTGTCTGGAGCGTGGCGCTCTATGGAAGTGAAACTTGGACTATTGGTGCAGCAGAAAAGAGGAGAATTGAAACATTTGAAATGTGGTGTTACAGGAGAATGATGAAGGTCAGATGGGTAGATAGGGTTACAAACGAAGAGGTATTATGGCGAGTGGGAGAGGAGAGATGTTTCTGGCGACTGCTAATGAAGAGAAGAGATAGGTTGGTAGGACACATACTAAGACACCCAGGAATAGCAAGCTTAGTTATGGAAGGAAGGGTCGAGGATAAGAACTGTAGGGGTAGACCAAGGTTAGAATATGTTAAACAGATTGCCTCGGATGTAGGGTGTGGTAGCTATGTAGAAATGAAACGATTAGCTCAGGACAGGGAGGCGTGGAGAGCTGCATCAAACCAGTCAAAAGACTGAAGACTCAAACAACAACGTATTGTTTGCACTCTTTGTACAACAGACGACCTGAAAGCCTCCTCGGTGATAACATTTATAAAAGTTCAGTAATCCAACGTAAAAATTAGAAGAATGTGGAGAATATTAACTGTGCTTTCAACAAGTGGCATCACTTTTTTCTAGCTAATAATTTACCGTACTGAATGCTATATTTGTACACGCAAAGGAAGGAAGCTTGTAGTTTTAGGTGACCGTTAATTTTGCAATCATGAGTCAATGGACCCCTCAGCACGTGATTTATTTCACTTCAAAAATCTTACTTGCATTGACCAGGAATCGAGCCCAGTTCACCTTGGTGAGAGACAAGCTGCTTGACCACTGCACTACCACATCCCATAGTATGAGTACAAATTATTATGGAAAAGCTGAATAGAACCAAATTGTATAGGCCAATTGCAAATTAAGATACAATGCATTACCATGGGGAAGTACATTTGAGGCAGAGTCTCCGATCACCCAGGTGACCGCTATCTTTTGTGTAGTGAGAGTCAGGAAAGGAATTCTGGAAGGAAGTCTGCCGTGGACCTGTTGAAAGAAACCGTCCCGGAATTTGCCTGCTAATGAAAATGGGTAACCTTTCTTTGACGTATTTTGTCATGTATTCTCCAAAATGAGATCCTTTACGAACCAACATCGCATGAATTTACGCATTTTATTTTCTATTAGACAATAAATATTAAAAGACCAGTCTTTAAATAAGCAAAATGGTGTGATGTCGGAACTTAGCCTGATCTAAAACAAAATGTGTTACGGTTGCTTCTGTTGTTACTAGTAGTGTATGGGATACGAATATCTTAAATGGAAGATATTATTCCACAGCAAATCATCGATTGGAAATCATTAATTAATTAATTAATTTTCTGCCAGGTTAGCTGAATTGGCGGCCAAGTCTGATCTGGTTAGGGTGTTACAAAACGCAATATCTTCAGCAGCGTAGAGGAAATCTATAGGCTTCATTATTGAAGGTACTATGAACTAAGTGCCAATAATGATTTAGGTTCTGAGTAGGGGGGTAGTGGTGCTTCTAACTCACCCATTTTATTTGTACCCGACTGTACATGTTAACATAATGAATATCTCTCGAACGCAAGGTCCGATTTTGACAAATGAGGTGTCGTTGGACTCGAGCTGACGCCCTCTTTCCAATGGACAACTTATTTCAACCCCAAAATAAAACCTACCCCTACTAGGGGATGAAATTGTAATTTTTTAGTGAAAGTCATTTTACAAATGCAACAGACATGAGGGGCGATACCACTATGAACTTAAACGTTGTTGCTCATATAGCGCATGCGTTTTGCTGGATGCCGCTATGAATTAACATTTTTGTTTTTTACGCATGCGCACTTGGGATTTTTTTAAGAGGGCGAGCTCTTTGAAAAAATGATTTATAAGAAGGGGTTTTGGTGGTGAGGAGAGAACCAGATAGTCGCCTACTTTCCTACGAAGTTTGCCGATATCTCTCGAACGCAAGGTCTGATTTGGACGTGTGACGTGTCAAATCGCTTGTCTCGAAGCCCTATATATGTTATTAATAGGTTAAAGTTTTGAGAATGAGGGAAACAGGCTTTTTGGGGGTAAAAACGTGATTTCAGACTTTTTACGATATTTCACGAATGCATGGTCGGATTTGGTCCTATGACGTGTCAAATGGCTTGTCTCGAAACAATCTTTATTTTGGTAATAGGTTAAAGTTTTTGAGAATGAGGGAAACAGAATTTTTTGGTGTAAAACTGTGATTTTAGACTTTCTGTTATATCTCACAAACCAATAACGCCAGAGCCGTATACGAGGAGTCGTAGGACTCGGGGTGACGCAACCCACACCTCCACACTCCTCCCCCTTTCGAATATAGTATTTATGTTTTAAAAAAATTGCGAAAGTGTCTAACGACACTTTTGTTGAAAACATTTTAGTTTTTAAAACTTTTTTTTTAATCTGTTTATAATGTTCATGAAGAGTGGTTGTAGATAGAAAGAGACGATACCACTGGGCACGTGTTTCAACGAGGCTATTATTGGCCACGGTGGTGATATACCAATACAGTATTCGCTATATCGATGAGACGGCGGGTCGAGGGTTCGTTTTCCGATTTTTCCTATGATGGAATTCCTAATTCCTAAACCCCCTGAAGGGGGTCTTTAACATGTAAACGATTATGAGTGACATGACAAATGATAATTCCTTGATCAGATTACATTGGATTTAGATAGAACAAACAGAACATGGTTATATGTTGCTTGAAGTGAGTATAGAAAACAAACTAGGTGGGGCAGACTGACAGGATGTGGATGTTATTTGAGCTTATTGGAATGCATTGACTTGACTTGACAACAGGGCAACGAAAAAAGCACAGAGATGCTGAGGACACTTGAAGGTCAAACGATACGGCAAACATGGTGGGAGGGGGAAGCGAGGATGATGTCGCCGATCATGTTCAATGTTCAATGGATGAATTTATATTTTGCGAAGCATTGTTCGGAGAGGGTCATGTGACGACTTGTTATAAGGGTATTTATTTTTCCGATCTTTCCAATGGTGGACTCATTGATTGAAATAATCCAAAACTGCTAGAGCATGGCCTTGAGATTTTATAAACTGATAATGGGATTTTGACATACAAGGTCCCCCAGAACTTGACATGATGTCATTCTTTTTATGGCTTATGAATTTCCCCAAAAAATACCCAAAACAACAAGATCATGGACTTTTGCTTTTCTTAATATATTGCAAACCCATAATAGCCCAGTCATATGGTAGTTTTGACCAAAAAAAATTAGGGTAGAAGGTTTCTCGACGGATTCTTATGTTTTTCGGTGTGCTGAATCCGAATCTGAAGTTTGCCAACAAAAAAAATGACGGCTTCACAGTGAAAATCGCAAAAAATCCTAAAAATTTCGGATTTTTTTCACAAAATCGCTTATAAGTTAAAAAATATGCAACCTAGTGAATTTCTCATTATTTACGAAATTAAAGTGGACAAAATTTCTTTCAAAATGCACTGGGCACTTAAAGTTTTTGAGTGCAGGGTATCGCCGCTAGAGCGCGCTGAAAAAGAGCGACGTTTTGGCACTTGGGCAAAAACGAGAGAAACTCACCCCTAACTAGCCCCAGACACTTTCTAATCGTGTTTCCTCCATTAATACGTGTTTTATTCATGTTCTATGGTGGTATCATGACTGAAAGTTCGTTGAAAAAAAAATTGATAAATTAATATATTCAAGTTAAGTCATATGTACTTATCCACCTAATGGTAAAGTGTGAAAGTGATGAGGTGAGTAATGTAAAACAGTTTTTGTGATTTTCACTCAACATCTCACCATGTCACACATATCTCACACATTCCTAAAGAGATATATTTAATATATTGATAGTGTGAAACCGGAGTCGTTTCCCCTTTGTGTGAAATGTTCACCCTCAAGCCCTCAATAGGAAGGGTCCCTTTTTTGCCGACACATCTGTCCTTGACAGGTCCCCCTACATGCCTCCGGCCAACTCCTCTGCCATTCGTGTTTAGTTTAGTTTGCTCTCTCCTCCTCGTGGGACTGCTAAGCGTTCTTCTTCGGATTTCTGCCGTTCGTTCAGTGTTTTCAAGTGAACTAATGTTAATATTAGTGAATATGTGAGGGACGAAAATGTTGCGTCGTGAATGTGCAATTTGTGAGGAGCCTCTGGATGATCAAACTCGAACTTTCTTTCAAACGACAAGAACAAGAGTAGATTCACAGAGCTCCTCTGAGTGAGGCAGGGATTGAATCACGACAAGCCATTGAGGATGCTGATGCCCTGATCATAAGAACGGCTCAATCCATAGCTTACACGCATGGCACAGTTGCAGTGGTGGGAGAAGATGTTGACCTTCTCGTCATCATGATAGGCATCCGCACTTCTCCTAACGTGTTCTTCCTGAAACCAGGAAAAGGAAAAGTACTACTGACGCTATATAGCCCTGGCAGCTCGCTAGAGGAGCCCCTGAGCCATCATATTTTATTCCTCCACGCTGTCAGTGGTTGTGACTCCACATCCGCCATGTTCAACCAGAGTAAGACGAAATTCTTGAAGACCCTCAAGAAGAACCCAGATCTTGTAAACTACCATGAGCATTACATGGACCCACAGCACAAGTCGAGGAGCTAGTGAATGCTGGCGAAAAATTTCTAGTGGCCTTATATGGTGGTGACCACCATACCACTCGTCTAAACGAACTGAGATACAAGCTGTACCTCAGTACAGCATATAAAGTCACCGGAAACATGACCTCGATCCCTCCCACTGAAGCTGCAGCCCGTGAGCACTTTCTGCGAGTTTACCACCAGATCCAGCAGTGGCTGACAATCAGCTCAACCCAGAACAGTGGGGGTGGAAGTCATCGAGGAACGGCCTCACCCCCACGAGAACAGCTAAGGCCCCAGCTCCTGACAAGCTTCTCTGCAAGGTCTCTTGCAAATGCAAAGGCGGTTCTCGAAGAACCTGCGGTTGTCGACGTGTGGGTCTATATTGCTCTGGGCTTTGTACCATCTGCGAGGGAAACTGTCTGAACCTTGACAACTCATGCGACATCGACAATGAAGGTGACCCTGATGACCCTTCTCCGGTTGAGTCACCACCTACAATCCTGGATACATCAGCACAAGGTAAATAGCATGTTTGTACACCACCTTATTCCAATGCGGTCTGCTTACTTCACCCTCTAATGTATTCGTACGATTTCTTTTTTAGAGTTGTCCGAGGATCCTGACGATTCCATCTCGGTCGAATCACCAACGACGATAGCGGAGACTTCAGCAGAAGGTAAACTGCCTGTTTGTAATACACCCTATTTCACTGGGTTTCGAACAGTTTTCCAACTCGACACCTGAAAGTATTGTGGACAATAATTTGTACAATTCCTTTTCCAGTGGAGTTACCGACCGGTAGCGATCAACCGGGACCTTCTGATCGGTAACCGGAGGCTGCTCCATCAAGGCCAAAAAGGAGGAAGCTCAATTAAAGAATTGAAATCAATTGTAATGTAATAATAGTTAATTGCAATTACATTCCTTTTCATTATATTCATTTAATTTAATTTTTAAATAAATAATAAAACGGCTTGATCGGTCCTTTATGAATTCCTACCACTCCGTGGGCAATGTTTTTCAAGGGCTTCGTAATCTTGTAACCACCATAGAGCATGAATAAAACACGTATTCATGGAGGAAACATGATAAGAAAGCGTCTGGGGCTAGTTGGGCTGAGTTTCTCTCGTTTTTGCCTAAGTGCCAAAACGTTGCTCTTTTTCAGCGCGCTCTAGCGGCGGTGCCCTGCACTCAAAAATTAAAAGTGACCAGTGAATTTTGAAGGAAATGTTGGCTACTTTAATTTTGTAACTAATGAGAAATTCACTAGGAAGCATACTTTTCAACTTATAAGCAATTTTGTGAAAATAGTCCGAAATTTTTAGTTTTTTTCTGCTATTTTCACTTGAAGCCGTCATTTTTGTTGTTGGCAAACTTCAGATTCAGATTCAGCTCACCGATAAACATAAGAATCCGTCGAGAAACCTTCTACCCTAATTTGTTTTGGTCAAGACTACCATTTGACTGGGCTATTAGGAATGTGTGAGATATGTGTGACATGGTGAGATGTTGAGTGAAAAATCACAAAAACTGTTTTACATTACTCACCTCATCACTTTCACACTTTACCATTAGGTGGATAAGTTCAGATGGACTTAACTTGAATATATTAATTTATCAAATTTTTTTCCAACGAACTTTCAATCATGTTACCAGCATAGAACATGAATAAAACACGTATTAATGGAGGAAACACGAATAGAAAGTGTCTGGGGCTAGTTAGGGCTGAGTTTCTCTCGTTTTTGCCTAAGTGCCAAAACGCCGCTCTTTTTCAGCGCGCTCTAGCGGCGATACCCTGCACTCAAAAACTAAAAGTGCCCAGTGCATTTTGAAAGAAAATTTGTCTACTTTAATTTTGTAAATAATGAGAAATTCACTAGGTTGCATATTTTTCATCTTATAAGCGATTTTGTGAAAGAAGTCCGAAATTTTTAGGATTTTTTGCGATTTTCACAGTGAAGCCGTCATTTTTTTGTTGGCAAACTTCAGATTCGGATTCAGCACACCGAAAAACATAAGAATCCGTCGAGAAACCTTCTACCCTAATTTTTTTTTGAAACAGGCACTTCTGAGCACCAAATGACTGGGCTATAATGTAAGATGTTTACTGTGAGTGACGAAACCAAGCTAGGTAAAGAAAGAATTATTGTAGGCTACATGTATGGTGACTGACACGTCTTTGACCATTGGAACTTGTTTTCAGATCTGACTGTGGTACATAGTGAACCCTTCAGTATCAGAGTGTTTATATGCAAGAATCTTTATCAAGGGGTCGCGCTCAGTTCATAGTGTGATATATACGTTCGCCAAACAACATGATCTACTGAGTGAAGGGTCATAAGATCAAAACTATATTTAAGAAAGGAAGTGACAAGACGTAAAATAATAACATAATTTAATGACTAATAGTGCATAAATGAATATAAATAACAACAATATTATTCCTCCCTGAATCTTCCCATGACAGAAATATACATAACGTTGAGGGATCAGACGGATCTCCTCCTCATAAAAGTGTGGATCCAAGTTCCACCAACTTGCATCAGGATTTTATGCACGCGTAATGACTAACTACGAGGAATGAGTACTTGGATGACTGTTCGTTTACAGCGGGTAACAGCCACGGTGCTTACGAACAATCATCTCGTAAATCAACGTTTACGGATATAGGACACAACACTAATAAAAACCCTTAAATTAATGCTGACACACAACCTAATAGCAAATATTTACAGGAATCTCCCTCGAGACCCTCTCCCCAGTGAGATAGCTCATCTGACAACGAGCTTGCCTGCAAGGCCAAATGCTCAAACAAACAAACAAGGAAACGCAGCGCCGCACGTGACCACTCGGAGTCACTGACACAAGACTAAAAATAAACCAACAACAAACAAAAAAACATATGCCTCACGGCTGACATTATTTTATATGAATAAAAAAAATTGCGATAAGATAACGATTCGGAGATTATAATGATTCGTAGGCAACTCCCATTTATTTAAACAATTATTTATCATCGATCAGTTCTTATTCTGTATTTCAACTATTAATACGGAGCCAACCTGTACTCCACTAATGACCTCGATGAAATCTGTTCAACCCGCCTTGTGAAAACAGGTTCCCCCTTCCTCTCAACTCTTGTCATCATCCAGCTCCGGTGTGTAAAAATAACTTGACCAACTGTCCCGTTATCTCGTAGAAATCTCAACCACATGCACATATGGCAAGACATTAATCGATATAGTCACACACGCCCTCGCAAGGTCACGATATGGACTCGGCATCAAGCTGACAGAAATCAGTCTACGCTGAAATTTCCGCTTGTAATGACCAATAAAACACACACACACTCATTGCTGGGAATGACATAACACTTTTCACACAGGTCGGTTGAATCAGATGCTCACAATTTATTTAAGAATATTAAAACCTATGAGGGAGCTGAATACTCTTCGCCACAATTCACATTGCACCAAAGGCAATAAACTCAATGAATCTGACCAATAATAAACACTACAAAGATCGATTTACCCGCCAATCTACTTTATGATTATATTAATTCAGTCCTACTTCTGAAACACAACATATCTCCGAGAGACGTTCCTTAACCGCATTGCGTAAACATATGCGAACACGGTCGTCCACATAGCCACGTTAATTATAACAAACAAACATGAACCTACGTCTACAAACAATTGTGCCAGCTGTTTCCATGCAAAATGTGTGTCAGACCAAAACTAAATGCACTACGTTAATCAACACAAGCAAGATATTTACAAACAAAATATGTCCCATATACCATAAATTGATTTGTCAGATAATAAGAATATTATTCAGTACTCATCCTCGGCCAGTCACCCGTCAGCGGACATCTGCAGCCATCTCCCTGATTAGATGCTTAGCTGCTCCGTGACATCTCGACAGAGTGTTCACAATTTTCTTCTTCCCAGTGCGACGTCATCTCGTGCTGATAAAAAAAATACACAGTTAATACACACGTTGTTTCCTTCTGCTAAATTCGCCGATCCAGGTACTCAGTTCCCTGGACTAGTCTATTTGCGAATTATCGACGAAACTGGCCCTATTTATTGTAGTGCTGGTGACTACCTAACACTCACTGAATTTAACACAACTTGTAGCCTCAAAATTATAACAGTGTCTTTATGACACAAACGTACAAGTGCCTCTCGACACACCAATGAAAATAACTTGTGTCCTCGGACACGCAGAATAAGTTATCTCTAACGTCCTCAGACGCACGAAATGTAATAATCATCTTGGCTCTTCACGCCACTTATAAATGAACAGGCCCTAAGTATCGATAGAGGGGGAAAATATATAAAAAATTCTCAAAATAATAGTAGTATAGGAATGAAACAAATATCACTGGACTCGTAAAAATGCGCAGGTCAAGAATATGCCCATTAATTCTAGAATCGATCGTAGAGATGTTGTCTAGCCGATCTCCCGCGTTAATGCTAGCTATCGCGTGCCCCAGCTAGACTTGGCGCGTTCATAAGCATTCATCTCCTATTGGTTCCACTTTTACGTTGCCTTCGCGGTTTTCATCAGACCTCGGCCTAGTAGGAGTGTCCAGTAGTACCATCAGCCACTCAAGTTACTACATTAAATTTTTTTTTAGGCGCGAATAGTACAATGAACATGCCACAAGCGTGTCTCACCACGCGTCCCTTCTATTCTGAGGTAGCCAGCACCTGTCCTTCTGAATCATCGATAGGCTCTTTTCTTTCATATTCCTTAAGTATTTAGCCTTTTGTCAAACTGCAGCAGGTATATCCCCACTGTCTCCAACAAATGCTTGAAGTTTCCTCATCTTCGTCTGGCTATTTCATGACACTGGTGGGAATATTAATTAATTGTAGAAATAAAACATCGAATCATTTATCCATCAGAGGATAAAGGGTTCAATAGGGAGTATAGGTTGTAGGCATGGCTTGACAAACGGTGTACACAAAATTCAATTTATCGATTCAAGAATTAAGAGTAGACTATCATTAATTAATTGGTTAAAGAGTGTAGCTAAAAATTAAAAAATGGTGACTACATTAAACTAAACTGATCCAAGTCGAATCAAACCCAACTGAACCAAACCAAGCCTAAAGCAAATCAAACCTAATCAAGAACAAGCCAAGGGCTTAAGTGTAAAACTTGTGGGGGAATGCAGTCATTGGCAATGTC
This sequence comes from Meconema thalassinum, assembly GCA_946902985.2. Classification (NCBI taxonomy): domain Eukaryota; kingdom Metazoa; phylum Arthropoda; class Insecta; order Orthoptera; family Tettigoniidae; genus Meconema; species Meconema thalassinum. The sequence goes on from OX336388.2 coordinate 1,988,272,325, forward strand.
TAAAGGAAGGGATAACGCTCTACCTTTAGAGGGTAAGGTAAAGCTAGCGCATGGTGCTAATGCATATTCCCAAGTACATGAACCACACACACACAACTATCCTAGGCTGTTTTTATGAGTTGACTGTTTAACTTACTCAGTGGTTACTGAGCAAGATGGTCGCTACACACAACATGCTTTAAATACTTGAGGCTACTAATCTATACACACACACACTCGCTTGTTCTAAACTAAACTGTCTTGCTGGCAGTGCTCACACAGTAGGCAAATGACAGAAATGCTTGACTAACAGAAATACAATCATTTTCGGTTGTCTATTGTTACCAGCTAACCATTACATGCTATAGTGGTGAGCACATGTGCCTCTTGCACTGGAGATCGTAACTCGATTTCTAGCTCTAAGGCCTAGAACGAATCAAACTAAGAAAGAAGGGTATGGTGACGCAGTGGTTAAACTGTTAGCCTAGGGTTTGATTTTAGGTTAATATACATGTCATAAACAAACAAACAAACAAACAAACAAACAAACAAAAGCGGAGATAATGTTTAAAACTGATTACACTTGTCTCTTTTCAAATTATTACTTAGATTACAAATACAAAGGTGGACTGGGTTTGATATACAGTTAATGCTGCCTATCGCATACTAGCCTGTAAGAAAGCCAAACAAGCAAAAGGCGTAGGTAGAGCAGTGGTAAAATCGCTATGTGTAGAGAACTACCTAACATTTTATGAACTGGCAATGGTATGTCGCATAAACAGTGCAGGATACAATCCAGCAACCATAATTTTTGTCTTGTGGAACAGAGAAAACATATATATAGAGAGAGATATAGAAAGCTTGTGTATGTATGGGTAGCATTGATTGTTTGACCAGAGAAAATACGGTGAGGTAGGGTGGGGAGAGGGAGAATTAACACTTATATATGAATGAATGGTAAATAGTTTTTTTTTTCAATAGTTTTGTTTTTCAAATGCAGTGGTAGATAGCCGTTATTTTGTAAAACATTCTTACTTGCAGTTGTAATAAGCCTCTATGGTTCCGCTAACACACATAGACAGACTGTACTAGTGCCATGGTCAAGCACTCACATTAAGATCATTTACAAAAACATAAAATGAAAAATAAAAAATCTTGTTTTGGAAATATCGTTTTTCAACAGACACAAAATAAATAAAAAATGTGTAAACAGCAAAATGGAAAATCCATGTTTCCTTATAGACAAAATTTAAAAACCTTAAACGAACATTTAAAAAAATATATGTACAAATGGGAAATCGACAAATGCGTAAATATGAAAATGGAAAATCCATGTTTCCATATCATGAAGTTGAAAAAACATCAAACTGTCATTTAAAAAATGCAAATGGAAAACTGAAAAATTGCAATGCGTGAAATGTGAAATTGAACAAATGGCTATCATTATTTCAAAAACTAAAAATAACACGGTGCTGTATGGTTGAGGTGTGAATCAAACTCTCTCTACTTATTTTGGACCACCCGAGACTGAGTATACTTGCTTTAGTCCTCACACAACTTTTAAAATTTTGTGTTAAAGCTAGGAATTGAGCCCAAGAGCTTGTAGGGGGAGACCAAGGTTAGAATATGTTAAACAGATAGTCTTAATTGTAGGGTGTGGTAGCTATATAGAGATGAAACGATTTGCTCGGGACAGGAGCATTGAGATCTGCAGCAAACCAGTCAAACGACTAAAGACTCAAACAACAACATGTAAGCTCACCAAAATAATGTTGTGTAACGGTAAATGTTAGTCAACGAACAGTAATACATTACTAAAACCCATGACACGATACCTAAGAGCTTTTCTAAAGTTATTTTAAAATGCCTTTAACCCTATATTAAACACCCAGTTCACAATATTCATAACTGCAATGTTATGGTAAAACAAAACAAAATCTATATTTCAAAACAATTATTATAGTTTCATCATCATCATCATTATAAATATTATCATCATAATTATTATAGTCCCCTCATCCTCTTCTTTTTCATCATCATCATCATCATTATAAATATTATCATCATAATTATTATAGTCATTGTCACCAACATTATCATTATCATCATCATCATTATCATCCTTAACATCACTAGAACTATCCAATTTTCTTGAAGATTCTGTGTTGCTTTTGATAGTGTTAAGGGTTTTTTGAACGTTGACAACTGTCCTAACATGACTTTGTGAGGAGATGATAATTGCTTTTCAACAAACAATGCACTATCTTGAGCAGCAATATCATTTCCTGAACTTGCTTTTTAGCATTTTCATGATATTTTGTTGACAGCAACAGTGTTTTATCTGGTACACTACATTGATGATTACCCACACTTAAGACCTTATCATTCTTACTTTTTAGATGACCTAAACATTTTGTTGTCCTTTGTTTTGAGCACTGCCAAAATATGATTCCATTCACATTTTGCCGCTTATAGTTATAGGAGTAGCCATGATACAGTGCACGTGGTTTGCCTTTATTGGTTATAGTATATTCCATAGTAGTAACTGACTTGTAAAGTTGATCTACCTATTACAAAGGTCAGAACAATTCTGGTGAAAGTGTGATTTTGTGTTGACGTTTTATTTAGGATGATGTTGGTGGGGTATGTTGGTGGCTTATGTTGGTGGCTTATGTTGATGGTTTATGTTGGTGACTTATGTTGATGGCTTAGTTCGGTGGCTTATGTTGGTGGCTTATGTTGGTGGCTTATTTTGGTGGCTTATGTTGATGGCTTATGTTGGTGGCTTATGTTGGTGGCTTATGTTGATGGCTATGTTGGTGGCTTATGCTGGTGGCTTATGTTGGTGGCTTATGTTGATGGCTATGTTGGTGGCTTATGCTGGTGGCTTATGTTGGTGGCTTATATTGGTGGCTTATGTTGATGGCTTATGTTGGTGGCTTATATTGGTGGCTTATGTTGTTGGCTTATATTGGTGGCTTATGTCTATGGCTTATGTTGGTGGCATATATTGGTGGCTTATGTTGTTGACTTATGTTGGTGGCTTATGTTGGTGGCTTATATTGGTGGCTTATGTTGGTGGCTTATATTGGTGGCTTATGTTGATGGCTTATGTTGGTGGCTTATATTGGTGGCTTATGTTGATGGCTTATGTTGGTGGCTTATGTTGGTGGCTTATATTGGTGGCTTATGTTGCTGGCTTATATTGGTGGCTTATGTTGATGGCTTATGTTGGTGGCTTATGTTGGTGGCTTATGTTGGTGGCTTATGTTGATGGCTTATGTTGGTGGCTTATATTGGTGGCTTATGTTGATGGCTTATGTTGGGGACTTATGTTGGTGGCTTATGTTGATGGCTTATGTTGGTAGCTTATTTTGATGTCAGTTTTGTTATATAATGTATTTGTTCCATTCATTTATGACGTCATAGCCAGTCTTAAAGCAAGTCTAAACTTGTTCGACATGTTGGATTTTTTGTTCATGTGTGAAACTATCAAGTACCAATGATCAAGTGAGCTTTTTTCTCTCTAATCCGCAGTTCTGCCCCATAGCATTGAGAATATTTATTGTAGTAGCCTATAAAGAAACAAAAAAAAATCATGTCAAATACAGTTTAGCTATAAGTGACCAGAACCACTATATACTGTATAACATTTTACTCTAAGAGCTTTCCATAATGATAAGAAAAAAGAGCTTACCATAATGATGGATTGTGTAATTAAACGTCTTTTGCAGCTTGATGCCACTACTAAAGTGATACTCATACAACAGACAAGTGAGTTCATGTTTTGCTTACGTAATCGTAGTTCCCCCGCACGCACACGCCTTTCGCGAAGCCGGCTGTGATGGCATCTGGTAACCAATTTCTGAACTAGCAGTCGTTGACGGTGGCGTTTGGCGGCTAAATTAGGAACTACTTGAAAAATTCAATGTCTGCAGTCCTTACCAAGGAGCATATAATAACAGAGTAGGGACTCTCTGGTATATCTGCGATCCGTTAAATTCCGTGATTGCGTCATTGGTTGGGCTCCAACTCAAACGCACATGCTGCGCAAAGCTACTAAATAACCTTGCATGGTGCGCCCCACATGGTGAATTCCAACGCCACTGAGATGCAATAACTGGCCGTATATTGTAGCGATAAATATAAGTGACCGAAGGATCTAGGTTGCTTTCGCCGAGTACGTTAGCCAACTTACGAAATGAGAGGAAATCGAATCTAATTCGATTAATCTTGATATGCATCGTTATTGTTTAATGCAACTACGTTTTCTTATTGAACGACAATATGTTACTTAGATTGAATATAAAGAAGCAACGGACACCCCAAAATTAAATTTTGTATGTACATTTTGTTCTATAACATTGGTATGGCTTTTAGAAAAAGAATTAACTGTCGATTATTTATTTCCTACTTTTTAGTTGTTTAGCCCTTTTATTACGTATAAGTACATGCGATTGGTCTTTTTGAAGTTCCAGCGTTAAAAAGAAATAAATTATTAAGTTTCATGCAAGTTTACAATATTATGGTACCATAGCCTCGAAATAACCGTACCCTTATTCCGACCCAGTACGCCACTATGGCTGATTTCTTCTCTGATAGGCTATACCTCCTTCTCTAAATATATTGTATATGCCCAAGAAATGTAATTTCATTGCAATTTACTTGCCCTCAATGGTTAAATGATTTTCAACTGTATCTACAGAAAAACTATAGGCAGGGTGGAGAATTGTCAAGGAAATGAGAAAGCTGATTTTACAGGCAGTTTCAATTATTAATGTATATTCAGTCATGGTAAACATTGTACATTCTTACACATGTGAGTCATAACTTCTGATGTGTGAACGTCAATGGCTTAGTCGACTGGAGACAGGATTGAAGAAGACCATGCCATGCTGCACTCAGATGATCAGCTACGCTGCAGGACGGTGGAAAACAGCCAAGCACACTCCAACTTAGGAAAACCTCTTGGCTGGCTCTTATCAATCATCAGGCTGAAGAAGCTGTAAACTCAAACAGGATTATTTTTGGTGAACATGATTTTTTAGCCTGTAAAGCAACAAAATTCCAGTTAACGCAGCATTTCTTTCAAGAAATAAGAGGGAGGGGGCATTTGGAAGATGTGGTTGAACGTAATGGTGCAACACATTACCAATTACATTCAATACCCCCCACCTCAGTAGAGCCTCCGTGGCTTAGGCGGCAGCACGCCGGCCTCTCACCGCTGGGCCCGTGGTTCAAATCCTCGTCACTCCATGTGAGATCTGTGCTGGACAAAACGGAGGCAGACAGGTTTTTCTCCGGGTACTCCGGTTTTCCCTGTCACAATTTCATTCCAGCAACACTCTCCACTCTCATTTCATTTCATCTGTCATTCATTTAATCATTGCCCCAGAGGAGTGCGACAGGCTTCGGCAGCCGACACACTTCATATCCTCGCCGCTAGATGGGGGCTTCATTCATTCCATTCCTGACCCGGTCGGAGACTGGAAGCAGGCAGTGGATTTTCATTTTCACCCCCCACCTCAGTTTAATGGCATTTAAAACCTCCTGTTTCGGGCATGTTAAAAGGACCCCTGCAGGCCAAATGTACGGAGCCACATCATCTGCATCACAGGAATTGTGCCCATTGTAATAAAAGAGAGAGGGGGAAAGAGTGTGTCCTACAGACAAGTTGTCAATATTCTTGAAAATATTCTATGGCCTTTAAATATAAATGTACATTGGTCTTTAACCTCACCCATTAAATGTGCACATTAAATGCTAAAATCTATCGTATTAAAGTTAGGCAATGATAGCATTGTTGCTTTGTTGAAGAAGGACTGGTGAAGTTCAAAACATGTGTCACGGTATAACTACCCCCTTTTATCTTTTTTTTGTCGTGTGGCCTCCTGAGAGGCCGAGTGCAGGTCTTTCTAGTCAACGCCCGTGGGCGACCTGCGCATCGGAATGAGAGATGAATTAATGAAACTGGGCGAGGATGTGGAAGGAAGCGCCCGTGGCCTGTCGGAAGGTACCGTCCCAGCATCTGCCTAGAGTTGAAAATGGGAAACCACGGAAAACCATTTCAATGATGGCCAATGGTGGAGCTCGAACCCACGTCTACCGAGTCAGCAGAGAGTTTGGCCCCATGGCCGAACGCTGCGCTTTAGCTGTCGGCTTATCTACACCTAAGTATTATTCTTTCAGAGGGATCGGAGAAGAGATACTGAACCCTTTATCCACAGGCTGTATAAAGGATTCTAATAATTATTCATCATCTTTTGATACATTTCTACAGACAACAGATATGAGAGCCAGACGGTGTTGGGATATATTGAGAAATCAGTGGCCGAGAGGACACAATGGTTTAAGCTCCTGTGGTATTTTAGGAGGATGCGTTTATATTCTTGGGACACAGGACAGGTGCAACTTTTAGCGCGAATGTTGGCGTGGGCACGCACACTATGGCTTGTTGCTAGGAAGATTGGCGCCAAGGAAGAAATCGAATGCTACGAAGCAATTGGTCTATCATCATGTTAACCACTCCCTACTGCTGGAATATATGTAAAAGCGCGCAAAGACATACAACAGTCTGGGCCAATAATATCAAGACGCCTTGTCTTAGCGGGAACTCGGCTTGGGAACGCGCACTGGTAAATTAACGCGGGAGTTATCTACAGATTAATTCCACGATCGATTCAAGCCGGCTACAGCATAATCGTAACCTCCACACTGCTACGAACTCAATGATACCGATCGCATGCTAGTCTGATAGTTATTATGGAATATTTTTTTAATATATCCCCTTCCACACCTACCCTAGTCAGTGTCATTTATAAGGATACAAGATGCTTCGAGGATCATTACTAATTTTTGTACGTCTGAGGACGGAACATTATTACTTATTTCTGTACGTCTGTGGACGTAAGATTCATACTCTGCATATTTTCATGTTTGTGAACATGGAACAGTGTCGTCAATTTTTAAGTATAACTTCAGTGATTTATTTATAGTCCCAGCACTATCAGTAGGACCAGTTCATCGAAGTAATTCACCAAATAGACTGTCAAGGAATATAGTACTTGATAGGTGAATATAGTAGGAATTATATCGTGTGTGTATCTGACAAAAACTTTATTTAATTCAGCACGAGATGACGCCTAAGAACGAGGATGGATCTGGGAACCAGCAGGACATTTGCCTAAAGATGTCAATGACCAGATAAACATCTTAAAGGAGATGGCTGCAGACGTATTCTTGGCGCTGTTTAAAGGATTGAGTACCAAATAAATTTATTTATTTATTAAATCAGCTACGGTATTATGGGATATTTTTGTAAATATTTGTTTGCTTGCTTGGTAATGTAGATTATTAGTTTTTATTTTACTGACACATTAAATATGGGACTAGCCGAGCGTTGCGTAATTTATATATTTTGTGATTGTATTTGGTTTAACTTTACGCGGGGACCCGCAGCCGATGCTCGCTTTTGCTTGCGTAAATCGCGGTCAAGCATTATTATTCGGAGGTCTGCCTTACAACAAAAATGGAACTGAATTAATTTTGAGATCAAAAATAGAATTTGGAGGGTAAAAGATTATTTGTGAGTAGAATTTTATGACGGATCAGGATTATTTTGATAGTTGCTTTCCAGCAGATTTGAACGGGATGGCACTTTGCACCCGAGTTTTTGTTGTGTATTTTTGTTAATGTGTAAATGGACGCAATATTGTTGATCTGTTTGAGCCGACCCAGTGTGTGTGTATGAGAGTCAGTCGAAGCTATGGGTGCGTTATGTGATTTTTATGATGTGCTAGCGAGAATATATCATGGTGATTATTCTGACTTGCTCCACGTCAACCCAGTTCATGTCCTCGCGAGGCTGGACTTGTGGTATATATTTGTTTCTCGCCATCCAGGGGATGCGTGAGATTTGTTGACGTTTTCCAGTGGGAAACCTGCACTTAGCTTGCCAGACTGAGAGAGGTATTTGTGGCAGTGTTGACTCATACAAATAGGGGAGCGCTCAATCAGATAACGTGTCTTGTCATTAGAACAGGCTTGCTTCCTGTACTGCAATTTAAGATGTTGTTTAAATTCACAAAAACCTGATCGGTTATAATGAGTACTGATTGATTAAATGGGAGCTGTCCATAATTGTAAGGTAACCACCGAAATTCGTGTTTGTCTGGCGTTTCATATAAATGTAAACATAGTTTTTCAGCCATTAGGCTTGTATTTTGTTGTTGTTGTTGGTTCAACTTTTGGTGTGTTTATTTTTGACGCGTTCTTGACCCGTGTCAAGTTAGGGTGCGCGAAGCTATGTTCCCAAGTTATGATGAGAGCTTTTTGGGCCTATTTCTGGCATGCTTTTTTTATTCCGTGTGCTCTGGCACCAGCTAGGATCTCAGGGAGATTCTTCATTCTGTTAATATTATTAGATCTTGCATGTGTCAGTATTAATTATGGTGTATTTATTAAGGGTGGGTCCCATAGCCGTAGTGTGATTTAAAGGTGCACTCCGTAAGCAACATGTTTGTTTCAGTTGTAAACGGACTCGCATCAGTACTGGATTTCTTATTAACGAACAGTACACCGCACATTATATAACTTCTTGACCAGAAAATAATGGACGTGTATCCATATGTTGTGACGAGTGAGTTCTTACCGCTCAAATGCTTATGTTATGATTTTATCATTTATGTGAAGTTGCATTCATATTGTCTTGTTGTGACGAGCGAGTTCCTACCGCTCCGTGTTATTATTATTATTTATTAAGGGGGTGAAAGTCAGGGAGGATTTGTTTTTATTTATTATTATTATTATTATGCACATACCTTTCAGTCATTAAATTTATTTTATTCTACTTGTTATTCATTTTATTTCTAGTATAGCCTCTGTCATGAACCTTTCTATCCATTAGAGCATGTTGTTTTAAGCGAACTTTGCTGTGTAACGCAGTCAGGACTGAACACGACCCCGTAGACGACTCTCGAAAAAAACATGCTTTATTGAAGGATGCATAGACAAGCTGGCGCGCCAAGTGGGGCTAGTTCGTTGCTAGTTAACTGCTAGAACACGGGGGATAGAGAGCATAGATAAGCTGGTGTCATACCGTGGAGCGTTTCGTTGTTTTGGGCTTTTCTAGCGGATCATAAACAAGCTGTTACCCTACATGTGGTGTTTCGCTGTTTTTGACTGTTTGAGATCACCGGAAGTGATATTTTGTTAACGTAAATACGGCGAAGAGAAGTACCGCCAAGAAAATGGAATATATAGTAGAATCACGAGTTTGCAAGTTAAAATACGATTCACGTTTTGTTTATTGATGTAATTAGTAAAATAATGTACGTGAAATCGGGCGCCCATTGATTAAATATAAAATTAGATTTGTTTAGAAAATCAAACTCATGAATATGTTAGGAGGCTGGTAGCCTTAAATGACAATTAATACTTTGTTAATTGGTCAGTGTTAACATCAGATCTGGATAGTAATTTATGACTGAATATGTGCGGGGTTAAAAATTTATTAAGTAAAATTAGAACCATTCAGTGATGATTGATTTGCGGGAGTAAAGGGAATAAGTTTAAATGAAATGAATGTGCTCAAATGAAGTAAATGTATGTCAAGAATTATATATGTGTGTGTCAGGGAGACGTTTGCATGCCATCCTCCTGTCTTCTCAGTGATATATATATTTTTGTGTGTGAAAATGGCGACGGTCGCAGAGATCCAGGCGATTATTGAAAGTGCCACGGCACGAACCCAGAAACTATTAAAAGGACAGAGTGAAAAATTAGACATTAAATTATCTGAACAGAGTGAGTCATTCCAGACTCAAATGAATGAAACTATAAAATCACAATTATCTGAACAGAATGAGTCATTCCAGGCTCAAATGAATGACACTATCTAATCACAATTAGCGGAACAGAATGAGTCATTCCAGACTCAAATGAATGACACTATAAAATCACAATTATCTGAACAGAAGGCACAATTAATTGAACAGAGTGAGTCATTAGAAATTAAATTAATTGAACAGGGTAACTCATTACAAGCGCAAGTAAATGAAAATATAAACAAACAATTAGAAGCGCAAGAAAGTAGAAATATGAGTCAGTTAACCACATTATCTGCAGAGATGAAAGAATACACTACACAGCAGATGGTTCAATTCGCGCTTGATATAAGTAAGAATAATGACAAACAGCTAGGTCAGATACAAAAATTAGAGGATACATTCAACCGTAAATTAAATGATTTGGACGAAACGGTATTAGCAAAACTAGCTCAGATAGATTGAGCATGCACGGTAAATAACAGTGAGGTTAAAACGGTACAGGATGGTCTTGAAAAGCGATTTGATAAAATGGAGGAGGATTCTACGTTTATCCAGGGACAATTGTCAGCAGTAAATGAAAGCATTACGGGCTTAATAAAGGACATGGATAAATTAGAAATACAATCAGCAGAGCGATGGCAAAACCTAGAATCGGACCAGGATAATTTAAAGAGTACGATAGATGAGAATAATCTACGTCTAGAAGACAGGCTTGAGAAGATAGAATCGAATCAGCAGGACACGAAACATCAGATGGAAGAAAAATTGGGAGCGATAAAAGATAGCATCAGAAAGGATTGGCGCAAGATGAGCTACGACTCTAAAGAAGTACGGTTAACTATTATAAAGACCGCAGGTGAAAATCATACGCGCATTAAAGTACTTGAGGAAGAAATCAAGAATAAAATGAAAGAACAGTCGGACAGAATCATTAAAGCAGAGTTGCGCTCATTAGGACAGAACACGTTATTTCAGACAGAGCACGCAGATAAGGAAGTTGACTCAACGAGCCAGAGGGCAATTAGCGCGGAGAATGGGCACTGAATGACAGGTAGCCCATTAACGACTAGCACAGAGGGATTTCACAACAACGTTGGAGGAACCTCTACCCCTCAACATGGCTATCAGCACCCTCAAGTCGGACAAGTAATTCGATCAAATGAATTTAAACCTAATAAATTCACAGAAAATTCTGGTGTCACACCGAAGGCGTATCTTAAAGAGATGGATCACTATTTTAATGATAATAATATACCGCCCGCGCGTCGTTTAAGACTGATGGAATGATTTCTTTCGGGAAATGTACTTACGTGGTTCTTGAGCTTCTAGTATACTTTCGGAGGGATAGATGATTTCAAGATTGCGTTCCTTAAAAAGTACTGGTCGGCTTCTCTACAACAAAGTCTCAGAATGGAACTTTATTCAAGAAAATATCAGTCGACTCAGCAGACAAAATATTCAGATTTCTTTTCGCTACAATTGTTAAAATTTCGGGATCTGGATCACCCTTTAGAAGAATCGGATCTGGTTATGACGATTGCACGGCAGTTGCCAGTAAATGTTCAGCAGGTTTTAGTAGCAGCAAACGTGGACACATCGGTTCGAGCCGAACAAATCTTACGTCAGATTGATGAGACAACATCTCACGTGCAGCAAAGAGGGGGACGACAGCTGGAACTTGTAAACACAACGGAGGTGGTTAAACCCGCTCAAATACACACCAGGTCGCAGGCCACAAATACAAGTGTGTCAACAACACCAAGACGAGGTCAGGAGGGTGACGAAAATAGGTCACACCAGCGTCATGAAAATAACAATGATAGACGGACACAGGGCATCAATAGGTATCAGCAGCGAGGATACCAACAATGGAGAAATAATAGGAGAAATGAGGGACCCTACAGACGTTATGAAAATATCAATAATGATAATCGACAGTGGCGTGAAAGAAGATATCAGAACCAGGGGAACTATCAGAATTATAGAAATGATTGGAATGACAGGCACGCCGAATCGCAGCGCTACCTGGAAGAGTTACACGCTAATGGAGGGGACGAACAAAAACATTGGGAAAATGCAATAAATAGGAGGTCAAATCCAGATACTCACATTGAGGGGGCCGAGAGTTTATTGAAACAGGAAGAACGCCAGGGAAATACGCGACAGAAGGATGATGGTAGTCGCGGGGGTTGTAAAAAAAATCCCAATAATTGAAAAAGGACTCACCCTGAGAGAACAACAGCCGGATCGTGAAGAAGGATGGGTCGTGGCACACATACAAGAATGGATAGCTTTGCCGGAAGATTGCCTGGAGGAGATTGTAAAACCACGGAACGATGATATCAAACAATTACCTATTATCTATGCCAAGATTGGTGGAATTAACGTGAGATGCTTGGTCGACACGGGGTCACAAATCAGTCTTGTATCGGAGGCTTTGGTTCGAGAGTTGGGACGGAGTCAGAATATTCCTGTGATTCCAGTACCGCAACTCAAGGTGAGGGGCGTTATTCCCGAACGCACCGTCACGTGCAAACGTCAGGCATTTATAGAATTGGATATATTAGACCATATATTTGGACAGACTTTCATCATAATGGCTAAAATGAATTTTAACATTATTCTGGATGCAAATTTCATTTGTGACTACCAGGCAGTCATAGATTTGCATAATAATACAGTCAGTTTTAAGGAGTTTGATAAACTGAAGGATGTGGGCTTACACATGGATGAAATCACTACAGGGAAAGACGTGAGTTCATGGGCATTGGAGGCAATAGCAGAGGAGACAGAAGAGGAGACACGAAAGGCGGAAGATGACCTTATAGATGTGGCTGTTGTGGAATTAAATGAAGAGAGTGACTCTCAGGAGATATGGGCCTTACTAGCAGAAGGAGAGGACGGCGATACTCAGTTTGAAGAACTATTACAGGAGCGGCTCAGTGACATACAACTAGGGGTGGAACATAGGAAGAAACTTGAGGAGATCTTAAGAAGACCCAAGGCAGTGTTTGACACAGTTCCAGGAAAGATAATAAACTTTCAGTATTCTATGCAGGTTGAGGATTGGTCCCCATTTCGAAGCAAATTGTACCCTATACCAGAAAAACATCGGGAGCAAGTAAAACGGATTATTGATGATATGTTGCAAGCTGGAGTGATTAAGAAGACTCCTACACCTTATTTAAATGCGATTTTGGCAGTAACAAAACCAAATGGATCCATTAGACTTTGTCTAGACGCCAGAAATCTAAACATGCGCCTTATTTTTCCCGAGTATGACAGAGCGCCAATCATCAGAGACGTCTTAAAAGGATTTAAGAACAAGAGCATCTATTCATCAGTAGACCTGACGAGTTCGTTTCACCATCTCGAACTGGATGAGAAGTCACAGATTCTTACTGGCTTCTTGTTCGATAATCAGACATATTGCTTCGTCCGCATGCCCTTCGGCGTTAAAACTGCTGGATGCGCATTAAATCGAGCCTTGGATCGGAACCTGACTGAAGAAGTGAAGGAAATGACGGTACGATATATTGACGATATACTCTTGGCTTCAGATAACATTGAGACACATATGGAAAATTTGGATAAGCTTTTGGACAACCTTAGAACTGCAAATTTTAAAGTCAACTTGAAGAAATCCCATTTCTTCAAGAAGGAGATTTTATACTTGGGGCACATCATTGACCAGGAGGGAGTGCGACCAAACCCTGCCAAGATAGAGGCGATAAAGAATTTCCCTACACCAACGAGAGTGAAACATATCAGAGCTTTCCTTGGCGTGACGGGTTTCTTTAAGGAAAATTGCCCAGGATATACTGAAACCGTAGCACCTATGCAGGAAATGCTGAAGAAGAACAACAAATGGCTTTGGAACGCTGAGTGTGAGAAATCATTTCAAGAGACAAAATTATTACTGGAAAATTGTATCAAACTAGGTTATCCAGACTTTCAACGGAAATGTATTATCCAAGCGGATGCTTCCATAGTTGGTATAGGAGCAATGTTATACCAAGAAGATCCAGCTAACCTTCAACGTCGTGATTATTTAGCATTTGTGAGCCGCAGATTGCGCAAACACGAGCGCAACTATACGGTCACGGAACTCGAATTGTTGGCAATACTTCATGCTTTACAACAATGGAAACGAATTGTGTATGGTTACTCCATTGTTATTAGAACAGACCACAAAGCACTAACGTTCTTTTTCAAGACATCTATGGCTAGTGAGCGTGTGACACGTTGGTCCATCTATATACAACAATTTAACATCGAAATTGAGCATTGCCCAGGAAAAATGAATGTAATTCCGGATGTATTAAGCAGGAACCCCGAGCCTGATACCGAAGAAACAGCGATGGTACAGCATATTGAGTTAACAGCAAAGGACCATGCATTCTTGGAGGAATTACGGGAGATAAGACGAGAGCAGGAAGCAGAACCGTGGATGTACCAAATGATCCAGTACTTTAAGAAGGAATTACCAGCAAGAACCCCGGCCTACAGAGAAGCAAAAGCCAGAGAAGGAAGATATGTCTACCTTAACAATTTACTGCATAAATGGATAGATGAAGAACACACCAAATTACGTATCATGGTACCTGCATCATTACAAAGAGGACTTACTTGGCACATACATGGAAGCTTCGGTCACGTGGGATTAGACAAGGCACAGGCGACCATAGGAGAAACGTTTACATGGCCGCGAATGAGGACTACCATTTGTGACGTAATAAAGACTTGCGATCCTTGTCAGAGGACGAAGCCGAATAATTACTTAATGAGGCAGTATCCTAGACCATTGCTACCTCAGAAACCCTGCGAGCTTGTGGCCCTGGACTGTTTCGGTCCAATCCCGAAAGGTAGGCGAGGTTGCCGTCACTTGCTAGTGTGCATTGATGTATTTTCTAAATTTGTCGTATTGTGTCCCATTCAGAAAACTACATCGAAACAAGTACTCAGTCATATTCGAAATAGAGTAATTCCAATCCTTGGAAAACCAGAATTTATATTGTCGGACCACGGAAGCTATTTTACGAGTGCCAAATTCAAGAAAGGTATGGAGGACTTGGATGTAAAACACATATTTAGTAGCATTCGCCACCCTCAAGCTAATCCAAGCGACCGCGCTATAAAATGTGTTACTAAATACTTAAGGATCTTCATTCGCAATGAACATCACAAGTGGGTAGACAGGATCAAAGATGTAGAGACCTGTATGAATACAACTAGACATGAGTCAAGAGGCCAGATTCCCATGGTCTTGCACATGAACGAGTATCCAGTAAGATCGTGGAGCAACATCATCAATTGTCCACAAGATCCCATGGTTGGTCATGAGTTGAGAATTGAGGGAACGAGACTCCATATGAGAAACCAGGCGGATCGCAGATTACGTCGTGTCAGAAATAAGAGGTATCACAGAGAACTATAAGTCAACGAGCTTGTATTAGTACGGAAGCCAGCGACATCTGATCCAGAGAAGAAGGTATTTAACAAGTTCAGTCCAAAATTTATTGGCCCCTTCTGTATTGTACGTAATCTCGGTAACAACGCATACAGAGTGAAAGAATTGAGTACAGGTACAATGTCTGTCTATAACGCGGCGAAATTAAAATTGTATTTTACTAGTGAACCCTGCAAACGCAGAAATAATGCTGCAAATTGAATATATGGACGTCCTTTTTGCACATCCAACTATACGTGGGTCAGTGAGTACGTCAGTGGAACGAGGAAGTAGAGAACAGTCTGCTGTGGTCAGACACTAATGAGCTATGACGGTGATGACACAGCGACAGAGCGAGCGAGAGCGATAAGGACATTGGAAAGGGGAGATACTAGCCTTAGGCGATCAGTCAAGCAGGCTGGTTTGCGGAATGTCTGAATGAATGAGGAAGCTGGATGTAAACACGAGCACGTGATGTGTCTCCAACGACAGTGGCGGCTAGACTAGACTGATGAGAGCGAGATTTCTCTAGGATTGGCAGAAATGGATTACAGATGTTTTGTATTTGTAAAAAAAATCGACTATTTGTTATGTTCGATTTTTTCCATGCAGTGGGGTTGTGAACCCTTTATCCACGGGCTGTATAAAGGATTCTAATAATTATTCATCATCTTTTGATACATTTATACAGACAACAGATATGAGAGCCAGACGGTGTTGGGATATATTGAGAAATCAGTGGCCGAGAGGACACAATGGTTTAAGCTCCTGTGGTATTTTAGGAGGATGCGTTTATATTCTTGGGACACAGGACAGGTGCAACTTTTAGCGCGAATGTTGGCGTGGGCACGCACACTATGGCTTGTTGCTAGGAAGATTGGCGCCAAGGAAGAAATCGAATGCTACGAAGCAATTGGTCTATCATCATGTTAACCACTCCCTACTGCTGGAATATATGTAAAAGCGCGCAAAGACATACAACAGTCTGGGCCAATAATATCAAGACGCCTTGTCTTAGCGGGAACTCGGCTTGGGAACGCGCACTGGTAAATTAACGCGGGAGTTATCTACAGATTAATTCCACGATCGATTCAAGCCGGCTACAGCATAATCGTAACCTCCACACTGCTACGAACTCAATGATACCGATCGCATGCTAGTCTGATAGTTATTATGGAATATTTTTTTAATATATCCCCTTCCACACCTACCCTAGTCAGTGTCATTTATAAGGATCCAAGATGCTTCGAGGATCATTACTAATTTTTGTACGTCTGAGGACGGAACATTATTACTTATTTCTGTACGTCTGTGGACGTAAGATTCATACTCTGCATATTTTCATGTTTGTGAACATGGAACAGTGTCGTCAATTTTTAAGTATAACTTCAGTGATTTATTTATAGTCCCAGCACTATCAGTAGGACCAGTTCATCGAAGTAATTCACCAAATAGACTGTCAAGGAATATAGTACTTGATAGGTGAATATAGTAGGAATTATATCGTGTGTGTATCTGACAAAAACTTTATTTAATTCAGCACGAGATGACGCCTAAGAACGAGGATGGATCTGGGAACCAGCAGGACATTTGCCTAAAGATGTCAATGACCAGATAAACATCTTAAAGGAGATGGCTGCAGACGTATTCTTGGCGCTGTTTAAAGGATTGAGTACCAAATAAATTTATTTATTTATTAAATCAGCTACGGTATTATGGGATATTTTTGTAAATATTTGTTTGCTTGCTTGGTAATGTAGATTATTAGTTTTTATTTTACTGACACATTAAATATGGGACTAGCCGAGCGTTGCGTAATTTATATATTTTGTGATTGTATTTGGTTTAACTTTACGCGGGGACGCGCAGCCGATGCTCGCTTTTGCTTGCGTAAATCGCGGTCTAGCATTATTATTCGGAGGTCTGCCTTACAACAAAAATGGAACTGAATTAATTTTGAGATCAAAAATAGAATTTGGAGGGTAAAAGATTATTTGTGAGTAGAATTTTATGACGGATCAGGATTATTTTGATAGTTGCTTTCCAGCAGATTTGAACGGGATGGCACTTTGCACCCGAGTTTTTGTTGTGTATTTTTGTTAATGTGTAAATGGACGCAATATTGTTGATCTGTTTGAGCCGACCCAGTGTGTGTGTATGAGAGTCAGTCGAAGCTATGGGTGCGTTATGTGATTTTTATGATGTGCTAGCGAGAATATATCATGGTGATTATTCTGACTTGCTCCACGTCAACCCAGTTCATGTCCTCGCGAGGCTGGACTTGTGGTATATATTTGTTTCTCGCCATCCAGGGGATGCGTGAGATTTGTTGTCGTTTTCCAGTGGGAAACCTGCACTTAGCTTGCCAGACTGAGAGAGGTATTTGTGGCAGTGTTGACTCATACAAATAGGGGAGCGCTCAATCAGATAACGTGTCTTGTCATTAGAACAGGCTTGCTTCCTGTACTGCAATTTAAGATGTTGTTTAAATTCACAAAAACCTGATCGGTTATAATGAGTACTGATTGATTAAATGGGAGCTGTCCATAATTGTAAGGTAACCACCGAAATTCGTGTTTGTCTGGCGTTTCATATAAATGTAAACATAGTTTTTCAGCCATTAGGCTTGTATTTTGTTGTTGTTGGTTCAATTTTTGGTGTGTTTATTTTTGACGCGTTCTTGACCCGTGTCAAGTTAGGGTGCGCGAAGCTATGTTCCCAAGTTATGATGAGAGCTTTTTGGGCCTATTTCTGGCATGCTTTTTTTTATTCCGTGTGCTCTGGCACCAGCTAGGATCTCAGGGAGATTCTTCATTCTGTTAATATTATTAGATCTTGCATGTGTCAGTATTAATTATGGTGTATTTATTAAGGGTGGGTCCCATAGCCGTAGTGTGATTTAAAAGATGCACACCGTAAGCAACATGTTTGTTTCAGTTGTAAACGGACTCGTATCAGTACTCGATTTCTTATTAACGAACAGTACACCGCACATTATATAACTTCTTGACCAGAAAATAATAGACGTGTATCCATATGTTGTGACGAGTGAGTTCTTACCGCTCAAATGCTTATGTTATGATTTTATCATTTATGTGAAGTTGCATTCATATTGTCTTGTTGTGACGAGCGAGTTCCTACCGCTCAGTGTTATTATTATTATTTATTAAGGGGGTGAAAGTCAGGGAGGATTTGTTTTTATTTATTATTATTATTATGCACATACCTTTCAGTCATTAAATTTCTTTTATTCTACTTGTTATTCATTTTATTTCTAGTATAGCCTCTGTCATAAACCTTTCTATCCATTAGAGCATGTTGTTTTAAGCGAACTTTGCTGTGTAACGCAGTCAGGTCTGAACACGACCCCGTAGACGACTCTCGACAAAACCATGCTTTATTGAAGGGTGCAATACAATGAATTGCTATAAAAATTGAAACAATATTTCAATGATCCGCCATCCAATACACTACCACCATTGAAATATTGCATTAATTTAAGTCGATGCGGTTCCACCTAGCCAATGTTCTCAGCCGGATGTCGTAACAGATGTCAACATCACAAGGAGCTGATAAAAAGAGTAAATAAATGAATGTGACCAAGCATTTGGAATGAAGCGAGGTACCGGCCTGGCCATTGGGAGATGTTGAAAATGGTAAACCTGGCAAAATAAATCCAAAACCAGTCGACAGAAAGATTGGCCCCATGGCCTTGCACTGCACTTACATGAATGCAGCTACCAAATATGTAAAAACTTTACATTAAACTTTTTTTAGCGTATGGCTTTTATGCCGGGAGTGTCCGAGGACATGTTCGGCTCGCCAGAGTTTGTAGCTTCTTCTAAGCATGAACTACAGTACCGTCGCGTGTTGAGTGTTGTCTGAGAAGGAGAGTTTGAATGTAAGGACGAGGAGTTGGAAGGTAACGGCTGTGGCCTATAGTTAGGGACCAACCCCGGCATTTGCCTGGAAGGAAGATGGGAAACCAGAGAAGACCATCTTCAAGGTTGTCGGCGGGGTGATTCGAACCTCCTCGCCTCCCGGATGTGAGCGACTGCCTGCAGCCACGCCGTAACGACCACGGCTAACTCACCCGGTCATTAAACTATACAAAGTATACACACATGTACTGAAAGTGCAATGTAAAAAAAAATTGTATCTCCTTTAGAAATTACTACAACATTAACATACCGTTACACCAGATTATATATATTTCCAGAATACCTTCCACAGCACGTGTGCCAACTGTCCAACTCTGCCTGATGGTGTATTCCATCCCTCCCACCCAGGGAAGGGGGTAGGGGGGCGGGGGGAGAAGCAATTCATAAGACAAGTGGGAAGCCTCAAAGAATAGCCAAGGTCGCTCCTTTTAGTCGCCTCGTACGATAGGCAGAGGATATAGTCCGAGACAGCTTGAATAAGTTACTAGATCAAAACAGGGTAGGCAACATTAACAGCCGTCCTCTATGCCTACGTAAATGTTGGTTATGCTTGCATTTCTTGAAGTTAAGTTGTTTTCAGGTGCGAGCACATTGTCGCCAACCCTGCTTAAAATCTCGCCATCTCCAAAGACCATAATACCACTAAAATTCCGTATCATACAGTTGCCGACATGTTTCTGGCGATAACTCCCAGAATGCATTTTCACAAAGTCAGCCAACATTATAATTGCGACTTTAACTAATGATTTATTATTTGAATAATTTCGCAGTTTTCTTTGGAATTTCAAGTCTAATGAAGTTGTAACAAGTTGTACAAGGTAAGTACTACTAATAGAAATCGACTAGCGGACCCGTGCGAGAAATCTCGCATGTTCATAAACCACACTTTCCCCAATAGGTTTATAATGAGAGACTTAAGGAGAAAGGTTATGTTTTTATTTCAACCAAATGATTATAGAACACTATTTACATTTCAGGATAGAGGAAAGACCTCAGAATATTAATATGACATGAAACAGGTGTCACAGCGGCCCGTGGACAGCAATTATGGAGCGTATTTTCCTACAGCAAATGTGTTTGCAAATCGCACACTTCGTACATTTTTCAAAAAGTCATGTTTTTAAAGAAATTATAGATCTTTATGAAATTATAGTGCAATAAGTCACTGATAATGTCTATTCCCTCTCATTTGAATGCTCATTTGTCACGAACGGTCGCCTGTGAGCGCCGCAGGAGGGATATATACTACTGAAATAATATATACGATGATTAAAACAGTTTTTACTATAGACTCTTGATATGTGTGTGTCAAATCCACTAGTCTGAGATGTTTCTAAGCTTTTATTTAATTACTTTTTTGATAAATTCTTATTTAGATTTCATCATGACGCCTAAAAAACACGAGAACTGGATTGGAGAAACTCTACGAAGATCACTACGATTTGAGTAAGTAGGCCTAGCCTAGACCTACACAATTAAAAGTACAAAGTTATTTAATCGTTGATTTATTTATTTTTATATTCAGTCAGAGCACAAATAACGTGATAAAAAAACTTAATTATCTTTGGAAATTTTGAAATAGTATTCTGACTGCCTTTTCCGTATAGGCCTAATTCAAACATAACCTAAAATATAGCCTATGTAAGTTCTCTCTCGGTAATATATTCTTAGGTTCAATTCGCCTTCTAATATTGCAATGTATCTTATTCTCGACTTCCAAATGCCGTCAGCCATAATATTATAATACATTGCACATGTAACTTGTAAGCTTGGAAGTAGGCCTAGTCTATGATTCACACTCGGTTAGTGGTAGTGAAAGTATTGGTGATTATTTATGTAGCTTATAACTTATGTACTTGGCTACTGACGTATAGCCTACTTAGTAGTAGGCAGATAAAATATATATATTAGGCCTATTTTTATGTATTTCAGTCATGGTTGTGACAGAGTAGTGTGGTGCCCTTCAACGAACTTCAAGGGTTGTGCAACATGAATCAATCATCATTCTGAAGAGCCATATACTCACATGTGCACGGGATAAGCACTGCGCTTGAGTCACATATGCAAATTTTCGGAGAATACCAACAATATCTCATAGCTCTCTTTTAGTTCTCGACATAAGTTACTGCACCACTGAATGTCTGGGTGAAAATTACTGATGTACTAATGTTGGGTGAGACAAAGTCATTGTTCGCTACTTGGTTAGATGACTCAGTCTGGGCGAAGCCACTGGTTGCAATCATACTAATATATAACAAGATGTTCAGTAAAGAACATATAGCCTACTTTCTCCTAAATGCATGGGTATTGTTATAACTCTTTGTCCTTTTCACGGAGTATAATTGAATGATGGTTGTTGATCACTTTTGTGATACTTTCAATGGTTAGCTTGGCCCATTTGTCGGTCAAATTTTGTTTCTTGTTACCGAGATCCCCGAATGGTAATTATTTCCTTGTAAACGTATGAATTGCTTAAACCATATGCATAATCTCGTTATCAATCACTTATTCATAGATATTATAGTTCTCACCTTGAGTGTTCCAGTCGCTCGCTACCTCAAGCGTCCTCACTCCCGACATACAGGGCATCTACTGGTTGATCTGCTGTCCGCTGAGTAGTGTCGACTGACGTCACCCTGACTTTCGTTCGACCAATGGCAGGTTTTTGTCTGGTCGGGCGATCTCCAGCTTCGAGATGGTTCCATGATCCCTATTTAAGACGCCACTTGCTGGCGTTCTTCACCACTTCTGATCAATCATCACTTCTGATCACTTCAACCTGCTGGTCACCGCTACTGCATCTCATGACACCATCGCTAGTCTCTACGCTACCTAGCAGCTACGTCACAAGATCTGCACCATGACGTATTGCTCAAGATGGCAAGAATAATTGCCAGCTGTTGTACTTTTCACCTTCACCTTAGAGAGGATACTTGGATTCGTCTTTCGAAATACTGCTGGATCATCACTTGGAAGCTATAAATGTCATTCCTTCGCAAGAAAAGAAGAGAAAGTTGACATTTTTATCAATGGTGTACATATCTCTAGGCCATGTACGCCTCCTTCTGAAGAAACCGTGAGAACTTTTAAATCAACATTTATGCTAGCTGGAACTTTTAAAGAGCTGGCTCTTCAAAGATAAGTTTAATTTTATGAAGCATTTAAATTATACTAATCATTTTATACTCTTAATCAGTTTCATGGTTCTCTCTTTTTATAAAGTGCATTTTTATGTGTTAAGCTCAACTTCTCTCCAATTAAACAAGCTTGTTTCATTGACATTTCCTTAATCTGGGTTTCTGCCATCAGGCCCTCACACTTTTGCTCCATTTATAATTGTTCATTTCTGTGATAAGCACTTAAGTGCAATTTGTTTATTGATTATAAATTTATTATTAGAAATAAAAATTGTTAATGTATTGCTACCTATATTGGTTTTCTAGTCACGTATTTCATGCCCACTACCCCGCACCGCTTCAGTCTAATTTTCTTGACCACAGTAGTTATTTTGTCCAGGCTTTCGCCTGATGCGTTACCGTTCTCCCGTATGGGGAAGTTTTAGGGCAGAACTTATTCTCCAAATTGTTGGTGCCGAAACCCGGGAAACATATGTGTTGCACCCTGGATCCCTATACAAATTTCATATCTTGGATTTTACATTAACAATTTTTGTTCATTGTGTTTCAACACTAATTCACATTGTACGTTTCAGCTTGAGGCGCATGTTCAGCAGAAGAGGAGAGAAACGTAAGCTAAACCGGTTTCTTCCGCATCAGACTAAACCTTACTACCTAGGAAGCTGTCATCTTCTGGCTTCCAGTACTCGAAGTCACAATATTGACGTGAGTAACAAACAACTTTTAATATGCCTAACCTTGATGAAAAACTCAGCAACGCCAGAGCCTCTTGTAAGGGCAAGCTCACACGGTTTCGTACTTTCTTAACGGAGCTTGAACCCCAAGAGCGTAATCTTGACATAATTTCGCAGAGGCTTAAGAATTATGAACAAGCCTTTGAGAAATATGATGAGATACAATGCAGTATAGAAACTCAGCATCCGGACCAGCAAAGTGATAGGTTGGAAGTTGAAAAATTATACTATCAGGGATTTGCTGAAGCTAAACAGCTTATTAGGGCTTTAACTTTAAAAGAAAAACAAGAAGATCAAACTTCTGCAGCATCTTCTACATCTTCTTCACGCATTATATTACCCAAATTAGAAATACCCAAATTCACTGGTAAGGACATAGAATGGGAGCCATTTTTTGAATTATTCAATTCTTTAGTACATGAGAATACTTCTATACCAGTAATATAAAAATTTCACTACTTCGCGTCTGGCAGTTCAAGGCAACGCACTTAACCTGATTCAAGCACTTTCTTTGACCAGTGATAATTATGAAGTTGCTCTGAATCTTCTTAAGGATAGATATGGGAACATTCGTTTATCTATTCAACGCCATATACAAAGCTTATTCGAGTTACCTAACGTGCAAGCAGATAACAGTTTATCACTTCGTAAGTTGATTGACACTGCAGAGCTACACGTCAGAGCATTGTCCAATTTAAACCAACCTGTAAATCACTGGGATTTATTTCTAGTTCACCTCATTTCTGCAAGATTGGATGCAAATACATTAAAAGCCTGGGAAACAGAACTTTCCCAGAATTTGCAATGCACTTATGAGGCGATTATTAACTTTTTGAAGGCCAGAAGCCAAGTCTTTTCCGCCATAGCTAATCAAAAAACTAGTAGTCCAGATTCAAAAGCCTTCTCAAAAGATAAGGTTAGCAGTTCTAATCAAAGAATTTTAAGATCACAGGCTCTTCCTGTTGATGCTCGGTCACCTAACCAAATGCAAACGTGCGGTCTGTGTCAGCAATCGCATAATTTATACACTTGTGATGAATTTAAATCTTTATCAGTAGATGAAAGACGAAAGTTCATTACGAACAAAAAACACTGTTTCAACTGTTTGTCAGGAACGCATATGTTAAACAATTGCCGTTCACAACGTTTATGCTTTCATTGTAGGGCTAGACACCATTCCCTTTTGCACAGGCATGAAAGATCACGGTTATCAGGACCAAGCAGTTCCAATACCAAGTCTAATTCTGAGACTTCTCAAAATAGTGCGCAGTCGTATGCTCAAAGTTCCACCTCGCTTGGCAAAGTCCAGGTTTTATTATCTACCGTGCAGGTTCTATTGAAAAATTCTCACGGGAAATGGGTATCTGTCAGGGGATTATTGGACAATGCCGCTACCAACAATTTTATTAATGAATCGTTGGTACAAAAGTTAGGCCTCCCAAAACATCCTACCTCAATAGAGGTTACAGGAATAAACTGCTCTAAATCACAATCCTTAAGCTTTGCTAAAGTGGATCTGAAGGACTCTAATAATCTTGGTACGCAGTTGCAATTAGATTGTTTGATTATCAAGTCTATAGGCAACAATATTCCTGGCACTTCTTATCCTATTCAAAGTTGGAATATCCCGAATTTTGTCCAGCTAGCTGACCCTCATTTCAACAGAGCTTCGCCCGTAGAGCTTCTTTTCAGCTCAAGCGTATTTTGGCAATGTCTTCATTCCAATAAAGTAAAAATTGCTCCTAATGTTTTCTTCCGCGAAACTGATTTTGGTTGGATTGCTACTGGCCAAATATACCGTAATCCTATTCAAACTGTATCGAATTGTTATTTTGTAGGTACCGATTTGAGTCAAGAGCTAACCAAGTTCTGGGATCTTGAGAATGTTCAGGCTACTTCTTCTTCTTCTAACGAAATTTGTGAAAAGTTATACAAGGAAACCACTGTCCGTACTGCTGAACGCAGATTTATAGTAACTCTTCCACGTATTCCTAATCCTCCCGCCATTACGGGATCGCATTCCAGAGCACTTAGGGCACTATTTGCTATTGAAAATCGGTTCAAACAAAATGCTTCTGTCAAAACTCAGTATGCTTACTTTATGGAGGAATACGAATCATCTAATCACATGGAGGTAATTTCTAAATCAGAAGAAATTGACCATCCTTTAAATGAAATAGTTTATCTAAATCATCACCCGGTATGGAAAAATTCCTTAACACAAGACAATATAAGAGTAGTTTTCAATGGCTCATCACCAGATTCCAATGGAATCTCTTTAAATGATACCTTGCAATGTGGTCCCGCGATTCAAACAGATCTCACCTCTGTTTTGCTTAATTTTCGAAGGTTTCCTATTGCTGTAATCTCAGATATTAAGCAGATGTACCGGCAGATTCTCGTAAATTCTGAGCAGCAAGATCTGCAAAGAATATTGTGGCGCGATGAGAGTTCCAAACCCATAATGATATTTAGATTGAAGACTGTGACATATGGCCTGAAGCCTTCAGCCTTTCTTGCGATTCGGTCTCTCCACATGTTAGCCGAGCAAGATGGTCATCTGAATCATCCTTTGGCCTCTGAGTCATTGAAAACGCCATTTTATGTTGACGATTTCTTGTGCTCTTTCCCTAATATTTCTGAAGCACTCCTTGTGTGCGAAGATTTGAAATCCCTGCTCCTAGGAGGTGGTTTTCCGCTCCATAAATGGACTTCAAATTCTACTGAATTTATATCAAAATTTTCATCAGAGGTCCCAGTTGATGAATTTGTTGCCATTCCTACTGATGAAGCAGCCGTAAAAGCATTGGGTGTTTTTTGGTGTCCTTCTTCTGATACCTTCTCTTATCAGGTACATCTGTCAGAATCTCCCCCTGTAACTAAGAGACAAGTTCTGTCAGAAATCGCAAAGATCTTTGATCCTTTGCAATATATTGCTCCTATAGTTATTGTTGCAAAAATGTTCTTGCAAAAGCTTTGGTCATTAAAATCAGACTGGGATGAAAATCTCCCCCTACCTCTTGTAGAAGAATGGTTAGAGTATCGCAGCAGTTCGCTGGATCTCTCCAAGGTTTCTATACCCCGCCTTTTAATTTCTAATCCCTTATACCAGCAGTATGACCTGCATGTATTTTCTGATAGTTCAGAACGGGCTTATGGCTGTTGTGCATACATAGTAGGACGTTCCTCAGCCACTTTCCCTGGATTTTCTAATTTAGTGTGCGCTAAATCAAAGGTTGCTCCACTTAAAACAGTATCATTGCCGAGATTAGAATTATGCTCTGCTTTAATGGCAACAGAATTAGCTACTAAACTAAATGTCAGTTTAAAGTTAAAATTTTCCCGCACATTTTTTTGGAGCGATTCTTCTATTGTATTAGCTTGGATTTCCAAGCCTTCTTCTCATTGGAATACCTTTGTGGCAAATCGCGTTTCTGAGATTCATGAAGTCTCTCATTCTGAACAATGGAGACATGTTACTAGCCGTGAAACCCCCGCGGATATAATATCACGTGGTTGCACGCCTAAAAAATTGATTTCTTCAGACCTGTACTGGAATGGTCCTCCTTGGCTAAGTCAGGAATCATCTTGCTGGCCTCGCTTAGCTAATCAATTTGCAGAAGAAATACCTGATGCCCGTAATGACCCTGTCACGTCGCATCTTACTTCTACTTCTACTAGCCTTTTTCATAGATACTCTTCATTTGATAAATTGATTCGTGTAGTGTCTTATATCTTCCGATGGAAATATTTAGTAATTGATCAACCTTTGAAGCCTCAACCCTTTCTCTCCAGAGTAGAGTTAGAATTTGCTACTTGCAAGATTTTGTTACTTGTTCAGCAGGAAGTATTTGCTCCTGAAAAGCAAGCTCTTATAAGTGGTAAAGATTTACCCAAGTCTAGCAGGCTTTCACCACTCACTCCTTTTCTAGACCAGGACGGCATAATACGTGTGGGTGGAAGATTAGCTATGTCTAGTTGTGAGGATGGGAAAAAGCATCCCATCATCCTTCCTTCAAAGCATCCTATCACTACCCGTATAATAAAAAAGTTTCATTATAAACACCTTCATGCTGGCACTCGCACCTTGCTCTGTCTAATTCGTGAATTCTACTGGATCATCAATGGCGTTCATGAGGTATCTTCTGTTGTCAAAAAGTGTATACCTTGCTTCAAGGTTAAACCACGGCCCGGCACGCAGAATATGGGTAATTTACCTCCATTTCGTTCAGAACCTAGTAAGCCCTTCGCTCTTACTGGGATCGATTACGCAGGTCCTTACGTATATCAGACTAATCCCTCTTCATCTAAGCGCAAAATCTTAGGTAAACTTTACATCTCGTTATTTGTATGTATGGTGACGGGAGCTATCCACCTTGAGTTGGTTACGAACGCTTCTGTATCTTACTTTTTGGCCGCCTTTTCTAGATTTGCTGCTAGAAGGGGTGTTCCTTCTGAAGTTTTTTCAGATAATGCAAAAATGTTTGTAAGCGCTTCTGATCTCTGGAAAAAAGTGTTAAGCTCCCCTTCTGCTAAAGAAAAAATTTCCAACTTTTCCTATTCTAAAGGTTTCAAATGGCATTTCACCCCGCCTTATGCTCCCCATCATGGGGGCCGATGGGAGTCCTGCATCAAACTTACTAAAAGACAGCTTAAGAAAACTCTTGGTCCTACCATACTTTCTTATGAGGAATTCAACTCTTTAATTATTCAAGTCGAAGGTATTGTAAATTCCAGACCTCTGACCCCTCTTTCAAAAGATCCTAAGGATCTTTTACCTTTAACACCCAGTCACTTCCTGATTGGCTGTTCGCTTGCTGCTACTCCGCCTTTGCTGGTTCGACGCTGTGATCCTAACTTACCTATCTTTTGGAGAAAAGTAGAATCTTTGCGCTGTTCTTTTTGGCGCCGATGGAAGTTAGAATATCTCAGCTTGCTAAATAGGCGTGAGAAATGGCGGCTTCCTCAACCAGATGTACGAGTGGGGGACATGGTTCTTCTTCGAGACCCATCTCCGCCTCTCGTGTGGAACCTAGGCAGAGTTATTCACTGCCACTTTGGCCGTGATAAACGCGTCAGAGTTGTTGATGTTTTAACTAGTAAAGGTCTTTTTACTAGACCCATCTCTGCTATCTCTGTTTTGCCTTTCGAGTCTTAGTGTCTCCTCGTCTGTTATCCATGTTTTGCTTTGACTGATTCTTTTGTTTGTTTTCATTCGGAGTTCTCGGAGCATGATCACTTTTGTGATACTTTCAATGGTTAGCTTGGCCCATTTGTCGGTCAAATTTTGTTTCTTGTTACCGAGATCCCCGAATGGTAATTATTTCCTTGTAAACGTATTAATTGTTTAAACCATATGCATAATCTTGTTATCAATCACTTATTCATAGATATTATAGTTCTCACCTTGAGTGTTCCAGTCGCTCGCTACCTCAAGCGTCCTCACTCCCGACATACAGGGCATCTACTGGTTGATCTGCTGTCCGCTGAGTAGTGTCGACTGACGTCACCCTGACTTTCGTTCGACCAATGGCAGGTTTTTGTCTGGTCGGGCGATCTCCAGCTTCGAGATGGTTCCATGATCCCTATTTAAGACGCCACTTGCTGGCGTTCTTCACCACTTCTGATCAATCATCACTTCTGATCACTTCAACCTGCTGGTCACCGCTACTGCATCTCATGACACCATCGCTAGTCTCTACGCTACCTAGCAGCTACGTCACAAGATCTGCACCATGACGTATTGCTCAAGATGGCAAGAATAATTGCCAGCTGTTGTACTTTTCACCTTCACCTTAGAGAGGATACTTGGATTCGTCTTTCGAAATACTGCTGGATCATCACTTGGAAGCTATAAATGTCATTCCTTCGCAAGAAAAGAAGAGAAAGTTGACATTTTTATCAATGGTGTACATATCTCTAGGCCATGTACGCCTCCTTCTGAAGAAACCGTGAGGACTTTTAAATCAACATTTATGCTAGCTGGAACTTTTAAAGAGCTGGCTCTTCAAAGATAAGTTTAATTTTATGAAGCATTTAAATTATACTAATCATTTTATACTCTTAATCAGTTTCATGGTTCTCTCTTTTTATAAAGTGCATTTTTATGTGTTAAGCTCAACTTCTCTCCAATTAAACAAGCTTGTTTCATTGACATTTCCTTAATCTGGGTTTCTGCCATCAGGCCCTCACACTTTTGCTCCATTTATAATTGTTCATTTCTGTGATAAGCACTTAAGTGCAATTTGTTTATTGATTATAAATTTATTATTAGAAATAAAAATTGTTAATGTATTGCTACCTATATTGGTTTTCTAGTCACGTATTTCATGCCCACTACCCCGCACCGCTTCAGTCTAATTTTCTTGACCACAGTAGTTAATTTGTCCAGGCTTTCGCCTGATGCGTTACCGTTCTCCCGTATGGGGAAGTTTTAGGGCAGAACTTATTCTCCAGTTGTAGTAGCTTGTTGAAATACAACGTGCTATAGGGATATTAAACATGAATATGAGGTGCCCTTTGCTAGTGCTACCTCTGTAAAAAAAATTCATTCAATTCGG
Source organism: Meconema thalassinum (assembly GCA_946902985.2). Lineage (NCBI taxonomy): Eukaryota > Metazoa > Arthropoda > Insecta > Orthoptera > Tettigoniidae > Meconema > Meconema thalassinum. The sequence continues at coordinate 1,988,301,952 of OX336388.2, forward strand.
TTTCACCGTGTTTGAATTGATTTGGGGAATGGATTTGCACACATACATGGCCGCTATTTGCAAACTATTGGGCTGATGACCTTGTAGTCAGTCATAAGATGCTTTCCACAAAAAGGCATGTTGTTGCAATATCCGGTAGAGATCAAATTATTAGGATGGTCGAAATTTGATTCAAGCTTTTAACATTTGGGTGGCCGTCATTCCGTTTCCGTCAAGATGGCGGCGATATAAAACATGACACTGAGGTGCCTTTTGCTAGTGCTACTTCTGTACCAAATTTCGTTCAATTCGGTTTCACCGTGTTTGAATTGATAGGGGGAATCGATTTGCACACATACTTGGCACCATCTGCAAACTATTGGGCTGATGATCTAGCAGTTTGGTCAGAATATGCTTCCCATATAAAGATTTGTTGTTGCAAAATTTGGTAGAGACTAGATTATTAGGTTGGTCGTAATTACATTTTAGCCTTTAACATTTGGGTGGCCGCGATTACGTTTCCGTCAAGATGGCGGTGATATAAAACATGACACTGAGGTGCCCTTTTCTAGTGCTACCTCTGTACCAAATTTCGTTCCATTCGGTTTCACCGTGTTCGAATTAAAAGGGGGAATCGATTTTCACAAAAAGATGGCCGCCATCCGCAAAATATTAGGCTAATGACCTATTAGTTTGGTCAAAGGATGCCCCCTCCATAATGGTATGTTGATGCAAAATTTGGTAGAGATCAGATGATTAGGTTAATCGTAATTTGATTTAAGCTTTGAATATTTGTGTGGCCGCCATTACGTTTCCGTCAAGATGGCGGCGATATAAAACATGACACTGAGGTGCCCTTTGCTAGTGCTACCTCTGTACCAAATTTCATTCCATTCGGTTTCACCGTGTTCGAATTAATAGGGGTAATCCATTTTGACACAAAGATGGCCGCCATCCGCAAACTCTTAGGCTAATGACCTATTAGATTTGTCAAAGGATGCTTCCTCCATAAAGGTATCTTGTTGCAATATTTGGTAGAGATCGGATGATTAGGTTAGTCGTAATTTGATTTAAGCTTTGAACATTTGTGTGGCCGCCATTACGTTTCCGTCAAGATGGCGGTGAAATAAAACATGACACTGAGGTGCCCTTTGCTAGTGCTACCTCTGTACCAAATTTCATTCCATTCGGTTTCACCGTGTTCGAATTAATAGGGGTAATCCATTTTGACACAAAGATGGCCGCCATCCGCAAACTCTTAGGCTAATGACCTATTAGATTTGTCAAAGGATGCTTCCTCCATAAAGGTATCTTGTTGCAATATTTGGTAGAGATCGGATGATTAGGTTAGTCGTAATTTGATTTAAGCTTTGAACATTTGTGTGGCCGCCATTACGTTTCCGTCAAGATGGCGGTGAAATAAAACATGACACTGAGGTGCCCTTTGCTAGTGCTACCTCTGTACCAAATTTCGTTCCATTCGGTTTCACCGTGTTCGAATTAATAGGGGGAATCGATTTTCACAAAAAGATGGCCGCCATCTGCAAAATATTAGGCTAATGACCTATTAGTTTGGTCAAAGGATGCCCCCTCCATAATGGTATGTTGATGCAAAATTTGGTAGAGATCAGACGATTAGGTTAATCGTAATTTGATTTAAGCTTTGAACATTTGTGTGGCCGCCATTACGTTTCCGTCAAGATGGCGGCGATATAAAACATGACACTGAGGTGCCCTTTGCTAGTGCTACCTCTGTACCAAATTTCATTCCATTCGGTTTCACCGTTTTCGAATTAATAGGGATAATCCATTTTGACACAAAGATGGCCGCCATCCGCAAACTATTAGGCTAATGACCTATTAACTTGGTCAAAGGATGCTTCATCCATAAAGGTATGTTGTTGCAAAATTTGGTAGAGATCGGATGATTAGGTTAGTCGTAATTTGATTTAAGCTTTGAACATTTGTGTGGCCGCCATTACGTTTCCGTCAAGATGGCGGCGATATAAAACATGACACTGGGGTGCCCTTTGCTAGTGCTACCTCTGTACCAAATTTCATTCCATTCGGTTTCACCGTGTTCGAATTAATAGGGGTAATCGATTTTGACACAAAGATGGCCGCCATCCGCAAACTATTAGGCTAGTGACCTATTAGACTTGTCAAAGGATGCTTCCTCTATAAAGGTATGTTGTTGCAAAATTTGGTAGAGATCGAATGATTAGGTTAGTCGTAATTTGATTTAAGCTTTGAATATTTGTGTGGCCACCATTACGTTTCCGTCAAGATGGCGGCGATATAAAACATGACACTGGGGTGCCCTTTGCTAGTGCTACCTCTGAACCAAATTTCGTTCCATTCGGTTTCACCGTGTTCGAATTAATAGGGGCAATCAATTTTCACACAAAGATGGCCGCCATCCGCAAACTATTAGGCTGATGACCTATTAGTTTGGTCAAAGGATGCTGCCCCGATAAAGGTATGTTGTTGCAAAATTTGGTAGAGATCGGATGATTAGGTTAGTCGTAATTTGATTTAAGCTTTGAACATTTGTGTGGCCGCCATTACGTTTCCGTCAAGATGGCGGCGATATATTACATGACACTGAGGTGTCCTTTGCTAGTGCTACCTTTGTACCAAATTTCGTTCAATTTTCACTCACCGTGTTCGAATTGATAGGGGGGACAGACATTCGGAGTACACACACACACACAGACTCACACACACACATACACACACACAGACAGACACACTCTTTTTCGCCCTGTAGTGATCTCATAAGTCTGCTTTCATGTTTTGCAAAAATCGAAAGTAGGCTAAAAATGAGATGGTGTGTGTCGTCTGTCTTTCTGTCTGTCTGTGTCTTTCTGTCTGTCTGTCTGTGTGTTACTCAATAACGCAAGAACCACTGGTCCGATTTAAATGAAATTTTGCATTGATGTAACTGATATACCAGGTTTACATATAGGGTATTTTTTATTTCGAAATTTTGTACTGTTAAAAAATGGCGACCATTTTAGTGACGTCACTACACCCTTTGGTTTCAAAATTTCATATTTCCATATCAAATAAAAAGAGAACGGTAGGAAATAGCAAACTTTTGATGGCACATATGAGCTTTGAAATTTAATTTCCTATCCGAAAGGTCCTTATCACCTTTCGTGTAACTCCAACAGTTAGCGAGTAAAACCGACATTTGTGACGTCACTACACCCTTTGGTTTCAAAATTTCATATTTCTATTTCATATAAAAAGAGAACGCTAAGAAATAGGAAACGTTTGATGGCATACACGATCTTTAACATTTAATTTTCTATCCGAAAGGTCCCTATCACGTTTCGTATATCTCCAACGGTTAGCGAGTAAAACCTAAATTTGTGCAATACAACACGGTCAACACCGAGCGGTGCAGTATATCTCTCTATATTAAAAAAATGAAAGTTTGTCTGTTTTTCTCTGAATTTCTACGGAAATTTGAGTTGTTTACGCGATTCAGACTGTTTTATGAGGGATGCGTGCGAAAATATTTTCTTTGTCTGTCTGTCTGTCTGTCTGTATGTTTGTTTGTTTTTCTGTGGACAACTTTGCTCCCTTATAACTAAAGAACGGCTGGGTGTACCAACGTAACATTTGGTACATATATCCATCAGAGGCACGACACTAATCATTGATGTAACTCTTCTCCGTACCTCTCATAAAAGGGGGCCTACCCCCTTAAAATACATGCTGAAATAGGCGTAGAAGGACGAGACAAAGCTCATTTTGAGACCCTCAATGTGAGAGACAAAACTCGGGTCCCCGAAAATCACATTTTAAGGCCCTAAGACCAACCGTTTTTGAGATATTCCCAGAAAACTAATTTCATTTAATAAACTAATGAACGAATACAAGCCAGTAACCATGGCAACAGATTCTCAGAGGTCCATCTATTGCTGTAAGACGCAATGCAATTCCATTAATTACATTAGTGCGGAAGTTTGCAATCGGCTAGAAGGGTATCACGGAACCAAATTAAGCCGTAAAATTCATCAATACGTATAATGCGCTTAAAAGGGGATCAAGGGGTACTCTAGATTTTTTCACGCGATTTACACCTGCGGGTGTGGTACGGCAGGTCTATTATATTCGTATACCCATATTATTCATTCATTCATTTCGTATAGGCCATCTATGGACCGCGTCATTCCAACTGTCTCCTACGCCCGCATTCGTTCTTGGTGGACTTCCTTCCGTTCCTGGGTCCAAATCTTTCTCGTTTTCAGCTTCGGTTTTTCTTGGAAACCTTTGCAAGCTTGAAGTTTCCTTTTGAGTGGGGCGCGCTCCTGAATGTCTGTTGGTGTAATCCCCACTTCTTTCAGATCTTTATCCAGTTCAATGAACCAGGCCCATTTTGTTTCCTCTCCTGAAAGTAAGTTATGTTGCGGTTGGTCAGTCTCGCTGGGCTCATTCGTTTCACATGCCCAAAAATGGTATCCTTCTCTTCCGGATGACGTTACTTATCTTCCCCACATGAATATATAGTTCATGGTTATGCCGTCTTCTGTATTCCCCATTGTCTTTGATGGAACCCAATATCTTTCTCAAAATTTTCCTTTCTTTGGCCTCCAGTTTCTCGACCAAGCATTTTTGTTCATCGTGAGGCATTCAGAAGCATGCAAGGCCTCCGGACGGATGACACGGATATTGACCTTTTCCTATAGATGTCCTTAGTTAAATGGTAGGCCATTTCCATTTTGCTCATGCGTGATGTGAATGCTTCTTTCTCTGATAATATCCCTTCCCTGACCCGTCCTGAAAAGAAAAGTACATGGCCATTGGCTGCATTAATAATAAAACAAGTAGTTCCGTAAAGAACTATACAGCCTATTTTCATATATCCTGCTCATGTTAATTGCCTCTATCAACATACAAAATTTCAGTTTAATTGCTGTAACAGATTCGTAGATATTGAGAACCGTCTAAATATTTCAGATGGTCGCCAGGTTGGAATTTTATTTTTGTACTATTACATTAAGATTATTGTGTACGTGTGGTATTCAAACTTCAAACGCATGATTAGAACACAAGAAGTAAAAACGAGATTTTAAAATTACGCACAGCAGCCATCTTGTGATTATGCAAACAATTGAAATAAATTAGATGCCAGTGGATCAACATTTGTATAAGCATTTAACGTGCAACGTTTCACGGCACTCGGATAGTTAATTCGCGAGAAACGTCCATTTAAATATTTATACTTCGCGTCGCCACCATGTTCGATTTGTGCTCACCAGGTTACTGAAAGACCTATAGGTGAACATATGTTCATAGTCTCTATGAACATAAAAAATTTCAGTTTGGTTGCTGTAAAAGATTCATAGATATTGAGAACCGTCTAAATATTTCGGAAGATCGCCATTTAGGATTGGTATATGTATAGGCTATAGAGTTATGTACCATTCAAGGACAATTATTGCCTAGGTTCATTATTCAAACTTTCACTTCGATTGCATGATTACGACACAAGAAATAAAAACTTTATTTTAAAATTTCGCTCAGCCGCCATCTTGAGGTTATGTAAACAATTGAATTAAATTAGATGGCAGTGCATTACAATCTGCAAAATCATTTACTGTACCACATTTCACTGCGCTCAACGAGTTAAATCACGATAAAAGTCTATTACAATATTTCAAATTCGCTTGATCGCCATGTTCGTTTTGTACTTTACAGGTTTATGAAATATACATAGGTAAACTTGTATCATTGCCCTTTATTACCGTACAAAATTGCAGGGTGATATCTGTAATAGTTTCGGAGATACAGAATGTCAGTGAAATATTTCGCACAGCCGCCATTTTGAGGTTATGTAAACAATTGAACTAAATTAGACTCCAGTGCATTACAATGTGTATAAACATTTTCTGTACCAAGTTTCATTACATTTGGATAGTTAAATCGCGAGAAAAGTCTATTTAAATGTCTCAAATTCGCTTGACCGCCATGTTGGTTTTGTAGTCACCAGGTTTTTGAAAGTCTCATAGTTGAACTTCTAGTAGTGTCCTTTATCACCGTACACAATTTCAGGTCGATATCGGTAATAGTTTCGGAGATATTGAATGCTAGTGAAATATTTCGCACATCCGCCATGTTGGATTGGAGAGACGTAACAAAATTTGAAGGGCACGGTCGAGGTCGCCGGGAATAGTGCTATGAACTTACCGAGTTTCATTGAAATCGCTCCAGCCGTTTAGATTTTATTAGGGGACACACACACACACCTCACACACACACACACGCACACACACACACGGACAAAAGATTATCTCATAAGCCTATTTTTTTAGCCTACTTTCGATTTTTGCAAAAAATGAAAGTAGACTTATGAGATCACTACAGGGCGAAAAAAGTGTGTCTGTCTGTGTGTGTGTGTGTGTGTGTGTGTGTGTGTGTGTGTGAGTGTGTGTACTCTGAATGTCTGTCCCCCCTATCAATTCGAACACGGTGAAACCGAATTGAACGAAATTTGGTACAGAGGTAGCACTGGCAAAGGGCACCTCAGTGTCATGTTTTATATCGCCGCCATCTTTACCAGAACTTAATGGCGGCCACTCAAATGGTCAAAACGTAATAATGCATTACAACCAAACTAATAATCGGATCTTTACCAAATTTGGTAACAACGTTCCTTCGTATGAGGTGCGTCTTGTGCCCAAACTACGAGGTCATCAACCGTACCATTTCAGAATGGCGGCCGTGTGAATTATGCAAACTTTATAATCCTTAACATGGGACCCACCAGTTCTGACTATCGAACCAAGAATCGTTTAATCTGTTTGAAACGACGTGGCCCGTTTGAAATTAAAAGTTTATATTTTAATATTATAGTCTAGAAGTGATTTTAAAAAGCTGAGTCATCTCGGTTATTTGACAAGATGGCAGCTGATCTCTCGTTCTGACCTATATTTTATTAATTTCAGTATGTTGCATGCAATATAGGCTAGTGGTAACAAATATATGAACTTTCTATGAAATGAACGCGGTTTAAAATATACTCCAGTAAAGAAATCGTTTAGTCCAAGTCACGATTTGCTATAACGTGGTATATGTATTGGTTCCTAACGATCTATTAGAGTGTGCACGATTGGCTGCGTGGTCAGCGCGTTAGTCTTTCACCAGGCTTCCCGTGGTTCAAATCCTATGAGAATTGGGCTTTTTTTCTTGATTTTTTTTATATTTATTATTTCTTGAGTACTGAGACGTTATAAAATAAAGCATTATATGGTGCATTTTGAAATGGAAAATATATATTTAATTAAAACAACATTCACCGCCGGAGTGACATCTAAGAGTAATTACTTGAACTATGTTATTGGTAACCACAGCCTTCTAGATACGAGCTATGCTCTCTACCGGCCAGTTAGTGAACCCATGTCTACAGTATAATTGCGAAGGTTATTATTTTTGTCGATAGAGGGTACACATCCCCAAGATAAGGCGCGATTATCACGGCATCATCAAGCAGTACCGGTACATTGCCTACGTCACAGAAGGGTTTGGTTTACGTGCCATGGCCTGTCTTTCTCGTTAGCCGCGCGCGATTACAAATTAGCTGTGTAATAGTTATATTAAATATGTTTCTCCCAGTGATACGTTTAGAGCTACTAGTTGAAATTATTGTAAGTAGTCGGTGTTAATAAACTGAATACCTACGTTGTTTGGAGTGTTTACTGATGAAATTGCAAATTGCTGGGGTAAATTATTTGAACGCCACTCCTCAAATCCAGTGTGCCAATTTGCACTTCGAATTGGAAGAAATTAGGAGATGATAAAGACAAAGAGTTATAACTATACCCATACATTTAGGAGAAAGTAGGCTATATGTTCTTTCCTGAACATCTTGTCAAAATTGAAAATAGGCTAAAAATAGGTGTTATAATTTCTCCCTATATTATATTACTATTAGTATTATATTATGGCGTACAACGACGAGACAAATCCCCTCGGTGCAGAAACAATACTCGGGGGCCCTAAAGGGTCCTCGAAAACTACATTATAAGGCTCTAAATCCAACAGTTCCTGAAATATTCCCAGAAAACTAATTTAATTTAATTCAACAAACTAATGAAGGAATACAAATCGGTAACCATGAGAACATTATCTCAAGGAGTGGCATACAACTTTCCTTCTATTTCTGTAAAAAGCAATGTCACTCCATTTATTACATTTCTGTGAAAGTTTGCAAATGGCTATAAGGTTATCACGGAACTAACGTAGACTGTGTAATTCATCAATGCAATACCGGGTGAGTTAGCCGTGGTCGTTACGGCATGACTAATGGCAGTCGCTCACATCCGGGAGGCGAGGTGTTTCGAATCCCCCCGCCGGCAACCTTGAAGATGGTCTTCTGTGGTTTCCCATCTTCCTACCAGGCAAATGCCGGGGTTGGTCCCTAACTATAGGCCACAGCCGCTACCTTCCAACTCCTCGCCCTTCCCTTCCAAATTTCCTCCCCAACGGTACTTGTAGCTCACCCATTGGGTGTCCGTCTCGAAGCAGCTACAAACCTGGCGAGCCGAACATGTCCTCGGACACTCCCGGCACTAAAAGCCATACGCTAAAAAAAATCAATTCAATTAAGGGGGTCAAGGGGTAACCTAGAACTTTTTCATGCAATTTTCACGTTCGACATATAGAACAGAAGGTCTATTATATCTCCAAACAGCAACATTATTTTCAAAAATTCCTGAATTGAACCAGCATTTTTTTCGGGTTTTAGGAATTTGGGCAATTTGAGGCTAAAGAACCTGAATTTTCATGCACCACAAGCCTTTATAATTTATGAAAGGGGTCTTCCTGTGTATGGGCACCTAGCACAACGTAGAGGGTCAGTTTTTATGTGACGTGTATTGCGTTTCGTCTACAAGGCTTTCAATTCTATTTCACGTCAGGAAGTACACGTTAGGTGAATTTAGTCTGAGAGCACATTTTAACTTTTTTTTTTTTTTTGTCGACATACGGGTTCATCGTAAGGATGATTTTGTTTGATACTGTGTGGTAGATATAACCATATTTGGATATCTGGGTAATATGTTGTAGACAATAGAATTGTCTGTCTGTCTGTCTTTCTGTGTATCTTTATGTACGCCTATACCTCGTGTTCGGATGCTTGGTGCATCGTAAAATTAGGTACGGTAACCATGGCAGTCAATATACCAATCATTTATAAAACTCTTCACTGTACTTTTCATACAGTAGAAGGGTGGATATAGAGAAAAACTTCTCAATACATGCTAAAATAGGCGAAATATAAAAATTATCCTAGAAGGACGACCAAAGCATATGTTGCGCTTCTCAATGTGAGAAACAAAATTCGGGAATCTATAAAGGGTCTCCGAAAACTACATTTTAAGTGCCTTAAATTAACAGTGTGTGTGATATTCCCAGAAAACTAACTTCGTTCTGATAAACTTGAAGGAATGACAAACCGCTAACCATTGCAACAGTAGCTCAATTGATAATGTCTGGTGTTAAGAACGAACACCGTTCGAAGAACGGGTACTTCTGCTAGTACGTTATAAATATTGGTCGCAGCTATAGCCTACTTGTATTATTAATTCTGCATGAAAGTAGAACGTGGCTTATACACCTGCATCGGACATGATTGTGACTGTATGCTGTGATGGCTGCGCTATAATTATTAGCACACAGGTAACGATATTTGTAGGCTATACAGTATACGGTAATAGAAAACTAAAAATGTCAAAGATCCCGTAGGCCTATACTACACAGCTTGGACATTCTTAAAATTCACGACACGTGAATAATAAAATAAAAGGCAAAACCATTGGCCTGGATAAAGATTATTGATGCGTGACTACCCCCACTGTGCGTGACAAAAACCGGGGGTGTTATATATTAGCTAACGTGACCCACGTTACCTCAATGCTTCATATTAAAGCATTGTTTTTGTTTCTTATGGCTAGCCCAGATTCCAATCCATCAGCTTTCTTGCATTCCAATAGAGTTGTGTGAGGTTTCCTGAAGTTCTAGCAGTCACATCAAGTTTGTTGCAATGTAGCAGGTGCCCCTTATCCAATTTACTTCCAGGTTCGTGAAAAAGTGTGCATTTTTCAGATCTCAGGATGTCCCAAATAGGATCACGACTTATATAGATGAAATTCCAGCTGAGTCTGCCATTTTTGCTGTTAATTATGCACAAGTACAGTATTGCCAATCCCGCACTTACGGTACTACTTTGTATAAGCGTGGTACCATGAAACAAAATAGCGCCAAGTTTGAACCAGTTCTCAATGGATTGTGCAAGCTGTTTTTGTGTAGACCAATAATTGTTAATTCGTTAGGCCATACAAACACCCCTGGGTTTTGTCACGCACAGTGGGGGTAGACACGCATCAATAATTTTCATCCAAACCAATGGTTTGTGCCTAGACCAATAATTTTTAGGCAGTGAGGCGCTGGATTTGCCGATTAGTTCGAAACATGAAATCCTTGCGATCAGCATTCATTACAGTGGTAAATACTGTTCTTCATACAAAACAAACCTAACCTGGGCTTACGCCCAGACCTCCTTGCTTGTAGTGCAATCGGTAATTTTCGTTCAGACAGTCGTCTAACCAAGTAGCGACCAATGGTTTCGTCCAGTCAGTCGTCTAACCAAGAAGAGCTCGTTTATTTCTTTTTCTCAAATAATTACAACATTACATGTGTCGTCTAATGTAGGCCTATTTTGTATCGAATATGTTGGTAACTAATGACGTCAATGTGATCGCTCACTGCGGCAGTTTCACTTACTAAATATGCTGTCGAACATGGCTGCGGTTGTTAAATATACAATAAATAAAAACACATATTTAAGTGATTTAGCACATATATCCGGTGCTGAAGTGATCATGGTTAGTAGTTACAATTGATAATTGCTGTCGAACATGGCTGCGGTTGTTAAATATACAATAAATAAAAACATATTTAAGTGATTTAGCACATATATCCGGTGCAGAAGTGATCAAGGTGATCAAAAGATGAAATAAGGTATGAAAATGAAATATTATCAAAGTGAAAGGAAAAGAGTCATACTTGGTACAGAATTAATCTGAAATTTCACTACAGTATTATGTTGTTTTATAAAAGGGCATAGCGGGTGGGTTACAGACAGCGAAGGAGAAAACGTCTATTAGGACATCACTTCCATAATTATTATGCATCATTACACAAGGTATTTAGGCTAATTTAAGTATTCTACTTGGTTCATCACTCCTGAATTGTTACCTCTATTACGTATGTCGTTTTGCCTTGAATATTTTTGGTTGAAGGCGGGCTATTATTTTATTTTAGAATATGCACTGAAAATGTGATGTAATCAGCGTAACCGCAGCCTTCGTAAAGAGGTTTACGCAGGCCAGCGCGTATCCCATATTTGAACAGCTGACTGCGGTTGACTGTAGCGTTGGGGGTCTGCACCACTAGCGCTTGAACTCGGTCAGTGATAATATTATGTATTCTATTCGTCATGATAATGCTATTATTATGATCATGTAGAAATGAGCGGAAGTGTAGAGGACGTGCGCACTCGCGCATTCGTGACAACGCTGCCTTCAGTTCAATTCCCTCTCATATATTCCGCTCTCGCAAGTTAAATATCTCAGCTCTCCACAGAAAATTGTTTTGTGTTGGTATCATATAATTATAATTTTCGAGATATTACTCCGTCGATAAAGCTTGTCTTTCAACGTCTGTATTTAACTCGTCAATTTCTCAGTGAATTCAGTGAATTTTCTGCAAGTGGCTTTTAATGTGCCGGTTGACGAGAGGTCAGGAGACTATTCTGCCAACCATCTCGCGCTGTGGGGCTAGCATTTTTTGGCAGTTGGTCCAGGTTCAATTTCCGGCCCTGCCAAGAAATTTTAATTTTGGTCTGAGGGATGGAACAAGGCACACTCAGCCTCGTGAGGCAAATCTGAGAAAATGAGGGTTCGATTCCCATCTTAGCCATCTTGGAAGTGGTTTCCACGCTTCTACTCCAGGCAAATGCCGGGATGGTTCCTAATTTAAGGCCATGGCCACCTCGTTCCCAATCCTCATCTGAATAATAAATGCACACACTCATACAGCCATCACAATAACACAGGTTATGAGACAAATTCCACATGCCCAAGTACACAGATCTACATGACCATGATGTCGCAAAGCCCCAAAAATCAACCAACAACTGCTGCTTTCTACCATTCCAAGACGAAATCTTAGAGTTGCCATTAGTCTTATGCCCCTAAAATCCACGACTAGTTCGAATGGTTTTAGGCCTAAGCATTGGATCAACCATCTTCTTACATCTCAATAGGGATTTGCCAGTAGGCTTTCAACAGCTTGTCTCAATTCTGCATTCATATATGTAGGCCTATACATGCAAGAAATGAGTACGGTACTTATCAAAAATAAAGAAATAATAAGCTAATATGTACCCTACTATTATATTTCTCTCCTACTCCTAAATCCTTCTCTGAACACTCATCTTAAAACAGAATAGTCTGTATTTTTGGACTAATTATAAAAGTATAGCCTATAAGAAGAAATGAACATGCTCATCTTCAGCTCCCTGGCGAAAAACTGGAAAAAACATTGAGTAAGTATTAATGTTTCTGTTCTTATGCATTTTATATAATGCTTTAAAAATAAATCTAGAAGAGATAATTTGAGTTAACTTCACTACCATAATACTGCTTAAGAGTTACTGTTGAGGACTGATGACCAAGATGTCCCTAACTTGAGCAAGGACTGCTTCACAACTTCATGTAAAATATATTTTCGTAAAAGGGCCTTTACTTAGTTTGGATCGTTTGCGATACGTGTTACATGGATGTGTGTGCTGACCTTTTGGTGATAAATGATGTAAGTTGGCAAAACCAAATGTGGCGGCCATGTTGGTTTTCTAGTAACTTATTTAAGGTGTCCTGGACTATACCATGGGTGTAGGCTACAGTGTTGAAGCCACCCAAAGAAATTATATTGTGTTGTTGATTCATTTCGGGACTTTGCTACACTGTAGTTAAGTGGCCCCGTGTACTTAGGTGTGTGTGGAATTTGTCTGATAACCTGTGTTATTGTGAAGGCTGTATTAGTATGTGTAGTTGTAACTCAGATGAGGATTAGGAAGGAGGCGGCTGTGGTCTTAATTAAGCATTCGCCTGGAATAGAAATGGGGAAACCACAGAAAGCCACTTCCAGGATGACTGAGGTTGGATTGGAACTCACCTCTTCTCATTTTTGCTTCATGAGGCTGAGGCTGAGTGTACCCTGTTCCAGCCCAACCCTCAGGCCAGAATTATACTTATTGGCAGAGCTGGGAATCGAACCCGGGACTCCGTGGTGACAGCCAAGAGTATTAGCCACTACACAATGTGGCACACAAGACGTTATGTATAAGGTCAGTCACTGTGCATAGTTGATGTGCGACAAGTGGCAGTATACCTGGTGTGGCAATTGGTATCCGGGTTACAATAGCAGTGGCATCCACAATCACAATTGTTCCAATTAAGAATTCTCTACCTCTGAAGGGACAAAGCTCCAGAGACATTTCGTAATAGTAGCAAGTCTATGAATTCATCGCTACAAGTCCAGATAATGCAACCCACCGAACAGAAAGGCATTTGGGAGGAGGGAGTTCAGTACACGATTATCCGGGCCCTGCTTATAACTTATCACTAGGGCTTGGATTCTTAGGTAAATAAATATGTTTAACTGTAATTGCATATTTTAAGCATTTTTTCTATAAATACATAAATTCCTGCTTTTCACTTATGAGCACATAAAATACGTAATATTTACATTTTTTAAAATCAGTATGCTAGATCTTTCAATTGGAATTTTGTTCTGTGTTACTTCAACGGGGAACACTCTGTGAGCTGTGAGCTATCTAATTTTCATGTAGAGCGTATGTCAGCTTGCAATTGTGTTATTCTTAACTTGTCGCCCCGTGCCACTCACTGTGGAAGTCAGGGATTTCCTTGTCCATAGCCATATTGCACCACGTGCTAGATCTCCCCCTACCCCCAGCAACCTGGAACCAGTGTCACTCACATGCAGTTCATTTCTGGCACTGTGAAGTGTAAGGCAGTTCTACGATGCCTAAAGTAATGACAACTACAAGTTATCGTCTGTTTCAGAATTTAAAGATAATTTTACTTCTGATGGGGGCGTTCTGTTCTTCCAACCATGTGGGAAAGCAATCAAGGCTGAACAGCGATCTCAAGTTACACAACACCTCAAGGGCAAGAAACATATTGCCGCACTTTCGAGCCCGCAGAATAAGTGTTTTGCGATAATCGTCAGCCATTTGTGATGGACAACCTGAAGATGTATCTAGTTGTGTATTGTAATGCTTCAGCAGTCAGTGAGACATAGCATAAATTGCATTCGTGAGAACTGCATTCACTGTATTCACATTAATAAACTAAATTATAATAAAATATTTTTATTTTTGTAACATATTTCATGTAGCCTATTTTAATACGTAACAAATAAATATTTTCCCTACTTATCACACTCCAAACAGTCACAAGCCTAATTTTTTGGCTCTATGTTAACCGTGGAAACTTGCAATTACATGTATAATTCTTTCAAGGTGTCAACATAGACATAATGATCATGATTTCTTGAACCGGAAACACAACTTCCTCATGCAAAACAGCTGGGTGAAGCTTACGCAATCTACTGATATGGGCAGATAACCTCATAGTTCTGCCCCTTAAAACCTCAATAACTACCTACCTGACTGATAATAGCTTAACTACAGGGATGAACAGACACAAATCTACACCACAGATAAAGGTGACTAAAATGGACAATACTGTACCTGGTTTAAACAAAGGATTTGTATACAATACGGTAATCCAAGGGAAATCCATGCTGGTTTGTCGCCATCACAATTCACAGCAGTAAGTTACACAACCTTCTTGCCAGCAGGGTACTTCTGAAATAAAGTGACAGACTATTCATCATGAACAACAAGTGAAACAAAGGTTTGAGAAATGATGAGAATGTTGTCTACATGTAGAGAATAAAGAGGATGTTCATCCTTCCCCTAAATATAATGCACACCATTAATCCCAATAGAAAACTAGTCTAGTCCTACTGGTATGTGTTAACACATTTTCAAGATATATAACAATTTCTCATTCATACACGGACAGATTTTCTAAACTTCTAGCCGATGGCTGGATTACGAACAACACACATCACATCCATCATTACTTCTCAAATATTGAAGAGCTTAAGGTCGGTTAACCTATACAGGATCTCTTTATGTCTCTATTATTATAAACTAAGCTCGACCAAAAACAGAACTTCATTCACACACAATCAACCAACAATATACTGCCATTTTATCAACTGAAACTACCATTACCTTTCTGTAAATCACCAAATGTCGAGACGTAATAATTACCTTGATGTGTGAACTCCTCATCACATGTATCCGTCACCGTCCATGATCACGTTGCCATGGAAATATAATTTTCCCAAGGGCCTACAAAATAAACGGAAAGCCCCTAAAATCTAGTGACAAACAAGGTTGGTAACAAAAGTTACCGAGTTCGGGCCCAAAGACAAGAATAATTATTTAACGAACGGAGAAAGTGCATTGGAGTTTCTTAGGCCTGGTCCTAACTTAAATTGAAAACAGATAACACACACTAATACAGCCATCACAATTTTAACACCAGTTATCAGACAGATTGAGCCTCCGTGGCTTAGGCGGCAGCACGCCGGCCTCTCAACGCTGGGTCCGTGGTTCAAATCCCGGTCACTCCATGTGAGATCTGTGCTGGACAAAACGGCGGCAGACAGGTTTTTCTCCGGGTACTCCGGTTTTCCCTGTCAAAATTTCATTCCAGCAACACTCTCCACTATCATTTCATTTCATCTGTCATTCATTTAATCATAGCCCCAGAGGAGTGCGTCAGGCCTCGGCAGCCGGCACAGTTCATATCCTCGCCGCTAGATGGGGGCTTCATTCATTCCATTCCTGATCCGGTCGGAGACTGGAAGCAGGCTGTGGATTTTCATTTCAACACTCTCCACTATCATTTCATTTCATCTGTCATTCATTTCCATGAACTTAAAAATAGCTAAGCTCCAAAGGAAGATGTAATGTTGAGATTAAGAGGTGAAAGCCTAGCTGAGAAATTTCAAGTAATACTTGTAGATTTGTGGAGAAAATTCCTGAAGACTGTCATTGCCCCAGGGGGTTCGACAGGCTTCGGCAGCCGGCACAGTTCATATCCTCGCCACTAGATGGGGGCTTCATTCATTCCATTTCCTGACCCGATCGGTCGACTGAAAGCAGGCTGTGGATTTTCATTTACATCAGACAGATTCTACACACACCCAAAGTACACACGGCTACACGACCGCGTTGTCGCAGCCCTTAAACTGAGGAACCAACCAACCATCTATTGATTAGTTGGTGGAGGAAGACTGTTTGTGGATGGTATTGTCATTTCTCTGTCGTGTCAGAGAAGAGTGTGTGAGTTTGGAGTTTCGCTGTTCACCTCTGAATTGCATCTGGGACCTGCCGTCCATGCGCCTTTTAAACTTACGCTAGGTAAACTGTTCAAGATACCGAGAAAAGCCGAGGGGGGGGGTTGATAGTCATAGGTATTAAAATAAAAATTTCTTTCTTTGGCTACTTAATGCTTTAGTATTTATCAGTAATAGTTGCCACGCTTTCTAAGTTTTTGGTGGACAGCAACCATTGTGGGTTTGGCAGTGTATTATAGAGCTGTTTTGTCTTGTATATTTGGATCTGATGATGCTCGCTTGACGAGCGAAACATGTCATTCTAACTCTTCTGTAATCCATAACAAATATGTATAGTTTTTTAAAACGTAAGTAATATTTTTCAGTTTGTTTTCTCGCATGTCCCAGTAATTGGGATTATATTGTGTTGGTCAACTGAGAAGTTGCAAGATCAATAAATTGTTATATGAAACATTGACGATACCAAGGATCATGTAGATGGCTTCGTGTTGTAATGGGTTCTATCCCCGAATCTCGAGTTCGATTCCCGGCTCTGCCAAGAAATTGAATTCTGGCCTGAGAGCTGGAACGAGACACACTGTGCCTCGTGAGGATAACTGAGTTGTGTGCATACGATTATCAACTCAACCATCCCAAAAGTGGTTTCCCCACTTCTACTCCAGGCAAATGCAGGGATGGTTCCTAACATAGGACACGACCGCCTCCTTCCCAATCATAGTCTCAGTTAAAATTATGATGTTATTATTATTATTATATATGAGGGGCTTGACATCGTGTTATGTAGTCCAGGGGCAGAACTACGAGGTCATCTGTCCCTTAAACCAATGTACTTGGGTGTGTGTAGAATTTGTGAGATAACCTGTGTCACTGTGATGCCTGTACTAATGTGTATATTTGTAATTGAGGATAGCATTAGGGTAGCAAGCGGCCGTGGCCTTAAGTTAGGTACCATCCCGGCATTTACCCAGGGTAGAAGTGGGAAACCACGGAAAACCACTTCTAGGATGGTTGAGGTGGGAATCGAACCTTCCTCTTCTCAGGTTTGCCTCACTGGATCCCGTTCCATCCCTCAGACCAGAATTAAACTTCTTGACGGAGCCGGGAATCTAACCCGGAACTGTGTAGTGAGCACCAGCAATTCTAGCTGCTACAACTGGAGGTGGACCCAATTTAAATTACACACACTACCAAAGGCACTACAATAACACAAGCTATCATACGAAGTACACATATATCCACACACCCATGTACACTGGGCTGATGACAACATGCCCAACCCCGTACATTAAGCAACAACAACTACAAGAGTCTAAGCTACGCACATATCGAGGTTGAATATGTTATGGCAATGGCTGTTCCATGTGCCCAGAAGTTGGAGGCGGAGCACCTGTTCTTGGCCATGAGCCATACCTCGGTCGATCAACTCAAGCAGCTGACTGATTGTGGCCTCGGGCGAAGAACATCTTCTTTAATTGTTTCTGCAAATTACTACTACCTCATTAAGGTCTTCGAATTCCTTTAGCCCTCTGGTTTAACTAAAGTGGATGCGAAACTTAAGCAATTTCATCCAAGGTCAGCGACTTATTGAGGGATACAAGTGATATTTGAAAAACGTGTGGAAATCATTCTTATTGACATTTAATTAAGGACCATTTTCTCAATATTCTCAATTATTTATTTATTTATCGCATGGCTTTTAGTGATAGGAGTGTTCGAGGACATGCTCGGCTCGCCAGAGGCTGTAGCTGCTTCAATGCAGACACCCATGGGGTGAGCTACAAATACCGTTCAAATTCAAGTAGTTCCAACTTTCACTACCAGATGTCACTGACACCTAGTGGTGAACGTTGGAACTTTGATAGAGCGAAATCTAACCTGAAAAATTTAGCTTCACACAAGTTTAATTAGTAGAAGGTTCTTTTACATGCCATAAATCTATGACATGGGACCGCCGTCTTTACTTCCCCTCCGAAGGAAGGCATACTGAAGGATCCAAAATTAAAGCCACAGCCATCTCCTTCCCAATCCTCATCTGAATTAACCTACACACACTAACACAGCTATCACAATAACACAGGTTATCAAAATTATTCTCACACACACCCAAGTACACGGTGCTACTTGACCACTATGTCGCAAAGCCCCTAAATGAATCAACAACATTCAAGAGAAATCTCAGAGCTGGAGACTCATCCCATTCAATGAGCCATTCATTACGTTCTTTCATATGCAAGCAAATTATAACGAACTATCCAAGACTTCCGAACTTATTGACTGCATTATGTTGAGTATATGTAAATAGTTTTTTTTTTTTTATATTTAGTCAATTTACCCTCTAGGTTGGTGGTTCCCACGGACTCAGCGAGGGAACTCACCACTACCGCCGCTATGGGCAGTGTCCTGGAGCCTGGAACATCTGGTCGGGAGGGATACAACTGGGGAGGTGTGATCAGCACTTCGCCTAGGCGGCCTCACCTGCAAAGCGAACATGGGCCTCATGAGGGATGGGAAGGGATGGAAGATTGGGATGGATAGGCGAGGAAGTGGGAAGGAGGCGGCCGTGGCCTTACAGTAGGTACTGCCCCCGTAATTGAATTATATAGAGACCACGGTGGCTATATTTGAAATTATAAGGAAAGTCATGGCTGTCATAGTTATGACGTGGGTAGTCATGACGTAAGCACGGATGACGTAAATGTTATGCCAGCAAGCTACTTGAGCTGAGATTCTCAGTGACGTCAGCATTTAGTCGAGAATGTTCCAAGATTTACGACGCAGTCGCAGGAAACGAGGAATTCTGCTGAGGAAGAAACTATGCTATTGGAGGAGAGGCATGAACCAATGAACGATAGTTTAAAGGAAGACGGAGATTGCTGAAACTATGGTATTTTTATTACTTTTGGAATGCAGAATTGTGGAAATCCATTTGCAGTAAAAGCATTGATTTGGAATTTTGGTGAAATTTATTTTCAGTTTTTGAATTGTGAAAATCCGTCATGTATTAACGAAGTTGGAACTTTTAGCGATGACGCAGTACCACGCTTTGGAAGGGATGGAAACGCCCCTCGTGAAGTTAATAAAAGGGCTTGCGCAGAAGAGAGGAGTCTCTTTCGTTCTCTGATCATTCTGAGATCTCATTCTCAGAGCATCGAAGTATATTTGTGAAAGTTCTTTTCTTATACATTCATTATAGTGAGACGTCGAAGTGAACAGCAGTGAAAAGAATCGTCTTTATAACGTGTGGCGAGGCCACTATATTAACGAGATCCAAGTCAAACTAGGTGAAGTTGAAACGGACCTTAGAAAGCTTCTACAAGTTTAGCTTCGAACAGTTAGCGGTCTCCGATAAGCTAATTGTATTGTGCAGTGCTACATGCAGTTATAGAGAAAAGCTGAACAATTTCGACCGATTAGTTTAAAAGATATTAGCAGTTTTATACGACTGAGAAAAGTGATTATCTCGCCACAAGAGAAGCACTTTTGTATAGCCAGAATCAACGCAACGGCTGACGCTGCGAGTGGAATAGAAAGACTTCAGATTGCTTGGTTACACAACGATACAGTATAATGGAGCAGTTGAATACGGCAGTTTGTTCTTCTAACACTACAACCGAAGAGCAGATGGAGGGCTAAAAGGCTTATTGCAATTGGGACATACTTCAACGGAGTAAGATAGCGACATGGAACTTCGCTAATTGCTATTCCACACAAGCGAACATGCGGTGAATACCATCTACACCCATGTTTCGTAATTAAAGGCTGAATACCATCGAACAGCCATAGAAACAATTTCATACTCTGAATATGAATAATTTCTTCGGAAATTTTTACAAAACTTCATGGCGATTGTCTACTGGAACTTCAGGGAATTTTTCAAGAGAGGTCAGGGATATCCCGACTCACAAAGAAGATTATTGCCGGAAGGATGTCTATTCGTCTTCGAGGAGCAGAGCGATTCACGGAGAAGGAAGCAGTTCGATTCTCCGAGGGTGCTATTTCCTATTTCGAGGATGGAGCTCAGCTTTAACGTGGTGAAATGGATCCATCAGCAGTCTTCTTTGGGGAATTTTCCTCTGGAACGTCAATCGGCAGATAAGGTAGTCGTGAACGTTTATTGTATTTGAGTATATTAATGATGTTTGAGCAACCATTTTTCCCATATTTTTATCCTCATGTTTTTGCCCTATTTTCTTGTTGAGATTCATATTCTCAGTACACCTTGATGAGTTTTGCATTTTTCGACGATTTATTAAGACATTGTTATGTCATGGGCATTGTTAATGATTTTGAATCAGTTGAGACTGATATTTAGATTTTTCAGTAATTAATATTTTTGTAGTCACGATTTGACTGTAAGTTAATGATTTTTATGGCAGATTTAAATTCAGACAGCGTGTCATTTTTATTAAAGTAATTCTACCCCAGTTTAATTACTTTGACCAATTTTCTGTCATCATCAAGAAGGAAGAACATTTAAATGATTTTAGAGCGTTAAAATCTCTTACGTTGTCGACGATCTTGGAAATACTAGTCGTTATTTGTATTGATTGCAACACAGACATTTATCGTCAGTTATGAATGAACATTGCATTATAGACACTTTTGTGAAAGATTAACTTTAATAATGAATTATTGAATGCATTAAAGTCTTGAACTTTTGTTAGGAGTTTTTCTCAATTAGAGAATTATATAACGATGTTTGCATTCCCCAGTCTAATTGGATTCTATTCGACTACTTTGCATTTTAGTCGCACTTTATTTGAAGATAGTATTTTCATACTACAATTTCTTTTAAGATGTTAATCTTAAATTTTGATAGACCAGACAGGCGTATATAAGCATATTCACTATTAAATTTGTTTGTGATTGGCAAGTTTTGACTTCATTTCGGTTCATGAATGAAATCCACGAAGGTTATAGAAAAACAGTTTTGAAACAATTAATGATTATAAAAAATTTTAAGTGGAACTATGAATGTATAATCGCTAGTGCAGCGCGTGTTGAAAGTCGCTGATGTAAAATGCCCTTGAATATGAAGGAAGTTCCCACAGGAATAAATGTTAAAGAATTATTTGTGGAAGTTTTGTAAGTTATGTGAAAGGTGAATGCCATATAGATTAATATATGATGATTTTGGGCATATATTTTTGATGCAGTTTGTGCATTAACTTGTTAGCGAAGGATTTTCCGCTGGAGTAAGATTGTAATAGTTCGTTGAAAATTAATCAAGTGATTTACTGTTAGAATTAACACGAGTTTTGAAAGAATTTGAGATAAGATTTTGAATGAAGGTTGCCGTCACAAATCATTATTAAAACCTTTATTAAACCAGATTGTGACATTAACATGTATAACTAACCTTCGTTGGTCGATTATATTAAACACGATTATGAATATTACCAACCGAATAAACATGTGGTCAATGTATTTATTAAATCAATAATTTAAACAATTTAAATGTTAATATTGTAAATAATTGCTGTAAATATTTTTGAAAATAATGTGAAACGAGAGTGATGTTAAAGGCGTGCTTATAATATTTTTATTGTCTTTGACAAATATTATAAACAATTTCTAATTGTTATAAATAATTTATGTGATTTGTTATAAACATTTAAGAGCTAATTAAACATTTGGATTAAACTTAACAAGTTTAGGGAATTAACATAATGATCCAATAGGATGTGAGCAAAGTACTTGAAAGATTTGCGTAAATATAATGTGATCTGTCTTGTAGACAGATAAAAGCTTGAGAGAACAAGCTGTATTCTTACGTAACATAGCATGTGAGAAGGGAGTGCATTTGACCAGGATGCAACAGGTTGGAAGGTAGCTCGCAGCTGGGCTAACATCTGGTTATCAGAGTGAGGTCGTCCACACTCCGGCCTTGCGACTATAAATACCATTCTCATGTTTATTAAAAGGAAACCAAATGCTCTATATATGTCACACCCTTACGTCCTTTTCCAATCCAATAGTGTTATGAATATTACGTTATTTGGAGCTCTTGGGAGCTAAAATGTTTTATATCATGTTGTATGATAATTTTTGCAAGTCCTACTGAGGACGTAGTCAGATTGACTTGGGCTACTGATAGCCACGTTGATTTTGTTGTGTTAGTAAAATCATACCCTTTATTAGAAATAAAGCATTTTGTACAGTTCAAAGTTCTCGTCTTCGTTCTGGCTCATTTTTAAATGTCATGGTGGAGGTTATTGTGTGAACAGACTTTTAGTGATCCTGTTGTCAACTCAAACCCCGAGATAATTAAGAGGTAAGTAACGGTAAGTATGAACCCCCGTCTATTTTGGTGTGTTCCACAATGATTTCCTGTGAACTTCTGTGCTCTTATCTCGATAGTATCTGTCAGTGCCATTTTCATTGATGTAACTGTGCCGGTGCAATTGATAATTGGCAATCCGATTGAGGGGGCGGATATCTGACAGCCTACTATCCAGGTAAACGGGGACAGAAAGATTGGCGACCCTAATACGTGGGGCTGAGTCAACAGTAAGAGTGGCAAACCTAAAACGTAGGGTTCGATTAGACTCAAATAAAGAGGTTGATTCTTTGTTAGATGTCTAGGCCAATTGTAGTATTTAAGAGTGTGATTATATAGGAATTAAATGTTGTATTGTGTTAGGAAAATTACATTCAGAAAAGATCAGATCTTATACAACTTGGGAAAGGTTAAATAGGCTGGAAACTTAGAAAAATCGCCTATAATCTGGGATCTTATTTTATTTGACCGGCTTATGACATTTCAGTCATATTAAAGATAAAATTAAATTATTTGGATTGTAAATGTAAATTATTTGTGTTAGGATATTTTAAAATGAGCCAGAGAAATTTGAACATGTGCTTGAGTTTGTTTCAACATGAAGTATCTTCGAAAGTTAATTATAAGGTAGTTATAAGTTAGATTTAAGACAGAAATTTGATCAAAAATTATATATGGTGAAAAGTGTTGCTCAAATGTTGTTATTTTGCTCTTTTGATGTATGTCCCTACAGCAATCCATTTTTGAATAATATTGTAATGGCAGATGAAAGTTTAAGGTTGATGCTAGAGGAGATGTCTGCTAACTTGAAAGCTAGCATGAACAGTAGTATGAAGCAGATGCTGAATGAAAGCATGAAGGAGAATAATAGTCGAATGGAGGAGAATGTTAGTAATTTGTCTGCTAATTTGAATGCAAGAATGGAGGAGAATGCTAGTAATATGTCTGCTAATTTGAAGGGTATCCAAACTAGCGCTGCTAATTTAGAGGAGAATATGTCGCGTTTACAGATTAATACCCTAGGAATTGAGAATACTGTAAGTGACATGCGCACAGAGGTGTCTAATGTCCATAAAGATGTGTCTATTGTGCATAAAAGTGTTGATGATGTTAAATTTGATGTGTCTAAGGTACAGAAAGACCTTACAATGTTAAATCTAGATGTAGCTAATGTCCGAGGGGATATTTCTTGTGCTAGAGCCGAAGTTGTAGTTGTCAAAAACGATGTAGCGACTGTCCAAGACAAGGTCGAGGAAGTCCAGAAAGAAATTCAAAAAGCTAGAACTGATGTATCCAATGTTCAGGTAGACATTAATAATATTCATGCGGATATAACTGAGGTGCAAAGTGACATAACTAAGATTCAGGTAGAGGTCAACACAGTTTTCGTAGATATTACTAAAGTCCAAACTGATGTAAATAAAGTCAGGGAAGAAATCGAAAACTCAAAAACTCTTTGTACGCGTAATATAACTGCATTAGCGACTAGGTTAGTCGATGAATCAGTTAGAACAACAACGTCTTTAGCAGAGTTGAAGTATGATGTAGAGGTCATGAGAACCCAGGTATTAGACCACAATAGAGTATTAAAAGAGGATATCGAGGTAGACATAGCCGAAATGTTAACAGCAAACGTAGCGGTATGGAAAGACGAGTGGAATAAGTCAAGTGGGGAACATGTAACCCAAATTCAGGAAAGGATTGAAAGAAAACTTGCCAGTACGCAGATAGAAATTAACAATGAAGTAGTACAGATTAGGAAAGATTTAAGCGTCAGGATAAATTCGTTATCCGAAAAACAAGTTGACGATAGAACACAACTAGATCAGGATATGCAAACTTTAAAATCTACATTAGAGGAACAGATGCATAAAGTTGTCTCGGATGTAAATGAAACGACGAGTAAACTGAAAAATTTGAAGTTAGGAGAGGCTAGTTTAATGGAGAACTACAAAGAAGAGATTATCAAGAAACTCTTAACAGAAATCACTGACAAGGATACAGAAGGCTTAGCTTGCGAATTGAATAGGAATTATGCTAGAAGACATAACCTAGAGCCAGAAGAGAGAGACGTGACTCCTGAAGAACGTGTATCCAGATTCAGAGAGGAGGATGACGAGAGGAATATGGAACCTGAGTGGAATTATAGAGATAGTGGGAAAAACTATCCGGATTCATATCCGAGGAACGTGACGGTCATCAGGAATTTCGAAGACAAACCACAAAAATTCAGTAACACTGATAGTTTGACACCTATAGAGTATGTAAGAAATCTCAAAGATTATTTCATCGAAGCCCACATTCCCAGAGAGAGAGAGATGAAGATAGTAGAGAGATATCTGATTGGAGGACCCCTTGAATGGTTTCGCGCATTTAGATACACATTCAGTAACTTTGACGAGTTTGCAGAGGCATTAATCAAGCGATTTTGGTCTATAGAAGCGCAGAATTCGTTAAGAGCGGAGGTGTATTCAAGAAAATACTCAGGTACTCTTCCAACGAGGTACGCTGATTTCTTTACGAGTCAGTTGTCCCGCTTGGGATTTTTGCAACCCCCATTGTCCACGGAGCAACTAATAGATGCGATTTCTCGTATGCTGCCAGTTGAGGTGAGGAGACTTATAATTTCGTCCAACATCAGGGATTTATCCAGCATGGATGAATTACTGAGAAGGTTAGACTACACAAGCCCAATGCCTAACGTAGTCCAGAAAGGTCAAAGGCAGGAGTTTAAAGAAATCAATACGGTATACATGGACCAAGTCCAACAAACTGACAAGCCAGAGGAGGAGAAAAATGACAATGTAGGTCCTCACAGGAATAATCAGTTTAGAAATTACAGATCACAAGGTTACCGACCGTATCAACAGAGAAGAGGTTGGAACTACAACCGAGGAAACTACAATGGAAGAGGCAGATATTACAACAATAATGGGTATAACCGTAACTATAATAGGAATAACCAAAACCAAAATAGAAACCAGAATACTCAAAGTCAGGTTATGACACCTGAGCAGTATCAGCAAAGAGAGAAGGAAAGCCAGCAATACTTAAAAGAATTAAGGGATAAAGAAGCTGACAATCAAAAGAAAAGGCAGGAGCTTGTAATCGATCCTGGACCTTCTACGAGCCAGCAGAACTTTGAAAATAGAAATACTGGTCAGAAGAGAAAGTAGAGAGGAAGGAATACATTAACCACACACAACCCAAATTTATGATTAAGGAACATAGAGGAAATATCATACTAGAGTAAGCCAGTAATAATTCAATTTCGTGTTCAAGAGAGTTGAGATCATTGTGACATTGAGTTTAAAAACAATTTGCAACTGTTTTTAAAACGTGGTGGGAGGAGAATGCCCCCGTAATTGAATTATATAGAGACCACGGTGGCTATATTTGAAATTATAAGGAAAGTCATGGCTGTCATAGTTATGACGTGGGTAGTCATGACGTAAGCACGGATGACGTAAATGTTATGCCAGCAAGCTACTTGAGCTGAGATTCTCAGTGACGTCAGCATTTAGTCGAGAATGTTCCAAGATTTACGACGCAGTCGCAGGAAACGAGGAATTCTGCTGAGGAAGAAACTATGCTATTGGAGGAGAGGCATGAACCAATGAACGATAGTTTAAAGGAAGACGGAGATTGCTGAAACTATGGTATTTTTATTACTTTTGGAATGCAGAATTGTGGAAATCCATTTGCAGTAAAAGCATTGATTTGGAATTTTGGTGAAATTTATTTTCAGTTTTTGAATTGTGAAAATCCGTCATGTATTAACGAAGTTGGAACTTTTAGCGATGACGCAGTACCACGCTTTGGAAGGGATGGAAACGCCCCTCGTGAAGTTAATAAAAGGGCTTGCGCAGAAGAGAGGAGTCTCTTTCGTTCTCTGATCATTCTGAGATCTCATTCTCAGAGCATCGAAGTATATTTGTGAAAGTTCTTTTCTTATACATTCATTATAGTGAGACGTCGAAGTGAACAGCAGTGAAAAGAATCGTCTTTATAACGTGTGGCGAGGCCACTATATTAACGAGATCCAAGTCAAACTAGGTGAAGTTGAAACGGACCTTAGAAAGCTTCTACAAGTTTAGCTTCGAACAGTTAGCGGTCTCCGATAAGCTAATTGTATTGTGCAGTGCTACATGCAGTTATAGAGAAAAGCTGAACAATTTCGACCGATTAGTTTAAAAGATATTAGCAGTTTTATACGACTGAGAAAAGTGATTATCTCGCCACAAGAGAAGCACTTTTGTATAGCCAGAATCAACGCAACGGCTGACGCTGCGAGTGGAATAGAAAGACTTCAGATTGCTTGGTTACACAACGATACAGTATAATGGAGCAATTGAATACGGCAGTTTGTTCTTCTAACACTACAACCGAAGAGCAGATGGAGGGCTAAAAGGCTTATTGCAATTGGGACATACTTCAACGGAGTAAGATAGCGACATGGAACTTCGCTAATTGCTATTCCACACAAGCGAACATGCGGTGAATACCATCTACACCCATGTTTCGTAATTAAAGGCTGAATACCATCGAACAGCCATAGAAACAATTTCATACTCTGAATATGAATAATTTCTTCGGAAATTTTTACAAAACTTCATGGCGATTGTCTACTGGAACTTCAGGGAATTTTTCAAGAGAGGTCAGGGATATCCCGACTCACAAAGAAGATTATTGCCGGAAGGATGTCTATTCGTCTTCGAGGAGCAGAGCGATTCACGGAGAAGGAAGCAGTTCGATTCTCCGAGGGTGCTATTTCCTATTTCGAGGATGGAGCTCAGCTTTAACGTGGTGAAATGGATCCATCAGCAGTCTTCTTTGGGGAATTTTCCTCTGGAACGTCAATCGGCAGATAAGGTAGTCGTGAACGTTTATTGTATTTGAGTATATTAATGATGTTTGAGCAACCATTTTTCCCATATTTTTATCCTCATGTTTTTGCCCTATTTTCTTGTTGAGATTCATATTCTCAGTACTCCTTAATGAGTTTTGCATTTTTCGACGATTTATTAAGACATTGTTATGTCATGGGCATTGTTAATGATTTTGAATCAGTTGAGACTGATATTTAGATTTTTCAGTAATTAATATTTTTGTAGTCACGATTTGACTGTAAGTTAATGATTTTTATGGCAGATTTAAATTCAGACAGCGTGTCATTTTTATTAAAGTAATTCTACCCCAGTTTAATTACTTTGACCAATTTTCTGTCATCATCAAGAAGGAAGAACATTTAAATGATTTTAGAGCGTTAAAATCTCTTACGTTGTCGACGATCTTGGAAATACTAGTCGTTATTTGTATTGATTGCAACACAGACATTTATCGTCAGTTATGAATGAACATTGCATTATAGACACTTTTGTGAAAGATTAACTTTAATAATGAATTATTGAATGCATTAAAGTCTTGAACTTTTGTTAGGAGTTTTTCTCAATTAGAGAATTATATAACGATGTTTGCATTCCCCAGTCTAATTGGATTCTATTCGACTACTTTGCATTTTAGTCGCACTTTATTTGAAGATAGTATTTTCATACTACAATTTCTTTTAAGATGTTAATCTTAAATTTTGATAGACCAGACAGGCGTATATAAGCATATTCACTATTAAATTTGTTTGTGATTGGCAAGTTTTGACTTCATTTCGGTTCATGAATGAAATCCACGAAGGTTATAGAAAAACAGTTTTGAAACAATTAATGATTATAAAAAATTTTAAGTGGAACTATGAATGTATAATCGCTAGTGCAGCGCGTGTTGAAAGTCGCTGATGTAAAATGCCCTTGAATATGAAGGAAGTTCCCACAGGAATAAATGTTAAAGAATTATTTGTGGAAGTTTTGTAAGTTATGTGAAAGGTGAATGCCATATAGATTAATATATGATGATTTTGGGCATATATTTTTGATGCAGTTTGTGCATTAACTTGTTAGCGAAGGATTTTCCGCTGGAGTAAGATTGTAATAGTTCGTTGAAAATTAATCAAGTGATTTACTGTTAGAATTAACACGAGTTTTGAAAGAATTTGAGATAAGATTTTGAATGAAGGTTGCCGTCACAAATCATTATTAAAACCTTTATTAAACCAGATTGTGACATTAACATGTATAACTAACCTTCATTGGTCGATTATATTAAACACGATTATGAAAATTACCAACCGAATAAACATGTGGTCAATGTATTTATTAAATCAATAATTTAAACAATTTAAATGTTAATATTGTAAATAATTGCTGTAAATATTTTTGAAAATAATGTGAAACGAGAGTGATGTTAAAGGCGTGCTTATAATATTTTTATTGTCTTTGACAAATATTATAAACAATTTCTAATTGTTATAAATAATTTATGTGATTTGTTATAAACATTTAAGAGCTAATTAAACATTTGGATTAAACTTAACAAGTTTAGGGAATTAACATAATGATCCAATAGGATGTGAGCAAAGTACTTGAAAGATTTGCGTAAATATAATGTGATCTGTCTTGTAGACAGATAAAAGCTTGAGAGAACAAGCTGTATTCTTACGTAACATAGCATGTGAGAAGGGAGTGCATTTGACCAGGATGCAACAGGTTGGAAGGTAGCTCGCAGCTGGGCCAACATCTGGTTATCAGAGTGAGGTCGT
Source organism: Meconema thalassinum (assembly GCA_946902985.2). Classification (NCBI taxonomy): domain Eukaryota; kingdom Metazoa; phylum Arthropoda; class Insecta; order Orthoptera; family Tettigoniidae; genus Meconema; species Meconema thalassinum. The sequence continues at coordinate 1,988,331,393 of OX336388.2, forward strand.
CCACACTCCGGCCTTGCGACTATAAATACCATTCTCATGTTTATTAAAAGGAAACCAAATGCTCTATATATGTCACACCCTTACGTCCTTTTCCAATCCAATAGTGTTATGAATATTACGTTATTTGGAGCTCTTGGGAGCTAAAATGTTTTATATCATGTTGTATGATAATTTTTGCAAGTCCTACTGAGGACGTAGTCAGATTGACTTGGGCTACTGATAGCCACGTTGATTTTGTTGTGTTAGTAAAATCATACCCTTTATTAGAAATAAAGCATTTTGTACAGTTCAAAGTTCTCGTCTTCGTTCTGGCTCATTTTTAAATGTCATGGTGGAGGTTATTGTGTGAACAGACTTTTAGTGATCCTGTTGTCAACTCAAACCCCGAGATAATTAAGAGGTAAGTAACGGTAAGTATGAACCCCCGTCTATTTTGGTGTGTTCCACAATGATTTCCTGTGAACTTCTGTGCTCTTATCTCGATAGTATCTGTCAGTGCCATTTTCATTGATGTAACTGTGCCGGTGCAATTGATAATTGGCAATCCGATTGAGGGGGCGGATATCTGACAGCCTACTATCCAGGTAAACGGGGACAGTACCATCCCGGCATTTGCCCGAAGACGAAGTGGGAAACCACGGAAAACCACTTCGAGGATGGCTGAGGTGGGAATCGAACCCCCTCTACTCATTTGGACCACCCGAGGCTGAGTAGACCCCGTTCCAGTCCTCATACCACTTTTCAAATTTCGTGGCAGAGCCGGGAATCGAACCCAGGACCTCCGGGACGGCAGCTAACCATGCTGACCGAAACGCTACAGAGGCGACATGTAAATAGTATTTGTGAATTTAAATTATTTCTTCTCCACCAACACCAACCATCAATCCCCACGGCATGAAACGTAAAAAAGTGCCGATTCTTCTGAATTAATAAAAAGCATATTCGTCTGATGCTTATGTTCCTTTCCTAAATAAATAAACTTTGTCTCGGCCATTTCGCTCCGGTGTGTCTCGGGGCTTGTTGGTTGATGTGGTGGAGATTCGCCATTATGCATAATCTTAGGCATATCATATTTAAATATATCGTATTGGTCCGAAAATAAGCCACACTCTTTATTAAAATTATTTGGGTAAAGCATCTGGGTGCGGCTCAAATTCGCTACCTACACTTGTATATGTCTTGTACTGTTTAAAAAGGAATGTTCATTAGCAAGAACATAGCAACAAAGCAACAAAACAATCTGTAATATACAGTAGACTAAACTGGTGGCATTTAACAACAACTATGCAAACTTTTGTTTTAGCGTTGAAATTGCTTTTCGGTAACACGGTATTGTTTAGTAAGCTTGAATAATCTACGGCAGCTCCGTTTCAGTAAGAACTGTAAGAAAGTTTAGAGTGGTTAAATTTTTAATTTTCACCTATTATTCGATCGTTCCGTTGCACACATAAAGCAATCAAGTTATATACACATCAGGGGTTTAGACCATTCTTGCTTCATGTGCCACCATATTCACCAGAGTCCATCATTAATGTGTTCAAGAAATGATGCATATCACATGTGTTGGAGGATGGCAAAAGGGTGACGTTTTGTGGGACAAGTATGAAGAAAGGGAGGAGAATGAAGAAAATACTGAGAGTAATGAAGTGAATACTGGCAGTGATGACAGTGAATAAGGCAATAATGGTAATGTGTTAGGTGCCAGTGTTGTGCATCTATCGCACGTCAGCAAAAATGTTTACATGTTGGAAAGTACAAGAAAATAATTGCGTCTTCCCTCAATCCGGATGAGACTTATTTTCAGGCATTTTGTTTTTCCTTTTTCCTCTTCGAATATTAAGGGTGCGACTTATTTTCGGGCCAATACGGTAATTCTAATCCACAAATACAGTACTTAGTACTATTCTTATTCTTTTAGCATGAGAGCTCTATTGTTGAGTTGACTGCCTACCCTTCGGAATGAAATAACTGACATTGGATTATCACAAGCTATATTTCAGGCTTGCCTAGTTCTATTAAAGAAAGCTTTTCAGTCGGTCAACGCAAATTGTGCCCAATTACATTTGGCGGGAAAACAAGTATTTAAACAACCTAACCTGAAAGAAATATTACTTGAGATATTTATCATAAAATAACACGCTTTTATGTACAAGAAAAAGTAGCCCCTCCCCCCTAGGTTTTTTTATTTTTAGCCTACTTATCACATTTTGCAAAAATGAGGAAAAAGTAGTCTTATGAGATCGATCCGGGCAAATGTGTGTGTGTCTGTCTGTCCTTCTGTCTGTCTGTCTGTCAGTCTGTCCCCCCTATCAACTCCTAAACGGCTGCAGCAATCGAAACCGAATTTGGTATGAGTAATGATCTATACCTGAATATCTCAAGGACATATTTGAAAATGATGTCAGTGTTACCAACTTCTGAAAAACGGCAATCGAAATTTGAGCTCCATGTGTGATATCTTGGAAAGTATCCATGGGAACTCTTCCAAAATTGGCACACATATAGATAATAATATTTCAGTTTAATTTTTAGGATGCCATACATGACAGTGTTGCCAAAATGATTCTAAGCCTGCTGATAGGTATAATTTTTAAATTCATATAACTTCTACACTATCAATTGGATTTTAACCAAATTTCGTATGTACTACTGTATGTGTACATAAACAGATATGACTGAGCGTATTCTTAAGAGCCACCAAGGCTGCCAACAGTTAATAAATGCTGTCTCTATTTTTTACCCTAATATCAATATATCAGAAAGTATGCAAGCCAAGTGCTCTAAACTTTGCACACGTATAGTACCTGATATTCTACCAAAGTTTTATATTACTTACTGTGTATACGTCAGTGTTGCCAACATGATTCTAAGCCTGCTGATATGTCCAATTTCAAAATACATGTAACTTCTATACTATCAAATAGATTTCATCCGAGATTGGCACGACAATAGATCATAATGTTTCAGATCATTTCTGACCAACACATGCATGACATTGTTGCCAACATGATTTTACGCGCGCTAATAGATACGATGTATAACTGCATGTAACGTCCATGCTATCCATTGGACTTCAACCAAATTTTGTGTTCTGTACCTTAGGAGATGGGACTAAGAATATATTGAGTCACCAGGGCTGCCAACTGTAGTTCCAGGTATATTTCGAACTAGTTTGATATGTCGATATTACCAACTTAATTTCGTCATTATTCTAGATAGGTCCATATAGATTAATTATTGGTATGAATCTTAAATTTTAAGAAAAGTAGGCTCTTTAGTTCGTCACGGAACTTCTTGTTTATTTTTACATAAAAGCGTGCTATTTTGTGATAATTCTTTCATGTATATTTCATTCAGGTTAGGGTGTTTAATTATTTTGTTTTCCCGCCTAATGTAATTGGGCACAATTTGTGTAGACTAGTGGTTCTTAACCGGTGGTCCGCGAGTGCCTCGGGAGTGGTCCGTGGGAGAAAAGGGTCCACCATCACGTATAAAAAAGTGGCTAATAAATGGGGATTTCGGAAACGATGTGCGTTGAACAAGAATTGTCCGAATGTATTCGTGGCGATGACTATCAGGTTTTGAATTGAAATATCTTTAAAATAACTGTTATTGAGGAAGGGTTACGACGGATAAGATGTATTGAGGGGGGGGGGGAGGGGGGGGAGGGGGGGGGAGGGCGTGCTGGATTCAATTTCAGGCTGAGTGGTCCGCAGACTTCTACGGGTTCAGAACCACTGGTACAGTCCCACTGGAGAGCTTTCTATAAATGAAATAACTCATGAAACGAAACACCTACTGTTGAGCCCATTGCTACTTGAGATTAGAAATCTTGGAAGCACCAATTCTGCTGAAATAATAAAGAAGTACATTAATCCAAAAGTTGGTCTGAAATGCTCCGTGTACGGAATTATCTGTCGAATTGCTGAGAACACTCACTCTGGGTTCGTGGGCTGCCGTGCCATACGAGGTCGCATCAGGAAGTTGGCGACGCGAAGGGGAACCCCAGACCAAGGCTTGCATATGCATGCACAATCCAAGGACGCGCTAAAACAGCTGAGTGTAGCACGGGACTGTACCCAGCCGTTATCAGCAGGGAGTTTACCTTAGGTGTATCAACATTTCTTAGAAACAGCTGCTTCCTATGTCTGTTGTAGGATGTAGGTTACATATTGCACAGACCTCAAGTTTCCGGTAGCAAATAATGACGACGGACTGCCTTTCTATCTGATCCAGGAGAAAATATCGCCGGCAGGCGATAACCGGTGTTATTGTGATGGCTGTATTAGTGTGTGTGATCTGTAATTTAGGTAAGGGCTGCAGATGATCAATTTCAAGTAGTTCCTACTTATGCTACCGTCAACGACACCTAGCAGTGAACTTGGCTACTAGATGCCACCGCAACCGGCACCTAGCGACGAACGTTGGAACTTAATAGAGCGAAAATTAAATCTAACCTAGAAATTTAGCTTCACAGAATTGTTGTTAGTGGAAGGTTCTTTTACATGCCATAAATCTATGACATGGGCCCGCTGGCTTTACTTCCCCTCCGAAGGAAGGCATACTGAGGTATTTTTAACGCTCTTAAAAAATCCGACGACTTCGCCTGGGTTTGAACCCGCGATCTTGGGCATAGAAACTCAGCATCCTACCAACTACACCACTGAAGCCACCCAAAGCACTACTTGACAGTACAAACTGTTCTGGGACAGAACTGTCGTTACTGCAAACGGACCAGAAATAATCCTTGTTGAAATGGAAAACAAAGTAGTAGTTGTTGTTGATTCTCTAGGGGCTTTACGACATGGTGGTCATGTAGTCCCGTGTACGTGTGTGTGTATAGGACTTGTCTGATAACCTGTGTCACTGTGGTGTCTGTACAATTGTGTGTATCTGCAATGGAGGTAGGGTTTGGGTAGGGAGCGGCCGTGGTCTTAAGTCGGGTACCTACATATCTGATAACCTGTGTCACTGTGGTGTCTGTACAAGTGTGTGTATCTGTAATGGAGGTAGGGTTTGGGTAGGGAGTGATCATGGTGTTAAGTCGGGTACCTACATATCTGATAACCTGTGTCACTGTGGTGTCTGTACAAGTGTGTGTATCTGTAATGGAGGTAGGATTTGGGAAGTAAGCGGCCGTGGTCTTAAGTCAGGTACCTGACCAGGTCCTGGCATTTTCCTGAAGCTAAAGTGGGAAACCACGGAAGAAGAAGGTTCGATTCCCACCTCAGCCATCCTGGAAGTGGTTTTCCGTGGTTTCCCATTTCTACTTCAGGCGAATGCCGGGATGGTTCCTAAATTAAGGCTTCGGCCACCTCCTTCTCAATCCTCATCTCAATTAGGAATACACATACTAATAACAAATACACACAGCCATTACAATAACACAGGTTATCAGACAAATTTCTCTCACACACCCAAGTGCACAGGACTACACGACCATGATGTCGCAAAGACCCTAAAAAAATCAAAAACAACAACTGTCATACGCCTATTTCGAATTCTCAGATATCAACTGATTATTGTGGCCCCCAGGGGCTCACGACTAGTGGGACGAGAGTTGGCGACCACGGGACCCCAGCTGAGTCCGGCATTGCTTCCACTTACTTGTGCCGTGCTTCTCACCGCCACATTTTCTTTCGGCCTCCATTGGCCAACTCTTGTTCTCTTAGGGTATCATAGGCCTAGGGTGTCTTACACTTACCCGACTTAATTCTCTCATCTTTCCTGATCCCTCATTCTTAGAGAGGTCAGACCTCTTGTTGTTATTTTCCTGATATCTCCTGCCTTCTGCTGAAGGCCCTTAAGGAGGCGGGGTGTGTGTAGCCCCACCACTCCTGGTGCACCCTAGTTAGTGCTACACCCTCAAGGGCTCACGCCTGGTGAGCTCGGGATTTGCCGACCCCGAGGGATTCCTGAGCTGGGTCAAGACCGCACCCCCTTTTCCATTGCCTTTGGGGCGGACCCTCTCTTCTTTCCCTTTCCTCTCTGCCTTTCTTGGCTCTCTTTCTTTCCAAGCTCCTCAATTCTCAATCTTCGAGGGTTGAGGGTATTTCTTTCCTCCTGTCTTTTATTTACATTATTCTCCTTTTTGTTTCTCATTTCCTCTTGTAGTTTTTAAATCAGAGTTAGTTTTCCTTTAAGTTTCATTTGATCATCTTTCATTTTCACTATCACCCAAACCATTAGGGGCCGATAACCTAGATGTTAAGTCCCTTAGAACAACAACTATGCCCCCGAGGGGCTATATATCTAGTAGAACATGGGTTGGCAACCACGGGAACCCAGCTGAGTCCGGCATTGCTTCCACTTACTTGTGCCGGGCTCCTCTCCGTCTTCTTTCATGTTGACCTCTCTTGGTCAAGTCTTGTTCTCTTCCGACCCCGACGATGTTAGGGTATCCGAGGTCTAGGGAATCTCTTAATCGGCCCTTCTCTCATCTTTCCTGATCCCTCATTCTTCGAGGGGTCACACCTTTTGTTTTTCTTTCAGGTATCTCCTGCCTTCTGCTCAATGCCCTAAAGGAGGCAGGGTGTGTGTAGCCCCACCACTTATGGTACACCCTGGAAAGTGCTAAACCCTCAAGGGCACACAGCTGGTGAGTTTGGGAGTTGGCGACCCCGAGGGATTCCTGAGTTGGGTCCCGTTTTTCCTCTTTTTCCATTGCCTTTGGCGTGGGCCCTCTCCTCTTTCTCTTTCCTATCTGCCTTTCATGGCCCTCCTTTCTAAGTCCCTCAATCCTCATTATTTGAGGGTTAAGGGCTTTTATTTCCCTTACTCTTGTCTTTCTTTGTTCTATTGTGTAAGCTGCAGTTAGTTTTAGTTGTAAGTTTGTAGTTTGTAAGTTTTCATTTTTCAAGATCACCCAAACCATTAGAGGCCGATAACCTAGATGTTAGACCCCTTAAACCAACAATTATCATCATCTTCATTGATTATTCTGAGATTCAATCGTGCCAACTTGGACACAATAGGCGAGCATCACACAGCCTGTCGAAACTCAAGTTAATATAATATGAGTGTGTATCAAATCGAAAGTGAAGCGATCGTCTTAAAATTCATCCTGTCTCCATGTCTCTATTGTACCTGGAGAGAAGATTGTTCCCTGGCCTCTGGTATCCTTGAACCTGGACAACGTGACATCATCACCGCTCCCGGCGCGGTAGGTCGCCTGGAGTTCGTTACCAGGCAACACAACTGTGTTGAAGCTGTTTCCAAGGAGCCAGGTCAAAGACACTAGAGCCATAAAGAATATAGTTAGTTATTGAGGTTTTAAGGGGCGGAACTACGAGGTCATCTGCCCCATAATGAATATACAGTTTACATTCCAATAATTGGGATGTCACAAACCGCAATGGTACAAATGGTCGCTTTCAGCTATATAATAATAATAATAATAATAATAATAATAATAATAATAATAATAATAATAATAATAATAATAATGCTATTGGTTCCAAGTTACTTTTCACTACTGCGGCTTTTAAAGATGCCGGGGGTACCAGAATTTTGCCCCTAAGGGGATCTTTAACGTGCCAGTAAATGTACTGGCATGACTCCCTCTCATTTGCGCACCCTCAAACGCCAACTGATTGCGCCAGGATTCGATCCTGCAGCCTTCGGGTCTAAGCTATTAGGTCGTGTAATGTACAAATAGTCCAAGCCATGTAGTTGAAAGTGAGATAATTGAAATGCCTGACCCCAGCGGGACTCAAACCCGCATCACACGACCTAATAGTTGAAAGCGTTATGTGCAATATGCACATTGTTTGCAAGATAGCTCGCGAGTATCGGGCACATCATTTAAGTGAAAATGGGACTGAGTTTTCAAACTTCGATTTTATTCAAATTTTGCACCCAGGCCGATCTCGCTGGTGACCGTTAGCTTGGGTCTAATTAAGGAATATATATATATATTTATTTATTTATTTTATTTTATTTAGGGGAAGAAATGCATTTACGCACAGAGTGTCGGGCTCCTGCTCCTGAGTAGTAGACTACCGACGAAAACTCCCCCGTTACTTCTGAACACTAGCCTGGAACCGTTTATCACATTACTTCAGGCTAGAATCGTTTTATATTTGCCTGTAGGGCACTCTTCTGTAATGAATCATCTTCAGTGGCGATCCAGATCCGTCTTCTTTGTTCGGAGGATATATTCAACAAAACTTGCTACCAGTTTCCAGTTTTCCTCATTTTGTAGCATCACTGCAACAATATTGTCCGGGGATATCTCTACATCAATGTGATCTTGAAGAGACTGCCTATTTTGGACCCACCGTCCACAAGAGAAGAAGGTGTGATTAGCATTATCTAATTCGTTGATACAGTAGATGCAATCTGATGAATCCACCTTCCCCATCTTCTTAAGATAGGAACAGAAGTACCCATGACCAGTCAAGAACTGAGTGAGAATAGTAATAATAATAATAATAATAATAACAATAATAATAATAATAATAATAATAATAATAATAATAGCGGGCCCGTGCGAGAACTCTCACATAATGGGTTGTGTGCGCCCCATGTGTACAGACTACCCGCCCGGCACAAGTGATATGCAGGCTGTACGCGACACAGTTCTGCCAGTGGCTATCGTCTGGTTTATTTGTTTAAAAGCACTTTATAAACAAATAAATACATTTCCGTTGACTTTTCAAGAAATGCAAGATTCTTCCAGTACTATTGAGACGATTTGGAAGATTTTGGTACAAGCCACAGCTTCTAACTCCCTCTGGTTTAGGAGCTTGAGTTTTTTGAAACATACACCTTAGCGTATTATATAATAAGATAAGATAATGCCATTGGTTTTACGTCCCATTTAACTACTGCGGCTTCAAATAAAATAGAATAATCGACTTCAGTCACTGTGTGTGAAGGCCATTGTCAGAGGGATTGATTTTAGGACTTCCCGACAATATTCAGCCAAGCTCGCCCATGATCCGGCTCATAAAAGTTGATCCACATTGCAGTCTTCTATCCCACAAGAAGTTGAAAGAATACTACTTTTCCTATTTTTACATAAATAAAACATCGATACCTATCAGTGGCGTGCGCAGGATTTCATTCTTGGGGTAGTTTAAGGTGGCCATATACACTATTTTTCTGAAATTTCACTAAGGAAATCCATTTTGTACGAAATTTCTTCTAGTTTTAGAAAATGTATGTTTCATAAATATACCATTAATCTTTCATGTCGAAATAAATTATTTACTGTAAGAGGGCGCAACCGTGCTGACTGACAGCTATCAAGTCTGGCGTATCAGCAGATCTATAAAATTCCTTTCAATCCTAAATTGACTTTCTCTTTCTCTATCCCACTGGTTTCGCTCCTGGCCGTGGTAAGTGATTTGTGATAGGCGACAAAAATCACGGCACGCATGTCATTCGTTGTTGGCATGTTAATGAACCCATTTGAATTCAGAAGGCCGTGTTCATAGTGGCAAAATTAATCTCGGGATTTTCCGCCAACAAAAAGTTCCTCCTTTCTATACTAGATAGCGCTCTAGTGTCAATGAGCTTAGATATCTAACTTCCTTGACTTTCATAGCGTTCCAAGGAACGACAAGATTCGACATGCCAGCTGCCCTCTGGGCAGCTCATAAAAAGATGAAGGAATACCATACAGCTTCCAAGGAAGGACCTGTGTATGTGTCAGGAGGTTTCTGATGTGATCAAAACCGAATGTGACTGAAGATATACTAAGTAATCTTTAAATGCGATTTACAGTACTCATTAATTCGTTTTCCAACATTTGAAGTCATTCAAAGTGCTTTAACTTTTGTCACAGAAATGGTATCTGCATGATTTTTATTTCAAATTAAAGCTAATACATGTATCTATGTTCCCTAGCACTGAGAAAATGATATTCATAAAAATGTAATTTAAACAACATTTTAAACAAGTTTGTTAAACAAAATTTCAAGAAACTTAAATTGTAATCTAATTTTAAAATCCTTACTTGTGAACATTCTCCATGTATGTTAGATTGTTTTCGTTCAAGGTTCATGGATTTTGGTTAAAAATGTGAGAGATAGAAGACTTTAAGTACCCCAGTGTAATAAATAGCAACAAATATTTTTTATAAACAATTAACATAAAATTTGTGTAAAATGAACTTCAAAATCTCTTAGTTTGATCATGATAAAACAACAGAAAAAATTAACATTGCCAGAGATTATTCTATAAAAAAATATTCCTAATGTATATGGCCACCTTAATTCATAGTTGTGTACATTATTAAAATATTCATATAAAAGCAAGGTCGCCTCCGTAGCGTAGCGGTCAGCATGGTTAGCTGCCGCCCCGGAGGTCCTGGGTTCGAGTCCCGGCTCTGCCACGAAATTTGAAAAGTGGTACGAGGACTGGAACGGGTTCTACTCAGCCTCGGGTTGCCCAAATGAGTAGAGGGGGTTCGATTCCCCCCTCAGCCATCCTCGAAGTGGTTTTCCGTGGTTTCCCACTTCGTCTTCGGGCAAATGCCGGGATGGTACCTTCTTCAAGGCCACGGCCACCTCCTTCCCTCTTCCTTGCCTATCCATCCTAACCATCCCTTACCTTCCCTCATGAGGCCCCTGTTCGCTTTGCAGGTGAGGCCGCCTGGGCGAGGTGCCAATCCCACCTCACCAGTTGTATCCCTTCCGATTCGATGTTCCCAGCTCTAGGACACTGCCCGTAGAGGCGGTAGTGGTGGGTTCCCTCGCTGAGTCCGTAGGTTCCACCAACCTGGAGGGTAAACGACTAAAAAAAAAAACAATAATTAAATAAACATTCTCTTTCCATGAAAACTAGTTTAAATTAAATATGTTCCAGCAAAATAAACAAAATTGCAAACTCCATTGAAAATATGCTAAATTAATATTTAAAAATGAATTACAGTGCCGGTAACTAAATACATGAACTAAAATGATGCATTGGTATCAATATGTCCTAACGTAACTGCTTATAATATGTATTTTATTTATCGTACGGCTTTTAGTGCCGGGAGTGTCCGAGGACATGTTCGGCTCGCCTGAGTATGTAGCTATGTCCAGCGGACATCCTTAGGGTGAGCTACAAGTTCCGTTCAATTTCAAGTAGTTCCAACTTTCGCTACCAGATATCAATGATACCTAGTGGTGTAGTGGTGAACGTTAGAACTTTTGATAGAGCGTTCCGACGAAATCCAACCTAACAATTTAGCTGCACACATGTTTAGTCTGTGGAAGGTTCTTTTACATGCCATAAATCTATGACATGGGACCGTCGGCTTTACTTCACCTCCGAAGGAAGGCATACTGCAGGATTTTTAACGCTCTTAAAAAATCCGACTACTTTGGCCGGGTTTGAACCCACGATCTTGGGCACAGCAGTTCAGCATACTACCAACTACGCCACAGGAGTAAAGAAGCCTCACTATCGTGGTAGTGTAACACAGGTGATAGATGGGACAATATAAATATTCAGGTAAACACATGTATTTGGGGTTGGGGGTTAAACCCTAAAAGCCCCCTGTAGGTACGCCACTGATAAACTTACCTATCCAAACCTTTCATAGAATTGAGTTTAACTTAGGAAATATGCCCAGAGCATTGCAGATTGAATGCTTGAGTTTGATAATTATTACTGACCTACCAATCATGATTTGAGCTCCATTCAGTACTCCTTTAGGCTATTAACTACCGACATATCAGCATAAGGAAATATTAGTTGCTAATATGCTTGGAGCAATGAGTTGAAAGACCGAGCAAATCTTTGGCCTTGTACCTCCCAGCTATATAAACCAGGCAAGAGGAGTTCACACCAGCAATCAACATGAAGACGTTCACCGCTACAATTGCGGCACTGCTAGTGACCCTGGTGGCAGCCGGTGTCATCCCACAAAGCGAGAGAAAAACAGGTAAGTCATTTTAATACAATTTCTCAACTAAATTCGACATACACTCGACTTTCTTCGGCTCATCCCAATTAATTAGGGTCACCAGAGCCAACCAGGCTTATTTCTGGTTTTGGCCGGGGATTTAAGGCCTTCCTGACGCCACATGATTTTTCAGGTGAAAATTTAACCCCGTTGTCAAAGGATTCGAACTCCGGCCTTCCGAGTGAAAGATGAGCAGCTAAGCCACTGCGCCATCGCGCTCCCCTAAACTCGACAAACACTCAAATTCTATAAACTAAAACGATTCGCTTCATCGATAAGTTATTTCAAAACAGACCAGTGTGGAGTGATTTCAGCGTTGGCACATTAGAGGGCAGGTGGTTTTGGCTCCGTGTACTTGGGTGTGTGTGGAATCTGTGTGATAACCTATGCCATTGTGATGATTGTACTGTATTAGAGTGTGTATTAGTGATTGGGGCTAGTATCTGGGTACAGGCGGCCGTGGCCTGAATTAATGTACCATCCCGGCTTTTTCCTGGAGTAGAACTGTAAAACCACGGAACCGCTTCTAGAATGGCTGGGATGGGAATCAAACCCGCTTCCTCTCAGTTGTGCCTCATGAGACTGAGTATTCTCCGTTACAGCCTTCAGACCTGAATAAAATTTCTTGGTAGAGCCGGGAATCGTACCCGCAACTCCGCGGTGACAGCCAAGAATGCTAGTAACTACGCCACCAGGTGCACAACAGGTAGTCTTTAATGATGACTATTGTCATTATCATCCTGTCCGGCTCCATGGCTAAATGGTTAGCTAGGCTTTGACCTGAAGTGCCCCGGGTTCGATTCCCGGCTGAGTCATCAGGATTTTAATCTCCTGGGGTGAATTTCCGTGGTTTGGGGCTGGGTGTATGTCCTCATCATCACTCCATCCTCATTACAGGGTGCAGGTAGCCTACGGGCGTTAATTAGAAAGACCTGCATTCGTCCTCTCCGGAGGCCACACGATCATCGTTATTATTTCGATTATTAAATGTGTGTCTACCCCTTATTATTCCCGTTTTCCAACGGGATCGGGGATGAGATGCGATGGAAGTCATTGTGGCGATGGTTTTTATGGCCGGAGGCCCTTCCTGACGCCAACCTCATGAGAGGAGTTAATGAGAGATGAAATGAATGATGGCGAATGAAACTGGGCAAGGATGTGGAAGGAAGCGGCCGTGGCCTGTCAGAAGGTACTGTCCCAGCATTTTCCTGGTGTTGAAAATGGGAAACCACGGAAAACCATTTCAAGGACAGCCGACGGTGGGGCTCGAACCCACGCGTCTACCGAGGCAGCAGAGAGCTTGGCCCCATGACCTAATGCTGCGCGTTAGCCAGCGTAGCCACTACTGTCGGTATTTCGATTATTAATAATAATCATAAAAGTACGTACGCGCGTAATCTGTCAAACTGCATTACTGGGCTTCAGGAGGTGTTATGTTTTCTGCCTCCCAAAGAAATAAGATAATGGAGTCTAAAATGTCCTCAGAAATTTCTTAAGTACAGTAAAACCTGCCTAAATCGGAACGCAATCGTTCCGGATTTATTTTTCCGTTTTCACAGGTTTCCGTTTTACAAAGGGTTGAGTTTTTGGAATGAAATTTTTGACAGGGAAAACCGGAGTACCCGGAGAAAAACCTGTCTGCCTCCGTTTTGTCCAGCACAGATCGCACATAGACTGACCGGGATTTGAACCACGGACCCAGCGGTGAGAGGCCGGCGTGCTGCCGCCTAAGCCACGGAGGCTTAAATAATAAATAAATACAGCCTTTTAATCCCCTAAGGGCAGTGGCCTCCTGCCTAGGCAGGGATTTTGCTCCATTACACTCATTAGGTGAGCAGTCCTAAAGAGTAGTGAGGCACCTAGTGGTGCACTTTCCTGACATGTTAGCCTCTGTTCTTGAATTGTTCTTATAGCTATTGATATATCTATTCCTAACCTAGTAACATGTATTCTCCATGTTGTGTATTCTTGTTCTTATATCTAATATTTGCAAAATTGTTAATGTTTCTAGCACGTTCACTTTATTTTTAGTAGAGTTTTAACTGTCCCCAATACATTATTGCTATTGTATTTAAGGGTTCACTATGTTGCACTGAGTTGCTCCTTTCCTTTCCTTTCCTTTCCTGGCATATACTACGTTTTGAAAAGGAGATTTTCTAGGGTCTTCCACTCTTGTCTGTCTCTTGCTCTTCTTGTCCATTGTGGTCCGGCAAATTTCTTAAATGTGTCAGCTCAGCGAGTCCTCTGTCTTCCTACGTTTCTCCTACCGGTTCTGGGGTCCCACATCGTTAGTCTGTGTGTCCACCTCATATGCTCCATCCTCGCTACGTGGCCTCCCTATTTCCATTTTAGTCTGTCCGCTGTGTTGATGACGTCTTTAATACTGGTTCTTTTACGTATCTCCTCGTTCCTTATTCTGTCTTTCAGCGTGATAGAGGATTTTTCGTTCCATCCTGCGTTGGACTACCTGGATCGTTTTTCTTTGCTGCGAAGTTAGTGTTAATAATAGAACATACACTACAAAGAAATACTGTATTATCGCATAGGATTACAATGAAATAATAATTTAAAAGGTAGGTCTGCAATCAAAGAAAATAGGTTCACATATATTTCACTGTATTTTCAACTTACGTACACAAATTTTAGTTTCTCTGCTCGTTTCTTTGTTTCCAAATGTCTTTCAACGAGCATTGTCGCGATTTTTTTTTTTTTTTTTTTTTTTACAAGAGAACGTTGTTTCATCCTGCATTAACTCCAGGAGTTCTGGAACATTCTTGAAAGTTGCAAATTCATGAAGGTCACTCACAACAGATAGTGCGTCTCCAAAAGTGTGTATTTTTAGCTCCCTTTCGTTGCCTTCATCGTTATTGTCGTCCATTTCTTCCATGACTTCACACCTGCTGTTTTCGGCAGCAATATCAGCTGCACTTTGAATGTCTCCAGACGTTTATGTTTCCTAGAACTTTGGTGCAACTAAAGTCACGCTCAAAATTTAGTACTGTACATATCTATGTGTTATGGATAAGATACTCCGTCTTAGTCAGGTTATTTACGCCTACGGTACCGGAATTTCTTTCCGTTTTCACGTTGGGCAGTTTTCCGGTTTACAATGTCATTTTACATAGGAAATTGCTCCGTTCCGAATTTTATTTTCCTTTTGTCCAGGTTTCCGCTATATGAAGGGTGCGGTTTAGGCAGGTCTTACTGTACTAATAAATGCAGTAATGTAAATAAAGCTATTGTTTTTAATTAGACCGTATTTATCAAACAGCCCTATATCTTCTTCTACTTTGTCGTTTGGGCATTCTGTTTACTCCTCTTCCAGTATTCCTTTATCTTCTGACTATGGGCCAGCTTTCTTTCCCATATGTTTTTCAGTCGGTCAACACGATTGTACCGAATTGTGATGCGTTATTCCCTAATCCTCCATGCCTTCAAACACCATCATTTCCTATATAGCATATTTTCTTTCCCTGTGCGGCTTCGGTGGCGTATTTGTTAGCATGCTGAACTGCTGTTCCCAAGATAGTGGGTTCAAACCCGGCCGAAGTCATCGAATTTTTTAAGAGCGTTAAAAATCCTTCAGTATGCCTTCCTTCGGAGGGGAAGTAAAGCCGGTGGTCCCATGTCATAGATTTACGGCATGTAAAAGATCCTTCCACAGACTAAACTTGTGTGAAGCTAAATTGTTAGGTTAGATTTTGTCGGAACGCTCTATCAAAGTTCCAACGTTCACCACTAGGTAGCATTGATATCTGCTAGCGAAAGTTGGAACTACTTGAAATTGAACTGAACTTGTAGCTCATCCTAAGGGTGTCCGCTGGAAGCAGCTACAGACTCAGGTGAGCCGAACATGTCCTCGGACACTCCCGGCACTAAAAGCCATACGATAAATAAAATGTTTCCCTGTGAAAAACACAAAATAATAAGACAGTATTTGCTGTTACAACATACAACAGCCCTTTGCATTCAAAAGTATTGGTACTGAGTAAGCAGGGGCAGATGACCTTGTCGTTCCGCCCCTTAAAACCTCAATAACTAACTACTGAGTAAGCATCCTCTCACTTCACACAACTTACCAATTAGTGGAATCGCTTTTTAGTCGGCTAACACGGGTGTACTGAATTAAATTGGGTGGGGATTAAAATTTAATTTCCTAGTGCCTAAAATAAATACAAGAATTAATTATTTATACATTTAATAAAACATTCTTGGTTGTTACCGAGGAGGCCCGGGTTCGATTCCCGACTCTACAAAGAAATGTAATTCTGGTCTGAGGTCTGGAATGGGGTACACTCAGCCTCGTGAGGCAAAACTGTAAAGAGAAGAGTTCGATTCCTACCTCAGCCATCCTGGAAGTGGATTTCCGTGGTTTCCCACCTTCCTCTCCAGGCAAATGCCGGGATGGTACCCAACTTAAGGTCACGGCCACTTCCTACTCCAATCCTAGTCTCAATTACAAATACACACACTAGTACAGACATCACAGTGCCACAGGTTCACAGACAAATTCTACACACGCCCAAATACACGTGGATACATGGGCCTGATGTCACAAAGCCCCTAAAAGAATCAACAACAACAACAACTAAATAATACACTTCTCATAAACCCCCACATTTTCATCAGAAGTATTTTAGGTTATGGCACAAATTCCACACACACACCCAAATACCTGGGGCTATATGACGACTATGTCGTAACCCCTAAAATAAGCAGCATCAACAAGAGCAAGCATCTCTGGAGCACACAATCAAGAAATAAAACACAATGATTATCACATCACCTACCAACACTCAAACTACACGATCCCCTACAGTACATTAACACAACTGAATGGCACTGAAACAACTTAAATTTAACTTTCAGTATCAATAACACCTACTGTTAGGTCTGTACCAAATCACATCTGTTTATTTATCATTATGATTAAAATTATTTACTATTATTAATAGTTCTTGTTATTGCCGGGATTATTACATTATTAGCCTATTTCCTTGCGAAAGAACGCAAGGACATTTAGCCTACTGGAGGAAATCTGAAGTAGGTTGGTTCCTCAGTTTAGGGGCTGCGACAACGCGGTCATGTAGCCCCGTGTACTTTGGGTGTGTGTAGAATCTGTTTGATAACCGGTAATAATTATGATGACTGCATTAGTGTGTTATCTGTTTTAATTCAAGTAAGGACTGCAGACATTCAATTCTTCAAGTAGTTCCAACTGTTGCTACCGAACTCCACCGTCAACGACCAACTAGTTCTGAACTTGATTACTAGATGCCACCGCAGTCGGCTCCTGACGACGAACGTCGGAACCTAAGAGCGTTAGTCAAATCTAACCTATAATTTAGCCACACACAAGTGTAATTAGTGGAAGGTTCTTTATCATGCCATAAATCTATGACATGGGACCGCTGGCTTCCGGCTTTTCTTCCCCTCCGATGGAAGGCATACTGAGGGATTTTAACGCTCTTAAAAAATCCGACGACTTCGACTGGGTTTGAACCCGCGACCTTGGCATAGAAATTCAGCATGCTACCAACTACGCCACCGAAGCCGCTAAAAATCTGAAGTAGGTTTACAAAATGCAAGACGAACAGCAAGAGTACAAACCTTTCATAATTGGCAGATCAAATGGGAGCAAGGAGACTGAAGCCAGTGGACTAGATCCCTCAGCTCAGGTGCAGGTTTTGATAGAGAGGAAACATGGTGAGGTTGGTTATTATCTCACTCAATTCTTGACCGCACATGGGTACTTCTGTTCTTATCTTAAGGGGGCCGGTACAGTAAACCACCTTCAAATGTTGACATTTTAGATAATACTTATCTCAGCTAAGCCTCCGTGGCTTAGGCGGCAGCACGCCGGCCTCTCACCGCTGGGTCCGTGGTTCAAATCCCGGTCACTCCATGTGAGATCTGTGCTGGACAAAACGGAGGCAGACAGGTTTTTCTCCGGGTACTCCGGTTTTCCCTGTCATAATTTCATTCCAGCAACACTCTCCACTATCATTTCATTTCATCTGTCATTCATTTAATCATTGCCCCAGAGGAGTGCGTCAGGCCTTGGCAGCCGGCACAGTTCATATCCTCGCCGCTAGATAGGGGCTTCATTCATTCCATTCCTGACCCGGTCGGAGACTGGAAGCAGGCTGTGGATTTTCATTTTCTTATCTCAGCTCCTAATAGAATGTACAGCAATGAAACTTTCTAATTAAAGCATCCTATATATTTACTAGTTAGCACATATCTCAAAATTGATTTTAGCATTATCAAACTCGCTAATTAATTATTCAAAATGGCGTCTGTTTGAGTGTTGGTGCTCATAGCCGGACCATTTATCAATATATTAGTGTTCTGCTTTTTTAGCCTATTTTCAATTTTGAAAAAATAGGCTTATGAGATCACCTTTTGTCCGTGTGTCTCTGTATGTGTGTGTGTGTGTGAAGTGTGTGTGTGCGTCCCCCCTAATAACTTCTATACGGCTGGAGCGATTTCAGTGAAACTCGGTAAGTTCATAGCACTACTCCGGGCGACCCCGACAGTGCCCTTCAAATTTTGTTACGTCTCACCAATCCAACATGGCGGCTGTGCGAAATATTTCACCAGCATTCAATACCTCCGAAACTATTCCCGATATGACCCTGGAATTTTTTACGGTGATAAAGGGAACTACTAGAAGTTCACCTATGTGACTATTGAAAAACTGGTAACTACAAACCAACATGGCGGCCACGCGAATTTGCGACTTTTAAATAGACGCTTCTCGCGATTTAACCAACCAACCGCAATAAAACTTGGTACAGTATATGTTTATACACATTGTAATGCACCGACATCAAACTTAGTTCAATTGTTTACATAACCACAAGATGGCGGATGTGCGAAATATTTCACCGGCATTCTATATCTCTGAAACTATTAGCCGTATCACCCTGAAATTTTGTACGGAGATAAAGGGCACTACTGGAAATTCATCTATAAGACTTTCGAAAACCGGTTAACTACAAAACGAACATGGCGGCCAAGCGAATTAAATATTTAAAGAGACCTTTCTCGCGATGTAATGTTCCAAACGCAATGAAATCTGGTACAGGAAATGTTTATACACATTGAAAAGCACTGGTATCCAATTTAGTTCAATTGTTTACATAACCTCAAAATGGCGGCTGTGCGAATTTTAAAATTATTTTTTTATTTCTTGTGTCGTAATCATGCGATCGAAGTGAAAGTTTGAATAATGAACCTACGCAATAATTTTCCTTTAATGGTACATGACTCTATGGCCTATACATTTAACAATCCTACATGGCGACCATTCGAAATATTTAGATGACTCTGAATATCTACGAATCTATTATAGCAATCAAACTGAATTTCTTTATGTTCATATGGGCTATGAACATAAGTTTACCTATATGACTTTAAATAACCTGGTGATCACAAATCCAACATGGTGGCGACGCGAAGTATAAATATTCACATGGACGTTTTTCGCAATTTAACCATCCTAGTGCAGTGAAACTTGGTATAGTAAATCCTTATACGAATGTTAATCCACTGGCATTAATTTATTTCAATTGTTTCCATAACCACAAGATGACAGCTGTGCGAAATTTTAAAATCTCCTTGTTACTTCTTGTGTCCTAATCATGCGATTGAAATTTGAATGCTACACGTACACAATAATATTCATGTAACAGTACATAACTCTGGGACCTACATATATCAAATCCAACATGGCAACCTTCCGAAATATTTAGTCTGTTCTCAATATCTACGAATCTATTACAGCAATCAAACTGAAATTTTGTATGTTCATAGTGGCAGTTAACATAAGTAGGATACATGAGAATAGGCTGTATAGTTCTCCACGGAACTACTTGTTAAATGTACTGTTAAAGGTTACAGCTACAAATCTGACCACTTCCAGAATTATATGTTCAAAATTAGTATTTTTATTTTTGTGTTACTTAAAAATGGCATATTTTGGTCAATTTTTGGGATGTAAATAATTTTTATCCCAATAATTATCAACCTTAGGAACATGAGTTTGGTCAGTTTTGTAGTCTCCAACACTTAGAACATTACAGAAAAGTACCATTGTAATACAATGTATAATTTAGGAGTTACAAGTAAAACGGATTTGAACAATATAGTTTTGAGAAAATGAACCGCAAAGGCTATGCAATGTCTAGCATTTTAAATCATAACTCCTAAACTATTGCAGATATTTAAATAATTCTTTCACCAAAATGAACTAGACGAGTGAGGCTGTATATTAAAAAATACATTGAAAAATCGAAATTTTGAAGGTGGTTTACTGTACCGGTCCCGTAGAGATATCTCCTGACAATATTGTTGCGGTGATGCTACAAAATGAAGAACATGGAAGCTAGTAGCAAGTTTTGTTCAAAATATCCTTCGAATAAAGAAGACAGATCTGGATCGCCATTGAAGATAATTCACTAAGGAACAGGGCCCTATGGGCAAAGATAAAATGGCTCTAGCCTGAAGTAATGTGATAAACGTTTCCAGGCCAGTGTTCAGGAGTAACAGGAACCCGACACTATGTGCGTAAATGCATTTCTTCCCCTAAAAAGAATAATTAATCCACCCACCTACTAGACTACTAGAGGATGTTATTCATTGCTACAATTAGCTGATAAAATTTATCCCATATAGGCCTATCTTTAGGCTGTATCAAAGCTACTGCTGAAACAAACATCGACCAAAATTTAATCAGGGATTTAATGGTTATCAACCCATTTTTGCGTCCCAAATATTGCCGAAGTGATGAAATTAAGCATGTGAAAGAATCTGTTCTTCTGCCTTCAAATAATAATTTGAAGTATCTCCTCCAATAAACCAACTACAACTAACAGGCTACTATACGCGACAACAATCTCTACTTAAGTCTAATTAACCACGACTCAGGGCGAAGAATATAATAACCTATTTTTATTAGGCTTAACTTAAATTCTACAGAAAACCAAAACTCTCTGAAATTAGGGTATGAGGGGTTTATTAAAAGCACCAGTTCCTTCATTTATTTAGGCATCCACTAGAATAATGAAAGGAAGCTTGTAGTTGTACGTGACAGTTAATCTCGCGATCTTGAGCCACATGATCTCCTTTATACGTGGAATCCGAACCACAGGACATGTCATCTCACATGGATTGATCGAGAATCGAACCCGGTCTACGTTGGTGAGATACAGTTTAACCTCTGCACCACCACGCTCCACCCTATAGAATGACCAACATCTTAAATATAGTGGTTCATGCATAGGCTGCTTACCTGAGCTGGGGATGACAGTGATCAATAAGGCAGTTCTCCCAGGTTGAAACCATTGCATTGACCCCTGCGAATGACAACTATAGGGAATTCATAATTAGCTTGCTTAAGACAAGTACGACTGCTAGCCTGTGATATTATGGACTACGGACTATGTGGGCCAAGTTTGGAACTGTCCCCATGTATACTTTCTGAGATGTTCAACATCGGGGTCAAATTCCAATTGTGATTTTGCAGTAGTTAGCAGCTATGCCATCATCTTAAAATGTGGCGTTATGATTTTCTATGATCTTCATCATAACGAATTTTTATTTTGATAGCTGCAAGAAATTAGGAGTTGCTAGGGACTCACACACGCAGTTAGAAAGGCAGACAAACACACACATCGCCCCAGATTGAACTCTTATGTCTGCTTATCTACGATTTTTGAAAAATGTGAAAAGTAGGCTGAAAATCCGCCCAGTACCAACACTGACGGAAGCTTGTAAAACTTTCTTAGGAATTTCCCATTGAATTGGGGTCGCCAGAGACAACCAGGCTCATTTTGGTTTTGGCTGGGGATTTGAGGCCGGATGCCCTTCCTGACGCCACGTGATTTTTCAGGTGAAAATTTCAGCCCGCTGTCACCGGGATTCGAGCCCCGGCCGACCGAGTGAAAGACGAGCAGCCAAGCCTCTGCGCCATCATGCTCCCCTGAAAGGGAGATTGTACGCTTAGGCTTATTATTGGAGTATGGTGTTACTGATAAACATTTGGGCACCACTGACTGTTCCACGAAGTTCCAAGGGCCGAGACTAGGTATCTCATCATACCAACATATTGTACTTTTCAATGATATGCAAAGTTTCGTTTCGGGACTACCGGCGAGTGAGATATCTATGGCACAGGACGCGGGGGTGGAAACCGCTCTGTTTCCTCGTGGTTTTTTTTCTGATTTCGGCTCTACTTATCTGTGTGAAAAATATTCTCCAAAATGAATTATACAAAAATATTTGCAGATCTAAATTAACTGATGGACATTTGAAGTCGCTGCTGATAATTATCACTTGGTCCACAACTGCAAACAAAATTCAGTGGAAAGTAGCTACATGTTGTTGTTTGAGTCTTCAGTCATTTGACTGGTTTGATGTAGCTATCCATGCCTCCCTATCCTGAGCTAATCGTTTCATCTCTACATAGCTAACACACCCTACATCCAAGGCAATCTGTTTAACATATTCTAACCTTGGTCTACCACTACAGTTCTTGTCCTCGGCCCTTCCTTCCATAACTAAGCTTGCTATTCCTAGGTGTCTTAGTATGTGTCCTACCAACCTATCTCTTCTCTTCATTAGCAGTCGCCAGAAACTTCTCCTCTCCCACTCGTCTTAATACCTCCTGATTTGTTACCCTATCTACTCATCTGATCTTCATTATTCTCCTGTAACACCACATTTCAAACGCTTCTATTCTCCTCTTTTCTGCTGCTCCAACAGTCCAAGTTTCACTTCCATAGAGCGCCAGGCTCCAGACAAAGGCCTTCAAAAATTACTTCCTAATACCTAAATCTATATTCGATGTCAACAAATTCCTTTTCTGTAGAAATGCTTTCCTTGCCTGAGCCAATCTACTTTTTGTATCCTCTTTGCTTCGTCCATCACTGGTTATTTTGCTTCCTAAGTAAGAGAAGTCTCCTACCTATGTCACTTACTGTAATTGTTTTGGATAAATCTCATATCGTTAATTACAGTTGAACATGATCAATTGTATTATTTAGGTCAGTTATTGTGTTATTAATTGGTTGCTTAATAAATATCGTATTATTATTTTGTATGATTTACTTTAGATATTGTAAATGTT
The DNA here is from genome assembly GCA_946902985.2 of Meconema thalassinum. NCBI lineage: Eukaryota > Metazoa > Arthropoda > Insecta > Orthoptera > Tettigoniidae > Meconema > Meconema thalassinum. Next base: position 1,988,354,423 of record OX336388.2, read on the forward strand.
ACAATGCAATCAAATAAATTATGGCGGGCCGGATTGTTGGTACTCGTGGGCCATGGCTTGGAGACCCCTGCTGTAAACCACCAGAAACAGAAAATATCACCTCAGAATTTTTCTCTAAAGAAAAAATAGTTTTGTTCTAGAAATGACATATTTTACAGTAGCTCCCTCACATTAAAACAGGAAGTTCCGTATCTTATCTTCTACTGATCTTTTCCATTTCAAATCCCCCCCCCCTCCTCTTAAATACATATATCTTCCAATTTAGGGAAATTCATATGCATGACGACTATAATTTATGAAAAAGAAGCTATATAATGCTGTGCTAGAAGGTTTCTCATGAATGTAACTTGCAAAAAATACTGTATTCAGTATATGCCTGCTTCATTCATCATAATCAATGTTCACTGCGATAGGAACAATAGACACTAGGAAATAGGCGTATATTTTTATCATTTTAAATGATTATGTCGACTTCGCTGGGGTCTGGCGTTACGTTACGTTACGTTGACGGGACGAAATGTACCGAGAATGCACTGAGGTGTGTGACGTCATAGTACTGCTTGAGCTTCTTCCTTTCCCCGCGCGCTCCGGTGAGCGTGACATCATCCAGCCAGCTACCTCCTTTGACCTTGGTTTGCACTTGCTTTTATTTTATTTTATTTTTTTCTAACGGACTTTGGGTTCACGCAGCATTTGTAGCATTTGTAGCATTTAAAATGATATAAAGTCTAGTCTTTCAGACTGACTATCAATGGTGTTTTTTTTGCAAAAATCGAAAGTAGGCTAAGATCGCACGCGACAGCCAGCACATAGCTAATGCTGCCTCCGATATGCTGTTAATTTACGTAGTTTGATGTGTTTCAGTCGGTCAACACGATTGTAACCAGTTGTGGGTTATTCCTTAATCCTGAAAAATTATACATGAGATTAATAAATAATAATAATAAATAGCAATACTGAAAAATGGCTTCAAACACCATGAAAATGAAAATCCACAGCCTGCTTCCAGTCTCAGACCGGGTCAGGAATGGAATGAATGAAGCCCCCATCTAGCAGCGAGGATATGAACTGTGCCGGCTGCCGAGGCCTGACGCACCTTCAAACACCATAATGCTGTTAATTACTAAGCTAGTAAAAGAGAAACAGATGGGGAATTAGAAATGGGTGCCCTTTGGGGCTTAGTGTCTGTCTGATTACATCGTAAATTATCAGGCATCATAGGTATTTATAGAACATAGGTTGATGGGTACTGTTAAGTGGAGGTCCAGGGGAATAAAAACGTAGGCAGAAGGGAAAGATTGCTTACGTGTAAACTAGGTGAAGTTTCAACCCACGGAGATGTAGTGTGTGATGGCACAACGCTTGCGCCCGTACGATAGGCAACCAACCTTACGTATCCATTCATTCTCGACGCATTTCAGTGCATCTACAGCCTACTCGTTTTTCGAATACGACTCACATTCACTAAAAACAAATCGTTTGCAGCATTTCTCAATCTTTATACTGTATGCATAATTTTTGTCACATCGTTCTTATAGCGTGTGGTCACTTAAAGGCGCATAATTTCAAATTCAGTTTGTTTTAAAATGAAATTGTATATCTCTTACAGTAATGTAAACAGAAGAGGAAGAAAAGTAGGTTTTCACCTCTGATAAGGTGGCCCTGAGCAGGAGTTTACTTGCGGTAGGATGGCCAGCTCCTTTCCTTCCCCGTCAACAGCACATGATCCCCCAGAACCGGTCATCCATCAAAGTTTTTACCATCTCCAATGTTGCTTAACTTTTCATATCTCTCGGGACTCGGTGTTTGTACTCGGCCAAATCAGTAATTTAAATATATCAGCAAACAAATCAAATATAGCCTACTGTATGTAATATTTTAAATAATTAAAGCTACTTCCGGTTAAATAAAATTCATGGCAATTTCACATTTCATCGTTCTCATTTCTAGCAATATAACGAAAAACGACATTGTTTTATAAGTGATATTACTGTCTGAAATTGCTTGGCAAAATTCTTTGTTGCATAGCCTTACTAAATCTAAAATGCAAGCGGTCCTAGTATTTTATAAGCCGTTTGAAGTAGACTTACCTAATGCTAATAAGAACAAGTACAGGAATATGGAAATTAAACTGAGTTGATGCCTTTGAGTCGGTCCACACGTCAAGCGATCATCATCAGATCCATTACACTTAGGCTATAAAATCTATGTTTGAAAATACAGGTGAAAATATTTACAAATCGAAACTGGTCATCCTAGTGTATTTATTAATCTCATGTAATTTATTTCAGGATTAGGGCATAACTCAGCTCTTTTGGGTACATTCGTGTTGACCGACTGAAAAGCACTAAACTCTTGTGGAATTATTAAATAATTAATACATTTTTTTTTTCAGAATTAGGGAATAACACATCTCATTTGGGTACATTCGTGTTCACCGACTGAAAAGCATCAAACTTTTGTTTACTAAGGCAACACTGAAAAATGGCTTCAAACACCATAACTTTATGGATAATAGCATCTAAAATTATTGTATTCATTTAGGGACTTAGCGACATCGTAGTCATGAACCCCGTATACTTGAATATGTGTGGAATCTGTCTGATAACCTGTGTCATTGTGATGGCTGTACTAGTGTGCGTATTTGTAATAATTGTAGTTAGTAGAAGGTGGTGATGGACTTAATTTAAGTACTATCCCAGCATTTGCCTGGGGGTAGAAGTGGTGGAAACCACATAAAACCACTTCTAAGGGTGCTTGAGGTTGGAATCGAAACTTCGTATTTCTGTCAGTTGTAACTCTTCAGTCCACACAAAGTTTCCCAATAACTGGACGGGGTACAATGCATATAATATATGAATAATAAGTAAATAACACTTCTGGAAGAAATTATATGTACAGGGTCTTTCATATAAAGTAAGAACGGCAAGCGGTAGTTTTGTTATTCGCTGCTGCGGTGCCCTTGGCCGAGCTTGTGGCGTGCCATGGCCCCCTGCTGTACTATTGAAAGCGCGCGCATAGTAGGCCTACATACGAGGGCTGGTTTTTTTTCAAGTTCCGATGGACTGTATAAAAATAACAGATTGACATACCAAACTGATTTTACTACTAAATGTTTGTTTGTTTTTTTGTTTTATTATTATGCCTCAACATAATCGCCAAAACGATTGAAACATTAGTCGTATCGTTTACACCAGCTTGCCAATGCCCTCGGCAAAATATTCTGCCGCCACTGAGGTGGGTACGTATGGACAGTCACCTGAAGTTTTTCCTTTCTGACGAGGCGTTGCCGCCCAACCATACCTTCAATTCTCGAAACAGGTGAAAATCATTCAGTGCTGGTTTGGACTAAACGGCAGATGGTCCAAAACTTCACACTTTAATTCTTTGTAAAAGTCTATCGTAACGTTGGCACAGTGCGGTCGTGAATGATTTTCACATTTGGCGATTATGTTGAGACATAACAATAAAGCAAGCAAACATTTAGTAGTAAAATCAGTTTGGTATGACAATCTGTTATTTTTATACAGTCCATCGGAACTTGAAAAGAAAAAAAAACTGTTCTCTTGTGTACTATGTGCGCGCTTTCAATAGTACAGCAGGGGGGCCATGGCGCGCCACAAACTCGGCCAAGACCACCGCAGCAGCGAATAACAAAACTGCCGCCTGCCGTTCTTACTTTATATGAAAGACCCTGTGTTAGTTATGACCGCTATTATAACGGGGTAATTTTAGGATTACGCGTTTTGACCATCAAGCGGTCATCATGAGATCCTGATCACTGGGCTGAGGCTTAAATTTATATACAAATACTATCTAACTATAATAAATTTTAATTCTGGTCTGAGGGTAGGAATGGGGTACACTTAGCCTTGTGAGGCAAAACTGAGCAGAGAAGTGTTCGATTCCTATCTCAGCCATCGTCGAAGTGGTTTCCCGTGGTTTCCCACTTCTACTCCAGGCAAATGACGGAATTTCATTTCATATGTATTTATCAGTGCATTACACCATATTTACGGAGTCTCTGAAAAGAGCAAAGCCCCACTTCATATTTGAGATGCGTCAGAGCCCCTACTATAGAGGCCGGGGCCTCCTCCTTCCCAACCATTGAATTACAAATACACACACTAGTACAGCCATTACAATAACACAGGAATACTTAGGAAGCAAAATAACCAGTGATGGACGAAGCAAAGAGGATATAAAAAGTAGGTTGGCTCAGGCAAGGAAAGCATTTCTACAAAAAAGGAATCTGTTGACATCGAATATAGATTTAGGTATTAGGAAGTCTGGAGCGCGGCACTCTGTGGAAGTGAAATTTGGACTATTGGTGCAGCAGAAAAGAGGAGAATTGAAGCGTTTGAAATGTGGTGTTACAGGAGAATTATGAAGATCTGATGGGTAGATAGGGTTACAAACGAGTGGGAGGGGAGAGATGTTTCTGGTGACTACTAATGAAGAGAAGAGATAGGTTGGTAGGACACATACTAAGACACCCAGGAATAGCAAGCTTAAGTACTGATATCGCGCCAGGAGTTGGTAGTTGGGTTTGAACTGCAGAGGTCTTCCCGCTCACTGCGTATCGCGCATTCCAAAAACATTCAGTTGGTCACTACTTTCTTCACTCACTCAGCACATTCCATCTTTCACTGATCGCGTGTCGACTGTTGCAATAATAACCATTGGCATGCGGGTAGCCGATATATTTAAGTTTGGAATAGGTGGACCACGCTTGCGTACTGTAAGACCCCCCGCACCCCGTCACAGCGTGTTCAACTGCCATCTCCTGCCGCGATGACAGTATAGGCCAGTCATCTAAAACATTCCAGTTTGCAAAAAAATTGCAAGGTTCTGATTTTTTGGGATATTGTTAGGATAGATACCAGTAGTGTAAAACCGAGTTTGCAACTTCGAAAGATCTGTGCTAACTTTGTAGTGCTCGAAAAACCTCGACATTTTCAGACTTTTTTCAGTGTTTGGCTTCTAACTTCTAAAAGATGCATTCTATGGAACAGTCGTTCATAACAGTTTTAAAGAAGACAAAATTAGCGACAATTTGAGCGCAACCCCAGCTCTGTATGTCTTATAGATTTTGAGATACAACACTTCACTTCAAAAATAGGCCTTTTTTCTTCTTCTTCAAAGAGTTAGAAATTTGTAGTTAGCTAGTCTTTCGAACAAATTATCGTCTAAAATAATCATTCTACGAGGGAAGTCATGGGAAGTGAAGTTGTAGAGCAGTTATTAGCTTTAATTTAAGTATAAATTAAACGCTGTAAGACAAACAGTTCTCTTGTTATCAGGTAAAAACAAAATTAGGAAATCGGATTTTTCAAAAACTGTAGCCTGACGAATTGTAGGACTTTTTTAAAGGATAAGAAAGACATCAATCAGTAGAAAATTGTTTAACATGCAAAATGAAGTTAAATACAATTACTAATAATGTGTAACTTATTATCAATATTGAAGTCACATTGGCGAAGTGATGGAGGGACCTCAGCTAACACCTGCGACAGAAACACGCAACACGTCAATTACCTACTATTTATTAATAAATTACAACAAAAGGGTAGGTTTGTAATGTTAGTCTTACCTGCACTTAGTGAGACAGTAGTATTCTTTTGGAAGGCCCAGGTTCTTCATACGGCTCTTCTTTGGCATTTTAGCCCTGCTCTCCGGCAGGAGCAACGCCCTGCTCCACACTCTTTCAGCAGTTATAATAAATACAGGGGCCTCATGAGGGAAGGGAGTGGAAGGTACGATGGATAGGCAAGGAAGAGGGAAGGAGGCGACCGTGGCCTTACAGTAGGTGCCATCCCGGCATTTGCCCGAAGACGAAGTGAGAAACCACGGAAAACCACTACGAGGATGGCTGAGGTGGGAATCGAACCCCCTCTACTCATTTGGGCCACCCGAGGCTGAGTATACCCCGTTCCAGTCCTCATACCACTTTTCAAATTTCGTGGTAGAGCCGGGAATCGAACCCAGGACCTCCGGGCCGGCAGCTAACCATGCTGACCGCTACGCTATGGAGGCAACACGGACCTAATACGAATGGATTACCTTACCTGTATGACAGGAGTTTGAGCAGAGTTTGCGGTGCTGGTTCCTTGTTTGAGGTCACCGGTGTCAGCCCCTGCTGACTCCTTGTCCATCCCCACTTGGTGGGCTCTTGCTCAGCCCCCAACCACTGCTGCACCTGGTGGTAGGTTCTGTAGGAATGTTGGGCAGCAGCCTCTTTGGTTGGGGGCAGACGAGCGAGGTTGACTTTTGCGCTGGCAGCAGATCGGACAAATATGCCGTAACGCTAGGCGTGGAGAGAATCGTCTTTTGCACCATCATACAACGCCACGAGACATTAGTTGCCAGCAGAGGTTATCTCCTCATGGGTGGCGTTATTGTTGAGAAAAGTGGTAGCCGCTTCAAGAAGGTTTGGCTGTTTTGAAAGGACACCCAACATCTTCATTTTCCCTTGCCGGAAAAGGGTAGAGGTGGTGTCGCAACCACTGAAGGCGTGGAGGAACAACTCTATTCCAGGGGAGAGTGAGAGATCTCCTCGAATGAATGATGTTGACAAGTACTGCTTGCAACCTGTTACACCCCTGGCACTTTTCTGGAAGAAAACATTTTGTTTGTTGGAGCCCAATCTATTTAGGAGCATCAAGAGGTCGACATCTTCTCTAGCGATTATGACGTGCTCGTACTCCTTGCTCTTCTCCAATTCTGTCCTCATAATGAGGCAGTCGGCGTCCTCTGGAGCTTGATTTGTTTCGATCTCTTGTATATCCAGTTCAGCGCAGATAAAGTTGATCAGGCGCTGCATGTTTTTTTGGGTTTGACATAAACTTTTCTTCTTCGATCAGTGTCAATTCTTCAAAAAAGATATCGCTGCACGCTGAGGCTGCATAACGTCGTAGTCGTACTGCTTTGTGCTCTAAACAGACCCCTCTTCTGGGTAGCCATCGAATACAACTGAGACATTTTTTCCAAAATGATTGGTTGTGTAGATAATATAAGCAGCTTCAATTTCCCTCACTGAGCTGTCCGTTGCCATATAACCTTATGGAGCAAGTATCCTCCGTCCACTACAACAAACGTACTTTCTCCAACGGTGACGTTTTCTGGGAGGGGCTTAAAGTCAGAGTAGAATATTGATAATTTACATTCGAAGCTCTATTTCTTGAAAAATCCAATTTCCTTACTATTTTTTACCTGATAACATGAGAACTATTGGTCCTAAAGAATTTTTCTTATACTATAATTAAAGCTACAGTAAGTAACTTTAATTTTCATGACTTTCCTCGTAGAATGAGCATTTTAGACGCTATTTTGTTCGAAAGACTAGCTTACTACAAATTTCTAACTTTTTGGAAAAAATGGCCCATTTTTGAAGTGTTGTACCTTGAGATCTATAAGACATACAGAGCTGAGGTTGCCCTCCAATTGTCGCTAATGTTGTCTTCTTTAAATATGTCATGGATGGCTTTGCCGTAGAATGCATATTTTAGAAGTTGTAAGCCAAAAACTGAAAAAAGTCTTAAAATTTCGAGGTTTCTCGGGCACCACGAAGTTAGCATAGGTCTTTCGAAGTTGAAAACTTGGTTTTACACCATTGGTATCTATCCTAACAACATCCCAAAAAATCATAACCTTGCAATTTTTTGCGACCTAGCGCGATTTTTGTGTCTACGGTGACTGGCCTATTATGGATGGAAGGGTCGAGGACAAGAACTGTAGGGGTAGACCGAGGTTAGAAGATGTTAAACAGATTGCCTCGGATGTAGGGTGTGGTAGCTATGTAGAGATGAAACGATTAGCTCAGGACAGGGAGGAATGGAGAGCTGCATCAAACCATTCAAAAGACTGAAGACTCAAACAACAGACAAATTACACAAACACTCAAATACACGGGGTTACATGACCACTATGTCGCAAAGACCCTAAATTAATCAACGACAACGGACGATAATGGATGTGCAGTAGGTTAGAGAATTATGCTGATATGGCAGTCATGCAAGAATGTTGGAAAAATCAATATTATTGAAGATAACAGTTATGTAATAGTTATGATCACTATTATAAGTTTAGTTACTAATGAAATGCGTTCTGATTTGCAGCTGATAAAGAACATTTAACCAAACAGAAGAATATAATCCAACTACTTTTACACCTGGATCAACCTAACTTCTTTGAGGATCAGGCAGCTCTTGGTAATAGCTTCAAATTGGAGCCTGAGAAATATCAGCAGCCACAAGCAGTTGAGAAGTTCCTGAAAGCTTACAACCATAACCTTCTGTTGCCTCGAGGGGAGGTCTACTCTATACTGAACAAAGAGCAAACTAAGCAGACTAAACTCTTGTTCCAACTTCTGAGTCAGGCCTCTGACTACGATACCTTCTACCGCACAGCATGCTGGGCTCGTGACAGAGTCAACGCGGGCATGTTTGTGACAGCATTCTGCACAGCAGTGTTACAACGATCAGACACACGTGATATCATACTTCCTCCAATATATGAGATTAGCCCACAGCTCTTCACTGATACACGTGTCATACAGCAGGCATACGACGCCCGCATGCAGCGTCGAGCAAGTCCCACAATCATTCCCTACAACCATACCGGTACCAACAATCTAGCATACTTCACGGAGGACGTTGGGCTCAATAGTTACAACGCTCGACTGGGCTTTGAATATCCCTATTGGGTGGCAAACATATCACACCGAGGTGAGCTGTTCCTCTACACCCGGCAACAGCAACTGGCACGCTACCATCTGGAGTGTTTGTCACTAGGCCTTCCCGGCATCGAGAGCTTCTACCTGGATCTTGACTGGCCAGAAGAGGTATTGCATAATTACTACTATTATGTGCATGCATATAACTCTATTTTTTTGTATTCAACAGTGACATGAAGTGATCAAAAATCTTGGCAATATACACAAAGTAAAACTAACTTTCTTTCTTTCTTTCTTTCTTTAATTTATTTATTTATTTTATGGTCTCCATTGGACCCATTTAGTCAATTACAGTAGAGCGTCGATAATCCGGATTAATTGTGATCGAATCCTGTCCGGATTTTCGAAAAGAACCAAAAAAAGATCGTTTGAGTTCATAACAAAAAGAAAACTTGCTAAAACCTTTAGTGGTTAAATAATTGGAGCAGATAAATAAAACCATTAATTAACATGAAATTATCGACTAATGTATTTTAATGAAAGAATAAACAGAGTAATTTGCAATATGTATACATTTTTTACAGAATACTGTACTGTTTATACATTGTCAGAGCTCTTAAAGAAATCTGTTATTGATTTTTAACTGCAGTGGTGGTTCAATTTTCTGCGGCCAAGTGACTGATTCGTAGCGGTAAGACGACCCCGCCCAGCCTGTCACATCAACGCTCTTGTTTGACAAATATGTATTCACTTCAACTTTTTCTTCACCGGAATTGAATCTGGATTATCGACGGTCCGGTTTTTTGACATTCGGATTATCGACGCCCTATTGTACCGGTATATACAAAGGATTTTTGATTTTCCTATCGGCTCAACACTTTTTCATTCTGTTGGAATGCAGTCTTCTTTCTTCACCTGAAATCACCCTTCCTATTGTTCATTTGTTGATCTTAGTTTGTAGTGTGCTTTGTTTATCTTGGAGTTAATAATTTTGTCTCTCTTGTTTTTAAAATTCTCAATATTAATTTGTAATTCTCTCATATCTTCCCTAATTTCCATAATCCATCTACAGTAATATTACTCTTACGGTACTGTTTCATAGTTTGTTTTAATTATTCTCCTACAGATTCTGCTTTCCGGTGTCCTGATTAAATGTCCGAAGAATAATACTGTATGCGCTTTTTTCCTAATGGTGCTCATTATCGGTTCCATCTCCTCGTAGAAGCTAGTCTGTTATGCCCATCCATTTGATATTGTTTGTGTTGTTGTATGTGCTCTTAGTGATATATTGTGCTTTAGTCAATTCTTCATTGTTATTATTACTTTCTACGTCCAGAAGGTAAGTTCCGTTTGGTAATATGCTGCTCAAAAGTATTAAAGCACTACTTTTTTCAAAGGCCACCAAATTTTGAAAAGTTGACCGCACAACCTCGAAATCGCAGTATGACGTTTGTCCTGACGCCTACCAAGCATATGCTTCAGCATAACTCCCCAACTTGAGTAGTTTCCGGGTAGCGCCGCTAAAACCAGCCCATTTTCGAAAACCACAAATTGAAGTTTGCAAAAAATGCTGTAGGACTTGTCGCAGGTTGCCAAAGCAGTCGAAAATGAATGAGTCTTGCTCTTAAAGGTCCCACAAACACGTTGAAATCGTTACATTTGACGCATGGGCATTTTCAACCCCCTTCATCATTCCCTAAACATGGACTACCATAGGGGGCGTCTGAGAAGGTACCGGGTGTGTTTAACCACCTGCAAACCTGCACACCGTCCCCAGTTGCTGATTGCAGTAAGTTCTTCAGGCCTCCGGCAATGTTCACTCCCCCTCCCTAACACCCTCAACTGGCATGGGTCCAAACCACCCCGACTCGATTCACCCCCTAAGGAAGGTTTTAATCGAGATGTTTATCGGTGCTGCTAATGGGGGGTTGTTCCCCTAACATTTCAAAAAAGGAGCTGTGCCTGTTTCACCAAGCCCTTCCCCTGCTACCCCCTTTTGTATGATTTTTCGAATCACGAGGTCTTAATCACTGAAAGGGCTGTAAAGGTCCTTAGAAGTAGTGGTGACACGAAATCAACCCCTTCCGATCGTTGATTGACATTCCATCCCCAAAATTTGAAATTTTTGCACCCTCAACCCTCCCTGTCTGGACGCTTAACGCGTCATGGCAGAGTTTTCAGAGTTGGATGAAAATGAAGCTTACGGCCTGCAATCGAGCCCAAACAGCAAATTGGATGGGAATTTATCGGTAAGTTGGGGAACGAGACCAAAACGTTTTCAAACAAGTTAACAGCCTCTAGTACCGTATGTACGCCCATGCATAGGCAATGAATGCCATTTTGTTGCTCCGCCAGCTATCGATTAAAGTAACCCATTGCCGATCATAGGCAACCCGCACGCACAGACGTGATGTGGGCTTCAGAGAATCTAAATAAGGAAATAACTTCCAGAATGAACACAAACAGCGATGACCTTGGGATGAATAAATCGACGCCTCCAACTAAGAACATCGTAACTGACATTTTTGAGATTTTGAGATTATTCGCGTATCATATACTAAAGAATGAGCTCTATCAACTGGAAGATTATTACTATCTGATTCCCATTATATTTTTTGTTAACTCAGTATTTAAGAACATCGTAACTGCTGTTATTTAATTTGTTCCATTTAAGAACATCGTAACTTGAGATACGATGTTCTTAAACGGAGTGTTGTCTATGAAGTGTTCAGTACAAGTGTAGTTACGATCATATTACAGGAAGCATTCAGCTCATTCACTCAAAACTGCATGTTAGTTTCCCGCATCCGTCCACAATGACTAATGACAAGGACATGCCAAGGTGCTCGAAGCTTCCATTCTCGCTGCTTTGTGAGCTGCGCGATCTTCATTTGATTGAAAATCCACAGCCTGCTTCCAGTCGACTGACCGGGTCAGGGAATGCAATGAATGAAGCCCCCATCTAGTGGCGAGGATATGAATTGTGTCGGCTGACGAAGCCTGTCGCACTCCCCTGGGGCAATGATTAAATGAATGACAGATGAAAAGAAATGATCATGGAGAGTGTTGCTGGAATGAAATTTGTGGCAGGGAAAACCTGAGTACCCGGAGAAAAACCTGTCTGCCTCCGCTTTGTCCAGCACAAATCTCACATGGAGTGACCGGGATTTGAACCACGGACCCAGCTATGAGATGCCGGCGCACTGCCGCCTTAGCCACGGAGGATCCGTCATTTGATTATAGTTCTCATTTTAGCAGCTGGAGAGCGCACATTTCCAGTTACTGAAGTCGAGACACAGTGCAGTGTTGGCAGTCCAATGTAACGCTGACTATAATGTTAAGGTGATTATTGTGTATAGTCTTTTACCCTTTTCAAAATGTTATCAAGAGGCAAATTGATGGTTGAATTAGTGATGAGCATGGCTGCTTATTCAACTCAGTTACAAGGTAAGTGCACATTCATTATTATTGTTCAGAAAGGCCCGTCATTATTATTCTCTTTATGTCAGAAGATGATGATGATGATAATTGTTGTTTTAAGGGGCCTAACATCTAGGTTATCGGCCCCTATAGGTCAGTTATGGGAGGAAGGATCGAGGACAAGAACTGTAGGGGTAGACCAAGGTTAGAATATGTTAAACAGATTGCCTCAGATGTAGGGTGTGGTAGCTATGTAGAGATGAAACGATTAGCTCAGGACAGGGAGGCATGGAGGGCTGCATTAAACCAGTCAAAAGACTGAAGACTCAAACAACAACAACATAGGTCAGAAGAGTAGCTTTAACCAGCAACAGCTTCAGCCACCTCTATTAGAGGAGAAATAATATGGAAGTTAGGCTTATTACAAGGTGCTGCTTACATTTCAATAACATAAAATAAGACATATGTCCGGGTTTTAAAAAACCAACTATGCATATCAGAATAATTTTGTTGAGTAGAGTACTATCAAATTCTCTTATAATAATGATAATAATATGAGAGACATTATTTTTATTGTTCACGTTATACTTTTCAGATCAAAGTACTGACGAACGTAATTCAAGCACCAAGGACTCAGAATCTCAGAGTAACTGCTCATCCCCCCTAACTTCAGAGCAACATATTATGAGTGAAATTACTAGGGATATCTTGTGTTTATCACAAAATCTTGAAGGAGTCACCTTTGAAGCAAAATATCAGAGAGAAGATAGCGAAGATAACGGTGACAAATTACAGCATGAATACGACAATAAGGAAGAGAATGAAATATCACAGAATAAGCAAGAAACAAGAAAAAAAAAAGAAACAGGCTATAGTTGACATCATAATTAATAATGGCCCAATGCACAACAAGTCGGATTGTTCTAGGATGAAGACTGGTAAAACCAAAGTACCCGTTGAACGAGAAAACCTATCCCCCAACACCACAAAACCTGAAAGTTCTACTGAAAACTTCTACCAGAACGAAGATTATGAACAAGAGTTTTTCATTGAAACAGACTGGGAACCTGAGTCTGAGGAAGATAGTGACAAATTAGTGTATGAAGAAAAGGCAAATTCAAAGAAAAAGATTGAAAAATGAGGTTCAAATGAAATTGGGAGCTTTGTTATGAGCTATATAAAGTTTAAAGTTCAAGAAGGAATTACAGACTTTATATTTTATTCAGATAGCTGTGCAGGACAAAATCGGAATAGGATTTTGTATGCAGTTTACTCATTTATGTCTGAGACCCTGCATATTTCCATCACCCACAGATTTTCGGAAAAAGGATACACGCAAAATGAAGGGGACTCAATGCATGCTCTCATTCAAAGAAGAAGGAATGGGCAAACTATTTATGTTCCATACCAATGGGTTATGCTTATTCGCATGGCGAAAGCAAAGGGTAAACCATACGTGGTTAAAGAAGTTTCCCAGAAGGACTTAAAAAATTGCAAGGAACTTTTGGATTTTGACAAGCGGAACTGGGTAGCAAGAGAAGAGAAAACACACTGGCACAAAGTGAGGCAGGTTCGTATCGGGAGAGACGAACCAACCAAACTGCTTATCGAGTACGACCACGAAGGTGAAGAAGTGTTCATTGATCTGTACCAGAATCGACGAGGAAGACGGCAATCTATTCCAACTTTGGAGCTTAGCATTGCTTATAACGGACTGTTGACAGTAGCTCCACAAAAGGAGAAGGACCTGCTGTCTTTATGTACTCCCAGTCTCATTCCAGACATGTATGAAAATTTCTAAAAAAAAATCAGAAAGTTACCGTAGCCGAAACAACTGAATCAGACACAACTAGTGACAAATAAAAATGAAAGTAACTTGTCTCGAAGTTGAATTGTTTTAGTTTGTATATTCTATTTTTAAAACAATGAACATTTTTGTAAAGTTTAAAATAATAACAAATATTTTTAATTTAACCTGTAAACTTCTGTTCTTCTGAAATGTTTTCATAGTCTTCAACGATTGTATTGTTCACAGATAACAATCTTAAGAATAGTAAGTTCAGTCAATTCTTTCTTTCAGCTCATTGTATGCAGTAATAATGAAATTTATATTAATAAAAGACACTATATCATAAAGTTGATGGTTATTATGTTATTATTAGATTAAATTGTCCAAATAATAACATCGTAACTCGACTTTTGCAGTCAGTTGTTCTCACATCTCCAATGAAGAACATCGTAACTTCACTTACGATGTTCTTCATTGGAAAATTCCAATTCAGTAATATCGTAACTACGTGTAAGTGGGTTATTTAATAAATTCAAACACCCTTCTTCGGGTAAAATAAACTAGGCAATAAATGCTTTCCATTGAGCCCATAATCGCAAAGATTGAGAAACTCACCGATTTGTAGGAATTTTTCTAAACTTTAAACTGCTCTCCTCAACATTTTAATTTATGCAGATACGATGTTCTTAGTTGGAGGCGTCGAAATACAACACTTTCCCACTATTCCCCGACAAAGGGAACAATTGCACAACAGCAGGATGTTAAAAACAATCAATGGCCTATTGGTTGCCTAGCAAGCATATTTACACAGTATTCAATACAAACAATAAAGAATTCATATCTCATTGATTAAAGGGGTTAATATTACAATAATGTGAGATACGCTAATGATTAATTAAATAATCATACCAAAATATTGAATAGCTCCAATCATTATGTGCCATGACTACTATGTCACACAAGTCACTAACGTTTTCAAGTATGCAGAATGTTGATTTTAATGTATAGTATTTTAGGGAAAGAAATTGTTAGGGAGTGGATATTTTATGATTTTGCACCAGGATTCAAAAGTGGTGATGCTAACTGCTGATAATTGCAATGCTTTTGAGTGCAATGTGATATTATTATATTAAAAGATGGTATGTGTTTATCAACCCTTGCTACAAATTTCAGGATGGTTATACCTCTAACCTCCGCTATCGCAATGGGTTGGGGTTGCCTAATCGTCCTCCGGGCCTGTTTCTCTACAAGGATGGTGATGTCAATATAGATGTCTTGAAGAACATTGAGGCAAGATTACGAGATCTGATTGACAGTGGGACTTTTGTTGCAGTAAGTCTAGTGATCATTTCCATATTTTGCATGTTGTATGAATTATTTCTTGACCACCAAGATGCTTTATTTCCAGTATTTCCGTTTTAGCAATTTCGAAACTTAATCCAGTAACTTCTAAGTGTCATTTATTGATGAGCAGGGCATGGATTTTGATGACATGTCATCATCTAATTGGTTCACCACGACATTGCTAACTTATACAGAAATCCTGATCATAGTTCCCACATTGTAGAAATACTAATTTATTGCATTTTTTTGCCAATTTTTTATAGTTTTTTTTATTTTTATGTCATTTTCTATAAGTAGGCTATATATCATTTATTGGTCATTTTATAGAATTTATTGGACAATTTTATAATTTTTCAGTCATTTTATAATATTTTAATGGGGTTCGATGCAGGTTGGTTGGTTGGTTCCTTAGTTTAGGGGCTACCACAACGAGGTCATGTAGCCCCGTCCACTTAGGGTGTTTGTAGAATTTGTCTGATAACCGGTGTTAATTGTGATGGCTGTATTAGTGTGTGTTATCTGTGATTCAGGTGGAAGGACTGCAGACGATTAATTTTTTCAAGTAGTTCCTACTTTTGCTACCAAATGCTACCATCCGTGACACCTAGCTGCGGACGTGGCTACTAAATGCCATCGCAGTCAGCACCTGGCGGCGAACGTTGGAACTAATATAGTGTTATCAAACTAACCTATAAATTTTAGCTTCCACAAGTGTAGTTAGTGGAAGGTTCTTTTTCATGCCATAAATCTATGACATGGGACCGCCGGCTTTACTTCCCCTCCGAAGGAAGGCATACTGAGGGATTTTTAACGCTCTTAGAAATCCGACGACTTTGGCCGGGTTTGAACCCGCGATCTTGGGCATAGAAGCTAAGCATGCTACCAACTGCGCCACCAAAGCCGCTCAAGGGGGGTTCGATGCTCTTTTGCGTACGGTATTGGATATTATCTGAATAAGGTGAATGCAGGGACATGAGAATCTTCACAACTCACTATTGGTCTGAAGACTAAAGTAACTTTGCTCAGTCCTTACTTCTTGGAAATATCCACATTCCAGGGGACTCACCTGCGCCTGCAGGTAATCGGGGAGTGATGTTTCAAGCAAGGGTAGCAGGACAGACTACAGTTGGCCCATTAATGGCAGTCTAGTTAAGTAGGCTACCTCAGTGCAACCATGCGTGTGCTGAGTGAATTTGTGTTGTCGGTTGCCATTGTTATTTCGAGTATATTTTAAAATGGCGAATTTAAAGCCATCTAGGGCTGCTCATTTCAAACAAATAATTTAAATATTCTAGTACATAATTTTTTAGTGCTGTATTCATTTAGACTCTAGAGTGTAATGTGGATAGCACCTCATCATGTGAATCGAGCATACATTTTCCAGTGCTGGTGGTGTGTTGATGAGAGGTATCTTGAGTAACTTTGGCATACGGTAAGGTATTTGATTTTAAATTTTATACTAATTGTCTACAATGATTGAATATTGAGTTATAACATCCTACAGTTTATGAAAAGGCCTATGTAGTAAACCAGTGGCTATTTAGTTAATTACATGGGAAATTAAGTTAATCAAAAGGAGAGTTATGAGACGTTAGTTTGTTATTGAAGTTTTAAGGGGGGAAACAGCAAGGTCATCTGAAATGGAAAGGACTACAGTATTAAAATACCGTAAACAGACTTTTAGTTCTTCACAGAACTACGCGTGTGTTATATTTATGCCACAAAACATATCTTTGTTGAGAATAAAATATTTCATTACTTTTACTTGCAGACATAATGTTAGAATAAATAATGATAAATTCAAGGCATAATAAATTCATTAATGTAATTGCTAATTAATTACAAAAGCAGTCATAAAGGAGATAAAAGCAATTGTATGTTTTTCTCTCATTGAAGAGACAGGCAATGAGTTGTGTTCAAACCTATGGCCTAATGAATACCACCCAACAACATTACGACACAAGCGTTATATGCAGAACTGATCCATTATAACTATAGGATAACAGACCATGCCAGACAATGGTCCAACAACATTGCCTGTCTCCAAATAGTAGCGCAGACTCTCGAAGGAACTTAGTTTAGCCTGAAGAGTGCGGCAACATTTATTTTTGACAACTGTTCAATCCATTTACAATACTCCTCACAGCTAAAGAAGCTAAGCAAAATGGAATTCTGGATACTAGGAGTAAACACAGACACATTTGGTGGCAAACATGATAGCCGGGTTCAAACCCGGCCGAAGTCGTCGGATTTTTTAAGAGCGTTAAAAGTCCCTCAGTATGCCTTCCTTCGGAGGGGAAGTAAAACTGGCGGGCTCATGTTATACATTTTTTGCATGTAAATCCACTAACTACAATTAAGTGAAGCTAAATTTGTAGGTTAGATTTGATTAACGCTTTATTAGTTCCAATGCTCGTCGCCAGGTGCCGGTTTGGTGGCATCTAGTAGCCAAGTTCGCAGCTAGGTGTCGTTGACGGTAGCATTTGCTAGCAAAAGTAGGAACTACTTGAAATTGATCGTCTGCAGACCTTACCTGAATTACAGATAACACACACTAATACAGCCATCACAATTAACACCGGTTATCAGACAAATTCTACACACACCCAAAGTACACGGGGCTACATGACCGCATTGTTGCAGCCCCTAAACTGAGGAACCAACAAGAGTCCAACATAAAACACCAAAAAGTAAAACTGTATCACAAAGGTGACCAACACCTATGATTTATGATTCGAGTCTTGAGTTCATGCTCCCCACCATTCCAGTTAACACATCCCCTGCCCTCAGGCTCAGTTAGTGTGGTCAAATCCCTCTCACAAGCATTTGTAACAGAATATGTGTAAATCTTTTCAATTTCTAGAATACTGGAGATGGACCCAAGAGGATGTTTCTCAGTGAAGTGGATGCCATTAATGTCATTGGTAACCTTGTGCATGGAAATGCTGACTCCCTCAACAAACAGTACTTCAAGTCTATATACATGATGCTGCTGACACTATTTGGTCATCCAGCTGACTCGGTGAGTATCATAATACACATCACTGTGGCTAATGTAATAAGAGACAGAATATAAGCAACATTACCAAGTTGAAAAGGAAAATACATCGAGGAAGGGTGACTCACCAAGTCAATGTTGCCAACCCTTTTTGGATAAAAAGCAAAAAAAGAAAAGAAGGCTTGTAGTTTTGCATGCCTGTTAATCTTACGATCGTGAACCAAGGAACCTGTACTTTTACAAGGATTCTGAACCACTTTTCTCTTCGAAAATCTCACATGTATTGACATGCATTGACCAGGAATCTAACGCTGTCTGCCTTGCTCAGAGGCGAGCAGCTTTGACCACTGCACCACCACAAACCCAAAAAAAAAAATGGGGGGGGATTTAAGTAGATTTTTAAATTTCAATTGGTATCTCTCTTTTCTTATACATAGAAAATTGCTTACCATTCTCAAAACAAAAATATAAACTAAAATTCATACTTTCTAAAAATAATGCAATTTGTAACATACTCAGCATCTTGTCATACACAGCTACCTTTTGAAATTTTATGAGGGTTTTTATTACGTATGATGCATGTAATTCAATCACTATGATCTCTCACAAGGAACTGCAGATAACCCCACAGAGGTTGAGGTGGACATATATCTGATTGACTGGGGAAAGTTTCTAGGATGTGAGAAAATAGCCAATGATTGTGTATATCAGCCATGTTCCACCAAATAACACTAATGTTAAGTCAGTGTTTCTTAGCCGTGGATGATTGCTACATGTCTAAGCACTGAAGTAAACTTTGATTTTTACCTCAGTTTACTTCAACTACATTCCTAGCATACAGTGTTTTAAAATATTCTATTATTAGAAGCTTTTCAGTTGGTCAACAAAAGGGTGCCCAATTAGGCAAGGAATTACAATTAATTACCTAGTACCTGAAATAAATTACATGAATTAAACCGTACACTTAATGTGACACTTCTCAATGGGATGATTAGTGTTGTTTGTCGAGAGGACATGTACAGCAGTATTCGCAATTATTAAGCTACAGAAGTTTTTAAATAAACTTTGTAACGAGTCACATTTTTTGATCCATTTTATTTTTTTATCCCGTTAGTTTATTACACTTCTATAGTGTAGCATTTCTTTGTTCTTTTTTATCAGTATAAGTGTGAAACCCTTTTGAATCGTTAACTTCTACCGTAGCGATTGCATTCTACACTGTTTTGTTATTCACTATTAATTTTCAAATTCTTATTTACTTGATGAGCTGGTTATTAGTTGGTTAGTTCAGTTAGACTCGTGAATGTAACTGAATTGACACTGTGGTTTTGTAGTCTTAGCTGATTTGCGGCTGTTCCTGTACTGGTGTCAACTTCACTACATGTCCCACTGTGGACTGGCATGTCTATTCCCATCATGCCTACTCGTTGGTTCGTTGCTAGCACTATCTGACGCTGTACCTTGAACTATTCTGGGCGATACTAACACCATCTGTTATTGCATCATGCAACTTACTTTTAAACCTCAATCACTAACTAACTAACTAACTAACAACTTACCTTCATATGTGTGTGTGGAGCAGGCTGTGAGTCCTAAAGCACAGTGGTATATGGCAATGGTTCTGGACCTTCTCAACTCATATTATAGAACAATCTCTATTGTTCGTCACTCGCAAAACAGATTGTACATTTGTCCATATATCAAGCTGCCAACTTTTGAACATGATTTGCACTCTATAATACTGCCTTGGAGGCTGGATTTAGACAGCTCCTTAACCCGGTCCATGAGTCAATCCTAATTGGCTACATGGATAATTCTTGCCAGGCGCGTCCACGTCGCGGGGGTGGGCAACGGTACTGTAATATACCATGGAACTACAGTACCGGCTAAGTTCTGGTGAGGACCCAGTCCTATGGGGTATAACATAGGCCCCGTGCACAGGGTTACGTGCGAAGACCTCAACGGAATCTGCAGCGGAGAAGATGGACTTCAGAACAGTGGAGATTGCGGAAGAGGCAACCCAGTACTCAGGGAATAGTATGAGTACAGCATCAATCGGCAGCGTCTGTTTCCCATGTTAGGGGCGGCTGCAAGGGCGTCTGTTCTCCATGTTAGGGGCGGCCTGAATAATAGCTGGCAATAGCTTCATAAAATGCCTTTGGGCATAATAGCCTAAAATGGAAATGGCACTTCCAATGATTCGGAAAAGGTTAGGGCGTACCCTGCAGGCGACGCGCAGTTCCTTTGGTACTGGGGGAACTGTGAGAAATGGGCGACCAGTAACCGAAATGAAAGTGGGAATCATGAATGTCATGACCCTGACAGGCAAGGTGGAGGAGGTGGTAGACTTCATGGAGAGGGAGAAGGTTGGAATGATGGGGCTGAGTGAAGTGAAATGGAAAGGTAAAGGAAGAAATTGAGGAAAGGATATACATTATACTGGAGTGGTGGCCAAGAGGCAAAAAATGGCTTGGGACTGATAACCTCGAAACAACTGGAGGAGTTTGTTGAAGTGGTAGAGTGTGTGAGTGACAGAATAATGAAAATTAGAATGAAAATGAAGAATGACGTGATGGACTTCATACAAGTGTATGCACCACAGACTGGAAACAGAGAAGAAGATATTGTAGTATTCCTGGAGGATGTAGAAAGAGTAATCTCAGATGTAGAAGTGGTGATCATGGGAGATATGAATGCACAAGTCAGAAATGAGAGACAAGGAAAGGAAGAAGTCGTTGGACCATATGGATATGGGAAAGAGAACCGGGAAGGAGAGGAACTTGTAAACTTTTGTGAAAGGAATGGACTGATAGTGGGTAATTCATGGTTTCGGAAGAAAAACAGCAGGAAAATTACGAGATATGGGTGGGGTGATAGAAGAACAAAATCAGTAATTGACTACTTCCTGGTGGAAAGGACAAATCGCAGAAAGCTGATGGATGTGACAGCTTTACCAGGAGAAGCATTTGATGGGGACCATAGAGCTGTGGTGGCAAAATTTAGATGGGGAAAATTGGAAAACCTAAAGGAGATCAGAGAAAGTAAAATAAAAGTATGGAAATTGAAAGACAAAACTGTACAGGAAGATTTTCAGGAGAGATTGAAGCAACAAATCCCAGTTACTGAAGTGAAAAATGTAGAAGAGGAATGGTCCCACTTTAAAAAGGCATTTGTTGGTGCAGCAGAGAGTGCTTGTGGTAGGACGTCAACAAGAGTGAAAGAGAAGGAGACACCGTGGTGGAATGAGGAAGTGAGGAAAGCAGTGAAAGAAAAGAAGTCTGCATGGAAAGAATGGAACCGAGATCAAACAGAAGAAAGCAAAAGGAAGTATCACGACAGCAAACGGAGGTGTAAGAAAGTGGTAGGAGAAGAAAAGAAGAAAAGTTGGGAAGAATTTGCACGAAGAATGGAAACAGATGTAAGTGGCAGTAAAAGGATGCTGTATGGGCTTCTAAGAAGTAAGAGGAAAGAAAGGGTTACTACAAAGCTGGTGAAAAAGGAAGATGGAGAGTTGTTAACACATCTAGAAGAGATAAAGGGACGATGGAAGGAGTATTTCGATAAGCTATTGAATGTGAGCAATTGTACTGGTGAGATCGAAGTGACACAGCCTGACGACTCTATAACAGAAGATGATATAACAATGCTGGAGGTGGAATTAGCAGTACAGAAAATGAAGATGGGAAAAGCAACAGGGGTGGATGAAATCAGTGTAGAAATGATAAAGGCTGCTGGACCTGTTGGTATGCAATGGCTGTATCGACTGCTAAAGTGTGTGTGGAAACGGAAATGTGTACCAGAAGACTGGGAGAAAGGGCTAATAATACCAGTGTTTAAGAAAGGGGACAAGAAAGTGTGTGATAACTATAGAGGAATCACCCTCATATCACAGATAGTAAAAATACTGGAAAGGATATTAGAAAGAAGAATGAGAAGAAAGGTGGAAGGAGAGTTGCAAGAGGAACAGTATGGCTTCAGGAGTGGAAGATCCACAGTGGACCCAATCTTTAGCTTGAGGCAGGTGACGGAAAAGAACTGGGAATATGGAGAGGATTTGATCATGACTTTCATAGATCTAGAAAAGGCATATGATAGTGTCCCCAGAGAGAAGGTATGGGAAACCATGGTTAAGAAGAGACTGGGAAAAGAAATGTTGGAAATGGTGCAAGCAATGTACAACAACTGTGTTAGCAGGGTACTGACCCCAGTTGGAAAGACAGATTGGTTTAGGAACAAGACTGGACTAAGACAGGGGAGTGTGCTGTCACCTCTTTTATTCATAATGGTAATGGATGAAATTGTAAAGGAAACAAAGGAAGCATATGGACATAAAGAAATGAAGTTACTATTATTTGCAGACGATATTGTGGTCTGGGGAAGGAACACCGAAGAAGTGCAAAAACAACTAGATGCACTGAACGAAAATGTTCAGAAGTATGGCCTGAAAATCAGTATAGAGAAAAGCAAGACCATGGTGATGACCAGAGGGGAAAGACAAGGAAAGGGCACTGTGAAAATTGGAAGTCAGAGTTTGGAAATTGTGGACACGTTCAAATACCTAGGAAGTGAATTGATGAAAACTGGTAGGTTGGACATGGAGATTGGCAGGAGGGTACAGCAGAGCAATGCATTCTATCAAAGTGTAAGAAAACTTGTTTGGGATAAGGAAGTACCAAGGAAAAGCAAGGAGGTAATGTATAAAATGTACTATGTACCCATATTAACTTATGCAGCTGAGACTTGGACCCTGACGAGCAGGCAAGAGAGTAGAATCCAAGCCAGTGAAATGAAATTCCTAAGAAGTATGATAGGTAAGACAAGGAAAGACAGAGTGAGGAATGAAGATGTTAGGAAGGAAGTTGGGATGGGAAAACTAAATGAGAGAATTGAGAAGAATAAACTAAGGTGGTTTGGACATGTCAAGAGGATGGAGGAAAATAGAATACCAAGACAGATGCTGGAGGCCAAGTGCAAGGGTAAGAGAGCAAGGGGAAGACCTAGAACAAGGTGGATCGATTCAGTGAAGAACAGCGTGAGAAAAAGAAATCTGGACTGGGTCAAGATCGTGGAAGAAGAATTGTGGAAGGAAAGAGGAAAGTGGAGAAGTGCCATAAATACCCCGACCTGGCAGGAGCTGGATAAGGGGAAGTGATGATGATGATGAATACTGCTTAAATCAGGCCTCGGTTTATTGAGAATATGGTACAATGTTTTAAAATGACATGATATAAAATTCATAATAAGTAATGAATTGTGCAGTTTTTATAAGTGTGTAGGCTATTTTAATTGAGTTATTTGTGTAGAATATATTAACATTAATCGCCCAAGATAATTGGGCTTCCCTATACGTGTTGACCGACTGAAGAACATTTTACATGGGGTCTACTGTATCAAGGCAACAATGAAAGAATGGCTTCTAAGTTTTCTATATAATATTGTAAGAGGTCTAGAGCAACTTGATGTGTAAATCCGTACTTGTATATTGGCCCAAAAGCAACATAAAATATATTGTTCTTGTTAAAATAGGGTTTAACCTGTATGCAGTAACAATGTTTTGGTCTTTTGGAAGGAATGACAAGAAGGCTTGGCTAACGACCTGATGAGCAGTGTCATCATGCCCTTTGCCCTATGCAAACTTTTATTATTACTCGTACTTCTATTTGTAGTTCCAAGCTAAAAGGAAGATTTAAAACTAAATTTGCATACTACAGTATAACAGATAAATGGGAACATTTCAGAGGCAGGGGCCATATTAATCGCATGTAAGAGAGAAAACACATCGATGAAAATATTTAACTGAGATAAATTGTAATGGAGAACCACATGAATAAGATGTTCTCGATGATGAGTTGCCAATATTGAATCCAATAATTAGAAGAGTATAATGTTAATACCAAAGCACTCTAATTCGGCTGAGTTTTACTGCATAACAGGACCAACAGATACAAATGATTGTTGTTGCTTATTTTTGGAGCTGCAACATCGTGGTCATATAGTCATGGGTCACGGGTATGTGTAGACACAAGAAAATAGGCAGTTTGTTCTTCATTCACCATCTTGTTATTTTATGAATAGAATATTATTAAATACTCCCTACAACTTGTGTGTTTGTAGGATACTCCAGGAGCACTGGAACACTTTGAGACCTTGCTGAGAGATCCTGTCTACTATAAGATTGTGAAGCGTATTGTGGATCTCGTTCAAGAGTATAGGCACCAACTACCCAGCTATTCACATGATGAGGTCAGTATACTATGTGGGCTGCACATACATACACTGGTGGGCCCACCCAGCCCTTGTGATCTAGTTTTATGCAACCTCCTGTGTTTATTACAAGTCTGAAAAACATCAGTCCCTCTCTCTATTCCAAGGTATTATAACAAGATGTGTTGTTACATGCTGGAAGAGTAGGAATCATGAGCACGACCTTTAATTCATTATGGGTACCTCGAATGAACCCATAAAACGAGCACAGATACGAGGAACATGTACATTACAACAGGAGATGCTCACACAGACCAAGAACAGGTATTGTATAGGCTGGGAACTAACTGCCTGCTGCACGCCAAGCCTCCCGATAGCGCACTTGGTAAAGGCACAGTCGAAGTTAGTCAACACAGCTGGAGGGAATGTAAGTTCAAGTCCCGCCCAATGGAAGTTTCTTCTTTATTTTATTTAAGAAAAGTTTCCTGTGTATCATGGCAAGGTATGGAGCCGGATTAATCAACGGTGAGGAGATGAAGGTCAATGGCTAGGACACAGCCAAACAACATTCCAGTTAGCTATGTTGTACATGTTCCAAGCTTTGTAGGACACAATTTGAGCAATTGGAACAATAACAACATGCAACGGTTGGTAGGTTCATGTAGCTCCACAAATTCTCATCCTGCTCACAATACAACACAAGCTTATTCACTCCCTCGTGATGTATCCCAGCGACAAGTATGTGGATATGTTACTCATCTACGGAGAAACTAGGCAGAATGCATACCAGGAACAATTCCTTTATGAAGAACGCTCTCCGGTTAGACGACAACCAATAGACATGACATTTTGGAATGTGGTAAGACCTCTGCATGCAGCTGAGTCTATGGAAAGAACACGGCCTGTTCGAAATCATTCTGTGACGTCTGCACACTATCCGGCATACTGTAAGTCTCACACTAGCATACGGGCCATTGCAGAGAAGATGGATGTCTGTTATGGGGATATTACACACCCATCAGTCTTACCCGTACCATTTGCACTCACACACCAGGAGCTCCACGGTCATGATTTCGAAGCCCGGGTGGCGTCCCATCAATGGACCCTGCAGAAGTTGGCACAAATCCTACCATTTTAGCACCTGTCTTATTCACGGATGAATCCCAGCTCCATGCTACAAATGGCCCCTTTCATAGACAGTAATAAAATCAGTCTGTGGAAACTCTCAAGTATTTAGCCTTGCCACATACCAGGGAAACAGCAGTGAAAAAAATGTATTAAATAAAAACAAAGTTGCATGAGGTGGAATTTGACCTACATTCCCTTGACTATCTCCAATTGTGCCTCTGCCAAGTGCACTATTGAGAGGATTGGCCTGCAGCGAGCAGTTAGTTCCCAGCCAATACTGCTGTCTTCTAGCATGTAACAACACATCTTGTTATAATATCTTGGATAAGAGAGAGGGACCGATGATTTTCAGAATTGAGTTGACGAGTTTCAAAACTCAACATGTCCACAACAATACGAAATTGGGATAATGCCAGTTTCTGTATCTTTGAAGCAAAGTGGAAGGCAAAGTGATAAATTCCATAATTTTACATGTCCTATAGTTATTAAGTGTTGAATATTGCAGTCATTTCCAAATCTTAACATGTCTACAAGCTAGTCTATTCCAAAACTCAACATGTGTTCTTAAATTTAAAAGGGAAATGTTAGAAGGATATGTGTGTTTAGAAGTTTTATTAAATTATTTATTATAAAAATGTCTGTAGCATATCATTTTAAGGACTAAAAACCCACAAAGACTGATTATTATGTTAAAATTCTACGGTACCAACATAGAATATTGTGTAATAAAAATGTCTAACTAAATTTATACTTTAAGCAATCAGTTGAGATATTATTAACTACCAGTATATGTTTCCAAAGAGAGGGCAAAATAAATGTATGCAACTAAAAAGTCATAAGAATTTAAGGTACAAGAAAACAGTTTGTTGCATAAGTCAACAAGTCCACATCAGTCTATTCCAAAACTTAACATGTCCAGTAACATGTTCCAAAACTTAACATGTTTTCTTTGTTTTTTATGTAGTAATAATCTACAGATTTCTGAAAGTTTCACATAGAATTCCTAATAATTATACCAATTTATTATAGGAATTATTTTAAAAATCATAACTTGATAAGGAATACTTCAGTACTTTTTTATCATTTACTCAAATTTCAACTTCCTGGACATGTTAACTTTTGGAACTCATCAACTCAATTGTGGGTTGCATAAAATTAGATTACATGGGGTGGGTGGGTCACCTCGTGTAGAAATTATAAATACCCACCTTAGGCTTTCTAAGTTCACGAACGACTACAGTATTGCATTCACATATTCATAATGTATTATATTTTCATCTGTTAATTAATTAATTGTTTAACTACAGAAATAAATATTACTGTATCAAGGTAGCTTCATCATCATCATTTATTAAACAATTAATTCCAATGAGCTAGAGGGTCATATATATGAATTGTTCAATACAAATTTATAGGCATCTACTACAATATAATTATATCCATATGTATTTTATATTCACATATTATTAGCAGCATGATTAAGTTAACTCAAAGTACATACCAGTAATTATAATATTTCTCAACAATACTGTAATTCTCTTAGTTAAAGAAAATGTACAATAAGAATGAAATGAGATAGACTTATCCACTAAATTATGGGAGGGTACCTACGGTACTTTATTAGGTACTGATTCCTAAGCACTTTCTCTAATTTAGTTTTGAAAGTTGACAGATTGGAAATTGATTTTCAATCACTTGGAAGATGATTGTAAGCTTCAATGGCTGAGAACTTAAAGCTACAACTACCATGAGTGGATTTGGAAGAGAGCTAAGTCACTTGCTTGCTGCGTGTTATAAGTACGGTATGTCTGAATTTAGGGTGTAGTCACTGGTGTACATGACATTGTTTTGTTTGAGTCTGTATATTAATTCTGCACACATTGACATTGCCATTATTTTACTCTTGACATATAAATTCCAAGTGTGTGTGTTAAAAGGTAGCTGGTAGTGACTGGTAGTGATTTGTCACAAAGGACCATAGGAGAGAAAAGGCAAGATATTCTCCAAACATCTTACAAATTAAATAACCAAGAGCTTGGCCTACTTTAAATCATCAACAACAACTTTCAACATACAGTAAGTCATTGAACTGGCAGTTCAGAAGTATTCATTGTATTTAGAAATTTAACATACGGTACATATTTTTCTGATTCACTACTCTTTAGAGAGAATGAGAGGACGCATAACCAAGTCAGGACCCTAAAGACATAATTATTCATCAAAAGAGTTACGAATATCAAACCATTTATTTCCATAAATATATCATTCAAGTAATCAGATGCTCTAGGCTTCTGCTACCACATGGATACAGTTACCGTAAACTAATTTTCATGCACTTAAGTAATACGAAAAATTGGTATTTTTGTTTCTTAGAGCTATATCTTAAGAAATAATAGGATTTTATTTTATTACATTCCATTTTGTTTTACCCTTCATTGTAACTCTAGCTGTAATAATCAACTTATTATTCCATCATCGAACAGGTTCAAATAACCCCTGAGGGTTAAATAGAGATGTTGATCAAATTCCCTCAGTACCCACTCGCTAATAAAATGTTTGAAAATATGTAATTTCCTTCTTGGCTCCCCTGGTGTTTTTCTAGTCCAAATTATAGTCTTCTACTCATTAGGATTTGGGACAGTTAGTAAAGTTTGAATGCTTTCGCTCCCACATTTCTGGATTCCTAGATTTCTCGTCCCCGCAATTTCATAGAAAAATCAAATTAAATATTTTGTCTGTATACTGACCATATGAAAATGAAAATCCACAGCCTGCTTCCAGTCTCCGACCGGGTCAGGAATGGAATGAATGAAGCCCCCATCTAGCGACGACGATATGAACTGTGCCGGCTGCCGAGGCCTGACGCACTCCTCTGGGACAATGATTAAATGAATGACAGATGAAATGAAATGATAGCGGAGAGTGTTGCTGGAATGAAAGTTTGACAGGGAAAACCGGAGTACCCGGAGAAAAACCTGTCTGCCTCCGTTTTGTCCAGCACAGATCTCACATGGAGTGACCGGGATTTGAAACACAGACCCAGCGGTGAGAGGCCGGCGTGCTGCCGCCTAAGCCACGGAGGCTTCCCATACTGACCATATATATAAATTTAATTACGAGTACAACACATTTATGCTATATTTTGCTTAATTACTTGGAAGTATTGTTGGTTCCAGTGTATAATGCCCAAGTTATTGAGTGCTCCTAATCTATACAAAGTAGTGACTTTTAAATGTAGCCAAGATCATTGGCCCAAGCAGGCTCCTGGTATACATAAAACTCCCCCACTATATCCCTTAAAACTGTCCTAAGGTAATTTATTCTAAAACTCCGACGAGGTAAAGTTCCTCCCAAGGAGAGTTTCCATGACAGCAAAAGCTATACAGTATATAGCCTACTAAGGAAAAGGTAAAATCCTTGACATGTAATATCTGTTGCCATGATAACATAATGTCAGGTATATCCCAATATTACAATTTATGAAATTTTCAGCCTATTTTCATGAAATATAGGGGAGAAATATCAACAGCTTTCACAGTAAAAATCGGTCTCAGACAAGGTGATGGATTATCCCCTCTGCTTTTCAATGTGGTTCTTGATTAAATCATGAAGGTTTGGCAAAAGGAAAACTGTCCTAAGATCAAAATTCGAACAAAACCATTAATAAAAATAAACTGCTTAGGATTTGCAGATGACTTGGCTCTTTTAGCACAAGACAAGGAAGAGGTTTGTACTCAGATCACTAGTCTCCAAGAAATTGCTCAAGGGATAGGATTACAGATATCCTTTGAAAAAACTGAGATCATGCCTATGAAACCCTTAGATATAAATTAAGTCTATATAAATGATAATAAAATTAACCTAGTTCCTCAATTCAAGTATCTTGGAGAAATTATAATACATAACTTAAACAAAAAAGTAACTTGGATAAATAGAACAAATAAAATGAAAAAGGCACAATCTCTAACCTGGACAACATATAATAAAAAATGCCTATCAATAGCTACTAAGATCCAACATTATAAAACTGTAACTCTCCCAGAAGCCACTTATGCTTGTGAAACACTATTTCAAATTAAAAATGAACAAAGAACTGATCAGCATATCAAAACGGAAAGAAGAATCATTAGAACGTGCATAAATAAAAAGTATCAGGTTGAGGGAGTCTGGAGGGTTCTCCCAAATGAAACTGTCTATCGTGAGATTGATTCAATCACCAGCACAATGAAGAAGAAAAGAATTTCATATTTTTTCACAACTTACGGCTTCCAGAAATTTTACGCCAACTGGTGATGAGAAATCTAGGAAAGAAAACTGGAGGAAAATGGATCCAAGAAATCCAACAAGATCTCAAAGCAGTTGGACTCAAGATAACAGATGCCAAGGAGAAAAATAAAATTCACACCATTCTTAAAACTCACAAATTTTCTGCAGAAAAGACACATAGAAAGCCTATGGAGATTTCAGATGAGTTGAGAAAATCCCGATCTGAAAGAATGGAAAAGTACTGGAAAGAGCGCAAGGACCAAGCAGTACTACCTTCAAAGAAGTGATTGTGGAATGACACAAGTGGTCCAATGTGACCAATCAAGATAAATAATAATAATAATAATAATAATAGGCTTATGAAATCATCTTTTGTACATATGTGTGTATCCCTAATAAAATTGATTGGCTGGGGATTTCAATGAAGCTTGGTAAGGTCCGACCCCAACCATACCTTTCAAATTACAATGATTACCTTCAATCCAACATTGCGGCCACACAAAATATTTCACCAGTTCTCTAAACCTCCAAAACCATTACAGCAATCAACCTGAAATTTTATTATGATGATAGAAGACTATAAAGTAAATTCACAAACTTTAAAAGCACGAGTTCAAAGCCAACATGGCTGCCAAGCCAAAATCATGACTTAATTATCTGAGCGCATACTAAATCTTTATTTAGAGTGTAATATATTGGCATCTAAAGCGATTTGTATATTTTGAAAAATCAAAATGGCAGCTGTGCGAATTTTTAAAAACATGTTTTTATTTCTTGTATCCTAATCAAGCGATCAACTTGAAACGTGTACAATGAACTACTACTGTAATATTTATCTTCTGATCTTTGTAAACTGATTCCCAATGAAAACAAATGTGTCAGAGCTTGCCTGCGGTTCACTTGTATGATTGGTTAGTTTCTCATGGCAGCCATGTGACGTGTGCAAACTGACCAATAACATAGTGTCTTCTCGCTGAATGTTATAGAGTTCAGTGTTTTGATCAGACATCAAGTTTTTAAGGAACAGGGTGTACAAGGTAGTGTTTATCGTGTACTTGATCTGGTAATTCATTATTTCTCTCTATTTTGTTCTGTCTAACTTGACAACATTGAATCCAATAACTAAGATCAACACCACAATACCTAATTGATTGGTGTAAAGAAGGGTACTGTTTTTATTTTGCAGCTGATTGCTCCAGGGGTGACTATTGAATCGGTTGACACTGACGAGCTTATCACATACCAAGATGATTTTGACTACAGTCTCAACAATGTCATTGATCTTGCCAATAAGGACGAAGTATCACAGGTGGATATTCGAGTAAAGCAACAACGACTCAACCATAAACCTTACAACATCCGTATTGGTGTCAACAGTGAAAATGCAGCCAAAGCAGTAATACGTGTCTTCCTGGGCCCTAAGTATGACTCGCGAGGCAATGAGCTGAGTCTGAAAGAGAAACAACCACACATGGTGGAGCTGGATCGCTTCCTCTATAACAGTAAGTATTCATTCATAAACATCTGAGGCTATTACACTAACGCTAGCGAACATAGCTACTGCAGTCGGTTGGTAGGAATAATAATGTAAATAATAATAATAATAGGCTAATGGTGATTGATTGTGAGCCCTGGGAATGATAAGAAGAAGAAGCACAGAAGTCTGTACTTCCAGCTTATGATTTGTGGAAGGCACAGTTACGGCGATTCATACTTGCGCCTACAGTACAATGACTCTTTTAAATCAGTGTGACCATGCTTGGTATGGTTTCTTATTGGTTGATGAGTCAACCCTCCATCTTGTTCCCCATTTGCAGATGAACCCAATACGGTGGAATACGGTGATGGCTTTCACAGATCAAAGATATATTTGGTGTGAACTGTAACTCCAAATACAGAGATGAGTGAGTAATATTTCATTCATTCTTATTTCTAACCTTTTCAGATTCCTGCGTGTTGTGCTGTTGGTATTGTGCAGGTATTTGAAATAATTCCTTATGAAGAGGTTCCCACGGGGTAATGTGCGAAGGAAACTGGTTTTAACAAAAGGTATTCGAAAGAGTTTCTTATGAAGAGGTTTCCATGGGGTGATGTGCAAAGGAAACTGGTTCCAGCAACAGTTATTCAAAAGGGTTCCTTATGAAGAGGTTTCCACAAGGTGCTGTGTGAAGGAAACTTTAAGAGATTCAAGAGAAAAGGGATAATTGGCCCCTAGAGATTAATTTTATTTGTTCAAGGCAAAATATGAGATTTACTCCCTGAGCCTGGCTATTCTGTTTCCAATGCTTCAAATATGCTCAGTGGTGAGTGATAGCTGTATTCTGCAAACTCTTTGCATGACTCAAACCACCATTCAGTAGTCTATGCTCTCGACAATAAAGAGTGCTTCTTAATTTGTGAAATGACTTACACAGCAGATTGAGGAAGGAGAAGCAGTTTCAAAATGGCTTAGTTGGCATGCGTGTGTCGGAGCTAGAAACATCTTTGGTCATTAGCCCCGTGTGCATTCAAATCATCTAATAGCCTGTGTTTCTGCGGTTACATTAGTAGTAATTGTAGCTGTAATTATTAGAATTTGGGATAGGCTGACGACAACCGACCTAAGGACACTGGGAAAGGTTAAAGCGTGCTTTTTAAAAACAACTATGGGGGTATCCAGGTACACAAGAATTAGATTAGTTTACAAACTATCTAAAGAAACTATGCTATTAGAAGATCTACGCTTGAAACTGCTACCTGCGCCCACGCCGGCCTTCAAAGAGGTAGTCAGAGAACACATAGCAAAAAAAAAAAGATATTTGGATGGAATCTTACACCACGGATGCCATGATAACGATGGACTGGAAATAAGAAAATTATCAGCTAAGACATCTTGTTACCAGATTCACAGTGCATGGTTTCCATCACAAGTGTTGTAGGACCATACTTTTTCATGAGCCATGCGCGGACTGTGTTTGTCGTATGTGTGGGAAACTCTGTGAGAAAAGGCAGTTGACCTCGTAGTTCCACCCCTTAAGACAACAATAACTAACTAAATTCTGTGAGAGATATCACGTTATGGATAGTACAGATAGAATTTTATCATTGTCTCAATTCTGTTGTGAATCAACTAGAATGTATATAACTGGCCATTTGGCTGGATTATTAAATTATTATTATTATAATTGGATATGGGGTACTATCCCAGCATTTTCCTGAAGGGAGAGTGGGAAAACCTGAGGGAAAATGATTTCTTCTACTTCCTTAGGGTTTGTCCCATATGCTGCCAGGGTTTGCTGTTTTGGCTCTTTGTCTCCATATCACACGATCTTGTGCCTGATCAGGTTGCAGGCCTGAGATCTTGAGATCTTCATGCACCGTGTCAAGCCACCGCTGCCTTGGTCGTCCCTCTAGCCATTATCTATCTACTTGTAAACTAAAACCAGTCTTTGCCACCGATGTTGCTTCTGCTTGAAGAACATTCTTGTACTATCGTAGATGACTTTCTCTCATTTTGTCTACAAATGGTGCACTCTATAAAGGTTGCAAACTTTGTTTATGACATGATCAGTCGTGCAGTGTAAGTCAAGATGTCCACCTGAGCATCTCTGTTTGCATGATGGCAAGTTGTTGTTCCACCTCCTTTGTTGATGGTCAGCTTGTTGTTGTTAATTCATTTAGGGGCTTTGCAACATCCTGGTCATCTAGCCCATTGTACTTGTGTGTATATATACTGTCATCGCGGCAGGAGATGGCAGTTGAACACGCTGTGACGGGGTGCGGGGGTCTTGCAGTACGCATGCGCGGCCCGCATATTCCTAAGTTAAATATATCGGCTTGCCGCATGCCAATGGTTGTCATTGCAGCAGGCGACACTCAGCCACTGAAAGAAGGAATGTGCTGAGTGAAGCAAGTAGTGACCAACTGAATGATTTTGGAATGCGCGATACGCAGTGAGCGGGAGACCCCTGCAGTTCAAACCCGACTGCCAACTCCTGACGCGATATCAGTATATTATTATTTCCGATTATTACCCTTTAGGAGAGCGTGAGAACTTGAGCCTATCACAGCTTCACTTCCTTTTCCTCTCTTCATGTACTTCTTTTATCCAACTGGTCTTTAATTTACTTGCATTCACGATATTGAAAATCTTCTTAGTGAGTCTGTTCTCATCCATCCTATATATTGTACCCATGTGAGTAATTTCCATGGAAAACATGCTTCTGCCTCCAGCCAGCATCAGTCCTCAGGCGTGTACCGTCCACCCACTGAGCAGTTGCATATTTTTGATCTGAGACTAAAAGGTATCAACTCTACAATAATAAAGCACAACTCTATTCTAACGACTTTAATTAAGTTCTAAATCATGGCTTCAAACAAACAAAAACACAATCCCAACAATATAACACAAACAAATGCAAAATTATTCCTTCAATCCACCAACATTCGCACTTTATCCTTGCAAATCCCAATGATTATTCATTCATTTACCATGAGATTAACATCAAATTCATTCTCACGTGCGCTGATGCACAGGTAAACTACACATAAACTGTACTTATAATCTTTTGTCACCTATTGTGACCTCTTTAATTTCACAATCTTAATTGTTTACTCTCAACACATCTTAATTTACATTATGCGTACAATAGTGTTTTGGATCTCTCTTCCCACCAAAATGCTTTACCATGCATTAACCAATTTATGGGTTGCACATCAAATTTACATGCAACTCCACAATTACTTGTAATCATACCCCTTTCTGCAATTCCACTTTCTACAGTTCCACTGTATGCTGTCATAAGTTCAATTTCAAAGATTCCGTTACCGCTGTGTCGGATGGTATATTATGCTACCCTTGCGTGGGCATAGCCTATGGCATCTAGTGTCGACCTTTAGAACAAAGTGACAATGTCAGTATAAAAATGCAACTTTCAACAACTCGTAAGTTTGCTAAATATTAAGTCAACAGGATAATCCTTAATTAACAATGTGTTTCAAACCACACAAATGCATTATACAATACAACAACGATTCTTTTTATTACAAACAGGGTTTCAAAGTCTGTCCATTCTAAATGTCAACCTCCAAGGGTCGTTTAACAAGCTCTCCCTCGGCCCTTCTTATATATAATGGGCTGAGTCTGGCGGTAACAAAACACTCGTTCCGTCCTTTCCTAGCTTCCCTCTCGCTTTATCTCCAAGCAGTAACAAGTGACTTTAAATACAATAGTGCAGTCTCACGGACCTACACATCCCATATGATTTAACTTAAACTGTATGCAAGATAGGTTATGGACTTGTTTAAACATTTATTCCTAACCTTAGGATATTAATAACTGGCCTCAACAGGTCCATTTCATTATATGAAGGAACGAGATTCATCAATCACTGGTCGAACTGGCTAGCCGGCATCTTATTAAATGCTGCGGTCAGGCACATCCTGCCGCCAATTAAATTCACTTCCAAGGAGCTGAATTATTTCAATAGCTAGTTCTCGGTCGATATCAGGCGTCATGTTGAGGTTTCCATTGTTATCCTCCCATACACCACTGGATTCGAACCCGGAACATTTCATGGCAATCCACAGAGCTAGGGTCAATCACTAATTACGCTCTGGCCATAATAAATATCTCTGTACGCCCTAGGCTATACGAGATTTCACACGTCGAATAGATTACCTGGCTTCCCTGACCATGGTGCTATGATCTTGTCCTTTAATTAGTAAGATAAATCTATCAATTACTCTTACAAGCTTATTCACAAGCTACAAATTCAATTCTCTATTAAACTCTTCCATTTCCTAGATTCTTGCATATTTATTTCCATTATCATAATATACTCTGATATTAAATTTCTTTGCTTAGCCCTTCATGTATAATATTACTGCTTGGATGGATAAATATTCCAATTAGCATATATATTTTTCTTACAACCATTTTTCCCTGATGTGTGTTCATTTATTCTTCTTTTTATTATTATTACTGACTTACATTACCATAACCCGACACAACGTAACCATTCTCAATAACCGAACATCCGTGTTCGTTACGTGAAGTTTCTATATAACTGAATTGCCATTTTACAATAGTGGTAACGATTTATCCACTCAATGATGTACAAAAACATCTCAACTTGACTAAAAACAACACAACAATAATATCTTGAGGTTCTACCTCCAAAATTGACTCTTATTGGCATATTTTATAAATTTTGAAATCACTCAACATACAGTGGACTATAATTGCTACAAAATCATGGTTTTTGGGTACTTACATTAGTTAATCTGGTGGCTCCAACCACGCATTTCTTCCAGTAATGCCCGCCATCATTTGCAAAATTAGCAAGGCATTCTTATACTTCCCATACACATTATACATAACTTTTGCCTTACAAAACACACGGCACTTTGCTTTTCCATATTGAAGCTGTTGCTTCCTTATTCACACAACACGTTATATCACTTATTACACTATTAATTTTACATATATTTAAATGATCATCACTACAATAACACGATCACTATTTACATTTCTTTAAGGTTGATTTTTCCTGGCAAAATATTAAAAATGCAGGCCCTGAAGATCTCTCCTCCAATTCTCTCCCGCAAATCGTCTGAAAGTCTCGATTCTCTGCCTAAGGATTCCTATCGGTCCCCCACTATGTCTATCAATTTCTATCCTTAGATAAATTTCCTGATATCGCATAAATATGCTTGCATATCGTCCTGAGCATTAATTACATTAGTATTCCTATGAAATTTCACCAATCGCATAACAAAGTTTATATCTGCGCAGTCCGACATCCCATCATGTTTAACCAATAGTTTACATACTGAGCTCAACCATTGTACACTGTACTTGTACAGATTACCACTCTCAATTGTCCTACCTTACATATCACACGGTACCTTTCCGGCGTGCTCGATAGTAGTCCCTCGTAATGCCGACTATAAACGTATGGCACGACTGTCCTTAATAATTGTGATTAATAAATGCCTTACTGCATGGCTCTTCATGTTGAAGTCCGAGCGTCCCTTCTCTGAACTCGGTAACGTGCATTTCGCATTAGACTGCGGTTCAACTGACTACATTAATCGTTATTAATTCATGCCTTAATACATGATTATTATGTTGCTGCACTTAGAATGTAGCAGTCCGCGCGTCCCTTTCCTGGACTCCTGCGACGTGCGCTTCGCACTTAAGTATGGTTCAACTGACTGCCTCTGTCCTTCGTCCAGCCTTATATCCGTTTGGAGAGAAAAAGTAGACCAAAAATTTCCCTGCAGCGTCATCTTCTCTCTCAGTATGATTCTGGTCTTGAAATAACGTTTATATGGTTCCTTTTTCCTCGCTGATCACAGATCTGTATGCGTGCTCGATGATCGATCGGCCAATTAATTAATATTAATTGCCTTTGCCAGCGCTTGCCCACGCGGCGTCCTCTAAAAAATCCCCGAAGACATGGTTAGATCTCGCCACTGACCTCCGCTTTATTGTGTCCCTGCGCTTTCCATTAAATCTGCCTCCATTTCAATGTTTAATGGCTTGATAATTAGCCTCCCGGCTATACATTCACATAGGTGCAATCCTCATGTCCCTGAGTTACCCCACTCACGAGTAATCATTAAATTACGCTGGTATCTTCTCCTTCCCCTGGCCTCTCTATTCTCAAACGGGGAATAACTTGTCCATATATTACCCTCTTGACCTGCTCCAGACGGCATAAGTAGGTCACAGTGAGTGACACGGCTCCAAGAAACCACGCCTATATTCCAGAGTCATTTGACAACTGTCAAGCGCTCCAACTTTCTGTGCTCAGTCCAGAATTGTATGCCTCATACAGCCCAATAATGCAGTATTCTGCTATTATTCCCTGCATTATATTAACAAATCATGTCAGAATTAGTTCATATCACAACAGTGATTTAATATGTATTTTCTCTAGAGGTTTTTATAACTTAAACTCCCTCAAAATATCTCGTGTTCGTTCCTTGCTGGAATCTCTATTCTGAGCTCATCTATCTCAGAGATCCACGTTCGATACCAGTCAGCCTAACCCCGTTGGGTTCATATTCCCCTTGCAAAACTTATAGAAATCAATTGCAAGTGACCTTCTGTAAGTCACCGGCTGACTGTCCCGACCGTCTTTGTTTACACTAAGCGGTCCTTCACCTCGTCTGCCTGCGAGTGAGTCTGTCTACATCCCCCTTCCACTCTGAGCTCAGCCCTTAGACGTGCATTTTCCTGGCGGAGGGTTTCATTCAAGGCTTCAACCCCCCCCAGCGACTTCGACCATTTCTTTGTATAGCAGTCGTAGACACTTGCATTCCGGCTGTCTGCTTCCTTCTCTGAGCAAGCTGCTCGTTTTCCTTTCCGTCCCGCTGCGTGAGCCTTCAAGCCTGGCTGCCTGGCCGACTTTGCTGTCCACGTCCACTTGGGTGTGCGCTGCTATTACTTCCTCTTGTTCATCAAATTCCTCCGGTGCATGATAAATTTTGAGGTTGGCCGCATTCATAACGACCTCGTTTCCCGCTTCTAAATGCCTTATTCTATATGCATTATTCTGTAGGTCTCTCATAACTTCGAACGGGCCGTGATATCCGAAATTGAATTTCTTATACTTCCGTGCTTCTGGATCTGAACTGGCTGGTCTCCTGACTAAAACTTTTTCCCCAACGAGAAGCGGTCTGTGATATCGCTTCGCACGATTTCTTCTCTGGCGTCTCTCAGCCTGTGCTTGGAGATATTCGAAGGTTCGCTGGATCCTCAATTCTCGTCCTGGCTGCGCGTCTACAGGTAATGGAATAACACCAGTCCATGGCCTCTCCGGTCTCTGATCCAAATGTAGTCACGGGCACCTGACCTGTCGCCTCATGCACAGTATTATTTATGCAGTACTCAATTACATCCAAGACATCGATCCATTTCCAGTTCTCTTCAGAGCAGTAAATTTTCATATATTTCTAGATCTCTCTCATAATGCCTAAGGATGACGAATGGTAGATAGAATCTGCCTGATTCCTAAATTTGCCAATTCCCGACGAAATTCTGTGCTAGTAAAGCAACTCCCGTGGTCTGAGAGTAGGTTATCCGGTTTCCCAAGTATCGGAATAACTCTCTCTCTCTTTCAGTCTTTTCAATACCTGCTTTGAGCTGGTCTTCCTGTATGGGGCATAATACCACCATTTTTGAGAATACATCCATGGCTACAAAAATATGTTTATTGCCTCTACGTGCTCTAGGCAGTGGTCCAAAGTTGTCTACACTCATTAGCTGCCTTGGCTTCTCTGGTAACAACGGAATGGGTCGTTGTCCCATTAAAAAGGGATTTGGCTTTACCCTTTGGCACAAATCGCATGTCCTAATAGCATTTCTTACAGTTTCTCTTAACTTCGGCCAAATGAATGCTTCTTTCAGTAGAGCAGTTATCTTATCTATACCGGGATGTCCAAACGCTCTGTGTGCTAGCCGCACCAATCTCCTCTGCAAATATGCAGGAATAACAATTCTTTGACGGGTATGGTCTATATCATCCCACTTGTGTAGCATCTGATTGTACCATACATAGTCTGTTGATAACGCCTCTGCCTCTCTGTATATTGCAGTTCCCCTTGCTAAGCGTCCCTCGAAGTAATCAATCATCATTTTCAACCACGGATCTTCGCGTTGTAGGTTGGTAAGATTCTTCAAGTCATCTAAGGTCTTCTGATCTCGATGTCAATCTGGACAGCTAGAGTTTCCTCTTCTCTTTGATATCGGCTTAACATGTCCGGTATTACGTTCTCTTTCCCTGGACAGAATTCTATTTCCACATTGAACTGTTGAATATACAGGGACCATCTTGTCAACCTCTGGCTAGACAAATCCGTCTTTAACAAAAATGTTAAAGCTTTATGGTCTGTTCTGAGGACGATTTGAAAGCCATACACGAGTTTACGCCAGTACTGCAATGCGTACAGAATTGCGAGCAACTCTATCTCTGTGATCGTATAATTTTTCTCATGGGCCTTCAATCTCCTACTTATAAAGGCAATAAAAACTTTCTCCTCGGGCTTATCAACATTTTCTTGGAATAGCATCGCTCCTATCCCAACAAGTGATGCATCCGTCTGTATTATGAACTTCTGGGTATAATCAGGGTATCCCAGCTTCACGTATTCCAAAAGCATTTGTTTTGACCTCACAAATGCTTCTTGACATTGCTCCGTCCAATTCCACCTGCCGCCTTTCTTCAATAGGTCTTGCAGGGGTGCCACAATTGTAGTATAGTTTGGGCAATGGTTAGTAAAGAATCCAATTACTCCCAAATACTGTCGGACGTGCTTAACTTTCGTGGATCGAGGAAAATTTCGAATTACCTCTAATTTCTCTGGGTTTGGCTTAACTCCATTTTCATCGATAACGTGCCCTAGGAATTTAACTTCCCTCTGACAGAAGTGCGATTTCTTGATATTAACCTTAAAATTAGCTTCTCGAAGGTTATCCAGCAACTTCTTCAGGTCTCTCATGTGCTCCTCCAGAGATTCTGATGTGAGTAAAATGTCGTCTACGTATCTGCTGGTACTCTCTTTAACCTCATCCGATAGATTGCGATCTAACGCTCTTATCAAAGCTGAACCAGCTGTTTTCAAACCAAAAGGTAATCTTAAAAACGTGTATGTATGTTGATCAAACATAAAAGGATTACGGGGCACACAGGCAATTGAAATGGAACACACGTTTAATGTACTCGACATTTACTAGAACAGAACTGAACGAACAAAGTGATACAACATTCTTTTTATACACACCATTACCAAAAA
Source organism: Meconema thalassinum (assembly GCA_946902985.2). Classification (NCBI taxonomy): domain Eukaryota; kingdom Metazoa; phylum Arthropoda; class Insecta; order Orthoptera; family Tettigoniidae; genus Meconema; species Meconema thalassinum. Next base: position 1,988,395,028 of record OX336388.2, read on the forward strand.
CAAAAGAGAAACATATCTCTATGGACCAGGTTTATAATTAACAGTGTGACCAACACAAACCATGGTCACATATTTCAACACACCTCCTTAAACCTGTGGGAGTAGAGAACATGATTTAAGACCCAAGTCTTTACAAAAATAAATATGCTTAGGCTTAGGAAGAGGCTTTGTTAGGATGTCTGCACACATTTTTGAAGTCTCCTCATATTTGTTGCATATAACTTTAGAATCCAAAGCATCTCTAACATAGTGATATTTAGTGTCAATATGTTTGGTCCTATTATGGTGGACTGGATTTTTTGCCAGTTTTTGAGCTGATTGACTATCACTCAATAATATGATGGGTGACTTGAGATCTATAAAGTTAGACAAAACACGTTTCAACCAAACAGCTTCTCTTACACCTTCACTCAGTGCAACATATTCTGCTTCAGTAGATGATAAGGAAATGCATTTTTGCTTTTGAGCCCCCCATGATATAGCACCACCTGCCATTTTGATCACAAAACCACTGTATGATTTTCGGTCATTGCTATCATTAGCCCAGTCAGCATCAACAAATCCCATGAATTGACCTCCATTCCTGACATACTTAAGTGACAAGTCTTTTGTGCAATTTAAATAACGCAGCACTCGCTTTGCAGCAGACCAGTGAGATTCATAGTAACAATGATTAAATTGACTGAGATATGATATCGCATAGCTTATATCTGGACGCGTGCAAACACTTAAATACATGAGCGAACCTATGAGTTCTCTATAAGGAAGATCACTAGTTTCTGTATCAGAAACACCAAGATTTGGTTTGGTTTCCAAGGGAGTACCAATGGGGCGTGCATCGTGCATACCATATTTCTTTGCAATCTCACTGATGTACTGCTCTTGGCTAAGATACATTGTACCATTCTTCTTATCTTGCCTTACTTTAATACCTAAAATATAAGAAATTGGTCCAAGATCTCGTACCATAAATTCTTTATCAATACAGGTCTTCAATGATTTGATCTCAGACTCATCATTATAAGCCACAATGAAATCATCCACATATAATGCAATAATTACCATACCTTGGGCTTGTTTCTTAAAGTACACACAGTGTTCATCAGCACAATTTTTGTAACCCAATTTGACAAGAACAGAGTGAGCTCGCTCATTCCACAAACGAGAAGATTGTTTTAAGCCATAAATAGATTTTTTTAACTTGCAACCTTTCTTGACAAAACTTTCTGGCTGATACATGTTGATCTCTTCATCTAACTTTCCATTGAGGAAAGCAGATTCAGCATCCCAAGGTACCATCTTCAGATCTGTTTGAACAGCCAAGGCAAGCAGCATCCTTAACGTGCTGTGTCGAACAACAGGAGAGAAAGTTTCTGTAAAATCTATTCCGTACCTTTGGGTGAAGCCCTTGGCCACAAGTCTGGCTTTATACCTTTGAATGTTACCATTAGAGTCTCTCTTTACTTTGAAAACCCACTTACTACTGACAACATTCTTGCCCTGGGGTTTATCAACTAGATCCCATGTGTCATTTAACTGAAGTATCTCCATTTCTCTTTTCATAGCCTGCTTCCACTTAACCCTATCAGGCATGGACAGTGCCTCCTTAACTGTGCTAGGTTCAGAGTCATCAGTGAGAGTCAAGTATGTCACATAGTCTGACATGTCTACTGGCTTTTGTTGGCGCCTAGGATACCTTTGATTACCTTCGGCATCCCCCTCCATTGGCTCATTGACGATGGTGGCAGAGCCCACAGAATCACTGCAGTCTGAATCTGTTCCACTCGGGACATAGCTTAAATCGGCTGAGTCAACAGTCTCAGCCACACCAGCACTGCTAATGGGCGATACGCTTTCAAGTTCCAAAATGCACTCTGCCCCATCCCCTGAGTTGTCGGGTTCTGCCTCACTGTGAGTGGGAACTGAGATCTGCAACATTGCAGGTTCATTAATCTGCAAGGATGGACCAACATTACCTGGAGACACATCAGACACCTCCTGGAACACATCTTCAAAGAACTGTGCATCCCTGGACTTAACAAGTTGATGAGTAACAGGATGCATGAATCTATAGGCTTTACTGTCCTCACAGTAACCACAGAAAATGTGTTTTTCACTTTTAGGATCCAACTTGTTTCTCCTTTGATCAGGGACATGAACTTGTGCTACACAACCAAAAATTCTTAGATGCTCCATATTGACCTTGTTACCAGTCCAGATCTCCTCTGGAACTTTACCTGGAATTTTTCTGGTTGGGGACCTGTTTACAAGATAGGCTGCTGTATTTATTGCTTCAGCCTACATGCGTTTATCTACTTTAGACTCGCTCATAATGGCTCTACATTTATCAAGCAATGTTCTATTCATGCGTTCAGCTACACCATTCTGCTGTGGAGAATAGCTAGTTGTAGTTTGATGCTGAATATCTTCTGGTTTAAGTAGCCTCTCAAAAGCTTTGCTACAAAATTCACCACCATTATCAGTGTGTAGGACCTTAATAGATCTTTCACACTGATTCTCGACCTGTGCCTTGAAATCAATAAAGCAATCCAAAACATCACTTTTCTTAGCAAGGAAATACACAAAAACCTTTCTAGAATGATCATCAATGAAGGTCAAGAAATAGCGAGCATTTCTCCAAGATGGAACTGGCATAGGCCCACATAAGTCTGAATGAATAAGATCTAGCTTATTTTTACACACAGTTTTACTCTTACTTGACTTAAATGGTTGCCTAGCTTGTGTACCTTCAGCACATGAAAAACAGTTTTTAAAACCATTATCTGAGAAATTAATTCCATGAGTGAGACCATCTCTTAACAACTTCATACTGTGGTTGTTAAGATGGCCTAGTCGTTTATGCCATAAATATTCTGAGTCCTCTGTACAAATATTAGCTTGAGCACTGAGGGCATAGACTTGGTAAACACCCCCCACATTACTCGCAGTCAGTGCTACAACAAAGTTTTCACTATCATAAACTTCACAAGTATTGTCGGTGAATACCACAACAAAACCCTTTTGAGTAGTAGCAGACACAGATAAAAGATTAGCAGCGAGACCAGGAACATATTCTACATTGGACAAGGTTTGTGAAATACCATTTTCTAATTGTTCAGTTACATTACCAGATCCTTGGCCATACAATTTTTGATTGTTTGCTGTACTGATCTCCAGATTAGGACCAGCAGTGAAGTTCACCATCGCAGTCTTGCTTGAACTCATATGCTTAGTAGCACCAGAGTCAACGAACCAGGCCCCTGTAGAGGCCCTTGCACTTAATGCCTGTCCATCGGTCGCCAGCATCATCTTGTCTTTCTTCGACTTCTGTTGAGTTGAGCTCTGCATCTCCTCTTTCCTGCAATCCCGCTTCCATTGTCCTGGCTTCTTGCATTTCCAGCAGAAGGGCTTCTTCTTCGTCTTGTCTTCTCGTGAAAACAGAACAGAATCCTTGGATGGCTTGGAAGTACTTTTCCCACTCCAAGTCTTGTAGCAACTTGGTTCGGATTGTGTCTGCAGTAAGGTCTGTTCCGGAACTTTCCAGAGCCATAATCATAGGCTGAAACTCATCTGGTAGACCTTTCAGCATAAGAGCTGCCACAAACTCGTCGTCCAGTGCCTTATTCATAAACGCAAGTTGCTGAGCAAGTCCCATAACCTCACTAACATACTCTTCCATCGTCTTGTAGTGCTTTAATTTAACTTTGCACAATTTCTTCAAGATGACGATCCGCCGATTCACTCCTTTATCTGAGTAGGCCTTTTCAAGAGCTTCCCAGACTTCCTTCGCGGTCTTACAAGGCATGAAGATTGGGAAAATTGATTATCCACCATGAGGTTAAGTCTGGCCCTAGCCCAACTTTCGTCTTTTGCTTTCTTCGCAGATGTTGTAGTATCTCCATCCGGGTAGCCAACTACACAGCTCCACAGATCTTCGAGTCTTAGGACGTTTTCCATCTCGAATCGCCAATCCACGTAATTTAGACTACCTCGCAGCTTATCTATAGCCGGTAACGAGGTGCTGGTTGCAGACATGTTGATTTCGATACGTAACGAAATTCACAGTTCATATAACGAGCAGTCTATCATACGCACTTTATATTCGCACGGTGGATTCGTGGCTGGGCCCATAACCTAAAGGATTACGAGGCACACAGGCAATTGAAATGGAACACACGTTTAATGTACTCGACATTTACTAGAACAGAACTGAACGAACAAGGTGATACAACATTCTTTTTATACACACCATTACCAAAAACAAAAGAGAAACATATCTCTATGGACCAGGTTTATAATTAACAGTGTGACCAACACAAACCATGGTCACATAGTTCAACAGTCAAAAGACTAATTTTCTTCTCCAATTCAAGATGGTGAAAGCTCGACGTAATATCTAAATTTGTAAATATGGTCTTCCCTTTAAATTTTCTGAGGATTTCTTTAATAGGTGGCACTTGGTCGAACTCCGGTATTACCTTCATATTCAAATGCCTCAAATCCAGGCATACTCTGACAGTCCCGTCTGTCTTAGGTACGATTACCAATGGGCTTACATAAGGCGTAGGTGTTTTCTCAATAACACCGGCCTCCAACATCTCCTGAATTGCTTCTTTGATCTTAGCATAGTGCTTTTCGGCTATAGGGTAGGGTTTCTGCCTAAATGGTGTCCAGTCGTTAACTTGGAATGCATAAGTGAAGTTTTTTATACGACCAGGTCTCGAGTCAAAAACTTCCTTCTGTTCCAATAACAATTTCTTTAAATTTTCTTTATCTCTTGGACCAATTTTTGCTTCTTCTAGTTTTTCCGAAATATATTCTTCCAGTTCGGGTTCCAGATCTTTCTCCATGTCTGCGGCTAGTGTTTTTAGTTCATCTTCTAACTGCTCGATAGCTAACACTTCCTCCTCAGCCATGTCTCTGTATGTATGCCATACCTGTTCATCTGTCCTTGGTTCATTCTGTTTGAGTGAGACCTCTAAGCCTTCAGCTTCCTCGTTCACACGGAACATAACTCTGTCCTGTGATAGGTCTATTACCACTCTGTATTCCCTTATAAACTCTGCCCCAATAATAAGTTTAAACAGCAATTTGTTTACTAGTAGAAAACTCTGTGAAAAAAATAGAGCCTCCTATCTGTAAATCTAGGAATACCTGATATTTGCATATCATCGTCTTGTCAGGAATGACACCTTTTATTTTGACACTTGAGATAGGTACTTTCAAAACATTTTCTCTCTGCGCTATCTCATTATACAAAGCTTGTGTCATAAGACACACCGTTGAACCCGTGTCTAACAGACTTCTTATCTTCAACCCTGCCACACTTACTAATATAATGGGCAATTCTCTTTTGATCATAACCTGTGATCCTCCTGTATCCTCGATTAATTCTTCCGGTTTGGATATCCAATTAATGATGTTGACCGCCTTCCATCCATCATTCTCAAATTCTTCTAATTTTGGAGTTTTTTTTTTCTACCGCGCCAGTCCCGTTAGAGTGTCTTCTCTCCTGTTCACTGCGCTGTAACTCCAAACCTTTGGCTCCGTCTCCATATCTGTCTGGTGACGTCCTATTTTGCATAGCTTCTTGCCAGCGGACTTGCTGCTTCTGGGGTTCTTCTCCCCTTTCATTGAGGTATTGCAATGAAGCGTGATAACGGTCCTCTACCTCGTCATCAAAGTTACGCCTTCTTTCCTGGGGTCTCCAATTCCGATTGTTGCCTTCTTGGCCATTGTTACCTCCATTATTTTGGTACGGTCTACCCCTTTTATTCTGTTGATTCCAAGAATTTCGGCCTCCTCTTCCTCTACCAGCATTCCCTTTATACTTCGGTTGCCATCTTCTGGGTTCATGTTCCCATTGACGTCCGTTGTAATCTAACGTTTCAGTGCTAGTAGCTTTATTATTTTTCGGAGCTTTGTACTGGTCAGTCTGCGTGTTGGTCACGTGTACCTGTTCCACGGTTCGATTCTGACGCATAGTATTGGATGTTGTGAGGTCCAGTTGCCTAAGAACTGCCTCCATTTCCATAGCGGTTTTTGCATTTGCCGAAATCAACAGCCTTTGGATTTCATAAGGAAGTTGTTTGGCAATAGCAATACATAGCTCTAGCTCGCTAGGTTTCTGGTCAAGTTCCTTAAACCGACACATCTGAGATATGAAGAATTCAGCGTACTTCGTTGGATTGTTGGTGCTGTATCTTTTCGAGTACAAATCCAATCGTAAATTCTGTTGGGTCATCGGATCCCAGTATCGCTTCAAAAAAGCTTCCCGAAACTCCTCGACAGTATCGAAGGTATAACGGAAACTGCGAAACCATAACGCACATTCTCCCTCCGTTAGTTTCTCTATGGCTCGTAGCCTGCGCTCTTGTGGTATCCGTGCATCGTTTAAATATTCGGACACTTCTTTCAACCAATACTTCGGTGTCATATTACAATGGCTACCTGAAAATTTTCTTGGTTTCTCCTCGCTTGCTCTAATTACATTTATAACTTGGTTGTGAATAGCATTTTCATGCGGCGTAGAAGCTGCAATCGGTGCACCTGGCGTTATATATGTACTTTCGCCTGGGCCTGTAGCATTCCTTATTATAGGTTGGGTTTCTAAATCTGCCCACTTGGTTTTCCTCATATCTTCCACGCTGCCTTCACTTGACTTAGGATCTTTCATTAGGGTTTCCTCCTGTGCTATTATCCTAGTCTCCATTTGATTGTGGCGCATCTCTGCTCTTTCCAATCGAGTGATTACCTCTTTTTCTATTCTGCTAAGCCTATCCCTGTTCTCTTCTGCCACATGAAATATTTTCTTCTTATCTTCCTTCAGGCTTTGCTTGATATGGGATATTTCATCCTCTACATCTTCCTTTATTTGAGCAAGGGTCTTGTCGCTTGCCTCTGTCTTTTGGCCTTCTCTCACTTCGAGTTCTTCTCTCAGCCCTTTAATTTCCACTTGGATATGTCCATTGACCTTTGATATTCCACTTCGGACCTTAGCGATTTCCCCTCTGTTTTCCTCTTGCCTTTTGTTAACGATAACAACGTCGCTTTGAATTTGGTCCAGTTCTTGATGAACTTTGCTCATCTGACCCTTTATGTTGCCTACCAGCTCTTTACTTTCGTTAGCGATAGCCTTAATCTCTCCTATTTCCTGACATTGATCTAATATGCCCTGATCCTGCTTCTTTAGATCCCCGTTAATCGCTCTAGCATAACCTATCAACTTTTCGTCCCATTTAATGTCTCTAATCTCTGATCTACCGTTCTAGTAAATTCTGAAAACTGTTTTGCTTGGCGTTCGAGATTCGCCTCATTTTGGATTTGAATATCCTTAATGTCATTAGACAGCGCATCTAACCTACTGTTCGTTTCATCCTGCGCGTGCTTACATGCCTGTAAATTACTTTCAAGTTTGGCTTCTATCGCCTCGAAACGCTTATCGGTCTTAACCTGCATTTCTGATATAATGCTTACAACGGTTTCAGTTACCTCGGTCTTAATTGTTTCTTGCATTTGACCTAACTTATCATTTATTTCTGCCTTATTTGCATCCAATCGGTTGTTTATTTCAACCTGATTTGCCTTAATTGCCAGCTGATTGGCGTCTAAACGATTACTCAATTCAACCTGATTATTATTCATTGCAACCTGATTTGCATTAATTGCGTCCTGATTGGCATCTAAACGATTGTTTATTTCATCCTGGAAAGCCTTGGCTTCTAGCTTATTCTGTTCATTAACAGCGTCAATATGCTGTTTTAGCTCTGCAATCCCCTGCAAAATTCCCTCCGTACCAGCCATTCGTACTACAATTCACTTTGAGATATAGGCAGGCTTCCTGGATACATGTGTGGATTCGTTTTGAAGAGAAATACAAGACACTGTACACATATTGTAAGATTGTACTTAAAAATTGGATTTTAGGATAAATTGTGGATTGGGTGTGTAGCGCTCATACCCTTGGGCAATTCTCTTCTCAATAGAGAGATTCTGCGTTACTTCAAAAGCCTACTGAACTCAAAAATCACTCAAACACTGTTTGAGGCAAAAGATAATAATTATTATGCTTTTCCCCATGAAATACCATAAAAATCTATGGGGTTTCCCTAAATCCCATAAGCTCCACAAACCTGGGCGCCATGATAAATAAGTAAGAGGTTTGGCCTCGTAATACATCGCAGCAACCATCCAAGGACTCGGTTTTACTGCCGAATGCCCCACCTTGGGCATTGCCATGATAAATAAGTACACACATGCGCCTATGGTGACCTGTATTTTAAACTGGCCCCACATATCAGCGACATGATAAATAAGTAAGAGGTATTACCATGTTTTGCCCACACACGGGCGACATGATAAATATATAAGAGAGAGTCTACTTATCAAAATTTATATTGCTTGTATCGGAGCTTAGCTAAGGTTAGGTGCGGTCATTCCCCTAATTCATTTTATTCGTTAAGTTAATAGAGTTGTTTACACTAGATCTAGACCGACTTAAGTTGTACCTTTAGCTCAAATCACTGTACAGGACATCAAATCCCATGTACCCATGTGAGTAATTTCCATGGAAAACATGCTTCTGCCTCCAGCCAGCATCAGTCCTCAGGCGTGTACCGTCCACCCACTGAGCAGTTGCATATTTTTGATCTGAGACTAAAAGGTATCAACTCTACAATAATAAAGCACAACTCTATTCTAAAGACTTTAATTAAGTTCTAAATCATGGCTTCAAACAAACAAAAACACAATCCCAAAAATATAACACAAACAAATGCAAAATTATTCCTTTAATTCACCAACATTCGCACTTTATCCTTGCAAATCCCAATGATTATTCATTCATTTACCATGAGATTAACATCAAATTCATTCTCACGTGCGCTGATGCACAGGTAAACTACACATAAACTGTACTTATAATCTTATGTCACCTATTGTGACCTCTTTAATTTCACAATCTTAATTGTTTACTCTCAACACATCTTAATTTACATTATGCATACAATAGTGTTTTGGATCTCTCTTCCCACCAAAATGCTTTACCATGCATTAACCAATTTATGGGTTGCACATCAAATTTACTTGCAACTCCACAATTACTTGTAATCATACCCCTTTCTGCAGTTCCACTTTCTACAGTTCCACTGTATGCTGTCATCATCATCATCATCATCTTGAGCAGTTTCCAACCGCTGGTCGGGTCTGCTTGGAACATAAGCCTCTCCATCGTTTCCTGTCCATCCACCATCTCTCGTCATTTACTGTGTCCCAGCACACTCCTCTTTCCTCCACACTCTTCTTAACTCCTTTTGTCCATCTGTCCCTTGGTCTTCCCCTTGGCCTCCTTCCCGTCATTTCCATTCCAAACATCTTCTTCGGTATCCTCTCCTCTTGCATCCTCCTCACATGTCCATACCATTGTAGCCTAGATCGCTCTATTCTATTTTGCAATGGTTCCTCTCTTACCATCTCCCTGACTCTCTCATTCCTTACTCTGTCCATTCTTGTCACTCCTACCCTACTCCTCTGGAACTTCATCTCCACTGCTCGTATTTTATTCTTGTCCCTTTCCTTCATCACCCATGTTTCTGAACCATATGTCAAAATTGGCACAAAGTAGGTCTTGTAGATGATTCCTTTACATTTTTGTGGTACATCTTTATTCCATATCATCCCCCTAACACTCTTGAAAAATCCATCTGCGCACCTTCCCCGCTCATTTATTTCCATCCTATTGCCTCCCTTTCCTTCAATTATGCTTCCCAAGTACTTGAAGCATTCTACTTTCTGCAACTGCTGTCCTCCAAGTGTTATGCCCATATCCAGTCTGTTCTTCTTCCTCGTTGTGATGACCACTTCACTCTTTTGTGCTGAGAACTTCATCCCATATGATAACACTACCTTCTCCCACTCATCTAATTGCTCTTGTACTTCTTCCTCATCCTCTCCCCATACCAGAAGGTCATCAGCAAACAACATTGCCTTCATTTTCCTTTCCCCAATGCTATTTACCACTTTTCGTATGATTTCATCCATCACCACTATAAATAACAGGGGTGAGAGGGCACTTCCCTGTTTCAGACCACTCTCCAGTTGAAACCATTCCGTTCTCTCTCTTCCCACCTTTACACAGCTTTTGCTTCCTTCGTACATTGCTTTCACTCTTGCCACTGTCTCCTTGTTCACTGCTTTTGCTCTCATTGCTTCCCATACCTTGTTTCTATTAATACTATCATATGCTTTCTCAATATCCAAGAAGGTCATCACCAGATCTTTCCCATATTCATAATGGTGTTCTTGTAGCTGTCTTACTGCAAAGATGAGGTCAACTGTTGACCTTCCTGGCCTGAATCCATACTGTTCTTCCCTCAGCCCATCTTCAACTTCTGTCCGAATTCTTCTCTCCAGTACCTTCTCAAATATTTTGGCGCAGTGGCACACGAGTGTAATTCCCCTGTAGTTCTTGCATTCCTTCCTACTTCCCTTTTTAAATATGGGTATTATTATCCCTCTTTTCCAGTCCTCTGGTATTTTCTTCTCCCTCCATATCACTTGCATTACTCGAAAGAGCCACTGTGTTCCTATCACCCCTGCTGCTCTCACCATCTCCACACTCACTTCGTCTATTCCCGGTGCCTTTCCCCCTTTCATCTTCTTTAATGCTTCCTCCACTTCTTTCCATGTCAATTCCTTCTCTGAAATGTCTTGGTCACTGTCTGTTTCTTCCTCCACAATGTCCACTACGCTGGTTTTAGTTGGATTTAGGAGTTCCTTGAAGTATTCTCTCCAGATAACCTTTACTTCTTCCATATTTTCGACCTCCTTTCCATTCCTGTCCACCATTCTGACATTTTCCCCTGTATCTCTTCTCTTTGCCTTTATTATTCCATACAACACTTTCTTACTGCCATCACAGTCCTCCTCCATCATTTCTGTCCATTTCTCCAGCCATTTCTTTTTCTCTTCCTTCACTACTTCTCCTGCTTCTTTCTTCCGCTCTTGGTATTCTTCTCTTGTTCTGTCTGTCCTCTGTTGGAACCATTTCCTGAATGCTTCATTTTTCTTTTTCACTGCTTCCTTAGTTCTGGGGTTCCACCATGGTGTTTCCTTCCACCTTTTCTTACCACTAGTTCTGCCACACACGACTTCCGCTGCTTCTACCAACACGTCCTTGAACCTATTCCATTCTTCTTCACCTGTTTTCGGATCATCCTTCGGTAATTTGTTCCTCACTAATATCTGGAACTTCTCCTTATTTCCATCCTCCTTCAGCTTCCATGTCCTTATTCTTCTTTCTTGGTTTTCAGTTCTCCTCTTTTCCTTCAGTCCTCTCACCTTGGCGACCAGCAGACGGTGGTCACTGTCCAGGGCTTCTGAAGGTATTACCCTTATATCCGTGATGCTCTTCTTTGTATGCTGTCATGAGTTCAATTTCAAAGATTCCGTTACCGCTGTGTCGGATGGTATATTATGCTACCCTTGCGTGGGCATAGCCTATGGCATCTAGTGTCGACCTTTAGAACAAAGTGACAATGTCAGTATAAAAATGCAACTTTCAACAACTCGTAAGTTTGCTAAATATTAAGTCAACAGGATAATCCTTAATTAACAATGTGTTTCAAACCACACAAATGCATTATACAATACAACAACGATTCTTTTTATTACAAACAGGGTTTCAAAGTCTGTCCATTCTAAATGTCAACCTCCAAGGGTCGTTTAACAAGCTCTCCCTCGGCCCTTCCTATATATAATGGGCTGAGTCGGGCGGTAACAAAACACTCGTTCCGTCCTTTCCTAGCTTCCCTCTCGCTTTATCTCCAAGCAGTAACAAGTGACTTTAAATACAATAGTGCAGTCTCACGGACCTACACATCCCATATGATTTAACTTAAACTGTATGCAAGATAGGTTATGGACTTGTTTAAACATGTATTCCTAACCTTAGGATATTAATAACTGGCCTCAACAGGTCCATTTCATTATTTGAAGGAACGAGATTCATCAATCACTGGTCGAACTGGCTAGCCGGCATCTTATTAAATGCTACGGTCAGGCACATCCTGCCGCCAATTAAATTCACTTCCCAGGAGCTGAATAATTTCAATAGCTAGTTCTCGGTCGATATCAGGCGTCATGTTGAGGTTTCCATTGTTATCCTCCCATACACCACTGGATTCGAACCCGGAACATTTCATGGCAATCCACAGAGCTAGGGTCAATCACTAATTACGCTCTGGCCATAATAAATATCTCTGTACGCCCTAGGCTATACGAGATTTCACACGTCGAATAGATTACCTGGCTTCCCTGACCATGGTGCTATGATCTTGTCCTTTAATTAGTAAGATAAATCTATCAATTACTCTTGCAAGCTTATTCACAAGCTACAAATTCAATTCTCTATTAAACTCTTCCATTTCCTAGATTCTTGCATATTTATTTCCATTATCATAATATACTCTGATATTAAATTTCTTTGCTTAGCCCTTCATGTATAATATTACTGCTTGGATAGATAAATATTCCAATTAGCATATATATTTTTCTTACAACCATTTTTCCCTGATGTGTGTTCATTTATTCTTCTTATTATTATTATTACTGACTTACATTACCATAACCCGACACAACGTAACCATTCTCAATAACCGAACATCCGTGTTCGTTACGTGAAGTTTCTATATAACTGAATTGCCATTTTACAATAGTGGTAACGATTTATCCACTCAATGATGTACAAAAACATCTCAACTTGACTAAAAACAACACAACAATAATATCTTGAGGTTCTACCTCCAAAATTGACTCTTATTGGCATATTTTATAAATTTTGAAATCACTCAACATACAGTGGACTATAATTGCTACAAAATCATGGTTTTTGGGTACTTACATTAGTTAATCTGGTGGCTCCAACCACGCATTTCTTCCAGTAATGCCCGCCATCATTTGCAAAATTAGCAAGGCATTCTTATACTTCCCATGCACATTATACATAACTTTTGCCTCACAAAACACACGGCACTTTGCTTTCCCATATTGAAGCTGTTGCTTCCTTATTCACACAACACGTTATATCACTTATTACACTATTAATTTTACATATATTTAAATGATCATCACTACAATCACACGATCACTATTTACATGTCTTAATGGTTGACTTTTCCTGGCAAAATATCAAAAATGCAGGCCCTGAAGATCTCTCCGCCAATTCTCTCCCGCATATCGTCTGAAAGTCTCGATTCTCTGCCTAAGGATTCCTATCGGTCCCCCACTATGTCTATCAATTTCTATCCTTAGATAAATTTCCTGATATCGCATAAATATGCTTGCATATCGTCCTGAGCATTAATTACATTAGTATTCCTATGAAATTTCACCAATCGCATAACAAAGTTTATATCTGCGCAGTCCGACATCCCATCATGTTTAACCAATAGTTTACATACTGAGCTCAACCATTGTACACTGTACTTGTACAGATTACCACTCTCAATTGTCCTACCTTACATATCACACGGTACCTTTCCGGCGTGCTCGATAGTAGTCCCTCGTAATGCCGACTATAAACGTATGGCACGACTGTCCTTAATAATTGTGATTAATAAATGCCTTACTGCATGGCTCTTCATGTTGAAGTCCGAGCGTCCCTTCTCTGAACTCGGTAACGTGCATTTCGCATTAGACTGCGGTTCAACTGACTACATTAATCGTTATTAATTCATGCCTTAACGCATGATTATTATGTTGCGGCACTTAGAATGTTGCAGTCCGGGCGTCCCTTTCCTGGACTCCTGCGACGTACGCTTCGCACTCAAGTATGATTCAAACGGACTGCCACTGTCCTTCGTCCAGCCTTATATCCGTTTGGAGAGAAAAAGTAGACCGAAAATTTTCCTGCAGCGTCTTCTTCTCTCTCAGTATGATTCTGGTCTTGAAATAACGTTTATATGGTTCCTTTTTCCTCGCTGATCACAGGTCTGTATGCGTGCTCGAGGATCGATCGGCCAATTAATTAATATTAATTGCCTTTGCCAGCGCTTGACCACGCGGCGTCCTCTAAAAATCCCCGAAGACATGGTTAGATCTCGCCGCTGACCTCCGCTTTACTGTGTCCCTGCGCGTTCCATTAAATCTGCCTCCATTTCAATGTTTAATGGCTTGATAATTAGCCTCCCGGCTATACATTCACATAGGTGCAATCCTCATGTCTCTGAGGTACCCCAATCACGAGTAATCATTAAATTACGCTGGTATCTTCTCCTTCCCCTAGCCTCTCTATTCTCAATCGGGGAATAACTTGTCCATATATTACCCTCTTGACCTGCTCCAGACGGCATAAGTAGGTCACAATGAGTGGCACGGCTCCAAGAAACCACGCCTATATTCCAGAGTCATTTGACAACTGTCAAGCGCTCCAACTTTCTGTGCTCAGTCCAGAATTGTATGCCTCATACAGCCCAATAATGCAGTATTCTGCTATTATTCCCTGCATTATATTAACAAATCATGTCAGAATTAGTTCATATCACAACAGTGATTTAATATGTATTTTCTCTAGAGGTTTTTATAACTTAAACTCCCTCAAAATATCTCGTGTTCGTTCCTTGCTGGAATCTCTATTCTGAGCTCATCTATCTCAGAGATCCACGTTCGACACCAGTCAGCCTAACCCCGTTGGGTTCAACATGTGTCCATTGAACTGCAGACGTATCTTCCTAAATTTATCTATAATGGTGTCTGTATTTTCATAAATTTCCTTTGTTGGCCTCCTGACCCAAATTCCATTACGGAAAACAGCGCCATGGATTTTCCTAAGAATTTTTCGTTCCTATTTCTCAATATCATGAATTCTCGTCATTCCTCTAATGACTGTTGTTTCTGCTGTGTACAAGGCTTCAGGCAAAACAACTTTGTTGTAATGGCGCAATTTTGCATTACGAGATACTGCTCTTTTGTTATAATGAGTCCATGTCAGCTTGTATGCCTTTTGCTGTTTTACTATTCTCTCTGCATTAGAAATTGTGTTCAATCCTGTGGGTATATATATATAGGGTGATTCTCTATGTAGTTTACAACTTCAATAATGTGTAATTATTTATTGGAACCACTTACGGACTTGGTTTGTATGTTATTATATTGAAAAATAATTCAAGTTTTGAATCACGTAGTTTGTTGTTGCACAGTTGTCCGCCACGCACACCACCTGCCTCTTGTTGGAAATGGCGTCTTTCACTGGAGCGGAAAGAGCGAAGTGCGTGTTCTGGTCTGAAGAAACCAAGTCAGCAACGAGTGTACAGCGGAGGTTTCACACAGAATTTGGCAAAGACCCACCCAGCAGACCAACAGTGTACACATGGCACCAGACATTTATCGAAACAGGTTGTTCTGTGCCACACACAAAGTCGCCAGGCCGCGCACCTGTGACTGGCGATATGGTGGAAACAGTTAGGGAGAGGTTCGTCCGCAGTCCGGACAAATCGAAACTGGTATCCCGCAGACCACTGTTTGGCGGGTGTTGCGCCGACATTTGGCCATCAAAGCATACCGATTGTCCTTGGTTCAAGCACTAAGTGAAGCGGATAAACATACCCGACATGAATTCTGTGTTGAAATGATGGATCGCATCAGCCGTGATGCGTCATTCTTGAACAATGTGGTCTTCAGCGATGAATCAACGTGCACCTTTCTGGCCGAGTCAACACAATTGTCGTATTTGGGGCACGGAAAAACCACATGGGCACCACGTGACAGCCCCAAAGTGAACGTGTTCTGCGCTGTTTCGAGAGAAACAATTACCTGGCCGCCACGGTCCCCAGATTGCACACCACTGGACTTCTTTCTGTGGAGCTTTGTGAAAGATAGGGTGTACATCCCTCCCCTACCTGCAAATCTTGATGAACGTATGGTTCATACGTGCCGGGAAATCAACTTCCGTTGGGATGTGCCCAGGATGACAAATGGTGCACACATTGAGCCGTAATGGATTTGTCAAAAAAACTTGATGTGTTTTGCTATAACATATAAACCAAGTCTGTAAGTGGTTCCAATAAATAATTATACATTATTGAAGTTGTAAACTACATAGAGAATCACCCTGTATATACTTGGGTTGGTTTTTCAGTTTTGGCACCAGTGCTTTCAGTGCCAAGTTTCAACAATGTTGGGCACTGCCACTTTTACCGACGGTTGCTGCCCTGCATCCCCTCCCTCAGAGCACATGACCTCGCCCGTCCTCACCACCGCTCGTGCGCAGTCGCGCCTGTTAGATGAGTAGTGTGAGACCAGCGCTCGTGAAAGACAGTCGCAATGTTTTCCAAGCAGGAGCAGAGAACGTGGATAAAAATTCAGCGTGCTAGGGGTCGCAGTGCTAAACAGTGTCACCGAGGATTGCAGGAAGTGTGCGGTGCAGCTGCGTTACCGTTCAGAACGGTAGCAAGATGGGTTGTAGCCTTTCGAGATGGGCGCGAACGTGTGGAGCACATGCCTCGATCTGGTCACCCACCAGTAAGTGATGACAATGTACAGATGGTGTCCGCGTTAGTAGAGGTGGATCGGAACGTAACGAGTCGTCAATTAGAGCAAGATACCGGACTGGCGCATTCAACTGTCCTCCACATCCTGAAGGACTTACTGAAAATGAGGAAGATTGCGTCCAAATGGGTTCCTCATGACTTAACAGACATGCACAAATGGCTGCGATATGACGCTTGTCGTATGCACTTGCAGCGTTATGAGCGCGAAGGAGAGGCCTTCTTACGGCGTATCATAACCATTGACGAGATATGGGCCAGATCTTATGAGCCACAGTTGAAACGCCAATCGAATGAGTGGCGGCACCACGGATCACCACGGAAACAAACAGTTCGACCAACCCCCACCAATGTGAAAGTAATGTTGATTCTTGGCTATGATTGGGATGGTGTGATCATTCACCACACTGTTCCCCGAGGGAAAACCGTTAATGCGGCGTACTATTGTTCGTTTCTGCAAGACCATCTCCGAGGAGCTCTGAGAAGGAAACAGCGCCACCACATGGTTACACCGCCCATTGTTCTGCATGACAATGCTAGGGCACACACAGCAGGCACTGTGTCGGCATTGTTGGATCGCTGGGGCTGGGAGGTCCTCTATCACCCCCATATTCTCTCGACATCAGTCCCTGCGACTATGATCTCATCCCGAAGATGAAGATGACAAAGCGCGGGGAGCACTTCCGTACCATTGAAGACGTTAAGCAGGCTGCCGAGCGCTCTCTTCGTACCATCAATAGATTGGGCATTGCCAACGGGATCCAACGACTTCCGCATCGCTGGGAACACGTTGTACGCAACGGTGGGGACTACATCGAGGGCCTGTGAAACTTGGAACCATCTAAGTGAGTTATTAATCCAGTTATAACTAAGGTGCCAAAACTAAAAAAAAAAAACAACCCATTTATAAGGCATGATCAAAAAGTTTCCGTTTGATGGCCGTACAGTCCAGAATCGGTTTGCCAGTCAGGCAAAATTGCAGTGAGCGTTGAGGCACTCATCCCACTGATGCACCAGGTTGAAGAGCCCCGTGTGGTAAAACACTGTATCCTGCTGCATTAAGGAGTCCGTAACCGCTTGCTGCACATCCTCGGCCGACAGGAATCGTCGACCCTTCAAGGTCTTAAGGGATCGAAGACGTGATAATCACAAGGTTAGAGATCAGGACTATAGGGCGGTTGCTTGAGTGTCTCCCACTTGAGTTGGCGTACCTTCTGCGTTAAGACTTTTGCGGTATGGGGACAAGCATTATCATGAAGCAGCATCCCTTGTCGCACTTTTCCCGGATGTTTCACCTTAATTGCATGCCGTTATTTCTCCAGTGTTGCACAGTACCGTTCCCCAGTTATGGAGACACCAGGTTCCTTGAAATTAATAAGCAATGGGCCCTGGTGAGTAAAGAATAGAGTGAGCATCACATTTCCAGTGGATGGTTGGATCTTGAACTTCTTGGGACGAGGGGACGATGAATGATCCCACTATCATCGTCGAAGCTTTCGATTCCGGTTCCCAGTGGTGGCACCAGCTTTCATCACCTGCAACAATGCGCCTTCAACATTGAAACGCATCAGGTGCTGCAGGCAAACAGCCATACGGTGTGCTTTTTGTTCGGCATTCAACGCTCGGGTTATTGCTGCAGCAACGCCAGAAACGTTTTGATCACGCATTACATATGTATGTAATATTTTTCTGATAACCTGTATTTTTGTGGCATCTGTAGTAGTGTGTGTGTATTTGTAATTAAGGCAAGGACTGGGATGGTGGCAGCCATGGCCTTAAGTTAGGAGCCATCTTGGCATTTGCCTGGAGTAGAAATGGGAAACCACAGAGAACCACTATTAGGATGGCTACCTTTTATCAGTTTTGTCTCATGAGGCTGAGTGTACCCCATTCCAGCCCTCAGACCAAAACTAAATTTCTTGGCAAAGCAGGGAATCGAACCCAGACTTCCAGTGTGACAGCCAAGAATGCTAGTCTCTACACCACAAGGTGGTCTTGATGGCCAGCATTCAGCACCATACAGAGCAATTGGACGGATTATAGATCGGAAAAACTACACTTAGGATTATCACTGTCAGCACCGAGATTTGAACCTTCAATCTCCAGATTTGTTGCAGCTCCCCATTGTGGTCGCGGTGAACGATATAACGTGCATCGTTGCACTGTGGGGTTAATAAATAATAAAGAAAGCTTTCCAATCTTTGCATATCCTTAAGATGTATTTGTGGAAACTTCCATCTCCAGAGAGCTAACTCCTAACTCTCCTTCTTGATAGTAATTCAATTGTGGAAAAGTGAAGTACTGTAGTACTGTATTGCTATATTATTTTAGGAATAATAAGTGTATTGTCACTCAGAAAGTGCTAAGTCGTTATGTTGACAGTTCCAGCAGGAAAGTCTGTTATTGAGCGCAGCTCCCATGACTCCAGTGCAACCATACCAGAGCAGCTGTCCACCAGCAGTCTTCTAACGAGAGTAGAAGATGCATTACAAGGAAAAGAACCATTCTACATTGAACAGGTAAGAGTTTGTTCACACCTCTGAAATTACCAACATATGTACATAAATGCTCATAATCTTCCATAAGTTAACAAGGTTTTCAATTAATATGTACGGTCACGTTAAAATACAAGCTTCCTTTTCAATTAATATAAAATCTCTTTCTGACCAATATTAATTCCATCTTTGAACTGTCTTTTGCTGCTTTTCAGTCGATCCAATGAATTGGGCAGGGTACAAATTATAAATGTATAAACACACTCCTGGAAAAAATTACGTGTATTAAAATTAATTTATTAAGACGCGCTCGAAAGAGCATTAAACCTAAATCTAATACATTGATATTTAGTTTTCACTATATTCTCTTATTGTCTTTGTTCTTTTGCCACAGAGTATTATATGGTAACGGTCGCACTTCCTGTTGCACAATGAGCATATACAGTCTTCACCAGGTTGGTGAAACCTTTGACTTCGGCAGATTTTATGGTGGAAGCCATAGGTAGCAAGTCTGGTTACCACATGCCTTTGGTCTTGCCCAGACGTTGTCCATTGTCGGTCTATCATTGCGCTTGTGCCATAGAAATCGGGATCAATATCCTTCCTCTTCATCCATCGTGATTCGAGTAGCGCTTGGAATGGGCCTGTAGATGGTAGCATGAACTGAAGTCTTAAGTCCTCCACGAAGAAACTTTCCCTTGCCAATTCATATACTATCCTTGAGGGTGCATAAATCCCAACTCCGAGAACTCTCTTCAGGTATCTTGCTTTCACACTTTCCAATCTTGTGAGATCGCTGTTTGTTAAATGCGGCCATATTAATTCTATTCCATATGAGGCTATTGGTGAAACGACTGCCTTAAATAAGGTCATTGCAGTAGACAATGATAGTTTGCTGATATTCTTTATTCTGTGAATGGCTTTTGTAGCTGCTGAGACTCTCTCTTGAATGTGGATCCTGTATGAAGACATGGTTGTTTGTAAATACACTCCTAAGTATTGAAATTTATTCACTGTTGTTAGCTTAACACCTTGCAGGGTTAAATGATCATCTGTTGCCAGTTTACCTCCTTTTCTGAGAATCATGTAGAAGGTTTTTTCTTCGTTGATCTCGAGGCTATTTTCACCAGCCCACAGTGCGAGCTTCTGGAGTGCGATTTGCAGGTCTCTTTTGCTGTGCGATCCTAGTGCCATATCATCAGCGTACATTATTAGTTTCACCGTTGGGTGGTCCTGAACGATGTTGAAAATGTCAGCTGTTAGGACATTAAACAATAGAGGACTCATGGGGTCGCCCTGAAGTACGCCGTTTGTCTGTATGATCTTCTTTGACAGGACTACACCGTCATTAATAACGATATAATTGTATGTTAGAATTGCCTCAACTATTCTTGCTAGTGGATGGGCGTATCCCAGCATCCCTTTTGGTTTATTTATGAGGATATTCCGATTGATTAAGTCAAAAGCTTTTCTATAGTCAATGAAGACCACATGGTATTTCCCCTTCTTGTGCCTTAGTGCCTGTTCCGCTTCTTCTTGTAGTACTTTTACTGCTTGTAAAGTACTCCTTCCTTCTCGGAAGCCGAATTGACAATCAGGTTGAACTTATCCACTTCCGTGATAAGTCTTTTCGTCAAAATTTTGGAGAAAAGTTTGAATATCGTAGATTCTAGAGCTATACCCCTGTAAGAGTTCGGGTCTGCAGTGTGCCCTTTCCATTTATATAGTATTGTCATTTGGGCTGTTCTCCAGCTGACTGGAATCGTTCCTGTTCTCAAGCACCTATTAAACAGTTCTGTCCATATTGGTAATAGTAGTTCGTGTGTCTCTTTTATATGTTCCATGAATATCTTGTCCAGCCCTGCCGCCTTGCCCTTCTTAGCCGTTATGATAGTGCCCTGTATTTCCTCTGAAGTAATTTGAGTGACTACTGTATCAATACTATTTGTATCTGTGACTTGGTAGGCTGTTGCAGTTCCATTCTTATTGAGGGTCTCGGAGAAATGTTTCTCCCAAGTCTCTATCGGTATCTCCCTCGCCTTGGGAGTTTGATTCTTCCTTAGGGCTAAGAAAGGATCTGTCCTCGCTGCTTCTGCTGTTCCCATTGCTTCGGCCTCAACGAACTCAGTTCTTTTAGTTTTCAGTAGCAGTTTATACTGTTTCCTCATCGTAGCATATTTTTTAAAGTCTTCTCTGTCGTTTTTACACTTTGCTTTGTATAGTGCACGCAGGGTTTCCTTCCGAGTATGGTAGCACTCTGTATCGAACCATTTTTGTGCGTATCTCTTTCTTCTAGGGACGAATGCTTTACTGATCAGATTGTTAACACACTGTACCGCGTCATCTAGTTGGTCCTGAGCGATGAGGACACTTGCTTTTTCTATACCTGTTGTGTTCTGCAATTTTGTCAGATCGAGATTCCTGGAAGGTTTTTGCTCTGGAGATGATTTCACTAATTTTGTCTGGGGTGCTATTTTTATCACTGTGGACACGGGGATGTGTTTTCTAATTGGGGCAGCTCCTGAGGCCCATAAACCCTCTTGTTTCAATATTCGTATATCTGTTCCCCTGTAAAACACTTGATCGATGGCGCTTGCCCCGTTGGGAGCGAAATAGATTTGGAAAGTTTTGTCATTAACTAGCGTGAACCCTTCTTCTTCTAGTGCTTCCAAAACCAGGTCAGTTTTAGTACTTGTCTTATCAGTTCTGCAGTTGATATCGCCTGCTAATATTACATTCGCTTGATGTGCGGCGTGGCTTAATAACCTTAAAAGAGTGTCTATAACGTCTTCCGGTGCCGCATCTGGAGAGATATATACTCCTATTATTGTGAGCCTTGTGGTCTTGATTATTGTGGCGTTTGTCTCTTTCCTGTACGACAGGATGCTTCCTACTGATGGTTTGAGGAAACAAGACACTCCGCCCGCTGGTCTGCCTCCTGTGGCACTTGCGTATGCATGTATTCCGTAGAAACCTGGTAGGTCTACTGGTTCCTGTAGAAAAGTCTCTGTCATGATCACTACGTCATAATGTATTGTTAGATCTTGAGGGGTGAATTGCAGCGCGTTTCTGAGTCCTTCCGCATTCCATAAAAGAAGGCTTAGTGTTTGGTTAGTCGAAGGATGCTCCGTTGTTGCTTCTGAGGCCTCGAAAACGGTATCTTCTGACAAGAACTCCTTCAGGCCAAAACTCCGGTTTCTCTGTTTCAGTGAGATGATTGAAGGGAAAGCCGACCTTAAAAGCTTCCTTAGTTCCTATTGTGGGGAGCTTTTCGCAAACTACTCCCTCGGTTATATTGTTTCTTAGCAAGAAGGTTCTAATTGCTTCTTCGGTAGTCCTATGTTTCACCTTTCCCACGTACAACCAGGCTGTCTTGTCTGCCGCTTGTAAGTCTATGTCAATTCCTTGTTTGGTACCGATGATAATGTCTTGTCGTTGACTTTTTCTTCTCCTTGAAGTGTGGTATGTCCAATCTCCTTCCTCCGGTTTTTCGGACATCAGTGTTTCTGACTCTTCCTCAGCAACGTACGTTCCTGACCCCGGATTATTGTGTACCGTGTTTCTTTCCGTTTTATTCACGTTGTCTTGTACTGGTGTTCTGGGTGCTGGTTTTTTCTGTTGTTTTACATCATCACTGGGATGTTTTCCTGCGACTCTATCTTCTATTGTCGTCCTTTTTCTATTGTCTTCTCTTTTCCTTTGAGGGTCTTCTTCAAGCGATCTATATTTATGGTCTAAATCTACTTTTGTTGAGGATGATTGTTTAGGTTGTGGAAGTGCGTCATGCTTCTCAAGGTTCCCCGGTGAAGGCTCCTGCATATTCTTTGGTATTGACTTTCTAGTAGCTGATGCTTGCATACTATTCATTGTGTGACGTTTAATCACCAGTATTGATTCTGTGAGAGAGTCTAATTTCTTATTCATATCTGATCGGATATTGTCAATTTCTTTTTGAAGAGTTTTACCTGCTTTATATAACACAAAGTCTTGTTCGCATTCGTAGCAGAGCCACAAAAGTTTCGACTTTTTTTTATTTGACGCTTTCAAAGCGTTGAATTGTCCTTGTTGTAATTCGGCACAATTCAGATGGTGCCATTTCTGGCATAAGCCATCGCATTGTACGGCAACCTCGTCTTCTACATGCCGTTCACAGATGGGGCAGCAGTCTTTCTCGTCCAGCATGGGGACGTGCTGAATGCGTATATCAGGCATGGAGTCTAGTTGGCGTTATACTTCACTGATTGCCGTTATTCTGCAACGGAGAATTTCTAAAATGGCGTTCCCCTTGTCGAAAACAATTCTATTTAGTACACTGCAATTGATAAATTCACTCGTCGTGTCGCTCAACCAACATATAATTTTATATGTTATCACTATCTAATATTATAATAACACTCGGTTTAAACAAGCATTTCACAAATCACCACGTATTCACTTAATATTGGCTCCGATCTTATTCACTGCTAACAAGTTTGCAACCTCATTATACAGTGTATTAGTTGGTTAGTTAGTTTCCTTGACCAGATTTATCATTATGTATATTAAGTTATAGCTTCAAAGACTGGCCGCATTTAAGTACAAGTTCTCTTTGGTTGTCATGACACCCAAGTACTGTATAAGCAGGCAGCTCATCTTAGTAAATAACTTTGTAGCTGCAGCTAGCCTCTTTGATTCAATTTTGTACTTCATTCTCAATAGTCTAAATGTGCACACCTATGGCATGCTCTCCAATGCTGGGTGGTGCAAATTTGACACAAAATGCAGATCCCCTAAGACCAGAATCTATTTATAATACGGTGCTGAATGTAACATCTTAAAGTAAAATATTATGCGAAAATAATTACGGTAGTGAATTGGAGCTTCAGTAGTAGCACCTCAGAAACTGCCACTGCTATCCTCCCTGGCAGGGCAAAACTCCCAGACTGGAGTTAACTTTCAATGGTCAAAATAACATTATGGTTCTAAGGCTGTTGCCATTTACATTCAGACTATCAGCATAAGCCATGATTTTCAAATGGTGTAGCTGACTTCAATATTGTGTCAGTTGGCTGCGAATTTCAGATACCTTCTTTTCAAGTCTCTGGTGCCATGGTGGCTTGTTTTCTTCCTTTATTTATATGTATCAATTTATGATTGCCTAGTTCAAGGACTACATTTTCCCCAACATAATGTTAAACTAAGCACTTTGCACTTTAAATTTGATGGCTCTTTGTGCCAAAATTTTGGTACTCCAGTCAACCTCTTTCTAAAAATGTACGTACATTCACATGCAGTTCCGGCAACCTGGGTCGTGTTATTGGATCCATCCCCTCAAATCATAGAAAACTGATAATTTTTCCACTATTTTTGAGATATACAGTACTTTGGTTGGTTCCTCAATTTAGGGGCTGCAACAACACGGTCATGTAGCCCCATGTACTTTGGGTGTGAGTAGAATCTGTCTGATAACCGGTGTTAATTGTGATGGCTGTATTAGTGTGTGTTATCTGTAATTCAGGTAAGGACTGCAGTCGATCAATTTCAAGTAGTTCATACTTTTGCTACTTTTTGATGAAAGTTCGCATTATAAAGGAAAAGACAAAACAGGCCCTTAAGCTATGGAATGACACACACATTATGAAAATAGGCAATTATAGGCGCTATAAAATCAGTATATTTTACTGCAGTAAGCATGAAACATCTTTATATAAGTTATGCAAGGCCTATGAACAAAGGAACAAAAAAGGCAAATAGGCAAATGCCAAGCTCTAGTCATAACATCTTGAACTAAGGATTTTCTTACTTTGGTGCCAATTTTTCTGGGTCGTGTTGTTTATCGGGAGGTCTCAGATTAAAGTCCTTGGTAATTCAAACATTAACTCAGTCTGTGTGGAAATCTGACTTATAAGAACCCACATTAATTTTGTTCATTATTTCAGGACAACCGCCAATGTGGGCTGCCAGAGAACCTTCAACTCCCTAGAGGCAATGAAGCTGGCCTTCCACTCTCGATGATTGTTGTTGTATCACCCCATAAAGGGCAGGTATCCAGTGTTCAAAGAGGCTTAGTTTCTTGTGGTGCAGGCTTTGGACATCAAGAAGTAGACAACATGCATTTGGGATTCCCCTTTGATAGAAAAATTGAAGATCCTAAAGACTTCCTCGTATCCAACATCTACCAAAAAGATGTATCTGTTTACTATAAGAGACATTAACTCTTTGATTAATCAGATTATCCTTATATCAATAAGTCTTGTAATAAAGGTCGATAAAAAATGTAAAAATTACCACATAAGATTTTTTAAAAGTCTGCTCCAGTACAGTATAGAGGAACATTGTCTAATATTGCATTATATCATCCAGTAATGTCAATCCCGTTGGTCATCAGCCGCTACTGAAATTCAGTGGGTCTCATTCAATGTTTGTGCAACTGGCTGCGTGGAACAGCGATAATATTCTCACCTGCTGTAACCAAGGTTGCTGGATCGAATCCTGCTGCAGTCAGTTGGCATTTGAGGGTGCGCAAATGCAAGGGAGCCGTGTTAATAGATTTACTGGTACGTTAAAGATCCCCTTTGGGCCAAAATTCCGGTACCCCACTGTCTCTAAAAGTCTCCGTAGTTAAATGGGACGTAAAACCAATTACATTATTATTATTAATGTCTGTGTTGGTGTTAAAACTCTTTGTTCCTAGTAGTCCCTCTTATTCAAATGAGATACAAAACTGGAAGCCCTGTTGATCAGTTAAGATATGTGATGCTTTCCAAAGAGTTCACCATACGGATCACAGATTGTTTTAGCCCTGTGTAACCGAAATTTCAAATGTCTTCCTCCTTGAGATATTGATCTAAATACTGTACAATACTTGGTTGTCGGACTCAATTATTTCCTTCTGGTTCATGTGCACAGTCACCTTTCCAGTTATCCATTGTAGGTAAAACTAGACCTGCAGGTATTATAAGACACCTGTTCATTTGACAACATTTCATGTACTCGTATTTATCAGTGTTTCTCAATGACGAGTGCCACCTGACAACCATTCTATCATCAGCTGCTCACAGGTGGGAAATAATCATGTAATCCTTGTCATGTTGTACGATTAGTTGGCTGAGCTCTCATAATAAACAGAAATTCTAAGAATGGTCACTAATCAGCATTCAACAGAAATCTGAAATACCGAGTGCACGCGTCAAATAAGATAATAAGCAGGTCTCTTAAGATGGATGCAGGTCTAGGTAAAATTAAAGCTTGGTATCATCTTTCATGGAAGATCTGTTTTCTTGTCTGGAATGCCAAGGACAGCATTTAGAAATGGAAATTCAGAATGCAGAGTGTGGCAAAAACTGTGTTTCATATCTGTCACTGGTTAGTCATCGATTGATCACACTATAGTGTAGGACCAAATTATCAGAAAACAGAATCAAGTTAAATGGTGAAATTTTTGCACAAGCATACGAGTGGTTATTATATTATTATTATTATTATTATTATTATTATTATTATTATTATTATATAGGGCACACAATCCAAGTGGCATATACTGTAACTATGAATTCAGACTATAAAGATGCCAAAAAAGATATAAAATCTGAAATTTAGAGTCAAGCTCAATAAATTGACTGTGACATAAAATACTAAATATAGAGAACGTAAATAACTTTATATTGGGAACCATTCTACACCATTCATGACTTAAACAAAGCCTATTAAATTTTATTTAACTGTTGTGTATGAACTTAATGTTTGATTACAAATAAATATAATTACATTAATATTTATCTTATGGTACATTTTTTTCCCTATTTCAAATCCTTCTCATCAAAGTATTTCATGAATCTTTAATAATTTAATGTTCATGTTTGAAATTTCAGTTATTACCCTTTCACAAATTGATTGCCGGCGGTCGAGATGGGAACTATTCTTTGTTTACTTGTGTCACACGTCAGCCCGCTTCGTTGACAGGTACAGTTGGGCGAGTAGGATATGACTCAGCTCCAGTAGCCTCAGCCATCATTTAACTGTCTGTGGTAACATGAGCTCCTGTGATGCTTATCTGACTCAATGCTGCTTGACTTATGTGCAGACTGCACTCTGTCATCGCTGTGTCCTCCGACTCGCCCCCGCGGGGCTCATGCTACAATAAACAACAAACGCTGGCGCAGCCACGCTCAGCGGCAATCAAATGTTGAATGGGTAATGCACAAGGCTAAAACAATCTGTGATATTTAGCTCACAAGATAAGACAAAAACAGCCTAATATGTAGGAATAAAATTGTAACTTGCATATATCTGTACAATATGATAGTTATTTCAGCAAATTCTTTGACGTTTATCAGTTTTAGCTGGAATTTAGATGTTATGGTTTGTTGTTCATGTCATGCATTTGACTTGAATGATAATAAAGAAACTAAATTTTAATTACCACATATCATTCAAATAAAGATAAAACTACCTTAGTGTTGGACCACTATCGATCATAAGAATGATAATCGTCAGCAACTGGCTTTTTGGGATACGATTGGCCTCTGTCTCAGTCAGTGTTGCCACCTTTTAGTTTGCATTGGTTAGAAAGGCAGATGATGTGGTAGTAACCTATAATGTGCATTATCTGAATTATGTCCATTTATATAACATGATGTCTTTCTGAGATATACAGTGTATGTCAATATGAAATCACCCAGGTGTGTTAAGATTGTGTCCTTGGGGTGTATTGTGTAGGATTTGGTTATGTAGTTAGTTGTATCCTATGTAGGCCTATCGCAGGTGGTTGGCAAAAGTGGATTCAGTGATGTATCTTAATGCACTGATATGGTCATGGAATCCACATTTGCTAATCACCTGACAAATACTCAAGCATTAATGAACACATAGAAGTCCTACATATTACACCCCAAGAGCACTTATCTTTTAGCACACTGACCACCTCATGCCACAGTAGGTGAGTGGTTATCGTGTTTGTCTAACCAACCCCAAGATTGCAGGTTCACTCCTGGCCGTGGTAAGTGATTTTTGAAAGGCGGAAAAAATCTCGGTACGCATGTCATATGTTGTTGGCATGTTAAAGAAGCCATTTGAATTCAGTAGGCCGTGTTCATAATGGCAAAATTAATCCCGGGATTTTCAGCCAACACGAAGTTCCTCCTTTCTCTACTAGAAAGCAAGGAACTTAGATATCTAACCTCCTCGACTTTCATAGCGCTCTGAGGAACAACAAAAATTCGACATGCAAGCTGCCCTCTGGGCATCAAATAACAAAGCTTGCACCCAGCACCCAAGGCCACACGATATTATTATTATTATGGCACAATGACCAGCATTCAGTTTTGGATGTCGCCCTTGGGTTTGATTTCCAGCTCTGCCAAGAAATTTAATTCTGGTCTGAGGGCTGGAGCGGGATGCATTCAGCATCATGATGCAGAACTGAGAAGAGATGGGTTTGATTTCACCTCAGCCATCCTAGAAGTGGTTTTCCACTTCTACTCCTAGCCAATGTTGGGATGGTACTGCGCCAGAATTTATTGAAGGTCATTACTCAAGAACTGATCTGGAGATGAACCAAGACCCCAGAAAATATATGAGTGGATAGAAAATTTTATTTATTGAAATTTCGAAAAATATGGGAAAAACTGTATGGAAATGAGTGAAATACTATAGATCTTATGCATTTATAAAAGGCAAGGAAGTAGGAATGATTTAAAGATGAACATATATTCCATTATATGAATGTGGGAGGTCCATATTACGAGAAACATCACGCCACTTGAAGCGAGAGTTACGTCATGAGAGAGGGGAAGAGACGAAGGTCGAACTGCGGACTGAAGTGAGGAGAGGTGGTAGGAGTTACGTCACACCACGAGAGGAGATGAAGAGAGACTGGAACTTGAGGACTGCAGAGAACGGGACGGGAGAGTTCTTTCCAATTTGAGATTTGAACGAGACAAGACCTCGAGCAGAAACGAGTATTCTTATTATAGTGCTACGGTTCATAAAAGTTGGAAGCAAGGAAGAGTGCAATTCCAGAACTTACAGTAACTTAGGAGCAAGCTACAATCCATAAAGCAGAACGGAACAGTACAACCATATATTGCAGTGCTTATGCAAAGTTGTTCCACATTTCGACAAGAAGCTAGTCAGTATTTCTACGTGAAAAAGCTTATTTGAACATTGTATTGAAAATGCAAGTTAAAAGTCAGCAACAGGGAGGTCTTAATTACATTATCAGAAATATGAATATTACCATGTGCTAAGCAAAAGCATAGGGAAGTGAAGTCTACAGGGATGTCAGTTGAATTCCAGATTCACTAACATGAAAGGCGCAACAAAATATCTACGCAAAGCGCAACATCACCGAGCAAAACTTATATATTTCTACGAGAGTTTTAACACATCTTGAGATACGAAAAACGCTTGCATAAACGACAATATTCCACCGTGATGTCTATTCTGAAGAAAACCGATGTCTATTCTGAAGAAACCCGATGTCTATTCTGAAGAAACCCAGATGTCTATTCTGAAGAGATGGAGAATCTAAGCCAGGCTACTTGCAGTGAACGGAGGACGGAGAGCTGGCGGAGCTGTTCACGGCGAGGTCATTCACCACGAGTCCAGCTGGTTCAGTCACAAACCGGTCTTCATAGCTGTGGGCGATGCTATGGAACACGACAAGTTTGGTTTGGGAGGAGAGATGCAGGTATTTTCAACAGTCCAGAAGCCAGCACAAGGTAGTGAAGAAATTGTCTTTTATCATGTAGAATTGTAGTTATGTTCTGTGATTATCCAATTGACCAACCGCATATTTTTCAACAGTATTTTTAACAGTATATTTTCAACAGTATTTTTAACTGCATTATTTAAAACGTATAATTTTGTCAAAGTAATTAAATTTGTGTAGATCTTGTTATAGTGATTTTTCGTTTTTTTCTACGGAGTTATTTGCCTTGTTCTTGAAAATTTCAGTCACTTGGACGAAATTTCGGCATGATGATGCTATTAACAGTAAAGTTATATTAAAGTAAAATCGTGTAATATTTTTCATATTTGCGTTAGATTTAATTTAATTAAATCTGTTTTATCGCAGCGATGGAATATAAATGAATTGTTCAGAGGAACTTAAATGAATTATTTAAAGGAATATAAATGAATGGTTTAAAGGAATATGAAGCAAATTATTTAAAAGAATGTAGAGTGAACTATTTAAAAGGAATAGAACGTTGAACGAAGTAAAGAAGGAGTAAGATTGTAATTGAAGTAAAATGAAGTTTATTGGAGCAAATTTAAGTACAGTATATTTAAGAAGTAACGTCACGAAGTGTAAAGAATATTTCGACAACTCATGATGTTGATTAGAGTGTCAGAAATTTATTATGAACGAAAGTATTACGAAAAGCTTATACACATATGTCTAATGAGATTTAGAGCGTTAAAAAGCAAATATGAATTTGTTAAACAAATATATTAATGGAAAGAAGTCAAACTTATATCTTTTGTTAAGAATATGAATATTTACTGATATTTCTTGAAAAGTTGTAATAAAATGTAAAGCTGAATTTAAACACTCGAAAAAGAAAGTTAACAAAGTTAAATCACAGGGTGATCAGAAAGTGAAAGTACAGAGATTTATTGCAGAAATGGAATTACGAGCACGAGGCGAAGTTATATCAGGATATAGAGGAGAATGTTAAAATAAAGGAAGTATATGTATTGAAGTGGAAGTTTATAGTTGAATTACCGTGCAGATTAAGGAGTTATAAACGTAAAGGAGTTACGTAATTTTACGAAGGGAGGCTGAGGAGTCTCTAAGTTTTTCTAGTATTGATTGCAATAATTGTGAAGTTATGTGAGTGTATTAAAGGAAGATTCTGTACAGGGTGTTTAAGAGAGAAAGTAATTGTTGTATAATTATGAAGGAGGAGTGTGGAAACGAAGGTTAATGCCGTGCACGTCCAGTATTCACGTTTATCAGAAGATTGTTAACTCAGTAAAGAATTTCAGAACTTATTTCAGTATTTCATGATATATAGATAAAGGTAAAAAGAAACAGTGCTTAGCTTAAATGTTTGTCACTTATGTTCAATTGATTATGACGAGTATTTATTACTTTCAACACGATAGTTGCGGTGTATGTTTGGATATTTGATGTTTAAGAAAATTGAGTAGATGAAAGACTTATTGGAGGAAGAAAATTTAATCTTTATGACATTATGAAGTGTAAAATTTGAGAGATTCTTAAAGAATGTATATATGCACATAGTTCATGAATAATTTTGATTAGATATGGAACTACGGTTCATAGTTGAAGCGGACCTGTATAAAATAGGGCAATACTTAGTAACACGCCGTTTCACATTTTCTAACTATATTAATGCCACGTGCAAATTTATTTTTTCAGTTATTTTTGTTGAAGTGTCAGGGAGACACAATATTGAGGGAGGAAGCCAGTTTTTATACTTGTTTTTTTTTAGCTTAATAAACGGCTGGCGCTTTTTAGCGACTTAGTCAACTTTTATCTAAGCTGATACCGTTTTCATTGTCGTCATCGTCGAAAATAGTACTACGAGGTATAGATACAGGCGCTCACTATAGATTAAACCTTATCACCCCTCGAGATTGGAGTTTCTCAATTTGCTCTAAATGTAAATGATAGCAGAAATTTGTACCTTGTCTAGTAGTACTATTTTCTTTACGAATAATATTTATCCTGTATGTTCCTGAAATTCCCAATTTTACTTAGTAGGCATGGTAAGTTTGTGAGCTGGGTAACTTACATGTCTGCAATCCTTTTTCGAGCTGTGGATATAAGTACTGATGGGTTTCTTCGGGCGCATATAGATAGATATTATTTAAATGGCGTGCCCATCCGTGGGGCATTCGAAAAGTATTCGAAGAGCATTCGAAAGAGCACTCGAGAGAAGAAGTTTGGAAGTACTAGAGAGTGAGGCCATATTAGTTTTGAAAAGAAAAATGCCGATCCCAAATTTAATGATTGTTGAGATGAACACAACATCAGCAGATTAGTGGAGTACACTACAGTTGTGAGGCATAATTTTTAAACCAGCTAACGACATTTGTCATGTAACATTAAATTTAAAAGTAAATTCATGTTGTTAAACATAGGTTAAGTGAGATGATAGAATGAAGCGATGTCAGTTCAGTAAAATGGGACGATGAGATATACGAGATAACTCGCGATTAAAATAGATGTAAGTAGGATTAAGATGTTCTATATATTCCATCACTGGTATAAAATGCATGCGTTGGTCAATCTGGATATTCACTG
Source organism: Meconema thalassinum (assembly GCA_946902985.2). Taxonomy (NCBI): domain Eukaryota; kingdom Metazoa; phylum Arthropoda; class Insecta; order Orthoptera; family Tettigoniidae; genus Meconema; species Meconema thalassinum. The sequence goes on from OX336388.2 coordinate 1,988,427,319, forward strand.
GTAATGTTTGTAGTCGATACTTCCCTAATTCTCAAGAAAAGAAGAATTATGTCAACGAATGATATGACGTTCATTCGAACGATGCTTGAAACCATGAAGGAAGGTCAAAGTACGTTGACCTAAGACCTTGAAGCCCTCCACCAATTAACACATAACAACATTAAACAGTTGAAAACCGAGATTCAGAAATCAGTAGCTACTGTAAAATCAGAAGTCAAGGCAGAGTTATCAGTTGCTCAAACACTTACTACGGCTAGTATAACATTAGCTCAGGAAGAAGCTAAGTTAGCTTTAGAGAAGGCCAGAAAGGAAGATAGACTAGCTAGAGAGAAGGAAAGAGAAGAAGCCAAGTTAGCTTCGGAAGAGGCAAATAGGATAAGAGCAGAGATAAGATTAGCTCAGGAAAAAGCTCGCGAGGAGGACAGGTTAAGTCAGGAGCAGGCTAGATTAGAAGATAGAAAGATCCAAGCCGAAATAAGAGCAGCACAGGAGGAAGTCAGGAAAAAGCACAGGAGGAAGCTAGGAAAATACATGAGGAGGTTAGGAAAAATCAGGAAAAAGCGCAGGAAGAAGCTAGGAAAAATCAGGAAAAAGCTCAAAGAATTTTTGAAAGGGCAGGTAATGCACAGGAAGAATTAAAAGCCTCATTTGATCAAGTCAAACAGGACATGGCAGGAAAAGTGATAGAAATCCAATTAGCTAACAGTAATCACATGATAGAACTAGAACAGAAACTACAGGCTAGCATGAGCTCAATTAAGGAAGAGAATAACACTCATCATGTACACATTTCAGGGGCCCAGAACAAACTCAAGGAGCAACTTGACAATCTAAATGGCACTTTTGGTGAATTACAGGTCAAGTTGGAAGGTCAAAGTAAACTGATTGAAGAGGGTATACATGTAGATATAAATGCTTCTATTGTAAAGGCAGTTACGGAGGAGGAGGTCGTAACAGTCACAACTCAAATCATATCAGAAATACACCATAAATTAGCAAATTACATTAAAGCTATAGAGTTATGTTCCAATATTAATGTTAGCAAGGTACGGGAAGATCTATCCAAGCGGATAGATACATTACAAGTTAATAACGTAGCCACGCTGACAGAGATTGTTAATAAAACAGATTTAACTAACTCAAACGAATTTGACAAAATTAAATGTACGGTCGATGAGATAAGCATAGAACCAGCGAAAATTCGATCAAAGCAGGATAAGGATACCAGCGAGATAGAACAGCAATTAAGGTCACTTACGATAGGAGATGCTACATTTTCATCTACGTTGAGAACTGAAGTCAGGGAAGACATCAGAAAGGACTTGACGAGATTTTTTCAAGCAAGAGATGAAAAATTGAAAGAAGAAATAAGGAGATTAGAGGCTAGGACAGACAGGATAGAAGAGGATAAGGAAAGCGAGGTTAGTCAACAGCAAATTCCGAAGTCCAATTTTAACTTCAGTCGAGAGCCATTTCAAACTGAAATAGGGGAATTTGGAGGAGATTTTGAACCTTATCAGAGTAGGTGAAATGCCAATGTCATCGTAATCTAGAATAATGATGAGAAACCGAACAAATTCAGCGGAGTAGGCAATATTACTGCAGTAGAATTTCTGAGAGACATTAGGTCGTATTTAGAAGACAATAGGATACCTCGTGAAAGACATATAAGGGTCGTAGAAAAATACTTGGATTCAGAAGCGTTAGTATGGCACAGATCTTTCAGATACACGTATCAGACATTTGAAGAATTCGCTATAGCTCTGCAGAAACGATTTTGGAGCAAGGAACTTCAACAAGATATACGAGCAGAAATTTACTCTAAGAAGTATGCATATTCTAGTCCAACGAAATACGCAAGTTTCTTCACGAAACAATTAGCACGCTTGCAGTATTTGCAACCCCCTTTGGCGGAAGAAGACTTGGTTCACGCTATTTCATGCCAGCTACCAACAGAAGTTAGGAGGCACCTCATTTCGGCAAACGTGAAAACTCTAGAAGGAATGGCGGAAATTTTGAGGAGACTGGATCACACGTCTAATGTGTCCACCAACTCAACTGGAAATCAAAACCAGAGAGGTAGAAACCAGGAACCGAGAGAAATTCACACCATACACATCGATCAAATGCAGCAAACAGAGGAGAACAAAAATGGAGTAGGTCCAACGAGATCCAGGATGTATGGACAGAATCGATTTCGACCAGATTATCAAAGACCTAGAGAAGGAAGGCCATATGAAAATCAAAGATGGAGGAATAACTATTACACCAGGAACAATGATTATCGTAGAGAGGGATATTATAATCGAAATAACCCTACGAATAATTATGGATATCGGAGATATCAGAACTGGAGAAACACGAATAATTATTCAAGACAGCAACAACAGCAAAGTCAACAAAATCAAGGTTGGAGGAATAATAACAATGTAAGAAGGTATTATGATGACAGGGAAAGAGAAAGTCAGGAATACCTAAGGAATCTCAGAGAAAGGAACGCGAGAGACCAAAATCAGGGACAACATAACCTGAATCAAGAACCTCAACCTGGAACAAGCAGAGATAGAAGGAATGAAGACCCAGGAGGGGCACAAAAAAACGTCAAATTCCAAAAAGTGAAAGGGGAAGAAAACAGCACCGTAACCAGACATGAAATCCAGATAATGAGTTGTATGAAGCCACGAATGAAGATCTCCTGTATGAGAGAGAAGAGACGAAAACAGATAGAATAGCGAGGTTACCGATTATAGAAATCATATCAGAAGGAGAATGCCTGAGAACACTACTAGATACGGGAGCAACAGCATCAATTTTATCAGAGAACTGTTTTCACAGATTGAAGGATGGAAATTCAATTATAGCAATGCCCGTTTCAACTATTAAAGTCAGGGGCGTATTTAACGACAAGACCATGAAATGTAAAGTCCAAGCACTAATGGAATTCTCTATAAATGAATACAGATATGAGCAGATATTCATAGTCTTGAGCCAGATAAATTTTGATGCTATTTTAGGCATTGATTTTATAACAAAGACTGGAGCTGTGATCGATTTACGAAATGGAGTCATAAGATTTAATGAAGGCCTACATCAATCAGAGGATACGACGAAGGATGAGAATGAGTGTAGTTTGATTGACGAAACTACAGAAGAAAATCTTGTGAAGATCGTAATGGAAGTTGAAGCAGAAGGACTACCTCACTATGGCAGGAAGATTGAGAATTTTGAAGATCAGAGGGAGAAATTGGAAGAGTTGGTCATGACTTATGCAGACATTTTTGATAACCAGCCAGGTATTATAAGAGGATATAAATATCAGATTAAGTTCGCTGATGACACACCTTTTCAGAAGAAATTGTATCCAATTCCGGAGAAGTATCAAGCTGAAGTGACAGAGCTCATAAAAGGCATGGAAAAAGAAGGGATTATAAGAAAGCAAGCCACTCCTTATTTAAATCCACTCACTGTTGTGAAGAAAGCAGATGGTAGTCTTAGACTATGTTTAGATGCCAGGGGCATAAATACTCTTCTGCTGAAAGAATTCGACAGGCCACCGAAAATTAGAGAACTACTGAGGAGATTCAAGAATAAAACCTGTTTCTCAGTGATTGATTTAACTGCAGCATTTCATCAAATAGAGCTTACAGAAGACAGCAAATGTTATACAGGGTTCATGTTCAATCAAACCTGTTATGTATACCAAAGAGAACCATATGGATTGGTAAATTCAAGTCCAGCACTTATCAGAGCCTTGGATGACAAGTTGAGTGAAGAAGTGAAACAATTTGCTATTTGCTACGTGGATGATATCATCATATCTTCAGAGACACCAGAGCAACATTTCATGCATTTGACGAAGCTATTTGATAACCTCAGAAGTGCAAACATCAAGGTGAAATTGGATAAATGTCATTTCTTTCAAGAAAAGATCAACTTTCTTGGGCATACTATAGACAGATTTGGTTACCATCCGAATGAAGACAAGATTGAAGCAATTTTGAAATTTCCAACACCCAAGAAAATCAAAGACATCAGAGCTTTTGCGGGTCTTTGTCAGTTTTTCAGTAGTCATTGTCCACGTTATTCAGAAATCATGGCACCTCTACATGAGCTTCTAAAGAAGAACAATTGATGGAAATGGGATGCAGCTGCTGAGAATGCCTTTATTCAAGCAAAGGAAATGCTCAGAGATAACATTAAGTTGGAGTACCCAGATTTTGAAAGAACATTCATCATAGAAACGGACGCTTCACGAGTTGGTATTAGTGCAGTTTTATATCAGAAGGATCAAGATGGAAATCCTCACTATATTTCATTCAGCAGTAGGAAGTTACGCACGCACGAGCTGAATTACTTCACGACGAAGCTTGAAGCTTTAGCCGTCATAAATGCTCTACAAAATTGGAAGAAATTATTGCTGGGACACAAGATCATAATCAGAACGGATCATAAAGCACTAGAATTCATGTTGAAGTCAGACTTGTCAAGCGATAGGATGACCAGATGGACCATGTTTTTGCAACAATTTGATGCCACGATAGTTCATGTACCTGGAAAAGACAACCTTCTAGCAGATATTCTTTCCAGACATCCGATTCCTGAGAAAGATGTAAGAGTTAATGCTATCCAGACAGATGCCGAAGATCAAGAAACGCTGGATAAGTTGAGAAGAATTCCTCTTTTTCAAAAGAAGCATGCACCATTCAGGAACATTTATCGATTTTTGTCAGGGAGAATGACAAGGAGGCACGCCTCATACTTCGAAACGAGAAGGAAAGCTAGACACTATATTCTCGTGGGAGAAACTGTATGTAAATACATTGATGCCAGACATACGAAAGTACGAGTTGCTATTCCACCAGAACTTATTGTGCCACTAATTTGGTTAGTACACAAAAGTATAGGCCACGGAGGAGTTGACAAAACATACTATACCATGTTAGAAAAATTCTACTGGATTAATATGAGAGAATCCATAACCATAGTGATCAGATCTTGTGAACTGTGTCAGAAGAATAAATATAATTCTGAACTATTGAAGGAGAGACCTAAAGCGATTATTCCGACGAAACCATTGGAATTGTTTAGTCAGGATATTTTGGACCTGCACCTAAAGGAGACAGAGGAAACCAGTATGTGTTAGTTACAATGGATGTATTCTCCAAAATTGTAATGCTCAATCCCATGCAGAAAGCAACAACGAGGAATGTTTTATATCAACTGGAGAGGAACATTATTCCAAAGTTAGGAAAACCAGAGAGACTATTAACAGACCATGGAACGCAATTCACTTCTGCAGAATTTCAGGGAGCGATGGATAGGTTGGATATTGTTCACCTATTTTCATCAGTTCGAAGCCCAGAAACGAATCCTATTGAAAGAACAATGCTGGAATTTTCAAAGTACATTCGCTTGTATAGTGCAGATAATCATGCGAAATGGGTAAAGATTGTACCACTAGTGGAATTTTGCATCAATAACACGAGACATGAGAGCACCAACGATATTCCAGTCATGTTGCATTTTGAAGAGAAACCCGTACGACCATGGAACGGAATCTTCAATATTCTGGAAGATAACGAACCACCGTTGGACCAGAGAATCGAAGAAGCGAGGATCCAGTTGAACAAAGCGGCTGAGAGGAGATTAAAACGTTTAGAAGGGAAGAAATTCAGTGGACCGCTACGAGAAGGTGACCTTGTATTAGTCAGGATTCCTGTGAAAGCTGACGTACTGAAGAAAGTGTATATCAAATTCAGTAACCTGTTTAGAGGACCGTTCAAAGTAGATACAGTCTACGGTAATAATTGCTATAAAATTGTAAGAGTGGAAGATAATAGATCCATTGGAAAATTCAACCATTCCAAATTGAAAAGATTTTACCCACAGATACAGTAAAATCAATAAATTCAGTCTCAAGAACAGAGAAAATTACTGGTATTAAAGAAAGTACAGGCTATACTTTACTTTAAATTAGCAACGGGGAAATGCGCCAGAATTTATTGAAGGTTATTACTCAAGAACTGATCTGGAGATGAACCAAGACCCCAGAAAATAAATGAGTGGTTAAAAATTTTTATTTATTGAAATTTCGAAAAATATGGGAAAAACTGTATGGAAATGAGTGAAATACTATAGATCTTATGCATTTATAAAAGGCAAGGAAGTAGGAATGATTTAAAGATGAACATATATTCCATTATATGAATGTGGGAGGTCCATATTACGAGAAACATCACGCCACTTGAAGCGAGAGTTACGTCATGAGAGAGGGGAAGAGACGAAGGTCGAACTGCGGACTGAAGTGAGGAGAGGTGGTAGGAGTTACGTCACACCACGAGAGGAGATGAAGAGAGACTGGAACTTGAGGACTGCAGAGAACGGGACGGGAGAGTTCTTTCCAATTTGAGATTTGAACGAGACAAGACCTCGAGCAGAAACGAGTATTCTTATTATAGTGCTACGGTTCATAAAAGTTGGAAGCAAGGAAGAGTGCAATTCCAGAACTTACAGTAACTTAGGAGCAAGCTACAATCCATAAAGCAGAACGGAACAGTACAACCATATATTGCAGTGCTTATGCAAAGTTGTTCCACATTTCGACAAGAAGCTAGTCAGTATTTCTACGTGAAAAAGCTTATTTGAACATTGTATTGAAAATGCAAGTTAAAAGTCAGCAACAGGGAGGTCTTAATTACATTATCAGAAATATGAATATTACCATGTGCTAAGCAAAAGCATAGGGAAGTGAAGTCTACAGGGATGTCAGTTGAATTCCAGATTCACTAACATGAAAGGCGCAACAAAATATCTACGCAAAGCGCAACATCACCGAGCAAAACTTATATATTTCTACGAGAGTTTTAACACATCTTGAGATACGAAAAACGCTTGCATAAACGACAATATTCCACCGTGATGTCTATTCTGAAGAAAACCGATGTCTATTCTGAAGAAACCCGATGTCTATTCTGAAGAAACCCAGATGTCTATTCTGAAGAGATGGAGAATCTAAGCCAGGCTACTTGCAGTGAACGGAGGACGGAGAGCTGGCGGAGCTGTTCACGGCGAGGTCATTCACCACGAGTCCAGCTGGTTCAGTCACAAACCGGTCTTCATAGCTGTGGGCGATGCTATGGAACACGACAAGTTTGGTTTGGGAGGAGAGATGCAGGTATTTTCAACAGTCCAGAAGCCAGCACAAGGTAGTGAAGAAATTGTCTTTTATCATGTAGAATTGTAGTTATGTTCTGTGATTATCAAATTGACCAACCGCATATTTTTCAACAGTATTTTTAACAGTATATTTTCAACAGTATTTTTAACTGCATTATTTAAAACGTATAATTTTGTCAAAGTAATTAAATTTGTGTAGATCTTGTTATAGTGATTTTTCGTTTTTTTCTACGGAGTTATTTGCCTTGTTCTTGAAAATTTCAGTCACTTGGACGAAATTTCGGCATGATGATGCTATTAACAGTAAAGTTATATTAAAGTAAAATCGTGTAATATTTTTCATATTTGCGTTAGATTTAATTTAATTAAATCTGTTTTATCGCAGCGATGGAATATAAATGAATTGTTCAGAGGAACTTAAATGAATTATTTAAAGGAATATAAATGAATGGTTTAAAGGAATATGAAGCAAATTATTTAAAAGAATGTAGAGTGAACTATTTAAAAGGAATAGAACGTTGAACGAAGTAAAGAAGGAGTAAGATTGTAATTGAAGTAAAATGAAGTTTATTGGAGCAAATTTAAGTACAGTATATTTAAGACGTAACGTCACGAAGTGTAAAGAATATTTCGACAACTCATGATGTTGATTAGAGTGTCAGAAATTTATTATGAACGAAAGTATTACGAAAAGCTTATACACATATGTCTAATGAGATTTAGAGCGTTAAAAAGCAAATATGAATTTGTTAAACAAATATATTAATGGAAAGAAGTCAAACTTATATCTTTTGTTAAGAATATGAATATTTACTGATATTTCTTGAAAAGTTGTAATAAAATGTAAAGCTGAATTTAAACACTCGAAAAAGAAAGTTAACAAAGTTAAATCACAGGGTGATCAGAAAGTGAAAGTACAGAGATTTATTGCAGAAATGGAATTACGAGCACGAGGCGAAGTTATATCAGGATATAGAGGAGAATGTTAAAATAAAGGAAGTATATGTATTGAAGAGGAAGTTTATAGTTGAATTACCGTGCAGATTAAGGAGTTATAAACGTAAAGGAGTTACGTAATTTTACGAAGGGAGGCTGAGGAGTCTCTAAGTTTTTCTAGTATTGATTGCAATAATTGTGAAGTTATGTGAGTGTATTAAAGGAAGATTCTGTACAGGGTGTTTAAGAGAGAAAGTAATTGTTGTATAATTATGAAGGAGGAGTGTGGAAACGAAGGTTAATGCCGTGCACGTCCAGTATTCACGTTTATCAGAAGATTGTTAACTCAGTAAAGAATTTCAGAACTTATTTCAGTATTTCATGATATATAGATAAAGGTAAAAAGGAACAGTGCTTAGCTTAAATGTTTGTCACTTATGTTCAATTGATTATGACGAGTATTTATTACTTTCAACACGATAGTTGCGGTGTATGTTTGGATATTTGATGTTTAAGAAAATTGAGTAGATGAAAGACTTATTGGAGGAAGAAAATTTAATCTTTATGACATTATGAAGTGTAAAATTTGAGAGATTCTTAAAGAATGTATATATGCACATAGTTCATGAATAATTTTGATTAGATATGGAACTACGGTTCATAGTTGAAGCGGACCTGTATAAAATAGGGCAATACTTAGTAACACGCCGTTTCACATTTTCTAACTATATTAATGCCACGTGCAAATTTAATTTTTCAGTTATTTTTGTTGAAGTGTCAGGGAGACACAATATTGAGGGAGGAAGCCAGTTTTTATACTTTTTTTTTAGCTTAATAAACGGCTGGCGCTTTTTAGCGACTTAGTCAACTTTTATCTAAGCTGATACCGTTTTCATTGTCGTCATCGTCGAAAATAGTTCTACGAGGTATAGATACAGGCGCTCACTATAGATTAAACCTTATCACCCCTCGAGATTGGAGTTTCTCAATTTGCTCTAAATGTAAATGATAGTAGAAATTTGTACCTTGTCTAGTAGTACTATTTTCTTTACGAATAATATTTATCCTGTATGTTCCTGAAATTCCCAATTTTACTTAGTAGGCATGGTAAGTTTGTGAGCTGGGTAACTTACATGTCTGCAATCCTTTTTCGAGCTGTGGATATAAGTACTGATGGGTTTCTTCGGGCGCAGTACCTAACTTAAGGGAACAGCTGCCTCCTGCCCAGTCCTAGGCCCCAATTACAAATACACACACTAATACAATAATCACAATAACACAGGATATCAGACATACCCGCAGCCTACGTTTTAAGTCAAGGCCTGGAAATGAGGTGCCAGACAACATTGCGAGTGATGGTTCAAACTCGTTCCGCATTTTGCCGTTAGGTTCACTTTCTGGCGCCTCGTCAAGTTAAAAGGCAATGGACTTTCATTTCATAAATTTCCATTGAACGATGACATACGGAGACAATGGTTTCTATCCGTTTCACGTGAGGGGGCAAACCCAGGGTCTTTGTGGACTCCAAAACCGTCTGCTACAATTTGTAGAAAGCATTTCAAGGATTCTGATTATAGTATACGTTCTGCTAAGAGAAAGCTCTTACCGAACGCATTTCCGACAGTTTTTGAGGACTACTCCGAACATAAGCAAGTACAAATAAATAGACATACACGCTTTTAGCTTGGCTAGATAAAAAAGGGGGGAAATTAGGGGTTTTTTAATAGGTAAATGTTATCTGGATCAGGTGTACGATGTACTTTTCTTCTGCAATAAACCAAGGCCCATATTCGCGGCAGTATTAAAGGTGCCGGGACGTCCTCATAAGACCGTCAACGCTTAGTTCGAATGGGTTATGCTCCACGCGTGGCGAGGGCTAATCCACGGTCTTTAATAGTTGTAGACCCACCTCATTCAATAACATACATCTTATCTAGGTTGGCAACACCTCCCATAAACACATCGCTATCACTCCCCACAGCACGTAGGGGCAGGGGGGAGAAAGCAGGGGAAAACCAGTCGTTAAGATAACCACCGCAGTCGACCGCACAGTGAGTTCCAGTGAGCACGAAAACTGCGAGTAGCTGTTGTACGGAAGACAATCAGATAAGTAGTTAGCCTAAAATTTTATAGTTTAACCATAGTTTACAACCATATAATCTCTCTAAAGTACAATCTACGGATAGCTATCACCATTTAGCATTTCACGTAACATATATACTGCATTTAGCATACACTGACAGTTGCAGTACCAATACTGCACTTAAATAATTGTACATATTGTAAATATTTTCACCTGTATTTCAAACATAGATTTTGTAGCCTAAGTGTAATGGATCTGATGATGATCGCTTGACAATCGAAACTGGTCATCCTAGTGTTTTATTAATCTCATGTAATTTATTTCAGGATTAGGGCATAACCCATCTCTTTTGGAGACATTCGTGTTGACCGACTGAAAAGCACTAAACTCTTGTTTACTAAGGCAACACTGAAAATATGGTTTCAAACACCACAATATCCTGAGTGTGTTTTTCCCCGGGTTTTGCCACACTCCCTACAGGAAATTACCGGATAGTGCCTCGCTCAAGTCCCGGAGCGTCTACTCCATCCCTGTCCCAGATACATTTACACACACAACTACAATCATCACACCAATACAGGTTGCCAGACAGCTTCAACACACTCCCAACTACACGGGGCTGATGACCAAGATGTCTCAAGCACCTCAAATGAATTAACAACTACTCTACAAATATTTCCATTTCTCTATGAGATATTATTACACAAGAAAAGTTTCATGTATTTTGATCACGAATTTTTCGAGTAATACAATATGCTCAAAAGACAAAAACGAATCAGTTCTTTAAAAAATTAAGTTAATTTTTGACTAAAATGTCTCACTTCAATGGTAAATATAGAACATTCCTGTTCCCCTGACAGGAACAAAATTAACTCAAATATATCTGTTCTACCAACATGAAGACTGCGTATCTCTCAACAAGAGAAATTATTTACAGAGGTCTCAGCAAAAGTGGGCATGTCCTCTCACGATGTATGATATTGATTTATGAGTAATTCAATACCAGTACTCATTTTTATGTTTACTCAGTTCTTCCAACAAGATCCTGTGCTTTATATTGCAATTAGCCCTGAATGCCTAAAGTATCATTTTCGAAGATTTTTGTCACCTACCAAGGTCCTTCTTACCTTACAAATGCTACATACTCCCGGAAAAAGTTTTAATTGCTTACACTACTCATGCGAAAAATTTCACTCATTCGTAACTGGGAGATAACCGTAATTCGGGGAATTGCTGGACATATATTTACGTAATATGAAGCAACTCGGCTGACGGTTATCTCATGCTCAAGATGTTAATAATGATCCCAAAATTAGTGTTAATGTACCCAGAGAATTTTCTAAGTCTTTATTAATGCGCGTTATTTTTAATAAACACTAGATTAATTTACATATAACTTTTCTCCCGCCAAGCAAAGAAAAAAGAAGCTATTATTGTCCCACTGTGTGGGATTCAAACTTATTTGGCGCTAGTCTCAGTTTGAAATAAGCTATAAGTTATTTCACGGGGGAAAAGTTAGATTGACAACCCAGGGAGGACGGAGTTGAATTACGACAGTCTAAAATACACAGTCGCGAAGCTCGCTGCGCTATGAAATTGCATCCTCTTTGTAGGTGAAGCGACACTAGCACTTGCGGAGGCCAGCAAGCTGGCAACTGCCTTGATTATGTTATTTGCCGAACAGATGATTTCACTTTTGCAAGTTTTTTTTTTTTAAATTTTAACTCACCTGAGTGATTATTTCCATTGTGAACATAAGTCATGTTAAATCACCAACTACTACAGAAAAAAGCCACAATGTTGATATACTGTACACTTTTAATTCATAGAAACATAAAAAGAATGCTCTGTTTTTATTAGTTCAGTCCTCTATCCGTAGGTACAGTTGTATGACGTATTTAATGAGTCTTACGTAGAATTCATAGTCCATACTAGTTATAAATTCATGTATTTGTTTTAATGATAGTTGGTGGCATCTCCACATAAAACCAAGTCCACGATTCCTGGATGTAACGGGTAATCTCTAAATCCACTGAATGGATTTTGATGCCGTTTTCACCATTCAGTAAAGAATTTCTCGTGGATGGTTTCTGTAGGAAAGCATTCATTTATGACCATAGGAAGCCAAGCAGTAACGATTTCAGTGAATCGTGTCGAAGGAAAACCTGCCGTCCTTGCGCCTTTTAATCTTACGCTGGGTAAACCATTAAAAATATCCATATACTATGAGCGTAAGAATTGGTCCGCATGAAGAGTTCTACAAAGAAGTCCCCGACAGCATATCTTTATCTTTAATACATCGCCAACTATAATTCATTTTAAGTTTTAATTTCTTCCAACAATCTCCATTCAGTGGAAATTTAAATTACTAGCTTCGGAGCGAGTTTACGAGGGGGCCCATCACCCCAGCTTCGGCCAGCATTAACTGTCGAGTTAAGACTTCAGAGAAGAGTAGACTATAAGTGTTTGGAGTTTCGCTGTTCACCTCGGCTTTTCTGAATTGCGTCCGAGACCTACCGTCCGTGCGCCTTTTAAGCTTACACTGAATGACCCCTTTAAGATACCAGGCGAAACCGGGTCGGATTGATAGTATGGATATAATATATAAGTAATATTGAATTCTTAACCGTATCAACAGCTAGTTATTCCGTAAAATTGATTAACATTATAGTTAATTAGTAAAAATACCAGTGTGGTTTGTGAAACGAAAAGTATATGAATATCCTATGGTATTAAATGGCTCAATTGTAGGTATTTAGTATTTTTTCTGTGGGTTTGAAACCTTTCATTCTTGAATTTGACAAAATAATACAATGCCAATTTTACAAAATATCGGCAATAACATTGTGTACCGTACCTTCACAGCAGCTATGTGGGAGACCAGGTATTTCATAAGAGAATTAACAAACAGTGTACCACATCTAAGTTTGTGAGCATTATCCTGACGACATAAATTGGCTTGCTACCAAAGGATTCGAGAATAAGTTTATATTATTGTACAAAATCTTTATTCATTAAATCAGCTCTCTGATTATTAAAAAGCCATTTTCTACATCAGAAAATTCAAATGTCGGCACGCGTTTGAGGCGACATCTTGTACATTTACTTAGCCTACCGTTTGTTTTAATTCTCAAAATGCATATATATTTATATTTGATTTGCAGCCAATGGCCATAGCAGGGCATTTCACATGAACGCCCATAGGTTCCCCAATTTCAATGTCAAGTAGCTCCAACTTAAGCTACCAGACGCCACTGTCACTGAAACCCAACGACGTATGTTTGAGCATGATAGATCGTGTCTAACCCAATAGCCTACAAATTTTGGCTACACACTACCAATTGTAGTCGTAAGTTCTTTTACGTGCCATAAATCTATGACATGGGCCCGACGACTTCGACTGGGTTTAAACCCGCGAACTTGGGAATAGCAGTTCAGCATGCTACCGACTACTCAACCAAAGCCATGCATAGATATCCTAACGAGACATGCTTCGGATCTTAATCGACTGGCTCCGTGACTCAGCGGTAACGTTCTCGCCTGCTGTTCCCTAGATTTAAAAAAAAAAAAAAAAAGTCAACCCCTGGCACTATCCAGCCCATGACGGGCTAAGGCCGACCAAGCGACCGCTGCCCAGCCATTCGGCCTGCAGATATTGGGGTGACGCGTGATCAGCGCGTCGGGTCCCCTCGGCCGTTAATCTTGGTTTTCATGATCGGGGCGCTGTCTCACTGTCAGACAGCTACTCAATTGTCCTCACGAGGCTGAGTGCACCCCGTTCCAACCCTCACGTCAGTTTTAAAATCCCTGACGGAGCCGGGGATCGAACCCGGGGCCTCCGGGTGAGAGGCAGGCGCGCTACCCCTACACCACGGGGCCGGCGTTCCCTAGATTGCAGGATCTAATCCTGGCGCAGTCAGCTGGCATTTAAGGATGCATAAATGCGAGGGAACCATGTCTGTAGATTTACTGGCACGTTCAAGATCCCCTTGAGGGCAAAATTCGGCACCCTGGTGTCTCTAAAAGCCACAGTAATTAAAAGGGACCTAAAACCAATAACATAATTATTGATTTATAACTAGTTAAAGACCTAGTTCCGTTGTTTGATTGTGAAGCTTTATAATACGTTCTACTGCGTATCCCAATTAATTGGGGTCGCAGGAGCCAATCAGGCTCATTTTGGTTTTGGCCGTGGATTTAAGGTTAGATGCCCTTCCTGTTGCCACGTAATTTTTCAGGTGAAAATTCCACCCCACTGTCAGCGGGATTGGAACTCCGGCCGTCCGGTTGATTGACGAGCAGCTAAGCCACTGCACCATCACGCTCCCCTTGAAAAACTTTATAATACTAGCCTAAAATCCATTGATCAAATCTTACCTTTTAGGGTCCTTTGGAAACTCGGGTGTCGTCTTGCTATTTGAGGCGGCTTCGGTGGCGTAGTTGGTAGCATGCTGAGCTTCTATGCCCAAGATAGCGGGTTCAAACCCGGCCGAAGCCGTCGGATTTTTTAAGAGCGTTAAAAATCCCTCAGTATGCCTTCCTTCGGAGGGGAAGTAAAGCCGGCGGTCCCATGTCATAGATTTATGGCATGTTAAAGATCTTTCCACTAATTACACCTGTGTGAAACTAAATTGGATAGGTTAAGAATATAAACAACGCTCTTAGGTTGCTACGTTCGTTGCCAAGAGCCGACTGCGGTGGCGTCTAGTAGCTAGTTCTGAACTAGGCCTAGTAGTCGTTGACGGTGGCGTTTGGCGGCAAAAGTAGGAACTATTTGAAAATTCAAAGTTGCAGTCCCTACTTGAATTAAAAAAACAGATACACACACTAATACAGTCATCACAATTAACACCGGTTATCAGACATATTCTACACACACCCAAAGTACACGGGGCTACATGACCGCGTTGTCGCAGCCCCTAAACTAAGGAACCAACCAACCTTGCTATTTGAACAGTCTGACTTCCCAGTCGGTCAACACGAATACACCCAATTAGATTGGGCGAGGAATAACATTGAATTTCCCTGTGTAATTCATAACCCAATAATTATTTATACATTTAATAAAACTCTTCACATACAACCCCCCCCCTCCCCCCCCCCCCTTTATGTGAGAAGTGTTTTATTAAGTGTATACATGATTAGTGTATTTTTATTTCAGGCATTAGGAGATAAATTGGCACTGCCCACCTGATCTAATTGGGTACCGTACACTCGTGTTGACCGACTGAAAAGCGATCATATAGGTTACACTGCAACACTGAAATATTGCTGTTTATTGAACTGCATATCTCTTCTTGTAAAGCAAGTGTTAAATTAAAGACATAACCTTTACACAATGCTCACATACAGTAAATCCAGCAACAATAACATACACCAACACAGTGCAGTCGGCACATTCTTTCAGGCTGCATGAGAGCATTATTGTCTGGCGGTACAAAAATATGAGCCAAGCTTCGCGATCTGTAGATAGACTGTGGTTATACGTTGTCATGAAGACGTGTGTAGCAACAAATGGGGACCCGGGCTGAGAGGCGACAACAGTACATCACCACAGACACAAATCACAACCTGCCGATTTTCCAATGGTGGGGGGGGGGGGGTTTCTAACCCCCCCTTGGCTACGCCACTGAACGGAAGTGTACTAGCTGGCAGTGGTGGACAACGGAAGTATGCACTGCCCGCTCGATCGATAGAATGGAAGTGTGCCCTAGCTGGCAGTGGTGGATCGAACGGAAGTATAAGACGCACTGCCAACTCGATCGATCCAGCTGGCACTGGTAAGAGAAACAATCAGCACGCAGAGTCGAAAATTGATACCATGACGCACTCTCGGCCATGTGGAATGTATATGACATACTGAACGGAAAACGCTCATGCGAACTCTGGTGTCAAGTGATTTAAACAAATGACATGGTACATGTTCAAAGTGTTCGTATCAGTATTTAAATGGTAAAATGCCTTAATATCAAACATTGTAAGTAGTCGGCATTGCATTGGCATAAGGCATTTTAAACTCAATGTCACTCAGGAACATTATCGAAACAAGCAAAATATAAATGAAACTTAATTCCGTAATGCAGTATTATTGGAACGTGGAAGTAAGTCACCATCTTGTGCACAATATTTGCGTAGTCGAAATAGCCGTGCGGTTATTGCGTACGACTGTGAATCTAGAGATCTTGGGTTCAAATCCTGGGCGGGGTAGATATTTTTGCTACCAGATTATCATTTTAAACGATATTTATCATATCAATATGACTCATTTTAACAGAATCCATATGAAATTACGTGTTGGTCTGTGAATCAAGAGGACCTGTTTATAAGGAATTTAAGGTTATGAGCGGTGTCGCGTCTATTAATCTAGTTGATCCATATCGTATTCTTTATTTAGGCTAGTGTTGGTGGAAGCTACAAATCATCTAATAAAATGAGTTCCGTATTATAAACTACAATATCTGTAAAACACTCCCTTTTACAATAGATTAACATTTGTGACAATAATACTATAAAATACCGGTGTATCAACAATTTCACGTGAGGTTTCTTCTATGTCAGATGTTACACATCATATGCGACTACTGTAAGGCTCGTAATTTTTTATTTGTATGTACCTTCTGATAAAATAAAGGTTAAATTTATGGGAGGACTGAGCGCAGAATTTTCAATTGATACAGGGGTGCGTCAATAAGATGGATTATCTCCATTGTTGTTTAATTGTGCACTTGAGAAAGTTGTCCGAGAATGGAGACGAGCTGGTGCACTATCCCATAGACTAGGACCAAAACTCAAAGGGATAACACTAGACTGTTTGGCATTTGCGGATGACATGGCATTAATTGCTCCAAGCATTTCCGATGCCCAAAAACAACTTGAATTACTCCAAGAACAAGCAGCAAAAATCGGCTTATGGATTTCTTTTGACAAAACAAAATTTATGACGGATATTAAAACTGCTCCGAATACACTCCGCATCGGTAATTGTCAGGTCTCCCAAGTGATAGACTTCAAGTATTTAGGTGAATGGATCAATGAAACTGGCAACGAAAGAAAAGCTATAGAAGCAAGACTACAGAAAATGGAAACTGCTTTCCATTTGACAAAACTAGTTTATAACAAAAAATGCCTCTCTTGGAATTGTAAAATTCAACATTATAAAACAGTAGTCTTGCCTGCAGCCGAGGCACTTAATCATCATCATCATCATCATCTTGTACAGTTTCCAGCCCCAGGCTGGGTCTGTTTGGAACATAAGCCTCGCCACTTAGTCCTTTCTTCCCACCACCTCTCCGCTGTCACTCTGGTCCAGTCCTCGCCTCTCTTCTTGACACATTCCTCCACTCCTTTCAGCCATCTATCTCTTGGTCTTCCCCTTGGTCGTTTCTTCTGCATCTGCATCTCATGTATCCTCTTGGGAATCTTCTTCTCATCCATTCTCTTTAAGTGTCCATACCACCTCAGTCTTGATGTCTCAATCCTACCTTGCAAGGGCTCCTCTTTCACCATTTCCCTGACCTTTTCATTCCTCACCCTGTCTCTTCTTGTTATTCCGATCCTACTTCACAGGAACTTCATTTCACCTGCCTGTATTCTTCTTATGTCTCTTTTCTTCACTTAATCACTTAATCTAGAACATAAAACACTGAGAAATCAATTGGAGATTAATGAACGCAAAATCATGCAAAAAATTTTGGGACCAAGAATTAAAGATGGAATTCACCTTCTGAAACCTAATGCTGACATCTATTTAAAAATTACTAAAATCACAGACATAATCCGTATGAGAAGGATCCAATTCATGGGACATTTGGACAGAATGGACCCAACTAGGTTAACAAATAAAATCTATACGTTTTTGCAGAAAAAGGCAACAAGGTCCAATTGGTACAAACAGGCGGAAAAGGACTTGGCTGAATTAGGTTTTCCCAATCTCAAGGATCGAGAGGAAATTAGGAAAATTACTCATACACGGGGTTTTGAGGCAGAAGAGAGAGGACCTACCAGACACGTCTGGTCGCAGCAACGAAGATTAGCTCAATCGTTGCGCATGAAGAGTTATTGGGCAAACATCAAGGCCAAGAAGTGTTGAATCCGCGTGGTCCTAGGAGACTCATTCGTGCAGAAGAAAATACACTGCAATTTTCGTCATAATTGTAATATGTGAACAATTCTTGTTTTATTAAACTAATGGAGCTTCTGTTTCCAAACGGACTAAAATTCTATCATATCTCCATTTGATATTAATGCCAGAAAAAACTCTCCGTAAAAGCATTGGAGGGGAAAATGCTGAGTATTAACTTCACAAGGACTAAGATATTCCTTAATTTTGTTGCCCCTAATAAATCTGTAATATCTACCCATCTATCTGACACAGACATAGAAATCATTTTCTCTTTCAAACTTGCACTTGTATCCAGTGGCGTAGCCAGAGGGGGGATATTTTCTTACGGCTCGAACAAATTTAGAACCTACAATGAAATGTTAAATACAGTAAATGTGTTGACAAAGAATGTACTAACAATCTCTGCACGGCCAGTCATCATTTCCGTGTCTGAACTGCTTGGAGGAGCTGAAATAACAGGGTAACAATAAGGATTGTGACTTGGGGGGATTTTGCAAGAAGAGTAGGTGCCTCAGTACTGGGGATACAACCAGGTGATGATGACAAAAGTCTACCAAGAAATTAGGAGATTGCCAATTAGCAAGAAACCTCTCTGGAGTTATGTATGCTGGCCATAGAGTTATGCACCATTAGATGAAGATTATTGCATAGGTTCATTATTCAAACGGTCACTTCGATCGCATGATTAGGACACAAGAAATAAAAACTCATTTTTAAAAATTTCGCACTACTGCCATTTTGAGGTTATGTAAACAATTGAACTAAATTAGATGTCAGTAGATTAGAATTCGTATAAACATTTACTGTTTCAAATTTCACTGCGCTCGGATGGTAAAATCGCGTTTTGCACTTAACAGGTTATTTAAAGTCGCATAGGTAAACTTATAGTAGTACCCTTTACCACTGTACAAAATTTCAGGGTGATATCTGTTACTGTTGCGGAAATATAAAATGCCAGTGAAATATTTCGCGTGGCCGGCATGTTGAATTGGTGAAACTTATCAAAACTTGAAAGGCATGGTCGAGGTTGGACCAGGTAGTAGTATGTGCTTACTGAGTTTCATTGAAATCGGCCTTTTAGATTTTATTAGGGGGGCACACACACACAAACTTGGACAAAAGGTGATCTCATAAGCCTTTTTATTTTTCATTAATGAGAATAGGCTAAAATATATGAACTCCTGCAGTAATAGATGAGGACCTAATTAGCCCCCACCAAACTGAAATCCTGGCTATGCTACTGCTTGTACAGGGTGGCGCAGAGAAACGGGAAATTTTGAAATAATCATAATTAACCAATTAATTGAAAACAAAATTTTTTAATGCTGAAAATGTGTAAGGCAAGAGTGGAAATTACAATACTCGTTAAGTTAAAAATCACTTTTTAAAAATCACATCATTTAAGTGCTGTCCATTATTTCTAACACATTTGGCGACGTGTTCTTCAATCTGAGTCTTGAGTTCAATAAGATTTCTTGGCCTAGTCTGGTACACAACGCTCTTTAGATGTCCCCATAGAAAGAAGTCGCATACTGAAAGGTCTGGAGACCGTGGAGGCCAAGCGATGTTAGCGTTCCTTGCAATTATGCGCTCTCCAAACAAACGTCTCAATGCAACCATTGACAGCCTGGCAGTGTGTGGGGTGGCTCCATCTTGTTGAAACCAGGTTTGCTGAATGTCAATATCTGGAAAAGCATGAAGCCATGGAGCAAAAAATGTCTCCAGCATTTGAATGTAACGTTGAGATGTGACAGTTACAGTGGAACCATTTTCATCTTCAAAAACGTCCTTACCAGCTTCAGATTGTTCAAGCTCTAAAACCAAATGACGGTGCGTTACGCTTGCAGTTTTGTGAACAGCTACTGACTAAAATCAATGAAGACGCAAACTTCATTGAAAATGTTTGGATGTCTGATGAGGCCCACTTTCATTTAAATGGACATGTCAATAAGCAGAACATGCGTTACTGGGCTCACAGAAATCCCGCTGAACTTCATCAACGTCCGTTACACAGCCCCAAAGTTACTGTATGGTGTGCAGTGTCTTGTCGTGGGGTGATTGGACCTTACTTTTTTGAAGATGAAAATGGTTCCACTGTAACTGTCACATCTCAACGTTACATTCAAATGCTGGAGACATTTTTTGCTCCACGGCTTCATGCTTTTCCAGATATTGACATTCAGCAAACCTGGTTTCAACAAGATGGAGCCACCCCACACACTGCCAGGCTGTCAATGGTTGCATTGAGACGTTTGTTTGGAGAGCGCATAATTGCAAGGAACGCTAACATCGCTTGGCCTCCACGGTCTCCAGACCTTTCAGTATGCGACTTCTTTCTATGGGGACATCTAAAGAGCGTTGTGTACCAGACTAGGCCAAGAAATCTTATTGAACTCAAGACTCAGATTGAAGAACACGTCGCCAAATGTGTTAGAAATAATGGACAGCACTTAAATGATGTGATTTTTAAAAAGTGATTTTTAACTTAACGAGTATTGTAATTTCCACTCTTGCCTTACACATTTTCAGCATTAAAAAATTTTGTTTTCAATTAATTGGTTAATTATGATTATTTCAAAATTTCCCGTTTCTCTGCGCCACCCTGTATCACCAGAAAATAAGCTAGATATTACAATCAATTCTGAAGCGGGACATTTGAAAATTGGTGCAAAATTAAATATATTATCAGATTAACCAAAAAACGGAATATTTGGCGTTCCGTTAAAGTTTGAAACGGAACACGGAACTAAACAAGAAAAAACGGAATTGCTCCGTGTAATACGGAACGTCTGGCAACCCTAGGTAATTTAAATATTATGGAAGACTTATTATGAACGAATTGAGGAAACCTATGATCAACCATGTGCTAGTGTGGGAAAACAATGTTCTACAATCAAGCCAACTCATGGGAAGTCAACAAAAATAAAATTAAAATCATGTCAGGCATTAAAAAAAATGGAGAACTGCAATTAAGTCATTGAACCGGAAGATAATTTCATTAAAATAAAATTTATATTCACTGCAACATCACAAATTCGATGTTCAAATATTGAAGCTCACGAGTGAAGCGGATCGTGGGGGACTTGAAAGCTAATTTCTTACTTCAAATTCGAACGCTCACGAAATGCAAGTGTAAATACAATGAAATAACAATCAAAATACTGTATGTGTATTGCTCTCCAATAAATCACCGTCCACTTACCGCCTACTGAGAGATGTAAATATTTTACAACTTTCTCATCCATGAACCCTGAAAACTTACATTGGGTACACGAATGGAGAGGCGCGTGTCACGTCACTTGCAAAAGCTAGGTAGACAACTGAAGAACAGTCACTGACTCACGATAATGAGTAGGTTGGTTCATTAAACATTGATGAAATGGCCTATAAAGTATGAACTATTGTATTACAAGAAGTTAGACTCTTTCTCGGCATTAGTAATATTGAGAAAAATGGAATTGGAATCGAACATAAACTGGCTAATAAATTAAAACGCGTACTGTTCAAGGGCCTGTCACCCTCTTACAGGATACCAGATACAGATTAAAAGTTATCCTTATAATAATACGAGACTTACGAAGTAAACTTATCAAGCTTTGGTGCTAACAGTTCATCAACCGTGTCCTGCATACGAATGCATCAGAAACGTGGACAATGAAGAAGAGAGACATAAGCAGAATACAGGCAAGTGAAATGAATTTCCTGCGAAGTAGGATCGGAGTAACAAGAAGTGTCAGGGTGAGGAATGAGAAGGTCAGGGAAATAGTGAAAGAGAAGCCCTTGCAAGGTAGGATTGAGACATCAAGACTGAGGTGGTATGGACACTTAGAATGGAAGAGAAGAAGATTCCCAAGAGGATACATGAGATGCAGATGAAACGACCAAGAGATAGATGGCTGAAAGGAGTGGAGGAATGTGTCAAGAAGAGAGGCGAGGACTGGACCAGAATGACAACGGAGAGGTGATGGGAAGAAAGGACTAAGTGGCGAGGCTTATGTTCCAAACAGACTCAGCCTGGGCCTGGAAACTGTACAAGATGATGAAGTTGCGAGTCAAATGACAACACGCCAGAGCCGCGGAGAAGAGCTCTTACCTCTTACTGACGTGAAGTTAAAGCCAGTTCACAATTCATACGGCGTCTGTAATATTTCAATCGAAGGTAGTGTGCTCGTATAGGTAAGAGCTCTTCTTGGCGGCTCTGGCGTGTTGTAATTACTGTCAACTTATATGGAATAAGGTATAAACACCAGTAATTTTTTTTTCTCGCAAAGCTAATTTTTCTGAAAGGTGAACATACGAAAAGAAGAAATGGCAGAATGTTTAAATTATGGTGCTTAATCTTTAATCTTAACGGTAATTAATCTTGTATGCAAGATTCATTAACACCGCCAAGGATGCATTATTATTGAGCCCAATCATAAGTCAAGACGTTCTTTTTAATCGTGCCAAATATTTCCCCTGTTTATTCTATGCAATTTAGATTCCCTGTGTATTCTCCTTGTTTCAAGAGTTTTCCAGAAAGCGGTCACCCTGCCAAATATATTTCTTTAATGAAAATTAAGAGCTACAAAAACAAATTAAACATAACTATAACATAATGATTGTAATTTGCATCACATCACCAACTGGAAATATTTCTTCTCCATTGCTTACCGGAAAATATGCCTTAGTGAATGCAGTTGCTGAACTGTATTATCATGCCTATCCACTAGATGGATGTCACCTGTTTCAGCAAGGAGTTTTCATTTTTTTTCTAGGATGTTTTCTGCATACTTGAACTAAGAGAGGAGTGAAGGAGAAATCAAAAACCATTTTCACTTCTAATCATTTTATTATAATAACAATATAATTATATATTAACCTTTTATGCAACATTTACATACATACCATTTAAGAGTAAGAAACCAAAATGATTGTTAAACTGTACAAACATTCTTTAAGTTTCAATTTGTCCAAACTTGCAGGAGAATGTAAGCAGATGGCTATTTTTTTTAAAGTAACATGAAATCATACCTTGCTAAATACATGGAGCATGAAAATCCTTTGAATGTCACACTCTACCACCACCTGTTTATCACACATTAGTTGAGACCATTCAGAAACTCCCAGATTTTTATTATTTTAGCAGAACTGTGGGAACATGCTAAATATTGTAAAAACTACATTGATATTACTTCAGGTACAACAAAAACTCAGCAATTAACAAGAACCTAGGCATTCTCCCCCTCTTGGGACTTCCATGTGGCACAACTTGTTAATGGATTGCCATATATGGGCATATCACAAAGTGTTTACACCTAGGTTTTGTCTGGACTGGAATTTAGGAACTATCAATTTTACCTGAAGTATTTATTGGAGCTTTTCTCATTGCAGTTTAGACAAACATTTATTGCATACCCATTTTGTACATCGAACCCATGGATTCTCTAATTACCAGCATACATTAATAAACAGTAATGTTCATTAGCTTGGAAAGAGAAACCATGCAACCCACATGGCAGAAGTTTCATGGAAAACTAGTTGCGTGAAAGAGAAAAAACAATTGATATGCAACACTGAAAAAATGGCTTCAAAGCACTCTATAGAGAAAAGGCAATCGATAAGGTGGCTTCTAAGTCACGGTGAAATCACAGATCTGACCAATTCTATGAACCAAAGTGCAGAATTGGTGTTCTCTGGAAAGCTAATTGGTTGAGAAAGCAGCTAATCCTTCAATGGTTGCCCTTAAGCAGCATTCTCTCCTCAAGTCTATGATGAACAAATCTGTCATAACTGAGAAGCAAGTTGTAAAAAATTAATTCAATCACAGTTTGAGAGGGACTAATAATAATTCTATTTTTCAATAAAAAAAGTTTTAAAAGTTGCCGAGACCAAATAGAAATGTTGAAATATCTTGCCATCAATGAGATGTACCTAGCAAACATATTGTTACATTAGATGCACGGTGCACTAACTACAACAAACAGCAAGCACGACACGAAGCCAGCCAATTTACAGGCAAGAAAAAAGAATGGCATGATACAGAAGCAAAGCAAGCAAGCTTAAGAGCATGCCCACACTAGTAAAAATTTACGGTGTGTTGAATACAGAACCACCACAAATGCTAATTCATTGTCTGTTATTAATGTAACTATTAAAATTACATTCTAGCAAACTTCTCTCTGATATCTGTGGGAGGAACAATAAATAATGGATTGCATGTATTAAGTCCGGCATACATTTTTTGTCCATTTATACACAGCGAAGCAAACCTTTCTTAACAGGATATGTTAAATACAATGTATATTATTGGTGTGGATACAGCAAAAGCATGCTGTGGCTATTGTGGGCACATATCTTCGCAAATTAGCCACCTGACCAATTTCCGAGTCTATGTCGCACACACCAAGAAAAAAAAATAAAAAATATTGTGAACTGTTTAAACCATATTCCTCGATATTTAATTCAATCAATTGATGGTACATGCACGAATATTTGTTCATAAGGTTAAATCGTTAATAGCCATGTTAGCCTACTTTCAATTTTTGCAAAATATGAAAGTAGACTTATGAGATCTACACAGGGCCAAAAATTGTGTGTGTCTGTGTGCGAGTATGTGTGTACTCTGAATGTCTGTCCCCCCGCCCATCAATTCGAACACTGTGAAACCGAATTGAACAAAATGTGGTACAGCGGTAGATCTAGCAAAGGGCACCTCAGTGTCATGTTTTATATCGCGGCCACCCAAACGTTCGAAGCTTAAATCAAATTACGACCACCCTAATCATCCGATTTCTACCAAATTTCACAACGTTATGCCTTTATGTATGAAGAATCTTTCGACCAAACTACAAGGTCATCAGCCCAATACTTTGCGGATGGCGGACATGCGTGCAAATTGATTCCCCCTATCTATTCAAACACGGTGAAACTGAATTGAATGAATTTTTTTTACAGACGTAGCACTAGCCAAGGGTACCTCATATTCATGTTTAATATCCGTATAACACGTATTTCAACAAGCTACTACAACCAACATTCGATTATACTCCTTGAAAAGGACAAAGAGTTATAACAATACCCATGATTTAGGAGAGAGTAGGCTATATGTTCTTTACTGAACATCTTGTTCTACATGTGGCAGTATCTCTGTACGATACAAATTCCCCTAATGAAAATGTTGTATATCAGCCACACCCACTATTTTTGGACCTTAAAATTGACATAAAAAGAGTGGCTGATATTCCAGTAAATAAGGTTTTCAGCAAGCTGCTGAAGGCACTCAACTACAGTAGGTGGATGTTCCATCACCCCACAGTGTAGCCGTATGTGTTGAATCGCTCACCACAACTGCGACAAGGAGCTGCAGCATGTCTGGAGATGGGAGGATCGAATTGTGGTGCTGATAACTATCTCGAGTATGGTTTTACACTGGCTTTTTTTACACTCCACCCAGGCAAATGCAGGGATAACACCTTGTTCAAATCCCGGGGCACTTACCTAACCCCAACCATAATAATTAAAGCTACACACACTGCTAGTCACCCTAGAATATTAGGTTATCCAACAAATTCAACATACACTTAGGTACATAGGGCATACCAAAGGCATCCCAAACCCCAAATATGAATTAACAACGATGTTCCATCATTATGAAAACTGGGAAGCACTCCCAATCCCACAGAATGCTACACAAATGGCCACATTGCTGGATATACTTTCTTACATGCTACACATCAATGCTCAAATTTTATTTTCTATAGTCCAAAACAAATACAGTATATATATTAATCACATTAATTTTTTTCAGGTTATTTTTCACATGTCCCAGTAATTGGGATTTGTGTTGGCCGACTGAAAAGTTGCAATATCAATTATCAATAAGGCAACACTGAAAAATGCCTATCTATATACTGTACATTGTAGTTGGCAACAAACTTGTCAATACCGTATTTGTTCGCATATATCTCGCACCCCTTTTTTTCAATTGGAAATTGCAGGAGAAAGTATTCCACGCCATTAATTTCTGACGCTGTCATAAAGATGATCGTAGTCATTTTAAAACACGTCTTGCCCACGATGTTATTGTTAGTTTCTGCGGCGGTGCTTTCCTTCTTTCATGGTGTTTGTTGTCCGTCTGTTGCATTGTCGACAAGTAGGCCTAGAAGCATTGTCTTCACGTTCCATTTTTGTTTCTCAGTTAAGTGTGATATTTTTCTTGTGGAAATCCATCTTTTAGTTATGTAAAAACGCAGAAGTTATACGGCTGGATTTAAACTCAAAGTGATCAAATACGCAGACGACGATGGTAATAGAGCTGCCGGTCGAGAATTAATTGTGAATGAATTCGATATTCGCTACTGGCGTCAACAGAAAGACACGCTAGAAACCAATAACCAAACACATACGGTGTTTTCAACTGTGGCGATGCAGTAAAACAGCAATACGGGGTGTGATCGTTAGATGTTTTGTTGGCGCTTGACACGCTAATAATAAGTAATTGATAGGTTAGAACACGTCGAGATCTGGTATTGTTAGCCACGATAAGCTGACGACAGAAGACAAAATAAAGAAGGCCGTCAGTTGAACTCTTGCACGATTGGATATAGCGGTATGGGTTATGGTGTTGACAGACGTTATTAAGGGCTTCTTGGAGACTAGCACCGCAAATGCATTGGACAGAAGTTAGGATGATGCACACGAGAGTAGCTCTGAGATTGGCAGCGGCGACAACTGTTGCAATTCCAGTCGTCTTGTTTCAATAATGCAAATTTTACGTTTTTTTTTTCTTTTTCGGGAATAAGGTATTTCCCTCACAAATCTCGCAACGAAGATTTTCACACTTATTTTCGGTCAGAAAAGTACAAGTTATATGCGAGCAAATACGGTATTTGTTTTTTTCTTCTGATTTTTAGTGAATTTACCATATGAATAATTATTTAATTTAGTTAATTGTTTGTTAAATAAAATGGTTTCATAGGTAACAATGGTATAGCAAGAGCATCCTAGTAATTTATCTAGTGCGACACAGCAATATTACGGAATATCTGGATCATTATTAGAGTGATGGCAGAGAACTATTTAAATGGATCAGGCAATTTTCTTTGTAATAAATAAGGTCGACTGATAGATTAAATATGAAAGGGGTTTATTTACTGTGTTACTGATGAAGGCTATTGGATAAAACTGCTGGTAATTTGCTGATTTGCAACATGACAGAAATGCAGAACTGTTCCCTCCCCCACCCTACTTCAGAGAATCTATGCATAAATAATATAGAAAGGGATTATTATTTACATACCCCCTCTAGCTTGCAAATTCCCTCCCCTTCACATCCAAGATGGCGGCAAGTGTGACGGTTGAGTGAAGTTGCTCTTGCTACACCCTGCTTAAATAGAAAGTTAAGTTGCAGAAAGTGCTGATTCGTGTGAACTAAGTCATATTATTAGGCATCCTCTTCACTAAAAAGTAAACGCCATGTCTCTAAAGGAAGTAGCTAGGAAGATATCGGCTTTCGAAGATTCCTTGAAAGAATATCAAGCTCGCCTGGATTCAGCTGTCAGTGCCGCCAACCCACCAAACGTGCTCCAAGCTCTTGGCGATGAGTTCCAGGCGTTCAAGAAACAGGCCAGGGATGACATCTCCAGACTTAAAGGGGAGTTGAAGGAACTGGAAAACCGGCTTCACAAACAAGACGAGGTATTGGATGAGGCTGAACAGTACAGTCGCCGAAACTGCCTCTTGTTGCATGGGGTCCCTGAGCAGCCGTCTGAGGACGTCTACAAAATAGCACTCGAGACACTGAAAAATAAACTTTCAGTGGATATCTCACTGCTTGATGTGGATCGCTGCCACAGGCTGGGCCGCCGATATCGAACGTCTGCTGAGGTGGTCTCGCAAGGAAATCGACCGATTATCATCAAGTTTCTTCGGTATCATGATCGAGATCGTGTGTGGCGTGCGAAGCGAGCTTTTAAGGGCAGTGGGCTCATGCTAACTGAGTCACTCACAAGTGTGAGAAAAACTATCTTAAATCAGGCACGGGATATATGGGGATTGCAGAAATGCTGGACTCAAGATGGACGTATTTGTGTTTTAAGGGAGGATGGAATCAAAATTCAAATATGCACGATGATGCAGTTAAACAATATGGCAGGGAGTAGGATGAACAAGTGAACCTAGGATAGAAATTATGTGTATAGTAATTAGCTTATATTTGTGTGTGTGTGTGTATGTGTGTGCTTGTGAAAGTCAGTGGATCTGCTCACCAGGTTGCTCAGGTAAGCTCATTTTACTACTTACTTAAATTTATTTCCCACTGCATACTTTCAGATGTTTGTTGACCAGGACAACGGCAATACCATTGACCTGCATTCCTCTCCCCTAACTTCGCCCACCCCTTCTCTCCCGTCCCTACCAGCTTCAACGGGACTTGTGTTGCAAGAGCAGCTTAAGAGCCACCCGCGGTCGTTACAGTGTTGTCACCTAAATGGTCAGTCATTAATAGCGCATCTGGAGGAGGTAGAGGCTATTTTTGAAGTAAACAATGTACATATTATTGGAATCAGTGAAAGTTGGATGCGTAAAGACATGCCGTCATCTGCAGCTAACCTTGATGGATACTCTATATTACGCCATGACCGTATTGACAAAATAGGTGGCGGGCTTCTACTTGATTACAGAAACGACCTAAAATGTAAGATAATTTCCACTTCTGACCCAACACTTATACTGCGACCAGAATTTATGTTTGTAGAATTAGACTGCCATAAAAAGATATTAATAGGGATTGTATACAAGCCACCTAAAATAAGACAGACTGCTGATTTTGAAGATACATTAGCAGGTCTTGCCTCGGCATACAACGACATTATAATCATGGGTGATTTTAACACTGACCTTTTAAAGCAGACTGGTGAAGTTAACAGCCTACTGAATTTATTTCTCGCTACAAACATGACGGTTTTACCCCTGAACGCTACTAATCATGTTCATTACACTGACCATACGAGCCATACCTTAATTGATCTTCTTGTGACAAATCAACCTCAGAAAGTAATTAAACACGGACAGATCCCTGCTCCTGGCATCTCTTCACATGATCTATTGTACGTATGTTATTCTATTCGAATACCTAAGTATAAACCACGCTACATTACAATACGAGACTTACGACATATTGACCAGAATAAACTACGCTATGATGCATATAACTTGCCTTGGGATGAAAATGAAAATCCACAGCCTGCTTCCAGTCTCCGACCGGGTCAGGAATGGAATGAATGAAGCCCCCATCTAGCGGCGAGGATATGAACTGTGCCGGCTGCCGAGGCCTGACGCACTCCTCTGGAACTTGCCTTGGGATAATATACGTAATTCTCAGAACATAAACTCTAAAGTAAATACATTCAATTTAATGGTACTAGAAATATTTGACAAACATGCACCAAAGAAACGGGTAAGAATTACCCGCTCTTCATCTGCGTGGCTAACGGCCGAGGTAAGATCTGCTATGGCCAGTCGTGACAAACTATACAGACAATACAGACTGACACATGATGCAGTTGATTTTGAGAGATATAGAATTCTGAGAAACAGAACCAAGCAGCTAATTAGAAATTCTAAATATAAATACTTTCAGGAACTGATGAAAACCAACAGCCCTAGACAAAAATGGAGTAAATTACGTGCGGTAGGGATAGGTAAGACAGTTGAACAACATGTACCAAGCATATCGCTAGAGGCTCTAAATGATCACTTCGCACGGCCAAAAGTAGCCTCTACCTCCTTCCCTAAAAGTTCACTACCGGTACCCTTGTTACAACAGCAGTCTGTTTTTGAGCAATTCTCTTTTAGAAATGTCAGCTCGAATGAAGTTAAAGGTGTGATATACTCTATTTCATCCAATGCCACAGGTAATGATGACATTCCTATATCACTGATTAAGGATGTCTTGGGAGCTGTTCTGCCAATATTAACTCATATATTCAACTACTGCCTGACAAACGGAGTGTTCCCAGATGTTTGGAAAGATGCACTAATTAGACCTATCCCGAAGAGCTCCAAGTTTGATTCTCCTTCAGATTATCGTCCAGTATCCATCCTACCACCATTATCCAAGGTACTTGAACGTCTAGTTCATACACAAGTTACTGAATACCTTACAAAGCAATATATTTGATTTCCCCTCCAAAGGAAGGCATACTGAGGGATTTTTAATGTCCTTGAAAAAATCCGATGACTTTTGCTGGGTTTGACCCCTCGATCTCGGGCATAGAAGTCTGGAGAGGAAAATGGTGAATTTTAGCTTAGCTCCCTATCCTTAATATCTATTACTCCTAGATAAAAAAAAATGTGTATGGCAATATTTTTAAACCTGTATATATTATCAATTGTTAATTAATTTTAGGGGCTTGGTACACCTTGGCCATCAGTCCCATGGGTGTGTGTAGAATTTGCCAAATAGCCTGTATTTATGTGAGGACTGTAGTTGTGTTTGTAACTGTATTAGGGACAGGGTTGGGGTCGATGCCCTAGAACTTGGAATAAGGTACTACCCTGGCATTTGCCTGGAGTGTGTATAAAACGCACAAAGAGTAGTCGCTGTCAGCGCCAGGATTTGAACCTCCGATCTCTGGACTTGCTGCAGTTACCCTCGCGGCCGTAGTGCAAGATTTAAAGAGCACGGCTACCCCGCAGGGCACATATTATGTAAAATCAATTAAGTAAATGGATACTTCCCCATATGACACACGAATACTGTAAAACAAGGAATTCTACTGCCTAAGCAGCCTATTTTCCTGTTGTTTTCCCATGGTCTCACAACAGTGGATCCATACTGAAAAGCTTTTAGTTTTAAGTGTCCGTTAATCATGCGATCATGAGCCACAGGACCTACCTTTTACGTGGAATCCGAACCACAGGACATTTCACTTCGAAAATCTCACATGCATTGACCGAGAATCGAACCAGGTCCACCTGGTGAGAGGCCAACAGCTTGACCGCTGCGCCACCACGCCACTGGCTGATTCATATCGACATGAATATACCGATTTCAATTAACCTTGAAGTTTGTGGTGTTTGAAGCCATATTTTCAGTTTTGCCTTAGTAAACAAGAGTTTAGTGCTTTTCAGTCGGTCAACACAAATGTACCCAAAAGAGATGGGTTATACCCTAATCCTGAAATAAATTACATGAGATTAATAAAACACTAGGATGACCAGTTTCGATCGTCAAGCGATCATCATCAGATCCATTACACTTAGGCTACAAAATCTATGTTTGAAATACAGGTGAAAATATTTACAATATGTACAATTATTTAGTTGCAGTATTGGTACTGCAACTGTCAGTGTATGCTAAATGCAGTATATATGTTAGGTGAAATGCTAAATGGTGATAGCTATCCGGAGATTGTACTTTAGAGAGATTATATGGTTGTAAACTATGGTTAAACTATAAAATTTTAGGCTAACTACTTATCTGATTGTCTTCCGTACAACAGCTACTCGCAGTTTTCGTGCTCACTGGAACTCACTGTGCGGTCGACTGCGGTGGTTATCTTAACGACTGGTTTTTCCCTGCTTTCTCCCCCCTGCCCCTACGTGCTGTGGGGAGTGATAGCGATGTGTTTATGGGAGGTGTTGCCAACCTAGATAAGATGTATGTTATTGAATGAGGTGGGTCTACAACTATTAAAGACCGTGGATTAGCCCTCACCACGCGTGGAGCATAACCCATTCGAACTAAGCGTTGACGGTCTTATGAGGACGTTCATGGAGAGCTCACCCCTCTTCACGCTACTAAAAAACACACCCTGTCGAAAACAAAACACAATTTAGCGACACAGCCAAGCTAGATAAAAAAGGGGGGAAATTAGGGGTTTTTTAATAGGTAAATGTTATCTGGATCAGGTGTACGATGTACTTTTCTTCTACAATAAACCCAGGCCCATATTCGCGGCAGTATTAAAGGTGCCGGGAATCTCCAGATAGCTATCACCATTTAGCATTTCACCTAACATATATACTGCATTTAGCATACACTGACAGTTGCAGTACCAATACTGCAACTAAATAATTGTACATATTGTAAATATTTTCACCTGTATTTCAAACATAGATTTTGTAGCCTAAGTGTAATGGATCTGATGATGATCGCTTGACGATCGAAACTGGTCATCCTAGTGTTGTATTAATCTCATGTAATTTATTTCAGGATTAGGGTATAACCCATCTCTTTTGGGTACATTCGTGTTGACCGACTGAAAAGCACTAAACTCTTGTAACCTTGAAGTTGTTATCTATAAATCATAACATCTACAACTAAAGTTTTTCTATATCATGATTTTTCAGAGGATGATTCATAAGACACGAATTACCTCAATGTAAAAAGAGTTTTTCAATATAATTATTCAGGACTTTTTTCATGTGATGTTTTCATCAAGACATCTTCACCTTCATTTCTATTTATTTTTTCATAGGTATCACTTCAAATTATGTTTTGCTTGCCATATTTCTCATGTTTTGTTGGACTACTTAAAGTTAGAAACATTCCATTCTAATGCACGATATAGAATCACTCTTGAAAAATGCTGTTAGAGGGCAGCCAACATCCCAAACTATGACCTATTGAAAACAGTGTGAACTGCACTCCACTACGGTGCATCACCAGACAGATAAGAATGTAGTTCCTGTGCTAGCAACTATGTACACTACTGGCTACCCGTGCACGACACTGCGCACAGGAACATTTCCGAAGCCAAGCCAACGACTTTTCTTCTGACTGCTGGACAAGACACTCGTCTAGCGCGGGATGCTACGTGTTACCCCATTGGCTAAGATTAATACTCAAGAAATGAACTAGTGTGAAGAAAAGAGAATGTGTTTGCCAAACACTTACACACTGAGGAATATAATTGTGATTTAAAGCTAATAAAAGAGTGTTCTTAATGCTTTCAGAAGTGATGACTATGTGCTCTTGTAAAGTGCATATGTGATGCCGTTACGTGGCAAACCAGTACCATAATTTTCCGAAAATCAAGTTAATTTATAATGAGAAAACGAGTGCACACTTTCATGTAGCAAATATCAGGCATGTGTTGTTCATTCGATTTAGATTATGTAGTGTGTATTTAGTAATTGTCGAGGTCAAGGTCACGAGGGGAGATAAGTGTTGGCGTGGGTTTAAATGTAACAGTTTGACTTGATTTTAAGTAATGTGACCTTGTTCTGATATTATGTTTCTTGTGTGTGTTATTTATTATGGTGTGATGGAATTACTGAACCTATTGATGTATTAGAAGCCATTTCTCAGTGCTGCCTAGATAATCTAGTAATAGATTACTGCACCTCATGTTGTTGCAAGTAAGCATCACCTCGTGAATTTCCTTTTTTTTTTAAACTTATTTTGTGTTATGCATTGGTCAAATTTATTAGTCGGGACAGTCCTTGCAACTGGAACGAGATCATCTTTATTGTGCAGTGTGAATTTTATTTTACACATGTAATTTAAATGTAACGTAATTAAACTCCATTCTCACACGAGACTGTCAACAAGTTGACAATGGACATTGAACAGCTAGGTCTCTATGTTAGTAACAATAACTAGAGCCCAGCGCGGATAAACAAACCGTTATCCGCATCCGCATGACTTTTATCCAAATCCGCTGATATTTCAATATTATGTTTAATATATTAGATAAAGCATTAAGTGTTAAACCAACACATTTAAACAATTGAGGAGAAAGTCGTTCCTGACAATTTGCTTCATTGCAATGGACTTCAAGTTGGATGACACTTCTGGTTCCTTGACCTCAGCTTTAGACAAAAAACTGGCTATACTTTTTGGCTACTTTCGCACTTGTGCCTCAGTAACTTTGATGTGCCTGATTTGTGTCCTGAGTATGAATACACTTCTTTTACAGGTAGAACATCCTACTACACCGTTCACCTTTTCATTTCCATTGAAAATGTAACCAAATGTCTGCCATATCGTCGACTTGAGCTATGTTTCACGCGCTATTGAATATTCACCTTGTTTTATTTTAACAGATAGTCTATCCATGTTGGTGAAATGATGTTCATACTCACGGTCGCGGTAACATTCACTAAGTGAACTTCTCTTTACGCTTGGAGAAAGAGATTGACATTTGGCCGGAAATTCCAAGACAGTCATCATCCTTCTGCTTCTTGACCCATCCATGTTCGCATAGGTGATGTCACAACTCTCTCCGTTGCAATATCACAGCCAACGTGCTTCAGTGCCAAGTTGGAAATAAATCAACAGATAAAGCTGGAACCAGATCTTCCAGGATAGCTTAGATGACGAAGTAGCTAACTTGAGGAATGTTAATTATGTCACCACGATGAACTAACAAGCTTATTGACAGCATTATATCCTGTACGTATAGTAATAATGGCAGTGAGAATTGATGATTATATGAGATGTCAAGACCATCCACTATACGGTACTTAATAAAATATAGTTGAAAGCATATAAGTAAAATAGTCTTCTTGTGAATAAGTGCAATATGTGCCTGAATATTTCGTACACAATAGGCTATAGGAGTATTCCTCTTTTAAGCATGAAGCTGTAGATTGGCATATCAAATACGGTATGTAATACTATCGTAAGTTTGTATTCTAAAAATGATCTGCAAATTTACTCGTAACATTATCTGCAGTGTATCCGCTATCCGCAAAGCCATGCAAACTATATCCGCGTGGTGAAAATATTTGCGGATATCCGCATCCGCGCAGGGCTTTAACTAACTCCGATATTATAATTGGGATCAACTTCTATTTATTGTGTTTCATTTTTCCATTAAAATTTGATTTCTATGGGTCAACATTTTTTGTGCTGAGATGTCATTATTAACATTTAATTTCAAGGATATTATTTCATGTCATCATCAGTCACGCAATTTATCTTTTTTCCCTTCTAATTCAAGCAGATTTTAAATATTTATTATTTCCTTTGAATTAGTGTTACCTATAAAGGTGGAATTAATTTATTTCAATCATAATTTGTGTGTTCAACATGTAACTTAAGAAAGAGTTTATTATTTTTACTCTCAACATTTCAAATCTCTCATTTGTCACCTTTTTCCTTTTCCTTCTCTTCTTGCTAGGTTTTCATTCCTCTTTGGGGTAGCTGAATATTCGGCTGTAGCTTTCCCACATCCCTCACACCTTCACCTCGGGGGGGACGTGGTGGCTCGGCGGTCTAGCTGTATGCCTCTCACCAAGGCGGTCCGGGTTCGATTCCCAGTCAATGCATGTGAGATTTTCGAAGTGAAATGCCATGTCCTGTGGTTCGGATTCCACGTAAAAATGAGGTCCCGTGGCTCATGATCTCAAGATTAACGGTCACGTTAAACTACAAGCTTCCTTCCTTCCTTTTCCTTCACCTTCTGCTAAGGTTGGCGCTACAGAAATGGTAGCAGATTGCATGGTGTTGTGTCACATCTATTGTAATGTCAGTTTGACTTAATCTCTTGCAAATTCTGGGGCAATTCTTTACTACAGTGTACTCCCGATAATTCGCTGGTCTCCAAGAGTATTCTTTAAATGTAGTAATTCTTACAGAAACTAATCATCCCGCTAAATAAAATAATCTCTCCGTCGTTCAAACAAATTTTAACGCGATATGATGCTTGGAGACGAAATCATTGTGATTTGAGATGACTAACTGTATTTCTCAGCGACGTAAAATTGGGCCTACTTGCGCACTGCTACCAGAATGCTGCAATCTTGGAATCTTAAGAGCATGGCGCCGAACGGGGTATAGCACGGAATTCTTTTATCTTCAATGCCGAGACAGTGTAAAGAGGAATGCACTTTCACTCAGAACCTACCCTCCCTTTCCCAACAGCCACACTCCAAGGTCGCTGACCTGTGAGTTGTGAAGGGTAAGTGCGCGGACAGCGTATCGTAAAGAGCGATTATCGCCTGATGGCGGAAACCAGCGCGACGCCGAGAGAGTGTTTGCTGGATGCTTTTCAGGCAGTCAACAAGTCATGGGAGAGAATTACCACTACTACACTCGCACAAAGGCAAGCGTTTGCTGGCTTCTCTGACGATATTTCGAACGGTCAAGGAGGTCTCACTACGGTTACATTAAGGCAAAACCTGAATGAATGGTAAGATGCAGAGGAAAATGACAATCGGTAGTTAGACGTCAATAAAGACGATTATGGTTTCAGATATGAAAGCAAGTCGGACATTGTACGGAATTTGACTGTCAGTGAGGAAAACTGAGATCCACTAGATATCAAGTGCGGTAGTGATGCAATGGAAATCCCGGAAGTTCCCACAGTTAAGCTGGTGTGTCTATAGTCACACTTATTTCTCTTGTAGAAAATGAAGAAGAAATTTCGTTGTCATTGTTTTCTTCAGAAATGTACAATCTACAATAAGAAATAATGAACGATCTAAGAAACAAAAAGTGATGACAGTTTCTTTTTCTTAGATATTAATGTTGGCGTAATCCACACACCTCTAGCATAGTGTAATCTTTTGAGTGTTCAAGAAATACATTTCAATATTCTAACCAATAGTTTTGTTTTTACTATGCTTAAATCATAACTGAGGATAATTCGCGCAAGTTCGTGCATTAATTACCGTGAATAAGCAGTTTTGAACATTTCTATCTCCCGATTTTTGGATTTGTAAGGTTGGCAGGTTATGTTTTAAATTTCTTTTCTTATGGTCTGGAACTTCATTTCCTTTTGTTCTTTGTACACTGGAATCTAATTTAATATGATTGTACACACATCTTTAACCTTGTGATCTTGAGGAACAATTTTCCCTTTATTAGGCTTCTATGCAATCTTGAATTTAATTATTTTCCCCTGCCCTTAGGGCATTTTATTCCTGCCTTGAATTATTAATGACTAAGTATCAATGTAGATAGGACTTGTTAAGAATACAAAAAACAGAGGGTAAGATTACTGATAGCTATAGAGAATAAACCACTTTCATGCATGAAAGTCAACTAGTCAGCAACCAGATGGAACAACATATGGCCATTATTGCACAACACTTAATTTATGAAGATGATCACATTGCCATGTAGATCCCACCCACAGTATCTAGCAGGTCTAACAACATGGCAAACTTCTTTCTATATGGGATAGCTCCTTCCCAATACACAATATAACTCAACTGTGACAGAATACTCAAAATGTTTAACAAATTCTATCAATATTTATCTGCTTATGAATTAACCTGGGTGCAAAAAATGTTATTTACTTCGGTTTTACAATCTAACACATTCACACCTATATGAAATGTACACAAAACTAATAATATGCACAACTTAATACAACTCACAACCTAAATTTATGCAATACGTAGAATAAAATCGTGGATGTTTAACAAATATACAA
Source organism: Meconema thalassinum (assembly GCA_946902985.2). Lineage (NCBI taxonomy): Eukaryota > Metazoa > Arthropoda > Insecta > Orthoptera > Tettigoniidae > Meconema > Meconema thalassinum. The sequence continues at coordinate 1,988,465,006 of OX336388.2, forward strand.
TAATTAAAAAATAAGAAATACATTTAAAGAAACTATGAGGAGAGAGTAAAATCATTTCACACAAGTTCGTAGCCATACTTTAGGAATATGCCATCCTCCATTTATTATCTTACCACAGTTATCATGGGTAATTCACTATTATAAAATATAAACCTCACATATTGCATATCAAAAAATCTTAAATAAAAACATAAAGAACATAATTCGAGCAGCTTTGTTAAGCTCTTCACTTCCTATTAAGCTATTGCCGTTACAAGTTGTAACACCTATCAGTGTGCATTATAATGAAAAGTCATCTAGCAGAATGTGTATGTATCCTCGCATCCTCTTCTATCAAGTATTTTCGCAACTACAAGCTACACATGCAATGGCCAGTTATTTGTACAAATCAAGAAATTACGGTTTAAAAGATCTCAATAATGTGACGAAAATTATGAGTATCACACTGTATCTTGGATGCCAGCCTGAATCATTTTTTAAGACTAGATAGCACACATTAATGAGCATTACTCAGTAAACCACTCTTGATGGTTTAAATCTTAACTGGACGAATTTCATATGAAATACACACACTACATGCACAGTAAAAATACTGATTCGAAACTTTTTTTTTATGTCTAACATACTCAGTTTAATAACATATAGTATAAAATGGAAAGTAATGCATTTGAATGCAACATATAGCTAGTCTGGGGGCTGGCTTGCTTTCGGCACTAGAGACCATTAGGTAATATCCAAACCAAGGAGAGAAGAAGAAGAAGAAGAAAAACGAACCATTCTACAATAACAATCAAGTCACTATACTATGCTTTGGAATGACTAACACAACATAATGAATCTGAACCATAATTCTAAAGTTTAAAATATATGCCAATACTTGAATTAAAATACATCTATTATATATTATAGGATTATTATAGAAGTTGTCCAGACCAAATCCTTAGCCTGAAATTAATAATGGAATATTACAAAAACAGAAATAAGCAACTCTTTATCTCTTTTATAGATTTCAAGAAAGCCTATGATAGTATTCATAGACTGACACTGCTCAAAATCCTCAGATCATACGGTCTCCATCCTAAATTGATAAAAATCATTCAATTAACATTAACAAACACAAATTCGAAAGTTAAATTTAGGGGAGAAATATCAACAGCTTTCACAGTAAAAACTGGTCTCAGACAAGGTGATGGATTATCCCCTCTGCTTTTCAATGTGGCTCTTGATTATATCATGAAGGTTTGGCAAAAGGAAAACCCTCCTAAGATCAAAATTGGAACAAAACCATCAATAAAAATAAACTGCTTAGGATTTGCAGATGACTTGGCTCTTTTAGCACTAGACAAGGAAGAGGTTTGTACTCAGATCACTAGTCTCCAAGAAATTGCTCAAGGGATAGGATTACAGATATCCTTTGAAAAAACTGAGATCATGCCTATGAAACCCTTAGATATAAATGAAGTCTATATAAATGATCATAAAATTAACCTAGTTCCTCAATTTAAGTATCTTGGAGAAATTATAACACATAACTTAAACGAAAAAGTAACTTGGATAAATAGAACAAATAAAATGAAAAAAGCACAATCTCTAACCTGGTCAACATATAATAAAAAATGCCTATCAATAGCTACTAAGATCCAACATTATAAAACTGTAACTCTCCCTGAAGCCACTTATGCTTGTGAAACACTGTTCCAAATTAAAAATGAACAAAGAACTGATCAGCTCCTCAAAACGGAAAGAAGAATCATTAGAACGTGCATAAATAAAAAGTATCAGGTTGAGGGAGTCTGGAGGATTCTCCCAAATGAAACTGTCTATCGTGAGATTGATCCAATCACCAGCACAATGAAGAAGAAAAGAATTTCATATTTTTTTCACATCTTACGGCTTCCAGAAAACAGAATTGTACGCCAACTGGTGATGAGAAATCTAGGAAAGAAAACTGGAGGAAAATGGATCCAAGAAATCCAACAAGATCTCAAAGCAGTTGGACTCAAGATAACAGATGCCGAGGAGAAAAATAAAATTAACACCATTCTTAAAACTCACAAATTTTCTGCAGAAATGACACACAGAAAGCCTATGGAGATTTCAGATGAGTTGAGAAAATCCCGATCTGAAAGAATGAAAAAGTACTGGAAAGAGCGCAAGAACCAAGCAGTACTACCTTCAAAGAAGAAGTGATTGTGGAACGACTCAAGTGGTCCAATGTGACCAATCAAGATTAATAATAATAATAATAATAGGATGTGTACATGTTTCGACCTGGCATTAAGGTCTTCCTCAGCCCAATTAAGAATTAAAATACTAATGATGTACTTAAGTCTAATGATGAATGTTTGATATGAAAAAATAAAAAAAATAAAAAAATAGATCTGTATACAATTACCAAGAGAGCGGTTAAAAACATGTATAACGTTATATGAAAAATTCACACATACCGTATTTTCAACCAAAGGAAATAAGATAACCATACTTAACCTAACATCGTTTGCTGCATTTCGAATACAGTAATTGATATCTAAATTTTATAACAAGTGACACATTTATTATACTAAACACCTGTTGGTTCAATTCCTTAATTGCCACAACTATACAACACGGTTGACAACCTGTACTAGCAAAAGCATGAAAACTGACGATAACCACAGGCTACATAAAAGGAACATATCAATACTTCAATTCCGATTGCAGTTTTAACATCATTAAAATAAGATAATTTCATAAAACATTTTGGTTATTTATACATATGACTTAAGACAAATCAAGATTAAATAAACACACTAACTGGTAGGCACCTGAAAGCAAAATTTACACACCATATTTCGAAAGATCAAGATTTATTTCAGATTTAATTATACTAATTTTCAGGCAACTCAGTTAATGTACTTATTCATATTCTGCACTAGTTATTTCTAAATTATTTGAATTTCTATATGAATTTTTAATGTGAAGACCAATAATTTATTTACATTGTACGGATATCCATTTTATTATTTTCATCTTCTGTGTGAATGGGTCTCCTAGGACCACGCAGATTAAACACTTATTGGCCTTGATGTTTGCCCAATAACTTTTCATGCGCAACGATTGAGCGAGTCTTCGTTGCTGCGACCAGACTTGTTTGTTAGGACTTCCCTCTTCTACCTCAAAACCCCATGTATGAGTAATTTTCCTAATTTCCTCTCGATCCCTGAGATTGGGAAAACCTAATTCAGCCAAGTCCTTTTCTGCCAGTTTGTACCAATTGGACCTTGTTGCCTTTATGTGCAAAAACGTATAGATTTTATTTGTTAATCTAGTTGGGTCCATTCTGTCCAAATGTCCCATGAATTGGATCCTTCTCATATGAATTGTGTCTATGATTTTAGTAATTTTTTAATTGGCATTAGGTTTCGGAAGGTGAATTCCATCTTTGATTCTTGGTCCCAAAATGTTTCGCAAGATTTTGCGTTCATTAATCTCCAATAGATTTCTCATGGTTTCATGTTGTAGATAAATTGTCTCGGCTGCAGGCAAGACTACTGTTTTATGAAGTTGAATTTTAAAATTCCAAGACTGGCATTTAAACTTGTTTTGTCAAATGGAAAGGAGTTTCCATTTTCTGTAGTCTTGCTTCTATAGATTTTCTTTCGTTGTCAGTTTCATTGATCCATTCACCTAAACACTTTAAGTCTTTCACTCGGGAGACCTTACAATTACCAATGTGGAGTGTATTCGGAGCAGATTTAATATCCGTCATAAATTTTGTCTTGTCAAAAGAAATCCATAAGCCGAAATGTACTGCTTGTCCTTGGAGTAATTCAAGTTGTTTCTGGGCATCAGAAATGTTTGGAGCAATTCACGCCATGTCATCCACAAATGCCAAACAATCGAATGTTATGCCTTTGAGTTTTGGTCCTAGTCTATGGAGATGGTGCATCAGCTGGTCTCCATTCTCGGACAACTTTTTCGAGCGCACAATTTAACAACAATGGAGATAATCCATCTCCTTGACACACTCCTGTATCAATTGAAAATTCTGCACTCAGTCCTCCCAAAATTTAACCTTTAAACTTGTATTCAAGAGGGTATCTTTGACGATTGATGTTGTCTTGCGATCTAAACCAAATTCTGAGAGTACAGCAACAAGGGATTCACGGTCAACGCTGTCATAAGGCTATGCAAAGTCAACAAAAGAAATGACAATTTTTGTTTCACATTACGGAAGCAAGACATTGAGATTTTCAAATTGATAATTTGCTCTGTACACGATCGGCCTTTCCGGAACCCATCTTGGTATTCACCAATCCGCGGATCCAGTTGAAGATAGGCACGGTTCAAAATGCCTTGGACAAAATTTTGTAAGTTACCGAGAGTAATGAGATCCCTCGGTAATTGTTTGGATTCGTTTTGCTACCTTTCTTGTATACTGGATGGATGGATCGCCATCTTCCAATCTAAAGGAATTTTTTCAGTTTGCCATATTTCATCAATAATTTCTTTGAGTTTGATGATGAGGTTTTCGCCTACATTTCTCCATAGTTCTGCAACGATCTGGTCCTCTCCCGACGCTTTGTGTTTTTCATGGATTGGATTATTTCCCGAATTTCCTGTACCGGTGGTTCCGAGTCAGGATTCCGTCGAGTGACAAAATTGAAATGTTTCCTGGGGTTTATCACAATTGCGTAGTTTACCAAAATAATCTGCAAAAAGTGCACAATCTTCAGAGTTGGAGTGGCCGATGTTCCCAAGGTCGTTTTGAAACTGGAGAGAAGGTGGGGAAAATTTAGTTAATTTCTGCTTGAATGTTCTATAGTAATTTCTAGAACGATGTTTCTTGAAGTCCTCTCATGAAATGAAAATGAAAATCCACAACCTGCTTCCAGTCTCCGACCGGGTCAGGAATGGAATGAATGAAGCCCCCATCTAGCGGCGAGGATATGAACTGTGCCGGCTGCCGAGGCCTGACGCACTCCTCTGGGGCAATGATTAAATGAATGACAGATGAAATGAAATGATAGTGGAGAGTGTTGCTGGAATGAAATGTTGACAGGGAAAACCGGAGTACCCGGAGAAAAACCTGTCTGCCTCCGTTTTGTCCAGAACAGATCTCACATGGAGTGACCGGGATTTGAACCACGGACTCAGCGGTGAGAGGCCGGCGTGCTGCCGCCTAAGCCACGGAGGCTTCTCTTGAAGTCCTCTCATATATCTTTTAATTTAGTGTTTTCATGGTTTTTTTTACGAATCACTCTTAGTGATTTTGTTACTGTTTTCCTAACATCTTGACGATATAGTAGCATCCTTTCATTTTTGTTGCACATCCAGTTCAGCCATGCTTGTTGTCTTAGGTTTATGAGGTGGTCACACTCATCAGTCCACCATGCATGTTTCCGTACCCTGGTTAGAGGTGCAATTTTTTCAGCCGTTTTTAGAAGTTCAGCTTGAAGTTGCTGCCAATTCTGTGGGGTTAACTTTTGTGTCTCTTGCGTGAATTCCATACTATTTTGTATAAGATGGACATCATATCAACGGGGTGGTAATTTTGGAGCGAATTTCCTCCTTTCTGAGATAATGTCCAAAGAGAATTTTGTGGGGGTAATGGTCAGGGTCCAGACCTAATCATTTGAGGACTTTAAGTTTCATGATTTCCGCCGTGTTGGAATGAGAGATCAGTACGGGGTCCAACTGAAATTAATCCAATAGTGGATTTGGTGAAATTGATGATTTTTTTCTTGAAAAAAGTTGATTTAAAAAAATTAATCATGGTTCCCATATGTTATTATTTTATTTAATTCTTTTAATTATATCTTGGAGGCCTTCAACAATAATACTAACCAACATCTGAAGCATTTGGACTTCAAATCAATGTAAATAAGACAAAATTTATGGTTTTTAGTTGTCAAACTCATGACCAGGCTGCTTTGATCAGAGGTCTTCCTGTCGATCGTGTTCACCATTTTAAATATCTAGGGAGTATCATCACTGATTATTTAAATACCGACGTCGCATTGAAATGGCACGCAGTGTATATAGGTAGGCTTGCCATACGTCCCGGTATTTTGCTCTTGTCCCGGTGTCCCGCCCGGTTTTATCAATGTCCCGGAAAACCGCCGTAAGATGTAAAAAGAAATGAATTTATGTGTTTGAAGGAAGGAAGGAAGCTTGTAGTTTAACGTGACCGTTAATCTGTAGATCATAAGCCACGGGACCTCCTTTTTACGTGGAATCCGAACCACAGGACATGGCATTTCGCTTCGAAAATCTAACATACATTGACCGGGAATCGAACCCGGACCGCCTTGGTGAGAGGCATACAGCTAGACCGCTGAGCCACCACGCCCCGAATTTATGTGTTTAAGAATCTTTTATGAATCGGTTACTTTTCAACAATCAACATCGTTGACTATCGCGCACAGCGTCAAAAAGGTCAGAAGTATTCAAACAAATGACACAAAACAATATTGATGAACTGTTTGTTGAGGTGGTGCTGGCAAAAGAGTTTTGGAATGGAAAGTTTGAAGACTGGAAGAAAAAAGAAAGAGACGAAGAAGTAAAAATATCTTCAGAGGAAAAATGGAAGCAGCTTTTTAACCACTTCTCAGAAAATAAAATCTCTGTTCCGAACCTTGGGCGTGTTTTAGAGTACCGTACATATTTTGCTTACCAGTTACATCAGCACCTGTGGAAAGGGTCTTTTCTCTAATGAACAATGCCTGGGGGATGACAGAGCATTAATGAGAGGGTCCACTGCAAGAGCATTGATTGTATGTAAAATCAACTTTGGCCTTTGTTGCTATGATTTTATGAAAAGGTCAAGCTTAAGAAAGACATTTTGAAAAAAGTACATTCAAGTCAAAAATATGAGTGGTTTGAAATCAAAGATTAACATTGTTAACTCATTAATTAATAGTGTTTTTTAGTGTGATAAAGAAGTTTTTTGTAATTGTTTTTGTAGTTAGACAAAAAGTTGTAGTTTTTCAAAAAATAATACGACTTAGTAATTGTTCAATTAAACAATTTTATGAAGTATTTTAAATTGTATTTTATTAACACTTCTTTCTAGATGGTAGACCAGAAAAAAATATCATTAAAAATTATATATTTTTATGTAGCAAAAATTCCTTTTTTATTTTTTAAAGGTGTGTAGAAATAACAATTTAGGGTGCCATATTAGAACCTCCCGTCACTTGCGAGACTTAAAAAAAAAGGCTTAAAAATCACCATTTTGCCCAGACGGTAAGGCCATCCCATATTAATGTGTCCCGGTTTCACTCACCAAAAATATGGCAAGCCTATATATAGGTAAATGTCCTCGTGCTTCAACAATGACAACTTAAATCTGAAGCTCTGACAAAGAATGGTTCGAACCTACGTCTGGTCGACACTCTTGTTTAGTATGGAGGTTTTGACTTTGATAGTCAACACCATGAAACGATTAGAGGCCTCTGAAATGTTGACTCATAGACGAATGCTTAAAATACCTTGGACTGATAAGAGTTACTAATAGAGATGTCCTCAGAAGAGCAAATCGTGATCTTCAGCCTCTGTCTACTATTAAGTAACGAAAAACTGTCTATTTGGGTCATGTACTTAGAGGCCAAAAATATCAGTTACTTCGACTAATACTACAAGGCAAAATAGATGGCAGACGAGGGCATGGCAGTAGACAGATGTCCTGGCTTCAGAATATCAAGGAGTGGTCACGGAATCGATCTGTTGAAGAATTGTTCCGGCTTGCGGTGGACAGAGGCACCTTTACCATGATGAACGCCAACGCTCGGGGGACCGAACACAGTACTTGAAGAAGAATTATAATTTATCATATAGTTTTTTTTTATATCAAACATTCATCATCAGACTTACATACATCATTAGTATTTTAATTCTTAATTTGGGCTGAGGAAGACCTCAATGTCAAGTCGAAACATGTACCCATCCTATAATATATATATTTTAATTCAAGTATTGATTGGCATATATTTTAAACTTTAGAATTCATATATCAATGCGGATATCAACAAACATTTTGCTATCAATGAGAAATGTATTTGCATTCTGTGAACTATAACATCACAATTGCTTATCTTGGCCTGCCTCACTCTCTTTAAAATCCTGGAGTTGTTGTGGACATTTAAAATTATTCACTCTACAATTGGTAGGCCCCAAATAAACGTAGTCTTAACCACTAAACCCAAGACATTGCCAGCCGGTAACATTGTGACCTGTTTACCAATCTCATGGACTTCAAAAAATGTTGCTGTCTCTACACTTAAGTTCAGCAGCCACTTGACACCACATACCCACACAAGAGCAATAGCATGCAGTAGCCACTCCTGCCTTTGGTGTGTCTGCTTTGGCTAGCACAAACCCTCAAAAACTTCAACAATGACTCCTTGCTGAAGGTTCAAATCAAATGGCATGCCTTGAATGCTCTCACCCCAAGGGATGCGTGTGCATTCCCTTTGGAAATGTTAGACGATTGTAACTAATTTGAAGGGAATATGTTTTAATGACTAAAGAATTGTCCACCAAGGGATTTAATCTGGATTGGAAAAGAAGAGAATTGATTAAAACATGAATATGGTCACCTCGTGGGAAGCTTGAGGAAGACACACCATGATGGGCTAATTGAAGAAAGAAATTGTAAAATTAGTTTTTCGATGAGTATAGCCTGTCCTTAGTTTGTCATCAGGTCTGTGCATGTTATTTTATTATGTGTGTAAGATTTTTATTGTGTTCACTGTGAAATTGTCAGCAACGTGGTCACTAGTTACAGAAATATCGTGTATTCAATATAGGTTTGTGATGTAGCCTCGTTCTGTGTATAAATTAATCAATTAACCAAAGATTAGATTTTTTCGGATTCGATTATTTCCCATTTATCATTAACCACTCTCCACTTTTGATTGATTTGATGCCTAGATCTTTAGGGTAGCAAACTCTACTTTCCTCTAGTAGCACTCATTCAGCACGTGGTTTCCTTCCCCCTAGGTGTGCCATTGTGGCCACCTCGTATCACGTTGTTAGGTAGAGCATGGTTTGTATGGGTTTTCATGCCTGTCGCCAGAGCTCGTTCCCCCCCCTAATTATAATTTGTCTCTTATACAAATACAGTAACAACTTTATTCAAGGACCACTTGATTTGAACCTAGGTTATACAGGAAGAAATTATTCGATTAATTATATTTGCAGTTATTCATACTTCATATCAAGGGGCTCCTAAGATTTACTCCATAAGTCTACACCATGTAAACATGTGACAATATTTTATTCTCTTACATTTGAAAAAGGGAAAACACTGTATAGCAAAGGAATACCCGATTACTTTATATCTTGCACTCAATTCCCACTATACCATCATTAGAGTTTGTGGCTTAGGGTCGTTTTCACCAACGTCAATTATCTCCTAATTCATCATTAAGGGTTATTTAACTTTGCACGAGCATTTCACCAAACAGAAACACTCGTTAACTTACCACTAACAAGGCATTACGTTAAATGGCCAAATCTGGCCACTCAACTCTCTAAAGCATCTTTAAAGTGCCGGGAAACAGTTGAACTGTGCCTTGCGCATTCCACAATGGCAGTTTGTTTCCGAGTTTCACACGTACTTTCATCCATATGAATATAAAATATGTTTATGACAATGAAATTATAAAAGATCACACACACTACTAAGTTTTAATACCAAGAAAGATGAAAAAGGAAATTAAAAAAAAAAAAAAAAAAAAAAAAAATAATCCGAAGGGGGTTTCGAACTGCTTCCAGCGCTGCATAATTATTTGGGAGTCTGCACCTCTACCGCTTACGCTACGAAGACAACTGGGTAAGAGCGTCCTATTAAGCTATCTATTCACACAACCGCCAGTTCTCCTAAATACTTTGTTCATATCATTTTAAGCTTTTGCCACGAATAAGGTCTTCTGTATTTCCCTTCCTTTATAATTATGGTCCAGAAAATCTCAAGGAAGCATCGCAAAAAACGATCAGTGATAGACGCTTCTTATTCTGTCTGCCATGTTTCTACAAGATGAAACCGAGTCCACGCATGCGCGAGAGCCGTAAATCTTATTTAAGTAATTGCGAACTCGAATGGCCTGGTGAAATGCATCGAAGATAATCATGCATTAAATCTCGTATTTAAGTTAAATGGGAATTAACTAATCGTTAGTGAGGAGTAGGTGAAAACGGCCCTTATATCATTTGTGATAAGGGAAAATTTGTCTAAAACTCACCAAGTCATGTATTTTCATGTTCTACGATCCCTATGAGTGGATTTTAGTGATACATAATTCATAATAAATGCAAAATTGGCTCAAAATGTGACATTCATTTTCAGCAAAATAAATAATATATTTTGACTTCTTACAAAATAAACAAATATTAAAAATAACATTGGCATATACCTTTGAGAGAACAGGAAAATATCTTGAAATGTTTATTTGTAAGCAAAAATTATCTTTCTTTTGGGTGGAGTGACTGGTTTTCTTTTTTCGACACAAAGGATTTCTTTCACGGACAGTGACCAAAATGTAATATTTTTTCTTCAAAATTGACTGAATTCACAATTATGGTGTAAGTTTGCATATTTTTATTATATGCATGATATTATTGAACTAGCAACCCCCCCTGGCTTCACCCGGGAACTGGAGCACCATTAATATAATTTGTGGAGGAATCTGAATTCACAGCAGAATTCTCATTATCGGACCACAAACCATGAACATTTCTTCCCTGTGTCATAGGGACTTTGAGGATGACTCCCTTTGTCTTTGTGAATTCTTTCTTTCTCTCTCTTGTGAAAATCGAGAAATTATTTGTTGCCCTGTTTCATTGTTACGTGATAAGCGTATCTGTGTCGATTTCAATGAACTACGACCTATATCCTTTTTTCGTCTTGGCATGATGGGTTAAAATAAGACTGGACTATTAATTATATTTTCATGGAAATAGCATGTGCAATAAAATTCTTGTCCGACGTAATTTAAGAATGGCGAGGTGCATAAATCCAAATCACCCTTCCATCCAAACCAAAGTTGACTGTGTATTCTGCAAAACGAAAAGTTCACTGAGGAAGAAAAGTCAAGTTGCACTTCCAGGGAAACTCCAAACACAACCACTCTTCTCTGAAGTCTTAACTCGACACAACTCTACAGTGTCTGGGGTGATAGGCTCACTTGCCAGCCAACTAGTTCTTGAACTGTCTCAAAGCTAGTAACTGAATGGAGATTGTTGGAAGTAATGAAAATGTAAAAACTCTTATAGTGGGTGATGTATTGAAGATAGAGATATGCTATCACAGACTTATTTGTAGAACTTTTCATGCTGAACAACTCTTGCACTCATTGTATATAGATATTTTTAACAGTTCGCCCAGCATAAGCTTAAAAAGCGCCAGTCCCCCCCCCGCCTCATCACTGAAATCGTTACTGCTTGGCTTCCTTTGATCATAAATAAATTATTTTCTACAGAAACCTTCCTCGAGATATCCTTTACAGATTGGTGAAAACCGCATCAAAATCCATCCAGTGGTTCTTGAGATTACTCTCAAAAGTTGCAACAAACCAGTTTCAAGACTGAAGACTCAAAAACACATGTATAGATCCTGGTGTCAATATAATTTTGAAGGACACTGTTTTGTTACTGAGAACTACATCTCCATTTTAAACAAAGGAGCATGGTGGCACAGTGGCCAAGCAATTGGCCTCTCACCAAAGTGGACCGGGTTCGATTCTCGGTCAATGCATGTGAGATTTACAAAGTGAAGTGCCATGTCCTGTGGTTCGGATTCCATGTAAAAAGGAGGTCCCGTGACTCATGATCGCACGATTAACGGTCACGTAAAAATAAAAGCTTCCTTCATTTTCAACAAAAGAGAATTTGGAAACTGGTTCAAATAGTTTCAAATGTGTCTCGAGATCATGCAGATTTGTCAAGAGTCTTAGATTGTAAGGGATAATCTCTTATTAAGTTAATAGTCCTACACCATATGTGATGCTCTACAGGAAACCATACCTTAAGTCGCACGACAAAATTTTACGCTACGCCGCAAAGAGCCGAGAAATATAGATTATTAGATTTTAGCACCATTTGATAGCCGGATCTTTGAACTAGATTATGCGAGCATTGGATGTGTCATCATGATACGGTAAAGTCTTCAAAATAACCTAGGAAACAGGTTGTGTAATTTAACAAAGCCATACCTTAAGTCGCAATGGGAATTTAACATTGCGACTTAAGGTATGGTTTATTCAATAACGTTCCTGCACTGTCTTCTTGGGCTAAAATACGAAATAAGCAGCTCGTGCTTCAGAATAATGTGTAGTTACAATAATTTATTATAGAATTCATGTACTGGGCTGCATATTTTGTAAATGGTAATTTTAATGTGTGTGGACCGCCAGCGCAGGAACCTGGTCAGGGAATTCCCGGTGTCTTTCTAGCTTGTCTGATGTTACGCACTAAAGATGGCGGAGATATGGATAATGCAGATAATCTCCCTCCAAACCTACCTCAGAAGTTGGAAGTAATAGGTACGACAACATTCGAGAGTACTGCTTCCTGATCTTTTTGCACTTCTTAACACAGAACATTAAATAAATGATATTAATAAAACAATAGTTGTAAAAACAAAATTTTGAAATGTATAGCTCTTTGGCAAAATTTGAAAAATATAAATAATCACGGCAAAGAGGGTGTTACGCCCTTTAACTTTAATCCTTACACTACTTTGTACAATTATTGGTTCACGAATTATTTTCAAAATTTAGTTATGCCCTTTGGCAAAATCTAAAAGAATTATTATCATTAATATTTTTAACATTATGACAAGATACTATTATTGTTTCCTGATAATTGTTTGCAGTTCTTAAGACAGAGCATCAGTGTAGGCCTACTTGAGCCTTGCAAGACTAAAATTTTACTGTTTCACTTTCATTATCTTGAACATTTTTACATATTTACAATACTTTCTAGAGAATAAAACTTTATTTTAATACACAATGCTGATCTTCCTTCATCCAGTGAAACAGCCAGACTTTCTTAACTTTTAATATATTGTCCGAGCACTATACTAAATTTTCAAATCGATTTTTTCAACATTCAATGAATTCTGTTCTATAAATTCAATCTTTACATTAAGGCAAATGATGGAGAAAAGATGGGAATTTGGAAAAGACATGGTGATGACATTTATTGATATTGAGAAAGCATATGACAGTGTGCCTAGACAGGTGGTTTGGGATGTATTAAGAAAAAGAAGAGTTATTAGAGCAGAAGTCCAAATGTTAAAAGCTATGTACAAAAATTGTGTCAGTAGCGTGAAGACCAGTATAGGAGAAACAGAATGGTTTAAAGTGGAAACGGGTCTCCGACAGGGAAGTGTATTGTCCCCATTACTATTCATCATAGTCATGGATGAAATCCACAAGAATGTTAAACAGAGATTGGGACAAGAAGCAACAAAGGCCACGCTGTTTGCAGATGATATAGTTAAATGGGGTGAGGATGAAAAGGATGTACAAAAACAACTAGATGTATGGAACCAAGAGATAGAGAAATTTGGGATGAAAGTAAGCACGGAGAAGAGCAAGATAATGGTAATGTCAAGAGGAAGGAAGAATGGAAGAGGAAAGATAGAATTGAATGGCAAAATTCTAGAAGTCGTTAAAAGTTTCAAGTATTTGGGAAGTGTGATCGCAGAAGATGGAAAGATAACGAAGGAAATTGGAAAGAGAATACAACAAGCGAAAAGTTTTTACCAGAGTGTAAGGGGTATTGTGTGGAACCGAGATGTCCCAAAGAAATGCAAAAAAGTATTATATTCAACCTACTACGGACCCATACTAACACACGCAGCTGGAGCGTGGACTACTACAAAAAGAGAGGAGAGTAGAATACAAGCCGCAGAGATGAAATTCCTAAGAGGTATAGAGGGCAAGACCAGAAGAGATAGAGTGAGAAATGAAGAGATTAGAGAAAGGACAGGAATATTGAAGCTACAGGACAGGATAGAAACAACAAAGTTAAAGTGGTATGGACATATGATGAGAATGGGAGAGGAGAGAGTACCAAAGAAAACTTTCTGTGAAAAGATGACAGGGAAGAGACCACGAGGAAGGCCCCGGAAGAGATGGGCAGATACAGTGTGGGAGTGTGTAGAAAAGAAGGGAGGAAAACCCGAAGATGTACTAAAATCAGGAGAGGAGTGGTGGAGAGACAGGCAACGATGGAGGTCCTTAATTCACAACCCGACCCAGGAAGCTGGAAACGGGAAATGAAGATGATGATGAAATTCAAGGTTTCATAAAATAACCAGTTTTTAAGATAAATACTTCTAGTTTTCACGAAAATGATCGCAAATTTACCTACTATCAAAATATAAAATAAACCAAAAATGAGATTTTCCAACTTAAGGAATGGTTTCCTGGAGAACGTCATATATTAATAATTCTACTGTATCTAAAATACAAGTTTTCCCAGGCGAACTTGCATTATGGACATTTGCAGCACAGAGTTTTGCATCGAACAATCTTAATTCAGTTTTGCATACCTGGGGTGGGGGGAATTTGAATGATTGAGAAAAAGAAGGCAATTTTGAAGGGGGATGGAAAATTGGAGGGGAAGTAAAGCCAGCCCAAGCCATCGATTTATGGCATGTAAAGAATCTACAAGTACAATTGGTAGTGTGTAGCCAAATTTGCAGATTATATTTGGCATTGATTAGGAACGCTCTATCTAGATCCAACGTTCGCCGCTAGGTGTCAGCGACATCTGGTAGCCAAGATAGAACTACAGTACTTGAAATTGAACTTGCTGGGAGCCTTCAAAAGCAAGTTTGTAGTTTAACGTGACCGTTAATCTCGAGATCATGAGCCACGGGACCACCTTTTTACGTGGAATCTGAATCACAGGACATGGCATTTCACTTCGAAAATCTCACATGCATTGACCGGGAATCGAACCCGGACCGCCTTGGTGAGAGGCACACAGCTAGACCGCTGAGCCACCACGCCCCCCGGGAGCCTTCAGGCGTTCAATTAAAATATCTTGATATGGCCATTGGCTGCAATTGACATATAAAAAAAAAGGTTAATAGGACTAAGATCGGAAACTGCATAAGTTAGCAAGTGGCAAGTTACTAAATTGAGTTAACTACTCAACATTTCCAGTTAAGTTTTATGAAGAAGTCGAAACCAATAGTCTGCAATAGTTAAAACAAAAAATATTAAATTGACTTCACAAAACATCAAGGTATTTGTCACATAGAACGTGTGTGTTTGAATCGTTATTAAGTGTATTTCAAATTCCATTGGTGGTGCGTCAGGCTGTGGGGAATGTACTTGTCCCTTCTGTGCGTTTGTCCCCACCATTTATTCATTTTATCTCTCCCTCCATCTGCACCAACTGTTCTGTACTTGCCTTTTGTGTTTCTATACTTTTCTTTTGGTCAGCATATTATCTTAGTATAAAGTATATAAATAAATTCACATATTATTCACCATCTTAAGTATGATGGTGATGATAAATGATTTTCTAAGTAAAATAATGAAATACTGAGGTCATCTGCTCATCAATATGCAAGAGATTAGGACAACAGAGGGTATCACCAGCAAACTACATGCATTTAACCAGAAATATTATTTTCTATTGCATTCAGCTGTTTTATATTTCCTAATTAACTCCAATAAATGAAGCGTATGGCAGCAGGGCGATGTACTCTCTAAATGAATCGCACAAAAGGAAAGTAACATG
The DNA here is from genome assembly GCA_946902985.2 of Meconema thalassinum. Lineage (NCBI taxonomy): Eukaryota > Metazoa > Arthropoda > Insecta > Orthoptera > Tettigoniidae > Meconema > Meconema thalassinum. Next base: position 1,988,480,750 of record OX336388.2, read on the forward strand.
ACTAAAATTTGGTTAACTTATTAATAACTTACACTCTTGGCGATAGTGTGACATGAATGAGATAATACTTTCAATTTATAGCAGCAATCACTCACTCACTGGGAAAATGGCTCTGGTTTGGAAAACTCCCTGGAAGAAGGTTGAAGTCTCCATCTACATATGTCTCTTCATCAAAATATAATGGTTCTTCACCACTTTCAGATCCTTTCTGGTTGTTACGCCACAATGCACATCATTTTCTTGATCCCAACCACTTCTGCGTTTAGCATACCTCTCTTCATCCCGTTCCTCACATAATTTCTGGCAACTCAATTCACATCTCTCCATTCACGTTAGTTTTCTGTGACTGTCACACCAGTCCAAATCTAAATTCCTTCTCAGATAATCTTCCTCAATATTCAATGATCAACTCGGGCAATCGCAAACACAACCCTAAGTTTTCCTGATGATTTGTTGACATTTTGAATCTTTTCTACTTTTTCTAAAATGTCCTTCCTTCTTCTTACCAAATGTTCTCTGGGAATCACAACTCTCAATACTTGTCTTTCTACTTGGACAAACCAAATCACAATACAGTGCACTCCCGATAATTCGTTTTGCAGTTAATTCGCGGGTCTCCAAGAGTATTCTTTTTAAATAGAAATTCTCACATCAACTAATCACCACCCTAAGTCAAGCAATCTCGCTGTTGTTTAAAAGAATTTTGATGCGACGCACTGCGTAAAGACGGACTCATTGAGATTCGAGAAGACTGAACTCCGTTCTCTGCGATGTCGCAGTAGGCCTACTTGCGCAATCTTTGAAACATACGAGCATGTTGGCGCGAGTGGTATAGCACAGATTTCCTTTATCTTCGAATCTCAAACAATACAAGAGGAATGCACTTTCACTCGGAACCAACCCCCCCCCCCCTTTCCCAACAGCCACACTCCAAGGTCGCTGATCCGCGAATTGTGAAGGGTGGATGCGCGGACAGCGTATTGTCAACAGCGATTACTGCGTAATGGCGCAAATTTGCGCGACACCGTGAGCGTGTTTGTTGGATGCTCTTTATGCAGTCAACAAGTCATGAGAGAAAAATACCGCCACTACGCTCGTACAAAAGCAAGCGCTTGCCAAATTCTGTGACGACGATATTTCGAACGGGCAAACTAGACGTCGATAAAGACGATTATGATTTAAGACAAGAAAACAAAGAAGAAATAACACGGAATTTGACTGTTGGTGAGGAATACGGAGATCCAGTTGATATCAAGTGCGGGAGTGATGCAACGGAACTCCCGAAAGTTTCCCACAGTCAAGCTAGTGTCTCTAGTCACACTTATCTCTTAATAGAAAAACTAGATGAATTTTCGTTCTCATATAATGTTTTCTTCAGAAGTGTGTAATCGAAAATTAGAATAAACGATCTATGAAACAAAACGTGACGACTGTTTTTTGTTGTTTTAAATTTAATGTAGGCATAATCCACATAGGCCTACCTCTAGCCTAGCATGTCTTATAAGACACTACCTAGTACAATCAAGTGTTATAATTATTATTTTGCGTGTTCAAGCCTATTTCAATATTTTAAACAATAGTTTTGTTTTTACTAGGCTTAACAAAAATTATTGCAGATAATTTGCGGTTTTCGGTAATTCGCGGAAGTTCGTGCATTAATTACCGCGAATTAACGAGAGTGCACTGTACTTAATATTCTTCTGCTTCTTTTCTTCAGGGGCTGATGACCACATAGTTCCACCCCTTGAAACAACAACTAACTATTCTCCTGTGACTACATCTTCCAAAGCCTTCTTCTATTTCTATTGTTGGTTAGTGTCAAGGAAGGTAGTCAACTTAACTTTTCACTCACCGGATGACATGTTCGTTTGTGAACTTTGTGGAACTAGTGTCACAGGTATCATCTGCTCCATTGTTCCAAAAGAAGAAGATCCATTGTGAACTATAGTGAGGAAAATTAATGTGTATCCTTTCATACTGGCAATTGGCTGCAATACATAAATTATTATAAAATGTTTAGGCTTGCTAACAAGGAGGCCATTTTGTAGCATCATGTTCCCACTTTACACACCACGGTGATAACAGATGCCTACGAAATTAAAAGTTGATACCCACATCCAAAATAAAATAGTGACTTTGTCAGGTATTGTAGGAGTAACCCTTAGAATTATTTAGTGTCTAGTCATTCAATTGTGTTTTCTATAAAATAAAGCCAATTACTAGCAACATTCATTTTCAGAGGATAAAAGAATGATATTATCCAAAGAAACATTTTAATCTAACCAAAGCTTCCTCCCTATGTAAGGATGTAACAGTCAGCAGCACAAGTAGCCTTCATTTTCAATCATAATACACATCAAAATTAATGCCTTGCGATCGGTCAACACAAATGTACCCAATTGTAATGGATGTTTCCCTTAAATAAATAAGCAGTGTGTTGCCATCTCTTGGTTTCTACAAGTTCCTGGTCACTATTCTCATACATTGCATCTCTATTTACTGCCAATTTATTTATCACATGCATTTTCTATTCTTTACTTTTTTTCAGGTTTAGGGAAACACCTATTACAATTAGGTACATTCGTGTTGACCGACTGTAAAGCATTAATTTCGATTACTAAGGTAACACTGAAAAATGGCTTCCAACTCAATGATAATCATATGCAATGAAGAGAAATGACAAGGCCACTTATTAATCTTACAGTTTAAGTACAATGTAGTTACCCTGTTTCAGTGCTCACACTGAAAACAAATTGGAAACACAATAAAAATACTGCACGCCTTACTTCCCCCCACTTCAATTATAGCAAAAAGTATATTGGAAAAAAAAAAAAGGTCGCTTGTGTATAGGGAATATACATAGGAAAGCTGTTCAGTCGACCCAACGCTTAATTCAGATCAATTAATTGATCGAGCAAATAAAAACCAACATTACTTTTAACAATAAAAATATTCTTGAACACACTCTTAAAGCATACTCAATTTTTTTTTAACATTTTATAGACAGCAGTCTACTGGTGTAGACAACCAATCAAATCATAAACAAGCTTTCCTATAAGAGTATGACTATACTAACCAAGCTTATTCTCTTTTAATGCCAAAAGACTAAATGTGACGATTGTGTAGATTAATAGCAACCAAATACTGTATACAGATTGCATTGTATGCATTACTTTCCACAAATATACAAATCAATGGATCAGTGCACAAACATTGCATGCCAACCTACAGCCTGATATAAGTTAATACAGTTCATTAAAGCCTCCGAGTGTCTCGAGCTGATGCACAAGCAAACGACCAACATGCTTATTTCCAGGATACATAGGTTATGATTAGACTTATGAACACTGGTGCACATTTATTGTACATCAGGTGTAAATACCGGTAAACATGATAAAAACCATGGTATAGCTTTCTTTGGTTCCATTTTGACTTGAAGTAAAATTTAAAATTCATATAGAATATTTTTAAGCTGATCAACCTGGTCAACAGATTAAAAATGTACATATTTACAATTACATATTAAAAATAGAGTACGTTTTAAACGATGGCAAATTATTCATCCGCTCTTATACACCCACTTCAATTATTCCATATTTAGTTTTATATATGCACTTGAAAACACACCTTAAAAATTACACTTATACTACAATTACTATGAAGTATTGAAAAAATTTAACTTTCCAAGAGAGTTAGTTATTGGAGTTTTAAGGGGTGGAACAGCTAGGTCATCTGCCCCCCACTTTCCAAGAGAGTTCGCTATTTTCTTCTACAGATAATTATTTTTTTGTATGACAAAATTCTGTGTAGTGTACCAAATACAATAATAATAATAATAATAAAAGAAAAACTGCCTCAAGAAGAAGAACTATGAATGTTAAAGTTTCAAAATTTTATAATATTGAAATGTTATTTTAAAATTGTGTGTATGAAACTAAATAAGGAGAAATGTTTAAATCACTACAAATTACATGGGTGTACAGAGCTTATGAATAACTTGTCATAGTTTGAAAAATGTAGTCTACTTGCCATAATGTAATTAAGGAAATAAAAGCCATGAAGCAAGAAAGTTGAAACCAATTTCTATGTAACATACAATATCTTCAAGTTCTCAAACATCAATACAGTGAAACCTCGACTCATTGTTTTCAATGGAATTCCTAGATAAAAACGATGAATATGGAGGAGGAGTAAAAGAAAGAAAGAAAGAAAGGAAGAAAGGAAAAAAAAAACCCCTTCTTCCTCTTTCAGGTCAGGAGTTTGATCATACCATATTTATTCGGCTATAGGACCTCCCCCTTTTTTTTCTAATCTTTTAGTTCCGAAATTTGCGAACTTCGCAAATATCCATTATTTAGGGAAAGGGAGAGGATAAAAATAAGTCATTTTATTTTGATACTACATAGTGCGATACATTTAATCAAAATAAACAAAGTTTAGATCTTTAATCAGCCCATTATGAGACTACCATAACCTCACTTATCCACCGCTATTCCCGGCTACCCCCCAAAGACTTTCACTACTATCCCTCGCCAAGCAAAAATCTTAGTATCAAAGAAATAGAATGGAATGGACAAAGTATCAGACATGGAAATGCAAACTTTATTTTTATTTGAACACAGGGAGGGAGAATGCATCTATTAAAGAATGGCTGACGATGCTGAAAGATCACATCTCACTGACATTTGTAAACACAACCGAGTACGTATTATTGACATATTTCATATTAATATACCAATAACGTGTCACACAAACGCTGGCGGTTTTTGCAACAAATGAAATGTGTTTAAAATAAAACTAAGAAGATTGTCGTAAACACAATCTAATTGCAATATAAAGAATACTAAACAGAAGAATGCAGGCAAGATATGAAACCATAACTTTCATTGGCAGATGGCGCTTCTACTCGGCCAATAGTGTGGCATCTTCTATTGGATATCGGGTTAAGCCTATTGGCAACACAATTCGATATCCCGCCCAATCGCGTATGTGGTACATGTAAGCAAAATGGCGGTCATATAGTCTGAATAACAAACTAATATAACAAGAAAAATATTTTTGTCATAAAAGATAATGAATTTCAGTTTTAATTATAATTTTCTTTAGGGAATTCATCAATTTCCAAGAATGTTGTATTGTGACTCGCAATAATTAAGGAGGGGTACTATAAGAGATTTCCAATAATTTAGTATTTTGGCTCTCGAAAATTAAGGGAGGGTACTACAGGCGAGGGGGTCCTATAGCCGAGTAAATACACTGGACAAATATTGGGCCACTTGACTTGCATTTGACCTGGCAAATGTAAAGTCCTGCTGAGATACATTGTAATGGACAGGCTGAACGCACATCTCAGTTTGCACTTCACCACACTCGCAGGAGGTACGGTATCATCTAATGAAGAATAGAAAAGCCAACTTCGGTCTTTGATAGATAGATAGAGCAACTTTTAACACAGTCCAGCTGTTAGCTCTTCAATTGGATCCATCCAATTCCAAAGATGAGATAGTAAAGCCTTCCTTAAATATTCAATCCTTTTCAGAAATTTCACACCTCAGATTCAATATAAAATGGTATATTTCTGATGCATATTATGAATTCAATTAATACATCAATCTATTATTCAAGAGATCACCTCCAATTCTCAACCCTAGTGTCAACTGGAACAAGTTGAGAACAAGAGTGATTGTGACCAGTAAGAATGAGCTTGCTCTCGAGTGAATATAAGCATGAAAATGAATCGAGTCAACTGCTTAGATACATAGCTGTGAAACTCATCGCCAAGGTCTGTATTAACGTCTTAAATATTTAGAAACATGTTTTTGTTCCACATATCAATACAATTTATTTTAGTATGTGTTTCGGACAAAATTTGTGACCTTCCTCAGCTGATATTATTTTAGACTTTGGGTAGCCAAGTAAACCATCAGCTGAGGAGGGTCACACAATTTGACCGACATGTATACTAAATGAAATTGGTTTAGAATTATTGTATTGATAAGTGGAACAAAAACAAAAAGTTTATGAGCGTTTAGATTTCGACCAGTCTTTGGCAATATCACAACGCATCATTTGAAGCAAGAAGCTGGATTCAAGTAACTTGTGTCTCGAATCAGAGACTTAGCACAATTGGTTTCATGTATGAGCCATTTATTTTGCTTCATGCATTCAGGTAATTTAAAATCCAGCAATTCTTCTAGGATTTTGCCATGTGGGGTTTTGACTAGGTGCATCATGTCAGGCTCATCAGCGGGCTCTTGGCAGTCGTGCCTGGACTGCCTCTGGGATAGCGGACCATTAATCTAAAAGATGTTTAAGTATTCCACACTTTTGCAGTTGCAATAAATATTTAAGAACTTCTATAAATTGCCAAACACTAATATTGCACTGCAGAAAACGAAACTAACTTTGAAAGACATCTGCTTGTGCAATTCGCACTGTATGTGCAAGCATGGTGTAAGCTACTTAATCCATGTGGGTTAACACATAGGTGCCAGGTCCCAAGAAATCTCATAGTACGCTAGCGAACCGTTGGTGATGGGCTCCGAGACATCTCGGGTTTTCTTCAAGAGATCATTATCGGTAAACCTGTGGCATCACTTGATCATGTATTGAATTATTTGGATCTACCACATTGAGTAGAACATTTGTAGATGCATATGTGCCACTTTTAGTTTATTCACGGTCTTCTTTCATTCTTTGATTTACTTTCAGAACATAGACTTCCTTTCAGCTGGTTCAGTCAATGACAAGATGGGAGGGCTTACATAATAAGATTTTAGAAGAATTATGGTTCGAGTGGACCAATTTATAGTGACTTAGTGGAAACTAAACACGAGAGTGATATTCAGGCCCCTAGGTGCCGTAATATAACTAACGCACATACCGAACTTTGATTGTTGACCAATTTAAAATCAAATATACTGCATCTGCTCTTTCTATAAGCTGCCACTGCACATTGTGTCATGTTCCAAATACATCACACTCTAGAGCACTACTCATACCAACTTCAAAGATAAAATCTGGGTTATTTCAACAATTGAGTACCTCCGTGAAGAAGGTTGGATGTTACACTTGAATTGTATGTAACATCCAACCTTCTTCCACATAGGTACTTAATGTTTCAATAATCTAGTGCACTAAAATATTCTCAGCAGAAAAATGTCTGGTCCACAGGGGATGTCTAGGTATCCAGTCAACCATGTGTTAAAAAGAATCATGATTGTGTCAAGTAAGGAGGGATGTGCTATAAGGTGAATCAAACAACAATGAATCAAGTTGATTGCCGAGTGCTTGTATTTCGACCAGTCGTCAGCAATACCACAACGCATTGTATGAAGCAGTAAGATAGATTCAAAAAGGCAAACTTGTACCTTAGTTCAGAAATTCGGCATAGTCAATCGTGCCATGCATTGGCTGTGTCTTTGAATACAACGGATGGCCAGGGTAGCGCCAAAGGCGAACAGCCGAGCCTTGGCGAGAGTGTTTACAATGGATGGACATTGCTGGCGTACTTTGTAAGCTTGACACACTAACAGAAAAGATAACCTACAAATTTGGTTACACACTACCAATTGTAATTGTAGGTTCTTTTACATGCCATAAACCTAAGGCATGGAAACGCCGGCATTACTTGCCCTCCAATTTTTCACCCCCCTTCAAAATTGCCCTCAGAAAAGATAGTCTGGAAACAGCAGTTTGCTTAATTATTCACTCAATAAGCAAGTGGTGGTTGAAGAAAGCATGAATTTCTGACTTATGCCTATGCTTGCGATGGAAGTTAACTGCTGCTGTATACATACTGATTCTACAGAGAAAAACCATAATTCCACAAAAGCTGCTTTTGGTAAACATTTTCAGTTAGTATTAAGCACTTTTTGATTTGATATTTCCGAGAAGGCAGTAAGGCAGAATGCAATAGAAGTAAAGAGAAAAATCATTATGCACACATTTCTCAGCAACACTATACATAAAGTACAATATGAATATGAAATCAGTTTACCTTGCCTAGATATTCATTCCACCAGTACCCAAACAAGAGACATGTTTGGACAAGGATAAGCAAGAAGCATCCTTAGTAAAGGATGCTCCATAAATATTGCACACTGTGCAGAGATTCTTTAGTGTGAAATTTTAATACACCTTTTCCTGAAAACGATCGATACGGGATCAAGGTTTGAACAATGGAAATGGGAAAAACGATTCTTTCATGAACAATAGACAAGAGGTTTCACTGTTTTTCAAATTTCCATCAAACTATATTGGAAATATCTGTTATCTTATTTGAAGATCGTGGAAATGTTATCTTTACCGTTTCACCTACAATTGAATTGAGTTGCTGGATTAAAAAAAAAGCAATGTGGGCATACAACACGAGTGCACTAAGCCTTTATAATGTGTACCACTCTCCCCTGCAATAAAGAGAAATCAATCTACTGTCATATGAGACCTACCAAAATGGATGTAGCCAAATTCTGGATAAATGCAGTTTCATATATACCTAGACAAAAAAAAAAATATAGAATTTTAAAATGCAAATCTTCTACCCCATCCATCCATAAAAATCCGAAGAAAATTTCCTACATAATTGCATAGAGAAATCTCATACATATCATGGATAACTGCTCTCTTTTCTCACATTATCAAATAACATTTTGTAAATACAATTTGAATTGTTCATCATATTCGTTGCTTACTTAAATGTTACACCATAATTGTATCGCTACAGTTTATGCAAGTAACAGCACCATTCTTAAATTCTTGAGGTCATTAGAAGAGTCATAGTACAAGCATACATAATTATAAACTACTTGCCAAAGCTTAAGGGCCTCTATAATTGTTAGGGACTATGTCCTCCTTGCAGCACAATTTATTGCTGCCGACAATAGAACGAGTTTACACCCAAAAGCCAAAACTGGGTGGGCAGGAGCAGAGAGAATAGAAGGCAATTGAATTTTGGCAAGAAGAATATACAGTATGGTTGTGAGAAGTCCATGCCCCATGTATTATTTGTATTTAACAAGGAATCAAATGCACAAAGTAAAATAGCAGTACTCTCACTCATCTGGGCTGTCATTATCACAATCATAAAATAAAAATTACACTTTTTGAACCTCACATCTTGCTTTAATAAATTTAAAATATAAAATTGGTCATTGCATCACAATTTCGTTACTTTTGTTTGCTTTTGCCACAGTTTACTTGAAATGCAATCACAGGCCATGAACAAAAATTCATTTGCGAGAAATAAGAGACCCTGATCAGCAGACTGTTCGTTGATGTATGTTTGGCCGCCACACAAAAATGCTCATCCCTCCAGACATAAGCGTACTGCAGCTGTGATAAATAATAAAAGAGTAATACATTTCTAATAATTCCGAACTGCTGCAGTGCATTAAATAATTGGTATTTAATACCATTACATTCCCAATCTATGCCCCCCCCCCCCAGAAAAAAAATTTCAAGTTATATTTAAAGATCCATCAATAGCAGTTTCCAATATACCAATTGCAGCATAATTTCATTCTCAAAAGCATGCAAGTACCCATTTTACCATGAACAAATACTACTGCAGATTTCTGCCAAGTGGCAGATATCCTGCTGCCACGTGTTCAGGATCTCTTATCAAATAAATGAAGTATGTTCACAATGCTTAATATCTTTAATTAGCATGACATAAAAATATATTTATATATGTATAATTATATATATATCTTTATAAAATTTTTATTCATGGCAGCTCTTTCTCACTCGTCACTGGTATCAATACTGTATATCTGAACATACATAATAGAAAATTGCTACTGTCCACAGGAAGTAATTTTTACATTATTATATGTACATGTAAAGAAATTATGGAATTCCAGCAATGCCATTACAAAATATTGCTATAGTACAACTTTTACAATGCAGCAACACATTGGTTCATATTGCTTCAATCACATTTCAATCAATTGAAATGCAGTTATTTTTTTAAAACCATTCTATAATGGTCAGTTAACTTTGTACATTTGCCAAGAAAATATTTTGTCTTTCATATAAAAGTGCACATGGTCACTATGTAACTGCACTCTTGAGTATCATGCATATACAAGGATGGCCCAAGATGGCCACACTTCAGCATCACGAGCAGGCCACCTCCTGTTTTGTTGCCTTTTCCACTGAAAAATTTCAAAACAAAATCAGTCTTAAAACAACAAATCTAGAAATATGAATACACTGAGCAAAATAAATAAGTAACAATCATGCAATTCTGTGCAACCTCAATCTACCGTTCCCAGAAATAACCTGCATGTTGCCTGGGTTTATTCTTTACATTTTACAATCCCAATAGTATTTATTCCCATTACACATAATAGAACATTTAGGGCCAATTTCATCAACCTTCGTTAAAATTGAATCCATCATTTGAAAAAGGACACGAGTCCATTACAAGTAACTTTTCCTGCATTCAAAACTAACTGAAACTGTAAAGGGTTGATTAGGCATTACGTCACACAAACATATTACTATTTAAACAATTAATATAACTCCAATGGTCAAAATATATCGTGAACTTGTCATGTTTTTCAAATGATCTATTATTTTTAAATGATATTATCAAGCAGCTTGATTAAATAATCATAAATAAGCTTATAAATCAGAACAATTTATTAAGTCGCCTCCGTTGTGTAGTGGTCAGCGTGCTTAGCTGCCACCCCGGAGGACCGCGGTTCGATTCCCGGCTCTGCCACGCAATTTGAAAAGTGGTACGAGGACTGTAACGGGGTCTTCTCAGCCTCGTGTGGTCCAAATGAGTCGAGGGGGTTCAATTCCCACCTCAGCCATCCTTGAAGTGGTATTCCATGGTTTCGTCTCCGGGCAAATGCCGAGATGGTACCTTCCATTAGGCCACGGCGACCTCCTTCCCTCTTCCTTGTCTATCCCTCCCATTCTTCCCATCCCGTCCCTGTTCGCTTTGCAGGCGAGGCCACCTGGGCGAGGCGCTAGTCCAGCCTCCCCGGTTGTATCCCCCGACCCGATGGCTATGTCAAGGGCACTACCCGTAGAGGCGATAAAGGTGGGATCTTCGCTGAGTCCGTGGGGAAAGCCTTCCTGGAGGGTAAACTGACTACGAACGAAACAATTTATTTAGTTTTAAATACCATATAAGCTTATTATGCAAGTATATTAAACGGTTTTCTGATTTTCATTCATCGATTTCTTCTTCGCCCTCGGTGGATGTCCATATCAATATTTTATCATAGAGACCCAAACAGTCGCAACAGTCATTTTTCTGATGTCTTCTACTTTCTTTCTATTTATGGTACGTGATCAAGAGGGTGTACTGCAATCAAGTTCATTCTGGGATTTGGAATCCTGATTTTATTTATCTTGTATTCGTCAGGATTACGAACAACTCTCTTTATTTTGTTTGGTGAAGGCAATGTATCCTGCTTATCCAAACGCTCCACCTTTACTGGCCAAAGGAGATTTGTTTATGAATAGAAAAAGATGAAAATGAACACTTAAATGAAAACTACAAAGCACTACCTCCTGCCATTGGAAGAAGGTTACTAGTCCATGTTCACTAATGGAATTTTAACTTTTTTCAAATGAAACATAATTTTATATGCCAAAATTAAGCTTTTACACTAATGCGAATTGTCTCCTTTTTACACAGAATGATGCGGATTGAAAATGTCCTTATCTCATTTCTGTAAAAAAATGTGACTTCTCTCCTTTTGCAAATGATGGATTCAATTTTAACGACACGTTAAAGTAATTTAATGGAAATGTTAGGGAAATGGTGTTCCATCAATCAACATTACTGCAAACAAATCTTTAACCTATCCGTTATTTTAACATCCCATTCTTGCTCCAAATAAATAAAACTATAAATGTAAAGATGGAAGATAGAAGTTTTGTAAATACACAAATTCAAAGAGGTTTTTACATTTTATTTTTTTACATAGTTAACGCCCACATTGGAGCACTTAAATCAGTCCAATAGTGTTAGAGATTCGGCTTTTCAGCTTCTTCTTCTTCTTCTTCGGCTCCTCCCCTCCCCCCCCCCCTCCCCCCCCAAAAAACACACCTCTATACTTTTTTTAAAATACAAAGAAGCCTTTTTATTGTACATTTTGTACAGAAATACAATAATACACTATAACACTTTTATACTGTCCTTTTCCATGAAGGTTTGATAAACGGTTATTGAAATACTAAGCCAACATCTTAGACTTTTCATAAACCATCACCTACTGAACAGTTATTTTGAAAGGCATTTCAGAACACAAGGTCTTAAGTGCACTGGACTTCAAATCCTTTGCTTCCCAATCCAAATTTAAGATCATATCCAATAGAGCAGGTGCTACTTGGTTGCATCCTTTTGGTCCTTCTGTTTCAAACCAAGTATAAAAAGCTATCCTTTGTCTGAGATTGGGAATGCATAATAATGCACAAATTGTAAAGCCAAACCTGTCTTGAATAGAAAACTCAATCCACAGAGAGTTTTGGTATTGGCTGATTTTGTTGTATAGAGAAGTTAAATTCTTCTATTAACTTCGACTAAAATAAATACACTAAATTAAGCAAACTCTTGGTGTATGTAAGTTCACACATGCCAGTGTACGTCGTTAAATTAATAACAACATTATTAAAAATTATTTTTAAAATTACGAAACTGAAAACTCACTGGCAGTCGCTGGCAATTACAGCTTTAGATTTTATTTCATCTCCAAGTTCAGTGTCATAATCATCTTCCATCATCACGCAAGATTAAAGGTTTCCAGTTCGTAAATTTTAAAATAAATTTTAATAATTTTATTATTAATTTAACGACGCACACTGACATGTGAGAACGTGCATACACCAAGAGTTTGCTGAACCGGCTGAAGATGGTTCGATAGAAGAGCTGAAACATGTCCCGGAAGAGGTAAGTTGCCACAAAACAAAGTAAATTGTATTGAAGAGTGGACACATCTTGCCATATATAAACAAGTTTGCTGAACGTGTTATCTTTCACGTTTTTTTCTATAATACTATTCTAAAAAAAATACATAATTATATTTAAAAAAATGTTCACAATCACCCTGTGGGACGATTTCGTGATCAAATGTGCAACATTGCAAGGAGGCGCGCGGCGTGTAGTCCATCTCAACGAGAGTGCTGAGTTGCTGTGTTGCGTCGTTTCAGTGTTGACTGGCGGCATGGGGTCATTATTAACGAGAGCATCGAGTTAAAAAAAAGGAAGGAAGCTTGCAGTTTAACGTGACCGTTAATCTCTAGATCATGAGCCACGGGACCTCCTTTTTACGTGGATTCCGAACCACAGGACATGGCATTTCACTTCGAAAATCTCACAAGCATTGACTGGGAATCGAACCCGGACCGCCTTGGTGAGAGGCATTCAGCTAGACCGCTGAGCCACCACACCCCCTAAGCATTGAGTTAACTAGCTGTGTTTTATTGTTTCTAAAAACATTATGGAGGAAAGAAAGTATGATCAAAATGCTTCCAATAACAAAAAGCAAAGGAAATCAATAACACTTAAAGAAAAGCTGTAAGTTATAAAGCGATATGAACGCAATGTTAAAGGGACAGGAATTTCGCCTGATCCTGTCCCTTTAATATTTGACTTTTAATCAATACGGAACCATGATTGATTGTACGAATATGAACGCAATGAGCGCAGTGTGGTTATTGTCAGAGATACAGGAATCACGGAATCAACTCTGAGAACCATAAGAAGTTGAGCAGAAAAAATTGAAGAAAGCTGAAAAAGTGTGACTAGAACATTTGTCAATACGATAAAAGAGCACCCCGGCTTTAAAGTCTCCAAAGATCGCCTCACTTTGTTGTTTGGAGGAAATGTGTCTCGAGACCATAATATCAAACCCCTGTTGTTTTATCATTCCGAAAACCCACGAGCATACAATTGCATTTCATTAACACTCATAGGCTTTTTATTTTCCCCTTGAAATAGTCCACATCACCTATCCAACCCACATTACAATACATTCACTTTACGAGATGATTACTCAGAACGAATTCAACGCGTAAATTGAGGGATACCTGTACTTAGATAAAGAGCAAGAAGGAAGACAAGCCACTTCCTCTTTTTAGCCTATTTTCATTTTATGGAGGAAACAAAAAATAAAACAAAAAAATAGGCTTATGAGATCACCTTTTATCCGTGTGTGTGTATGTGTGTGCCCCCCTTCTCCTAATAACATCTAAACGGCTGGAGCGATTTCAATGAAACTCGGTAAGGTCATAGTACAATTTCTCAACAATCCAACATGGAGGCTGTGCGATATATTTCACCGGCATTCCATATCTCCGAAACTATTACTGAAATCACCCTGAAATTTTGTACGGTTTGTACTAGAAGTTCACCTATGGGACTTTCAAAAACCTTTAACTACAAAACGAAGAAGGCGGCGAAGCGAAGTTGAAACTTTTAAATAGACTTTTCTTGCGACGTAACCATCCAAATGCAATGAAACTTGGTACAGCAAATGTTTGGAATGCACTGGAATCTAATTTAGTCCAATTGTCTACCTAACCTAAAGATGGCGGCTGTGCGAAATATTTCACCGGCATTCTATATCTACGAAACTATTACTGATATCACCCTGAAATTGTGAACGGTGAAAAAGGGTAATACTAGAAGGTCATCTATGAGACTTTCAAAAACCTGTAAAATAGAAAACGAACTTGGCAGCCAAGCGAAGGTGAAACATTTTAATAGACTTTTCTAGCGATTGAGCGCAATGAAATATGGTACAGTAAATGTTTATACACATTGTAATGCACTGGCATCTAATTTAGTTCAATTGTTCACAGAAGCTCAAGATGGTGGCCGTGCGCAATTTTAAAATTAAGTTTTTATTTCTTATGTATTAATCATGCGAAGTAAACGTTGGAATAATCAACCTACGCAAAAATAGACATCTAATAATCCTTATATCTATGGCCTACATGTATAAACATCCAAAATGGCAACCAACCGAAATATTTAGACTGTTCTTAATATCTATTAATCAATAGCAATCAAACTGAAATTTTGTATGTTGATAGAGGCTATGAACTTAAGTTCACCTATAGAACTTTCAATAACCTGGCGAGCACAAATCCAACGTGGCGACGACGTAAAATATAAATATTTAAATAGAAGTTTCTCGCGATTTAAACATCCGTACTGTCCCCGAATTCATAATAAGAGATACCAGGATAAGGTATGAAAATGAATAATGGAACGGGTCTATAACACAAAATTGTAGTCATGAGGTATTGTCCAATAAGAAGCTTGGTATATGGAAGTAATCACCTCCTAGTAAGGACGGATCCGATTGGATCACCCTAGGAGATAGACCACAGGCAGTACTTGAGGAAAGAGAACGTGATTGGAAGATTCAATGGGCTAATTTAGAAATTGAATATTTTATTTTGGCAAGTATGCTAATTAATTCATTTAGAAGAAATTGAAGGCTGGAAATAAATCGAAGGAATTATTGAAGAAATTATCAGGAAGTTTTTTTCCGGGGATAATTAACGCCCGAACACAGATATAACGATATTCATGTTCGAGCCCTGGGTAGGGGCCATTGCGGAAGAGAGCGCTTTTGTTCTGGAAGCAGGCGGAAGTTTGAGACACCATTGTATGAGGTAATGCAACTCGGGTCTTTGAACTGATCGGACGTGAGCGGAGAGCTCCGGAAACGTGATACGGGAGTGAGTGCAGAAGTTAAGGAAAGAGTAATATGGACGTGTGAAACATTGTAATATAACTGTGCTAATATCTGGTGCGAAGCACGTAAGTCTTTGTGTGAATTTGATTGTGTTATGGAATATTTTATGGTAGAGACCGGTGGCGTGGTCAGACAATGAATTGTCGGTTTGCAGTGTGTAACGTGTTCGTGGAGAAGGTGGAATTGTGAATCTAAGTCGTGGAAGAAACTGTAAATACGTATTGGAAGGAAGCATTTTGAAAGGGACATGTTATTTGGGACGATATGTTAGAATGTGAAATGGCATGCAATAGTATGGTGACGAACATCGTAGACATGTGGTTGGAAGGAACATTTGATTCATCGGAGGGAGTCATGCAATCTTGTTAAATATGCTGAGGGAAATGTGGTCTACATCATGAAAGTATGAATTCCTACGCGTGGAGTCACGTAGAATGAAATGCAGAAAAAGCAATGATTCACACAACTACATCATAAAATACACAATCTAATGGAGAACACCATGGACTATAACCAATATAAGGATGGAGAGAGGCTATGAGTCTTTCCAGGGGAACGAGAAGAAGAGCAAGATTGGAAGGAAGACCACGGATCGAGCGAGGGGTCTGTCAGGGGGTGAGCCGAATACCGAGGCTATCGGGGTCTTCTCACGAACTATGGAACCGCCGGCCGGGAACGTGCAATCTCTCCGCGATCAAGAAAGGTGAATCGAGGCTAGGAGAGAGGCTTGCCAGTCACCGGCCGCATGAAGTTGAATACAGCGACCCGAACCTGAGTGTGTATGGGATTACACGTTTTTCATCGCCAGTCCAGTTGAAAGTAAGACAAGCTCTTCATTTATATAGCCCCTGTATGTAGATTGGTATTCTAGAAGCATGCCTAGTGTGATCATTTATATTTCAGCAGAATTTTGTTCTGTAGAATGTTATAGCCCTGGTAATCTGTGATTTTACTCCACCGAAGCAAGTTACTTTTCGCATTTAGTATGCTGGTTAGATTCAGTTCCAGCTGTGTTTGAGATCATTGCAGGCGAGTTAACTTTGTAAGTTAACCGTGGGAAGTTTTAGCAGAGTTTCCTCTTCGATGATTGCCGGTGGTATGTAATCTTTTTACAATGAAGCAGTTTTGGATTTCGACCTTTTGGTTTTTGAATTTAATTATTTCTGGATTTGAGTGAGTTTCCAGATGAACAGTTTTCTATGCAACAGCTGTCCACGCATTTTCTCTCTACGTATTTCATATTTTTGCGCAGTTGCCACTTTGCAGTTTAGAGAATTTTCAGTTTTTGAAAATTTGGTTTTGCAAATTAATTTTTTTTGGATATTCTTATTTTTGGATTTAAATATTTTGATCTTCGATGATTTTTCATATTGTGGTTTTTCCACAATTCTACGATTTTAACATTTCAGATATTTTTCACGATTTTGGAATTTTCACACTTCAGTGAATTTTGAATTTAGAACTTAGGGAGTTTCATTTTTGAGAATTGATTTTCATTTTTTTTGAAAGTTTATTTCATTTTTGAAATTTAATTTTTTTCTTTCGGATTTTCAGAAAATCCTGGTTTAAATTAATTTGGGACTTCAATCCTGATTTGGTGTTTTCCAGATTAATATTGTATTCTTCATTTGGAAGTATAAATTATATTTGCAGTTTTGACTTTTAGTAAATTATGCGTTGATTGGAAGTTGGTTGCAACACTGAAAATTTAGACGAAGGATTCTTTCGAATAACAATTTTGAATCATGAAATGAAATGATAATTCAAGAAACGTACACGACTATTGTCATAGCATGATACAATGTATATCTATAACCAGATATTTCGATATTTAATGAAAGTAGTTCACGCTTAAGCAACAAATGTTTTTGAGTCGACACCCACATTCAATGTGATTTAAAACAGATAGTAGTAAGGAATGTTTCGTGTTAAGTTAACACGCAGTAGGAAGAAGCCTACGATCAGTAAATGTTATTGCTTGTAAAGCATATTTAAATTTTTTATCGTCATTGAATTACTAATAACTTGAGGGAGAGATGTTAATATTTGGGATTGTAGGATTTTCGTGTTTAGATTGAAGAGGTGTGCGAATATATCAAATGTTACTTTGGTATTTCGAAGGTCGACCCCTGTAAGGGCTGTTAGATCCTGGGAACCTTTCCTCTGTCAATGTTTTGTTGTCGACGTTTGATGTGTGTTAAGCATTGTTCGGTTTGCAGTCATACTTCTAGGCTTTTATGCTGTTGGGGCGTTCTTTGGAACGTTTAGTTATTGGGTTGTGGAGTTCATTCGACTGCTGATAGATAGATTTTTGCTGTTTTGGAAGATGATGTTCTTTCGTAATGTAGGATCATTTTTGTGATAGATGTTGATCTGATAAGCTGTGGTTGCTTGTTCAGATCAGCTGAGAGGTCGATACTGGGTGCTCCAAAAGTATAGTATTCATGGCATTGGTATTAATTTATTATTATTATTATTATTATTGTTATTTTTGAATAATGGATCAGAACAGGAGTTCATTGGATAGCACTCATCTTAATCGATCAGAAGGCTAAGTCATATTTTCGACCGATAACCTCGATGTTGATAACATTCAGATAGTGATATTAATCCTATGTCCATAAACATTTATGGAGAAACATTGGGGTAGATAATGTTCTGGACCTATATATACAGGGTGTCTACTGTAAGGATGAAGTAAAAATTAGTTACTTTTTAGGTACCTTTTAGTTAATTTTAGTTACCTTTGAATTCAAGATACGTCTGCGGTCTGCAAGCATAGGCGCTCATCACGCGGTGAAGAAAGAAACAATGAACTGTTTTTAAAGAGGTTTTTTATTTATCGCATGGCTTTTAGTGCCGGGAATGTCCGAGGACATGTTCAGCTCGCCTGAGTCTGTAGCTGCTTCCAGCGGTCACCCTTAGGGTGAGCTACAAGTTCCGTTCAATTTCAAGTTGCTACCAGATATCAATGATACCTAGTGGTGAACGTTGGAACTTTGATAGAGCGTTCCGACGAAATATAACCTAACAATTTAGCTTCACACAAGTTTAGTCTGTAGAAGAATCTTTTACATGCCATAAATCTTTGATCTGGGACCGCCGGCTTTACTTCCCCTCCGAAGGAAGGCATACTGAAGGATTTTAACGCTTTTAAAAAATCCAACGACTTCGGCTGGGTTTGAACCCGCTATCTTGGGCACAGCAGCTAAGCATGCTACCAACTACGCCACTGAAGCCTCTTTAAATGAAATACACATGATGTTATAAAAATTTTAAAAATAATAAATATATATACTAGATATTTAATATCCAATGAGTTGTTACAGCTAATATGTCGTCTTGTGCACAATATGTTCTTATAATTACGGTACCAAGAGGTTGCTCTGCTCTTGACCATTTGGCGAGATTTCCTTCATCCCTGCGGTAGGTCGCGAAGAAATGTAAGTTACCGGTATGCAATGTTACGCGATCGTCACCGAATTCTGTCTTCGCAGTCAAATACGGAGAAATATCGAGATGTTACACGATCGGCGCTGGTCTCAGTTGTTTAATGAGCTTCCCATAGTTTTCACGACAGAACACTGAGAAAAATCGCGATTTAGATAATGTCACTTTTAGTAATTCGACTAGATTTCCATTGTCCTTGAGGTCGGGCACAAGAAAATATAGCATTATTACGCAATCGGCGCCACTTGCTGTCCGTTTGACAAGAATACCATTGTCCTCGTCATTGAATGCGGAGAAATATCGCTATGTTTCGCAATCGCTACCGCTCTCGGCCGTTTTACGTTGTCCTCGAGATATTATGCAATCGTCGCCGCACCCGGCCGTTCAACGATTGTCTGCCTGTCTATCTGTCCTGACAGAATGACGGAGGCATGGGCATGGTTAAAACTCACGAGTAGTTATGAACATGTTGTTCGGTTGGCGACATGATTCTCTTTGTCCCTATGCTGTGGTTGGGAGTTCATCAGTTCAGGGTGGATCACGAGGAGGATTTAGTATTTCGATGCTACGTAGGCTGTCATTTTTAAGTGGGTTGATGCACTTCTCGCTCCCCGCACGCTTTTAAGTTTACGGTCATGGGAAAAATGGCAAGTAGGTTTCGTGACGGGTGCTCCGTGATGGGTGTCGAATCACCTTTGACAGGATTCTCGCAGTCCTCTTGGTCACAAGTTCACGATATGAATGGGTTTTATGATTTTACGCAACTGATGTCGATCTCGGTCCGTTTGACGAGACTCCCGCAGGCAAGTCATGCGGTCAGCCGGCCGTCTTGAGGATGCGATTTTGGAGGATGAACGTTCGAAGTAGGTATGGTATCGAATATTACGAATTATTCCGAGAGTATTGCACGAACAATACGACAAGAGGGCAAGTTTTATTTCAACTGAGAACCACAAATTATCTACAAGTTATCGAAATAATCGGTTCGATTATATATCCGATGGAACGAAAGTTCGAAGGAAAAATCGACTTATAACGGAATTTCGAATTAACCATACTGGATGTCGCAAATTTACTAGACATATTTTTTAAATAAGTTATATGTATTTCGAAGATTTTTCGCAATTTTTTTTTCGAAACGGTAACATTTTGCAAGATTGCGACATTAAATTGTTTCGCGTTATTTCTGGACTTCAATTTGACATAGTTTCCAAATAACAGAAATGAGAGATTTCTTTTAGGTTCGGAAGTATTCGCGAATAAACGACTCGCGAGAAGTCAGGATTCCTAATACAGTAACACAGAAAAATATTTCACACAAAACTTAAGTCTTCTTAATGCCGAAAATATACATTGAACCGATGTATACCACTCAAGGTATCCTCAGTATGTATTTCCTTGAGGTCGGGCACGGGGAAATGTAGCTTAGTACTATGCAATAAGCACGGCGCCGCTTGCGTGAAACTCGCAATCTCTGAGCCTGGCGGCGCGAGTTTAAACGATTCAACCCGCCTTCAGAAAATTTTCGTTACCCGTTTGTAAAATTCGTTACTTTTTCGTTACTTTCGTTACCGGTAGACACCCTGATATAGAATATATTTG
This sequence comes from Meconema thalassinum, assembly GCA_946902985.2. Classification (NCBI taxonomy): domain Eukaryota; kingdom Metazoa; phylum Arthropoda; class Insecta; order Orthoptera; family Tettigoniidae; genus Meconema; species Meconema thalassinum. The sequence goes on from OX336388.2 coordinate 1,988,501,533, forward strand.
GTGTTTCTTAACTTTAATATTTGAATTGAAAAGGTATTTCTGTGATTGAGTGGAGATTAGAATTCAGGATCTGTGTATAGGTTAAAATTTTGATATTGTAAATAGTGAGAGGCCGCCACTATTTAGTTTCATATAAATTTCTTTCTTTCTCGATCCTGAAAGCATAGGCATAGCGAGATAATGCCAATTTATAGGTTGTTAATTTTGTAAATTAGATGGTGGTATGCCAGAGTGTCATAGGACATTGGTGATAGTGACATTTAGTTGTGTTGATATTTCAATTTGCTAATCACCACCTATGGTTTGTTTACTTTTTGAATAAATCTGGGCACGCATTTGCGTCTGCTTATACCATTTTTACAGGACACTTGCGTTGTGATTTATAGATAGTGGGAGGTTAGGAAAATGCTTTGGTAATTATAGCGGCTTGAACCATTTTATCCATTTCCCGTCCCTGTTACGCCCGTGTGAATGAGAGTCTTGCGCTCTGGTGTGTGTTGATGCTGATCCTGTGGAGGATTTACCATTGGGTTTTGATGATATCGCCAGATATGTGTCCACGATTTGCTGAGTGTGTGATGCCAGATGTTTCGGTAAGTATTTTAGCCGGGGTACTGCCGTTGGTATCGATCCGCCGTTATCTTGGATTTTGGCATTCACGACACTGCTGAAATCGGCTACAGTACGCAGTAAAACTTGGTATGGTAAATGCTTATACACATTTTAATCCACTGGCATCTAATTTATTTCAATTGTTTTCATAACAAGATAGCAGCTTTGCGAAATTTTAAAACCTGATTTTTATTTCTTGTGACCCTATCATGCGACCTTATCATATACTACACCTACACGATAATCTTCATGTAATAGTACATAACTCTAAGACCTACATATAAAAAGAAAAATGGTGACCATCCAAAATATTTAGACTGTTCTTAATATCTACGAATGTATTACAGAAATCAAACAGAAATTTTGTATGTTGATACAGGCAATTAATATAAGTAGAATGAATGAATGAAAATCCACAGCCTGCTTCCAGTCGACCGACAGGGTCAGGAAATGGAATGAATGAAGCCCCATCTAGCGGCAAGGATATGATCTGTGCCGGCTGCCGAAGCCTGTCGCACTCTCCTGGGGCAATGATTAAATGAATGACAGATGAAATGAAATGATAGTGGAGAGTGTTGCTGGAATGAAATTGTTGACAGGGAAAATCGGAGTACCCGGAGAAAAACCTGTCTGCCTCCGTTTTGTCCAGCACAAATCTCACATGGAGTGACCGGGATTTGAACCACGGACCCAGCGGTGAGAGGCCGGCGTGCTGCCGCCTAAGCCACGGAGGCTTCAATTAACATAAGTAGGATATATGAAAATATGCTATATAGTTGTTCTTCATGGAACTACTTGTCTATTTTATGAAACGTTACCACATTTTGATTGTACTGTTCAGATTGGATGGTAAATACCCTATTTTGGACTTTTTCCTTGAATAGTGGCTCTCGCAACATTGATTTGATATTGTTCCTTATGGCTTGGGTAACTTCCATATCTTTAGTAGTGCTCCAGTTTCCACCTCGGCCTTCAACTACTAACTTTTACATGATATTTACTGGCCAAATATGTGAGTCGTCTTTGGGCATCCCTGATATTGCTTGAAATGTTTTAGGTACTTAAAACTGTACTATATCGAAACAGCATTCTTTCTTGATGTTCCTGCATTTTGGTGATGTGAATACCATGTAATCCTGGTCAAATGTATTTAAACTACTTACACAATAAAGAAAAGGTATATCATAAGTGAGATCAGCTACTGTGAATTCTTTTCTTCCTAAGGATTTTGGGTTCACTGGTATGTTGGTAGAGAACATGCAATAGGTGGCATTTCCATGTTATTGTTGGGCTTTTTGGATGGTTTCAATCTCTACCCGAACTTCCTACTACGTTAGCACTCAGTTACATGTACTGTATATCGATATCACTTTTATTCACCTCCATTTTATAGATTAACAGAACCAATCTTCTCCCTGCGATTGAACAAATAAACAAGATGATAGCCCCTGCCAAAACAGTGTCGCGTTGAGCCCACATACCAGTAAAGCTGGGCGGGTGGTTTATACACATGGGTCTGTTGTTTGAGTCTTCAGTCTTTTGACTGGTTAGATGCAGCTATCCATGCTACCCTGACCTGAGCTAATCGTTTCATCTCTACATAGTTACCACACCTACATCCAAGGCAATCTGTTTAACGGGTCCGTTAGTTCGTGTAATTTCTTTTCAAATTAGGGTGTTCAAATATTTATATTTCCCGACTAATATAATTTGGGCACAATAGTGTTTGTTGACCGACTGAAAAGCATCTATGGTAGTTACTAAGAAACACTGTAAAAAGGCCTCTAATACTTGAACAGGAACCGCAAAATTGGCTGATGAATCCAGGAACAGAGGTTTCACTTTATTTATCATACTTACTAACCTGGAAAAAACGAAATGGAATAATTTCACACAATTATGCTGTGGTGCACTTTTCAAAAGAAAGGAGTTTAATTTTATGACATGTTTCGCCACCGAAGCCGCCGACAGAAACAGAAACAGCCCTAAAGAAAATACCTAAAGGAAAGACAACAGGAATGGATGAGGTTAGTGCAGATATGATCCAAGCAGCAGGAGTTCAGGGACAACAGTGGTTACACAGTGCTCAATGCTGTGTGGAAAGACAATAAGGTGTGAACAGTATGGCTTTAGAATAAACAGGTCAATAACATTTGATTTTCAGCATCTGAATGTTAATGGAAAAGTTCTGGGAACAAGGATCTCTACATGGGGAGAAAGCATATGACAGTGTGGCACAAGAAAAGATCTGGGAATGCCTTAGGAAAAGAAAGGTGCCGGAAGGACTGGTGCAGAAAGTGCAGATGCTGTATGATATTTGTTTTAGCTGAGTGTGTAATGGCCATGGACATTCATCCTGGATCCATACCAAGAGCGGGGTACAACAAGGCGATGCACTATCACAGTTATTGTTTATCTCTGTGATGAATGCCATAATGAAGTCCATCAAAGAAACATCACACGACCTTAAAGCCATGGCCTTCGCAGATGTCATGATATGGGGGGAATCAGAAGATGAAGCACAAGTAGACTCAACAAATGGAATACCAAGTTTGAAGAGTTTAATATAAAGATTAGTTTGAATAAGACAGGGGCAACGGCCGTGACCGGGAGAAATATATCGGCTACAATTAAACTAGGAGACCATGAACTGGAATGTATGGACAGAGTCACCTACCTTGGTAGTGTAGTTTCCAAAGATGCCCTAACTAACAATGGAGTCACCAATAGAATACAGAAGAGTTTTCTTTTCTACCAGCAGGTGAGGATGCTACTCTGGGATACGAAAGTTCCAAGAAAGGGAAAGTTGACACTCTTCAAGAGTTACTTCACACTAATATTGACCTATGCCATAGAAACATGTTCCCTCACCACAAGAGACATATCAAGAATACATGCATCGGAGATGAAGTTCCTTTAAGGAGAGAGGCTGGGATCACAACATCTAGACTACGGTGGTTTGGACATGTAGAAAGGCTGGAACCATGAAGAATAGCCCGAGTAAACTTGGAAAGGGAGGTAGAAGGAAGGTGACCTGTAGGACAACCTAGATCCCGTTGGATGGACATTGTTAAGATGGGCATCACACTTATGGAAAGAACACTTTAAGACATCATGGAGAGCAAAGTGTTCATGAAAAGAATGGAATGGAGGAGGCTTATCAACAGTACCTGGGAAACTGGAACTGTAACCTTATGATGATGCTTATTAATTTAGGGGAGATAAAAATTTTGTTTTGTTAGTGTCCAGGAAATAACTAATAAATGCAAATACCTAACTAGAATAAATTACTATTAGAAAAGAAAAAAAGAAAAACAAAAAGGAATATGTATAAAAAAGAAATTATTGTGATATTGTGAAACATATAAAAGATGTTTTACAGCATAGCCTTACAGAAGACCTGTTGCATACCTTCTCTTTCTCTCCTCCGAAGTTTCTTTCTTCGTCTGTCAATACAAGCCAGTTCAGCCTTTACGCTCATATATGTCTTCCTAAGCTCCTGAAGTTTCTGCTGAAGCAAGGCTATCCTCTGAGAGCCATCTAATTCAGGGTCTGAAATATAAATCCACCACTGTTAACAAACTATAATTAAGATAGGGCTTACACCTGTGCATCCAAAACATTTCTCCATTGCGTCACCCTAGCAATCTCTAAAAAAACTTGTCAGTCTATTCCGCAAATTTAAGTATCCCACACATAAATAGGCTACTCAAAACACCTTTCACAAAATTAAACGACATATTTCTAGTGTTATTAACATTTTATATGTGAAAGAAACATTTGGACTACATCGAGTTCTACAATCAGGTAAAGAATTACTAATTTTTGCCCTTGCATTTAGTTCTTCTTAGCAGCTCACATGTGCTCTTTGATTTTGTCATCACAGAAAATTCTACTTTGCAAGTATAGCATGTGGCTGAATACTGCAACAAATCCACGAGCCTGTCAGAAAATATTCCAATATGGCTATATTATCTCCTTGGTGATTGAACTTCAATTTCATTTTAATTTTTAATCTCTGCCAATTCTTCTTCTTCCTCTTCTCCTCCTCCTCATCCTCCCTATGCTGCTAAGGTCAGTCCACTATCATCATATGAGAAAAATTGTATTTATCATGTCATAAGGATCAGTGCTTAAATCTGAGAAATAACTTAATGGCTCACAGAATGTGACACCCCATAAACCTTCAAGCGACACCCAGTTTGGAAAGCACTGGCATAGACCGTAACAAACATTTCAAGGTTTGTTCCTAGTGACCAAATCGAAAGGTGGCGCAAGCAAGAGTAGTAGCTATCATAGCTTGATTTACGGACAAGCGACATCCTGGCTTTCAGCTCTGGGTTGGTTACTCAGTTTAGGGGCTGTGACAACGCGGTCATATAGCCCCGTGTACAATGAGAGTACGTAACTGATAACTGGTGTTAATTGTGATGGCTGAACAATTTCAAGTAGTTTTTACTTTTGCTACCAAATGCCATCAACGACACCTAGCTGTCAACCTGGCTACTAGATGCCAACGCAACCAGCACCTGGCGCCGAACCTTGGAACTTTAAGAGTGTTAATCAAATCAAACCCACAAATTTGGCTTCACACAATTGTTGTTAGTGGAAGGTTCTTTCACTTGCCATAAATCTTTGACATGGGCCCGCCAGCTTTTCTTTACCTTTGAAGGAAGACATACTGACTGGTTTATAACGCTCTTAAAAAATCCGACAACTTTGGCTGGGTTTGAACCAGCGATCTTGGGCAAAGAAGCTCAGCATGCTACCAACTAAGCCACCGAAGCCTCTGGCGTTCAGCTCTATGTGCTTGGTTGTGCAGTAAACATGAAAGAAAACACAGGAGAGAACAATGCTTCCAATTCAACTTTTATAAACAAATGTAGACAATATTTAAACACAAAATGTGATAAATGTTCCGACATAACTCAACAAATTGACAGCGTTTCACCCCGGTGTACCATTGGGCTCTTCATTGGTGAAAGTACACACCACGGGAGTCCAAGCTCCACTCCAAAGCAATTATAACCTTACCTTGGCATTGAATATATAATTTTCCCAAAACGGAAGGAATTTCAAGTCCCGAAAATTATTCCGTAAGAGCAATGCAATTTTATATTCGATTTAACGTAATTCGCATTACGGCAAACCCCGCATTTAGTGTTAGGAAATGTTAAAATTCTCAAGTATTTATTTCTATTCGTTATGGTTATGCGACATTAAGAACCTATGAAAAAGACGTCATAAGCTCGTTAAGGATGATTCAAGGCAGAATTTAGAGCGCAGACGCGTAGCGATCAATACGATCGATCATCTTCCATATCGATTCCTTGCTACATGCACGAGCGAGTCGACCTTGGCCGAAGCGTGCTAACCTCATGCACTTTGCATTCTTGCATGCGGCCGAGCTCTGATTGGACGAAATACGTAAAGACGAAATCATTGAGATTCGAGAAGACTGAACTGCGTTTCTCTGCGATGTAACAGTAGGCCTACTTGCGCAATCTTCGAAACAGAGCATGTTGGCGCGAGTGGTATATCACAGATTTCCTTATCTTCGAAGCCCAAACAATACAAGAGGAATGCACTTCACCCGGAACCTACCCTCCCTTTGCCAACAGCCACACTGCGTGGTAGCTGATCTGAGAGTTGTGAAGGATAGATGTGTGGACAGCGTATTGTAAACAGCGATATTGCCTAATGGCGCAAACTTGCGCGACACCGAGAGCGGGTTTGTTTGATGCTCTTGATGCAGTCAACAAGTCATGGGAGTAAAATACCGCTACTACGCTTGTACAAATGCAAGCGCATGCCGACTTTTGTAACAACGATACTTCGAACGGGCAAGTTAGACGTCGATAAAGACGATTATGATTTAAGACATGAAAGCAAAGAAGAAATAGTACGGAATTTGACTGTTGGTAGGAAAACTGAAATCCAGTTGATATCGAGTGCGGGAGTGATGCTACGGAAATCCCGAAAATTTCCCACAGTCAAGCTAGTGTCTCTAGTCACACTTATCTCTTAATAGAAAAACTAGATGAATTTTCGTTCTCATATAATGTTTTCTTCTGAAATGTGCAATCGAAAATTAGAATAAACGATCTAAGAAACAGTTTTGCTTTTACTAGGCTTAACAAAAATAACTGCGGATAATTCGCGGAAGTTCGTGCATTAATTACCGCGAATTAACAAGAGTGCACTGACTTTTTTTTGTTGTTAAATATTAATGTAGGCAGAATCCACATAGGCCTTCCTCTAGCCTAGCATGTCTACAATCAAGTGTTATAATTATTATTTTGCATGTTCAAGCCTATTTCAATATTTTAACCAATAGTTTTGTTTTTACTAGGCTTAACAAAAATAACTGCGGATAATTAGCAGAAGTTCGTGCATTGATTACCGCGAATTAACGAGAGTGCACTGACTTTCTGTTGTTGTTGTAGGCATAATCCACATAGGCCTACCTCTAGCCTAGCATGTCTTATAGGACACTACAATCAAGTGTTCAAGCGTATTTCAATATTTAAACCAATAGTTTTGTTTTTACTAGGCTTAACAAACTTTCATAGATCTAGAAAAGGCATACGATAGTGTCCCCAGAGAGAAGGTATGGGAAACCATGGTTAAGAAGAGACTGGGAAGAGAAATGTTGGAAATGGTTCAAGCAATGTACAACAACTGTGTTAGCAGGGTACTGGCCCCAGTTGGAAAGGCAGATTGGTTTCGGATCAAGACTGGACTAAGACAGGGGAGTGTGCTGTCACCTCTTTTGTTCATAATGGTAATGGATGAAATTGTAAAGGAAACAAAGGAAGCATATGGACGTAAAGAAATGAAGTTACTGTTATTTGTAGATGATATTGTGGTCTGGGGAAGGAACACTGAAGAAGTGCAAAAACAACTAGATGCACTGAACGAAAATATTCAGAAGTACGGCCTGAAAACCAGTATAGAGAAAAGCAAGACCATGGTGATGACAAGAGGGGAAAGACAAGGAAAGGGCACTGTGAAAATTGGTAGTCAGAGTTCGGAAATTGTGGACACGTTTAAATACCTAGGAAGTGAATTGATGCAAACTGGTAGGTTGGACATGGAGATTGGCAGGAGGGTACAGCAGAGCAATGCATTCTATCAAAGTGTAAGAAAACTTGTTTGGGATAAGGAAGTACCAAGGAAAAGCAAAGAGGTAATGTATAAAGTGTACTATGTACCCATATTAACTTATGCAGCTGAGACTTGGACCCTGACAAGCAGGCAAGAGTGTAGAATCCAAGCCAGTGAAATGCAATTCCTAAGAAGTATGATAGGAAAGACAAGGAAAGACAAAGTGAGGAATGAAGATGTTAGGAAGGAAGTTGGGATGGGAAAACTCAATGAGAGAATTGAGAAGAATAAACTAAGGTGGTTTGGACATGTAAGGAGGATGGAGGAAAATAGAATACCAAGACAGATGCTGGAGGCAAAGAGCAAGGGTAAGAGAGCAAGAGGAAGACCTAGTACGAGGTGGATCGATTCAGCGAAGAACAGCATCAGAAAAAAAAATCTGGATTGGGAGAATGCTTTTCACGGAATGCCTGCTTGGCCATGGCTATACGGCTTGTGATTTCAACTTCACATCGTAGGTCTTCTGTGAAGATCTGACCAAGGTATTTAAATCGACTGACCTGTTGTACTGGTTCTTTATTTATGGTTATACTGTATTTAGTTGGTGTTGATGCTTACTAATCACCAGAACCTTGGTCTTCTTAAAATAGATTTTAATTCCGTATTCTGTAGCTGTATCATTTAAACATTGCAACATGTTTGTTAATGTATGCGGATTTACTGCAAGTAATGCCAGATCATCAGCAAATTTAATATTCTGGTAAGTCTTCCACCAACTTTCACTCCCATATTAGAACCTTTAAAAGACCACTTTGTTATAGCTTCAGCGAAGGCATTGAACAGTCCAGGGGACAGCAAGCAACCTTGTCGCACACCTTTGAGGATCTTAGCGGGTTCTGATACGTCATTTCCAAGCCGAACAACAGCAGTTTAATATTTGATCTGTATATACAGTAAATCAATCTGATTAATTGATGGGGACATCCTATTTGATTCAGAAGAGGAAACAGCTTGTGCCAGCTGACTTTATCAAATGCTTTTTTGAATTCCACAAAGCACATGGAAAGGTTTCTGTTTACACTTAACATCTTTTCTACAAGACATCGTAAGGACCCAATAGCATCACGTGTAGACATATTCTTTCGAAAACCAAATTGAGAGTTGTCTAGATACTGTTCGATGTATATTTCCATCCTTTTCCTCAAAATCTGCAGAAGTATCTTTGATGCATGAGGGAAGAGTCTTCTTTGGAATTGGAATGATGACGCTACGAATTTGGAGAGGATCTGTTGATGGCCTTCCTGGACATCGAAAAGGCCTATGATAGTGTGTGTAGGGAGAAGGTTTGGAAAGCAATGGAAAACATGGGAGTGGAAAAAGGGACTGTAGGCAGAGTGAAGGAGATGTATTGTGGAAGTGTGAGTTGTGTGAAAGTTGGAGGGGAAAGTACAGACTGGTTCAGACAAATGAGTGGCCTGAAACAGGGTAGTGCGCTGTCACCCCTTCTCTTTATTGTGGTTATGGACGAGGTAATGACACGGATAGCAGGAAAGATAGGAGAAGATAAGATGAAAGCAATGGTGTTTGCAGATGATCTCATGATCTGGGGAAACAAGGAGGAGGAAATTCAAGAGCAACTGAAGGCTTGGGAGTGGGAGAGTACGGATGGAAGTTCAACATCAGTAAATGTGAGATCCTGTTAACGACCAGGAAAAAGGACAGACCAGTGAGTGGGATAACACTTGGAGGTGGACAGCTGAAGAAGGTGGAAAGTTTCAAGTACTTGGGAAGTATAGTGGAAAAAAAATTGGGAGAAATGACAAAGAGATTATGGAACGTGGCAGACAGGCAGAAGCATTTCTGAGAAGCATTAGGAGCTTAGTGTGGAATAAAGATGTCCCACAAAAAAGCAAGGAAGTGTTATACAGAAGCTACTATATCACGATACTGACCTATGCTTCAGAAACGTGGACAATGAAGAAAAGAGACATAAGCAGAATACAGGCAGGTGAAATGAAGTTCCTGCGAAGTAGGATCGGAGTAACAAGAAGAGACAGGTTGAGGAATGAAAAGGTCAGGGAAATGGTGAAAGAGGAGCACTTGCAAGGTAGGATTGAGACATCAAGACTGAGGTGGTATGGACACTAAAAGAGAATGGATGAGAAGAAGATTCCCAAGAGGATACATGAGATGCAGATGCAGAAGAAACGACCAAGGGGAAGACCAAGAGATAGATGGCTGAAAGGAGTGGAGGAATGTGTCAAGAAGAGAGGCGAGGACTGGACCAGAGTGACAGCGGAGAGGTGGTGGGAAGAAAGGACTAAGTGGCGAGGCTTATGTTCCAAACAGACCCAGCCTGGGGCTGGAAACTGTACAAGATGATGATGATGATGACTCTGGTATAAAACTCCCGAGGCCATTTACCTTCTTCGAAGATTCTTACTGAAATGAAAAACCACAGCCTGCTTCCAGTCTCCGACCGGGTCAGGAATGGAATGAATGAAGCCCCTATCTAGCGGCGAGGATATGAACGTGCCGGCTGCCGAGGCCTGACGCACTCCTCTGGGGCAATGATGAAATGAATGACAGATGAAATGAAATGATAGTGGAGAGTGTTGCTGGAATGAAATTGTGACAGGGAAAACCGGAGTACCCGGAGAAAAACCTGTCTGCCTCCGTTTTGTCCAGCACAGATCTCACATGGAGTGACCGGGATTTGAACCACGGACCCAGCGGTGAGAGGCCGGCGTTCTGCCGCCTGAGCCACGGAGGCTTTCGAAGATTCTTACTACTAATTTGAATATCCATTCAAGTGTACTATCCCCACTATTCTTGATTAGTTCAGCAGGAACATTGTCAATACCTGGTGCTTTACCCATGGATATTGATTTTAGAGCTTCATCGAACTCCGATCTAACAATTCTATCTTCTGCTTATAGATCTTCAACATACATCCTCCAGTGTTCCTTCTTGTAATTCACGTCTGATATAGGATTCCCATGGGTATCACGGATAGTGATGTAAAATACCCAGGTATTTATAAACCGGGTAAATACCCAGGGTATATACCCGGGTAAATACCCAATTTGAGTAAATACCCGGGTATTTTAGATTTTTCATTAAAAATCCTGTGTCGTGGTAAGTTGAACCTTAAACTATGCAAACTATTCTACATTAACTTTTTAGAAATGTAACAACATTACATAGTTAATAAAATTAAATTTAATTAGAATTGGGACTTAAAAACAGAATTAGAATTGGGAATTAGTCAGGAGATAAAATTCAATAGTTATAACCTTAAAAACTCAGGGTTAGAATTGAACTAGGCTTTTTTTTTGTGTGCAAACATTGAGATTAAAGTTGGGGGAAATTTATTCAGAGCATTGGCCAAGTTCTACAAAAGCTGTAATGTACAGTTTTTCAGAACAGTTTGTAAAATCATCTCTACTCAGTATAAAACAAAGTCCCCGATCTTGGATGTCACGGGTAATCTCGAGAACCTCTGGATATATTTTGATGCGGGTTTCACAATTCTGTAAAGGATATCTCGAGGATGATTTCTGTAGAAAATAATTTATTTATGATCAAAGGAAGCAGAGCAGTAACGATTTCAGTGAAAAAATAAACAAAAAAACCTGGCGTCCGAGCGCTTTTAAGTTTATTTTGGGCAAACCGTTAAACATATCTAAATACTACGAGTGTAAGAATTGTTCAGCATGAAAAGTTCTACATAAAATCCAGGAGAGCATATCTCTATCTTCAATACATCGCCCACGATAAGTATTTTTACGTTTTCATTTCTTCCAACCATGTCCATTCTAATATTGAGGCAACAGTTTACGAGCTAGCTAAGGGCGTCTTATTACCCCTGTTACAGCCTAACTAGCGGGCGAACCTATTACCCCAGATACAGCCAGCAAAACGTCGAGTCGTGTTGAGCTAAGACTTCAGAGAAGGCTGGTTGTTGTTTGGAGTTTCCCTGGAAGTTCTAATCGGTTTTTCTTCATTTCGCCTGAGAACTTTCCGTTCCGCAAAATACACAGTCAATTTAAGATTGGACGGAAAGGTGATTTGTGTTTCATGCACCTCGCCATTCTTAAATTACGTCTGACAAGAATTAGTTATAATTAATAGTCCAGTCAGTGATGTTAATCTATCATGCCGAGATGTAAAACGGATATAGGTCATAGTTCATTGACATCGCAAAATAAAAAAGTGCTTATCACGTAACAATGAAACAGAGCAACAAATAATTTCTAGATTGCCACAAGAGACCGTTTCTCAAGAAGACCACCGTATGAACCACGATCAGAAACAAGCTTATAACACAGTATGTACTAGACACGCGTCTTGGTGTGGTGTACCATAACCAACTGAAGAGCCCATTGGTACACTGGGGCGAAACGCTGGCAACTGTTTTGAGCTAGCCGGACCATTGTATCAAATTTCTTTGTGAATTTGTTAATCTAAGAAGGAAGGCAAGATATTTTTTCTTGATTCCCCTGTAGGCACAGGCAAAACGTTCTTGATTTTTGTGTTGTTCGCCAAAGTGAGGTCTGGTGGTAATATTGCTCTTGCCGTCGCATCATCTGGAATTGCAGCCACTCTTTTGGAAGGAGGAAGAACAGCACATGCAACATTTAAACTTCCTTTGAAAGTCAGCAGTAATGATGGAAATGTATGTAATATTTCAAAACAAAGTAACACTGCCAGTTTAATCCAAAATTGTTCTTTAGTTGTATGGGATGAGGCTACAATGTCACACAAAACTTTCGTTGAAGCTGTAGACAGGACCTTGCGTGATCTAAGGAATCTGAACACACCTATGGGTGGCTGCACAGTTTTGTTCGCCGGAGATTTTTGTCAAATCTTACCAGTTGTTACCAGAGGAACGAGAGCCGACGAAGTGAACGCTTCATTAAAAATATCTTGCATCTGGCAAGATATAACAAATTGGCACTCAAAACTAACATGAGAGTAGGCTACTCTTTTCTTCAGAAGAAATTTGCTAATTTGTTACTTAGAGTCGGAAATGGAGATTTACCGGTCATTGACGGAAAAATTACCCTCAGTGACTATTTCTGTGCTTTAGTAAGCAGTATTCAAGAATTGATTGATAGCGTTTATCCTCAAATCCATGGCCTATCTAAAGTCTCATTCATGGTTTAAAGAGAGAGCAATATTATCGCCGACAAACGAACAAGTTGTGAAAACTAATGACTTGGTGTTCTCCAAATTCACTGCCGAGGCTCTAGTATATTACTCAGTAGGCTAGACGCAGTAGTCGATAGTGAAGAAGCTGTTCATTACCCTACAGAATTCATAAATTCTTTATTTCCTTCTGGCTTGCCACCACACAAGCTTATTTTAAAAGTAGGAGTGTCTATTATATTGCTACGTAATTTACAACCACCAAAGTTATGCAATGGGACACGATTGGTAGTGAAAACTTTGAAAAACTGTTTCATTGAATCAACTATCTTAACTACACTGACCGGCAAAAAAAGTGGAACACTTCAATTTTTTATGTAATTTCTTAATTTATTTTACTAAAATGTATCGGTTTTCCAATATTTACATTATTCATGTAAATGTTAGATGGTTGGCAACAGAAAATACCAAAACATGTTTTACAACAAGCTTCAACTCAAAAATTTCGTTACATTTCACAAATCTAACAATTTTCTATTTTTTAGGAATGTTCTTTTGGTCTGGTTTTTATCAAACATATTGCCAAACAAAACAGTGTTCATTTTTGCACTGCACTGCACGGGAACACTGGTCACTAAAAACGAGTGTTTCCACCCTTAGCGTCCATGACAGCTTGTAAACGCTCAGGCATACTGTTCACAACTCGTCGAATGGCATCTGCCGGGATGCGATCCCATTCCTCCAGCAGCGATGTTCTCAGTTGTGCCAAGGTGGTGTGGTCACGCTATCTGACGTTCCTTCCAAGCATATCCCATATATGTTCGATCGGGTTCAAGTCAGGACTACGAGCTGGCCAGTCCAGGGTTTGAATCCACACTTCCTGCAGATATTGTACAACACAGCGAGCAGTATGAGGGCGGGCATTATCCTGCATCAGCATGGAATTATGACCAACGAAAGGCGCAAAGGGCATCACATGGTTCATCAGGATCTCTTCGGTGTACCTTAGGGAATTAAGTGTCCCGTGATCGACGCACACCAACTCAGTGTGGGCCATAACGTTGATGCCACCCCACACCATAACCGAGCCACCTCCAAATGGAGTCCTGGAGGAGAAAGCAACAGGGCTATACCTCTCCCCGCGCCTTCTCCGCACTCTCTCTCTTCCATCAGGAGATCTAAGGTTAAAGCGACTCTCGTCAGTGAGGAGAACAGAGGCCCACTGCTCGTGGGTCCATCCCAGATGCTGCCTTGCGAAGTGAAGACGCGGCTCTCTGTGATGTCGTTCGAGTGTGGGTCCACGTGCAGGTCTCCGGGACGAAAGATGAGCTCCTTCAAACCTTCTTCTTACTGTTCGGTCACTCACTCTCACATTTCTGACATTTTCCAGTTGATTTCGTGCCTGGAATGCTGTGGTATGGCGATCACACAGAACTTGCAGGGTGAGAAATCTGTCATCCCTGGCACTTGTGCTTCTTCTACGGCCTGACCCTCGTCTCCAGTCGTATGTTTGGAGTTCTCTGTAACGTTGCACTGCACGGTGAATGATACCGAGAGATGATCCAATGATCTCAGCAACATAACAGAAGCTGCGGCCACCCTCCACCAATGCAACTGCCTGTGCAGATCCTTCACGGCTAAGAGGCATGTTTTAGTGTGAACTGCACATGGATAACCTACTAAAATGTATGACAATGGTTCTCAGGTGTTCAACAGATGCCAGTTGCTATCCCTAGAACAACAATAAGCGAGCGGCAACACTCATAAACCTTAAGCGCTTACAGTGCACTTCCCGTCATAAAACCATTAAGATAGGCTCATCGACGATTGGGGGTAATTGGTGGTAATAAACCACCCTAAGAAATGTCATATTATCAATTTCTATTCACAGATGATTCAGATGCGTGTTCTAATGCGTAAAAAGCTTTTAAGATGTGATTACTTCTTTTTCATGGCTAATTTTATACTTTTTACATTACTTTTTTAACTGTTCCACTTATTTTGCCGTCAGTGTAGCTGTAGTACAGGAGAAACTGTCTTAGTACACAGAATCCCTATGATTCCTTCAGATTTGCTTTATCGTTTCAAACGAGTACAATTTCCAGTAAGAGTCTGCTTTGGCATGACTATAAACAAAGCACAGGATCAGACACTTAGCGTGACTGGAGTTGATCTTAATGGAGAATGTTTTTCTCATGGACAGCTTTACATGGCTCTATCGCTTGTTACATCAAACCGAAATCTTTTCGTGTTCACTGCTGGAGGGAAAACGACTAATGTCGTATACAAGGATATCTTATAAGACCTCCGTTAGAAGTAGCCTATCACTTTGCATTCATAACTGTTCCCGGGCGAAGCCGGGGTGGGTTGCTAGTTCATATATAAAATAAATAATCAAATAACCAAAAAGGCTAGTAAATAGTAAATAGAAAATCAAACAAAGAATAGAAAATGAGAGGGAAGTACAGTGTCAGTTTGAATTCTGTGTAGGATGAGCTAAGCAGTGTTGCCAACCCATATGCTTGCTAGCATACAGTACATCTTCACCCATTATAGAGCCCACATACTACAAAAACTTCCTGACATGCATTTGTGTTGTTTATAGTATGATTTAAAAAATCAATATTTCTTTAATATTTAAAATTGAATGAAAAATAACTTAAAAGCACTTTTACTAAGCTTTTTTTTTTTTTTCAAATGTCCTTTCTATTGAATATATTTTATTACCTTTTGAGTTTTGGCATACACTTTCAATTAATATGCAAATAGCTTACTCTTATTACTACAAAAGTAGCTTTTCCCTGCCACATCTTTGTTGCTCATTTCCAGTATCGTAATAAAACTCTACCTTCTCAATCTCTTGGTATTTATTAAAAATTTAAAACACAAAACAACCAAAAGGTTTTATTCAATATTTTACTTTAGTTTAAGGAAAAAAAAACTAAATAAAGACTACTGTCGGGGAAATAAGTATAGATACTCGAGTTTAGAGGTCAATACAACCTTTACCCTTAGTCTTACATAAGAACAACCTACACCAAAATTTTCCTTGTTTTATTTGACGTTTAACGATATAGAGTAAATATTTGCATTGTATCTCGTTAAAATTTTATAGCAGATTGAACAAAAAAGCACCGGTTTTTCTTACCAAGTTTACGGAGCGCTCACTTAGAAAGATCATTACGTTAAAAGTATTCATCTGATCGTAACGAAACTTTAATACGTCTTAAAGGAACTTATTGTTAACGCGTATATGAAGTTTTAATCTGATCTGATGTTTCTTTAAGTAGTTGTTGTGAATTTTGTAAAACAACTTTTTCTAGGGCCTGGGTGGTCATAACAGTATGAAATATGGCTTGTTATGAGGCTCATAGCAATGCAAGTCTTAACGTAAAACTACATTTTATCTACTTGTGATTATCGATTTTATATGGATTGATATTTAATCGGACCATTGAGGGCGGTGATAGTACCGCAGGAGCCTGGCAATGTTGCCAGTTGCTGCGCGCTCGTTCCTACGCACACCAAACTCTGACCTTTGTTCTTCGTTGAGTCATTAGCAACAAGCAGCAACTATCACTGTCTGTATTATCTATTGTTTGCACATCGATCAAGATGCCAGCTAATCCGCAGTTAACGGAGGGAGAATTTGCCAAGATTATAATTGCAATATGTTTTTTAGATGAGAGAGACAAAGTAATAATGATAAGAGGGTTTAGCAAATAGTATCCAAGTGTATTGGAAGGTCGATAGCCACGGTGAAGAGATGTGCCGCTGCAATTAAAGATATTCCTCTTCCTCCCAGAATCCAAAAGTATGAAAGTATGACGAAAGCAGAGCTAATTGTTCTCGCCAAACCTCACTTCAGGGCACCTAAAAAGAAGCTGAAACAGATAATCAAGAATGTTCGTCCTGACGTCGAACTCGTCTGGTTGCCAGTTGCTCGTTGTGAGATCAACCCCATAGAAATGGTTTGGTCCTACGTGAAAAATAAAACAGCTAAAGTGAATATGAGTAACCAGGCGGAGAGAGGAAGATCAATGGAGGTGATTCGAGATCTCTGTAAAGAAGCCTTGAGGTCTGTAACACCGGAGCTATGGAAAAAATGCATCGAACACACCAAAAAAATAGAGAAACATTACTGGGAAAAGGATTGGCTAACAGAAGACATCCCCGTTGTTGAGCCACTTGTTATAAACTTAAATGACAGTTCATCTGATTCATTGGGCAGTGATTTTTCAGACAGTTAATAAGGGAGCAGTTTTATAATCTTATAATCTCAAAGTGTAAATTACTTCAAACAATTAATCTTATAATAATAGCTTTTCAGCTGACACACCATTTTTAATCCTGCCAATGGAGGTCCAAAGTCCTCATTAAAAAAGGTGTTGGGAAATGTTTAACTTCTTGCGGAAATGAAATATAAGACACGTTTCTCTAACTTGCAGGTAAAATTAGCAGAGGCTATTAGCGCTGTACATAAGGGATGCATATTTCAGGATATAAAGAAGAATTAAATAGCTAAGTTAAATAGACGTGAATGATAGTGTATTTTATGTATTTATTTTTTCTTAATCGTATTACCCTCCAGGGACTCCCTCGGACTCAGCGATGGATCCCAAATTTACCGCCTCCATTTTGAAACTTCAGGATCGGGTATACAACTGGGGTGTGTAACCAGCACTTCGCCCAGGCGGCCTCACCTGCAAAGCGAACAGGGACCTTATGAGGGATGGGAAGATTGGGAGGGATAGGCAAGGAAGAGGGAATGAGGCGGCCGTGGCCTTACGTTAGGTATCATCCCGGCATTTGCCTGGAGACGAAGTGAGAAACCATGAAAACCACTTCAAGGATGGCTGAGGTGGGAATCGAACCCCCCCTCTACTCATTTGTAGCACCCGAGGCTGAGTTGACCCCGTTCCAATCCTCATACCAATTTTCAAATTTCGTGGCAGAGCCGGGAATCGAACCACGGACCTCCGGGGTGGCAGCTAAGCACTCTGACCACTACACCACGGAGGAGAATATATATTATAATTTGTGTATTATAATTCGTCAATTTCACGTATGGTTTTTAATTTATTTTAATTAATGTCATTTTTCAAGTCCTCGTACTGCAGCTCCTTCACCAAGATTTTACTCGTATAAAATATCTTCCTTGTCACGAGAGTGACCCATGGTTTAACCCATAGACATTCACTTTATCTTTCCGTTTCTTTTATATACCGGTATTGCCACCACAGAATTTCAACTACCATAATAACTTATAGTTAAGTGAATACGGAACCGTCCTTCATCCATTTTGCTGAATTATGATAAAATATTTGATGTAGTGTAATGGTGTGATAATTGCTTTGTATAACTTTGATAAAAGTTCAGTTTTATAAAATATTTGATAAAATTTATTTGATACATTTCTTTAACAGTGTAATACCGGCCTAACACAAATTACAATACAACAACAGAAATTCACAGACCTTACGGCTTGGAACGCGCGCGTATTATGTTTCACAGGGCAATGTCGCAAGAGTTTCCTCGACCGAGCGTATCGTTCCCGCCGCTTGCTACGATACATTCTTCTCACATAACCACCCGATTAAATATCAATCGATATAAAAGCAATTATCAAAAGTAGATAAAATGTAGTTTTACGTTAAGCCTTGCATTGCTATGAGCCTCATAACAAGCCATATTTCATACTGCTATCACCACTCAGGCCCGAGAAAAAGATGTTTTCCAAAATTCACAACAACTACTTAAAGAAACGTCAGATCAGATTAAAACTTCATATAAGCGTTAACAATAAGTTCCTTTAAGACGTATTAGAGTTTCGTTACGATCCGATCAATACTTTTAACGTAATGATCCTTCTAAGTGAGCGCTTTGTGAACTTGGTAAGAAAAACCGGTACTTTTTTTGTTCAATCTGCCATAAAATTTTAACGAGATACAATGCAAATATTTACTCTATATCGTTAAACGGCAAATAAAACAAGGAAAATTTTGGTGTAGGATGTTCTTATGTAAGACTAAGGGTAAAGATTTTATTGACCTCTAAACTCTAGTATCTATACTTATTTCCCCGACAGTAGGTTACAGTGTCAAAACATAACATATAAATACCCAAAAATACCTGGACATCCAATTTCCTTCTTATCTTTTTTGAAGGATCAATATTGTTCCTGATTTCAATTTAAGGCATCAAATACCAGTGTTTCAGTCCTTGTTTGTCCAACACTTCATCAACACATCAAAAAGTGTTGTTCAAAGCTCAAAAACTGAAAATACCCTCATTTTGGGTATTTAAAAGACCAATGGGTAAATACCCAATTTATATTTACCTTCCCACTGGGTATTTACCCATCCCACATCACTAATCACGGACCTGTCTAGTGCGGAATACTTTTCGTTTCTTAGTTGTTTCCCTGATCTTTTGATAGGCTAAATCTGTTCTTCCTTGTTTTTGCAGAAATCCGATTTCTTCGCATTTTGACTGCCACCACTCCATTTTCTTCTCCCGACAGAGTCGATCAATCTGGTTCTTTAGCATTCGGTAGTTATTTCTGCCTACTTATGAAGAGTCGTTTTTAAATTTTCTTCTTTAGTCCATCTTTAAGAGAATGTCCTGTGTGATCCATGGTTTGCGATTCACTCTTTCCACAAATCCTACATAGTCTTCAGCAGCCTTTTCGATGGAGAATTTGGCTATTGACCATAAATGATCAAAAGTTTGCGAGTTGCTTGCATATGATGATATGAGGTCATCAGAGGCTTCCTGATATTGCTTTGTAGTCCGCTCGCTTTTAAATGCTTTAAGATTCCACTTCTTTGTTGGTATTCCCTGAATCCTGCGTTTAAATTTCAGTGCCATACTCATTACTAGTAGGGAGTGATCAGAACAGATGTCAGCGCCTGGATATGCCATGGATTTTTTCACTTGGTTACTGTATCTTTCTATGACGAGAATATAGTCAATCTGGTAACGTTGATCACCTGTTTTTTTTTTCGAAGTATATCTCCGCCTCTTTGGTGAGGTAACGAACCTCGCTTGTTCACAGAATTCGAGAAGACGTTGACCACGTGAATTTCTTCTACCAAGACCATACCCTCCTACTGCAAATCCTTCTTTTCCCTCATCAATCACTGCATTCCAGTCTCCCATTATAATAATGTTCTCGCTAGCCTTTGTCTTACGCAGTAATTCTTTCAGTTTTCATACATTCTTCAACCTCGTCATCATCACAGCTGGACGTAGGCATATATACCTGCACCGCAACTAAATTTACGGGTGTTGCCAGAAAAAGCGCTATGATAATTCTGTTTCCAATAGCTTCAACATCCAGTAGGGCTCTTGAAGAGTTAGCATTTAGTACCAAACCTACACAGCCTTGACCATTCTCACTTCCGGAGTGCAAGACTAAGTCTCCGCTCATGAACTCTCCTTCTCTCCAACGTGTTTCAGCTAATCCTAAAATATCTAATTTATGTCGGTCTATTTCTCTTTTCAAGTTCTCTAGTTCCACTCATAGTCAACAAAAAAAGTCAACCCCTGGCACTATCCAGCCCATGACGGGCTAAGGCCGACCAAGCGACCGCTGCCCAGCCATTCGGCCTGCAGATATTGGGGTGACGCGTGATCAGCGCGTCGGGTCCCCTCGGCCGTTAATCTTGGTTTTCATGATCGGGGCGCTGTCTCACTGTCAGACAGCTACTCAATTGTCCTCACGAGGCTGAGTGCACCCCGTTCCAACCCTCACGTCAGTTTTAAAATCCCTGACGGAGCCGGGGATCGAACCCGGGGCCTCCGGGTGAGAGGCAGGCGCGCTACCCCTACACCACGGGGCCGGCTAGTTCCACTCATAAAAGATAAAATTCCAACAAGAACATTTTCCGTCCAAGAAAGGGCAAGACGAGCAATACGAATGAAGAAGTACTGGGACTACTCACAAATTATATGTTTGAAATTAATTGAATTAAACACAATTACAAACTTACAACTCAATTGATCGAACCGTTTTAGAGAAAAATATTCTTAATTTTATTTTTAAGGGTTTTTCAAAAATAATCTTTTTTAGAGCAAAATTTACTTTAATGTGCTTGAAAAATTGAAGACCTTATCTCATAATATAGCCAAACAGTTTTGTGTAAGGTTTTTTGGGTATCTTGTGTGGTGACCTTTAAATTAATTTTCAAAGTTTTGAATCTTATTATCGAAATGCTCTAAAATCCACCTGGGCTGTATAGTGTTCCTTCTTTTCTCTTTTGAGCTTCCTCAGTGTGTATGGCCGTCAACCTTGATGAATGTTTTCTTCGTTTCAGATTATACTATGTTGACACTCATTTGTTTACAAACGACTTCAAAGACCTTATGATCACAGAGCATAAATAAATACCTGCATCTCAAAGAACACTGGAATACCTGGAATGCTCAAGAGATGGCACCAACGTCCAAAATCACTCCTTACATTCATTCACATAATTTTTTCATAGCAAACAAGTAACATTGTGACAGCTTTCATATGATGCCACGCCCACTCCTCAGCTGCAGGCTAGTATTTAATTATACTTTTTCTACATTTCTCTTTGGAATTTCACAAAATCCTTTTGTACTATGAAAGCACTTATATGAATGAACATATTTAGGCAAAACAAGAAAAACACCAACATTCAATATTTTATTGCCAGACTATCCCCTTAAGAGGGAGCGAAACTTGGGTCGTGAATCGCCTTTTAATTCCAGAAATGGCCACCTGAGAGGTGAGCGCCTTTGTCGCGTAATCTACATTAACGACCATGCTACAGAGTAGAGTGCGTACGGTGGCAGGTGAGAGAGAGAGCGTTCTGGACATAAAGAGACAGACACTCAATGCGATGTCGCCAGACTGCTCTTCCCGCAGTGTTGCTAATTGCTATGAAGCAAGTCAGTAAGCATTCAACCTCCACTCAGCCGACTTCTCAGTTTTCTTCCCTCAGTCTTTCGGCAGGACTTACGCAACCTGCCCAAGCGCATGTAGTGATGCTGTCAATCGTCGCTTCGTCCGTAATTCTCTCAACGTCTGCTATTCGGAACGTATTGTTTTTTATCTTGCAACATAAGATTTCATGTGTGCTCACAATTGGGTTGTACTACACAATGTCCACGCAGGGCCGCGGCGATAGAGAGCGATCTTGGGCCCCACGGTATTGACTGCCACCCCACATTTGAGTTCTTTCCGTGAAATCCTATGGGAAAGGGAAACTATTCAACTTATTGATTTTTCACCAACCAGGCCTTTTGCGGGGACATAATCTCATTTTATATTC
The DNA here is from genome assembly GCA_946902985.2 of Meconema thalassinum. Taxonomy (NCBI): domain Eukaryota; kingdom Metazoa; phylum Arthropoda; class Insecta; order Orthoptera; family Tettigoniidae; genus Meconema; species Meconema thalassinum. The sequence goes on from OX336388.2 coordinate 1,988,523,705, forward strand.
ATTCGTGAATTTTGTACTTTTAAATTTCGTAGCATGCTTACATTTTCTAAGTTGCCTTTAGCACTGTAACGCTTAAAATTTCACCTGCTGCCAATAGACTACAGTGTATACCTAGGTAAATAACAGTTCTTTAGAAATAACTGAAATTGGACCCAACGTTTTCGCTCTACAAAGGCCCAAGAATCACCATTGTTTTAAAGTTTACCCACTTTACCTTTCAAGAGTTTGCTTGGAATTATTTAAAAGACTGATATAGTAATTAAGAAGCCGTGGTTTTCTCTTTCGGGCCCTTCAGTACGATTGGGTCCCAGGGCTGTAGCCCAATTTGCCCCTCCTTCTCGTCGAACCTGTGTCTACATTGTCTTGCTATTTCATCAATTTCGTACGTGAAGTAACAATTCCACTCTGGTTTGTGATGTGTTGTGGGGAATATCATTAGAAGACAACCACTCGATAATGTAAGCCTTTCTGTTATTCGAAGGCGGAGCTTTGTTAATTTGCACTGAGAGAATGCTCACATTGTCCATAATAACTGAATGTGGACGGAGGTCTGGCAGTAATTATTCAGTAAACCTTTGTTTAAAACGAGAGTCTCTCTTCATCATCATCAAATTCCAGCTCCAGTCGCCCGGGTGCTGTTAACGATCCCTCGCCACCTTTTCCTGTCCATGAATAGTTGGTCTTCATGGGTCCTTCTCCAGTCTAGCCCTTTGTCTTCAAGATCATCCTTGATTTGGTCCAACCATTTCTTCTTTGGTCTTCCTACTGGTCTTTTTCCTGGGATAATCTTGTTGAAATAAGCTTTTGGTGTCCTCTCATCTCCCATTCTTTGAAGATGCCCATACCATCCTAATCGTTGCTTCTGCAAATATTTTGTAGCACTGATATCTATGCCAGCCTCTGTCCTGTTTGTTTCGTTCCTTACTTTGTCTCTCCTTGTCCTTTGAAGCATTGTTCTTATAAACTTCATTTCGGATGCCTGAATCCTACTTTCTTCTCTTCTGGACAGGGTGCATGTTTCTACTCCGTAAGTTAGAATTGGGATGTAGTATGTCTTAAACAGTACATGCTTACACTTCCTGGGAACTTTATTATCCCACAGTAGTGTTCTAACTTGTGCATAGAAGGAGGCTGCATTTGTTACTTCACTGTTGTTGTTGTTATCCTTACACACTGTGCTGCCAAGATATTTAAATTGATCAACAATTTGTAGAGGCTGATTATTCAGGTAAATGGTTGCATTAGACAGTCCTGTTGTCATCACTACTGTCTTACTTTGGCTTATTTTCAACCCATACTCCTTGAACAGCTTGTCCCATGAATCCAGTTTTTCTTGTACCTCTCTGGCACTTTCTCCCCAAATCATGATGTCATCTGCAAAGACAAGGGCATTTGTTTCATTACCCAGTTCTTCTTTTATCCTCTTCAGGATTATGTCCATCACTGTGATGAATAGTAATGGAGACAGTGAACTTCCTTGTTGGACTCCTTGTTTTGTTGTGAACCATCTGCTTTCCCCATTACCTATTCTTACACATGCCCTTGTGTTCTCATACAGCATTTTGATCTTGTTTATCAAGCCTTTTGGGACATTGTGCCTTTCTAAACATTCCCAAATTTTTGATCTTGCAATGCTATCATAAGCTTTTTCTATATCTAGAAATACCATTACTAATTCTTTCCCTCTCTCTTCTGAATGGCAATTGTCAGATTTCTCAGAGTTCAATACTAACCCTCCTTTGGTCGCGTAGATTACTATTGTAATCAAGGTTCATTTGTTTCATATCTACGAACATAATACAATAGATTTTGGTACATTCTGTTCAGTACCTTTCCAAGAAGTTCTTTCGATTACAATCACCGTGAAATATTACATCAATGGCCACTATATAGCGTGCCAGTGGTGTACCAAGTAGTCAATTGTATTCCATGCGACTATTTGCGGAACTACGCTTGAACTCATCCCTCTGCGGATAAACAAAGCGTTATCCGTATCCGTCCAGCATCCGCACGACTGTTATCCGCATCCGCACGACTGTTATCCACATCTACTGGCATTACTATAATATTTTTAATTAGATAAAGCATAACGCATTAAAGCAACACATTTACACAGAGAAGAAAGTCGTTCCTTTAGGCTTTGTATGTCAAGTGCTATGTTTAAAATGAATATTATCCAGCCAGAATTGCAACCCTTTTCAGTTCAGAGTGTTAATTAAGCTTAATGACTTAATTTGAATGATATTAGCTTAAATAATCATCTTACATTTCTCATGAAAATAACGGAAAAAATATGTCATCTCATAGACATCCGGGTCCTAGTAATGAAATTCAACAAGTTCGGATTGTATTCTAAAAACTATCCGCAAATTTACTCGAAACATTATCTGCAGCTTATCCGCTATCCGCACAGCCATGCAAACTATATCCGCATGGCGAAAAATGTTGTGGATATCCACATCCGCGCAGGGCTTTACTCATGAGCGCCCGTAGGGGAGGGGAAAGAAGGGGCCATGGGCCCCGCCTGGAATCCAGAGAATATTTCGACTGTTCATTGTCACAACAGTTTATTTCATAAATTGAAGTTACTGATAGTTAACTGATTTAGATGTAGGGATAATTCCACAGTTTTATTTAACTTAGTAATTTGGGATTATTTGAAAATATCTACAGTTATTTAGAAAATCGGCGAACTGGATTAACATTACCATTTTAATGAACTGCTTGATTTTTATTTTACTTGTTCTTAAGAAATGAACATTATGACGATGATTCACAAAAGAAAGAAAAAAGACACGGATAGTCAGTCTGAAAGACTAGACTTTATATCATTTTAAATGCTAGCAGCCGAGTACCAAGAAGGCAGTGCACGAACCGAGTTTCAAGATTCTATTTTGTTTCTTCACTGCCTACTTGATTGTTTTCGCACTGCCTTCGTGAAACTCTGTTCTTGCACTGCCTTCTTGGTACTCGGCTGCTACATCGTACTATGACGTCACACACCTTAGTGCATTCTCGGTACATTTCGTCCCGTCACCGTAACGTAATGCCAGATCCCAGATAAAGTCGACATAAGCATATAAAAAAAAGCAAGTGCAAATTAAGGTCAAAGGAGGTAGCTTGCTGGATGACATCACGCTTACCGGAGCGCGCGGGGAAAGGAGGAAGCTCAAGCAGTACTATGACGTCACACACCTCAGTGCATTCTCGGTACATTTCGTCCCGTCACCGTAACGTAACGCCAGACCCCAGCGAAGTCGACATAATCATTTAAAATGATAAAAACTCCTCCCATTCATGCCATGAAGATATGTACCCGATGGTTTTAGAGCAGCCAAATAATGAATAACACGAAGCAAGTAAGAAATGAAACTAAATTGTGGGGCGGAAGTACGTATCATCTTCACCTAGTGACAAGTAGGTAAAGAAATGAAAAATACAACTTGCCTCCCTCCCCCCGGAAATAAATCCTGCGGGTACCCATGCTTGTATAGCATTGTATAGAATTGGGAGACTGAATATATTAAGGAACACTTAATTGTAGAAAAATACTCATCTGTTCGCAAATAAGGTAAACTGCCAAATTTCTTTCAAAAGTTAAAATTAGATAAGTTTTCATGTTATGTCAAAATATTTGGTATTTCATGTATTTGTCATGGAGGAAAGAAAGAGAGGAGTTGCCCAGAGCTCGTGTCAGTGAAGCAAAGCCCTGAGTCCAATGTGGGCGTAACCAAGTGTTCTGTGACGTGTATGCGGCAGAGCATTGTGCATGGTTATTTCGGATTTTTTTCACCTAATAATGGCGTGGAGTGCCTATGGTGGTACGAATCGACAAAACAGAACATACCAGGAAGCATAACAATATAGTAGGCTAGGCCTATTATTTACCATACTAGAAAGTTACAATATCAATTGAAGCTGAACCGTTGTAAGTTGCATCCATGCAATTCTGTTGCAGGTTGAGTTTATTAATATTATATCTCAGGACAGGGAAGCATGGAAAGCTGCATCAAACCTGTCGAATGGCTGAAGACTCAAACAACAAAACATTATATTGCACTAGCCAGCGCAGCGAAGGCATCTCCTTCCGGTTCCTTCCTCTATGGTATTTGTCTATGATTAGTATATTCATCACACTCCATCCTTCTTATAAAATCGAAAATCAAAATTTTAAAACAAAAAAACAAATGAAATACCCATTAAAAATTGGCCTACGATTGTAGTCCACGCGACTACTGACGTTGCATTTCGAGCCGACCGTCCTAACCAAAACTTCCAGTCCTCCGGAAACGTCGCTCATTTTCCAGCACATTGACCTTGTATAGTTTTGACTTACATTACGCTTCATCAAGGTAATAAATGCAGTAACGCATGTCCCTGATTCACCGATCTCGTACATTACGGTACCGGCACCATAAAAAATACAGTTCTCGCCGCTATGATGTCACTCCTTTCCAGGAGTAGCTTTTTCTCGTCATGAGTTTCCTCATATTTTTAGTGCTACGCTTATCTTATACTGTAGGTTCATAATTAGTTAAAATATAAGAAACTACCGGAGTATTATTGTAGGACAATACCGTTAAATCACAATGGATATGATTTTTATACAGGGTACATTTTTTGTGTCTAGTGACATAGCCGCGCAGTGGCAAAATGCATGCGTAGCCGGGTGACTCATTGCGAGAGATACAGCGCTGCTATGTTGTTAGTTGGACAGGGGTAGATGACCACGCAGTTCCGCCTCTTAAAAAATAACAATAACGAACTTGCTAGATGGATAAAAAAGAAGGACCCTGTACTTTTAATTAATAAGTGTATGATAAAAAATGTTTCACAATAAATTATACTTGAACTCGTTGAATTAATAACACTGTATACAGAAGATTAACCTACTAACAGTTCGTTTAAAAAAAAAAAGTAAACACAGTAGAATCCTATTCAATGAACACAATACATCAGCTGTAAGTCTTGTTCTCAGCGCTAAAAATAACTCTTAAAAAATAACAATAACGAACTTGCTAGATGGATAAAAAAGAAGGACCCTGTACTTTTAATTAATAAGTCTATGATAAAAAATGTTTCACAATAAATTATACTTGAACTCGTTGAATTAATAACACTGTATACAGAAGATTAACCTACTAACAGTTCGTTTAAAAAACAAAAGTAAACACAGTAGAATCCTATTCAATGAACACAATACATCAGCTGTAAGTCTTGTTCTCAGCGCTAAAAATAACTCTTCACTCTGCCTTACCGACCCATTACGCCTGCGCTCTTGCGGCTAAGTAGCGAACTTCTACGGCAGCGGCATTACGACTGAAAGTGTAGGGCATTAAAAACTGCTTCTTTTATAGAAATACGCAGGAGAAAAGCAAGATTCATCTCTATAGAAGCATTCTTAAACAAATACCCTTTACAACCATGTAACTTTTCATCACTTTTGACATTCACATTGATTTTTAATTTCTGAAGTAAAATCGGTGAAAAAAAGGCCTTGCCTTATGGGAAAATTGCTTCTCAGTTTCAATGATACAAAATGTTATTATCAATGAAATCTCGTTGAAAAGTTTAATACGTGCTATTGAAGGTATTTACGTGATTTGAAAGTGAAGTTTTGTTTAATTTCAGCCATTGACCTATTTAAAACGTAGATTTTAACTCTCTCTCAATGCTATAAGCAGAGCCTGCCACGAGCGGCCGGCCGGCTGACTTTAGCGCCCTCTTAAACAGTTCTCAAATGTTTAAGGGGAACACGAACCCCTGAAAAAAAGAAAAAAGAAAAGCACAAATTATGTGATTGCAGCGTCAAATACATAGAACCTCTCACTGTTGTATTCCTCGCCCCCCGAGAAAAGTGTTGTCACTTTAGTTTTCGGCATTTTTATACTTAAATGCTGGATGTTCGCCAATAAAGTTTTATCAGTCGCGAACTCTTACTGCTGTACGAGTATCTATGACTACAACGCCGTATGATGTAATCGATAGCAGATATCGATTTTCATCGATAGTCTTAAAGATCGCGGAACTAAATACACATAGGCCTACTTCCGGCTTTGCGGGCATTTGAGTAGAGAATATGCAGCACTAGCAATCAAATGAGAAGGAAACCACTACAATCAATTCCTCAGAAGTATTTAAACGTTTATTGGAGAGCTTTTAGCATTTTTCGTGCCAAGTGGAGTATATTTCGTGATTATTTGTGCAATTCGCGCAATAAATAAGATTTTGTGATATTTCGCAAGATCATTTCGCTAAAATACGGTAGTCATTATCCAGGTCAGCAGCTTCGCCTGGCACACATCTACTAGGTCATGTCGATTCTTGAATCTGCCAATCCAGCCATTACATACTTTCAAATCATCAAGTCCCATCTTCTGTGCAATAAGTGTTGCCTGAGCTCGAACCACAGTACCGTCTACCGGCACATTTGAAGCTCGAGCTTGCACAAACCACTATAGAATAGCTTCTTCTAATCCTGGAAACTGACCCTGGCGATTTCCCTTTTCCCTTCTTCAAAAAAAAAAAGTCATAAGTTTGCTAACAATAGTATTTAAAGTTGACGGAGGAATGTTTAACTTCCGCGCTGCATCCACACGCTTCATATTTGGATTCCGATCTACTTCTTGAAGGATTTGTAGTTTTTCACGGTTTGTAATTTGCCTCACTTTTTTCTTCTCCATTGCAAACATGTAAATAAGGCCCAGACAAAAATAGCCAAGAACAGTATATCAATACACGGCAAGCTTATCGTCACTGAATGAATAAATGACACTACAGGAAGCACACTCGCTGCTGAACTGAGCTGAGCTCTCGACCGCTGCCACACCAAGCTTACGCAATCACTTAACCTTGGCTGAAGTCCAACTGGACTGACAAATACGCAAGGGCTGGCCAAAATATTGAACGGAAGAACGTCAAATTTTGAACATAGTAAGCAGGAGTGTGAAAACTTGCTAAAGCAATATTTTACATACAATTTTAAAAGCCCAGGAAATAATAATCACCCTGCTTTCTTCACTGCCATTAAGTGTCGTGCGCGAGCTCCTAACTCAGACCAGCAATTTCCATAGAGGCTTACAGTCACGGTGTCACACACACACAAGTTTTTCCACATCCCTATCTGCGTCCCCACTTTTTGAGTCACCAAAGTTGGATGCCGCATTTTCAACATCCCAATGTGAACGTAAATTCGTCACAATCACGCATACTATCGGCAACGTATATCACGCAATTTGAGCAGCATTCTACGCCAACCACCAATTCTATAAAATTGGCCAGCATATATTGAGAAAATACCAAACCATCATCATCATCATCTTCCTTCCAAGTATTGGGCCAAATGTCCCGTTACGGTCTTGCACTTTCCCTCCATCTCTTCATCGGACGTCCTATCGATCCATTTCCCCATGGCTGGTAGCGAAGGATCTCCTTTGGTAATCTTCCAGGTTCCATCCTTTGGACATGACCAGTTCTCTTGGTAGTCACAAATGTATGTAGTTATTGGTTTCACTTTTAGTTCCTTCAGCACATCCTCGTTTCTCTTATGATCCCATTTAGTATAGCCTGCTGTTCGGCGCATAAAGGTCATTTCCCGTGCTGCGAGTCTGGAAATGTCCTGAGATCTTATTGTCCATGCCTCGCTGCCCTAGCACAGGGTTGGTCTGGCTAATGTGTTATACAAACGCAAGCGTGTATGCCTTTGGACAAGAGATGGCTTCATGACGTGATTGACGATTCCTGTTGTTCTGGTATAATTAGTTATTTTTGCAGTTATGTCTCGTTCTTCTTGAAAAGATAAATTATATCTTAAATACTTGAATTCGTTAACTCTTTCTAAAATTTTACCATCCAGACAAATTTTACTGGGGATAGGGTCCTTACCTTTAAAGGCCATTACTTTAGTCTTTTCAGTAGAAATGCACATGCTGAATTTTGATGCCACTTTCTGGAGGTTGAATACTGACCACTGCAGATCATCTTCAGATGCTAATACCAATGCAACATCATCAGCAAATAGTATAGCATCTAAATTTCTTAGATGCCTGCTGATAGGTATTGAACCATGCCTTTCACACCTCCATTCCTTTATTATAGCATCCATGTAGATTATGAATAGCAATGGAGAGAGTCCACAGCCTTGTCTTACCCCTCTGCTGATTGGCTTCCACTCGGATTTATGATTACTTAACCTTACTGCAATATGAGTACCACTATACATGTTGCAAATGTTATCAATTAACTGTTGGGGGACACAATCCCTGGCCAATATGTCAATAAGTCTGTTTCTGTCAACAAAATCTAAGGCTTTCTTAAAATCAACAAATGATATGTGTGTTTCCAAATTGAACTCCCTGCGTTTTTCGATCAAAAATTTTAAGGTGAAGTAGGCATCTGCACATGTGCGACCTTTTCTAAACCCATGTTGTTCATTCCCCATCACCTCAGAGTAATGTTTCAGTAATTTTTCTTTAACAATATTTGCAAAAATGATGTATCCAGAGTTAAGTATACTTATTCCTCTATAATTTTCCAAATCTTTAATATTTCCCTTCTTATGAAGAGGAACTACTATTGCCTTTTGCCAATCTTCTGGAGATCTGTTACCCGTCCAGATTAACCTTTTGATCAGTGAGTTTTTGCTGACACTTACAGGCCACCAGGAGTGAGTTTTTTCGTGAAAAATTGCAGTTCTCAATTTTAAGTTATTTTGAGTCTAACTTTTCTCTATTAATAAAGTTACAAAATTTACATTGATGGTACATAACTGATACCCTCAATTTAATTGAAACCAGGGGCGTAGAAAATATTTTTCTCAAAAATACTGAAAGGAAATTGAAAAACATTATTACTTTCTATATTTGATCAAGTTTGTATCCCATACAACACGACTTAATTTTATATCAGTTTCACATGGCTTTCAAAATGTCTTTAGGGTATGGTACTCTTCAAAACAGGGGTGTACACAGAGGGGTCTATCACACTCAACACACATCCACTTAGTGTCTGTTCTTTTGGTCGGTCTCTTCTTTGTGTGCTGACACACAAAACATCTCCGTTGCGGCTTCTGCTTTGATTGTGTTGGAGGTACTGGTTTAGGGAACAATACAGTTGCCAGGAAAACATAAAGAGTCTCTACGGTTATGCCTTGCCACTTATGTAATTTCGACTTTTCCTTTACGTCCATATTTTCCATAACAAATATGTAGTAGTTGTTCATTTCTGACACTATCAAGTTCATAATATTACGGTCAACAACTTCTTTGAAAATCGACACTTCAATTCTTGAATCATTGTCATTATCATTCACATGAAGATTATCACTAACGCCTGAATTTGATGCATCAAAATTAGCAGAAAGCGTAGGATGAAACCTACCTATAGAAGTCCACTTCCTTCCTTCAGTGTGAACAGCTCACAGCTTAGCCTTCTTTGCGACAGCGGGCTGCACTTCGTCCTCAATTTCTATGTCATCGTCTTCCGAGGAATGACCAATTTCACTCACATCGGACACAATACAATCACTATCACCATCATAAATATCAACTTCATCGTCAGACTCCTCATTAGTCAAAATATTACTTATATCTTGCGGAGCAAGCGCGCCTCCTCGACTAGATCCCGCCATTTAGCACGTGTATATGTTGACAATCAGAGAGTAATGGAGTTTGTTTCCACGGAAACCCGAGATGAGGGAAAAGAAACATAATGTGTATTGTCAAGAAATAGTTGTGCAGTGCACTCACAGGAAACAACAATAGAAAACAGTTCTCGTGTGTTGTACTTCGTAGCACAATCGCGTAAGAAGTTAGGTTACGTGACTGCAGATGCCGGGACAGAACTTCATCACAGAACATACGAGATGTGATAAAACACGGAATAACGTTCGCTGAACTTGTCAAACATCCTCCAACATTGTTCTAAAAACCCGCCAGTACAATGTCAGGCAACGATTTCAAACATTCCCCATGAAACGTGATTAGACGGCGGTACTGTTTAGGCGCGAACTTCGAGAACGTCAATAGACGGCAGTACTCCCGTGGGCCACGCACAACAGTGCCGTAAATAGACGGCAGTACTGCTCATTGGGTTAAATTCAATAATTTGAGAAATCTTTTCTTGAAGGCATCGCCTGAATATTTCAACATTTCTGCATTTATTGAATCTTTTCCAGGTGTTTTCCCATTTCGAAGTTTCCTCAAGACCTGTTCTAATTCTTCAAGTGTAATATTTTCCGAAGACTTGTTGTTAGATGCTTGCATAACAAGTTGTTCAATATTTGGACTCAACCAAAGGCTCTGAAAATACTCAAGCCATTCTTTGTGAGATATTGCATTAATTTTTACATCTTCTTTTACTTCCCTATTTAGTTTTTTCAAAATTTTATAGGTTTGTGGTTGTGGTCTTGTTATGTCAGTTTCCAGGTACGACACAAAGTTTTCCCAACTTTCCCTGTGTTTCTTTCGAACTTCTCTTTTTGCTATTGCTCTCTTATGATGGTATTCAATTTTATCTTCTAATTTACCAGTTGACAGATACTTTTTATATGAATTTCTTTTTTCGGCGATTACTTTTGCAATTTCTTCGTCCCAAATTCTTAAACCCTTTTTCTTTTTCCATCTTCTTTTTTCTCCCAAACTTTCAAATGCTGACTGTTTTAGAGCTGAACCCAAATTGGACCACTCGTCTTCCACATTGTCAGAAAGTGGAATCATCTGAATGTGATTATCAAGCCTGTTTTGGTATAGCCATTTTATACTGGGATCATTTAAAAGGTTAACCTTATATAACGTTTCGTTTTCCTGTGTTCTTTGTTTCTTTTTCTTGAACCACCGTGGTTTTAAACGAATAGGAGCAACTAATAAATAGGGGTCTGTTTCCAATTCAGGTCCTCGATAAACTCTTGTATCCAAAACTAAATCTGCCAATTTTCCATTACAAATGATATAATCAATAATTGATTTCTGATTTCTTGCGGACCACGTATATTTATTACTGTCCTTGTGTGGAAACAGTGTGTTCATAATCCGAAACTGATTGAAGATAGTGAAATCTATTAATTTTGTTCCATTATTATTGCGGGGTTTTCTCCATGAATTCCAATGTTATTCTGAATTTTCTCATTACCAACTCTGCCATTAAAGTCTCCCATTAACAGTATCATATCTTGTGTATTAGTAATATTGATTATCTTCTGTAGATCATTATACAAAATATCACTTTCTTTCGAGTATCCTTCAACTGGTGCATATACCCCTATAACTGTCAATATCCTCTGGATAGTTTTATTCTTACTTGAATGATCCTTTCATTCCAAAAAGTATAGCTATCAATTTTTGATCGTAATCTCTTGTGAACCATAAACATCACCCCTGCCTGTGCTCCAACATTTCGTTGAACACCACTATAAAACTGTAAATAATTTCTTGTCTCCTTGGATCCCTGAAGCTTTTTCTTTGCTTCAGAAATAACTGCAATTGAAATATCTTTTTTAGATAGAATATCGTCTAATTGATCATCTTTGTGTCCAATACCCTGCACATTCCAGGTAGCACATCTAATAATATCCTTTCTTTTCCAATTCGTATCCTTTCCTTTGCCATGTTCGTCAACTGTAGAATCCGTCCGTTTTTTTTTTCCCTTTACAAGACTTGAAAGCAATGAAAATGTCCTTCCAACGGGTTGCTAGCCTGAAGAAAGTAAGTCCATTAATGGGGATGCCATCTCTCAGCCCATGGACAGGCTGTAATACAGCATTTCCTCTGTACTTGATGTAACGGTTATCCCGCCGTGACTCGGTCGCCAGAGCCTCGTCTGTGGAAACGGCCAAGTTCGCCACGTGAAGGAGAGGATGACATTTGGGTAGGAGAGGTTATAGATTGCACATCACTACCAAACCAAAGAAGAATTTATATTCTTGGACAATTCAATTTGCATAATGAATGGACATACCACAGTTCCATAACCAACAAGCCTCTAATACAGAACTATCTGACTCATTTTAATTTATCTTTTAACATGTCCTCTATTTTTAAAAAAGTACAGAGCACAATGTTTTTAACTACTGTCGACCAAAGTATTATGTGCACTCGAGTTTGAAGGTTGTTTGTGAAGTAAACAATAGGCCTACACTGCCGGCCAAAAGTTTCCGGACACCATTAAATTTCCCGTTTTTTAAAGATTGGGGGTGGAATGAAGTCTAATTTCCAGATAATTTTAAAATATATGTATTCTTAACATACAGAACCATGTTTGTAGGAACTAACATTATATTCTTAAGTACAAAAAAACAAATACACATCACAATTTCTTTTCTTCAAAAAATCCACCCTTTGCTCGGAGGACACTCTTTACTATCTTTTGCATCCATTCAACAAGTTTTTGCAGAACTGATGAAGGAATATCATTCCAGGCAGTTTGAAGAGTCTTCCAAAGATCTTCCTCTGATGTAGGGAATTCTCTTCGCACCCTGCGATCCAGTTCTTCCCACCGAAGCTCTATTGGGTTTAGGTCGGGGGACTGAGGTGGCCATTCCATGTTTATGAGTTCTCCTGCTTCCTGTTTCACCCTGAGATAATTTTTGCCGAGTATTGACGTGTGTTTGAGGTCATTATCTTGCTGCAAGGTGAACCCATGTCCTATCAGTTGCTTGTCAGATGGCATTGCACTCCTGGAAAGAATGTTGTGATAGCCTTCTTTCCTTAGAATTCCCTTTATTCTGCACATATCCCCAGTTCCATCACAAGAAAAGCACCCCCAAACCATCACAGAGCCCCCTCCATGCTTAACTGAAGGAGTAATACAGACGGGATGCATAATTTCTGTTCCGTTCCTCTGGACATTCAGACAAAGTCTTTTCCTGAATAACTCAAACTTGGACTCATCCGTCCACAACACACATTTCCAGTCTTCAAGAGCCCATTCTTTGTGTGCAATAGCCCATTTTAGTCTTTTTTGTCTGTTGACTTTCCTCAGTAACGGTTTCCTCACCGATATCCTGCCCATTAAATTGGCTTTCCTAAGACGACGCTTCACAGTGGTAACAGAAATTTCATTGTCATGGCTCCTATTGAATTCTGCTTGAAGTTCACCTGCTCTGAGCCTTCTGTTTCTCTTGCTGGACAATATTACCGATTGGTCCTCGGCCTTGGTTGGGACCCTGGGTCTTCCACTTCGTTTCTTGTCCTGATTTGATCCAGTTATCAACCATCTTGATATTGTGTCATGATCAGTGGATCGCGAAAACGTCAACTTTTTGGCTATATAGCGGATCGAATAGCCCTCATTGTGAAGAGTATTCACTGCGGAACGCTCTTCTACATTTATAGTACGTCCTCGTCCCATTTCTGCAATAAAAATGAGGAAAACTGAATAATTATAAATTATTGATGGGATTTTATGGAAATTATGCTTAAAAAATTGCAGTATACCGTTTATTGCTAATAGACCTATATAACATTATAAAGTACCTTGAATAATTACCTTCTTACTAGTTCCCACGAAGATTTTAACACAACAATTGACTTCAAACCTTCAAATGTGGGTTTATTTGTTACATGTAACACAGCCAACACACAAGATTGTTACCCAGCAACTGATCGCTATTCAACTTATGGGACAGTATTGGCGCCAACAATGAGATTTTACGGCTGTTTCTGATCAGAACAAGTTCCCCTGTGTTCTGTAACTCTAGTAAATCACTTTGGTGAAGCAGGGAAAGCTTCACAATAAGATATAAGCATAAAATACAGAACTTTCAGGGTGTCCGGAAACTTTTGGCCGACAGTGTACATAAAATCCAATATCATCATCATCATATTCGTCGTTCTATTTTACGTTAGTTCATGTAGGTTTGGAAATTTAAATTTATATTTTAATATTTTTTATCGCAGTTGGAACACAAAAAGTGCACGTTTTTAAGCGTGTTTCAACCATGCGTCACATTTACGAATTATTATCTCAAAAACCCGTCATCAGATCGAATCCAAATTTTAACACAATATACATTGGAATGTTGTATAACTGGTTTATTAATTTCAAAATTTTGTGTGTCCAAGAAACAAAGTTGTTATCATTTTTGTAAGGTAACTTTTTCTCGGCTCCAGGTGGTTGGAAAATGTAGTTCTTGGTTGCATTGTAATCCTTATACATCGAAAAGTTATGCTGTATGACTGTGAAATACGTAAATTAATTCACTTATTTTATATCGGTTTGTATTTGTATGAGGAAATAACACATGGTTCAGCAGCTAGCCGCTCCGAGAACAGCCGTACAGCGTTGCCGAAATAGTACCCACACGCATCATGGCGCGTCTCGCTCGGAAGTGATGGGCTCCATCTCAGCAACGCTGTACAGCTTTTCCTGGAGCGGCTAGCTGATGAACCATGTGTTATTTCCTCGTACAAATACAAACCGATATAAAATAAGTGAATTAATTTACGTATTTCACAGTCATACAGCATAACTTTTTGATGTATATCGATAACAACGCAACCAAGAACTACATTTTCCAACCACCCCGAGCCGAGAGAAAGTCACCTTACAACAATGATGATAACTTTGTTTCTTGGACACACAAAATTGTGAAATTAATAAACCAGTTATACAACATTCCAATGTATATTGTGTTAAAATTTGGATTCGATCTGATGACGGGCTTTTGAGATAATTCTTAAATGTGACGCATGGTTGAAACACGCTTAAAAACGGGCACTTTTTGTGTTCCAACTGCGATAAAAAACATTAAAATATAAATTAAAATGTCCAAACCTACATGAACTAACGTAAAATAGAACGACGAAAATGTTGATGGTATTGGATTTTATGTAGGTCTATTGGTTACTTAACAAACAACCTTCAAACTCGAGTAAACATAATACTTTGGTCGACGGTAGGCTACTCCAGGCCACATGCAGAAGTGTTGTTTTTAGTATATTTATCTACATATGTTCTTAGTGTATCATTTATTTCCTGTACATAGGCACGTAATATAGCATGGTTTTTGATAGGGTTTTATTAGTTTTAGAATGTATTATATAAGGTGTGACTCTCTCCATAATTATTAGGGGTCGACGGTGCACCGATTTTTCGGTTTCGGTACGGTACAAAGAAAATTACCGACCTCGGTTCGAGACGATAAAAAACTCGGTAAAAAGTTCGGTTCGGTACAAGAGACATAAATACCGTAATTTAAGGAAACCTTTTTTTAGACATCCAAAGTATTGTCCTTTATCATCAATGTTTTACTTCAATTGTTAGTTAAATACAGTAAAACTTCTTGTATACGGTTCATATTTATACGTTTTCTATACGATTTTTTCCTGGTCCCGGCAAAATGCCTATACTTTCCATGTTAATTTATCTCCGATATACGTTTTACATTTATTCGTTTTTCACGCTTATACGATAAGTCCCTTGCAATATAAAGCATCATTTATACGTTGCGTGTTCTGAGGAAGTACGTATGTTCGAATGCAAACTTTTGTTACCGCCTGTACTTCCGTTCGGAAGGATGCACCGTGTGCTATATTATGTTACGATGGCCTTGAGTGACACCGGTGGTCACGGCGACACTCGCTTGCCAGAGTGTCGTAACAAGGAAGAACAGCTTGCGTAATAAGCAAGCGCTATTATTGTGTTAGCCTTTCAAAATAACAGGAAGCTGCCATAACACACAGTTAGACAGCATCGGAAGCTTATGTTAAGATGTTAATTTAGGCCTACACTACAGCATTTTATTAATGACGATGAAGAGCCGCAGAATAATACAGTGGATTTTAATGATGCTGTCAATGCTCTATGGACTATCAAACATTTTGCGACGCACCATAACGTTTCTGAGGAAATAATGGCCGAATTATATCGGTTTGAAAATACTGTTCACGCCGTGGCCTCTGCCAACAAAAAACAAGTCAAGATAACAGACTACTTCGTAAAGTGACTCAATTTTCTTTGTTTTGTTATATCTGGGTGCATTTCTCTTGTACCGGTAGTTGTTTTGTTACATATTGCCGATTATAGTTAAACAATCGTATTATTATTTCTCGTTTTTCACTTCGTAACGGAAACCCTCGCTCGCCCGCCGCCCGCGTTGCTAGCCTGTCTACCGCCAGGCACTTGCCGTAATGCGTAGCTCGCGCGGCACAGTCATTGAGTAGACTATAGCCTATAGTTCACAGCTGGTGCTGAAAATGTTCGCCATTCATTGCTACACAACGCTGGCACCTCTTCATGAAGTTGTCATTTACGTTCTGAAGTTCCTCAGCACCGATTGACTCTATTTCAGCTGTAATATACCTTAGTCCAAAGAATATGGACTGTTTGTTAAAGCCGTGGCGTCAAGAAGCGCATACGGCAAAGTGCTTGGCGAGAACCGGCTCGCGGCACGAGCGAGGGTCCCTGTCGCTTTTAAAACAAAGTTCCTGTATAACCCATATTGTCACATACATTTTGCAGTTTTTATTTACCGACTTTCATTTACGCGTTTTTCACATTTATGCGTGTTTTTTCCTTTGGTCCCCTGGAAATCGTATAAGTGAAGTTCTACTACTAGAGCACAATAAATCTTCTGATTAATAAAATTAAATTATGGACTTAAGTGTTCCAGTGTGAGCCTAATGTCTATTTAATGTGTGCATCAATTGGCTTACTCCACACTAAAATGGCAAGTTTGAAAGTTAATGGAACATTGTATGAGATTATTAGTTGTACATTTTTTCTGTATTTTTTAAAAAAATTGTGCTATTTGGCAAGTATTTGGTTTACTATATAATCATTAGAACTCATGTGTTACTTTTTTCTTAATGGTTTACAAATTACTCTAATTTAACATGTTAAAATCAGCCGAGCTGTACCGAACCGATTTTGTACCGAGAACCGACGTACAATTTTTTTTACCGAACCGAACCCAAATTTTCAGTACCGAAGACCCCTAATAATTATATCGATTTCCTTTGGGCGATGTTAAAATATTAACTTTAGGTCACCAAGTGGACTGAAGAAGGGACTAAATGTCCCGAAACATGTATCCTAATTTTTCATAAACTAAGAATCAATTGTATTGAAAAAGGAAGAATAATAAAAATAAAATTAACTGAATCAATTTGCGTCAATATGGGCCAATATGAGCGATATGACGAAATATCGAGATGTTACACGATCGGCGCTGGTCTCACCCGTTTGTCGAGATTCCCGTAGTTTACACGATAGAACACTGATCATCATCATCATCATCATCTTGCACAGTTTCCAGCCACTGGCTGGGTCTGTTTGGAACACAAGCCTCTCCAACGTCTTCTGTCTTCCCACCATCTCTCAGCCTCCACCATTGTCCTGTCTTCTCCTCTCTTTTTCACGCTTTCTGCCACCCCCTTCAGCCACCTGTCTCTCGGTCTTTTTCCTTCCCACTTCGTCTCGTGTACTCTCCTGGGTATCCTCTTCTCCTTCATTCGTTTTACATGTCCATACCATCCAAGTCTAGATTTCCCTATACCATCCTGTAATGGTTCCTCCTTCATTAATTCTCTGGTCCTCTCATTTCTTATTCTGTCCATCTTTGTAGCTCCAATACTGCTTCTCAAGAACCTCATCTCACTGGCCTGTATTTTGCTCTTCTCCCTTCCTTTCATAACACAGGTCTCCGAGGCATACGTCAGGATAGGGACATAGTACGTCCGATATATGATCTTTTTGCTGTTGTTCTCCTCCGAAATGCTTCTGCCTGCCTTCCCCGCTCATTTATTTCTCTATCGTTTCTTCCATTATCTTGTATCAGGCTTCCCAGATACTTGAAACTCTCCACTTTCTTCAGCTGTTCCCCACCAATTGTTATTCCCGTTGTGGCTCATTCTTTCTTCCTTGTTGTGATTACCATCTCACTCTTATTTATGCTAAATTTCATCCCATATCCTTGTATTATTCCTTCCCACACGTCCAACTGTTCCTGTACCTCCTCCTCCTTGTTCCCCCAAATCATCAAATCATCTGCAAACACCATTGCTTTCATCTTTCCTTCCCCAATTACTTGTGCCACTCGGGTCATTATGCCATCCATCACCACAATGAAAAGTAACGGTGACAGTGCACTTCCTTGTTTCAGGCCGTTTCTCTGTTCCAACCAGTCAGATCTCTCTCCTCCCACTTTCACACAGCTCACGCTTCCCTTGTACATCTCCTTTATCCTCTTTATAGTCCATTTCTCTACTCCTCTATCCTCCAGGGACTTCCATACTTTGTTTCTGCATACACTGTCATATGCTTTCTCAATGTCCAGGAAGGCCATCAGTAGGTCTGTTCCATACTCATAGTGCTGTTCTTGTAACTGCCTTACAGCAAAAATCAAATCCACTGTGGACCTTCCTGCTCTGAAGCCATGTTGTTCTTCCCTCATCCCTCCTTCTATCCTTGTCCTAATTCTCCTTTCCAAAACTTTCTCAAACATCTTTGCACAATGACTCATCAGTGTTATTCCCCCATAGTTTCTGCAATCTGTTCTACTACCTTTCTTGAAGATCGGGACAATAATTCCTTTTTTCCAGTCCTCAGGGGTCTTCCTTTCCTTCCATGCTGTCCTCATCACTCTGTACAACCACTGTATCCCCACCTCTCCTGCTGCTCTCACCATCTCCACACTCAACTCATCCACACCCGGTGCCTTCCCTCCTTTCATCTTGTTCACTGCATCTTCCACTTCTTTCCATGTTAAGTCCTTTTCTGTTTGCAGTTCATCTTCCTCTTCCCCGATTTCTTCCTCCTCACCATCTTTTCCATTTGGGTTCAGAAGTTCTTCAAAATATTCTTTCCACATTTTCTTCAGTTCTTCCCTATTTTCTATCTCTTGTCCCCTTTTGTTCACCATTCTAACATAATCCATAGGATCCTTCCGCCTCTTATTTTTTACCATCCCATACAGGACCTTTTTTGTACCTTCACTATCCTCCATCATCTTTGTCCACTCTTCCATCCACTTTCTTCTCTTCTCAGCCACTACTCTCTTCGCCTCCTTCTTTCTTTCCTGGTACTCTTCCCTTGTCTCTACCGTCCTATTTTGATACCACCTCCTAAAGGCTCTATTCTTTTCCCTTACTATATCTTTCGTCTTCTCATTCCACCATGGTGTTTCCTTCCACCTCTTCTTACTACTTGTCCTCCCACATACTGCTTCTGCTGCACCTACTAGTGTCTTTTTAAACCTAGCCCATTCCTCTTCCACCCCTCTTTCTTCATCTGTTGGAATTCCTTCCTTTACCATTTTGAGGTACTCGACCCTTCTATCCCCTTCTTTCAGTTTCCATATCCTTATACGTCTTTCCTGGTTCTCAGTCCCTTTCTTCTCCTTACTCCCTCTCAGGTTCATTACCAGCAATCGATGGTCGCTATCCAGGTTCTCCGATGGTATAACCTTGATGTCCGTGATGTTCTTATTTAGTTCTTTCTCATACAGTATATAGGACCACCGACTTCCTGGTCAAGTCATCACTGTACCATGTGAATGTGTGGCTCTCTCTTGTCTTAAACCAGGAGTTCCCAACTAGCAGGCTGTTCCTCTGGCAGAAGTCCAACAGTCTCTTTCCTTCCTCATTTCTTCCGCCCCAACCCTCTGGTCCTAGAACACTCTCATAACCTTGTCTTTCACTTCCTACATGGGCATTGAGATCCCCCATAACAATCATATTTCTTCCTACCAGCTGCTTCTGCAATTCCTCTTCAAACTCCTCCTCCTCTTCAGAGGCGCAGCCTACTTGTGGAGCATACACTTGCACTATTTCTACGGTCTCTCCCCTCAGTGCTACTTTCACTTTCATCATTCTATCACTTATTCTCCTCACTTCTTCTTTTAAACTATCTTGTACTACTACTCCCACTCCATTCCATTCCTCTTTCCCTCTTCGTTCCCACTCCAGTACAGTCTATAGCCTTTTCTCAGTTCTCTCCTTCCTTCCCCTTTCCACTTTGTTTCTGCCAATCCCAATAAATCCAACTTCCTTCTTTCCATCAGATCCACTATCTCCTCCACCTTCCCCGTCAGCGTTCTTAGCTTTAAAGTTCCAAATCTTAGTCCGTGTGTACAGCCGTATCGTCGTCTATTAAATCCATCCTGTCCAAGGATCGTTCCATTTTTGAAAGCATTTGGTTTCATCCACTACTGGCTTGCTGGGCCTATCGTAGCTTCACCAGAGCCCCGTTAGCCGTCACTTTTCAGGGTTCCTGTAGGACCTTCACAGCTACCGTAACGTTCCCGGGGCACACGAAGTCCCCACTGTACTTCGCCCCTACAGGCGATCCCCTACTTTGTGCCATTGCCCGTCTCCCACGACGTGGACGAGGGGTTGGACTTATGGGAGAACACTGATAAATATCGCTATTTAGATAATCGGTGTCACCTTTAGTCGTTCGACGGGATTTCCATCGTCCTTGAGGTCGGGCACGAGAAAATATAGCTTTATTACGCAATCGGTGCCACTTGCTGTCCGTTTGACAAGAATCCAATTGTCCTCGTCATTGAATGCGGAGAAATATCGTGATGTATCGCAATCGCTGCCGCTCTCGGCCGTTTTACGAGATTCACGTCCTCTTGATATTATGCAATCCGCGCCGCACCCGGCCGTTGAACGATTGTTCATCTGTCCTGACAGAATGGTGGAGGCAAGCCCAAGGTTCGGCATGGTTAAAATACACGAGTAGTTGAGGACATGTTGTATGGCCGGCGCCGTGATTCCTGCTATCCCTATGCTGTGGTTGGGAGTTATCAGTTCAGGGTGGATCACGAGGAGAAATTAGTATCGCGATGCTACATAGAGTGTCATTTCTAAGTGGGTCGATGCACTTCCCGCTCCCCGTACA
Organism: Meconema thalassinum; assembly: GCA_946902985.2. Taxonomy (NCBI): domain Eukaryota; kingdom Metazoa; phylum Arthropoda; class Insecta; order Orthoptera; family Tettigoniidae; genus Meconema; species Meconema thalassinum. The sequence continues at coordinate 1,988,544,546 of OX336388.2, forward strand.
CTTTTAAGTATACGGTCATCGGAAAAGTAACGAGTAGGTTTTGGAATATTTCGTCATTGGTGCCCAATCACCTTTGACGGGATTCCCGTAGTCCTCGTGGTCACAAGTTCACGATAGGGGACGGTTTTATGATTTTACGCAACTGACGTCGATCTCGGTCCATTCGACGAGATTTCCGCAGGCAAGGCGTGCGGTCGGCCATCTTGGGGACGAATGTTCGAAGTATTCTGACAGGATTGCACGAATAATATAAGAGGACACGTTTTCTTTCGAATGCGAATCACGAATTATACAAGTTATACAAGTTTTCGAAATAACCGGCTAGATTATATTATATCCGATGGAACCAAAGTTTGAAGAAAAAATCGACATATAACGGAATTTCGAATTAACCATATTGGATGTCGCAAATTTACGAGACAGATTTTAAAATAAGTTATAGCCTACGTATTTCGAAGCTTTTTCATACTTCTTTTTCGAAACGGTAACATTTAGCCAGATTGCGACATTAAATTATTTCGCATTATTTCTGGACTTCAATTTGACATAGTCTCCAAATTTAGAGGTCACTAACAGAAATGCGAGGTTTCTGATTAGTTTCAGAGGTTTTCGTGAATAAACGACTCGCGAAAAGTCAGGTTTCCTAAAAATACAGAAAAATATTTCACACAAAATCAAAAAGTTTTCTTGATGCCGAAAATATACGCTGAACGATGTATACCACTCAGGGTATCCTCAGTATACATTTCTTCGAGGTTGGACACGGGGAAATATAGATTATGCAATCAACGCAGCTTGCGTGAAACTCGCTACATCGCAATCTCTGAGCCTAGAGGCGCGAGTTTGAATGATTCAATCCGCCTTCAGAAAATTTTCGTTACCCGTATGTAAAATTCGTTACTTATTCATTACTTTCGTTACCCGTTTGTAAAATTCATTACTTTTTCCGTTAGTTTCGTTACCGGTAGACACCCTGCCTGTGCAATGGACATTGCGAAAGGTACCACACACAAAATTGCAAAATGAAAATAACCACAATAATAAGACTGGCATTAGCATAATTGATCACTTGTACAGATATGTCTTTACACATTGTGCGCTTTTCTTTTAATAAATTGTAGCCTCACGTCAGGCGATTTAAATTCAAGAGGAAAGCAATTCCAGAGTTTGAAGAAAGAAGAATCACGTGGCCAGCCAGAACTAATCAGCAGGTTAGAAGATGGTGAAGCTGGAAGAGTGGAGGGTTGCCATGGAAACCATGTTCTGATTGGTGTATCAAGAGGAGGGAGCTTGAAAATGGAAAGATTTGGAAGGGAGCCGGAAAGGTTATTTAAATGCCTGCTGAACAAATTCCGAGTACCGCATTATTATTCATTGACTTGAACTTATACTCAATTCGGTAATTCCATTGGCAGTCCGGACGACTTGTATCTCGTCGGTCCATGGGACTTGGGATACAGTGGAATCTTGTTAGTACGTTTTTCAAGGGACTGTAAAATTTGGACGTCATATGCGGGAAAACGTACTACCGAAAAACGCCATACTGCATTTACAACGTATAAGAAAGAACGCGGCGTATATATGGACGTCAGATCGCCGACCTTAGTAAGTGATTGTATGCACTACTACAGTCACGACATAAACATAGGTTATCAGTAACTTACACGGAATTAATAACATAAAAATGAATTACTGTACCTCTACACTACAGTATAATACCAGGGTCTTTATTTCTGCTTAGCAAGGACATTCTCGCTCTCGCGCTCCGCCAGTGACGGCTCAGTTACCGGCGACCACGCACGCATAAGTTTGAAGCACGGGCTTGCTTGAACCACTTCAATCAAGCGCTTTCTAGTTGAGGAAACTGTCCCTCTCGCACACGTTTCCTTTTGCCGCTCATTCCTTCTTCAAATGCACGTTCGATTTCCTTCCTTTTGCCGAGAATCGTGTTCAGTGTAGACGGGGGAATGTTCCACTTTTGCGCTATATCCACACGCTTCATGTGAGGATTGCATTCCACGTCTCGAATGTATTTCTTCTTCTCATCATTAGTTATCTGCCGTACTTTCTTCTTATCCATTATGAAACACGCAATAAAATAGGTCATAACTGGACGTGAACACTAAGAACTAGAAGACAATAGTGCGGAACACACAGACAATAATGCGCCTACGTGAGAAATAAACCAAGGGAAAGGGGTGGAGGGCAGCGGGAGAGAGACACGTCACCTGTGTTGCGTCATAGCTATCGACACTTCTACGCCGTCAAACACAATAAAATCATCTACACTGTCAATAACTATCAGAGAATATGCGGCAATATCGCGTCGTGTTTCCCAGAAGCCGAATTTTTTAATGAAATAAGAATAAAATACGGTTCACTAACAAATAGTCTACGGAAATTTGATCGTTGTAAGCGGGAATAGAGAACGTATTAAGGGGATATTTCAACATGAATTTAGTAGGATAGGGACTTGAGAGAGTAGAGAAAGGGCAGCGGGAGAGAGACACGTCACCTGTGTTGCGTCATAGCTATAGCCACTTCTACGCCGTCAAACACAATGAAATCATCTACACTGTCAATAACTATCCGAGAATATGAGGCAATATCGCGTCGTGTTTTCCAGAAGCCGAATTTTATAATGAAATAAAGAATAAAATCAGGTTCGCTTACAAATAGTACAACGGAAATTTGATCGCCGTAAGCGGGAATAGAGAACGTATTAAGGGGATATATCAACATGTATTTTGTAGAATTGGGACTGGGACTTGAGAAAATCATCGCGCTAAACGGGAAAACGTCACGTGCTAACGAGATTCCACTGTATATCTAAATCTCAGAAATCTACAGTTTTCGAACTTGAGTGTATGTTAGGCAAATTCTGCCCAGGCATACGAATGACAATGGTTGCATTGGTGGCCAGAATCATTTAAAGGACAGTGGGACTGAGTTTTAAGCATATTTTATTAAAAAAATTCAAATTTTCGATTTTGACATATTATTGTACCCCTGACCATAACGGATCAATTAGCGGAATCATTTTCCACATTCTGCCATTTTTGAGGCAAGGCGAGACGTTTAAATGCCGGCCGCACTGCCATTTAAACGCCCCTTTCTCTTGGTACATTATCCTGTACACGCATTTATGCATTTTTTATCGGAGTAGTTTGAATACCGATTTGAAATTCCCTCTGTACTACTATCTACCAATGAATACTGACACTATTTACTATGTGAGCTTTACAAATACTTCAAATGTTTGAAAATAAATAAATAAATATATCAAACGGTCGACATGATGAAATTTTGCATTTATATTGTATTTTCTAATTTCATGAGAGTTTCTAGTCGCTTATAGAATGGCAGTAGATGCACAATTTATCTTTATTTGATATTTGTGTTGACTTTAGAAGTGTACGCATGGTCTACCTCTGTTTATAAATAAGTTATTGGACGGTAGGCTAGTACGTTCTCGAAATTTATTGTGTTTGTGAAGTTAAGTTATTAGGGGGACACACACACATCACACAAGACCAGGGTCACAAAGATGAAGAAGGAGGCTGCAAAACAGAAGAAGGAAGGTGTTACTTATGCTGCAGGAGAGTCCTAATGGATAAGTTGAGTGGAAATATTAAAATATATGCAGGTTTTTAGAAAAAAAGCAGTTTTCTCAGTTTCACATTTTCAGATGTATAAAATCTAGTACGCGTTACAGATGTAATGCATTTTCTTGTAAATTAACATGCATGTTCCTTAGTACTTTATCCACAAATATGTGCATTACTTTTTGGATCGGAGTTCTGGTTTGTCTGAAAAAATAATTTAAACCTTCAAATTTCAAGAATTTTACAAAAAATAAACTTCATTGGGGAAAAAAATTATATCTTCATAGTAAACAATAGAATCTCAAATTCGATGCACTATTTTATTTGTATAAGAACAAGGTACTAGAAAAATAAATTGTGCTATCTACATTAGTTTGACGCTCTTGACATTTTAAATATTTGAATAATTTGCATATAAATATTGGAAAATAATTAATTTCTATGCAGCTTGTGAAGCTACATTGATCAAATTTGGCACACATGTTTATACTACCGCATACTACCAGCAAACAAAATATCAAGATTGTACCTTAATATTTACTTCATCACTCTCAAGATAACAGAGGACATACACTACGTCCCTGTTAAGTCAATAACTTCACTTAAATCATCGGCAACGATCTTCACTATTACAACCTCAAAAATGTTTCAGACAAGCAGAAATCATCGCCATCACTACACGATGAGGAACGAATATCGACCGGTGAGCAAACTGACCAAACCTCACAATATCTCTCTTAAATAATTTTGGCAAGTAAATTCACAGCATTGGAAATAAGGTAAATGTAAATTCCAACTCCACACTTTTCATAGGGCACTTTTTAATTTAACTTCAATAAACGCATCTGTATTATTATTATTTTGATATTGTGTGTTTCTCGTATTAAATACTATATTTTAAATTCATGCCTAGTGTTCCCCGTACTGTAGTTAGAAATAACTCAACCCCTTCGCCTGAAACAAATATCGTGGTTGGAGGCAGAGTCTCACTGTGGCCTGGGGAGAAGAGTACTCAGAGTGAGCTACCTAGGGTAGGCTACATCATAACTTATATTATTTGGTCAATAACGGTGAGTTACAAACATAACGCCCAACATCTTCATTAATTATTACATTTCGGACTTATAATTTATATTACATTTGTCACTCAACGTAGGGAAAATAATATTGCATTAGTCGCACAATAGTGGGACGATACATTATCACCCTCCCATGCTAATTATAGTTCATTTGTCACCCAACTGTGGGCCTTGTTGTTGTAGCTTACCCCAATGTAAGTAATTATTGTACATGAGTTTTCATTTGTGTCAATTTTCTGTCTTTGCTTACCGAAAATTTAAAATTCTGCACTTTAGGTACATTTTTCTCATAAACTATTAATACTACAGCATTAAAATCTGCACAAAAACTTATCATTGTTCTAAAAATCTCCTGTACTAGAATTACAATAGAAAAATACTGCTCCATTAAAATGGCATATTATTGAGCAATTTGTTCAAAAGAAGGGAAAAAAAAAGGATTCAATTCATTTTTTAATAGAAAATATATACTTAAATTAATATATGTATGGATGTATTAAGCAAATTCACTGAGTTTCATTGTAAAATCATAAATATGTTATGAGAAAAGTGTACCTAAATAGCATACAGTACATGTGTTTCAGCAGTCTATTGTGTAAGCCATATTATAAAACGATAAGCCACGGTACCACCTTTTTACGTGGAATCCGAACCACAGGACATGGCATTTCACTTTGAAAATCTCACATGCATTGACCGGGAATCGAACCCGGTCCGCCGTGGTGAGAGGCCAACAGCTCGACCGCTGCGCCACCACGCCCCTACGTAAGCCGTATTATATCACAGTCAACAGTTATGAGTATGAAATCTTCCACATTAGTGGCTAATGTGTATTACAATAAGTATATTAATTTCCAGATCACTAGATGTGACAGGACGAAAATAACTAGCTAAGGAATTGCTATATCAATTGCAATACGATCACGACCAGGTCCCCTTAAGGAACTTATGGCAAGTATGGAAAGTACACCAACACCTCTGGATAAATATATCATCTCAGCAACTGCACTGAATGCCGTATTACACATAGGTCATATCTACTGACTACTATGATCATCTTGTTGGATCAATATTATGTCACACAGCTGCTATACAGAGAGCAAAACGAGCACCCACTAGGTACGTGGTCATTATGTGGTGACCACACAGTACAATGTGATTTTGGACATATCTTACCAAGTTCAACATAGAAGTTGTATTTTGATGGTCGTGGAGATCGAGCAGACAGCGTGGCCTCTGTAGTAGTAATAGGTATACATCCTGAAGCAGAATTCTCTGAAGTGTCATCACTATCACTACCGGCAACTCCTGAAACAAAAAAGCATTCCCGAATTTTGAAAGGGAGAAGCAAAAAAAATCTCTTCACTAATATTATAATAGCATGAAAAGTTATAGTCACTATCAGTGCATTCAAAAATCACATACAAGAAAACAATGCATGAACAATAATTAAACTGGTGGGTGACCTTCAGGGAGGCCAAGTGCAGGTCCTTTGAGCTTCCACCCGAGGGTGACACGCGCATTGTGATGAAGACAAAATTAAGAGTGGTAACATCCCAAGTGACAAAAATATATTTTTAAAGGAGACACTAAACTATTTTTACAAGGAAACATTTGACCAATAGGAATTAAACTTTTATTGCGGATACATATGACACCTTACAGTACTAAAGGGTGGTCAACCATCGTCTATTCCCAAGTTAAAGATTATATAGTGTACCCAACTGGGTTGGTACAGGATATGAACTTCTGATCTTTAAGATGAAAAGAGGTCCAGCTACAAGCTAGCAGTGTGGAAATAGGAAGTGATTCAGGCCATGACGCAGAACATTGACAGCTTCATCTGGAGATACGTGGTGCAAGCAATATGTGAATCACGAGGGCAGTCACGCTGGGATGAATCAATCAGAGCAGATTGGCGGGTGAATCACCACAGAGTGCTAAGATCAGCACTTTTCTGGCAACATTGGATTGCGAATCAACACCGCAAAGTTGAGGTTAAAACTGAATAATTTAGGCCCAGGAAAAAAGCACTTAGTCAGCAATTACGTCGTTAGGCGGAGCCAAGCGGAGGTAGTGGGAAGAAGAGAAAAAAAAAAACTCAGTCGCCAACACAGTTGAGGAGCCTTGTAGATTTTATTTAAATTAATTAGACGATCGATTTTCAGGAAACGAAATGGTAATGAGACGTTTGGATTATAGGGAACATAAGGATATATTTTTCAAAAACGTGCGACGTCCATTTCAGAAGTTAGCTCCAGGAAGAAGACAAAAGTAGTTTATTTTTGCAAGTTCCCAATAAATAGCCCAGCTTTCAACCAGAGAGCATGCAGTATCCATCAGCCAAGTGAGGCTATAGGCTGTGTCAGAAGCAGTTCATCATCAGTAAGCGGGGAGAAGCTACACGCTGTCTCATAAAATGCAGAAGCGCTGCATTATACTTGTCGCAGTTCAGTTAAACCCGGGGAGGCTTCAGCGCAATTCCGCACAGTATATAAGTATACAATACGCAGTATTATCAAACTCCCGGGACGGAAGTCCGTCCTCACACTAGTAAAGACTCATCATACTCCTGTATGGAGAAGTCACAACAAGTAACGCAGTTCGTTACCAACCGCAAGAAGTGGATCGTGTTAAGACGAATTAACAATTATCAGTATCTGCGGTAATAACAAAAAGTTGTGTGTGCGTGGTAATATAAATCCGCTACGGTTGTTTATAAGAGATCACTAAAGCACTTGTGCTGGATCAGATAAATTATAGGCTACTCGAAAACCGTGACGAAGTAAAATTGCGCCGCGACAAATTCTAGAACAGTAATAAGCTAGAATACAGCAGTCCAGATCAGTAGAGACATTACGCTGGAGGTCATCGTTTCGATAATACAGACAGGTCTCCGTGAAAGTTAAGTGAAAGACTACAGTATTAAGAGACAGATGTTGGAACGAAAGAACCCAAGAACAAATATAGTGAACTTTATCGAAGCTACAGTGTGTCAAATAGGAACGTAGCAATAAAGACATTCTCGTAGGAGAAATAAGGGAACTTGTCGCAGATAAGGACAAAATACGGTCAAGAAGTAAGCAGGCCATAGGTTCGATAGACCGCTACGTAAACGTAGGACAAGTAAAAATTGAAAATCTCTAATAAAAGGACGATAAAAGAAGTCAAAATAGACTATCTAAAGGACAGGGCAGAGACTAGATCCAGTGAAGAATTAGGAGCCGTTCGAGTTTGCATCACGTCCAATGCAGGGTCCGGGGATCTCATCAGGGCGTTGATCACCGATAAAAACGTGCTAAGAGTCACTGAGATGTGGTGAAAATTAGTGCAGTGTAAATAAGCTACAAGATATATGTGTTTTAGCATTAATATAGTATTTTACAAATTAATGATGTGTTTAAATTTAAGTGAAAGTCGATTGGACCTAAGTGAGGTGTCGCTCACAATAGAAAGTGCCATGGAAGAGTATTAATTATGTCGTTAAGTGGGTGAATCCTTCCCAAGGATGGATCAGAAGACGGAGCACACTGGTGAGTCATGATTTTTCATTAAAATTGCAGATGTACGATGTACTGGCCCGATGGGATTGGTCGTAACTGGGGAGTTTAACGATCGAACTCATCGGGTAGTTGAATGCACTTATATAACTGAAATGTTGAAATAATAATAAATAATTGTGAGAATGACCTCTCAAAATAATTATATGAATGGGATCAGTAATGTAAAGTAATAAAAACCCAAGAAATGAAATAACAAATAATAAATGATTTGGAGGAAGGAATCGAAAATATAATTTAAATGGATTAAAATTTCGCCATAAGTAAAAGCAGATAATGAAATAAATATGCATAATAATAAAATTGTTAAAATAAATAATGAAAAGGAAAAATAATTGAAAGTTTGAAATGAAAATAATAAAAATAAATATTATCGAGTTGTTATGCACTAAAAATAAAGTGATAATAAAACTTGTAATAAGGAACTCGAGTAATAAACGGAACAAAATAAATTAAAATGTCTTGACGCATTGTTGTCAAATGATCAATTTTATAAATCTCTAAAAGTAATTGGTGAATAAAAACACCCAAAGAAAATGTATTATCGCAGGCTAGCGAGCCAGAATTATGAAGATTAAATAATAGGAAGACCGAGGTCTTACCGCTATAAATGAAATATTAATATGAGATATTAAATAAAACGCGAATAACCAAGCAAGAAATCGTTATTGCCAAAAGGGTCGAATAATAAATAAATGAAGCTAAAAGCTAATAAATGTGCGTTAATCAGGATATAATTAATCGGGAGATGGAGAGTCTCATCGAAATATTGCGGGTGAAAGATTCCCCTTTCTGTATTGTTGTTGTATGTAAACGTCGTGTTGTATTGGGTAGGTGAAATTCTCATAAATTGTATTGCCATATTGAAGCGTTGAATATGATAGGTACATTGTATGTCCGATCAGGCTGTGTTAAATAAATATTGTGGGCCAAAATCGTCGAATGAAATATACATATGAGACCATGAGGGCATTGTTATAAATATTATAAGCCATAATCGTCGAAATAACGCGTTGTAAGTGAATATACATGTGAGACCATGAGGCATTGTTATATATAAAGGTTGTAGGCAATAATCGTCGAATGAAATTTGCAAGTAAGACCGATAACGGCATTGTTATAAATAATATTGTTAGAAGGCGTCATACAAATTGTGATTAAAGTTGGTGTAGTCAACTATTAGGCATCCTCTCCGGAATAAGTTATAAATATCCTGTAAAAACAAAATATAAATAATGATAATAATAATTAAATAACGGGAACAAATAGTTGTTTTAGAAGTGAAACGAAAGTCTTGGTAAATCATATGGTTAAAGAATAAACAAAGTTGTAAGCGTGATGGCTGGCTAGACGTCATAAATCAAGCGAAGTATCACCAGGGGGGCGGCTTGCCACGGTGGGTGAGTGGTTATAGTGTCGGACTACCAACCCCAAGATTGCAGGTTCGCCCCTGGCCATGGTAAGTGATTTTTGAAGGCGACAAAAGTCACGATACTCATGTCATACGTTGTTGGCATGTTAAAGAACCCATTTGAATTGAGTAGGCCGTGTTCAATGGCAAAATTAATCTTGTGATTTTCCGCCAACACAAAGTTCCTCCATTCTCTACTTCAAAGCGCTGTAGTGTCAAGGAGTTTAGATATCTAACCTCCTTGACTGTCATAGCGTTCAAAGGAACGACGAAATTCGACATGCAAGCTACCCTAAGGGTGTCAATTAACAAAGCTTGCGCCAGGCACCCGAGGCCATCTATATATTTAAAACACTAAGCTGATTTTTGTTAACGCGAGATTGAGTGAACGGTAGAACAGATTCACTTCGTAGAGCAATCTGTCGAAAGCTGTAGGCCTGTAGATTTGCAGAGTGTCTTTAAAATAAGCAAATATGTTACCATATATTTTAAAATTTATAAACAAAACTGCAAAATTATTGGCTCATGCGCATGCGCAGAATCACCTTGGTTAATGACAGACATGGCGGATGTCCACCGCGTTTTATTGTAATAGATATTTATAATAATTATAACAAAGGAGGGGAATATTGATTATGAAGTTCCCATGATATAAACAGGAATAGAATATTATAAAAGACTGGAAATGTGGAAGAACTTATACTGACTGTTGAGTGTGAATGTTGTTTAAGTAGCTTAATATTGCGCTCCTCCACCAGTGATTCGGTAGCTCAGACGGCAGCGTTGAAAACTCTTAATTTATGCACCGCGCAATGGAAGCAGTTCGAATCCCACCTCCGACACATATTTTTATTTCCCAATCATTCTTTCTGCCTATTGGTAATACATTGCCTTAACATATTTTACTTTTATTATTCCCGTAAAGTAAGGAATTCTCCACGATTTACGTTCCCATATACTTTTAAATTATTAAATAAAAGATGGCCACAATCGCTTTCACCATGAGAGACAATTGACGAACATAATTCATTCGATGGACTCGGACATCGTGGTCACTCAGCCCCATCTACTTTGGTGTGTGTGTCAAATTTTCTCTGATAACCTGTGTTATTGTGATAGCTGTACTGATGTGTGGATTTGTAATTAAAGTGGGGAATGGGAAATTGGCGACCGAGGCTTTAAGCTAGGAACTATCCCGGTATTTACCTGCAGTGGAAGTGGCAAACCACGGGAAAACACATCCCAGATTGTTGAGATGGGAATCGAACTTTGCCCTTCTTAGTTTTGCCTCAAGCCCTCAGACCAGAATTACATTTCTAGAGAAATGGCGGATAAAGGATTCACCGTATCGTAGTGTGATCTTTGTTTTTGAGAATTAAAAAGAGGGGATTGAAGAACTTCAACAGACGTTTGAGTTAGTTTGTTGTTTAAGTAACTTAATATTGCCTAGGAAGTATGTCGACTGGGTGGCTCAGGGGTAACATTGTGGACTCAGGAATGAATTTCGCATAGTCGAAGGAGTTCGCATTTCACCTCAGACATGTATTTTTATTTCCTAATTATTCTTTCTGGCTATTGGTAATTCATTGTCTTAACATATTTTACTTTTATTATTCCCGTACAGTAAGGAATTCTCCACTATTTACATTGCCATATACTTTTAAATTATTAAATAAAAGATGGCCACAATCGCTTTCACCATGAGACACAATTGACGAATATAATTCATTTGATGGACTCAGACACCGTGGTCACTCAGTCCCGTCTACTTTGGTGTGTGTGTAAAATTTTCTCTGATAACCTGTGTTATAGTGATGGCTGTACCGATATGTGAATTTGTAATTCAAGTGGGGAATGGGGAATTGACGACCGAGGCTTTAAGTTAGGAACTATCCCGGTATTTACCTGCAGTGGACGTGGCAAACCATGGAAAACCACATCCCAGATTGTTGAGATAGGAATATAACCTTGCTCTCCTTAGTTTTGCCTCAAGAGTGCGCCCCGTTCCAACCCCCAGACCAGAATTAAATTTCTTGGCAAACCAGGGATCGAACCCGGAATCCTGGGCGATAGCTCAGAATGTAGCCTTAAGATTGGGCTTCCCTGTGTTAATACGATTTTTGACAAGCACTGAACATATGGTCTAACTCTAAAACTCCCTCCATTACGGTGGCTGTCGAAGTGAGTCTATGCTCATTCCAGTAGTTGGCGAAGTATTTACTGTCATGGAAATGCAAAGGATTGTACCTACAACAGGTGATGGAAATTGCTTATTTAGAGCAGTTTTGTACTGTTTATTCCAAAATGCAGAACGTCATCCTGAGCTGAGTTTGCAAGCAAATTGCAAAAATTGTTGCTGGCATGAATAATTATAAGGATTTTATTATTGGCGATCAGTATCATCGCATTCTCATCAGTAAGGCCCGGATAGCTATGTGTTTAAATATTTTTTATTTAATTACATATTTTCTATTTGTTTACATATTTTTACCGTTTCTATAAATAAATACATATTTTGGCGTGTTTATTCATAAGCACATATTTCCTATATTTGGCGGTATGTTGTACTTCTTGGATGACTGCTGCCCACATTTTCGACCCTTTGAAATTCCAGTAATTGGCTTCTCTATTTCGTCAGTGCTGCATTGCCTCCATACTGTAATAGTATTTCAAGACAGGGATTTCCCGGTTATTAAGTACAGCAGGGGGCGGGAGTTAACAGGCTCATTAAGCCTACACTAGTCCTTATCTAGAAGAGAAATTTTAGTTGAAATCACAGTGATCTGCGAAGCTTGGGAGTATACTGACAGTGGCGTTCTCGTTTCAACGAATACGATGAGCCCCAAAAGTGCGAAGTGTGTTACTTTGAAACGTTTAGTGCGAGAGTTCGGAGACGTTTTTAGAACTGATAGAACTGTTTTATTTTGCAACATTTGTGAGAAACCCATAGCAGCAGACATGCGTTCACAATTTAGGCATGTTATGATAGCGAAACATGTCAAATGTACATCATTAAAGAAGTCGACACAACGTTTGCTTCCCGAAATGCAGGATGTGAGATCTGGTCCAGCAAACTGCCAGTTCTCACGAGACATTTGTCATGCATTTCTTGCGGCTGATATACCACTGAACAAACTGCAGAATCCAGTGCTACGTGGCACGTTAGAAAAGTACGTCAAAATTCCTCTCCCTTACGAGTCAACACTGCGTAAGAACTATTTACCTGAACTTACTCTGAGGCAGTGCACAGAATTCGTAGTGAAATTGGCGACAAAGCTGTGTGGATTACAATGGACGAGACGACCGACGATACTCGCCGTTACGTAGCCCACATCATAGTTGGTGAAATATGTACAACTATTTTTTAGAGTAACTGGGGGACATACATATGGTACAAATTTAAGAACATATTTTGGAAACTTTATCACATATTTTCCCACTTTTAAGCACATAAATAAATAGATATTTCTGAAATGTTAAGCACATAACTATCCGGGCCCTACTCATCAGCAACCAACTTGAGAATGAAAGTCTCTGAACGTCATTGTATCAGTGAATATTATTGTTTATTGATTATTTTTTAGAGTACACAACAATGAGTCTAACTACGCTGTTGATTTTGGCAATGGAAGTATTATTTGCCATTTAATATTTGGCGGCTGCGTTGATGCAGGCCACTATAGTGTTATTGAATATGACGTTAATTTGGAGAGAAATGTTTCAATAATAATACCCATTTGACGAAACAGAACATTAGCCACAAAGAAGTGGGAAATCGTAGAAAAATACGAAGCCACTTTTAAAATCTAATATAAAAATGCCATTTCAGAAACAATTCCAGATATTATGCCGTACAGTGTAGGGTCCTTGCCAAACAAATGTAAACATTTTTCTGCACTGTATTTCTGTACCGAGAAATCTACGCTTGGTTACTTCGGTTGGTTGGTTCTTAAGTTTAGGGGCAGCGACAACGCGGTCATGTAGCCCCGTGTACTTTGTGTGTGTGTAGAATCTGTCTGATAACCGGTGTTAATCGTGATGACTGTATTAGTGTGTGTATCTGTTTATTTTTTTAAATTTTAAGTACCGCAACTTAGAATTTTTCAAATGGTTCCTACTTTTGCCGCCAAGCGCCACCCTCAGCGACTACTAGGCCAAGTTCAGAACTTAACTACTAGACGCCACCGCAGTCGGCAACGAACGTAGAAACCTAAGAGCGTTGTTTACATTCTTAACCTATTCAATTTAGCTTCACACAGGTGCAATTAGTGGAAGGTTCTTTAACATGCCATAAATCTATGACATGGGGCCGCCGGCTTTACTTCCCCTCCGAAGGAAGGCATACTGAGGGATTTTTAACGCTTCGGCTTCGGCCGGGTTTGAACCCGCTATCTTGGGCATAGAAGCTCAGCATGCTACCGACTACGCCACCGAAGCCGCCTTAGTTACTTTGACCTTTGGTCTTGTAATGGCAAAATTGATCTTACTATATATTAAATATTTGACAGACTGCAACAATTTTTCACTGGAAATGATATCTCAAGGAATTTAAGAGAGAATAATCGGCAGTACAACAAATGCTATGTCCTTGGTTTCATTTGGTGCCAATGTCACTGTGCCACATGCGTACGGTCCATATTGTTTTAAAATGTATGGAATTGCACATCATCGCATTTCTTCGTTAATGTATATTCCAAAATTATAAGCGACGGTTCCTGCGGCCAGTTGTATATATTAGACTCCTCAGAATTCGTGAATTCCTTGGAATTAAGTGATTTGCTTCCACATACTCCAAACGATTGACCCATAGATATGCTCCTTGGAAATCTGAAGTTTCCTAAGGGCTCCTAAATGCTACCATATTAATTATAAGAAATATGTACGAAAATTGCTTGAATTTGGAAATAATAAGTGCAGTTAAAATTAGGCGGAGAGATCTAACCCTTCGACTTGATTCCATATTAATTATAAGAAATATGCATGAAAATGCTTGGATTTGGAAATAAGTGCAGTTAAAATTCGACTTGATTTAACACCATCGGATAAAACAATCATTTTCTTTTAAGAGGCAACATTTCCCGATTTGCTTGGCATACTTTATCAAAATCAATAAAGCTCAAGGGGGAACTCTGGAACGTATAGGTCTCAATTTGCCTCATCAAGTTTTCAGTCATGGCCAGCAGTATGTTGCAATGTCTAGAGTGCAATCTTTTGACGCCCTTAAAGTTTCAATAGTGCCAAAAAATAATTGTACAAAGAACGTATATAAGAAAATTCTTCAGTAAATATTTTCTTATTGACCGTCATGTATTGACGGGTTTCAATTAGTACAATATTATTATTACCAGGGGGCGAGGCAGCTGTTAGCGCCCAACCTACCGTAATGAGCGAGTGAGACAAAGTTAATGGGTTCCGCGGAAAAGTAAAGGTCTGTCAGAGACTAATAATAAAAAGGCCATTATGTAAAAGTTTTTATTAAAAGATGCAAGCTGAAATTAACTTCTAAAATCACAATGCTGGGATGGAGACCATTCTCCAGAATATAAGTTTGAAGCATTTACATGAATTTTGACGGGTTTTGTCAAACACTTTTATTGTCAACTAGCTGAAGTACCCGTGCTTCGCTACGCGTCATAAATAAATTAAAATATGAAGGTGACAGTTAAAACAGGGGATAGGCGAGGTGCTGCGCAGAGGGAGGTTAAGGATGGAACATTTTGTCCAACTACACCGCTCGGCGTTGACCGTGTTTTATAGCACAAATTTAGGTTTTACTCGCTAACGGTTGGAGATACCTTTCGGATAGAAAATGTAATTTTTAACCTCGTATATACCATCAAAAGTTCGCTATTTCTTAGCGTTCTCTTTGTATTTGAAATGGAAATATGAAAGTTTTAAACCAAAGGGTGTAGTGAAGTCACTAAAATGGTCGCCATCTTTAAATAGTACAAAGTATTGAAATCAAAAGTTACCTATATGTTAACCAGGTAAATCAGCTACTTCCATGTAAAATTCATGTATATCGGACCAGTGGTACTTGCGTGATTGAGTAATACATAGACGCACATCATCTCATTTTTAGCCTCGCTTCGCTCGCGTCATAGTCGTGTCATATTGTTATTCAATGAAATGCAGGTTTAACCCCATTAACACCCGTTTAGAACCTGAATATCCAAAAATCCCTCCTTGGTAGACGTTTTCGACACACAACATACATATCCCCAAAATATCATTCTTCTAACTTTAATCGTTTGGGTTGGTCGATGAGAGTGAACATCCAAAAATCCTTCATTAGGGGACTTTTTCTTCCAGAATTTCACCCCTCCCCATAGGCCCCTTAAATTGGATTTATGAAAAAACGGTCGAGCACATATTTATTTTATTTGTTTATTTATTTATTTTTAAGCTGATTGATTTCCTCCGAGTTTCAAACTCCTCGCTTATGTCGTTTAAGAGATACACGGTCCGTTAGGAATCTTTCAACCCCCACTTTTCATCCCTTTCACCTCATAATATACACTACATCGAAAAACCATTAGACATGTGTCAGCTTATTTTTAATGATTAGTATATATGCCAAGTATCACATCCCCAAATGAAACCACTCGTGAGATATGGTTATTCAATGAAATGCACGTTTACCCCCCTTAACACCTATTTAGAACCTGAATATTCTAAACTCTTTCCTTAGTGGACGTTTTCGACATACAACGAACATATCCCCAAAATGTCATGTTTATAACTTTAATAATTTTGGCTGGGCTATGATGAGTGAGTGAGTCAGTCAGGACATTTCCTTTCATTTATTTTTGATAATTTCACCCCTCCCCATGAACCCCTTAAATTGGATTTATGAAACAAACGGTCGAACACCTTTTTACTTGTTTAAAGCTGTTTTCCCCCTGAGTTTGATGAGTGAGTAAGTGAGTCAATCAGTTAGGACACTTTCTTTCCTGTTTTTTTCCCCCCAGAATTTCACCTCTCACCAAGGGCCCCTTAAATTTGATTTATGAAAAAAAACAGTCGAACACCTATTTACTTGTATTTTAAGCTGTTCTTTTCCCGCCGAATTTCAAACTTCTCGCCTATGTCCTTCAAGAGATACACGCTCCGTCAAGAATCCCTCAACCCCCAATTTTCACCCCTATCACCTCATAATATACACCACATCGATAAACCCTTAGACATATGTCTGATTATTTTTAATGATTAGTTTATATACCGAATATCACATCCCCTAAGAAACAACTCATGATATATCGTTATTCAATGAAATGCACGTTTACCCCCTTAACATCTCTTTAAAACCCGAATAAACAAAAATCATTCCTTAGTTGACGTTTTCGACATACAGCGAACATATTCCCAAAATTTCATTTTTCCAACTTTAATAGTTTTCGCTGGGCGTGATGAGTGAGTGAGTCAGACAGGACATTTTCTTTCAATTATTTTTACCAGAATTTCACCCCTCCCCATGGGCCCCTTAAATTGGATTGATGAAAAAACGCTTGGAACACCTATTAACTTATTTTTAAAGCTGTCTTTTTCCCCTGAGTTTGGTGAGTGAGTTAGTCAGTTAGGACACTTTCTCTCCTTTTTTCCCCCCAGAATTTCACCCCACTCCATTGGCCCCTTAAATTAATTTATGAAAAAACGGTCGAACAACGATTTACTTATCTTTCTAGCTGATGATTTTTCGCTGCGTTTCAAATTTCTCGCCTATGTCGTTTAAGAGATAGGCCTACACGTTCCGTTAGGAATCCTTCAACCCCCACTTTTCACCCCTTTCACCTCATAATAATACACCACATCGAAAAAACCTTAGACACATGTCTGCGTATTTTTAATGATTAGTTTATATGCCGAGTATCACATCCACAAATGAAACGACTCGTGAGATATTGTTATTCAATGAAATTCAGGTTTAACCCCCTTAAGACCCCTTTAGAGCCTGAATATCCAAAAATCCTCCCTTAGTGTACGGTTTTGACACACAACGAACATATCCCCAAAATGCCATGTTTCCAACTTCAATATTTTTGGCTGGGCGATGATAAGTGAGTGAATGAGTCAGGACATTTTCTTTCATTTTTTTCCCTTCAGAATTTCACCCCTCCCGATGAACCCCTTCAATTTGATTGATAAAAAAATCTGTCGAACAGCTATTTACTTACTTTAAAGCAGTTTTTCCCCCTGAGTTTGATGAGTGAGTCAGTCAGTCAATCAGTTAGGACATTTTCTTTCCTGTCCTCCCCCCCCCACAGAATTTCACCCCTCCCCATGGGCCTCTTAAATTGGATTTATGACAAAAAAAAAAAAAAAACGGTCAAACACATATTTACTTATTTTTATGCTGATTTTTTTCCGCTGAGTTTCAAACTCCTCGCCTATGTCGTTTAAGACATACACGCTCCGTTAGGAATCTTTCAATCCCTACTTTTCACCCCTTTCACCTCATAATATACTCCACATCGAAAAACCTTCAGACACGTGTCTTACTTTTTAATGATGAGTTTATATGCCGTGTATCACATCCCCCAATGAAACCAATCGGGAGATATTGTTATTCAATGAAATGCAGGTTTAACCCCATTAAGACCCCTTTAGAACCTGAATATCCGAAAATCCTCCCTTAGTAGACTGTTTTGAAATACAATGAACATATCCCCAAACTGTCATGTTTCTAACTTCAATCATTTTGGCTGGGCGATGATGAGTGAGTGAGTGAGTCAGGACATTTTCTTTCAATTTTCTTTTTTCAGAATTTCACCCCTCCCCATGAACCCCTTAAATTTGATTTATGAAAAAAAAACCTGTCGAACAGCTATTTACTTACTTTAAAGCAGTTTTTCCCCCTGAGTTTGATGAGTCAGTCAATCAGTTAGGACACTTTCTTTCCTGTTTCTCCCCCCCCCCTCCAGAATTTCACCCCACCCCATGGGCCCCTTAAATTGGATTTATGATGAAACGATCTAACACATATTTACTTATTTTTATGCTGATTTTTTCCCGCTGAGTTTCAAACTCCTCGCCTATGTCGTTTAAGAGATACACGCTCCGTTAGGAATCTTTCAATCCCCACTTTTCACCCCTTTCATCTCATAATATACACATCGAAAAACCCTCCGACTCGTGTCTTCTTATTTTTAATGATGAGTTTATGTGCCGAGTATCACATCCCCCAATGAAACCAATCGGGAGATATTGCTGTTCAATGAAATGCAGGTCTACCCCCTTAACACCCCTTTAGAACCAGAATATCCAAAAATCCTCTCTTAGTGGGCATTTGCGGCCCTTGGGGAAGCTGCATACCAAATTTCATTCCAATCCGTTTGATGGTTTCTGAGATTTCGTGATGAATGAATGAGTGAGTGAGTGGTATTTGACAAATATATAGTAGAAGATAGTGTCAAGTCTTTGTTATGCTAAACTCGGTTGACAGTGCTGTGTGAGAAGTTGAGTAACTAACGTGATTTCAAGTAAAGATCCTCATTTTCTATACCGGTAGTGCAGAGCGCAAATGGCATCCAGTCGGCCGTGTCTCGACTTGAGCTATGTTGCCATGGAAACTATCCGCCTTGCCATTCCTTCATGAGTATATTTTATGATTTGATTAGCATGTGCTGGAGTGCAAAAGGGTCGAAATCAGAAGAATGAGAAAGACTATCGTAAATTCATGTAGCCAGGGGTTCCTTCTGGGTCCTAAACTATGAGTATGCAAAATTTGGTTGAGATTGGTGGAACGGTGTAGATTTGTATACGGAACAGATCCACATACATACCCACATACAGACTTTCACTTTTATATATTAGATAAAAGGATTCCTTCCTCAAAAGAATGAAAGAACGGGTTGTGAAAAATACAGTTTAAAGATGAATAAAGATCCCACAAAAATAAATAACACAGTGCATGGTACGCTGCAAAGAAAGATCACCTGATGCATGAGAGTGGAACTGGTGGAACAAGGGTTCGATTCACAGACATGGCATGCTCTTGTACAGTATTTTAAATGTGTAAAATCTAAGGCTTAGTGGAGAATTACTAGTAAGGTCCAAAGGACTAAATAAGTGATAGATAAATGATAATTATGTAACGTTAAAGAAACCCAGAAGGGTAAAGATTGAAATTAATATAAATGTCCAAAGCCTTGGAAAGTTATATGACTTGAATGATACGCTTGACGCCTTAGTAAAATGTACTACAAATAATTATAATTAGATGTAAGCAAGACAAATTTGTTACAAAGTTCATAGAATAATGAAATGACATTATAATGATCTTCATAAATTTTAACAAAGTGATTAATTTTTAGTTTGAATGGCACTTGAAGAGACTATGCCAAGTGACTGATTTCTTTTAACATATTTTGAGTGACACTTGAAGGAACTATGCCAAGTGATTGATTTTTCTTACATGTTTTTGAATGAATATATTTTTCTTTTAAGAATTAAATTTTGTAAAATTATAATGTTGTGTTTTTCCTTAAAATCCTTGTGAACCTCGAGTATTCCATATCAGATGTTTAATCAGCGGTGGAGGGAACGTACCACACCCCGAAACCGCAAGAGCAAAAGCCGAGTGCTGATTAATCATCATCCGTGTAAACGGGCACAATAGATTCACTACTCTTGTGAAATTATTAATCGTATTTACTCCTAAGTAATGAGCACTTTTTATGGGCAAATGATGTCTCGAAAATCTGGGTCCGCATTAGAAGCGATGATGCACTAGATTCGAGCAAAGACAGGGAGCATCCCTGATCACAGTGCAGTAGCTACTCTCTTCTAGCGTACCCTTGTAGAATCAGTGTCTTTAATTCGACTTACAAATGCTACTTTACTGAGCAGACATGAAGCCCGGTCATAAACTGGTTACTGTACAAATTTATTTTACCATGGTAAATCAATATGAATAAGTAGAACTTTAGATAAAGCCTAAACAAGGATTATGAAATTCACGACTTGGCATAAAGAGTGTATATTGTATCTTTTTGACTCAGAGTCACCCATTATAGATTCGAGCCAAGACTTGGGAGCATCCCTGATCACAGTGCAGTAGCTACTCTCTTCTAGTGTACCCTTGCAGAATCAGTGTCTTTAATTCGACTTACAAATGTATATTGTAATCGCGCAGTGGCAAAACTCTACGACCAAGAATTTCTTTAATGGCAAAAATGAAGCAAATTTAATAGGAACATGCCAAATTGAACAATGAAAACCAGAGTTCGATACGAATTTGATACACATACCATTACGGTAAATTTCAATATCCGAATTTGTTGCATATCATAGATACTTTGGGGGGGGGGGGGGGGGGGGGGGGAGACGAGCACAAAAGTAGTCTTTAAAAAGCAGGATATCAAACACCGTATTTATCCATTTTAGGTTAAGTAATCAGCGATCTTTGAAAACGAATTTCGGAAACAACACATGAACTTACATTTAATTCATCTATGATGGAAATGTTAGAAACAGACACATTGGTCATAAGATATCACAATTTCGACAATGTTGCTGACTGAGATATATGTATGTTTCACTTAGGAACTCACAATGTGGTATAATGGAATGATTAAAGATGTAAACTTAGTTTATTTTGATTGAATATATATAGTACTATGTAGCAACAAAATAAAATAGCTTTTTTTTACTTTCTCCCTTTCCCAAAATATTGTATTTTTTGCGAAGTCCGCGTCTATAGTCCCCCCCCCCCAAATTTCGGAACTAGAAATTTAGAAAGAAAACAAAACGGCGTCCTATAGCCGAGTAAATACGGTAAATTATTTTGTTGAAATGCGGCAAGAAGACCAACGCAGAGGATTACAGAAATGACGCGTCCCTCTTTAGGACATAGGATAACGCAAAATATACTTGACATGGATGACGAGGAATTTTTTGATGAGAAGTACAGTATTGAAAATTAGTTCTTAGTACGTCATCTGGTGTTGCATTTCAACTGAAATACCATTCGAAGTAGAAGTATCTAATAACAATAAATCTATCAATATAATACAAATGACGTAACACGAGTTCATTGATGTATAGTTATATTAGTTATTGATGCTTAAAGGGGAGGAACAGCAAGGTCACCTGCCCCGATCATTAATGTATCAAATGTACTTTTTGCCGATGGGCATCGTATTCGCCAACAAATCTTTTATTTGAAGGTTTTGAAAGTTAGGGGGTGCATTACATTTGAGAAAATACTGTAAATGTATGAATGTGGTAACGCATAATCTAAAAACAGATCAAGCTGAGACTTTGTATTATTACTTAATACAATCCCCTTATCAATTGTACCCGGATTGTTTGTAGATTCATCGTCCAAATTTTGAAGTCCCTTGACTCTTCCTATTTAATCTGGGTTACAAAAGCCATGTTGTTTGGGGGATATTTAGTTAATTTCAATTCACCAAGGTTGGCCCAGCTTTATCCCAGTTGCTATGGTGATCAAAATGTTAAGCGAAGACCGGAAAATCATGTAGCGAAGAAGAGCCTTTCCATGGCTACACAAAAGAGAGGGAGCGGCAGTTCTCTAACAGCATGGATGACGAATGTCCAAAGGGACATGAGAGTTAGTTATTGTTGTTTTAAGGGGCAGAACTACGAGATCATCTGCCCCTCTTAACACCGATTAAATTATACAAATTTGGAATGGAATTTAAAATTTCGAGGTAGATAGCTAAATTTGAAAAGACCGAAAATTAATAAAAAAAAAAAAAAATAATAGAACGAATTATTATAAAAATTAACAAAAATTACAGAAAAACAAAGAATTTATCATTCAGAAACGAACTAGTCTTTGAGACAATGTTCACTGGAAAATTTAGATTGGACACGAGAGTATTGGGCCTATCTGCCGATGATGCTTTACAACAAAACGACTGGTGCCTCAGGATTAAGAAAGCCGACCCCGCATAATGGGAAAAGGCGAGGAAGAAGAAGTTTAAAAAACAATAAGTACGAGTGTTTCCTCAGAAAATAAACTGCGCAAAACTGCGCAAATACCCTTAAACAAAGGAAAAGTAGTACTTTATGAAGGCATAGAGCCCTTACAACATGAAAATGAAATTTAATGACTACACAGTGTACAGTAATTTACCTGATAAGACAGACATCAGAAAAATACTTTATGAAGGCATAAAGCTGTCTATAGTGAAAATTAACAAGCCGGCTGCAAAAACTGGCTACTTTTTAAAGAAATGCGTTATGTCCAGTTGTCTTCCGCACTGCACTCTGCGTTTTGCTGCTTCATCATGAAGACGACGAAGGAACAGCAAGTCCATTATACTGAAGGGCGGTTTCGACAGCATTTAGTCTTTTACTACAGTGAAACCCGCATTTAACATTTGCCCTGGGACCTGCAGATTTGAGCCTTGAATCGAGGTAAATTTTAAATAGGGTTTTTGTGAAAATACAAAGTAATGCCCTTTTATGGTGAGTTTAACATGTATATTGAATTGTCTACTATATGCACAAATTATTCTTCCATATGGGTTTAATACAAAGTATTTATATTATCATATATATTATTTCAGTTGTATAGATCCCTCCGGTGGCGCTCACAAGCGACCGATCGTGACAACTGAGCAATCGAATGAAAGAGAATAGACATTAGTAGTGATGAATTGGACTCTATTTCATAAATATCTATAATTTCTTTAAAAAATGACTTCTAAAAATATGTACGAAGTGTGCGATTTGCAGACAGTGTTGCTATGGGAAAATACGCTCCATAATTGCTGTCCACTTCACATTTCGGCAGCTGTGACGCCTGTTTCATGTCATTTTAACATTCTGACGTATTTCCTTTATCATTTTGCATATATTTCAGAAAAGGTAAATCAAAGGAAAGAGTACTCAAATCGTATAATTTCATAAATATCGAATAACCGCTGAGTGGTATGATCCAATTTACAGTGATTGCCTTCTAAGTAAGGGAACGTAGAACTTGGAATTCTAACTGAAATATAAATAGTGTTCTATAATCACATTGTGGTGTTTGAAGCCATATTTTCAGTGTTGCCTTAGTAAACAAGAGTTTAGTGCTTTTCAGTCGCTCAACACGAATGTACCCAAAAGAGATGGGTTATGCCCTAATCCTGAAATAAATTACATGAGATTAATAAAACACTAGGATGACCAGTTTCGATCGTCAAGCGATCATCATCAGATCCATTACACTTAGGCTACAAAATCTATGTTTGAAATACAGGTGAAAATATTTACAATATGTACAATTATTTAGTTGCAGTATTGGTACTGCAACTGTCAGTGTATGCTAAATGCAGTATATATGTTAGGTGAAATGCTAAATGGTGTTAGCTATCCGGAGATTGTACTTTAGAGAGATTATATGGTTGTAAACTATGGTTAAACTATAAAATTTTTGGCTAACTACTTATCTGATTGTCTTCCGTATTACAGCTACTCGCAGTTTTCGTGCTCACTGAAACTCGCTGTGCGGTCGACTGCGGTGGTTATCTTAACGACTGGTTTTTCCCCTGCCTCCTCCCCCTGTCCCTACGTGCTGTGGGGAGTGATAGCGATGTGTTTATGTGAGGTGTTGCCAACCTAGATAAGATGTATGTTATTGAATGAGGTGGGTCCGCAACTATTAAAGACCGTGGATTGGCCCTCGCCATGCGTGGAGCATAACCCATTCGAACTAAGCGTTGACAGTCTTATGAGGACGTCCCGGCATCTTTAATACTGCCGCGAATATGGGCCTTGGTTTATTGCAGAAGCAAAGTACATCGTACACCTGATCCAGATAACATTTACCTATTAAAAACCCCCTAATTTCCCCCCTTTTTTATCTAGCTTGGCTGTGTCGCTAAATTGTGTTTTGTTTCCGACAGGTTGAAATGAAAACATAACAACCTTTCTCCTTAAGTCTTTCATTATAAACCTATTGGGGAAGGTGTGGTTTATGAACATGTGAGATTTCTCGCACGGGTCTGCTAGTTAGCGTATGATGTTACAATTGACAATCGGGTCACAAAATATATAAATATATTGAACCCTTATTAATATATCGATGAATAAGTATTCATGATTTTATTATTATTATTATTACTGATGGCCAGGCAGTACATGTTAAAATTGACAAAGGGGGAACCAAGGTAGAGTGTTGCAATGATTACAACAGAAGCAAGCTTGGTAGTTATTCCTGAAGACGACCGGTTAAGCCGAGTTCAAGGACAAATTTTGTAATAGCGCGCACCTAAATTAGAGTCATTGAGGGAGTGTCATGAGTAAAGTTTCAACCGACCCAGGATTGAATCACCCAATCAGAAGAGACCACGCCAAAGCCACGCGGCAAGTTGCCTACCCTGGAAAAACGCGCGAAAAAGTATATCTAAAGATCCGCCGATCCGAATTAATTCCGCAATAGTGCACCGAGACGTTTGGATAAAATGATGAAGATTGATACTAGTCCCAAGTTTGTGTGATGAAAACTCCAGATTATTTTTACAAATTCTCCCCACTCTACCTCATTCTGTCAGTTTCCAATAAATTGATCGGTGAGAAGCTGTTTCGAGGACAACTTTATTGAGCTCTGGTGAGCAAGGTTCACGTCACTCTGCGTCACGATTTTCAAACGCTAGAGCGTATTTTACTAACATTTTACTTTGTGCTCAGGTGAGCAAGGTTCACGTATAGCAGTGGAGATCTCTAGGCGAGATAAGGACTGCAAGA
The DNA here is from genome assembly GCA_946902985.2 of Meconema thalassinum. Taxonomy (NCBI): domain Eukaryota; kingdom Metazoa; phylum Arthropoda; class Insecta; order Orthoptera; family Tettigoniidae; genus Meconema; species Meconema thalassinum. The sequence goes on from OX336388.2 coordinate 1,988,569,903, forward strand.
TAGACATGTTTAAGACTTGTTTTCAAGCCAGTGGCGATGAGTTTGAAGTGTGTAATTTTATGTAAATTTGTGTATATTATTTTTGAGTGATATTTGTGCGTGTGTTAAGCAAATGCTAAGATAGGGCAAGTCTACGATCAGTAATCGCATTAGGACATATTCGTGAGTGAAAGTAGTAGCTCACAGCGATTATAGCTAGGCAATATTAACATTGAACATTTCTGTCCAAGAAACTTCGCCAAGATGTCCGACGTTTGGTCAGGTGATGGATTGATGTGCATCGCTTCTACAACGACGTCGACGATGGAGCTAAATTTCCCGTAGGGAAATGCACCGGGACGGAGGTTAATGTTCTGCAAGCTGAGACGGTGATGTACAAAAATTGATTTACTCAATATGTAGTTAGATAAGGTGCGGGAATGTTGTAAATAGTTCATTCATTCTTTTTCTTGTGTTTAGATTTTTTTTGTGCTGACACTATCATCTTTAAATGTACGTTGGCGCGTGGCCAAATTTGTTTGTTGCATATTTTTCTTTGGAGTCATATTTAGTGTACACGGCGCGTGTATTTGAGTTTATCCATGCGAATGCGAAACTCGTTACATTCGATAAGTGGCGCTTTATTAAAGTTCATTTTTTTTGTTATAGGAAAGGGAGGTAAATATTGTAAGATGTTTTATGAACAGGTTATTACTCATACTAGGGTTGCCCAGTGCAACAAATTAAAATGTAACTGTAGAACACTTTAGTTCTAATTTTTTAGCATATTTTTTTGAGTCCTTTTCAGGTTCGTTAGTCACGGACTAGAACGGAAGTGCAAGCTGGTGGAAAAATATCTATGTCATTTATTTCAGGTTTCTGTCAAACCCATACGTGTGATTCTGTGTGTGTTCATGTGTCAGGTGTGTGTATTGATTCTTCGTGATGAGGGGTAGGTGGTGCTACCGCCCTCATATTGTTGTTGTTGTGGTATTCTTTTTGATGGAAAGGCAGAGCGCTCCGTGGAGGCTACTGTACCTTGTCCAGTGTTGATTTCTTGGATTTCCTAGGGGAAATGCTGAGATATTTTATTCTGACACACACACGTATATTGTGCTTTGGGAGCAAGCTTCTTCGAGACTCGATCGCGTGCCACGGGAGGTCGAGGTTATCGACACGTGGGTTGACAGATGTGCAGATTTCCACTTAGCGCACGTCTAGGTTCGGTGACTCATTGTTAGGCAGTCCAGCTGACCGACTGACCCCTATAAGCTATCATTAGCAAACCTGTTCTTTTGTGATGGTCATTGGACCGTAATTAATTGGGGAGTTCGCCATGTCTGTTACGAATTATCGCATATCGTATGAATGGAATATTGTTTTAATGATGTAAATGTTGGCTTCGAGCCTAGTGATTTTTTTATGACTCACGTCATGTTAGTTTGTCTGTTGTGACACCCGTGTGGTGTAGTTGTATTTACTTTTAAAAATGACAGGCGGTCATATGTGTATTTCTTTTGTTGGTCACGTGTTAATTTACTTGTGTTGATTTTGAAAAGTCCTAATTTTAGGCATTAATGTTTTTGCTACGGCAGTTCTTGATTCCAATTTCAAGCGGAAATGATGTGTTGTTTATTTAGTGTAGGAAGTGTCGGTTTAATTTAGGTAGTGTATAGTTGGTTCCCCGCGTCTGTCTAGCTCTAATCAATGCAGATTCGTCCTTTGAAGGTTTACCGGATGATGACGAATCTCGCATTTATTTGTACTCATCGTTAAGCATGTAGAACAGCCGCACACGTACAACATGTCGTTGAAGTCATTTGGGACATTTGGTCCAATTTATAATCTCTCCTGAGATTAAGCCTAGTTATGGCAAGTAATTTATTCAGTTGGGAGTCCTTTGGGAGATTTGTTTTGTTTATTTTTACTTGTAAATAGTTGATCTGTTATTAAATTCATTTGTTATAACCCTGGTATTCACTTCTTCCTGCATGTTATTTTGTTATGTGTTACCCTGCATGTTAATGAAGCGCTTTAACAACAATTTACGAAATGGACTGTTACACCCCCCGAAACTGAGTCTCATAAGCTTCTTTGCAAGGGTTCAATATATAAGAAAACAAATGAAATGTGAAAGAGGCTTCAGCAATATGATAGCCTCTCACAGACGTATGTCCAGTCTCTCCTACCAATGGAGGTCTTCGAATGATCCAGAGAATGCTTGCAAAGGGCAGTTCTTCATAATATGCATGATGGTTTGCACATCAGAATCACAGTCATAAGCAGGAGACATCAGACAACCTCACTGGTGGAGAACAGAAGCACTTCTTCCAACACCACAGCATATCCTGATAAGTTTGGTCCAGGTGGAGCGAGGGAGATTGAACCCAGCCAGTTTTATTGTTGGATCCCAGATAGAAATGCCAGACGAGAGTGATTTAGACCATTCTTGTTTCCATGCTTCCTTAGGTCTGAAAGGCATGGCAGCTAATTCCTTGGCTGTCCTCCAAGCAGGTTTCCGGGACTTTAGTCTCGTTATGGCATTTTCGTCTCGGTCCTGATGGATGAGAAGAGAGCTGTCCATCACAATCCTCGACCATAATCTAGCAAGGGATCTCTTCCGTCTGATGTAATGTTGCTCAGCACCGGTAACCACTGGACAGGAGTGGGGTGTAATAAACCAGAAATAACTCTCATGGATTGACGTAGCTGGACATTACCAGTCGAGTGTGGGAGTTATTCAACCATACAGCAGAGCAGTAATTGGCAGTCGAATATAAAACTGCTAAAGCAGTTATATGAAGAGTATTCGCATCTGCACCCCATGTAGTTCCAGTTACTACCCAGCAAGTTGTTACGGCTTTTAAGTTTAGCTGCAAGTTTCTCGTGATGCCTTCGGTACGTTAAGTATCTGTCTAACGTTACACCCAGGTATTTGGGAGTGGTATTGCACTGCAGTGTGTGGTTCCTGAACCTGATCATAGGTTGGTAATGTGCATACCTATTACTGAGATGGAACGTAGGTACTTCTGTCTTAAGCTGGCTAGTCTTCAGGCACCATTTAGTGAAGAAATCATCCATTTTTTCGAGGTCTTGAGATAAAATACATTCCACCTCACTGAAGTCTGTTCTTTGTATGATGAGATTAATATCATCTGCATAGATGAACTTACGAGATATAGTTTCAGGAAGGTCATGGATGTACAAGTTGAAGAGAATGGGAGAAAATAAATAAAAAGTTTTCGAAAAATCATCGCAATATTCTACTGTGGTGCTTACATTTTTTATGTAAATAATCAGCTGCCACTGCCTCAAAATACAACTTGTAGGCTATTAAGTAATAAACGATAATCTATTAAAAATTAGTATTGAACGTTAACAAGAAGAAACTGTCCATCATATAGGCTAAATCACAACGAGAGGTCAGTCTTTATATGTAGGCCTGTACTAGAGCCATCCTAACTTCTGACTTGAAGTTTCAGTGCTAAGTCACAGCTACACTCTAACCAACCAATCACAGCCAGCCATTCAAATTGATATATCGTGATAAATTGAGTTTCGCTGACGATGTTGCCAGCTAACATCTTGCGTTCACATGTTGTTGTCAGCTGTTTGCATTGTGCTCGGTTAGTTTCATTGGCAGTCTTTGTGTATTCTGTATTTCTCGTATATTTTTATTTTTGATATTATTCTAGTCTGTTGTTATTTAATAGCTTAGTATTTGTTTGTCGTTTGACATAGTGTAATATAATATAATTACGTGTAGTTGTAGGTTAGCTTTAGGCCAGCGAGTGTTTTTGTGTTATTTCTGCCGTGCATGTGTGTGATAGTGTCATGCCGGGTCTAGCACGAGGAAGACAAGCGCCAAGAGAGGAAATGGTTTGAAGAAATATTGCTGAACAATTTGTCTGAAAAGAACACAATTGTTATGGACAATGCCCCGTATCATAGTGTCATTCACGACAAAGCTCCAACAATGGCAGGTAGAAAGAATGTGCTCATTGAGTGACTGACTAGCTACAACGTGACGACATGACTCCGAAATGAGTGGTGTGTTCGCTTTATAGGTTTTATAATACATTTTCTCAAACTCTGATTATCTTCGACTCCGGACGCGAGCGGTAATGGTGAGTAATTTATTCGTTACAATTTTTTTCTGCTTCATTATCAGAAATATTCTATTAACCGCAGTATATGTGTAGTTTCTGCTACTATGTTCTTATTCACGTGTATGATGTGTGTAAACATGTCTGTTCACATTACGAGGGTTTTGTTAACTTTACGGCTATAATCATGTACGTCAGCTGATTCGCGTTAGTGGACTGGCAACATCGTATCGCCAGCCGGTGAACTGTCAAGTCGGAAGTAACGATGGCGGTACTACAGTTGCCTCAAACTCTGGACAGTAAGGACCACACAAACTGTAAGGAGGATTTAATTAGATGTTGATGCAGTCTTTTATTCTATTAGTGAAAATACAGAATTTTATGTCTTGCTTCTCACTAATTGTGAGCTTTATCCTTTTTGCCGACATTTTTAAGACATTCTTCACTAGTCGAACGTAAATCCCAAACTATTACAACACACAAAGAATACACATGTATTACTCAGCACAAATCTCATCGCAAAGAAATAGCTTATAAACCAATATAGTACAATATATTGGTTTATAATCTCTTGTCAATACGGACCCTGGGGGAATCTAAAGTAGAAGGAAGAAATAGCTTGGCTTTGGTTCGTCACTGATGCCATCAGATCTGAATGAATTCCCGCCAACTTTAACCCCCTCGGGCCGGCTATTTAATCCGTAGGTGTTCACTTCTCCGGCGGTATTTAAATTGAAGCTCAGCAGAGGTTTAGACACCAACAAGGTAAAAGATTAATAATGTTAAATATACGAAATATAACGTAATGAAAATTTTAGGAATACTTACCGAGATCATGTCCAATGTTTCTCAGAAATATATGTGACGACAAGCTTTTCAGGCTTGTCCATGATCACACGCAATATTTACAAAAATATAATAATTTGATAAGTTCCACTTTTGGCATTTGTTTCAGGTACGGTATATTTACAATGAAAGCAAGATATTTACATGATAATGCTCAATCTACATACATACATAATTTTCGGGTATAATTTCCAGGAAAAGCTGAATTTTAAAAAGCTTTTTAGGCCCCATATAAGTATCCCGTTTATAATTGTCAACAAAATGTATATATCGCAATAATAGTTCTCGGGGGAGCCTGTAACCCCTAGAGGGCGCGTCCCCAGGTGGCGGATAGGGGGCCCCTATTTCTGTAGGGCTGGTTGAAATACCCAATACAACCCGCAGACCAAACAGGCAGCCCGGTTCCTGGGGGCTTTGATACTGGGACACCCTCTCTCCATGGGTCTCAAATATGGAGGGCCCAAGCCCAGGGTTATGGGTGAAGCCCCAACGGTATCGGCGGCGGAGAGGATGGACTTCGGTACGGCGTCGATGGCGGAAGAGGGAATTCTGTAGAGTCCGTACTCCAGAGGAGCGGCTGCAAAAGGCGTCTGTTATCCAGTGGATCGGCCTAGAACAGCACCTGGCAGTAGGTCATAAAATGCCTTTGAGTGTGGCGAGCTCATCGTACTAATAGCCTATAGAATGAGTAAATGTGAATTGAGGACTCGGAAAGGGCTAGGGCGTCCCCTGCAAGCGACGCGCAGTTCTCAGGGGTCTGGGGTTACTGTGAGAAGTGGGCTACCAGACACTACAAACATCGGATTCATAAATGTGATGAGCCTAAATGGCAAGACAGAAGAATTGGTGGACTACATGGAAAAGAAGGAAATAGCAATGATGGGAGTCAGTGAAGCGAAATGGAAGGGAAAAGGTGAGAAAGAAATCAAGAAAGGGAAGGGATATAAAATATATTGGAGTGGAGGAAAGAAGGCAGTGAATGGTGTTGCAATAATATTGAGAGAAGACTTGGTACAGTATGTTGAGAAAGTAGAGCAAACTAGTGACAGAATACGGAAAATTAGATTAGGACTTGAGAGTGGAACAAAGGACTTCATACAGATTTATGCACCCCAAACAGGGAAGGTAGATGAATGTTTAGAGGAGTTCCTAGAAGAACTGGAAAAGTGTATAAGACAAAGAGGTTATAATAATGGGAGATATGAATTCACATGTGGGAACAGATAGGCAGGGAAAAGAAGAGATAATTGGCCCGTTTAGTTATGGAAATCAGGATGAAGAAGGGGACCTTTTAATAGATTTCTGTAGAAGGAATGGATTAATTGTTGGAAATACATGGTTTAGGAAGAAGAACTCTCAAAAAATAACTAGGTATTGTACAGGCCCGGGGGGCTGTATCCCCTGAAAGCCACCCCCCATCTTTCACTAAAAACACCCTAACTGGCAGCATCATAAGACCAGAACATTACCTTTACACAGCAAGAGGCGGCCACCCAGCTTGGGAGGTTAGCCAACTACTTGCGACACATACATAAACATCTACACAACAACTAACTGGGGCAGCTACGTCGGCGGAATGCTGACCACGCAACGCCGAGAACTATAAGAACGGAGTCCTTTTTGGAGCCATTATCTGTCATACAGTGTGCGTCGCCGAAGGCCCTAGCCGACGTCTGTTCCAGTTGCATCATCAGGTGAGACTCAGTAAAGTGCTCAGAATCCTTTACTTTGTGAACACCCACTCATAATTTTGTACACTCTACTTGTATAATTACCTACATTCCCCCAAGAGGGACTTACAAATTCGCACACACTGACCAATAAACACATGGTCAGTAAACTACACTTGTATTGTCAATTACACACCTCTTTACATCCTCATACCCTTCCTGACCTTCGTCACGATTGACCGTGACCATAGTAGCCAGTAACTGCTTTGTCAGACTGCATCGTGTTTCCCGCACGCGACCCGACTACATAACGTCGAGCCGCTGACATAAGCACGCCTATTGTATTACTCATAGCGTCCAGCTGGCAGGCCGGTATACTAGCCTGCATTTAGAGATCCATCCCTTAATCAACACTTGAATCTTTGCAGGCAAGGCTTCATAACGTAACAGAATTGTCAGAAATAACGAATTAATTTTTGTTACGTTACTGCTTCCGTACCCAAAACAAATGGTATATGAATAACGTTTTTAGTGCAGCAACGAAATAAGGGGTTATAATTTTCCCTGGTTTGTGTTATTAACGTTATAACCAGCAGAGGAAAAGATTCCGTTATTTTAAAATGCGCTCCCGTTATTAACGTTATAAGTCTAGTAACGGTATGACAGCGATTTTGACCCACTGCGCGCCATCAATAACGTTATTCAGGCAGAGTGATCGATTCGGTTATTTCAAAATGCAAACCTACTAATAACGTTATAAGCCTAGTAACGGTATACGAGAGATTTTAACCTGTTATACGCTATCAATAACGTTATTCAGGGCAGAAAAATTAATTCCATTATTTAGAAATGTGAACCCACCAATAACGTTATAAGCTTTGTAACGGTATACGAGCAATATTTACGAGCTTTGCGCTGTCAATAACGTTATTCATGGCAGAAAAATAATTCCGTGATTTAGAAATGCGAACCCACCAATAACGTTATAAGTCTAGTAACGGTATACGAGCGAATTTTACCAGCCATACGCTATCAATAACGTTATTCAGGGCAGAAGAATTAATTCAGTTATTTTGAAATGCGAACCCACCAACAACATAAGCCTAATAACGGTACACATGCGATTTTTACCAGCTATGCGCTATCAGGAACATTATTCTAAGCGGAGAAATTGATTCCGTTATTTCAGAAAAGAATCTCGCCAATAACGTTATGGAAGTGTCTATTTGTCCGCTTCCCGGACAAGCATGGAAGGTGACCGTGAACTGACGATGCTGGGCCATATGTAATTCCAGGCCAATTATTTATTCAAACATAGGATAATTACTTCTTGAAATATCAATAATAATCAACATAATGATTTCAATCTGTGCCCGTGCCCCATCAGACAGGGCAAGGCACCTGGCTCGTTTCGATCGCGGTCATATTGTAGCCTACGTTAGAAACATGTTTCCTAAAATCAATACGATGGTTCCCATTGATTCGAAATATTTCTTGTTGCTTCATATAGGGGTTTGGAACATAGCCTATTGTTCATCAGTCCCATGTAGTTGAAGTCTGATAAACTTTGTTATTTTTGGAGTTGGCAATGGCCTTGACTTAGGAAATATCCACGCATTTTCCTGGAGTGGAAGTGGGAAACCCCAGAAAAACACTCTAAGATAGCTAAGATAGGAATCGAACTCACCTTCTCGCAGTGTTGCCATATAAGGCAGAGTGTAACCTACACACCAAACTTTCACTCCTTTGTGACCAATAAGAGTATTTCTTTCCTAAATGAAACCTCCCGTTCTTGCTTTTCGTTTACTAGGTATCCTATTTTCATTTAGTAGTGATAGAAGCCATTTTTCAGTGATGGTTATTTCTAATGAAGAAAGCTATTCAGTCGGTCAACACGAAATTCGCGTCGACCGAATGAAAAGCTTTCTTCATTATTTTCATTTATGAAAAAATAGGCGTATGACATCACATTTAGTTGGTGTGTGTGCGTATGTGTGTGTGTCTCCTAAAAAATATAAACGGCTGGAGCGATTTCAATGAAACTCTGTAAAGTCATAGTACTATTTTGTCCAACCCCGACCGTGATCTTCAAATTTTATTACAGCTCACCAATCCAACATGGCGACTGTGCGAAATATTTCACTGGCATTCCATATCTCCGAAACTATTACAGATATCACCCTGACATTTTGTACGGTGATAAAATGAACTACTAGATGGGACTCTCAAAATTCCTGTTAAGTAACAAACGAACATGGGGGCCAAGCGAAGTTGATACATTAAAATAGATCTTTTTTTTTCGCGATTAAACCATTTGAGCTCCGTCAAATGGTATAGCAAATGTTATACACCTTGTAATGCACTGATATCTTATTCAACTCAATTGTTTACATAACCGAAAGATGGTGCCTGTGTGAAATTTAAAAATTACGTTTTAATTTCTTGAGTCCTAATCATGCGATCGTAGCCAACGTTTGAACAATGAACCTACCGTACGCAATAATCGTCATCTAATAGTACATAGCTCAATGGTCTACACATATTTAGAAATATTTAGACGATTCTCAATGTCAACTAATCAATGACAGCAATCAAACTGAATTGTTTTCATAACCACAAGATGGCGCCTGTGCGAAATTTTAAAATCTCGTATTTAGCCTATTTCCATTTATGAAAAAATAGGCTTATGAGATCACCTTTTGTCCGTGTGTGTGCACCAGGGCCGTGCAATGGGCAAGGTGAAGCAGTGCTAGAAGGTGAAGTGCAGTCCTATTCTGCCTATTTCTGAGCAGTGCAGCACGACATCACACTAGCACTGCAGCGCTTAGTCGCACAAGCACTGTCCATTTGACGGGGTGCTGCAGTACGTTTAGTACTGAGCGCAGAGCCTGGACACTAGGCGCACTGGAGCCAACATTTTGTCATATGCTTGTGGTCTGCCGTGCTCATAACGTCTTTTGTGCCTGGGGAGCACAAACATACCATAGTGGGAAAGTCACACCTTAAAGAAACACACCGAAGACGTATAAAACATGATATTTGGACGTACATGAACCAGATCTGCAACAAGGATACAAGAAGTTGCATACTTTTTAGCCTATTTTCATTTATGAAAAAATAAATTTATGAGATCACCTTTTGTCAGTGTGTCTGCCTGTGTGTGCGCGCGTGTGTGTGATATGGTGTGTGCCCCCCCCCCCTAATAACTTCTAAACCGCTGGAGCGATTACAATGAAAGTCGGTAAGTTCATAGCACTATTGCACACCACCCCGACCGTGCCCTTCAAACTTTGTTACATCCCACCGATCCAACATGGCGGCTGTGCGAAATATTTCACCAGCATTCGATATCTACGAAACTATTACCGATATCACCCTGGAATATTTCACGGTGATAAAGGGAACCACTAGAAGTTCACCAATGTGATTTTTGAAAACCTGATAACTACAGAACCAACATGGCGGCCAAGCAAAGTTGCGACTTTTAAATAGACGTTTCTCACGATTTAACCAACCAAACGCAATGCAACTTGGTACAGTATATGTTTATACACATTGTAATGTTCCGACATCTAACTTCATTCAATTGTTTTCATAACCTCAAGAAGGCGGCTGTGCGAAATATTTCACCGGCATTCTATATCTCTGAAACTATTAGCGATATCACCCCGAAATTTTGTACGGAGATAAAGGGCACTACTGACATTTCATCTATAAGACTTTCAAAAACCGGTTAACTAAAAAACGAATATGGCAGCCAAGCGAATTTGAAAATTTTAAATAGACCTTTCTCGCGATTTAATTATCCAAACGCAATGAAACTTGGTACAGGAAATTTTTATACACATTGTAATGCACTGGGATCTATATTAGTTCAATTGTTTACATAACCTCAAGATGGCGAATGTGCGAATTTTAAAATTAAGTTTTTATTTCTTGTGTCGTAATCATGCGATCGAAGTGAGAGTTTGAGTAATGAACCCTTGCAATAATTTTCCTTTAATGGTACGTGACTCTATGGCCTATACATATAACAATCCAACATGGCGACCATCCGAAATATTTAGATGGATCTCAATATCTACGAATCTATTACAGCAATCAAACTGAACTTTTGTATGTTGATAGAGGCAATTAACATAAGTAGGATATATGAAAATAGGCTGTATAATTCTTCGCGGAACTACTTGTTGGGTTAGTTATTGTTGTTTTAAGGGGCGGAACTACGAGGTCATCTGCCCCTACTTTTTGGGTGATGTAGCAGGTGCAGCGAGATATAATAATCCTAAAAATAGAATCAAGCATATTAGTAATCATGCATGTGACAGTAACAGGGCCGGTATGGAAACAGGAGTGTTAAAATATATTTTTTAAATTTGTTGACATACTGTCACAAACCAGCCGACGTAGCTACACACGCTAACGTGCATGGTCAGACTACACCGAACTCGAAATACCACACACAACTTTTTCATACCTTGCCTCATTAATTTCATTTGTCATTAAATCCTCTCATTAGATTGACGTCATGAAGGGCATCTATCCGTAATATCATTCCCACAAGGAAACTGTCTCACCATATCCCCTTCCTCATAGCAACCTAAATAATTACGGGTAAACAAAGAAACTACATTAGGACTATAAAGCTATAGTCTACAGTATTTCAATAACAAGATTCTGAATTCACCAGCTGATTAGATTGGTGCTGTTCAGGGATATGTGAATTCGAGAAACGTGCGTTAGTAAATTTATCAGGTTTTTAAACTGAACAATATTCCGTCGCAATCTGAGATAATTTATGTCTTTTATTCGTATTTTCAACATCGCCTGAAACAATAACTCATGGAATTTACCTACACATAAGATATACGGCAACATAAGTAAGTTGACATGAAATCCTTCTAACTTTTGAAGTTTTAGGACAATTTTCATTATTTCAACAGTATGGAGATCATTGTAAAACAATTTTGCTCTGAAAATTACAAAATCTGTTCTGTCTTTCTACCAGCTTGTCGGTATTTCTTTTGGTTGTTTGTTGGTTTTTGGAACTATTCGGCTCTTTGGTTATGGTATGCGAACCATCTCTCTAAATTACCAGGGGCACTGTAATGCCAAAAATACGAAGAAAGGTGTACTATTATAGTTCGTGCTGAAATTACATGGCATCGTGCAATAGATTGCTCTGACAATGAATGTGGTGTAGCGGCTAACATTCTTGGCTGTCACCCCGGTGGTCCGGGTTTGATTCCCTGGCCTGCCAAGAAATTTAATTTCGGTTTGAGGTACTGAAATGGTATCGATGATACCGAAGTCATCAAAGGGGTGTTCATTTTGAGGACTTGCACCAGGTCAGTGAGCACAAGTTTTCCTTTTTTTTTTCTACATTCTTATTCTGTAATTCGAACATTCATATGGGAACTCGGAGAGAAACTCAACTCGTAGAGTTGTTAGAATAGCTTCCGTAAAATATTCTCAAAGGCCAATGCTACAAGTAGCTGTCGTGAGTAAATCCAATTGCATATTTATATGTAATCCACACATCGTATTTAAGAACATTTGATTTTCATACCATTCTATATTCTGGGCATAGGAAAACCTCGAAGCTTATTTCGCAATTTTCAGTGAATGAACAACCAAAGTATAGTAATCATCATGTAGGGACACCGTGCCACATATATACAGAGAGTGCAATAATTGCTTGAAGGCAATGTGACAAGGTGCGTAATTTGTGTTTGTACAACGAATGAGGTTTTCATTACGGTGATGATGATGAAGATGGTGGTAACGATGAAGACGGTGATTTATTAGTTAGGAACCAATGGAATACTTGAGAATTGAGCCTGAAGCGGATGTATGGAAAAAACAAAATGAACTTGCAGGTTGATTGCGAAAGTGTCTAATCACCATATTTTATGGAGAACAACTTATCCAAAAGTACACATGAAAGGGAGTAGTCAAGCACAAATAGGTGGAGGCAAAGGTTGCTCTTGTGTGAGACTGTATGCTGCAACCACTGTGGAGTGTCTGATAACCTAGCTCCGTTCAAACACCAAAATTAAGAAGGGAATCACCCACATAGATCTAAGATGCATCTGTAACATTTCAGAAATGTTACGCGATCCATGTTTTCGTGTCTTCATCGTGTTAGAAGCAAAAGTACAATAGAATAATAATTGTTATTGGCCGTAAGAAGGATACAAGATATATGCTGGACCCCACCATCAGATGTGAAGTAACCATCGGCATAACAAGACAGGTCGTTTAGAGCTAACGATAGGCTTCAAAGAGAATTCAAAGCTTGTGGTACGTTTCGAATAAGGGAAAGAAACAACTTCAACATTTTTTAATAACTTATCGTGTTTGGGTATGCCTAACTTAAGTGTAAATGGCATAATTTTGCTATCAAATGAATCCATTCAATAATAGAGATTGATCAACAATGTACTCGGGAACAGTATGAGACGTAGTCTATTGGTATCCAATAACATTTTATTGCCTATAATAATAGTCTAATAATAATAATAATAATAATAATAATAATAATAATATGAAGAGAAGAACGACTTCGAGAAATCCAGCCGCGACAGGCCGGCCAGCGCCCCTGAACTGAGAGTTCCAGCGTAGACAGTGTGCGCCTTGGACATATGGCCCTAAAAGCACTTGCCTGGCTTGCAGGGTACCACGACATACTATACACAGCTCACTCGCACACGTAGCTAGTGGCAGGCGGGGAGAGTCAAGGACACAGATTACCTACTGACATGACATGACATGACGTCACGCACCTACGCCGGGCCTTGGTGTGCATCCCCACCCATCCCCCCTCTTCCCGCACACCCCACCTAATAAAATCTAAGCAGCTGGAGCGATTTCAATGAAATTCGGTAAGGTCATAGTAGGCCTATTATTTTGGCCGACCCCGATCGTGCCCTTCAAAGCTTATTATGTTTCACCAATTCAACATTGTGGCTGTGCGAAATATCTCACTGGCATTCTATATCTCCGAAACTGTCACCGATATCACCCTGAAATTTTGTACGGTGATAAAAGTCACTTAAGTGACTTTCATAAACCTGTTAACTACAAAACGAACATGGCGGCCAAGTGAATTTGAACATTTAAATAGACTTTTCTGGCAATTTAACCATCCGAACGCGGTGAAATTTGGTACAGCAATTGTTTATATACATTGTAATGAACTGATATCTAATTTTGTTAAATTGTTTACATACACTCAAGATGGCAGCTGTGCAAAATTTTTAAATTATTAATTTATTTCTTGTGTCCCAATCATGCGATAGAAGTCAACGTTTGAATAATGAACCTACGCAATAATAGTCATCTAATAGTACATAACTCTATGGTCTACATATAGGGTCTTTCATATTAAGTTAGAACGACGAGCGGCGGTTTTGTTATTCGCTACTGCAGCGGACTTGGCCGAGTTTCTGGCACTCCACGGCCCCCTGCTGTAGTATTGAAAGCGCGCGCATAGTACAAACTTGACCTTGCAATAAGCGTGCAGGTGTTGTCAGTCGCCAGTCTGAACCTCAGATGGTAACATGTTCAAACAGTTATCATTGCAACATCGTATTTTTGTATGTAAAACTTATTTTAAGTACGAGTCGGCCCGGTGGGTAAGTTCAGCAATTTCCTGATGAAGTGTCACCTTCACTAGCACAGATTCACGTCATTGTAAATAAGTTGTCCACTAGGCCTACTGACTCAGTGCTCAATAAAGAACATAAAATACAAAATCAGAAACATTACCGTGGCAGAACTCATTCGCGTGAGCCAAAATGTGGTTACCGGATACAATGCCTGTATAACCCAGGAAGGACGACACTTCCAGCATCTTTTATAAGGTAATATTTCATACAGGATTGTACACACGCTTAAAGCAGGCGGCCACGGCGCGCCACAAGCTCGACCAAGGCCACCGCAGCAGCAGGAAAGGGGAGTGAAAATCAAGTGAGAGAGTGATGACCTTACCCCTTACCTGGCGGTATGGGATTCCTGAGCATCTAGTCCGATGTTGCGATTGACTGTGACTGTGATGGCTAGTTCTGAATTATTGTTCAGTTCTGGATATTTCTGAGTGATCCTTTGAAATTTTATCAGTTTGTACTTATGACTTCTAATTTTCCATGTTGTTTTTCCTGTTTTTAGTTCATCGATCCCTTTAATTACTTTTTACTTAGTTTATTTTACCTGCAACACCATTATTTTTAGTGTTCGTTAGGTGTTCTATTTTAGGCAATTTATTTTTGGACAGTATCTCTGGTTGATCATATACATGAAAGATGTACATACAGGTACGAGTGATGGAGAGCATTACGGTCATCAAGTGCAGTTAGTTTTACATTTAAGGTGAAAAATGGAGCCACCACCAAAACCGATTCAAGGCAGGACTGGCATGCAAAACGAAATGTATCATCAATTTAAATTAGCGTCGCGAAATTAAATTGTTCAAAGGAATAAAATTTCACTCCTGGCGCAAAATAAAATTGGTAACAGAATTTTAATTTCGCTGCAGAGGCGAAATAAATTCTTTAGTCTTTTAATTTCGCTTCCGGCGCGAAATAAAATGCATTACTGACTTTTAATTTCGCTCCCAGCGTGAAATAAAATCCGTTACAGACTTTTAATTTCGCTCCCGGCTACAAACAGAATTCTTAACAGACTTTTAACTTTGCTCCTGACGTGAAATAAAATTCATTAAAGACTTTTCATTTCGCTCTTGGCGTAAAATAAAAATCGTTAGTCTTTTAAATTCGCTTCCGGCGCGAAATAAAAAAAAAATACAGACTTCCAATTTCACTCCGGGCACGAAATAAAATTCGTTACAGACTTTCAATTTCGCTCCCGGCTGGAAATAAAATTCATTACAGACTTTTAATTTTGCTCCTGGCCTGAAATAAAATTCGATACAAGACTTTTCATTTCGCTCCTGGCACGAAATGAAAACCGCTACAGTCTCTTAATTTTGCTCCCGGCGCGAAATAACATTTTTAACGACTGTTATTTTTGCTCCTGGTATGACAAAAATTGCTGGCCCCAAGGTGTTGGGGATAGCGTGCCTGCTTCTCACCTGGAGACCCCGGGTTCGATTCCCGGCTCCGTTAGTGATTTTAGAAACGGACGTGTGGGTTGGAACGGGGTGCACTCAGCCTCGAGAGTAGCTGTCTGAAAGTCGCGAAAACCAAGATTAACGGCCGAGGGAACCCGATACGCTGACCAATATCTGTAGATGCCTGGGCAGCGGTCGCTTGGTAGGCCTAGGCCTTTCATGGGATGTAGTGCCACGGTTTATTTTAATGACACAAAATTCCCAAACAGCATTTAGTTTCGCCCCCCGGCGTGAATTTAAAATGCATGGAACATATCATTTCATGTCTGAAATTAAATCTGGTCTGGCATGCGAAACAAAATGGTTGTGGACGCGTTAACATTTTAATTTCGCCATGAGCGTGATATTCGGGTGCGAAATGATATTGATTGTAAGCGCGAAAATTAAAATGGAAGCTCAATGTAATTCTAAGCACAATAACATAGTGAAAGGCGACGCAAAACTAATTGCGTACGTGGCACAGGGGTTTGACTTTCGTGCCATGGTCAGTATAAATGCGCTGAGGGTAAGAAGGAAGTAGTAAGGAATGCCAAGCCCCCACCCCGAAATTTCCGTAAGTGTAAGAATAAAGAATGTAGAAATGAGAGGAATGACCCCTCAACCCTGTTTTTCGAGTAACCCGCCTCCAAAACAGAACTCCATATACGCCGCGGTACTACCACAGACGATTTTCTGTTATTTGTAACTCTTCAGTCAGTCAACATTAATTTACCCGATAACTGGGTGGGTACAACGCATATAAGATGTAAGTAACACTCCTGAAAAAAAAAATACATGTATTAGATTTAAGATCACTAAAATTGCTGCATTATAATCGTGACCATAAACTAATACATATAATGTTATTTACATATTACTGGATATACATTGTACCCCTCCCAGTTATTGGGCAAATTAGTGTTGACTGACTGAAGAGTTACAACTGACAATTTGTATTGTAATTGGAGTTCGTCACTTATCTTGAATGTCTGTCCACACAGCACATTCGTCTTCTTGTTCGCTATAGAACAAGTAAAGGTACTTGTTGCCCCATTGCGTTATGAACGTCAGGGAGGGCCAGCCACGAGTCCGAGGTGCAGTCAACGACGATGGTGATGTTGATGCCATAGCACTGACTTTCTCCTCTGCTGGAGTGATGAACATTGAATGACTCACGTTGCTGTTGCAGCCCTGCAGATTGTGCAGGCGGTGAACGGTAATAAGACTGCTACAGTAGCAGTAACTGCTGCCAACGTCAGGACTTTGAACATCGCTCCGAACATAATTTCACTCTCGAAACGAATACATTTTAATTTCAACAACGAAATGAAATGTTCCATTCATTTTAAATTCATATCGGAGGGCGAAACTAAATACCGTTTGGGAATTTTATTTCACGCCGGGTGCGAAATTAAAAGTCTGTAACGAA
The DNA here is from genome assembly GCA_946902985.2 of Meconema thalassinum. Lineage (NCBI taxonomy): Eukaryota > Metazoa > Arthropoda > Insecta > Orthoptera > Tettigoniidae > Meconema > Meconema thalassinum. The sequence goes on from OX336388.2 coordinate 1,988,587,042, forward strand.
TTTTATTTCGCGCAGGGAGCGAAATTAAAAGTCTGTAACCGAGTTTTATTTCGCGCCGGGAGCGAAATTAAAAGTCTGTAACGAATTTTATTTCGCACCGGAAGCGAAATTAAAAGTCTGTATTGAAGTTTATTTTGCGCCACGAGTAAAATTAAAAGTCTGTAATGAATTGTATTTCGTGCCGGGAGTGAAATTAAAAGTCTGTATCGAATTTTATTTTGCGCCGCGAGTAAAATTAAAAGTCTGTAATGAATTGTATTTCGTGCCGGGAGTGAAATTAAAAGACTGCAACGAATTTTATTTCGCACCGGAAGCGAAATTAAAAGTCTGTATCGAATTTTATTTTGCGCCGCGAGTGAAATTAATAGTCTGTAATGAATTGTATTTCGCTCCGGGAGCGAAATTAAAAGATTGTAACGATTTTTTTTCGCGCCGTGAGTGAAATTTTATTCAATTGTACAATGTAATTTCGCGTTGCTATTAAGTTTCGCGTTGATTTCGCTATGTCATTTCGCTTCGAATTAAGTTTCACTTCGATTTAATTTCCCGCCGACAATCATTGTCATTTTGCTCCCGAGTATCGTGTTCACGGCGAAATTCAAATATATTCGCCCCCACAGCCATACATTTCGTTTCGCATGCCAGCCCTGATTCAAGGGCATACCACTAAATCCCAGTGGGAATTGCGACTACCATTGACCAAAATAGTATGTGTACTCGAGTTTGAAGGTTGTTTGTGAAGTAACCAATAGACCTACATAAAATCCAATAACATCATCATTTTCGTCGTTCTGTTTTACGTTAGTTCATGTTGGTTTGGATTTTTTAAAATATATTTTAATATTTCTTATCGCAGTTGGAACACATAAAGTGCCCGTTTTAAGCGTGTTTCAACCATGCGTCACATTAAAGAATTATTATCTCACAAACCCGTCAACAGATCGAATCCACATTTTAACACAATATAAATTGGAATGTTGTATAACTGGTTCATTAATTTTAAAATTTTGTATGACCAAGAAACAAAGTTGTCATCATTTTGGTAAGGTAACTTTTTCTCGGCTCGGGTTTGTTTGAAAATGTAGTTCTTGGTCGCGTTGTAATCCTAATACATCAAATACATCACCCGATTTTATTTATGAAAAATGCATTGGAATCAGGAAATAAATCTCCTTTTTCGTATTTCCAGTTTTATTTCATTTTTTAAGCAGAAATATAAAAAACTGCTAGTAACGTCTTTGTTTTTCACATTTTGGAAAATGCATTGAATTGATATCAATTCTATTGCACTCTAGTATACATAGTGGTTTTGACATCGCAAATACGAGCTTCCATTCAAGAGAAATTGCCTCACTTTGGTGCTGCTACGTGGTGTCAGATTTACAAACTAAAAATCGGGACATTTAGTCTTAATAGTATAGTGGGAAGGAAAGAGACCGAGGGGAAGACCGAGAGACAGGTGGCTGAAGGGGGTGGAAGAAAGCGTGAAGAAGAGAGGAGAAGAGAGGAGAAGACTGGACAAGGGCGGAGGCTGAGAGATGGTGGGAAGACAGAAGACGTTGGAGAGGCTTGTGTTCCAAACAGACCCGGCCAGTGGCTGGAAACTGTGCAAGATGATGATGATGATGAGTATCTGGCTGCTGCACAGACTGCTGTGTTGCCTGCTAGTGTGTCCCTTCCCCGTGCTGTCCGATCGTGACGTCACAGTTCCCTCTTCATTGCTATGTAAAGTAGTCAGGGATGTTTCAGCTACGTTATCTGATGGTTGAGTTACTTCCGCAATGCTATATGTGTTTGTAGAATGGGGCCTGTTATGAAAGGCCTCTGATATGGCTGGATATTCAGGGGAAGGTACCGCAGTTTCCATGTCGGTAGTGTTGCTTAGCCTACTACTCCCATCTGACTCGCCCAGCACCGTACTGTAGGTTTGTAGTCTGACATGAAGACCGGGCGATTCCTTCTGTTCGGACGGTCTATTTGTAAGTGGGAGGTTTCTTTACAATAAAACCAATACTTAGCTTGTCCTTCATATGTTAACAGAACTTTACAATCATTGACCGTCAAATATGATGGAATGGGGTATTTAATTTCAATTGTTACAATACGTATGCCATTACAGCATAAAATTCGTATACTTCATTCCAGCACTCGTTCCGTATGTCCTTGAGAACTCCATGCGTAGAAAGCACGCGGGAGAGCCTTTCATTGTTGACTTCGGGAGGAGATTAAACAGACACGCACACGTGATAGTTATCTTTGTGGTGTTACCGCTAGCTAGCCGGAAGGATTTCACACCTTCATGTCGAGATAATATGTTTTCATAAAGTAAGGTGTACACTAATTTAAGTAACGTTCTCGCTTGCTGGGCCCAAAGTTGCAGGTTCGTATCCTGGCGCAGTCAGCTGGCATTTGAGGGTGCGCAAATGCGAGGGAGCCGTGTCCGTACATTTACTGGCACGTTAAAGATCCCCTTCGGGGCAAAATTCCGGCACCCCGGCGTCTCTAAAAGCCAGTGTAGTTAAAAGGGACGTAAAACCAATAACATTATTATTATTACACTAATTTAATGTACACTGTATTTTCCCCGTTGTCTAGTTGATTCGCTAGTACTTGATCTCTATTAAGCTTCAGGTCGTTTGCTATCCACCTAGGCCTTTCAAGTGGTGTCGGTCTGTTGTTCCTTTCTTCAAAAGTGCATTTAAGAGTTTTTTCCGGACATTCGCCACTTTCGCAAGTTCAACAAGCAGTTCCGTGACAAACTAAGGAGCCTATTTTTCTTAAACTTAAAGATTCATGCCAATGTTTAATCTATATGGAACTATCTAAGTTAATGACGAAATTAAGTTGGTAATATCAAAATTTCTAATTAATTCGAAATATACCTGCACTACAGTTGGAAGCCCTGGTGACTTAATATACTCTTAGTTCCATCTCTTAAGGTACAGAATACAAAATTTGATTGAAGTTCAATGGATAACGTGGACGTTACATGCAGTTAGATATTGGATCTATCAGTGCGCGTAAAATCATGTTGGTAGCAATGTCATGCATGTCTTGGTCAGAAATAATCTGACATATTATGATCTACTGTTGTGCCAATTTTGGACGAAATCCATTTGTATGTATAGAAGTTACATGCATTTTAGAATTAAACTTATCATCAGGCTTAGAATCATGTTAGCGGCATTGGCATAATATTAGTTACTCCAAATTAATCTAGAATGTCAGGTGCTATACGTGTGCAAAGTTTAGAGTTGTTGGCTTGCATACATTCTAATATATTAATATAAGGGTAAAAAAGTACAGACAGCAATTAGGCTATCAACAGTTGTCAGCAGCTGGTTGCTCATAAGAATACACATAGTGATATCTGGTTATGTACACATAGTAGACTACATACGAAATTTGGTTGAAATCCAATTGATAGTGTGGAAGTTCTATTAGTTTAAAAAAATGACCTATCAGCATGCTTAGAATCATTTTGTCAACACTGTCATGTATGGCCTCCTGGAAATTAAACTGAAATATTATTGTCTATATAATTATGTGCCAATTTTGGAATAGCTGCCATGCATACCTTCCAAGATATCCAACATGGAGCTCAAATTTCAATTGCGGTTTTTCAGCAGTTGGTAGCACTGACTTCAATTTCATGGCCTTGAGATATTCAGATATAGATCATTACTCATACCAAATTTAGTTTTGATTGCTTCAGCCGTTTAGGAGTTGATAAGGGGGGGGACATGCACAGACAGACAGACAGACAGACATTTGCCCAGATCGATCTCATAAGTCTACCTTTTCCTCATTTTTGTAAATGTGAAAAGTAGACTAAAAATACAATACCCTATCACGGTAAGCACTTCCGAGTATTTATTAACCTCGCGGCTAAACTCAGAACCTAACACGACATAGGTCGCAAAGTGACACATCCACTCTTTCTACTCTATGGAGTTCTCCAACGCAAAATGTATCAAAATGGTGCCATTCTCAATCGATGATGCCGTTTGTAATATATAAACGATATGCGAATAATGTTATTAGTCCGAATAACGGTATTGAGGGAATATTTTTCGATAGATATATTCAAATAACGTTATTTCTAGTGAGCACTACCATTTCGTTCCTGCGATAACCGATATCCGAATAACGTTATTAGTCCGAATAACGGTATTGGGGGAATAATGTTCGAGAGATGTATTCAAATAACGTTATTTATAGTGAGCACTACCATTTCGTTCCCGCGATAACCGATATCCGAATAACGTTATTAGTCCGAATAACGGTATTGGGGGATTTTTTTTTTGAGAGATCTATTCAAATAACGTTATTTCTAGTGAGCACTACCATTTCGTTCCTGAGATAACCAATATCCGAATAACGTTATTAATCCTAATAACGGTATTGGAGGAATGTTTTTCGAGATATGTATTCCGATAACGTTATTTCAGGCGGGCACTACCATTTCGTTCCTTGGTTAACTGATATTCGAATAACGTTATCAGTCCAAATAACGATATTAGGAGATTTTTTTTGAGTAATGTATTCCGATAACGTTATTTCAGGTGGGCACTAGTATTTCGTTTCTACGATAACCGATATCCGAAGAACGTTATTAGTCCGAATAACGGTATTAGGGGATATTTTTCGAGAGACTTATTCAAATAACGTTATTTCTGTCGGACAATACTATTTCGTTTCTACGATAACCAATATCAGAATAACGTTATATGGCCCAATAACGTTACCATGCGATACAAATGACTTCCGGATATGAAACGTAACGACCACAATGTGACCAAGACCCATTTTGTTACATAATCTACCCAAACAACCATTTTCGTTATGTTAAGTTATGAAGCCTTGTTTGCAGGAACACCCCCTAGCGTTTAAACACTGAACAACACACTACACTGGTAAGCTCTCCCAGCTACGGGAAGCTACCCTCACCTAGGAACTACTTTCCAAGTCATCACAGTAACACAAGTGTTTTATCCCTAACTACCCCCAACTAAGGGATCTAAAACAGTATGGATGGGGAGACAGAAAGACAAAGACAATGATTGATCTTATCCTGGTGGAAAAGGATAAACGAAGACAACTGGTAGATGTGACGGCTATGCCAAGAGGAGATTTTGAAGGAGACCATAAAGTGGTGATAGCCAAACTAAGGTTGGGAAAAATCATAAACCTTTCGGAAAAGAGGGAAAGAAAAATAAAGGTGTGGAAGCTAAAAGAGAGGGAGACAATGGACAAGTTCCAAGAGGATTTAAAAAAGGAAGTTCCCAAAGATGAAGCAAAAAGTGTAGAACAGGAATGGGCATGTTTTAGGAATGGTTTTGTGAAGTGTGCAGTAAACACTTGTGGAAGATTATCAGGGAAGAAAAAGGAAAGGGAGACCCCTTGGTGGAACAACAGGGTAAAGGAAGCTGTTAAAGAAAAACAAATGGCATGGAGGAAGTGGATAGGCTGTAAAAATGCAGAGAAACTACAAAAATATAGAGAAGCAAAGACGGCATGCCAAAAAATTGTACAAGAAGAAAAACGGAAAAGTTGGGAAAGATTCACAGAAACTTTGAAGGAGGATATCCAAGGAAGTAAGAAGGTACTATATGGATTCGTGAAAAACAGTGTGAAAGGTAGGGAAAATACAAAATTTGTAAAAACTGAAGCAGGGCAGATATTGTACCAAAGAGATAATATATTAAATAGATGGGAAGAATACTTTTCAAAGCTACTAAATGTGAAATACATTGAACTGGTAGATGAAAGGGAACAAGAAGAAACAATGGAAGAAGAAGAAGAACAAGAACAAGAAAGGCAGATAACTATGCTAGAAATAGAGGAAGCCATACAGAAGATGAAGAGTGGTAAAGCAGCAGGAGTGGATGAGGTGACCATGGAAATGATAAAAGCAGCGGGACCAGTAGGGATACAGTGGCTGTATAGATTATTTAGAATAATTTGGAAGAAGAAAGAAATTCCAGAAGAATGGGGAAAGGGTTTAATTATCCCGATTTTTAAGAAAGGCGACAAAAAGGAAGTAATAACTACAGAGGGATCACTCTTATTGCTCAGGTAGCTAAGATCTTTGAGAGAGTATTGGAAGGCAGACTGAGAAGGAAGATAGAAGGAGAGTTGGAAGAAGAACAGTATGGTTTTAGGAAAGACAGATCAACATTTGACCTAATCTTTACATTAAGGCAAATGATGGAGAAAAGATGGGAATTTGGATAAGACATGGTGATGACATTTATTGATATTGAGAAAGCATATGACAGTGTGCCTATACAGGTGGTTTGGGATGTACTAAGGAAAAGAAGAGTTATCAGAGCAGAAGTCCAAATGTTAAAAGCTATGTACAAAAATTGTGTCAGTAGCGTGAAGACCAGTATAGGAGAAACAGAATGGTTTAAAGTGGAAACGGGTCTCCGACAGGGAAGTGTATTGTCCCCATTATCATAGTCATGGATGAAATCCACAAGAAGGTCAAACAGAGATTGGGACAAGAAGCAACAAAGGCCATGCTGTTTGCAGATGATATAGTTATATGGGGTGAGGATGAAAAGGATGTACAAAAACAACTAGATGTATGGAACCAAGAGATAGAGAAATTTGGGATGAAAGTAAGCACAGAGAAGAGCAAGACAATGGTAATGTCAAGAGGAAGGAAGAAAGGAAGAGGAAAGATAGAATTGAATGGCAAAATTCTAGAAGTCGTTAAAAGTTTCAAGTATTTGGGAAGTGTGATCACAGAAGATGGAAAGATAACTGAGGAAATTGGAAAGAGAATACAACAAGCGAACAGTTTTTACCAGAGTGTAAGGGGTATTGTGTGGAACAGAGATGTCCCAAAGAAATGCAAAAAAGTATTATATTCAACCTACTACAGACCCATACTAACATACGCAGCTGGAGCGTGGACTACTACAAAAAGAGAGGAGAGTAGAATACAAGCCGCAGAGATGAAATTCCTGAGAGGTATAGAGGGCAAGACCAGAAGAGATAAGAGTTAGAAATGAAGAGATTAGAGAAAGGACAGGAATATTGAAGCTGCAGGACAGGATAGAAACAACAAAGTTAAAGTGGTATGGACATATGATGAGAATGGGAGAGGAGAGAGTACCAAAGAAGACTTTCTGTGAAAAGATGACAGGGAAGAGACCACGAGGTAGGCCCCGGAAGAGATGGGCAGATACAGTGTGGGAGTGAGTAGAAAAGAAGGGAGGAAAACCCGAAGATGTACTAAAATCAGGAGAGGAGTGGTGGAGAGACAGGTAACGATGGAGGTCCTTAATTCACAACCCGACCCAGGAAGCTGGAAACTGGAAATGAAGAAGAAGAAGAGTTCAAACCTGTCGCTTGGCATAGTTTGAGGGAATATAGGGGTTTCTAAAAATTCATCCCTTGTGAAATAGCTCTTTAGGGTAGGTTTCTGCATTATCCCCATCAACATTACAAGCCCCAAGAACACATAAATGTTGCCCCCAGTCACTGACTCCCACTTCCTGGCGCGCGACCCTGGGTTCAAGGGCGCGCCAAGTATACATTCTGCCGCGTACATATTTGTTTCTCAAACAATTAGTTCAATCACTTTGTCGTCGAAAAACATAAAAAAAAAAAGCATCCAAAACAGACGTGAAATGCTTTCTTGTTGCCGGCATATCCGTCAACCTCTCGCCACAAACACTGAACAGCGGTCGTTGATATTACAGCTGAATCTATTTCTTCTTCATCAGCGCTGTCTGTCACTTCCCCCAAACATCATAGTCCGTATCACTACCGAAAATATCGCTTCCCTGTACATCACTTCCACTACTGTCATCTATCAAACGAATAATCTCTGCACCCGTAAGATAATGAGACAGTCCGGCAATTATTTCTCTGCGACTGAGTAGCCTCTAGCCTACGAAGCAAAAAATTATCTACGTAATATTTGCTTTTGGTGCTTCCCCTTCATAAGTGGCAAAAATCATCAAGTTATAGTTCACAAAACATTCTCAAGATGGCAGGAGAGACTCAGGTACCTTCTAAAGCAACTAACTTGAAAGTCAATAGATCGCGTTTCATGTTCTTACCCTGATCGATATGAGTCGTCAAAAGCAACTGATATCGATCAACTTCGTATTAGTTCTAATTATGAAACAGAGATGGCATGAAAGTACATAAATTCTCGGTTCATAACGTGAAAAGGTATCCTGCGAAGCAGCAGTGGTTCATGTGTAATAGGCATTCTAACTTCCGCCTGCACCGGCCATTTGTGGTACGTCGAACCGGCTGGACGTATCTAGTCCAGCGGACGTACAGTGTACGGCGAACTGGCTTGAGGGGTTAACTAAATAAAACCTCCAACTTTTAGCAAATGTACTGCATGAACATTAAAAAAAATTGAAATATGATACATAGGTTCTTTACAAGAATCGTTCAGGATCGTTGGTATCATGGAATGGGGTGGATTTATTAATCAATAAAGCTTTTTTAAAAATTAGCGAAGGAATTGATATATTGTACAGCCAGGGGGGGGGGCAGTACCCCTGAAAGCCACCCCCCCCCCCCCCATCTTTCACTAAAACCACCCTAACTGGCAACATCATAAGACCAGAACATTATCTTTACACAGCAAGAGGCGGCCACCCAGCTCGGGAGGTTAGCCAACCACTTGCAACACATACATAAACATCTACACCAACAACTATCTGGGGCAGCTACGGTGACGTAATGCTGACCATGCAGCACCTAAAACTATAAGAATGGAGTCCTGACGAGGAGCCATCATCTGTTCTACTCAGTGCGTCGCCAGCGGCCCTAGCCAACGTCTGTTCCTGCTACATCAGGTGAGATTCAGCAAAGTGCTCAGACTGTACACACTAGTTGTATTTTACATTTGCCTAAGACTTCCCAAAAGGGACATACAGAACTACATTCACTGACCAATAAACACATGGTCAGTAAGTTACACATTGCATTACTAATTACTAATAATTACACTCCTCTTCACATCCTCATACCCTTCCTGACCTTCGTCACGATTGTCCGTGACCATAGTAGCCAGTAACTGCTTTGTCACACTGCATTGTATTTCCCAGCACGCGACTCGACTACATAACGTCGAGCCACTGACATAAGCACGCCTATTGTATTACTCATCTCGTCCAGCTGGCAGGCCAGTATAGTAGCCTGCGTTTAGAGGTCCAACCCCTAATAAACACTTGCATCTTTGCAGGAACACCCCCTAGCGTTTAAACACTAAACAACACACTACACTAGTAAGCTCTCCCAGCTACGGGAAGCTACTCTCACCTAGGAACTACCTTCCAAGTCCGCACAGTAACAAGTGTTTTATCCCTAACTACCCCCAACTAAGGGACCTAAAACATATTTTTCATTAACCAGTCCCCTGGGTTTTTTTTTTTTAATTTTATATATGAAGACCCATGGGAGTCTCACAATAACATTTACCCTCTTTCCCGAATCCAGCTTGTACCGCAAGGAAAGCAGTAAAAAAAGACCTTGCTCCATCCTATTTAGCAAACCACTTTCGACGAGACTCAAGTGACTTCAACGTTAGACCTTATTTTGAACTCTCCTAAGAGAGAGTGTATCATTTATTTGTGCCCACTCCACTGTAGTTAGTTTTCAAACAGAGGTATTATTGTCAATAACCAACGTTGCCACATATCTAACGTCACAACAGAGGTGTAGATGAAGAAAACTAGTTATCTTAGTTATTTCAAAATTCAAATCAACTCGTAAATTATTTGCAACCGTAGATATGTTAAAAACGACATACTGTATTTATATTTCATGAACGTTACGTCATTGAAGATTTTATTTCCGTGGCTCAAAAATCAAGCCTAAATTGGAGGCTGAAGCAGTGATTACGAACACGTACTTGTTCAAATAAAGGAAGTGAGGTTAAGTTGTCTGACGTTTGAGTACAGGCCTGCAAAAGGCTAATATTTAATTTCAAACGAGTACCGTACGTAATATCTGTTACGAAGGAATCAACTGATAGTCTGTGTACTTCATAACTCATCTAACGAAGTTTGGGTAGCCGTATCCACGGGATGATGTACAGCCAAATGTAAGAGACACCTTGTTGTCAAAGACTCGTATTGTCATTTCGTGACATTAACTCACAGTTGGACAAATGGGGTGAATTTAGTAATCAATAAAGCTTTTTAAAAAATCAGCGAAAGGATTTGATAATTTTTCATTAACTAGTCCCCTGTTTCGTTAACATGACTCACGATTATAACAAATGCGACTAAGCTCGTCTGTGGTACACCTGCAGTGATTGGTCAGTTTCTCAAGGTCACGGCCAATAACAAAGCGTCTTCTCGCGGAAGTTCAGCGTTCAGACGAGCGCCAATTCAAAGCAGCGAGAAAACACACACGTATTCATGCATTTTCTCAGCCAGTTAATACTTCCCGCAGGACGCGCGCAATGTTAACCTCAACCTTGCCGTGGTGCGGCAATAACGTTACATTTTTTAAAATAGCTCGTTCCCATTCGCAATACATTATGGTACGGCTTAGTGATTTTTAAATCTTACGTATGACGTCATACTCTTCACGTAGCAAGGGAGAAAATATTAACTTGCAAATTGTTTGGGACCGTACCAATGTTAAATCGACGCAGATTTTATTCCAGCGATCCAGACTTGGACCATCGGAAACGAACGTTAATTGAGGGTAAACATTAATTCGAGATAAGTTAAATCGGGAGTACACTGTATGTGAAATTTTAGGAGCTTGTGCGGTGGAGTCCTAAACGTGAACGTCTTCATCATTTTCCGGCATTTGTGCCATGTTAAACATCTCTCTTTTCTTTATTTCTTTGGCAGCCTTCCCGGTAGACTCAGACGCCATGTGAGATACTTCCTGTCCGGACGTGCCTTATTATTTAAAATTTAATATTTTCCTTTTTATTTAACATTGTCATTAAGCTGAAGCCTTCCATTGACCCATGTAAGTAATGCATTTAACCTTGTTTCAAGTATGCTCATTTGTTAAATTTAACTTTTCTTTTTGGTATTCGTCGTGTGCTTGGATTTGCTGTGGAACCGATCGAAACGGCGGTCTCCTGTTTTGTTTAGTTTGAGTCTACGGTTTAACCTTTTATTTGTGCCATGAAATATGTCTGCGAATGATTTTGTGAGTATGTTTTTCTAGCTGCCAGGAGCATTGAAGTTGTTTAGATTGGGCATGTCTTCGAATGGGTCTCCCGTGGTTTGTGGACGTTGGCGTTTCGACCATTCTCCCAATACGAGGCATGACACCATATACACTGACCGGCAAAAAAAGTGGAACACTTTAATTTTTTATGTAATTTCTTAATTTATTCCACTAAAATGTATCGGTTTTCCAATATTTGCATTATTCATGTAAATTTTAGATGGTTGGCAACAGAAAATACCGAAACATGTTTTACAACACGCTTTAACTCACAAATTTAGTTACATTTTGCAAATCTTACAATTTTCTATATTTTAGTAATGCTCTTTTGGGCTGGTTTTTATCAAACGTATTGCCAAACAAAACAGTATTATTGTTTGCACTGCACTGCACGGGAACACTGATCACTAAAAAGGAGTGTTTCCACCCATAGCGTCTATGACAGCTTGGAAACGCTCAGGCATACTGTTCACAACTCGTCGAATGGCATCTGCCGGGATGCGATCCCATTCCTTCAGCAGCGATGTTCTCAGTTGTGCCAAGGTGGTGTAGTCACGCTGTCTGACGTTCCTTCCAAGCATATCCCATACATGTTCGATGGGGTTCAGGTCAGGACTACGAGCTGGCCAGTCCAGGGTTTGAATCCCCACTTCCTGCAGATATTGTACAACACAGCGAGCAGTATGAGGGCGGGCATTATCCTGCATCAGCAAGAAATTCTCACCAATGAAAGGCGCAAAGGGCATCACATGGTTCATCAGGATCTCTTCGAAGCACCTTTGGGAATTGAGCGTCCCGTGATCGATGCACACCAACTCAGTGCGGGCCATAACGTTGTTGCCACCCCGCACCATAACCGAGCCACCTCCAAATGGAGTCCTGTAGGAGAAAATAATAGGGCTGTACCTCTCCCCGTGCCTTCTCCACACTCTTTCTCTTCCATCAGATCTAAGGTTAAAGCGACTCTCATCAGTGAAGAGAACAGAGGCCCACTGCTCGTGGGTCCATCCCAGATGCTGCCTTGCGAAGCGAAGACGCGCCTCTCTGTGATGTCGATCGAGTGTGGGTCCACAGGCAGGTCTCCCGGATGAAAGATGAGCTTCTTCAAACCTTCTTCTTACTGTTCGCTCACTCACTCTCACATTTCCGACATTTTCCAGTTGATTTCGTGCCTGGACTGCTGTGGTATGGCGATCACGCAGAACTTGCAGGGTGAGAAATCGGTCATCCCTGGCACTTGTGCTTCTTCTACGGCCCGACCCTCGTCTCCTGTCGTAAGTTTGGAGCTCTCTGTATCGTTGCACTGCACGATGTATGCTACCGAGAGATGATCCAATGACCTCAGCAACATAACGGAAGCTGCGGCCATCCTCCACCAATGCAACTGCCTGTGCAGCTTCTTCACGGCTAAGAGGCATGTTTTAGTGTTAACTGCAAATGGATAACTTGCTAAAATGTATGACAATGGTTCACACGTGTTCAACAAATGCCAGTTGTTATCCCTAGAACAATAAGCGAGCGGCAACACTCATAAACCTTAAACGCTTACAGTCCGCTTCCCGCCATAAAACCATTAAGATAGGCCCATCGATAATTGGGGGTAATTGGTGGTAATAAACCACCCTAAGAAATGTCATATTATCAATTTCTATTCACGGATGTTTCAGATGTTTGTTCTAATGCATGAAAAGCTTTTAAAATGTGATTAAATCTTTTTCATGGCTAGTTTTATACTATTTAAATTAGTTTTTTTAACTGTTCCACTTTTTTGTGCCGGTCAGTGTATTTTAGCCCTTATGTATGCCCTTCATTCCATGCTTCGGGCAACTGAATTACGGCGGTAACTTTAAGTAGGTCTACCGTATTCAGCTCGAACCCGGAAAGTAAGTTGGGGACCCTATTCGTCTAGCCTGTTTGCTAGACTACCTACGAGCACGAGTTGCTTTGTGTTTTATTTCTGCATCGTCGGCTGGCATATTGTGTGTTTCTGTGTACTCGATTTGGGCTGGTACACCAGGTGTAATGATTGCGTGTGTGTATCTTTGATATATTTCACGGACACTTTACGTCATTTGTTTCTCCTTGTAGTATCTTTGGTTTTTGCATTTCTTTTCTCTGGGGACTGCCAGCTCGATCGCATCCCTCCTGGTTGCGTTATTGCTCGCCACAGCCTCTGCGACATGCACACAGCCCCTTGTTTTATCTTTGCTATGCTTGTTATTTGTGGTCGCCATGACAACCATCCATCTCTAGACGGAGAAGTGATTGTTGTTCACCAGCGACCGGCTGGATTGTCTGTTGGTCCATTACCTCCTCCCTTTTTACATATTTTGTATTGGAAGTGAGCACAGGTATTTATTTGTTATTTATTATTATAAGTTATTTATTCTTAGTAATCATTTTCCCCTCATGAAGTGACTGTATTTGATCCCTAGGTGAAGGGTATTCTTTTCTTTGTGTGTGTTATTCTGGCCGGGTTTCTTTGTGTGTTCGATTTCAATTCATTAAATTTACATTTCTTTATCCATGTGTCTTATTTAGTAGTGTTTGACGATCCGGCTGCTCTCTCTCTCTCCATCTCTCTCTTCAAACCTAGGCCTAACTTATTACAGCTTTCTAGCACCAGGAGGGTATTCCTACCACTCATCGTGGGACCACCTTCACGGAGTCTGGAGTCACTCGGCACATCTGGCCTGCAAATACAGGCCCAGCACATGTCAGAAATTAACATCAATTTCCACTGTGAACTCCTTTCCTTTCTAGTTGGTTCCAGTGATGCAGCTAGGAGGCACGCCAAGAATATGTTTATTTTAATAGGGCGGTGCACATTTTTTCATTAAATGTGACAGCAGCAATAATTTCTGCATCGGACATAATGTTATCCGGACTGGCGGGTTATCGAGTGCAGAGTTTTCAGGACTCGGCTGTATTAGAAATTCATGCCATAGCAATTAGTGGGCAATGAACAATATTTCCGGATCATCCTGTACCAAAGATGTGAGTTTTTTTCCTTCAAGCTTATTCTTCTCCTAACAAGTCTCAGTACGGGTGCATGGTGGGTGAAGTTTCTAAACATAGTTGTTCTATTTACTATATTTAATTTAGACACTGTAAACTGATTGGGAAATATGACTGAGTAGTATAGGACTCTCCTTTCAGACAAATACAAGTTTTTTATGTCAATATTAACCTTTTCACTGCTAATATTGTGAGAGACTATCAAACCCCTCCATGCTGAATACATTTTTAAAAGTATGTTATTCAGATGAAGTTGCCGACAAGATATCTCGGGCGCAGCAAGGACGTGACGTTCTACCCTACCCGAGATATCTCGGGCGTAGCGGTGTAAAGGTTAAACAAGTCTTCAAAGTAAGAAACCATTTTGCAAATGTGAACAAATTTAAATAACACACCATCATGATGAAAAATTTGTACAGTTACCTAAGTTACGTGTGCTTCGACCTGAAGAATGCCTCAGTCGTTTGTTGCTTTCACACTCGGAACGCTTACGACTTCTCCGCCGCTTTTTGGGTGATGCTTCTATCTCCTTATCGAGATCCATAACAGGCATTTTGGGAAGCTTCAACTCCTGTAGTCTGTTATCACACGAGTTTGACACTTCCACATTCAGAAGGGAATCTGTAAATATAAGGATCATTGAACAGTTCAAGTATGGTGTGTGACACATCTCAATAAATGAAGTAAGCTTTCTTAACTTAAAGAACTTTTGACTAAAGCTTTTGTATTTATTCCGGATGAGGTGCCTAGTGACCAAACATACCCTCTGTTTAATATTTAGTCTGTTTCTGTTATAGGTTGGCATCAAAACTACTGGAGCGAATGGCATGAAGATTTTTCTGAACTAAAACTAGGCCACAAATTATTGATGTAATATTAAAGTGGTGAGGCTGTCATATTAAAGTGGTGAGGCTGTCCGGATCAAATCATTAGTTTAAAATGGATAATAAAGCACCTAAGAGGTCGAAATAAGGGTCTAGTCATCACGTTTGTAGATTTTAAGAAAGCATACGACAGTATCCATCGTGAATCATTACTGAAAAGCCTTCAAAAATTTGGCTTACACCAAAAACTCGTTAACCTCATTAGTATGACTTTTAAAAATACGAAGGCAAAAGTTAAATTTAGAGGTGAATTATCAGAATCATCCCCTACAAGAACTGGACTCCGACAAGGAGACGGACTTTCACCATTGTTGTTTAATTGTGCATTGGAGAAGGTTATGCGTGAATGGAACAAGAAATGTCAACCAACTATCAAGATTGGTAGAAATATGAAGCTCAACTGCCTTGCATTTGTGGACGATTTAGCATTACTTGCAAATACAACAGAAGAGGCTAAATTTCAAATTGAACAACTAGAAATTATAGCAAGAAAATAATAATGGGATTACAAATTTCATTTGAAAAAAACAGAAATGATGCCAACTTCTAAAGTTGATCTACCAGTCGTTCAACTGAACAATAATAAAGATATTAAAATTGTTCAGAAATTCAAATATCTTGGGGAATATAACATGGAACACTAATGAAAAAGAAGCAATAGAATACAGAACAACTAAATTTAAACAAGCACAAAGACTTACCTGGCCAACCTATAAAAAGAAATCTCTTTCGATAAACGCTAAGCTGAAACACTATAATTCCATAGTTAAACCAGAGGCAACTTATGCTAGTGAAACTTCATTCGAATTGAATGTAAAATCTACAACAGACAAATTACAGAAAACTGACAGAAGAATTATTAGAACAATTATTAACAAAAAACACCAAGTTGATGGACAGTGGAGATTGTTGCCTAACAACATCATCTATCGTGAATGTGAATCAATAACTACAATGCGTAAAAGAAGAATTTTGTTTTTCCTGTCACATATCAAGACTGCCAGAAACCAGGAAACAACTATTTGATTACTTTTTGAAAAATAAAATCAATAATAATTGGTTCAAAGAAGTTCAGGATGATTTGGAAGAATTGGGCATAACTCGGCAACAAATCAAAGATAGAGAAGAGAAGATGATTTTGAAGAACAAAAGCATAAGTCTCAAACTAAAAACAGTTGAACGGAAACAATATACTATATTGGACACACAAAGGGCTTCCAGGTCGGAGAGGATGAGAAGGTTCTGGGAGGAGAAAAAGAAGAAATTTACTCAAATGTATTGATTTAAGAACTCCAATGTGGGCATAAAATAAGTAAATAATAATAATAATAATAATAATAAAAGTGGTGAGGGGGTTAACTGGAAGCCTCAAATTCGGGCAGTAAAGTAATTGTACTATCAATTTACACTTTTCAGTTGGTCAACACACTTTTGACAAATTAGATAAGACAGAGTGCTATCCTGAAAAAAATTACCTTGCCTAATCCACTTGGGCAAAATAGTGACGACCGACTGGATAGTACAAATTGATAGTTTGTACAGGCAACGCTGAAAAAATGGCTTTAAAAATCTGCATACATCGCTTAGCATGGCAATGCCAGGTGTGTGAACGGTTTGGTGATTACTCATTTGCTGATCTGACAATATTGCAATGTGACATGGATGTCGCTTCACTGTTCTGTCACATGTGCTTCTATGAAGCCTGTAAGAAGTTGCAAGATATCTATCAATCACTTCACACTGATTACGGAGTGAGGAAATTTAATTGTGAACATTCAAGGCTAATAATATTTATGAAGGAACGATCCCTTAATGAGATAAATATGAAAATCTGTTCTGGGAAGTAAGACATTTGTATAATCTCTCATAACTTCTTCTCCTCACAGACCAAGTTCAACATGACCAGTATATTCTCTGTCCAGAGACTTTCATACTCTACATAGTTGGTTATTGAGGGGAATGGGATGTGACTGATCACCAATAATAAAATCCTTATAATTGTCTCTGTCACCAACAATTTTTGCAATAGTTCACAAATGCAGCTCACAATGACATTCTGCATATTGATATAAACAGTACGAAACTACGGTACTCCAAATAAGCAATTTCCATACCCCAATATCAGTGGCGTTATGCAGGATTTCTTTCTGGGGGAATTTCATCTATAGTTGTCGACATGATTAAAAATGATGTTTTGATCTTTATTCATAAAAATCACTAATTAAACATTCTCTTTGCATGAAAACTACTTAAATTATATATTCCAGCACAATAAACAAAATTGGAAATACTACTGAAAATATGGAAAATTGAAAGAAAAAAAAAAGAGGAAAACAGCAACTAAATTAACTGAAAAGATGTATTGGTATCAACATGCAGATAAGAAACTGCTTATAATATTGATATTATGTGAGAAAAATAAAGTTTTGCTCTCCACATTCTTACTGCCATTACTATAAACTCCCAAAATCTGGCTATCTTCATGGCTTTACATACCTACCAACCTCTCAAACTGAAAAAATCGGGAGATTTTGAAGACCATGTCTAATCATATTTCTTCGCCATATTATCGAGGAACCGACCCTCGGGGGAGCCTGTTAACCCCTAGAGGCTGCGTCCCCAGGTGGAGGAACGGGGGCCCACTGTAAAGTGGGCTGGTTCAGATACACCGGAAATGGACCTGCGGACCAACAGGCAGCCCAATTCCTGGGGGCTTTATAATACTGGAACACCCTCTCTCCAGGGGCCATAAATATGGAGGGCCTTAGCTCACGGTAATGAGTAAAGACCTCAACGGTAGCTATGGTGGAGATGCTGGTATTCGGAACAGTGTAGCTGGTGGAAGGGGCATCCCAGTACTCGGGATTAATCAGAGTCCAACACTATGGGCATATATCAGATGTAGCGTCTGTCCTCCAGGTTAGGAGCGGCTACAAAAGGCGTCTGTTCTCCACGTCAGGAACGGCCTAAATTCCTGCTGGCAGGAGCTATAGAATACTATCGGTGACAGACCCACGGCCGATATTCTTTCTTGTCACATCACTATGGCTCAATGTCGAAATAAGAAGCAGGATAAAGCTAGGGCGCTCCCCATAGGCGACGCGTGTCGACCTGGCCCGATCGACTCGAGAAATGTGCAAGGGTTACCGGCATTACCAGAGCGGTGTTGGTTGAACAAGTGAGCTCTAAATACAAGGTTTGCCTCCCTTAATGTTGGCTCCATGACTGGAAGATCGTATGAACTAGCTGCAGCTTTAAAACGACGGAAAATTGACATTTGCTCTGTACAAGAGAATAGGTGGAGTGGTGCAAAATCTCGAAACATTGGTGATGGGTATAAAATAATCTATAATGGTAGTCCAAAGACAATTAATGGTGTTGGAATTATTGTTGGCGAGAAATTTCGCCACTCGGTAGCTGAAGTTGATCGTCTCATGAAGATCGTATTAGCAAAAGGCACATGGAAAATTCAGGTTTTCTCATGTTATGCACCACAAACTGGTCGCTCGCAGCAGGCAAAGGACGACTTTTGGAAGATGCTTGATGAGAAGGTTTGAGGTACCACCGGAGGATAGCATTATTAACTCTGGGGATCTTAACGGTCATGTAGGCTCAAAGGCAGAGGGCCATAGATGCCATGGTGATCATGGTGCTGGATCCAGAAATGAAGGTGGACAGATAATTTTAAATTTCGCAGAGACCCATGACTTTGTTATAGCCAATACCGGTTTCAAGAAGCGAAATTCCCACCTTTGGACACATTACAGTGGCAACATAATGAGTCAGATTGACTTCCTACTGATATGTCGACAGGATTTAAAGATTGTTCTGTATGCAGATGTTATTCCATATGAAACACTTGCTATACAACACTGTCCACTAGTAGCCAGATTGTGCATCAAGCCCCCAGCTATCAAGAAAGTAGAATACAATGGTCCAGAACGGATTAAGTGGTGGCAATTCAAGGAGAAGGAGAATGACACAGTACCTAACATCACTCCTCCACCTATTACTGATTTTGACACAATGTGGAATGCTCTGAAGGATAGTGTCTGTGCAGCTGCTTATAAACAACTAGGTATTACAAAGCCTGGACGTCGCAAAATCGACCGTCAAACATGGGGACAGAGGACGTGAAGATGAAATTGCGGATTAAAAAGGAACTCTAAGTTTCTCGCATCAAAGACAGAAGAGCATTGGGCAGCTTATCAAGATGCCAGAAGTGTAGCAAAGAAGGCTGTGGCAGAGGTGAAAGCATCCCACTTTAGTGATATCTATAAGGAACTTGACACACCAGCCGGCGAGCGGGAAATCTATAGACTTGCTAAGAAGCGCTACAGAGGTACAGCTGTTGTTGAGATTGTATGGTAAAAATGACGAAGAGGACAAACTCCTCACCAAACAGAGGGAAGTAACAGTAAGAGGCGACAACACTTTGATAAAATCAGCAATGAAGAGTTTCCGCATGCTCCTATCCCACAGACCACTCCTGTGCAGGGACCTATCCTACCGATCACCAAGAATGACGCTACCGAAGCGCTTGGTAGGATGAAGCCTGGAAAGGCTACCGGACCAGATGACATTCCTGCAGAACTTTGGAAATCAAAACAAATATCAACCAAGTGGATGTTCAGCACAACAGTCACAATTTGGAAGCAAAAAGGAAACCCAGCAGAGTGTTGTAATTACCGCCCTGTACGCCTCCTATCTCATACCATGAAGATCTTAGAGCGTATCAATGATAAGAAGATATGACAAATTCTTAATCTCACCGTCAACCAGTGTGGTTTTGTGAAAGTCTCTCACCGTCAAGCAGTGTGGTTTTGTGAAAGGCTGTGGAACAACAGATGCTATTCATGCGGCTCGTTTGCGCATCGAGAAACATCGCGAAACGTCAAAGCATCTCCATCTAGCATTCCTACACCTTTATGCTGATGATGTGCTTCTGGCCTCCGATGATCAGATGGATCTTCAACAACAAGTCCAAGCATGGAGTGACCGCCTAGGAAAATTTGGACTACGGCTCAATGTTATTAAGACAGAATACCTAATAAGAGATCAAATTGAAAAAGGCACAATTAAAATCAATGGTGTCGATCTACTGAAGGCAATGTCATTCAAGTACCTTGGCTCAACTATTGTTGCTGACGGGACCTTAAGGCTTGAGATTGCTCACCGTGTGAGCAGCACATGGCTTAAATGCCTGGTGTTCTCTGCGATAAGAAGATTCCAAACCGCCTCAAGTCGAAAATATATCGGTCCGTAGTGCGACCAGTCACCCTATATGGCGCAGAATGCTTGCCCACTACAAAGGAAGAAGAACGAAGACTTGCTACCATGGAAACGAAGATACTTCGGTGGATATTTGGTCAGACACTTCACGTTCATGTCACCAATGATGACATCCGTAGGCGATATGGAGTAGCACCAGTCATTGAGAAGATATGGGAAAGCCGTTTATGCTGGTATGGTCATGTGCTTCGAACGCACAAAACAATAGTTGCAAGCACTGGATTGACTTTGCTTGTAGATGCGAAGCGACCAGTTGGACGTCCTCGACAGCGATGGCTTGAAACACTACATGAAGACCTTAAAATTGGTGGACTCCATCCCGAAATGGCTTACGATCGTATAAAATGGCGACAGAGAGCCAGAATAGCAGACCCTGCCTGTGTGCGGGACAAATGCTAGGAAGAAGAAGAAGAAGAAGATTACCGAGGAACCGACAAAATCACTCAAATCGAAATTTCACAATAGCCTACTGTCATATTAATGCCAACAGCATCATAAGTTATACACAAACGTAATCTCATGTGTAAAACAGATACAATATTCCGCAATCTACAATTGCCTCTCACCCTCAGGCTATTATGAAAACTTCTAGGAACACGCGCAGAATTAACCATTGACTATTTCACACAAAGAGAAACGTATTCAAATCCAACTAAGCGGTACGAGTAGTTATGGAGAATTATCTATAAATTATTGATACAAAGCTTAACTGCGGTATCGAAACACAGTACACGTAAAATTGATCTGTTCGATGGATGACTGGAGTTTGTCATCTCGCACTTTCGGACATTACAAGCTATAATAATAAAAATACTACTAGCACTAAGACAATCGTGATGTTACCTACTGATGCTAATGAAATACAATCAATTATAAACTCCCTAAAACACAAAAACAATACAAGTGAGGACAACACTACTAACGTCATGCTACAATTGTGTCTTGAGGGCCTTACACCATGACTTGTCAAAATAATAAATCTTTCACTGATGACTGGTATATTCCCCGATGCCTGTAAAGTCTCTAGGGTGGTCCCGATCTACAAAAAAAAGGAGACAAAACCCACCCATCAAATTACAGGCCCATTAATATTATATCTGCCATCAGCAAGGTTCTAGAAAGCGTTGTTAAACGGAGACTTATGAATTTCTTTATGAAAAATGATGACTTTGCAAACTGCCAATATGGGTTTATTCCAAATCGAGGAGCTGATAGTGCTATATTTGAAGTAGTAACTGATGTAGAAAAGGCATTAGATGATAACTAACTAGCTGCTGGTGTACTAATTTACCTTCAAAAAGCCTTCGATCTGGTTAACCATAATATTTTCCTTAATAAACTAGAATTTGCAGGCATCAGAGGAGTGGCACATGATTGGTTCAAGAACTACCTCACAAACAGAAAACAATATGTTGCAATCGATAATGTAAAAGGATCTCAAATGAGAATTGACACAGGAGTACCTCAAGGTTCTGTCTTAGGACCAATTCTTTTCTTGGCCTATATTAATGATATAGTATATTAGAATTGAAAGGCAAGCTTAAATTATTTGCAGATGATATTTTTATACTCTATCTGGGAACATCTGAACAGGAAATTATGCTAAATATTAATTATGAACTCAATAAGCTGGTGGATTGGTTGAGAGCACACAAAATGGTTATCAATATCACTAAAACAAAATATTTATTCTTCCATAAACCATCATACAAGATTGAGATCACAAACATAGTCAAAATAGCCAACAAAGAAATAGAAAGGGTTAAATCGGCAACATACTTAGGTACCACGCTAGATAGTACACTGTATGTATGTCTACCCCTTATTATTCCCGTTTTCCAACGGGGTCGGGGATGAGGTGCGATGGAGGTATTTGTGGCAATGGTTTTTACGGCCGGATGCCCTTCCTGACGCCAACCTCATGAGAGGAGTTAATGAGAGATGAAATGAATGATGGTGAATGAAACTGGGCAAGGATGTGGAAGGAAGCGGCCGTGGCCTGTCAGAAGGTACCGTCCCAGCATTTGCCTGGTGTTGAAAATGGGAAACCACGGAAAATCATTTCAAGGACGGCCGACGGTGGGGCTCGAACCCACGCGTCTACCGAGTCAGCAGAGAGCTTGGCCCCATGACCTAATGCTGCGCGTTAGCCAGCGTAGCCACTACTGTCGGTACGCTAGATAGTACACTAACCTGGGAAAATCATGTAGAAAATGTAAAACATAAAATCAGCCCTATAATTGGTATTATTTTCAGATTAAGATATAGCTGTCTTACTAGCCAACAATTGAAAAATATATACTTTGCTCTGATACATTCACATGTAATGTACATGAAATTCATATGGGGGTATTGTAAGAAGGAGCTTGAGATACTCCAGAAACGTGCTATAAAATCTATCTTTGGATTTCCTTGGCTCACACCCTCAAATGAATTATACTCAAGAACTAAAATTATGCCACTGCAAAAACAAATAGCTATGTCAGCAACAGTATTTGTATACAAATTAGAAAACAAATTGATACACAAACACGTACATTTTACCCATGCAAATTACATTCATCATTATGCAACAAGAGGAATAATTGGAATATTCACCAGCCATTCCCAATCCATTAAATTTGGAACTAAAGGAATTATGTCTTCTATAATAAAGGAATACAACTCTCTACCATTAGGCATAAGGGAAAGTTTCTCTATAAAAACATTTAAGAGGAAAACAGAAGACTTCCTATTAAGGAATGAATAGCTCATATCCAATAGCGTTAAGCAATGCAATGTATCATACCGAATCATCTCTGTAAAGTTAGTCACTAGCAATCTAATATAAGTTACTATTAAACTAAACAATATAATGTTACAAAAATTATATATATGTCATGCTGTAACTATGTTACTTGATTGCCCCTAACACGAGCTCAGGCTCATTGGGACCTTCTAAATAAAAAAATAAAATAGTCCAAACTTATGTGTGGGAATTTTGAAGAAGAAGTAGAAGAAAAAAAAAAAAAAAACAACACAGGAGATTTAAAATGTTAAGCGGGAGGGCGGAAGGAGTGGTGTAAAATCGGGAGTCGCCCACCTAAATCGTGAGAGTTGGCAGGTATGGTTTTATCTGCCTACAATACTTACATTTAACTAAATAAATGTACACGCCAAAGGAAGTGGACTCTCCCTGAGCAAAGAAACCTCGCTAGCAGTAGTGTAAAACATTTACCAGGCGATAGTTGGATCAATATAAGGATTCAGGTAAACAAATGTCTTTGGGAGGTTTAAACCCCTAACTCCCACCCTGCCGATGCCATTCTTGACTGTCGCCCCCCGAGGTCCGGATTAGATTCCTGGCTCTGCAAAGAAATTTAATTCTTGTCCTAGGGCTGGAACAGGGTGCACTTAGCCTTAAGAGGTACAACTGAGAAGAGGTAGGAATGATTCCAACCTCAACCTTCTTAGATTTGGTTTTCTAAGGTTTCTCACTTCCAATTCAGGCAAATGCCAGGATGGTTCCTAACTTAAGATCATGGCAGTCTCCTTCCCAATCCCCACCTTAATTACAAATACAGTCATCACAATTTTTATTTATTTATCGTATGGCTTTTAGTGCTGGGAGTGTCCGAGGACATGTTCGGCTCGCCTGAGTCTGTAGCTGCTTCCAGAGGACACCCTTAGGGTGAGCTACAAGTTCCGTTCAATTTCAAGTAGTTCCAACTTTCGATACCAGATATCAATGATACCTAGTGGTGAACGTTGCAACTTTTGTTAGAGCGTTCTGACGAAATCTAACCTGACAATTTAGCTTCACACATGTTTTGTCTGTGGAAGGATCTTTTACATGCCATAAATCTATGACGTGGGACCGCCATCTTTACTTCCCCTCCGAAGGAAGGCATACTGAAGGATTTTTAACGCTCTTAAAAAATCCGACGACTTTTGCCGGGTTTGAACCCGGTATCTTGGGCATAGCAGTTCAGCATGCTTCCAACCATGCCACCGAAGCCGCTAGTCATCACAATAGCATGGGTTACCAGACAAAATTACACACACCCAAGTACATGGGGCTGAATGACCACGATGTCCAAGCAGCTCCAAAATTTCTGTCCACCATTTGCTTCTCATGGGTGAAATCAATTGTGCAAATGCCTGGAATAAAATTTTCACTACTAATTTAAAAGTACAGTAAAACTTCGTTTAACCATCACTCTTTAAACTGTCAGTTTCTGCTAACCATCATTGCTGTAATAGCATGGAATAAACTTTGGCCTCAACCTGGAGGTGAAGTATCTGAGGAACCTGAGAGTGTGACAGTTGACGAGATGGTCAATTTGTGCAATAATTTACAAATCAGTACAAATTTGATGTCAGAAGAAGTATCAGAGTGGTTGGAGTGTGAGTGGATGGGGGGTTTCAAATTTTCAGTGATGACAAAATTTTTGCCAGTGTAAGTGCCACCGAAGAAGGAGAAGAAGAAGAAGAAGAAGAAGAAGAAGAAGGAGAAGGGCTGATGAAGACGAGCGTTCAAACCATGACGAAAAACAAACTATTAGCCACTCAGAGGCTGAAACAATGCTGTCCAAGTATATAGAATGGTTTGAAAGTCAAGAATAGGCCAATGCAACGCAGACGCTACTGCTCCGAAAAATACGAAATATTGTGACTGTGAAAGCTAAAGCATCAAAGAGGCAGAAGGAAATGACTGACTATTTTCAAGCTAAATGAACTATTTCCCCTGTAGGTTTATATTACTGTACTGTACATTATTTGGCCACATTTGTTGCTACTGTACGGATTGTGTTTAATTTCTTTTCACTCCGAAATATATTACATTACTGTGAGAGAAAACAAGCAGTACAGTGATGATATGAGTGAAGAACACCGTGATCCATTTATGGACGGAAAAAAAAAAAAACATTACTGTGAGAGTGATATCTGTCTTGTTTTGGAGGAATAATACAGTGTTTCTGTTATCCATCTATCAGCTCAACCGTCACGACCACGGCCCCGACGATGACAGTTAATCAAGTTTTTACTATATATGGAAACGTATATCACAGAGAATTCGTTAATTTATGGGAAAAATAAAAATATGTTTATGACAATGGAATATCAATAGCAGAAAGAAGAATATGGAGAAGAAAAAAACAGACCCGAGGTGGGATTCGAACTCCTTTGACAATGCACAATATAATTTGAAGTCTGCAACGCTACTGGTTGAACTACTCTGACAATGGAAAAAGTGCTATACTCAACTGCCAGTTCAATATATTCAATAATTATTTCCCTTCTTTAGTAATTCTATTCCAGTATATCTCGTGGGAACATCATAAACCATATTCCCCTCCTTCGTAATTCTCATAAACAAACACAGTAAAATGCGGTGGATCTTCTAACACTTCTATTTCAGGGATTACTCGAATCCATTCTAACCGCCATGTTTCTCACGGGCTAACATGATTGTACACACGTGCGAGTGCACAAGTATTACAATTTTCTTTAAAAATATGCCTTAACATTTTCTTTAAAAAATACTCTGTCCACGTACTTCAAAAGACTGCCAAGGAAGAAGAAAACATAGTGCGCTCTCCGGAAAGACATAGGTGAATATCAAATGGACCACGTTATTTCAAGATGAAATGTTAAAGAAATGGATGTACGGAAAGGAGCTAATCTTGACTCTGATCACTTCTTGACACGCATTAAATTCACACCTTGACCGTTGGACAAGCGAAGACTTTCTCTGGATGTGCCAATAAAGGTAAACCACAAAAAGCTTCACGAAAACAGAAATAACTTTCAAAGGCTTTTGCGAGAGAGAATAGTGGAGATTTGTCAAGATATCAGTGAAAATATGGCAATTATAGCCAAGGATGTTGAACCCTTATGCCGAGTTCGATACTGGATCACAGATTGTAATGCAGCAATCGATAGTAGAGCGGTAGAATATAAGGCCTGGTATGCAGACAAAACAGAAGACATATGAGACATACAAAGAAATACGCAAACAAACAGCGAAGACCCTTCGACAAGCCAAAAGGAGTCAAATTTCAGAAGAAATCCAGGATATTGATGCAGACTTTCATCAACCATCCAGCATGGGATTTCGAAGGGAAGATGTCACATTGACTTTGAATAAGGATGAAAATTGAGAGCAATTAGCCGCATATTTTGATAAATTGTTGAACTATGGTAAACCTATAACTAAATGGCCAAGAATAGAGCCAAAGCAACAAAATGACAACTCAATCCCCCCTGATGAAAACTAACTCAAATAATCACAGACCTAAAAAACAACAAAGCCGCAGGGGTAGACTGGATCACAGCTGAGAAGCTAAAAGTGATGGAGAAATCACAATCAAAATCATAAGGCAAGAAATGGAAAAGATCTGGGAAACTGAAGTTATCCCCATAAAGTGGAAAAGTGCTCTCATTTACCCTCTGCACAAAAAGGGTGATAGAACGGACCCTAACAACTAGCGCGGCATCTCCATTGTTCCTGTAAGGTACTTTCTAAAGCGTTGCAGAAGAGACAGTGGAGCAAGTGGATCACCAACTGGATGAATATCAGGCGGGATTTAGAAGAGAAGGATCATGTGTTGAACAAATCTGGAGCCTGAAACGTGTGCTAGAGAATTATAGTTCACAAGATTAATTAGGTTTTTTTTTGTAGATTTCAAGAAAGCCTATGATTCAATCGACAGGGAAGTGCTATTTAACAAATTGGTGGAATTTGGGTCAATGTCAAAACAACGGAAATGATAAAGCAGACATTAACGGGCACTCATTCGAAAGTGAAGTTTATCGGAGAGATTTCTGTGGAGTTTGAAATTAAAACGGGTTCGACAGGGTGATGGACTGTCATCAGTTCTCTTGAACTGTGCGTTGGAGAAGATTATCCGGGAATGGGAAATAAACTGGATATGAAAGGACTACTTAACCAAGTATACATTGGAGGATCGAAAAGTGGTGTCAAGATCCTTGCTTACGCTGATGACCTCGCTTTATTGTCGAGAAATACTGATGCAGCTATAGAACTGAATGTCCTACAACAAGCGGAGAAAGCCGGACTACCAATTTCTTTTGGGGGGGAAAAAAAAAAAAAGAAAGGTGTATGACCAACGTCAAAACAGCTCCTTGTCACCTGCAGACCAAGCATGGTAAGATAGAGTTGACAGCTTTAAGTATCTGGGTGAAATCGTGCAGTTGAAAACTAGCAAAAGATAGGCCAATAATACCAGACGGGAGAGAATGGCTGCGGCTTTCAGCAGAACATACTGTACACTTTATACAAGAAGGCCATCTCGAAACTGGCTAAATTATGGCACTATAATACAGTGATATAGGGCCTGTTTGCCATCTCTTGATGAATACAGTACATTTGCATTTGTCAGTTGGCACAGGCTAGAGTAAAAGGTGGCTTTTCACCGATGTCTCAGTCTCACTCATGGCTGTGATTATATGGAAGCTACTGAGGTATGGGTGGTGCCTAGTAATGACATTCGGGGCACAGTCAGTGCCTGTGGATGTTGTGAAAGGTTCTACTCATAGGGTTAGGACTACTGTTCTGACTCCGTGAGGAAAGCAATGGCAAACTACCTCACTCCTCTTCTTGCCTAGAAAGCCTCAATATAGCGCTGCCTTGGGTTTTTGTGGGTATCTACTCACATAACGTAACGGCGGTGCTTTTTGAGGAGCCAACCAGCCTTCGGGCTGACTACCTAACAGACAGACAGACAGACAGACAGACTATGCAGTGATAAAAACGGAATGCCTATATGCTAGTGGATGCCTTCACATGACAGGTATGGCGGGATTGAGGGACGCTGATAAATCCAAAGCAAGATCCTTCACAAGGTAATGGGGTCCAAAGATTGTGCACGGCCAATATAGGTTTTGAAGAAGGAAAGAACTCTACCAAGGCAATGAAAGGTTGATGGAATCAATGAGAAAACTGAGACTCAAATTCTATGGGCATTTATTTCGAATGGATGAGCAGACTTATGGAGAAGATTTTTAGAATACTTGACAGTAGACCCAAGGTGTCTGACAAATGGTTTAGGTAGGTGCGGAAGTATCTTCATCAGGTTGGTCTAGATTCGGAAGACATTTCAAACTGCACTAAGTCTAGGCCTTAGCGACAAATTCCAAGGATTCACCACGAACCAAATCTGAACAGTGGTTGGACAGAAGAACGACGACAGGCTGCCAGAGAAAGAATGTGAAGATTTTGGGCGGCGTTTCCAATGAAACTTCTTACATTCAAACCGTTATTGCAATTGTTATAATTGATGACTTAAAAACTATGACCTAATAGTCAAATAATATGATGGGTAAGTAACGTACATGGCACGGATTATTTCAAAATTATTGCTACGGAGAGAAATTAAAAATTAAAAAGTTCCCTGACCTTGCAGAAAATTTCCCCAACATTTCCCTGACCGGATCCCCCCCACCCTGACCTGGAACAGTCCTGTAATTACACCTGTGTGAAGCATAATTATAGGTTACATTTGACTAACGCTCTTAGGTTCCAACGTCCGTCGCCAGGAGCCGACTGTGGTGGCATCTAGTAACAAAGTTCAGAACTAGTTGGTCATTGACAATGGCATTTGGTAGCAAAAGTTGCAACTACTTGAAAATCGAATGTTTGCAGCCCTTACTAGATTTAAAAACAGTTACACACTAATACAGCCATCACAATTAACACCGGTTATCAGACATATTCTACACACACCCGAAGTACACGGGGATACATGACCGCGTTGTCGCAGCCCCTAAACTGAGGAACCAACCACCCATTTCTCCCTATGTTCAAATAAAAATTAAGTTTGCATTTCCATGTCTGATACTTTGTCCATTCCATTCTATTTCTTTGATACCAAGATTTTTGCTTAGCAAGGGATAGTAGTGAAAATCATTGAGAGAGAGAGAGAGAAAGGGGGGGTTAGCCGGGAATAGTGGTGGATAAATGAGGTTATGGCAGTCTCATAATGGACTGATTAAAGATGTAAACTTTGGTTATTTTGATTAAATATACCATACTATGTAGCATCAAAATACATTGGCTTACATTTACCCTCTCCCTTTCCCAAAAGAATGGATTTTTGCTAAGTTCGCATCTATAGTACCCCTTCCCTCAATTTCGGAACTAAAAATTCAGAAAAAAAAAGGGGTCCTATAGCTGAGTAAATACCGTATATAAATATACTATCTGCCAATCTACAGACCAAGAGCTTTCGTTACATTGCTTTTAAAAAAAAAAAAACGATTCAGCCTTTGTCTCAATCTGGCGGTAACAAAAATCACCGTAGTGTTTTAAATACACAAGGAGAACTTTAATAAAACCAACAAACTGCAGGGAATGATTCCTCACTGGACATGGACAAAATAAGGTCTTATTAACATGTGTCTGGGAATGCATCGTTGCCACGGTAGATGGCACTGACAAATGACATTTTCTCCGACTACTTGCAGTGTGTTTCTTGTGTGTTGCAGATTGGTTGATTGAAGCAGCATACTGTCAGAAGGAGAATGGTTCAGTATTCATGTTGGGAACAAGCCAAGATCGTGTTTGTGTATGGCCAAGCAAATGGAAACGGCCGAGAGGCAGGACGGCTATACCAGAACAAGTACCCTACAGACACCAACCCCATCACACAACTTTTCAGGCCCTTTGTGGGCATTTGTTTGATCATGGGTCCTTTCAGATAGACAAATGTGCAGGGAGGTGGCAGACTGTGCGTACACCAGATTTGGAGGAATAGGTTCTACAGGATATTGAGACGAACCCTAGTAAAAGCTCCAGGCAAATGGCCCGAAACATGGTGTAAGCCGAAGTATGTTTATGTGTATCCTGCATTACAACCCCTATTAACCCTGTCACCTGTGCAAGGATTATCACCAGCGGATTTCCCTCAACGGGAAGGATTTTTTCGATGGATTTTGCACCAGACCATCACAATTATGGGATTTCTGTCCTCTTCACCGATGAAGCAACCTTAACCAGAAATGGCATCATCAATACGCATAATCGTCATCTGTGGGCTACAGAAAATCCCCTAGAAGGGTTGAAGCGTCTCATCAGCATCAATGGATTCCTGGCGACCACATACTTGGACCAGTTATTATTCCACAACACCGCAACGGAGAAACGTACCTGGACTTCCGTGAGAATGCTCTGCCAGGTTTGCTTGAGAATGTGCCTGTGGCAATAGGTCAGGTTACCGGTATGTAGTTCATGCATGACGGAGCACCACCCAACTTAACGTATTACAGTTCGCGGACACCTCAACATCATCTTCCCCAGACGTTGGATAGGACGCGGAGGCCCTGTTACACGGCCTGATAGATCACCAGACAAAAACCCCCAGAATTTTTACCTCTGGGGACATCTGAAAAGCATTGTGTATGCTGACCCAGTTCCTGATGTGCAGACCCTTCAACAGCGTGTTCAAGACGCCTCTGACGCTATTCGGCGAAAGGCCAGAATTATTTGGAGAATTTTCCATTTCGAGTTCCGTATTGACTTTACAACCCCATTTGAAAGGCCAGAACACGCGAAAGAGCGAGGCAATCTATGATATGTGTGAATGCGTGCATTGCAGCCCATGGAGGCCACTTTTCACATCTGTTGTGATGTGGATGCGATTCAGCCATGATCTATGTTCCGGGATGATTAGTTGTCGTTGCACGTACACCGTCCATTTCCGGACACATGTTCATAGGACCCTTTGTCCTCCATTTCCAGTCAGGTATCAGTCCCTGCAGTTTGTCAGTTCACCCTGTATAGATGCTACAATGTACTGTCAGGGTGTCTACCAACTCATCTTAAAATAATTCCCTGATTTTTCCAGGATTAAAGAGAGAATTCCCGGAGTAAAGACTGCTACACATTCGCCCGGGAACAGGAAGTGTGATGAAATGCTCGCTATTTTTGGGTTGGTTTTAAGCGTTCTCCAAGAACAAGAAGCAAAATGTAATCCAGGAAGGCAAATGGAAAATAGGATTAAGATTTATGTTCCCTGTTCTCGGATATTCCACGAGCCAAACAGATGTGAGCAATGGCGGCACAAGGGAAACAGTTGTGATGATGATGATGAAAATTGATGTTTTAAAGGGCCTAACATCTAGGTTATCGGCCCCAAACAGTAGTGAAAATAAATGTATTTGAATAGAATAATATAAGTAAACTTACTGTCCAGTAAAATAAGCAAGGTTTATTAAGTCATGCTGCTTTCACTACGGTAAATGTCTCCAATAAAAGGGACAAAGGGAGGTTGAATACACACATCAAGGTGTCACCATATGAGTGGGACCATCTTAGACCCATATTTAATTTGTAAAACCTTTCATTACCATTGAAATCACTAATCCTACGTCGCAGGAATGATGATATTCGGTAGCATAAGGATATAGCATAATATAGGCCTACACAGTAATTTACACATATGCAAGGGACGAAGGGAGGCAAATTCCAACTTCTCACTCTGGATTAGGTCCACCTCGTCATGACAGAAGTATCAATTTAGAAATTTAGAAATACATTTAAATGACCGAAATCATTATAAATGATGTTTCAACATGCCAGAACACACTATTATCAGTCTAAAATAATTTAACCAAGTCTGCATGATAATACAAGGCAGAGATTGAAAGGTGTTACAAAACATTTCCTGGGCGCAATTAAAAACAAAATTGGACAAAGTTCCAGCCTAGCCAAGGAACGTAGGAGCAATAAATATGCATTTAAGGGCACTAGGCATATCCATCATATTACATAAACATCACACTTTTTCCATTTCCCGTTCCAGTCGTTAACCAGAGCCCCAGCAAGCTTCCCGTTCTCATTACCGGGCCAATCGTGAACCAGACTTAACATAAGTGGCAGCATCTACAAGGTAAAGATCCCAAGTGGACTTCAGATGATCACATTAACAACCTCACAGTGATCGTGAGCTAGACAACAGAACAAGTGCTTGAGCTTCCGTTAAGCCTGTTGATCACTACAGTATACAGTACAAGGTATCCCAAATGAAATATTCACAAGCAGAGTGAGGGGTTATTTGCCTCGATGCACAATAGTAGACACAGATCGAATAGCAACAACGTAAGTAAAAAGAGAGAGAAAAAAAACCTCACATATTCTCCATATTTCAGTGGACACAATAACAGCATAGCACGATTACAGTGCTTTCAAAGTTGATGCTTTGTACAACATATTACACAAGAAGTTAAAATAAAAAGTGACTAAATTTCACATCCCACGCACCATTACGACCGCATCTCAAAAGAGGAATTACAATAAAGAAAACTTTGTTCAAATTAAACACTAAGCAATTATTTACAGCTTATGTACAGAGATCACTACAGAACAATGTACTTCCATTCACATAGCTACTGTGACTCATCAGCCAACTTCCTGATGCTTTCCTCAAGCAATTCCAGTTCTTTATCCTTTTCTTCCCTTACTTTTACTCTTTTGACTTCCAGTTCCATAATTTGTAGCTGAACTTGCCTTTTCAGATTCAATTTCAGCAGTCTTTCTTCATCTTCTGCTCTCTTTCTGGAAAGTTCTTCCACATACCGACTTCTTGCATTTCTTGCGGAATGTATTATACTCTTGTCAATCACATGGTCTTGTACATTGGGACCCACTAGTGTTTTGACCGAGTCATACACCAATCGCCTTGCTACCAGAGCCTTGTTGGCCATGTTGTCCATTAGATCTTCCTTATTGACAGAGAAACCTCGTTCTAAACTGGAATTATCATGGGAGACGATAAGAACTATTTTTACAACTGTCAGAATTCTAGATTCAGGACTATACCTTCCAAAAAAGTCTCTCCAAAAGTGGTCAATACGATTTGACGATCTGTTAAATGATTTCAGCTCATCACTGGCAATGGGATGGGACACAGAGTTCGAGAATTCTCTCGCAGATTGATCAGCAGTTGGACCATCAATCCAGTTGTTTTCAACCAAAAAGGAGAGCAAGTGTTGCAACCTTTTCTCTGCCAATGACCTGGATGAGGCAACTAATTGAGGATCAAGGTAGGAGGCAGCTTTCGTAAGTTTATATGAAAGAGGCGAGCGAGCTGTCAGTTTCTGGCAGATTTTTATGAGACACACTCTACAGGCTTTCTTGAATGTCAGCATATCCAATTCCTTCACATTCTTTACTTTCTTCAGCTCTGCCATAGTGGCATATCCCACCTTCACATGCTTCACTGGCAACAGATTTTCATTTTTTTTAGGTCTATGCAAGACGGGTTGCTGGCTTCCTCCAAAACTTCCTTCTTAACAAATCTGTCCATGATTATTCCGAGCAGTGAAGGAAGTGGGAAAAAACCAGAGGCGGTATGCTATCCGAAGATATTTCCCCGTCATACCCCAACTTCTAAAAAGCATACCCCCTCCCTTACAACATAACGTGATATGCAGGAAATTGTTCTATTCACTCAGAATTGCATCATGCTCAAGTAATAAATTTCATTTTTCACTTAAAAAACAATGCATTGGAAGATGGAGAAGACAACACAGGAATGGAAAAGGACCTGACTTGGAGAGAACTGGAGATGGCTATAGACAAGATGAAAGGATGAAGGGCACCGGGTGTGGATGAAGTGAGTGTTGAAATGGAGAAGGCAGCAGGGGAGGTTGGGAAACCGTGGCTGTACCGTGTGATGAGGGTGATATGGAAGGAGAAAAAGACCCCAGAAGATTGGAAGAAAGGATTAATTGTCCCAATATTTAAGAAAGGAAGCAGAAAGGAGTGCAGAAATTACAGGGGAGTCACACTCATATCTCACTGTGCCAAGATATATGAAAAGATATTAGAAAGTAGAATACGAGCCAAAGTGGAGAGAAAATTGAGAGAGGAGCAGTATGGATTCAGACCTGGGAGATCAACAGTGGATCTCATATTTTCAGTGAGACAGCTCCAGGAACACCACTATGAATTTGGAGAGGATCTGTTGATGGCCTTCCTGGACATCGAAAAGGCCTATGATAGTGTGTGTAGGGAGAAGGTTTGGGAAGCAATGGAAAACATGGGAGTGGAAAAAGGGACTGTAGGCAGAGTGAAGGAGATGTATTGTGGAAGTATGAGTTGTGTGAAAGTTGGAGGGGAAAGAACAGACTGGTTCAGACAAATGAGTGGCCTGACAGGGTAGTGCGCTGTCACCCCTTCTCTTTATTGTGGTTATGGACGAGGTAATGACACGGATTGCAGGAAAGATAGGAGAAGATAAGATGAAAGCAATGGTGTTTGCAGATGATCTCATGGTCTGGGGAAACAAGGAGGAGGAAATTCAGGAGCAACTGAAGGCTTGGGAAGAAACAGTGGGAGAGTACGGATGGAAGTAAATCTCATATCTCTCAGTAAATGTGAGATCCTGTTAACGACCAGGAAAAGGACAGACCAATGAGTGGGATAACACTTGGAGGTGGACAGCTGAAGAAGGTGGAAAGTCTCAAGTACTTGGGAAGTCTAGTGGAGGAAAATGGGAGAAATGACAAAGAGATTACGGAACGTAGCAGACAGGCAGAAGCATTTCTGAGAAGCATTAGGAGCTTAGTGTGGAATAAAGATGTCCCACAAAAAAGCAAGGGAGTGTTATACAGAAGCTACTATATCCCGATACTGACCTATGCTTCAGAAACGTGGACAATGAAGAAAAGAGACAAGCAGAATACAGGCAGGTGAAATGAAGTTCCTGCGAAGTGGGATCGGAGTAACAAGAAGAGACAGGTTGAGGAATGAAAAGGTCAGGGAAATGGTGAAAGAGGAGCCCTTGCAAGGTAGGATTGAGACGTCAAGACTGAGGTGGTATGGACACTTAAAGAGAATGGATGAGAAGAGGATTCCCAAGAGGATACATGAGATGCAGATGCAGAAGAAACGACCAAGGGGAAGACCAAGAGATAGATGGCTGAAAGGAGTGGAGGAATGTGTCAAGAAGAGAGGCGAGGACTGGACCAGAGTGACAGCGGAGAGGTGGTGGGAAGAAAGGACTAAGTGGCGAGGCTTATGTTCCAAACAGACCCAGCCTGGGGCTGGAAACTGTACAAGATGATGATGATGACTTAAAAAATATATGTGTGAATTATTATTTAGGCTATATAGATAAATAAAATTAAATGAGTGAAGGGGGGAACTAAATTAACTTTTGTTTGTTTGTTACTGACATATAATTAGCATCCGTATAAGAGGAAACATTACTAGTAAATGTGTCATAAGTCACAATAAATTGGTCTGAAAATCACACAAAGATAGCATCTGAAAATACAGTACAGCAATATAAACAGTTAAGTCTATATTGTAAAAAATACATCAAATTAAGACTGATAGGCCTAACTTAAATAGGAAAAAAATATTAAATGCACTTATCATTAACTTAACGAAAAATAGTGTTTCGAAATTTGTGCTTTTGCAGTAAAGTTCATTTTACTTGTAGCCTACCATTTTATTCCCGTAGAAACTCCCAGTCTACTTTCAACCCTGGAGGAGACATATCCGACATGTTTCGCTTCATGGAGTTCTTGTCATCAGCACTGCGACGTCCCTTACCTAGCTATGCCTTGACATATTTCTCACGCTTGAACTTGTGAATCGGGGTCCCAACCAACTTCAAAAAGACTAAGTTTCCAGCAGTTTTCACCTGAAGCTGATTCCTTTCAGGTGAATATATTACTTTCATGGCACTAAAAGATCGTTCACATTCTGCTGTGGATATGATTATGGTTCTCACAGCCCTAAGAAGTGGTTTCAGATCATCAGATACTGTTTTGTCTGATGCATACAGCCTGAAACCAGTTACACTTTCCCTGATGGAACCTATACAAAATTTCTCACACAGATATTTTATTTTACTGTCTCCAAAACAAATATCACTGGCCACATCTTCTGGCCACTTTGTTTCATCAAATACTTCTAAATTACTTAGAAGTTCTTGATACTTTGCTGCAAGAGATTGTGCAGTAGAAGCAGAAGATCTCGAAGACTGGCTGTTTAGCATTCATTTCTTCCACAAGTAGACTGTAGAAGGCTTGTTCATCAATTCTGTGCACTCTTCCAGGTCCATGCAAGTTCACACCATTTAGTTCCTTACACTCGGCTTCTGTATACTCCCCAGGTCGGGTTTGTAAAGAGTGGAAAACTTGAAGTTTTTGGAGTACTAGCTTATGAGCCTGAATAACAGATATCTCCCTCTTCTGCAATTGAAGCGACAGATCCTCTAATTCATTCAGAGCATCTATCATCAAACCCATATTCAGGATAAAGTTTATATCAGTTAGCAGTCCTTTGTACTGGGCCCTTTCTTTAGAGTCTCTTGTTTGATCCTCCATGGTGCTTTTAAAATGGAGGGAGAGTGCTGCAAAAATTTTTCAAATGGACTTAACTGATCTAGCACTTGATGAAACCTATCTAACTCCTAAAATTCTTCCTATAACCTGAATTTTAGTACTCAGATTTGATGCACAATGCTGCAATTGGGTTTTGTTCTTTGGTGATGCATGTTATAGGGAATACAATTTATCAAAAAATTCCTCATGTGGTTGATAGCTGTCAGCTTGGAAACAACATCACCAAATATTAACTCGAGACGGTGGTTAGCACAGTGCCATATAAAAAGCTGAGGGAATTCTTGCTGGAGTCTTACTGCCAATCCTGATAACACTCCCTAGCATATTATATGCACCATCACAAGCAAATGATAGAAAATTGCTGGCTAGAAACTCTTGTGAAAAATGCTGAAGAGGAAGGAATCATATATACATTGAGCTGAGGTGTTTGGAAGTTCAACTAGATCGAAAAATATGCTGCTGGTTTCTTCAGAATTATTAAAATTCACCCGATTAATACAAAGAACAGATTTTTGACCCACTGAAGTTGACTCGTCCACCTTCACACCAATCTTGAGGTCGTTTTCAACAATTTGTTTAACAACAGTTTTCCTCATTTCTTCACCAATCAGATTGGTAATGTCAGCACAGGAATGTTTGGAATGCAAAATCTGTCCCATATCTAAACCATTTGCTCTTTGTGCATCAATCCAGGATGGTAGATCAGAAAATGGCCTTCCTAGCTTTGCAAGATTGTACACTGTGCGAAAAACTCGGCATGTATTCTCGTGGCCCTTCTTGTTTTGCAGTTGTGTTTTGAAGAACTTGTTTCTTGGCCTCCTCAAGAATTTTAACACACTGACCATGGGCATGGGAATTCTTGTGATCAAAGATTATTTTTCTTATTGCCTGACGCATTTTCACATCACTATCACCAAAAGCCTTTACAGAATAAGAACATCACTCATTTGATAAGCGAGTTCGTTCTGATTTAAAAGCACCCAAAGTTCCACGTGCACTGACGCATACTTTGCAACCGAATCCTTTTGTTTCGGTTTTGTAGGATAACCATTCTTGTTCTTTGAATTTAGTTTTCCACTGAGCAGGATTCAGAAATGTTGGCAAACATTCAAAATCTGCATTATCTAGGCCTACATTGTTGGTTTCTATTTCACTTGTGCTTTGTTGTCTGTGAGAGGTGAGAGACAAAGCCGATTTAGTCGAATTTTTCCCAGACCGATTATCTTCAACACAATCACCAGTTTCGCTGAAATTTCTTTTTGTCCTCTTACGGCAAATTTATCCATGATATCAGCTCTGCAGCCGATGCTGATAAGAATACTTTAGTTGCAATGATGCTACTTGATACACAATCGTACTGACCAAACACCATAACACTATTTTTTAACCCGACGAGGCGGGAGACTATCGTCTTTTTAATTAAGTTCCTCCACGAGTAACCAACCTTGCTTTATAGATTTTCGCCAAGCAGGAGCCCAAAAGTCAAGAATATTATGTCTAGTCGATTGACAGTAGACATTTTAAAGATATTTTAAAAATAAAGATCTATTTAAACAATGAAAAATTATGATATCTTACTGAGAAATGTGTTTAATAACATCAGATGTAGCGGTATATTCTTAAGGTGGCGACTATAGTTACCGGTTAAATGTTACCGGTCAAAGCCATGTTGGTTTTTTTTTTTAAGCGCTCTGCTGCAGCGGTGGTGAACAGATCTCGCTTTATGAGTTTTGCTGCATGGACGGCCATGGCCGTTCTTTTTTCCCACTCTAGTTTACTGCAGCGATGCTAAAGCGTTTTACGGGTTGGCTTTAAAAAGGAACGCACGGTTCTATATTGGCGATGTCTACAGAGGAATGTTTATCGGTGAAGGTAGCTTGGTACCAGTGGATGAATGATCATGAAAAGTAATTATATTAATTCCTACGGCGCAAACAAGTTTAAGATCCACTGGTTTTCAGTGGCGGTATGCTATTTGACGTTTAAAGCAGTGACGGTATGCCATTGGGCCTTTGAAAGCACTGCCGGTATTGCATACCGGCGCATACCGCCTCACTTCCCTCCCTGATTCCGAGAGATCCACACAGTGAAGAATACAGAAATGGTATCGTAGGCCGATTGCATTGGAATTCTGTCATGAAGGGTTCTAGATCTGATGTCACTGTTCTGAAGAACGCAAGTTTTGGTGCAAGCAAAGAATCCAATACTGCCTCCTTCACTTCACGAAAGCTCGTACAAGAGGGTGCAGAATTCTCTTGTTCAATTCCTCTCACATACATCTTCAAATTTGGAAGAATCTCGATTGCTCGTTGAGCTACACTCAAGCCACCGAACCGCAGAAAACTTCACCGGAAAGATACTACTGTTGGTTAAGCACGTGTAGTCTGCAAGTCTAGCTGGAACAATCTTGAAAAGATTATACAAAGCCCTCAAAAATTTCACCAACAACCATCCTGTTTCTTGAAATCCAGCCTTGTAGGCACAATGCATTGTACGCAAGCCACAACTTCCCTGCTCGAGCAAAACAGGACCTTCAATTTCCTTGATTGAAGCTTTAAAATCACGTAAAAACTTAAAATTTACATTAGGGCCATCTATTGATAATCTTCTTCATCAAATGGGGTGGAATCTCCTGATTGAATGCTGTAAGTAAATCACTTGCTGTAGTGTGACCAAGAAAAGCAGAGGACCAGTAACGTACTACTACTTCATTCCTGGAATTATCCCAAAAGCGGATGTCTATGTCCATCTGTTGCAACTGAGATACTTCATTTAACGATTCATCAAAACCAACAGTTATTACATTTGCTAGCTAAACCTCCTTAAGTAATTTGTGTTTGAAGTATGGAGCAATTCCATGTACAATTACATACCCCATTTTGTCTTTTTGGAGTTGTATTTTAGTTGCAATTTCACTGTTGGAAAACATCTGTCTTTGGCAGCAGACCTCATTGTTCTGATTCATGACTGCCTGAATACACCACAAAATTTCAGCCCTAGTAGAATCTTCCTTAATCAAAAAATCATTCACTCTTGCACGTCTTGGCATGTGCAATGAAGAATAATTTTCTTCCTCCGTTGCAATCGACTGAGATGTGCTAGGCTCAGGCTTACTAACGTGCAGCTTAGCATCCACAACTGCACCGACAGGCTTGCTTGTAAAAAAAAATTGTAATAGCACCAGAATTTTTGGCAGTACGTTTATATTTGGAGCCCTCAATATGGCTACTAACTGCCCGTCTGCCCATATTACTCAATGAAAAAGAGTAGCGACATAACTTGCAACTCGCCCGAGACGGGTC
Organism: Meconema thalassinum; assembly: GCA_946902985.2. Lineage (NCBI taxonomy): Eukaryota > Metazoa > Arthropoda > Insecta > Orthoptera > Tettigoniidae > Meconema > Meconema thalassinum. Next base: position 1,988,627,075 of record OX336388.2, read on the forward strand.
GGCTTTAACTGCTTCCAGCCATGACGAAAAGTTTGTGTCCTTCAACCATTCAGATTGGAAACTAGTTTTAGCCGCCGCCATAAGGGCCTAAAAACACTAATAATTCTCACACGATATAATCAGGGGTAGCACAACCACGTGTTTGAACGACTACGTATTTTAGGGGCTAAACCATATATGGTTTAAAAGACGAAGTGGGGAGAATAAGTGATAGGATGATGAAAGTGAAAGTAGCACTGAGGGGAGAGACAGTAGAGATAGTGCAAGTGTATGCTCCACAAGTAGGCTGCGCCTCTGAAGATAAGGAGGAGTTTGAAGAGGAATTGCAGAAGCAGCTGGTAGGAAGAAATATGATTGTTATGGGGGATCTCAATGCCCATGTAGGAAGTGAAAGACAAGGTTATGAGAGTGTTCTAGGACCAGAGGGTTGGGGCGGAAGAAATGAGGAAGGAAAGAGACTGTTGGACTTCTGCCAGAGGAACAGCCTGCTAGTTGGGAACTCCTGGTTTAAGACAAGAGAGAGCCACACAATCACATGGTACAGTGATGACTTGACCAGGAAGTCGGTGGTCGACTATATACTGTATGAGAAAGAACTAAATAAGAACATCACGGACATCAAGGTTATACCATCGGAGAACCTGGATAGCGACCATCGATTGCTGGTAATGAACCTGAGAGGAAGTAAGGAAAAGAAAGGGACTGAGAACCAGGAAAGACGTATAAGGATATGGAAACTGAAAGAAGGGGATAGAAGGGTCTAGTACCTCAAAATGGTAAAGGAAGGAATTCCAACAGATGAAGAAAGAGGGGTGGAAGAGGAATGGGCTAGATTTAAGAAGACACTAGTAGGTGCAGCAGAAGCAGTATGTGGGAGGACAAGTAGTAAGAAGAGGTGGAAGGAAAAACCATGGTGGAATGAGAAGACAAAAGATATAGTAAGGGAAAAGAATAGAGCCTTTAGGAGGTGGTATCAAAATAGGACGGTAGAGACAAGGGAAGAGTACCAGGAAAGAAAGAAGGAGGCGAAGAGAGTAGTGGCGGCGGAGAAGAAAGTGGATGGAAGAGTGGACAAAGATGATGAATGAGGATAGTGAAGGTACAAAAAAGGTCCTGTATGGGATGGTAAAAAATAAGAGGCGGAAGGATCCTACGGATTATGTTAGAATGGTGAACAAAAGGGGACAAGAGATAGAAAATAGGGAAGAACTGAAGAAAATGTGGAAAGAATATTTTGAAGAACTTCTGAACCCAAATGGAAAAGATGGTGAGGAGGAAGAAATCGGGGAAGAGGAAGATGAACTGCAAACAGAAAATGACTTAACATGGAAAGAAGTGGAAGATGCAGTGAAAAAGATGAAAGGAGGGAAGGCACCGGGTGTGGATAAGTTGAGTGTGGAGATGGTGAGAGCAGCAGGAGAGGTGGGGATACAATGGTTGTACCGAGTGATGAGGACAGCATGGAAGGACAGGAAGACCCCAGAGGACTGGAAAAAAGGAATAATTGTCCCGATCTTCAAGAAAGGTAGTAGAACAGATTGCAGAAACTATCGGGGAATAACACTGATGAGTCATTGTGCAAAGATCTTCGAGAAAGTTTTGGAAAGGAGAATTAGGAGAAGGATAGAAGGAGGGATGAGGGAAGAACAACATGGCTTCAGAGCAGGAAGGTCCACAGTGGATTTGATTTTTGCTGTAAGGCAGTTACAAGAACAGCACTATGAGTATGGAACAGATCTACTGATGGCCTTCCTGGACATTGAGAAAGCATATGACAGTGTATGCAGAAACAAAGTATGGAAGTCCCTGGAGGATGCAGGAGTAGAGAAATGGTCTATAAAGAGGACAAAGGAGATGTACAAGGGAAGCGTGAGCTGTGTGAAAGTGGGAGGAGAGAGATCGGACTGGTTGGAACAGAGAAACGGCCCGAAACAATGAAGTGCACTGTCACCGTTACTTTTCATTGTGGTGATGGATGACATAATGACCCGAGTGGCACAAGTAATTGGGGAAGGGAAGATGAAAGCAATGGTGTTTGCAGATGATTTGGGGAAACAAGGAGGAGGAGGAGGTACAGGAACAGTTGGACGTGTGGGAAGGAATAATACAAGGATATGGGATGAAATTTAGCATAAATAAGAGTGAGATGGTGATCACAACAAGGAAGAAGGAAAGAACCACAACGGGAGTAACAATTGGTGGGGAACAGCTGAAGAAAGTGGAGAGTTTCTAGTATCTGGGAAGACTGATACAAGATAATGGAAGAAACGACAGAGAAATAAATGAGCGGGGGAGGCAGGCAGAAGCATTTCGGAGGAGTGTGAGAAGCATGTTATGGAGCAAGGATGTCCCTCAGAACAGCAAAAAGATCATATATCGGACGTACTATGTCCCTATCCTGACGTATGCCTCAGAGACCTGGGTTATGAAAGGAAGGGAGGAGAGCAAAATACAGGCCAGTGAGATGAGGTTCTTGAGAAGCAGTATTGGAGCTACAAAGATGGACAGAATAAGAAATGAGAGGACCAGAGAATTAATGAAGGAGGAACCATTAGAGGATGGTATAGAGAAATCTAGACTTAGATGGTATGGACATGTAAAACGAATGGAGGAGAAGATACCCAGGAGAGTACACGAGACGAAGTGGGAAGGAAAGAGACCGAGAGACAGGTGGCTGAAGGGGGGGGGGGGGGGGGGGGGGGGGGAAGAAAGCGTGAAGAAGAGAGGAGAAGACTGGACAAGGGTGGAGGCTGAGAGATGGTGGGAAGACAGAAGACGTTGGAGAGGCTTGTGTTCCAAACAGACCCGGCCAGTGGCTGGAAACTGTGCAAGATGATGATGATGAACCATATATCAACAGCACCCTGGAAATGATTGCACACAATAACTTTTCACTTTAGATTTAGCACACAATGGCACAAATTTTGTATTTTTCGTAAACTCCGAACTGCACAATAAGGAATTCACAGTTGAACTGCAGCAGGCAATAATCAAAGTAAACCGGGATGGAAAAGCCGCGCAAACAGAATTGTCAACCAAGGTCTATCACATTGTTGACCGGGCGCGCACTATTCTATTCCTAACTGCGGACCGGGCATGAGAAGTAAGATGAAACTTGTCAATCCATCAACCTTACCGTCACTACTTTCACTGCCATCATTGTCAATTTCACTCGTATTATTATCGACAATAGACTCGTCTGAACTGATTATCGCACTGTCAGTTCCGCGCGCGCCATGCCAACACTTGACAACACACGCGGTAACTGTGTTATAAAACCTCACTTCCTGTACCGAAAGCATTATTGAGACAACAACATACCTATCTGCATTTCGTTCAACAAAGACCTTAGTTTGTAAATAACACGTAGTATTTTGATTAATGAACGGTGGAGAGGAGAAAATAACACAAGAATTACGCTGTAAGAAAATGGTGATTTATGTACAGTAGCCGGTCGTCCGCGCACCAACACAAAACTACGTAAATTAGCGTAGCTCGTCATCACCCAACAGTAAAAATTCGATCGCTAACGGGAGTTTAAATAGTCCCTTAAAATCTCTACTTAGTATAAAAAGAAAATTATTTATGATCAAAGGAAGCCAAGCAGTAACGATTTCAGTGATAAAGTCGAAAAGAAACCGGCGTCTGTGCGCTTTTTAAGCTTACGCCGGGCAAACCGTTAAAAATATCAATATACTATGAGCATAAGAATTGTTCAGCATGAAAAGTTCTACAAAAAAGTCCGCGAGAGCATATCTCTATCTTCAAAACATCGCCCACTATACGTGTTTTTACATTGAACGGGAGGGGAATTTGTGTTGCATGCACATCGCCATTCTTAAATTACGTCTGACAAGATTTTGTTGCACATGTCATCTCCATGATAATACAATGAATATTCCAGTCAGTGATTTTAACCAATCATGCCAAGACGTAAAACGGATATAGGCTTAGGTCGTAGTTCATTGACATCGGAAAGAAAAGCGCTTGTCACGAAATGCATTCATAACTGTTTGCGGGCGGGTTGCTAGTATAAACAATACTAAATTTAAAATATTTTGTCGCCCAAGTTGCTACAAAATGCTCAAGGCTCAATGAAATGGCGTAGTTGGCTCCTGCGCGGAGAGTGAACGGAAAAGTTGCCACATCATGCGTTCAGTTGAGCTTGAGAAGGAACTGCTCATTGGCTGAGCACTGTCATCAGTAGCGAGGTAACTTCCCGCGAAATTCAAAAGTATTGCTTCCACGTTTACGGGATATAGCCAAACGGAGAAAAATCCCTGATAAACAAAGAAATTCCCTGATTTTCCCCCGATTATTCCAGAAATTCATAATTCCCTGAGAATTCCCAGGTCGTAGACACCCTGACTGTATATCGTATCACACATAGCAAATCTACTGCTGAACCAAAAATCGACCAATTTAATTCGGAAAGCAAAGGTCATCTCCCCATATTGATGACCCAAATATTGCCAAACGGATGAAATTAACCATCAAGTTTGTGAATAAATCACTTCATCTAGCCTAAAATAGTAATTGGACGTACCTAATAAACAAAATGGTTCTCCCACGGTGAGGCCTTTATTATTAAAAGTTTTTGGGTCGACCCCTGCGAATAGCCAAAAATGTAGGTACATTTTGCAGGGGAGAAGATTGCAATGGGTCATTAATGAAGAAGAAAAGAGAAAAACAAAAGAAAAAGAAATCAATCTGCATGAAGAAAATGGTATCTATTTTGAGTTTCTTTTTTTCCATAAATATAACAATTAGTATTAATATTCTGCTAAAGTTCAGCCTAATCAATACCTTTATTGTATTATATATAAATGATCACTTAGTGGTCATTGGTACATGTTTCGAGGCCTAATTGTTTTGGCCCCTTCATCAGCCTATATAGATAAAAAGTCAAGGCAAACAGGTGGTCGGATAGCAAAACACTCATAAAACATTCCCTTGAAAAAAAAAACCTATTATGGTGCACCATAATGAAAGGTGAAAGATGTTTATCCGAAGAAACATACGGAAATAAAATACATAAATAAATAAATTAATTAAGAATGAAGGAAAGAAAGGAAGAAAGAAATAGTTGAAATTTGGAAAAAAATATACTGCGAACACATTCTAAAATTTCACCCTTTCTTGTGGATCACAGAAATTGTACACTCTTCATGTAGACCAAATCTTCTGAAATACAGTATGTGGTCGACAATAACACATTTGAAATAAACCATATGCTATACTGTGGCTTGCAGATGTCAACGAAAATACACTGACCGGCAAAAAAAGTGGAACACTTCAATTTTTTATGTAATTTCTTAATTTATTCCACTAAAATGTATCGGTTTTCCAATATTTGCTATATTCATGTAAATGTTAGATGGTTGGCTACAGAAAATACCGAAACATGTTATACAACACGCTTTTACTCACACATTACGTTACATTTCACAAATCTAACAATTTTCTATTTTTTAGTAATGTTCCTTTGGGCTGGCTTTTATCAAACATATTGCCAAACAAAACAGTGTTAATTTTCGCACTGCACTGCACGGGAACACTGGCCACTAGAAACGAGTGTTTCCACCCTTAGCGTCCATGACAGCTTGTAAACGCTCAGGCATACTGTTCACAACTCGTCAAATGGCATCTGCCGGGATGCGATCCCATTCCTCCAGCAGCGATGTTCTCAGTTGTGCCAAGGTGGGGTGGTAATGCTATCTGACGTTCCTTCCAAGCATATCCCATACATGTTCGATCGGGTTCAAGTCAGGACTACGAGCTGGCCAGACCAGGGTTTGAATCCCCACTTCCTGCAGATATTGTACAACACAGCGAGCAGTATGAGGGCGGGCATTATCCTGCATCAGCACGAAATTCTGACCAACGAAAGGCGCAAAGGGCATCACATGGTTCATCAGGATCTCTTCGATGTATCTTTGGGAATTGAGCGTCCCGTGATCGATGCACACCAACTCAGTGCGGGCCATAACGTTGATGCCACCCCGCACCATAACCGAGCCACCTCCAAATGGAGTCCTGTAGGAGAAAATAATAGGGCTGTACCTCTCCCCGTGCCTTCTCCACACTCTTTCTCTTCCATCAGGAGATCTAAGGTTAAAGCGACACTCGTCAGTGAAGAGAACAGAGGCCCACTGCTCGTGGGTCCATCCCAGATGCTGCCTTGCGAAGCGAAGACGCGCCTCTCTGTGATGTCACTCGAGTGCGGGTCCACGTGCAGGTCCACGGGACGAAAGATGAGCTTGTTGAAACCTTCTTCTTACTGTTCGCTCACTCACTCTCACATTTCTGACATTTTCCAGTTGATTTCGTGCCTGGACTGCTGTGGTATGGCGATCACGCAGAACTTGCAGGGTGAGAAATCTGTCATCCCTGGCACTTGTGCTTCTTCTACGGCCTGACCCTCGTCACCTGTCGTATGTTTGGAGTTTTCTGTAACATAGCACTGCGCGGTGAATGCTACCGAGCGATGATCCAATGACCTCAGCAACATAACGGAAGCTGCAGCCATCCTCCACCAATGCAACTGCCTGTGCAGCTCCTTCACGGCTAAGAGGCATGTTTTAGTGTGAACTGCACATGGATAACCTACTAAAATGTATGACAATGGTTCCCATGTGTTCAACAAATGCCAGTTGCTATCCCTAGAACAACAATAAGCGAACGGCAACACTCATAAACCTTAAGCACTTACAGTGCACTTCCCGCCAAAAAACCATTAAGATAGGCTCATCGAAGATTGGGGTTTAATTGGTGGTAATAAACCACCCTAAGAAATGTCATATTATCAATTTCTATTCACGGATGTTTCAGATGTGTGTTCTAATGCGTGAAAAGCTTTTAAAATGTGATTACATCTTTTTCATGGCTAATTTTATACTTTTTACATTACTTTTTTAACTGTTCCACTTTTTTTGCCAGTCAGTGTACAATGGCTCAGCTTTGTGGCAGTTCCATCTTACTGCGGTCTGTAGATGCTAAACGATACATAATCTGCTCCGTGGCAGCATTCCAGATTATATTAATAAGCCAAATACAATCCACCAGTGATAAATTTCATGGATCACAATACTTCACCATAGATGAGCCCCAAAAACCATGAAGCTGCTGCAGTGCCGAAACAACATCTTGCCAGAATGCTTTGGAATAATTAATGAAGGAACAGGCCTCCAGTTTGAGATTTAACCATTAAGAAAGAATGTAATATGTCTACATCTGTGATGATATTTAGCAATATATCAACTTACTTTAGGTTAAACAATAAGTTTAATATATAATACAATAAAGGTATTGATTAGGCGTGACTTTTGCAAAATATTAATAATAATTGTTGCATCAATACGGAACCAGAATGATCCATTCAAATACTAAAATAAATATAACACCCAAAAATGGTTAAGTCATATTTCGGCATCAAATAGGAAGATTTTAATATCATGACTCACCATCCTCACTGTAGTGATCAGCCTTTGTACCTTCAGCACAACTGTCCATATCTATCTCGAAAGAGCCCCTGTGCGACTTAGTGCTCTCATTATCTAAAGCAGGAGACATGTCGCCATGTTCCCTGAAAATTACAAATTTAAAGGTTGTTTAAAATTTTCTTTCAATATTTCTCAATAAAGGTTTGTACATTTTCTGAGACGTTAGATATTGTACTTACTCTCTAGGTGAGCCAGATATAGTAGATAAGGTGCTGTCAGGTGTAGTAGGTGGTGTGTTGTCCATAACAGGAGCAGCTTCATTGGAGTTCCTCTTAGACATGCCAGGAGAAGGGGGATGCACAACAGGTGGAGAATTAGTACACAAAGGTACAGGCAGGATGGGTGACTGCACAGCTGGCAAGAGCTCTGACACAGAAACAGGTACAGATGTTGACACCACTACTCCAGGAGGCTCGCAATTGCTCCCTGGAACACTGGCAAATGGCATCTCGAGAAGAAGAACCTTCTCGTCTCCTACAGCGTCATCGGCACATACTTCAGGAGCCTGCGTGGGACTTCCAGGAATAGTCTCCTGACAAAGCAAAGATCCCAAGAGATTGTTCTCCGATTCTTCTTCAGACTTTACCTCTATTTTGACATCCTCACATTCCTCTCCTGCTGTTGATATTACTGGTTCATGCAGCACCATAATATCCTTTTCTATTTTTATTTCTGGCATGGAGGCCTCCAGAATAATCACAGAAGATTCAGGACCAGGGTCCGGATCAGGATCTGGCATCTAGAGACAGAAAAGGGACAAAAATAAATCAGGATGGAGCAGTGTAATAAACAGCAATAATATATAAATAATTCAGGTTTTTTGGGCTAATGCCGTGTGTATTTAGATTAGAACAATACGTTTCGGAGAAACCTTGCCTCCTTTTTCAATGGAAATCAAACAATGTGGCCAAAGAAAATATATCAATGAGATTACAAAAACTATAGATAAATTCCTCGGTTCATCACCAGAGAGCAGCTGCCAGAAAGTACTGTATGGACCATGGTAGAACGGCGGACAGAGTAGTAAGTAAGGAGAAGGTAAAGGGGGTGGGGTGAAAATATAGACTCCTCCTCAGTGGTGTTGTGAATATAAGGGAGGTAAGCAGTTCTCCTCATGTCGGAGCTCTGAGAAGGTTGTCTATCCCTCCTTCTGGGATGTAGGGACCTATATATAGTGGATTCATTATAGCCATTACCCTTAAACATGGTTTGTAACGCATGTAACTCTTCCTGAAGAGTTGATGCCTCACAAATACGTTCCGCTCTTTTGGCTAGAGTTGTTATAATTCCTTGTTTTTGTGCTGGGTGGTGGTGGGAGTTTGCATGTAAATAACGGTTAGTGTGAGTTGGCTTACGGTAGACGCTGTGCCCCATGGAGCCTTCCTCCTCACAAGAACATCCAAGAAAGGTAAGCATCCACCCGACTCTAGCTCCATTGTGAAGTGGATTGAAGGATGCAGCTGATTTAGGTGGTTCAGTTTCTCAGAACCCTCCTCCCACACTACGAACGTATCATCCACATACCTCCACAAAATAACAGGTTTGAAAGACGCCGAAGATATAGCCTCCCCCTTAAAATGTTCCATGAAAAAATTTGCCACGACAGGCGAGAGTGGACTTCCCATGGCCACACCATCAGTCTGCTCATAAAATTTACCATCCCACAAGAAATAACTGGAACACAAGCAGTGGTGGAATAATCGGGCAATGTCCTCAGGAAACAAATCCTTGATGAGGGACATGACCGAGTCCACCGGCACTCTAAACAAGGACTCTACATCAAAACTCACCAAAATAGCATTTGGTTGAACGGCGATGGTTGACAATTTTTCGACAAAATGGGTTGAATCCCTAATGTAAGACTGTGTGCTCCCCAATAGCGGATGAAGCAACTTGCTGAGATATTGTGCAAGAGCGTAAGTTGGAGAACAGATTGTGCTAACAATTGGTCGAAGAGGGACGTCTTGCTTATGGATTTTTGGAAGGCCATGCAATCTCGGAGGAACAGCATCTCTCGGAATAAGACATCTTCCCTCTTCTTTTGGAATTGATGACCGTTTAACAAGCTTAGCAGTGGCATTGGATACACGAGTGGTTGGATCACGAGTGCACAGTCTGTAGACAGGATCAGATAACGATCGAGATTTTACTTTTATATTCAACGGTATCCATCACTACTGTCGCATTTCCCTTGTCAGCATGAAGAATAGAAACGGTGTCATTATTTCTCAGTTCCTTCAAAGCCTTTCTTTCACCCCAAATTAAATTGGGTGCGGGTACTTTAGAGGATCTTAATATCCTCACACTTTCTTGTCTAACGTCTTCAGCTTCATCTGGAGGTAAATTGTAGATGGCAGCCTCAACGGATGTGATCAACTCCTCTGTAGGAATTTTGGAGGGTGCGAGAGCAAAGTTGAGACCTCTGCTTTGTAAAGCTGTTTGATAGTCATCTAAAGGGGTATTAGAAAGATTGCACGGCTGGGATTATGTTGGCATAACGGTAAGGCCACGTGTTCTTTGCTAAAAGGAGTATTACTGACCAAGCGAAGATCTTTGACTCTCGCTGCCATGTTCGCTCAGCCATGGCTTAGCTAAGCAAAGTACGAGACGGGCTGGTGCAACACCCAGCCTTAAGTGGTTGTATTTAAGGATCACTTAACCGTAAGCCACCCTTCGCAAAGGAGGGTTTAAGCGGTCTCGTGGTGAAACCGGCCCTAAGATAAACAAAGCACACCACAAACCAAGATCAACAAATGAACAATAGGAAGGGCAATTTCAGACGAAGAAAGAAGACTGTAATCCAACAGAATGAAGAAGCACTGGGCCGATTGAAAAAATAAAACAAATGAATAAATAACAGTTCGACAGTTCCTTGATCAATATTACACTTTGTGTTTCGTGTGTCGTGAAAGACAGACAAAATTTTTTGCTAAGCCTGTTATTGTATTTGAGTATACTTTTAATTTTCATTGCTTTCGTGTTTAATCTAATTTATTTCATTTCATTTTTCAATACTACGTTTCTTTATATCTCACTCATATATTCAGTTTTGGAACCTTATCTTGGCTTCTGGCATTATGCATACAAAGGTAACTACTATACTCTGTGAGCTGCCAGAATGGTATTGACATTTGGCCGGAAATTCCACGTCAGTCATCACCCCTCTGCCTCTTGACCAATCCTTGTTCGCATAGTTGATGTCATAATACTCTGCGTTGCAATATTACAGCCCATGTGCTTCAGTGCCTGGTCAGCTGTATCTCTGTCTTGTACAGTTTGGCAGCCTCGTTCTCAGTCCATACGGTGAGGCGAGAACTGTCAATCCCATTCTGGCAGCTCACAGAGTATACTACAATAGCGCTGAAATTATAAAAGACCTTCTCCAAAAGGAACATTACAGTGTGTGGGACTATTCGGGTGAATAGAAGAATTCCCCAAGTATTGAAAAATTCATCGAATATACTGAAGAGAGGTGAAAACATGTTTCATCGGAACGTGAAGTCCATCTTCATGTTTATAAGGACAAAAGGGAAGCTCGCATGATAAGTACAAACCATAATAGCACAATGGAGGAGGTTGTATATAGATATGGAAAAAGAATATAGAAGCCAAAATCCCTGATTTAATACAACAAATTCATGAAGGAGGTGGACAGGGCTGACCAGTACTTGGCCTACAATACTTTCCCTACTCAGGAAAATAGTTAAATGGAGCAAAAAAAAAAAAGTCTTCCTCTGGCTGATAACTTGTCCACTTATCAATGCCTTCAGGTTATTTTAATTGCAGAATTCGGGATCGAACATGAAATATAAGAAATTCCGGGAGGAGGTTGCAGAATATTGATTGGGAGAATGCGAGAAACATGAAGAAAGTGAAGCAGAAGAAGAGTATTGGTATTGGTATTTTTTATTCATCCATTCAATCATATAATGTACATTGTACAATGATATAGGACACGTCAATTCACAAATTATACTAATACTAATTTACAATCACAATAATAATATGGGCCTACACAAGGATAACCTTACATCATTTAGTCCTATGAATACATAAACATAACTATTGATATTCTAAAAACTCTTTAACTGAGTAGAAGCAGTGCTCCAGCAAGAACTCTTTAGTTTTTATTTTGAACTTTATGTAATTTGCTGTACTTTTAATATTATTTGGCAAATGATTATACAGCGTTATAGCTGCATGGAATACACCATTTTTACATAGTGTTGTATTTGCAGCATGTACATGAAGATTGTTCTTTTGTCTGGTCTGGTAGTTATGTATATTTGAATTTATCTCAAAGATATCCTCATTTCCTAAGCTTTGTTTGACAAATAATAGAAGTTCAAAGATGTAAATACATGGCAAAGGTAAAATTTTCAGTTGTTTAAACAGAGGCTTACATGTATGCAATCTAGTAGTTCCTTTCATTGTTCTAATTATTCTTTTCTGGATAATAAAGATTTGGTGAGCAGCAGGTGAATTTCCCCAAAATATGATTCCATATTTCATAAGCGAATAGCAATAAGCAAAATAAGTACTAAGAACAGTTCTCCAGCTAGTCGATTGTCTTAATACTCTCAATGCATAACAACTTGAGCTTAGTTTCTTGGCAAGTTTAGTGGTATGCGAGTTCCATTTTAGGTCATCCTGCAACCAAAGGCCTAAGAATTTAGTAGAAGAGGCGTTACCAATTTTAAGGTCATTTAAGATTATGGAGGGAGAATTAATACTTTTATTCTGAGCTGTGTGAAAGTTAAGAACCACTGTTTTACTAGTGTTGATAAGGAATCCATTATTGTTGAACCATAAGGACAGCTGACCTGTTACTTCCTCTACTGATTTTTGAAGTTCAGTGTCATTTTCACCCCTCATCAAAACACTTGTATCATCTGCGAATAGTACAGTTTTAAATGCAGGTATCTGAGATGGCAAGTCATTTACGTAAAGGAGTAAAAGTAGTGGCCCTAGAACGGACCCCTGCGGAATGCCATACTTCAAAAACATAGGATCTGAGTGGTAATATTTAAATATGTTTGTGGTATTTTCTAAACTTTTTTGTTCGACGATCTGTTGGCGATTATTTAAATATGACTGAAACCACTTACTAGCGATACCCCTGATACCATATTGATGGAGTTTATCAATTAGTATCTGATGATTTATCACATCAAAAGCTTTAGACAGGTCCAAAAACAGGCCACATACTCTCTTCCTTTCATCAAGTGACTCAAAAGCAGGATTTAAAAATTCATAAATTGCGGACATTGTTGATTTTCCTTCTCTAAAGCCATGTTGAGAGTCAGTTAACAATTTATATTTGTTTATGAAGCTAATTAGACGGTTGTACATTATCTTCTCTAAAATTTTTGAAAATATCGACAATAAAGAAATAGGTCTATAATTGGTTACGTTTTCTCTATCTCCCCCTTTAAATAATGGAATTACTTTTGCAATTTTAAAGATATCTGGAAATATTCCTGACATGAGAGATTGGTTACAGAGGTGTGTTAAGGGGGTAATTATATTTTGGATACATTTTTTAATTAGTATATCAGGAATGTTATCAACTCCTGAGCAATGTTTATTCTGTAGGTTCTTTACAATATTGAGGATTTCTGCTTCTGTAACATTTTCAACAAACATTGATTTTCCATTAAATGTTATATTCGCGAGTGTTTATTTTATTGCTTGTATATTGTTTACATTTAGTAGTTTTTCAGCTATGGTAGCAAAATGCTCATTAAAAATTCTTGAGACATTTTGTGGGTCATTGATCTTCTTGGAGTCTTCTGATAACGTTATGTTATTTACTGCCGGTTTTGTTTGCCTGGTTTCATTTTTTATGATATTCCACATAGCCTTAGTTTTATTTTTAGATTCCAGGATATAATTATCATTTGACATTCTCTTTGCTAATTTTATAACTTGGTTAAGTATGGTCTTATAGGTCTTGAAATACATGTTAAATTCATTGGAGGTTTCGTGCGTACTTTGAAAATCGTGGAGGAAACGCTTTCTTTTGCATGAAGTAATTATTCCAAGAGTAAGCCATTGTTTTGATGGAGAAGAAACTTTCAGTCTGATACTCTTCAAAGGAAATGCAATATCAAAATAATACAGGAAAATATTAATGAATTCCTGAAATTTTTTGTTTGTATCTATTGACTTGTACACACCTTCCCAAGTTTCTCCTTTTAACAAGTTGTTGAAATAGTTTATATTGTGCTGACTAAAGCTTCGACATTTATCAAACTGAGCATTGTAAACTGGGTTTGAAATATTTAGAGTTATTATTTGAGCTCGGTGGTCACTGAAACCTGTGTTGATTACTTCGAGAGAGTTGCAGTTCACATTGTCATTAATTATTATCTGGTCAAGTGTGGTTGCACTAGTTTTTGTTATTCTTGTGGGTACTGTTACTGTGTGAATTAGATGATGGGAGCTTAACAAATTTAGCAATTCCCTTCTCTCCGTACTTTCCTCTAAAAAGTTAATATTGAAATCTCCACAAAGAACTATTTTTTTATTAAATTTATTTATTATCACTTCTAGTTTATTCAGAAATAACTTTGCACTATTTCCTGGTGAACGATATATACAGACGAGAATTAAATTTTCTTTTGGGATAGAAATAGCTGTTGCCTCAAAATGTTTATCTATGCATAAGTCATCGGGAATTGGTATAGGTTTAAATTCTATGTTTCCTTTGATATAGATACATACACCTCCATGCTCTGATGTTGATCTACAGTAGTAGCTAGCTAAAGTAAACCCTGGTATGACAGCATGATTGATTTGTTCAGGTTTCATCCAGTGTTCAGACAAGCACAGGATGTGGATATCTTTGAGTGATGTTTGTAGAAGCATATCGATATGAACTAGTTTATTATTAAGTGACTGTACATTTTGGTGAAATATTCTGATTGAGGAACTCTGTGCATTTGTACTGTTGTTAAGCTTGGGGATTATAGTTCTTGCAGGAGCACTTACCTCTGTTCTAAAAAACTCTCGCCACCGAGTGAATTCACTGATTCTACAGTAGTCGGACTTGCAGTATGAGGTAGTGGGATGACTGGTCCGTGGGAGTGGAACTTTTTGTTGATTTCCTCCGCTACTTGTGAACAGATCTGTTGCTTTCCTTTGGTGTTTAAGTGAAGACCATGTCGGGTAAACAGTTCTCTTGGTACATCAATATCAAGAAAGTGAACATGCTGATATAGTCTGGATAGTGCTCTAAGCTTTTTGTTCGTCCTCTTTACCTCCTTGTTGACACACGATTCTTCCATTAGATCATGTCTGTGTGGGATGCCTAAGAGTATAACGTTTGTACCTGAAAGTAGTGGGAGCTTATCTTTGTAGGTTTGTATTGCATCATTCGCTTCGTTTTTCGCTACATCGTTCGTACCCCCCCACAAAACAACATAATCTTCATGAGTAAGGTTTCTGCACATTTCAACACAATTTTCCAGAACATTTTTAACTCTAGCGCCTGGTTTGGTGACGCTACTTACCGCAAAGTCCCTTGATACTTTTAAATTGAGCTCTTCTGAACATCCTTTCCCATGACTGTCACTGAGGAGGAGTACTTTCCTTTTTGAGGTTATGTACGTGGCTAACTTCCGCACTTTTTCCGGCTTACAGTTTGTTGATGCCCTTGTATGTGGTGTTTCTTCTGAGACGGATTCAGTTTCAGCAAGAACATCGTACATATTTTTTGTGGGAAAAGCTTGGCTAACTGTTTCCCGCACACGTGGTTTAGGCCTACATTGGCGTCCGCGATTTGCCACCACCACATTCCACGAGTCCGGCGATGACGGGGGATTGTTGCGGTCGTTTACGTTATGTCTGAGTACACTGTTTTCGGCTTTTAATTTAGATAGTTCTTCTTGGGTGTGCTTAAGGTCCCTATTCAAAATGTCGATGATTAACTGTAGAGATTTCACACTCTCACTCGATGCCTTGCCACACAGCGTGCACAGTATATCACTCGTATTTACACCTAAATGAGGGTTTGATGGAAGAAGTATCAAGACCAACCCCACGCACCCCAACAATGGATCCTGAAGGAAAAAATTCTGGAAATCTGAAGCTTCATAAAATTGAAGCAATCAATGGGCATGGAAGGAAAAAGTACCCTCAGAAGCCCTGTAGAGTAAGAGCTGGGCACAAGATACATCTGCTCGGCTTGTCCAGTTCATCTGCACATGGATAGCTGCTTCATTTGATACCATACAAAAAACAAGTACTAGAACCACAAGTAAGTGCTCCCACCAAGTTTCAATATTTATCTCATGTCATTTAAAAGGTACATGTAACTTATTTATGTTTCATCCTACTTCTCATGCTAGGTGTGCTTCAGTTGTCCGGTCCACAGGAAGGAATAAAGTATCCAACAATGAAACAAGTTACGACCAATGATGACCATTGTTAATACATAAATCTACAATGTAACCAGTAGTCTGTATATTTTTTTTTTCCACACATTTGTTGTTGTTGTTGTTGCTATGAATATCTAATCTTTTCCTGTTCAATGATTGACTGCTAGTTTCAGTTAGGCTCTTTTCACATCCATTCTGCTATTCTTCAGGATCCTGAGAAAACGAATAATTGAATATTGTACTCCTTTACGTATGGAAAAAGTTTCTAACACTACATTACATAAGACGAGTCTGAGGCTCTTTGCTGTGGTAGGGCAGATGGTATCAATGGAGGACTGCTGCTGCTGCTGCTGCTGCTGCTACTACTACTAGTAGTAGTCTGTAAATTATTTAATTCAAGGACATCACAGGGGTGGGGTGGATGAAGTAATTATGAAGCACTTCGGTGGAAGTGAGAAACAGTCTATAGCTGAAAAATTTGCATCACACTTCAAGCAAGGAACCGAGAGTGTAGTACACAACTGTGACAAGACATTAGGTGGTTATGTTGATCAGTTTAATGATAAAAGCATGTGGCTCACAAGACCTACAGATGGCGATATTAAGCAAATTATAGATAAAATGAGAACAAATAAGTCTGCGGGGTTGGACAGGATACAAATGAAACATTTAAAAATGGGAGGGGAAAAAGTGTATAAAATCATTGCCAAACTAATAAATTTGATAATTTCAGAACGTTCATTCCCTGATATTCTAAAAACATCAGTAGTTAGACCAGTTTTAAAGGGAGGGATAGGCACAGATGTAAATAACTACCGCCCTATTTCCATTATCTCTGCAGTGTGCAAGATAATACACACATCAAAAAAAGTTTTGCATCACCTCGGTTCCCAGATCTCCGACATATAGACGTTGACTGTGTATATTGTATCAAAGATACAGTCCCTTTGACTGTTCATAGATGTCACTAAAACTGCTCAAAGATGTAAACAACCATGCATGAGCAGGGCCTATTAGACGGAGGGGGTACGACAGCCGATCAGTTCCAGTCATTCCACCAGGACGAAGGTACGCTGCTCATGTTGTCTGTAGTTCTACCATGCCTAGAAGGTCAATACCGCAGTTCGATCGCGTCCGCATTGTTACTTTGTGTCAAGAAGGGCTCTCAACAAGGGAAGTTTCCAGGCGTCTCAGAGTGAACCAAAGCGATGTTGTTCGGACAAGGAGGAGGTACAGAGATACAGGAACTGTCGATGACAGGCCTCGCTCAGGCCGCCCAAGGGCTACTACTGTAGTGGATGACCGCTACTTACGGATTGCCGCTCGGAGGAACCCTGACAGCAATGCCACCATGTTGAATAATGCGTTTCGTTCAGCCACAGGACGTCATGTTTCAACTCAAACTGTGCGCAATAGGCTGCATGATGCGCAACTTCACTCCCGACGTCCATGGCGAGGTCCAGCTTTGCAACCCCAACACCATGCAGCGCGGTACAGATGGGCCCAACAACATGCTGAATGGACCCCACAGAATTGGCATCACGTTCTCTTCACCGATGAGTGTCGCATATGCCTTCAACCAGACAATCGTCGGAGACGTGTTTGGAGGCACCCTGGTCAGGCTGAACGTCTTAGACACACTGTCCAGCGAGTGCAGCAAGGTGGTGGTTCCCTGATGTTTTGGGGTGGCATTATGTGGGGCCGACGTACGCCACTGGTGGTCATGGAAGGCTCCGAAACGGCTTTACGATACCTGAATGACATCCTCCGACCCATAGTGCACCCATATCGGCAGAATATTGGAGAGGCATTTGTCTTCATGGACGACAATTCTCGACCTCATCGTGCACATCTTGTGAATGCGTTCCTTCAAGATAACGACATCGCTCGACTACAGTGGCCAGCATGTTCGCCAGACATGAACCCTATCGAACATGCCTGGGATATGTTGAAAAGGGCTGTTTATGGACGTCTTGACCCACCAACCACTCTGAGAGATTTACGCCGAATTGTCGTTGAGGAGTGGGACAATTTGGACCAACAGTGTCTTGATGAACTTGTGGATAGTATGCCACGACGAATACAGGCATGCATCAATGCAAGAGGACGTGCTACTGGGTATTAGAGGTAGTGGTGTGTACTGCAATCTGGACCACAAATGCTGAAAGTCTAGCTGTATGATGGTACAACATGCAATGTGTGGGTCTCATGAGCAATAAAACGAGCTGAAATGTTGTTTGTGTTGATCTCTATTCCCTTTGTATTTAAAGGTTCCGGAACTCTTGGAACCGAGGTGATGCAAAACTTTTTTTGATGTGTGTAAAAACATTTTTAACAGATAAAATTATGGGGTTCTTGGAGGAAAATAAGTTGCTATCAGATGAACAATTTGCATACAGGAAAAGCATGGGAACTGGGACATTACTTGGAAAATTTGCTGAACTAGTAAATAAGAAACTTGATCAAGGGAAACAAGTTTTGGTAGTCTTCATTGACTTCAGTAAAGCTTTCGACACCCTTCGACATGAGATTCTTATAGAAAAACTAAGAAAAATTGGTATACGAGGCCCAGTACTTGAACTAATGGAAAATTATCTAGAGGAAAGGCACTTTCTGGTGAAAATTGGTGAAACATATAGTGAAGAGAAAAGAATAAGAATGGGTATTCCTCAAGGTAGTAACCTGGGACCTTTGCTGTACTTGATATATGTAAATAATCTTGCTCAGCATATGAAGAACACACAAATACTACAATATGCTGACGATACGATATTGGTATCAGTTCATAAGGATTTTAAGAAGGCAGAAAATTTCTTGCAAGCAGATTTCAATGTGCTACAGAGATGGGCACATGATCATGGCTTAATAATTAATAGTGCAAAAACAACAACAATGCACATTCGGTCTCCAATGATTTTATTACAAAAGGTACATTTAAAAATACATGAATGCGATTGCATGGCAAGTGACAACAATAACTGTAGAAACTGTACAACAGTAAAAAAATGTAACTGTTCAAAAAAACTTAGGTGTGTATATTGACTGTAATTTCAGATGGGACAAGCATATTAATCAAGTTACTTCCAAACTAAGAATAATTTTAAGTAAATTTTTCCATCTGAGGCAAAATATACCTACCTCAGTGCTAAGAATGACATACTATGGATTAGTGGAAAGTATAATTCGATATGGAATAAAGGCTTGGGGACTTGCTTCAAATACTTATATTAATAGAATTACCAGCATTCAGACACGTTTCCTTAAATTCTTTGTAAGACATGGTGATAGGCATGGATTAAACTCACTAGTGATATTGTTCTCCAATTGTCATATAATGCCTTGTAAGGGCCTAATACACACATCAAAAAAAGTTTTGCATCACCTCGGTTCCAAGAGTTCCGGAACCGTTAAATACAAAGGGAATAGAGATCAACACAAACAACATTTCAGCTCGTTTTATTGCTCATGAGACCCACACATTGCATGTTGTACCATCATACAGCTAGACTTTCAGCATTTGTGGTCCAGATTGCAATACACACAACTACCTCTAATACCCAGTAGCACGTCCTCTTGCATTGATGCATGCCTGTATTCGCCGTGGCATACTATCCACAAGTTCATCAAGACACTGTTGGTCCAAATTGTCCCACTCCTCAACGACAATTCGGCGTGAATCTCTCAGAGTGGTTGGTGGGTCAAGACGTCCATAAACAGCCCTTTTCAACATATCCCAGGCATGTTCGATAGGGTTCATGTCTGGCGAACATGCTGGCCACTGTAGTCGAGCGATGTCGTTATCTTGAAGGAACGCATTCACAAGATGTGCACGATGAGGTCGAGAATTGTCGTCCATGAAGACAAATGCCTCTCCAATATTCTGCCGATATGGTTGCACTATGGGTCGGAGGATGTCATTCAGGTATCGTAAAGCCGTTTCGGAGCCTTCCATGACCACCAGTGGCGTACGTCGGCCCCACATAATGCCACCCCAAAACATCAGGGAACCACCACCTTGCTGCACTCGCTGGACAGTGTGTCTAAGACGTTCAGCCGGACCAGGGTGCCTCCAAACACGTCTCCGACGATTGTCTGGTTGAAGGCATATGCGACACTCATCGGTGAAGAGAACGTGATGCCAATTCCGTGGGGTCCATTCAGCATGTTGTTGGGCCCATCTGTACCGCGCTACACGACGTCCTGTGGCTGAACGAAACGCATTATTCAACATGGTGGCATTGCTGTCAGGGTTCCTCCGAGCGGCAATCCGTAAGTAGCGGTCATCCACTACAGTAGTAGCCCTTGGGCGACCTGAGCGAGGCCTGTCATCGACAGTTCCTGTATCTCTGTACCTCCTCCATGTCCGAACAACATCGCTTTGGTTCACTCTGAGACGCCTGGAAACTTCCCTTGTTGAGAGCCCTTCTTGACACAAAGTAACAATGCGGACGCGATCGAACTGCGGTATTGACCTTCTAGGCATGGTAGAACTACAGACAACATGAGCAGCGTACCTTCGTCCTGGTGGAATGACTGGAACTGATCGGCTGTCGTACCCCCTCCGTCTAATAGGCCCTGCTCATGCATGGTTGTTTACATCTTTGAGCAGTTTTAGTGACATCTATGAACAGTCAAAGGGACTGTATCTTGGATACAATATACACAGTCAACGTCTATATGCCGGAGATCTGGGAACCGAGGTGATGCAAAACTTTTTTTGAAGTGTGTATATTTAATGATAATTATGGATAATTTTTTTAATAGCACTTTCAAAGATCATTTAAAACATCAAAAGGATACAAGATTTAAGAATTCACATTTTGTAATTCCAAAAACAAATAATGAATTTGGCAAAAGAACATTAGCTTACATGGTACCTTTTCTATTTAACAAGCTACCACATTCACTGCTGGTCTTTGAGAGTATGTCAAAAACAAAAAAGATATAGAAAATTGGATACTAAATAACTCCTTAGACTAAATGGACAACTGCTTTTATATGTATTAGACTATGAACATGATAGTAACATTTGTATTTTAAGTTAAGTTTTTACAATAGTAACGACATAAGTGTTGTTTTAAGGTGGGTAAAACATATTATAATTTACTACAAATTCTTTATTATATTAATATTAACATATTATAATAATTTTAACCAATATTAATTGTTATGAGCTGATTGAATATCATTGTGAAATATTATTAGGGGCACTATATAAAATAATTGGAAGGTGAGAGATTGGACTGTATATTGTGTAAATGTAATTGTGTTTGTTAACATATATATTGTAACCATAATTGGCACCTACCGACAAGCATCAGCTTGGTAGGACCAAAAAATGTAATATTGGGCATAAATAAACAAACTGTAAACTACTACTACCACTACTACTACTACAACAAAATATTTACTAGCAAAATACATACCTTAGGATTATCGTCCAGTTCCATATCAACGATCACAGGAATGACGAGCGGTTGATCTTCACCGACTACTTCTACAGTTGACTTGGAATCCAAGTGCAACGTCAGAATCTTGGTATCTTCCTCAGTTTCTTCATCTGCTTCCTCCTCTTCCTCTGGTTCTTGTTCTTCCTCTTCTTTAATCTCAGGAGAATCCTCTTTTTCTACTTCCTCTTCTTGTAATGAAGTATTTTCTTCTGGTGCTTCTATCATAATTTCAGTGATGTTATCTTCTACAATTTTGCTTTGTTCTTCAGGCTCACTTAAAGGCACTTTTATCTCAAACGTTTCCATACCGAAGTCAGAGGGTTCACAAACGGGTAGTTTTAAACTCAATACAGATGATGAATTACTTAATTCATCAGGTTGTGATTCTTCATCTATCTTATCAATCACCAATCGCTGCTCTTCATCACTACTATCAGAATCTGATGCATCAGATTCCCCAAATTCTCGAGTCAACATAGATTTTTTCTCAACTATTTGTTTGTTAACAGACATTTCTTCAATGTTAACCGTGATGGGAGATTCAGCTTTAAGTGAAACGTCTGACTTGAAACTGCCGCATAATGCAGACTTAGAACCAAAAATATCCATATCATTTGTATCTTCATCCATAATGTTCTGCGACATAACCCTTCGGATGGCAGCATTAATAGGGTCATCTTCAAATTCATCATCCATGCTATATAAGTTCATAACATCTACATTGCTGTGGGATGCAGTTGCTAAGTCAGCACCAGTATCAGCTCCATCACCAAGTTCGTCTGCTTTTACTGGTATCTTACATCCTTCATTCATCTTCTCTGTATTTGATGTACTATCTAATGCAGATGTGAAAGAGCTGAAAATATCTGAATTAATTTGAGAAAGAAGAGGCGGTTCCATACTCTTGCTACTTGTCTCTGTACAAGAGGAAGGTTCCACTGAAGGGGCAGGGGGTTCTGAGCTCACGAGAGTTGGGAACAATTCCTCGTGATCACGCTGTGAATATGAGAACAGAGGCTGTTCAATCTCTGTTACCATATCTTCTGTTTCAGAGATAACAAGACGATCCTCATTGTCATCATCATCTCCATCATCATGAAGTAAACTCAGCTGCTCTAGTTCAGGTGTTTTAGATACTGGTTCAAGTTCAGGTTCTGGTTCAGGAACAACAAGAATGGATGGTGTACTTGGACTCTGACAAGGCCTCGTAGCTACATGGAAAGACGGCGACTCGCACAGTTTGTCAAAAGCCTCTTCACATGCTGACAATGGGCGACTTTTCTCGGGGGTTACTGGTAGTTCAAGAGAAACAGCTGTACTACTCGGAGGTTCCAAGTCCTGCAAAACTTGAACAACAACTTTATCAGATTCTAAAATGATTTCAGACTTCTTACTAGAAGAGCGTCTAAATCTCTTTTTAACATCGCCCTCAAAAAGTGTAGAATCTCTAGCCTCGGTCTTTAATGGTGATCTAATCAACTTCTTCCTTGGTTTGCTTTCTGCTTTGGGTTCCATATCAAATAGC
Source organism: Meconema thalassinum (assembly GCA_946902985.2). Lineage (NCBI taxonomy): Eukaryota > Metazoa > Arthropoda > Insecta > Orthoptera > Tettigoniidae > Meconema > Meconema thalassinum. The sequence continues at coordinate 1,988,649,933 of OX336388.2, forward strand.
CTGGCAATTGGCCTTCTTGGTAATTTACCAGACCTTTCGTCAGACAATAAAGACTCCCGTTTAGTTCTCACTTCAAATTCAAAAGGTTCAGGTTCCTTAAATTCATACACATCCTCTGTACTAGTATCCACCACTTTCTCTGGAGACTTATCAGCTGCAATCTTTTCTTCCAATAAATCATTCTCCTCATCCATTTCAGTCTTTTTATCAATGATGCTAGCAGGGTCATCCAAATTAAGGACTTCATCATTGTCACCATCTTGGGGAGTCACAGGATGAAGTAAATCTACTGGCAGTTTCACTGCCTTTTCAATGCCTTTCAGTTCGGAGCGGATCTGGTTGAGATCAAAATCACGACCTTTGGGTTGTTCTTCCTCGCTTTGCATGCTTAGTTCAGTTTTACGTGGTTCATACTTCCCCTCAATATCTCGTAAGTTACCAAATGGGCCTAAGAATTTCCTAAAACGCTTGCTCCTACGTTTTTCTCCACTTGGTGGCGTGCTGACAATTTTTGGTGGGTTATCTATATTATCCTCTCCACCACTTGCCTTTTCTGCTTCCATCACCTGCTCTTCCTCTTCTGCTTCATCTTCCACCTCATCATCCAGTACTACGTGCAACGCCGCCAATTCCTCATCATTATCATCATCATCCTCCTCTTCCTCGATATCATCTTCATCTTGTTCTCCTCTTCCGAAAGGGCCATGCAATAATGTATCAGCTACATCCTTTTCCTTCAAGGCTCTTCTCCGTGCAGGCCTTTCATCTCTTTTACTATCTTCAGCACCAGACTCGTCAACAACAGAATCTTCCTTTTCCACAGTAGAGCTTCTCTCATTCCTGCTCTTGGGTAGAATCTGTTCATCTTCCACTTCAGGTTCAAATTCATACTCTCCTTCACTTTCGGTCTCAGATGGCATCGATATATCTGCAAACAGCACATCAAGTTTGGTCTCACTAAAGGATAAAAACAGGACATAATACAAAAGCAAAGACAATGTACTCATAGTAATTATACACACAGAAAGAAGAAAAAAATCATATAGGTAAAATGAAATCTTAAAAGATTACATTGATTTAAGGCTTTTCTGAACCAAGTCCATATTTATTTTTAAAACATTGCAATTAAATAACAATGCCCAGGTGACAAGATTTAGTACTATGCATATGGATAAGTTCAGACGAAACAAAAATCAAGCCAAGTCATATTAAACCCTTCCAGTGTCATTAAAAAAAAAGGATGTATTTTATATTTCTTTCAAAGAAAAGTTTTTACGGCCGGTATTACACTATCAAAGAAATTTGTCATAGATATTTTATAAATCCTATATATAAAAGTAAAAGTCTGTATGTGGGTATGTCTGTTCTGTACACAAATCTACACCGTTCCCCCAATCTCAACCAAATTTTGCATACACACAGTTCAGGACCCATAAGAAACCGCTGGCTAAATGAATATTCGATAGTCTCACTCTGAAATATATTTATTTGTTTAAATAGTGTGTTTAAACAAATAAACAAGACAATAGACCCTGGCAGAACTGTGTCGCGTACAGCCCACATAACACTAGAGCTGGGCGGGTAGTCTGTACACATGGGGCACACACAACCCATTGTGCATTGAAAAGAATATTCAGACAAAATCATTTTCTATCCAAATCACGATAAGAAATTAGGAATCGGAATGCCATAAAAATCTGAATATGTCTTTTTTTTAATGTTATTAACAGGAGTCGGTTGTAAGTTAAAATTACAAAAGAAATACATTGGCTAACCCAGCGCATACTCTGCTACCTTATTGTATTCCACTGTACTTTTCAAGTAGGTTTACAGCGAGTTAATAATATTGCACTTGAGTGCCGTCAGAGTCTAGGAGAAGTATGTTCTAAACTCTCTTAGGGGCAAAATGAATATACTCAGCGAAATATATTGGCATGTATCTTTCTATAACATATAAAGACACCTACTGGGCAACACCGGATAAAATAGCTAGTATTTTATAAAACTGAACTTTTATAAAAGTTAAACAAAGCAATAATTACACCATTATACTACATCAAATATTTTAATCATAGTTCAGCAAAAAGGATGACGGACAGTTCCATGTTCACTTAACTGTATTACGGTTGTTGAAATTCTGTAGTGGCAAACGGAAAGAAACTGAAAGATAAACTAAACATCTATGGGTTAAACCATGGGTCGCCCATGTGACATATTTATACGAGTAAACACGTGGTGAACGAGCAGCAGTACAACCACTTGAAAAATTACATTAATATTCAATTATTAATAATTATGATAAGAATAAGAAGAATGGAGGTGGAATAATTTTAGACCAGAAAATGAAGGAAGGAGTAGTGGAAGTGATTTGAAAATCAGACAGAATTATTGCAATGAAAATACACCTTGATGGAGAACCATTGCATGTGATAAGTGTGTATGCACCACAGGTGGGATGCAGTCAAGAGGAGAAGGACTGTTTCTGGACAGAGATGGATGAAGTACTTCGGGGAATACCAAAGAACGAGAGGTTGTTTATATGGACACGTGGGAGAAAATAGCGTAGGAAATAAAAGGATACAGGGAAAATATGGAGTTGGACAGAGGAACAATGAAGGTGAAACCATTACAGACTTTGCTGCAGCAACAGACATGGAGATAGTACTTCCAAAAACCTTTAAATCAGCGCTTGACATATAAAAGTGGTGGTAGATATTCACAAATCGATTACATCCTGTACAGAAGAGAGATGTTAAAAGAAGTGAGCGACTGCACAGTGCTAGCTAGAGAAGTAGTGGCACCCCAACATAGACCAATAATTTGCACAGTGAGTTGGCAGATCACCAAACCTAAACGAAGAAGAACTATACATAAAACAAAATCGTGAAAGCTTGAACAACCTGACTTGCGGAAGAAATTTGTGGATGTCACGGAGCATCTCCGATCGACGGTTGTAATTGAAAAACATGGATGGGATCATGTAGCTGATGTTATGCGAGACGCAGGTGTTAAGGTCCTGGGACAGACTACAGGAAAATGTAAACTTGACAAAGAGACCTAGTGGTGGAGTGAAGAGGTGCAGAAATGCATCAAGGACAAGAGGGAGGCAAAGAAGAAGTGGGATAAGGAAGGAGAAAATGCCAGAGAGGTGTACAATTTAGCAAAGAAGGAAGCTAAGAGAGCTGTGGCCAAAGCTAAACCAGAATCATAAGCTGATTTATATGAAGACCTTGAGACCGAAGAAGACCAAAAGAGAATCGTTAGAATTGCACGAGAGAGGGAGAAGAGCAGCCAAGATGTATATCAGACAAGGGATATTAAAACAGAAGATGGTAGATTGCTTTGGAATGACCCTGAAATTTTAGAAAGATGGAGGGAATATTTTGATAAACTACTGAATTACGAACATCAGACAGCAATGGGAGAAGAAGGTGAGGCATCTATGGGAATGGTGCAAAATATCACCGAAGATGAGGTGGAGAAGGCGTTACACAGAATGAAGAATGGTAAGGCTCTGGGAAATGAAGGAGTGATTTGGTCCATTCAACAGCATACTAGAGGATGAAGAAATGCCGGATGAATGGAGAGAGTGTGTGCTTATTCCAATATATAAAAGAAAAGGGGATATTCAATCTTGTAATAACTACAGAGGAATCAAACTGATGAGCCAAACCATGAAATTATGGGAGAGAGTAATCGAACAGCGACTGAGACAGGAAGTGGTGATTAGCAAGGAGCAGTTTGGTTTCGTGCATGGCAGAGGAACAACAGATGCCATATTTGCCCTGAGACAAATAGCGTATGACAGTGTACCAAGACTGGAAGTATGGAGGAACCTACGACAAAAAACTTGTGCCCTAAAGGTATATATGCCTGATCCAAGACATGTACAAGGACAGCAGAACCATGGTCAGATGTATATCTGGAAATACAGAATCCTTTCCTGTGAACATTGGAGTACATCAAGGTTCCGTCCTCAGTCCATTAATTTTTGTACTAGTCATGGCTGAGTTGACAGAGGGAGTCAGGAAGGACCATGGTCCATGATGTTCGCTGATGATGTGGTCCTGTGTGCAGAGACGAAGGAACTTGCAGAGAAATGGTTGTAGGAATGGAGAGAAGCACTAGAAAGCCGAGGAATGAAGATAAGCAGATGTAAGACAGTTCCTGAGACTGAGGGGTGCTGAAACAGGTTTTAAATAGGCTGGAGTAGAGATCCCAACAGCAAGTTCATTCAGATATCTTGGTACAGTTATCCAACAAGATGGTGGACTGGAGGAGGAAAACATCAAGTGTACTGTGCGACAAGAAGGTACCAGAAAAATTAAAAGGGAAGGTACACAAGGCCGTGGTGAGACCAGCAATGATATACGGGGCAGAAACCTGGCAGATAACAAGGAGATGGGCAGAAAAACTGGACGTGGCAGAAATGCGTATGCTGAGATGGGCAAGTGGACATACAAGGTTGGACAAAGTGAGAAATGAAGTGATTAGGAGACGACTTAGCACAGTGCAAGTTTCTGAGCAAGTCAGAGAAGCTGGCCTCAGATGGTATGGCCATGTTAAGGTGGCCAAATACACTATTTTTCTGAAATTTCACTTTTTTTTAAAATATCCATTTCGTAGGAAATTTCTTCTAGTTTTAGAAAATGTATGGTTCATAAATATACCATTAATCTTTCATGTCAAAATAAATTATTTACTGTAAGAGGGCGCAACCATTCTGACTGACAGCTGTCATGTCTGTCGTATCAGCAGATCTATAAAATTCCTTTCGAGCCTAAATTGACTTTCTCTTACTCTATCCCACTGGTTTCGCTCCTGGCCATGGTAAGTGATTTTTGATAGGCGACAAAAATCACGGCACGCATGTGATTTGTTGTTGGCATGCTAATGAACCCATTTGAATTCAGTACGCCGTGTACATAGTGGGAAAATTGACTTTCTCTTTCTCTATCCTCTGGTTTCACTCCTGGCCATGGTAAGTGATTTTTGATAGGCGAAAAAAATCACGGCACGCATGTCATTCGTTGTTGTCATGTTAATGAACCCAATGAATTCAGTAGGCCGTGTTCATAGTGCAAAATCAATCTCGGGATTTTCCACCAACATAAAGTTCCTCCTTTCTCTACTAGAAAGTGTTTTAGTGTCAAGGAGCTTAGATATCTAACTTCATTAACTTTCATAGCATTCCAAGGAACGACAAGATTCGATATGCAAGCTGCCCTCTTGGCGTCAAATAACAAGATGAAGGAGGACCATACAGCTTTCAAGGAAGGATCTGTGTATGTTCCAGGAGGTTTCTGATGAGATCAAAACAGAATGTGAGTGAAGACATACTAAGTAAATTTTAAATGCGATTTACTCATTAATTCGTTTCCTGACATTTGAAGTCATTCAAAGTGCTTTAACTTTTGTCACAGAAATGGTATCTGCTTGATTTTTATTTCAAATTAAAGCTAATACAGTGGAATCTCGTTAGCAGGTTCTCGGTTACGACGTTTTCCCGTTTAGCGCGATGATTTTCTCAAGTTCCAGTCCCAATTCTACAAAATACATGTTGATATATCACCTTAATACGTTCTCTATTCCCGCTTACGACGATCAAATTTCCGTTGTACTATTTGTAAGCGAACCTGATTTTATTCTTATTTCATTATAAAATTCGGCTTCTGGAAAACACGACGCGATATTGCCTCATATTCTCTGATAGTTATTGACAGTGTAGACGATTTCATTGTGTTTGACGGCGTAGAAGCGGCTATAGCTATGACGCAACACAGGTGACGTGCCTCTCTCCCGCTGCCCTTTCTCAAGTCCCTATCCTACTAAATTCATGTTGATATATCCCCTTAATACGTTCTCTATTCCCGCTTACAACGATCAAATTTCCGTTGAACTATTTGTTAGTGAACCGTATTTTATTCTTATTTCATTAAAAAATTCGGCTTCTGGGAAACACGACGCGATATTGCTGCATATTCTCTGATAGTTATTGACAGTGTAGATGATTTCATTGTGTTTGACGGCGTAGAAGTGGCTATAGCTATGACGCAACACAGGTGACGTGTCTCTCTCCCGCTGCCCTCCACCCCTTTCCCTTTGTTTATTTCTCACGTAGGCGCATTATTGTCTTCGTATTCCGCACTATTGTCTTCTAGTTCTTAGTGTTCACGTCCAGTTATGACCTATTTTATTGCGTGTTTCATAATGGATAAGAAGAAAGTAAGGCAGATAACTAATGATGAGAAGATGAAATACATTCGAGACGTGGAATGCAATCCTCACATGAAGCGTGTGGATATAGCGCGAAAGTGGAACATTCCTCCGTCTACACTGAACACGATTCTCGGCAAAAGGAAGGAAATCGAACGTGCATTTGAAGAAGGAATGAGCGGCAAAAGGAAACGTGTGCGAGAGAGACAGTTTCCTCAACTAGAAAGCACTTTATTGAAGTGGTTCAAGCCTGCCCGTGCTTCAAACATATGCGTGCGCGGTCGCCGGTAACTGAGCCGTCACTGGCGGAGCGAGAATGTCCTTGCTAAGCAGAAATAAAGACCTTGTATTATACTGTAGTGTAGAGGTACAGTAATTCATTTTTATATTATTTATTCCGTGTAAGTTACTGATAACCTATGTTTATGTCGTGACTGTAGTAGTGCATACAATCACTTACTAAGGTCGGCGATTTGACGTCCATATATACGTTCTTTCTTATACGTTGTAAATGCAGTATGGCGTTTTTCGGTAGTACGTTTTCCCGCATATGACGTCCAAATTTTTCAGTCCCTTGAAAAACGTACTTACGAGATTCCACTGTACATGTATCTATGTTCCCTACCACCAAGAAAATGATATACATAAAAATGTAATTTTAACAACTTTTTAAACAATTTTGTTAAACAAAATTTCAAGAAACTTAAATTGTAATATAATTTTAAAACCCTTACTTGTGGCTAATTCAGACAAAAGTGGTAGGGAACATTCCCCATGTAAGTTAGATTGTTTTTGTTCAAGGTTCATGGATTTTGGTTAAAATATGTGAGAGATAGAGGACTTTAAATACCCCTGTGTAAATAGCAACAAATAATTTTTCCATAAACAATTAACATAAAATTTGTGTAAAATGAACTTCAAAATCTCTTAGTTTGATCATGATAAAACAACAGAAAAATTTAACATTGCTAGAGATTATTCTTTTAAAAAATTATTCCTAGTGTATATGACCACCTTAAGAGAAGAGATCAAGTATGAGGGTAATAGGATGATGGAAATGCTTCCACCAGGGAAACTGAGTCGAGGACGGCCAAACAGGCGATAGATGGACAGCATTCAAGAAAGCATGAAACAGCAGGGGCTTGTGGAGGAAATGGTCCGGGATAGAAACACGTGGAGGAGGAATATCCGCATCAGCGACCCCACATAAGTGGGATTAATCATGCTGGAGAAGAAGAAGAAGAATTATATGAAATGAATGATGGTGATGTTCGAAACAACCACTGCCCGAGCAAAGAAAATTGAAACATACGAAGTAAAAAGTATGCTTTAGGATTGATTCAATTCCTGATCCTCTTATACAGGAGTCGAGCGCTCTACTCATTCCGCCAACTAGACATTTGGGTGTTGCGGTTGGTTCATGTATTACCTACCGGTAAAGAGGAAGTGCTTATTTACACTCGTTTGTAATACCATAAGTGATATTGACGAATTATAATACAAAAAAATCTTCTCGGCACACCGGAAGGCGGAGGTAGATTTCACTGGGCAAACTTGGGGATAGGTGAAAATAGGCAGAATATGCAGGTTTTCGTAGAAGGATCAGACCTCATTTATTGCGAGAAAGTATTTTATAATTGGAGCTTAATTAACTTTGTTTTTCGTCATTTTATGATTATTTTAAACACTTCATTGTCTTATGGGGATGGTAACCTTCCTGTCATTTGGGGTCCATTTTTATACTTGTGGTCACAAGTGGTGCAAGGTTTCGACACTGATGTGTAACTATCTAACGGTCTGTTACTTCTTCACGCAAAATTTTATCTCCCGCAGAGATTTTGGTTGGTTCCTCAATCTAGGGGCTGCGACAATGCGGTCATGTAACCCCGTGTACTTTGGGTGAGTGTAGAATCTGTCTGATAAACGTTGTGAATTGTGATGGCTGTATTAGTCTGTAATTCAGGTGTGGACTGTAGACTGTCAATTTCAAGCAGTAGTTCCTAATGTTGCTACCAAATACTACCGTCAACGACACCTCGCTGTGAACTTGGCTACCAGATACCACTGCAATCAGCAACTCGCAACGAACGTTGGAACTTCCCCTCCAAAGGAAAGCATACTGAAGGATTTTTAGCGCTCTTAGATAATCCGACGACTTCGGCCGGATTTGAACCCGCGACCTTGGGCATAGAAGTTCAGCACGCTACCAGTTACGTCACCGAAGCCGCTTCACACTTAGTCATATGGAAAACTGAATGTAATCTCGTACAAGTGCGTTGTCATGGCAACGTCTGATGGCTCATCCCTCATCAATTTAGTAGTGTTGTCATGGCAACCTCTGATGGCTCTTGGCATTTTCCTATAATTCCGAAATAATTTTTTTTCATCCCTTGGCGTAATGGTGGATCATATCAAAAATTCTTTCAGACAAAAGTTTTAGGTAATTATTAGGGGAATATTATCCTTTTGTATAGTTTTGATTTTGTGCCTATTAAGAGAGATATGATTAATGCTTCCCGAAAAACCCATTTTTTTTATCCCTTTGGTCAATGGTTGGTGCTATCAAGAAAAGTTTTAAACATACATTTTTGGCATGTATCCGATACATAGTATGAACTTTGAATGAACTCGATATTTCACATATTAAGAGAGTTATAGTGATATTTCACTTTTTCGAAAAAAGATCCCCCATTTTCACCCCCGTCGACCGATTTTGCCCATTATTGAACTCGACCGAGATTTTAAAGGGATACATATTATGTAAAACATTCTAAGTGATTTGAGCAAAATTACGGCAGTGATCGTGTCCACAAGAAACTGATATATATACATAAATTATATATATACTTTTGAACTGATGGTGGTTTTGGGGTCTGTGAAACGCGAAGATATGTCGAAATTTTCCGGAAGTCGAAACATGGTACCCATTGCAATAGTTAGCTTTCTAATGAAATATACCTAATAACATAAAATACTCTACTATTAATGGCTTATTCCGGCCTATTTACAGTATATACCCGAATGTAAGACTAGGTTTTTTCCCACTTGTTGTGTTATAAAAATTTGGGGTCGTCTTTTATTCAGGGTATTAAAAAAAAAATTTTTTTTCTTTTTAAATTGTTATTATTAGCAAGACCATGGTGATGACAAGAGGGGAAAGACAAGGAAAGGGCACTGTGAAAATTGGAAGTCAGAGTTTGGAAATTGTGGACACGTTCAAATACCTAGGAAGTGAATTGACAGGGTGTCTACCAACTCATCTTAAAAGAATTCCCTGATTTTTCCAGAATTAATGAGAGAATTCCCTGAGTAAAGAAAGCTAAACATTCGCCCGGGAACGGGAAGTGTGATGAAACGCACGCTATTTTTGGTTGGTTTTAAGCGCTCTCCAGGAACAAGAAGCAAAATGTAATCCAGGAAAGCAAAAGGAAAATAGAATTAAGTTTTATGTTTTCTGTTCTCGGAAATTCCAGGATCCAAACAGATGTGAGCAATGGCGGCACAAGGGAAACAGTTGTGAAAATAAATTTATTTCAATAAGTGAACTTGTTGTCCAGTAAAATAAGCAAGGTCTATTAAGTCATGCTGCTTTCACTACAGTAAATGCCTCCAATAAAAGGGACAAAGGAAGGTTGAATACACACATCAAGGTGTCACCATATGAGTGGAATCATCTTAGACCAATATTTAATTTGTAAAACATTTCATTACCATTGAAATCACTAATCTACGTCGCAGGTATGATATTCGGTAGCATAAGTCTGAATATAAGCCTATACAGTAATTTACACATATCCAAGGGACGAAGGGAGGCATATTCCAAGTTCTCACTCTGAATTAGGTCCACCTCGTCATGACAGATGTAATTGAGTAATCATCATCCAAGTCCCACTCCAGCCACCCGGGTGTGGTTTACAAGCCTCCTCCACTCCTTTCTGTCCCTCCATTTTTCCTGTTCCATCACTTCTGCCACATCCAACCCAGCTTCTCCAATGTCCTTCAACATTTGGTCCAACCACCTTCTTCTCGGTCTTCCAACTGGTCTCTTTCCCTTGACTTCTCTTTCTAATTCCCGTTTTGCTACTCTTTCTTTACCCATTCTTTTGAAATGTCCGAACTAACGTAACCTTGCTTTCTGTATCTTCTGATTTGACGGTTCCACATTTAACTCTTCTCTGATTTCAATATTTTGAATTCTATCCCTTGTTGTCTTTTTAGATGAAGTTCTTAAAAATTTCACTTCTACTGCTTGTATCTTACTATTTTGCCTTTTATTTGTTACCAGTGTTTCCAGTCCATATGTTACAATTGGTATGAAATACTGTTTATATAATATTAATTTCGTCAATTTAGTAATTTATAAATACATTTAAATGAAGGAAATCATTATGAATGATGTTTCGACAGGCCAGAACACACCATTATCAGTCTAAAATAATTTAACCTAGTCTGTTTGATAATACAAGGCCGAGTTTGAAAGGTGTTACAAACACATTTCCTGGGCGCAATTAAAAACAAAATAGGACATAAGTTCTAGCCTAGCCAAGGAACGTAGGAGCAATAAATATGCATTTAAGGGCACTAGGCATATCCATCATATTACATAAACATCAAACATTTTCCTTGATCCCGTCCCAGTCGTTAACCAGAGCCCCCGTTCTCATTCCCGGGCCAATCGTGAACCAGCCTGAACATAACTGGCAGCATCTACAATGTAAAGATAATCACATTAACAACCTCATAGTGATCATGAGCTTCCGTTAAGCCTTTTGATCACTACAGTATAAAGTACAAATGAAATATTCGTAAGCAGAGCGAGAGGTTATTTGCCTCGAAGCACAAGAGTAGACACAGATCGAATAGCACACGATATAATAGGGGGTAGCACAACCACGTGTTTGAACGACTACGTATTTTAGGGGCTAAATCATATATCAACAGCAGCACAAGAACACCCTGGAAATTATTGCACACCATAAGTTTTCACTATAGATTTAGCACACAATGGCACAAATGTTATATTTTTCGTAAACTTCAAACAGCACACTAAGGCATTAACAGTAGAACTACTGCAGGCAATAATCAAAGAATATCGGGATGGAAAAGCCGCGCAAACAGTATTGTCAAACCAGGTCTAACACATGTTGCCCGGGCGCGCGCTAACACTTGACATGACAATACACACGGTAAAACCTCACTTCCTGTACCGAAAGCACTATCGGGACAATATACCGCAATATATGCGCCCTTGAAGCTTACACTGAGCAAACCGTTAATAATATCAATATACTCTGAGTGTAAGAATTGTTCAGCACGGAAAGTTCTATAAAAAAAAGTCCGCGAGGGCATATATCTATCTTCAATACATAGCCCACTATAAGTGTTTTTAGATTGGACGGGAGGGGGATTTGAGTTTCATGCACCTCGCCATTCTTAAATTACGTCTGACAAGAATTCATTGTACATGCTATCTCCATGATAATATAATTAATAGTCCAGTCAGTGATTTCAACCCATCATGCAGAGACGTAAAACGGATAAAGGCCTAGGTCGTAGTTCATTGACATCGGAAAAAAAAAAAAAAAAAAAAAAAGCGCTTGTCACGTAATGCATTCATAACTGTTTCCGGGCGAAGCTAGTATATTATACTCTGTGAGCTGCCAGAATACGATTGACAGTTCTCGTCTCTCCATGTGGTCTGAGAACGAGATTGGCAAACTGTACAAGCCAGAGATAAAGCTGACCAGGCACTGAGGCACGTGGGCGGTAATATTGCAACGCAGAGTATTATGACATCAACTATGCGAACATGGATTGGTCAAGAGGCAGAGCGGTGATGAGTGACGTGGAATTTCCGCTGAAATGTCAATCCTATTCAGGCAGCTCACAGAGTATATTTATAAACAATACTAAATTTAAAATATTTCGTCGCCAAAGTTGCTATATCTACCGACAAAATCGCTAAATTGGCGATGCTGATCGCAACAAACAAAATGCTCAAGGCCCAATAAAATGGCGTAGTTGGCTCCTGCGCAGAAAGCGAACGGAAAAGTTGCCACATCATATGTTCAGTTGACCTTGAGAAGGCACTGCTCATTGGCTGAGCACTGTCATCCGGGTGTCTACTGTAAGGATGAAGTAAAAATTAGTTACTTTTTAGTTACCTTTTAGTCAATTTTAGTTACCTTTTAATTCAACATACGTCTGTGGTCTGCAAGCAAAGGGGCTCATCACGCGGTGAAGATAAACAACAATGAACTGTGTTTAAAGCTGTAAATAAAATAAATAATAAAAAATACTATATATTAATTATCAAATTAGTTGTTTCAGCTAATATGTTGTCTTGTGCTCAATACGTTGTTTTAATATCAAGAGGTTGCTCTGCTCTTTACCGTTTGGCGAGATTTCCTTTGTCCCCGCGGTAGATCACGAAAAATTGTATGCGACGTTACGTGATCGTCGCCAAATTCTGACTTTGCAGTCAAGTACGGAGAAATATCGAGATGTTACACAATCGGCGCTGGTCTCAGCCGTTTGACGAGATTCCCGCAGTTTTCACGATAGAACACGAAGAAAAATCGCGATTTAGATAAACGGTGTCACTTTTGGTCATTCGACGAGATTTCCATTGTCCTTGAGGTCGGGCACGAGAGAATATAGCATTATTACGCAATCGGCGCCACTTGCTGTCCGTTTGACAAGAATCCAGTTGTCCTAGTCATTGAAGGCGGAGAAATATCGCGATGTAACGTAATCGCTGCCGCTGTCGGCCGTTTTACGAGATTCACGTTGTCCTCGCGATATTATGCAATCGGCGCTGCATCCAGCCGTTCAACGATTGCCTGCCTATCTGCCCTGACAGAATGGTGGAGGCAGGCTCAAGGTTGGGCATGGTTAAAATTCACGAAAAGTAATGGACATGTTGTATGGTCGGCGCCGTGATTCCGGGAGTTCATAAGTTCAGGGTGGATCACGAGGGAAAATTAGTATCGCGATGCAGCGTAGGCAGTCATTTCTAAGTGGGTTGATGCACTTCTCGCTCCCCGTACGCTTTTAAGTATACGGTCATGGTAAAAGTGGCGAGTAGGTTTCGGAATGTTTCGTGATGAATGCCCAATCACCTTTGACAGGATTCCCGCAGCCCTCGTGGTCACAAGTTCACGATAGGGGACGGGATTTATCATTTTACGCAACTGACGTCGATCTCGGTCCGTTTGACGAGATTCGCGCAGGCAAGTCATGAGGTCAGCCAGTCTTCTTGAGGATGTGATTTTGGAGGATGAACGTTCGAAGTAGGTACCGTTTCGAATATTACGAATTATTCTGAGAGGATTGCACGAATAATACGACAAGAGGGCACATTCTCTTTCGAATGCGAATCACGAATTATACAAGTTATCGAAATAACCAGTTAGATTACATATACGATGGAACCAAAGTTCGAAGGAAAAATCAACATATAACTGAATTTCGAATTAACCATACCGGATGTCGCAAATTTACGAGTCAGATTTTTAAAATACCGGTAGGTTATTATGTATTTCGAGGCTATTTCGTATGTTTTGTTTCGAAACGGTAACATTTCGCAAGATAGCAACATTAAATTATTTCACGTTATTTTTGGACTTCAATTTGACTCAAAATTTAGAGTCAATAACTGAAATGAGAGGTTTCTGTTTAGTTTCGGAAGTTTTCGCGAACAAACGTCTCGAGAAAAGTCAGGTTTCCTAATAAAACAGAAAAATATTTCACACAAAACTAGAAAGTATTCTTGATGCAAAAATGTACGTTGAATTGATGTAGCCTATACCACACAAGGTGTCCACAGTATGCATTTCCTCTAGCTCAGGCACGGCGAAGTATAGCTTATGCAATCGGCGCCGCTTGCGTGAAACTCGCTCCATCGCAATCTCCGAGCCTAGCGGCGCGAGTTTAAATGATTCAAGCCGCCTACAGAAAATTTTCGTTACCGTTTGTAAAATTCGTTGCTTTTTCGTCACTTTCGTCACCCGTTTGTAAAATTCGTTACTTTCGTTACCGGTAGACACCCTGGTCATCAGTAACGAGCGATCACTTCCCGCGAAATTCGAAAGTATTGCTTCCACTTTTACGGGATATAGACAAATGGAGAAAAATCCCTGATTAACAAAGAAATTCCCTGATTTTTCCCTGATTATTCCAGAAATTCATAATTCCCTGAGAATTCCCGGTTTTCCCGGGTCGTAGACACCCTGATTGATGCAAACTGGTAGGTTGGACATGGAGATTGGCAGGAGGGTACAGCAGAGCAATGCATTCTATCAAAGTGTAAGAAAACTTGTTTGGGATAAGGAAGTACCAAGGAAAAGCAAGGAGGTAATGTATAAAATGTACTATGTACCCATATTAACTTATGCAGCTGAGACTTGGACCCTGACGAGCAGGCAAGAGAGTAGAATCCAATCCAGTGAAATGAAATTCCTACGAAGTATGATAGGAAAGACAAGGAAAGACAGAGTGAGGAATGAAGATGTTAGGAAGGAAGTTGGGATGGGAACACTAAATGAGAGAATTGAGAAGAATAAACTAAGGTGGTTTGGACATGTAAAGAGGATGGAGGAAAATAGAATACCAAGACAGATGCTGGAGGCGAAGTGCAAGGGTAAGAGAGCAAGGGGAAGACCTAGAACAAGGTGGATCGATTCAGTGAAGAACAGCGTGAGAAAAAGGAATCTGGACTGGGACAAGATCGTGGAAGAAGAATTGTGGAAGGAAAGAGGAAAGTGGAGAAGTGCCATAAATACCCCGACCCGGCAGGAGCTGGATAAGGGGAAATGATGATGATGATGATATTAGGGCTCGGATCGATATACTCGATAAAATCTCCAGATATGCTCGAAAACCATGTGTTTTATGCTCTATAGATATGCTCGAAAAACCCATTATATGCTAAAAAAAAAACATATGCCAGATATATATGCTCGAAACCCCCATTATATGCGGTTAAATATGCAGAATATGCATAGAAAGGAAAACTATAGAAAGGAAAATGAAACGAAAAAAACAATAACATACTCGCATTCAAGTTTTTCAAGTACATAGTCTATAAGAGAAGTGTTCTTATAAAAGTTACAGTTTAAAAGTTCATTTACAAAATCTTCAGAATTAGGCGAGTCAATGAAGTAGATCTGCATTGGTCTGTACAACAAGAAATTTTCTATGTTTTCAGTTTTGAACGATTTTCTTCAATCAGTCAATAAAAGTTTCAATGACGAGAACGACCTCACTAAAGGTTAAAAACCTGCGGTTCTATTATTCGCACCAGATAGGCTTTTCAATAATTATTTCTGTTTTCGAACCTTAAGGATGGTTAGGGCCCGAATTCGGGGGAGATATCGAAGAAAAACAAACTATTTAGGCGAAACCCACAAGAATATGCATTTATATGCTTCTATTCTGAAAACCGCGGTTTTATGCATTTATATGCTCGATAAATTTCAAATCTGTTGGTCCCAGACAGATGAAAATACCACCGAAAGGCTTCTTTCAATGTGTACTATTCAGGAAAAAAATATGCAAATATGCTCGAATCCGAGCCCTAGTTATTATTATTTGCAAAGTAGTATGTGGTGTTGGCATCTTGTAATTCGCAACAAATCAATGCGTTAATGAAGATTAAAATATGGTTTGTTATGTTTAATTACCATGCATATACGAATAGCGTACATTTTGAGGTTAGGATTTTCGCATACACGTCATTTTAAGCGGATATATTATATGTTCGAAAGCATACGGAAATATGTTTTAAAACAATCTTTACAAGAACAACCAGTCAGTTTTACGAGCAGTAATTGAGTGATCAACGTATCTTAATTTAATAACGTCTCCCATTCTTGAACAAAGAAATTATAGAGTATATCTTGGAAAAGCGGGCAGAGGGATTTCCGATAACACGAGACGTTATAAAAATGAAAGCACGACCTTAAGGGCATATATTGTGCAAGTTATGAGTTAACGAGTATTTTTTTGAAAAAATCTGTACGAGGCAGTTGATAACTAGGCCTCGTCTTATATTCGGGGTCGTCTTGCATTCGGGTATATACGGTAACTATTTAATTTCTCTTTGTATCCTGAAATGTGCATCCTTTACTGTATGTGCAGCGCTTTTGGCATTGGCTATTTTCACCTACACTTTCTATCTGTTATTTATGTTTTACATTGTATACCAGTGGTTTCCAACTGGCAAGTTTCTACGGCCCAGGAAAACTTTTAGATTTTATTTTTTTTAAATCACGAAGGAATATATTTCTCTGCTCGTTTTTAAGTACTGTACTACTGTATGTATTTCTATACGGAAAAAATGAACCAAGTAATTCGATAAAGAATTGATACAACGTGCAGCATCACACACTGCAGGACCCAAGGACCCGGCAACAGCAGGTCACTGACCTTCCTTCCCTTTACTCACGGAATAACGAACCCCTTTTTAATATTGATTCAAAGAAAACATATTACTACCAAATTGTCCTATTGTAAGTATTGTTTTGATAACATTATTAATTTCAGTGTGTCTTTAGTTTTTTGGCTCCGATTGCCATTTTTATAATAATTCAAATAAACTTACACTGTTGAGTGTTCTTCATCAGAACTAAAATATTCTTGATTTCTTTAATTTCACTCTTTTATGGAATTATAGAATAGTTTCTGAGCAACAAAATTGAATCCTGCTGATTGCTGGGGTAGGATTTTCAGTTGAAAAATTCTGCGGTATCAGGAAGGGCATCCAGTCTTAAGTTTTATGAAAATTAGCCTACTATTAAACTGCGGCAGGCAACCATACCTGAAATGCATTTCACACTCTGATATGAGCATCTTTGTTGTGGTAATATTCCAGCTGTTATGATCCGCCATTTTTGTTTGAATCATTTATCAAAGATAGCATGATGCTCATACATTTTATAAAAGAAATTTCATAAAACCACATTTTAAAAAAGATTTCCCCATTACACTGTCATATCTTTTATGAACGATCTTTGACAAATTTCTTTGATCGAGTAATACCTGCCTAAGACATGCTAATCATTTTTTAAACTTTTTATATTGTTTAGAAAGGCATTTAATAAGAGGAGAAATAGTACAAAATATGAACCAGTACAGGGAAATCATGGAATTTAAATTGCAGACAGCAGGAATACCTTGAAATACTACACTTTTATCTGAATCGGCACTGCTCTCACTGAGATCAGTTTAGTTGCCACTAGATAAACTGTCTCTATCCATAGTCTCCTTGGTCTTCCTCTTGGTCTCTTCCCTCTGACTTCCTGGTTGAAGTACTTCTTAGCTGTTCTAGAGCTATCCTTCCTCATTAACCCCTCAAGCGTGATATTGTGAAACTCTGGGCTGCACCCACAACGTGCATTATTTCTAGCCTACTCCCAATGGTAAGCGCGGTGTCATATGCATTTCGCTATAATTTCCAAACGCACTGGCAAAAGTTTTCAAAAAACACACACAATAAGAACAACATATAACCTAATATTCTAAACTATTGACAACCTGGTTATCCCTGGTCAGCGGCACGTCAATACTGGGACAATATCACAGTCGCCTAATGTGTTCGTATTTCTTGGCGTTCTATCACGAATTACATCGTCAGCGTCACTATCTTCACTGGAAGTTATAGCGAACTCATCCTCTATATCGCTGTCACACTCTGAATCACTTTCGTTGGCACTAATATCGAGCAAATTAGCTATTTCTTTGTCATCAATAACTGTGCCACGACCTGCCATGTTTACAAGCAAACTCACGGTCCGCAAAAGCGGGAACACGTGTGCAGAGATCTGAAAAATAAATGACTGTGAAGATATGCGACACCTCCTGGCAATAATAAGTAGCTCGAAGTGTAGCCAAAAGTTGCCTCTTCCTGCCATCTTACGACCAAATAAATTACTATTACGAAATCCACGTAGCGGGCGTTTCAAATTCGACGGCGCACCCTTGCGCCGTACACGCTGTGAACGTAGCAGGCTAGTGGGCGCACCGTTGCGCCGTACACGCTAAGGGGGTTAAAAGGCCATACCACTGAAGTCTGAGTTTCCCCAAAAAGTTGGTAACAGGGACCCTGATGCCAGCTGTTGCTCTGTGTACCTCATTTCTGATCTTGTCTCTCCTGGTACTTTGGTTCACAGTCCTACTAAATCTCATTTCTGTGGCTTGAATTCTACTGTAATCCTTACTTAGCAATGTACATGTTTCCATACCATAAATAAGGATTGAAACAAAATTGGTGTGATACAACGTTGTCTTTGCTGCCAAGGGTATATTTTTGTCCCAAAGTAAGTGCCGAACTTGGTTATAGAAATGTGATGCTTTCTGTCTCTTATTTAGAATTTCTTGTTTGAGGGTGTTATCCTTGGAGACCATACTTCCAAGATAGTGGAAATGAGAAACAGATTCTAGTTTTGCTCCCTCCAAATATATGTTTGAACTTTTCCTCTCTCTGTTAATGGTCATATCAACAGTCTTGGCCTTGCTGATCATCAGGCTAAATTCTTTAAATTTGTTGTTCCAAGCAGTCAGTCTCTCCTGTACTTCCACTTCTGTTTCTCCCCATAAGACCACGTCATCTGCAAATACCAAAGCTCTTGTTTCATTTGCAGTTTCTTTAATAGATTTTAAAATTCTGTCCATAACAGTGACAAACCATAGTGGTGACAAGGCACCTCCTTGCTGGACTCCACTTTTGTCTGAAACTATTCCCTATTTGGACACAACTATAACAACTCTGATATAACATCCTTATTTTGTCAACCAGGTAGAAGGGCACATTTAAGTCTTCAAGACATTTCCAGATCTTATTACGGGGAACACTATCGTAGGCCTTTTCAATGTCCAAAAAAAAAAAACATCACACGATCCTTTCCACGTTCCCAATATTTCACAGCTAAACTCCTTACAGCAAAAATGACATCAACAGTGCTTCGACCTTTCCTGAAACCATGCTGTTCTTCTTCTAATGAGGGTTCAACTATCTTCCTCAATCTGTTTTCTAAGATCTTTTCTAACAACTTCAGAGTATGCGATAGCAGAGTAATACCTCTGTAGTTTTCACACATCTTGCAGTTTCCCTTTTTGAACAGTGGGATGATGATTCCTCTCGTCCAGTCATGTGGAATACTATTCTCCTCCCAGATGACTGACAGTACTCTGAAAATCCATTGTAGGCCAGGTGTTCCAGCGGCCTTTATCACATCTGAGGTTAATTCGTCAAACCCTGAAGAATTTCCATTTTGCATGTTCTTCAGTCCCTTCTCTACTTCCGGCCATGTTAAAGGTTGTTGGTCCTCATGAATTTTTTCAACTGTGCCATCAGTAACATTACTGTTGTCAAAAGCAGCATGCAGAAATGCTTCCTCATTTCCTTTCTAACTTCGAGGTTTGTTCTTAACAACTTTCCATCATCAGTTTCCAGAGCAACAATATTAGTATGATCACACCTTTTATTCTTGACCACCCTATACAGTACTTTTTTTATTGCTTTGGCCATCCTCCTTTAACCTGGTGGTAAATTCAACCCAGCATTTATCCTTCCCTTCCTGGATCAGTCATTTAACAGCCAGCTTCTTATTCCGATATTCTTGAGACAGATGTTCAATTGCAGTGTAATTACGTACATGTCCAGTTAGTTGTTTTTCCAAACATGTCAATAAATAATATAACATCATACCTTTATTATCAACAGGTGTCGTTAGTAAATTTAATTATCCAATAAGTAGAGTAATAACTTCAAAATACAAACAAAAGCTGAGGTTTTAAATCTTATTTTGCTACCTGATGGAGAAGGGTTTAAGTATTCACCGGGTAAACCATTCCATTCACTACCCACTTTTCCAAGGAAACAATATTTTTCCCAATCGATGTTCTCCCACCTTCTCTTAAATCTCAAGTTAATCTTAAATCTATGAACATTTCAGGTTCCAAATGTTCTCCCTTGTCAATGTTTTCCCCTAAACATTTGCATGCCTCATCACCCATGACTGCCCGAAACATCTCTACTAGATGAGCCCTTTTATTAACTGACACCCTCCGCCCTTGTAATTATATCTAAGACTAAAATTTGTATTTATCCCGGATAAGGTGAATGACCAAATATGCCCTGTATGATTTTTGTCTGTTTGATATGGATTGTTGTCATAACTACTGGAGCAAATGACATGAAAATTCGTTAGTAAAAGATACCCCTACAATAAAACAAGAGTACAAATTATTTACTTAATTCCAAGGGGTGAGGGGGTTAAGAGGAAATTTCAACCTTTGCCAGTTAGGCAATTGCACAATTCATACCCATCTCTTGGCATGCAGCTGTAAGCTCAGCCATGATATCGTGGAATGCACTTTAGAGATGGCTGCAAATCGCTCATTGATTCAGCGATGAGGCGAGAAGCTAATTACGCAGACATGCAAGTGTCTCAATCAACCATTTAAGACTTGATATAGCGGGTGATATACATTCTACACAGCAATTCCATATGCACGCTACTTGAACTACCCATTGACCAACTGTGTGGCGCAGCGTTAATGTTCTCGCCCACTCTGCCCTAAATTGCCGGATTGAATCCTGATGATGTCAGTTGGCATTTGAGGGTGCGCAAATTTGAGGAAGCCGCATCAGTAGATTAAGCGCAAGAATGCCTCAAAACTATTCATATAACACAGACCTGAAATTCCTATATGACCAAACCACAAAAGCTCGTGTGACAATGATTCATCAACATACAGTGCAGACTGTACTGATATCTCCAGGAAAACAGATAGTCACACTAATAACTCTAGTTCATATTTCTAACGCCGGCAAGGTTTCGTCAGATGTTTATCATCTGACAGCTTTTTAATACAGTATTTCAAAAAAGGGCCAGAACTTACCTGTATGACCGGACATGCGTCTAGTGCGCCGTCGGAATTCAAAACCAGTTGGTGTCACATCCCCCGTGTTCCGTGTGACACGAGGACTTGTTCCGGATCTATTAGTACGGCTGGATGATGATGTAACAGATGAAGGTGTAGTAGAACGTGGCGTTTGTTGAGATGAAGTACCTTCTTGGGAACGTCCAGATAAAGATGGACGGCCCCGTTTACCAGGAACTGGTTTAGCCATCTGCAACAGGCCCAACAGTGTATTCTGCAACCTTTGATCTTCACTTCAAGAGAATATATATATAAATATATACACATATACAAAAGACTAAGCTATGAATATACTGAGAAAAGCCCCATGCTTAGCACCACACAGACCCCAGCACCAGATTTGTCAGACAAAAGCAACACAGGCAGTTTGTCGTGGGGATTCAAAAATGATCTGGAGCAAAGAAGTGTTAGTTAGGTATAAAAAGCACACTTTGTGGAACTACATGAAGTTTGCATAAGAAATTAAAAAAGAAGGCATCTGCTACGTGGTTAGTGAAGAGTGCAAGAGGGTGGGGTGGTTCTCTTTACCTTGAGCTGTGCATGTTGCTGCCTCAGGCGCTTAGCTCTAGAGGATGTCCAGCTCAGATTGCCAGCAATTCTCCCCCGCTTGATCCACTCATCGTAGCGAGTGTTCCATCCCAAGTAATGCACCAGATACATGCACTCGCTAATGTCTTCTTCAATTTCTAGCACCTACAATCAACAACACACAGCTGGTCAGTCAGCCAAGTCAAACCTCGAGGAAGCAACGTTATTTCCAAGAGGCTGACAATCATAAATTAAGACCAATACGGTACTTTTAATGTAGCTTTACTGAACCTGTTTTTAAGACTTTGTCAAAGTATTTAGCAACCGCATAAATAACTTGACTATATACAGAAGTCCTTTACAATGAAAAGAACATGCATGTTAACTCGCATAGTAGAACTACGGGTACTACCATATGTTAATCACACGTTCATGAAATCTACACATAGTCAAGTCATTTGAGCTACAACTGCATTCAGTAAAGTAAAATTTTAATAAAACATCAGTATTCAGAAAACTGCACTAAAAAGAACAGCTTTAACAAATGCAGTGACCATGAACAATCCCACCCAAAATCCCTAACCATGTTTTTAGATTGCCTAACATTCATTAACTTTTTCTGTCTTTTCTCATTCATAATCTGCAAAATGATGAAGTTGTAAGGCAATGGAACCGGCAATTAAAAAAAAAAAAAAAAAACGCAAAATTCATACGGGGTTAGTAGCACAGTCCGAATCCCACATGAAGGGTGCCAAACTCTGACTGTATTGAAATGGGACTCGGCGGCCAAAGGCTACCTCACACACCCACACATCTTGCCCATAGCAGGACGGTGAGGAGTAATTCTAACAAGACAAGACCAGAACGGCTGAATGGATCTCATACAAACTTCTGTGTTCAACAATGGTTACCCCCTCCCAGGGAGAATTGCTTGACACCACACCAGGTTTGGACACCCCCAATTGTGTGTCAGCTGCACCAGCATTCCAGTGTTGGGTGAACAGAAAACAGATTCACAACCAGGAAGAAATGCTACAGAGAAGAAAGAAATCTAATGCTATCAGACACACAGAAGCCTTGTCTACTCCATTAGAACCCATTCCTCAAATAGTGCTCCCTTTATTGGACACAAACACTAGTTCTATTGAGCAATTTACTCATCACATGCCTGCACCCATTCTTTTGGGTTTAACACACACAGGAATAACAATTTGGTGCTTCAACGAGTGCACTAACAGGTCTATTTTAACATTCTGGAAACATACAGGATCTGAAAACATGATTAAGATGGAAGAGGATTTCTGCTATATTTCCTCTTCCATCTTCCAGGAACCACAACTATGGTAAATAAATACAAATGCTGCAATATAATTATATCTGGAATGAGCTTTAAATTCCGAGATTTGTATTCCTTTTTTAGTCATTTAGAACTACAATGGAGTGCACTGCTAGGTTAGTCCCAGTTCTACAGAAGGTGCAATAAAAGCATTAGTGGCCAAGAAAACACAAGCTGTTTCACTCAATGGAAAGTCCAGCATGGGTGTCTACAGGACTTCAGTACCTAACAGCTCAATATCTCAATTGTATTAATGAATTTACACAAGGCAAATTACCTCAGCTATCTGCACATTTTGAATTTCTCAGAAAAAGCTAACAAGTAGCAATGAAGAATCATGAAACAAATATAATTAATGGCTAGAAAAAGATAACACATCCCTTGAAAAACCACCCCACGATTAACATTTCACTCAGTAAGGTATTTGACACGACAGAACTTCTCATTCGTGAGAGCTTACTAGTTAAACCAAAGAAATTGTGCACAGTAAGACATTTACAAACGTGCAGGTCAATAAAGCACAGGAAGAGTAATCCAGAACAAATTTACACAAAGAAAACTTCATCCACCCAACTATACAGCACAATGAAATGCATGAATTGTGGACAAAGGCATGTGAAGAAAGTAAGCTACTGAGCACGAGGAGAGTAGATAACTTAAGTATGTTACAGTACATTATTACACAACTGGGTGATCAACTAACAGAAGGGGAAGGAAAAATAAAAATTTTAGGATATTTTTAGCCCAAGCATTGTGTGTGTGTGTATGCAGCCCTTTTAACCCTTTCCTCAACAACTCCTAAAGGACATCCCAATGCCATACTAATATTTATTATTCTACAGCTATTTAGATAATGAACAGGCATAATTTTATTATATTCTTCTTTCATATTGGGAGTATATTCAAAATTACATTGGACCAATATTGGGTCATTTGAATTGCATTTGGTCTGTCAAATGTCAAGTCTTGCTCAGAACATTGTGATGGACAGGTTGCACTCCATCACACTCGCAAAAAGAGGGGGATGACATCGCTGTTCCACCCCTTAAAACAACATCACTCACAATTCTTCAGCGAAAATGCCCCATGGCTTGAGGTTCATTTTGGATGTGACCAACACCACTCATCAGTCAACTAAGTGACTTCTACAGTGTCCAAGTCTCATTATGTACAGCTGGCAGACTTTGTTGAATCCATTCAATCCTAAAGAATGGATACCCGAATCTTCTATAGTTATTTCCTGGCCCTGGCAGGTGATTCTTCCACTGGTTTTGTTGATTTGTAGAAACTCTTTCTAGACTTCAGTGAGGAACGTGGTGGCCTACGTCGAGTTTTGAAGTTACTTGCCTAGGACATCTCATAATCATCTGGAACTTCACACTGAACATCAGGTGGGACAAAACCAGCAAGAATGTATATTTTTTGCAAAGGAGTTGTTGCTTTTGGGCATCCTGTAATAGTTCTACAAGTATCGTTCAAGGCCATGTCTGATCACTTGAGGTTTGTCATCCCAGTTAGTTCCTACCAGCTTTCTCAAGATTTCTGGTGGAGACCTTTTGCTTGATGTTGTAGCATCACTATTCAAATCTGAGCATACAGCACAGGGTGATGCCCAGATATTTAAGGGGACCAGGCAGTGAGCGAGTTTCCTCTAGTTTACCATACTAACATTGGGTACATGTTCCTCAGAAACTAACTGTTGAAATTAGATCAAATTCAAACCATAAATAGGGTGTCATCTCTTATTCAAAATGTACAAGTTCTATGATAATAACATTCATATGCGAGTAGAAATTGATGTAAAATTATACAATGGTCAAAAAATGTTTTGCATATTGCACGATGCTGTATTTTCATTGCTGTATGACGACATTTTGTTTTTGCACATTGGCTCACGTGTTAACTCTAAGATAACTTGTTGGTTTGTTTGTACAGTACACTGTTTTCGGACATGGAGTTTGTGCATACAACCTGCACAAATGGGGAAGTGGCCAAACCCCTGCTGTGATTGCGGTCCATCGAACCAGACCATCAGGCACATTGTCAAAGATGGCAAACTAAGAGCGTACATAGGTGACCCCAATGACTTTTTCAGTGCTACACCATCGAGCCTGGACTGGAGAAAATAGTCATGACATAAGGTTGTAATAAGGTTGCTAATATGTACTTGTTATTATTATTATTAATAATAAAAATAGGTTTCATGTGTAATGCCATACGCTACATAAATAAAAATATTTATCGGATAAAGCACGTGTATTATATTTGGACCACAAATACATAAGCAAAACTTTTTTGACCAGTGTATCAACAAAACAAAAATTGATTTCTTAAATATGTCTACATATTTGCCACATTTCCTTTCTTGTTGTATTAAATCTAATACCAACGAATGACAAAAATAATACTGAAAAGGAGGAAACCTAAACATTTTGGGAAGAATTAGACCAATTGATATCAAACATCTCTGATACACACATTAAAATCTTACTTGGGGACTTATGGTAAACTACACACATCAAAAAAAGTTTTGCATCACCTCGGTTCCAAGAGTTCCGGAACCTTTAAATACAAAGGGAATAGAGATCAACACAAACAACATTTCAGCTCGTTTTATTGCTCATGAGACCCACACATTGCATGTTGTACCATCATACAGCTAGACTTTCAGCATTTGTGGTCCAGATTGCAGTACACACCACTACCTCTAATACCCAGTAGCACGTCCTCTTGCATTGATGCATGCCTGTATTCGTCGTGGCATACTATCCACAAGTTCATCAAGACACTGTTGGTCCAAATTGTCCCACTCCTCAACGACAATTCGGCGTAAATCTCTCAGAGTGGTTGGTGGGTCAAGACGTCCATAAACAGCCCTTTTCAACATATCCCAGGCATGTTCGATAGGGTTCATGTCTGGCGAACATGCTGGCCACTGTAGTCGAGCGATGTCGTTATCTTGAAGGAACGCATTCACAAGATGTGCACGATGAGGTCGAGAATTGTCGTCCATGAAGACAAATGCCTCTCCAATATTCTGCCGATATGGGTGCACTATGGGTCGGAGGATGTCATTCAGGTATCGTAAAGCGTTTCGGAGCCTTCCATGACCACCAGTGGCGTACGTCGGCCCCACATAATGCCACCCCAAAACATCAGGGAACCACCACCTTGCTGCACTCGCTGGACAGTGTGTCTAAGACGTTCAGCCTGACCAGGGTGCCTCCAAACACGTCTCCGACGATTGTCTGGTTGAAGGCATATGCGACACTCATCGGTGAAGAGAACGTGATGCCAATTCTGTGGGGTCCATTCAGCATGTTGTTGGGCCCATCTGTACCGCGCTGCATGGTGTCGGGGTTGCAAAGCTGGACCTCGCCATGGACGTCGGGAGTGAAGTTGCGCATCATGCAGCCTATTGCGCACAGTTTGAGTTGAAACACGACGTCCTGTGGCTGAACGAAACGCATTATTCAACATGGTGGCATTGCTGTCAGGGTTCCTCCGAGCGGCAATCCGTAAGTAGCGGTCATCCACTACAGTAGTAGCCCTTGGGCGGCCTGAGCGAGGCCTGTCATCGACAGTTCCTGTATCTCTGTACCTCCTCCATGTCCGAACAACATCGCTTTGGTTCACTCTGAGACGCCTGGAAACTTCCCTTGTTGAGAGCCCTTCTTGACACAAAGTAACAATGCGGACGCGATCGAACTGCGGTATTGACCTTCTAGGCATGGTAGAACTACAGACAACATGAGCAGCGTACCTTCGTCCTGGTGGAATGACTGGAACTGATCGGCTGTCGTACCCCCTCCGTCTAATAGGCCCTGCTCATGCATGGTTGTTTACATCTTTGAGCAGTTTTAGTGACATCTATGAACAGTCAAAGGGACTGTATCTTTGATACAATATACACAGTCAACGTCTATATGCCGGAGATCTGGGAACCGAGGTGATGCAAAACTTTTTTTGATGTGTGTAGGACAATGTTGCTCATTACGGTCCGTATTGACGTATTATAATTATAAGAAAAAGGCGGAATTAAATATTTTCTTCTAAAAAATAGGACAAGAAAAACTTTTTTGTACAGTAGTGGGCAAATGGCAAGCTCATAAATTTACAAACAAAAATGGGGAAATATGAATTGATCTTTGTGTAGATCATGGATTAATTTTGGAATTTAAAGGAAGAACCCACTAGCTAATGATTTAGAAGTACCCTAACATTAAATTGGTTCTGATCACTATATTACAAAGATTAAAATACAGTTAACTCCACAATAGAAACACAAACCCTCCAAATCCAATAGGCGGAAGAATCATGACACTAGTTATGTAATTGAAAATGAAAATCCACAGCCTGCTTCCAGTCTCCGGCCGGGTCAGGAATGGAATGAATGAAGCCCCCATCTAGCGGCGAGGATATGAACTGTGACGGCTGCCGAGGCCTGACGCACTCTTCTGGGGCAATGATTAAATGAATGACAGATGAAATGAAATGATAGTGGAGAGTGTTGCTGGAATGAAATTGACAGGGAAAACCAGTCTGCCTCCGTTTTGTCCAGCACAGATCTAACATGGAGTGACCGGGATTTGAACCACGGACCCAGCGGTGAGAGGCCGACGCGCTGCCGCCTAAGCCACGGAGGCTCTAGTTATGTAATTAATAATACATTATATTTTGAAAGCTCTAAAACTTCTCTAAGCAACAATTTGGGGACGGCAATTACAAAATTACCACAGCTGAAGAAATTGCTTCCGTTAAAAAAAGAAAGAATTATACAGGGTGGATTGCGAAGTGTGACACCGCGATTCAAAATTCACAAGACATTGTTGAATGATCAGAAAAAGAAAACAGAAAAATCATGTGAGGAACTAATGCTAAAAGACAAACTGCCAAAGAAATCAGAAAGGTTAAAAAAGATTATCAAAAAGAGTCATTAAAATTTTTAGATGAACCATTCACTCAACACAATGTAAGGGATTATTACAAAATGATTAAACAATACCAATCAAAATACCTACAGTATGCCCTTATTCCGAAAAATATAACACCTTTAGAAAAGGCTATACTGTACCAACAGATTACATTGAAGCGCCAACAGCAATTGTTCGCTTAAGAATTACAGGGCAACAGGAGAGAATCAACTAGTTGCGGAAATATAGAATGCAAATGAGCACACCATTCAGAATTTACATCAACACCTCAGACATTTGGAATACAATGCTTGAAGAATAGAACATAGCGATAATACACCAATTACATAAAAAGGCGATAGATCAGATTCCAACAATTATTGGAGGATATCAGATATCACAAGATTTTCTCCAAGATTGTATATACAAGAATTCAGGAACAGCCTGACTGCGAACTTGGAGAATATCAAGGAGGATTTCGTCCAGGAAGAAGTTGTCCTGATCAAATAATCAGTTTAAAGTGGATTATGAAACATCATATGAGTTTGAAACAAAAATTTAGTCATCACATTTGATGATTTTAAAATGGCATATGATAGTATCCATCTAAGTCATTATTGAATATCTGTAAGGAATTTGGTTTAAATCAAAAGCTTATTAGCCTTATTGGAATCATCCTTAAGAATACTAACTCTAAAATTAGATTCAGAAATGAATTCTCTGAACCATTTGAAATTAAAACTGGACCGACTTGGAACTCTCACCACTATTGTTTGTGTGTTGGAAAAAAATCATGCGAGAATGGATCAAGATATGTCAAACACACATCAAGAATGACAAAGATCCAATACTAAATTGCTTAGCATTTGCAGATGATCTTGCACTACTTGCAAATGATATAGAAGAAGCAAAATTTAAACAAGAAGAACTTTAAAGCATAGCAAAAAAAAAAGTTGGAATACAGCAGTCATTCGAGCTGAAAGACATGAGAGAGAAGCTGTTATTCAGAAAGGTGTAAGGCAAGGCTGCAACTTATCACCCATACTTTTCAATCTTTACATTGAACAGGCAATGAAGGAAATTGGAGAAAAATTTAAAGTGGGAGTGAAGATTCAAGGAGAAATAATTTCAACTCTGAGATTTGTTTTGACGTCGTCATCTTGGTCGAAACGCCTGAGGATTTGAATGAGTTTTTGAATGGTATGGACTCCGTCTTACGGAATGAATACATGATGAAAATTAATGAATGTAAAACAAAAATACTGGAATGCAGCCGAAATAAATCAGAAACCTCTATGGACATCAAATTGGCAGGTGAAAAGCTGAAGGAAGTAGGAGACTTCTGTTACTTAGGAAGCAAAATAACCAGTGATGGACGAAGCAAAGAAGATATAAAAAGTAGGTTGGCTCAGGCAAGGAAAGCCTTTCTACAAAAAATGAATCTGTTGACATCGAATATAGATTTAGGTATTTGGAAGTCATTTTTTAAAGCATTTGTCTGGAGCGTGGCGCTCTATGGAAGTGAAACTTGGACTATTGGTGCAGCAGAAAAGAAGAGAATTGAAGCATTTGAAATGTGATGTTACAGGAGAATGATGAAGATCAGATGGGTAGGTAGGGTGACAAACAAAGAGGTATTAAGACTAGTGGGAGAGGAGAAATGTTTCTGGCGACTGCTAATGAAGAGAAGAGATAGGTTAGTAGGACACATACTAAGACACCCAGGAATAGCAAGCTTAGTTATGGAAGGAAGGGTTGAGGACAAGAACTGTAGGGGTAGACCAAGGTTAGAACATGTTAAACAGATTGCTTCGGATGTAGGGTGTGGTAGCTATGTAGAGATGAAACTATTAGCTCAAGACAGGGAGGCTTGGAGGGCTGCATCAAACCAGTCAAAAGACTGAAGACTCAAACAACAAATTTCATATGTGAAAACAGAAATAATGCCAATCTTCAAAGTTACAGCACCAGCTACAATAACAAACAAAAATGAAATTAAATATCTTGGTGAAATTCTCACTTGGAACTCCAATGAAAAATCATCAATAGAAGGCAGAGTACCTAAATTTAAAAAAGCACAACGAATTACTTGGCCAACATACAAGAAGAAATCTCTTTCAATAAATGCTTAATTTCAACATTACTGCTTCGTCGTTAAATCTGAAGCGACTTCCGCTTGTAAAACACTATTTAAATTAAACACCAAATCAAAGACAGGTCAACTGCAGAGGGTTGACAGAAGGATAATCAGAACAATCGTTAATAAAAAACACCACGTGGATGGACAATGGAGATGGTTGCCTAATACATTTGTCTACTGGGAAAATGATTCAATAATAGACACGGTGAAAAAAGGAGAATTGCCGTCTTTCTTTTTAAATCGAGATTACATGACACTAGACCACTAAAAAAAAAACTATTAAATACTTTTGGAAAAGTAAAGCAAAACGTAACTGGTTCAAAGAAGTTCAAAACTATTTTGTTGAGTTAAATAATACAATGCAACAAATTGCCAATAGAGAAGAAATAAGGATTCTGAAGAAAAAACATATGAAGACTTATACTAAAAATTAATCGACGAAAACGATATGTCTTATCTGATGACTACTTCGTGCCTCACTGGCATTGGGAGAGGGTGGATTTGAATCCCACCTCGGCCGTCCTAAAAACGGTTTGCGTGGTTTCCCATTTTCACTACAAGCAAATGCCGGGACGGTTCCTTTCAATATGTCCACGGCTGAGTTCCTTCCAAACTCCCTTCCTTGAAAATAAAAAAAATGACCAATGGCTGCATTAATAAAATTAGTATCTGATGAGGAAAGGGCAGACACGTCAGCCAAAATGAAGAGGTTTGGGAGAAGAGGAAGATGATAGCAACTAAATTCCCTGTTGATCCATAGTTTTATATTTGTGGGCCAAATGTATGGGGAAGACTGTATGGACCGTAGCAATGTCTCCAGGTGGTGTTAGTTGATTCCTCAGTTTAGGGAATGCGACAACGCGGTCATGTAGCCCCGTGTATTTTGGGTGTGTGTAGAATCTGTTTGATAACCAGTGTTAATTGTAATGGCTGTATTAGTGTGTGTTATCTGTTTCTAATTCAAGTAAGGACTGCAGACATTGAATTTTCAAGTAGTTCCTACTTTTGCCTATAATTTAACTTCACACAGGTGTAATTAGTGGAAGGTTCTTTAACATGCCATAAATCTACACGGGACCGCCGGCTTTACTTCCCCTCCGAAGGAAGGCACACCGAGGGATTTTTAAGGCTCTTAAAAATTCGGCCGGGTTTGAACCCGCGATCTTGGTCATAGAAGCTCAGCATGCTACCAACTATGTCACCGAAGCTGCTTCCAGGGGGTGTGCATCCTTCCAAGAGGGCCGTGTGAACCTTAGTGATTTGCCATTCTCCTGGTGGCCGATAACAGCTGCCTCTATTGAGTGGAAACATATTGGTTCCCCAGAACAAAAAAAATTCAAAGTGACTCAATCTGCTAGAAAAGTGCTTGCGACAGTGTTCAGGGATGTGTGTGGTGTGCTATTGGTGGACTTTGCTGAACACGAGACCATTGTGAATGCTGAAGCCTAAATTAAAACTTCAGTTAAGTTGCGTTGTGTCCTTCAACACCACAAAATTAATGCTGACGGTGTGAAACTTCTTCACGACAATACCCACCCCCATGTTGCTGCTCCTGTTCGAGAGAAAATCACCCAATTTGGATGCGAGGTGCTTCAGCATCCACCATACGGTCCGGACATGGCACTGTCGGACTTTCATCAGTTTGGTCCCAAGAAGAAATTCCTGGCCGGCCAACGCTTTGCAACAGATGCGGAAGTGAAATCAGCAGTACGCAGATGGCTCAACTCCAACAAAACGGACTTCTACGAATAGGGCATATTGTAACTGGTACCACAATTGCAGAAATGTGTTGAGAAAGTTGGTGACAGTAGAAAAAAGGTCAAAGATGTAAGTTCATTTGTGATTTGTTTGGTTTTGTTACCTATTAAACTTTATTTGGGGAAAACATGACAATTACTTTTCGAGCTGTCAAGGCACAGAGACAATTTTTCTTTTCTGTGCTTCCAATATTTCTTCATCCTCTCAGATGGCAAGATCCTTTCTTATTTATTTACATATTTTACACCCACATTGCACTTAAATCAACACATTTGGGTAAATTTCTTCTTTTTCTCCTCCCAGAACTTTCTCATCCTCTCCGACCTGGAAGCCCTTTGTGTGTCCGATATATTATATTGTTTCCATTCAACTGTTTTTAGTTTGAGACTTATGCTTTTGTTCTTCAAAATCCTCTTCTCTGTCTTTGATTTGTTGCCGAGTTATACCCAATTCTTCCAAATCATCCTGAACTTCTTTGAACCAATTATTATTGATTTTATTTTTCAAAAAGTAATCAAATAGTTGTTTCAATATCCTGGTTTCTAGCAGTCTTGATATGTGACAGAAAAAGGAAATTCTTTTACGCATTGTAGTTATTACTGATTCACATTCACGATGGGCGATGTTGTTAGGCAACAATCTCCACTGTCCATCAACTTGGTGTTTGTTAATAATTGTTCTAATAATTCTTCTGTCAGTTTTCTGTAATTTGTCTGTTGTAGATTTTACATTCAATTTGAATAAAGTTTCACTAGCATAAGTTGCCTCTGGTTTAACTATGGAATTATAGTGTTTCAGCTTAGCGTTTATCGATAGAGATTTCTTCTTATAGGTTGGCCAGGTAAGTCTTTGTGCTTGTTTAAATTCAGTTGCTCTGTATTCTATTGCTTCTTTTCATTTGTGTCCCATGTCATTATTTCCCCAAGATATTTGAATCTCTTATATTATTATTATTATTATTAACTTCATTGGCCACATTGGACCACTTGAGCTTTCCATGTACACTTTTTTCTTTCAAGGTTGTATTTTTTGATTCGTCTTATCTGCCCAGTACTTCTTCATTCATTTTGGCCGCAGTGTTCATAATTCGTCTGAAATCTCTACAGGCCGTCTGTGCATCATTGCTGCTGAAAATTTGTGATTCTTAAGAAGGTGGTAATTTTATTCTTTTTCTCTGCATATGTAATTTCCGAGTCCAACTGTTTCGAGATCCTCTTGAATTTCTTTCAACCAATGCCCACCAGCCCTTTCCCAGATTTTTCATCACTAGTTGTCGTAAAATCCTGTTTTCTGGTAATCGTAGGATGTGAAAGAAATAAGAGATTCTTTTCTTCATCATCGTGCTGGTAACTGGGTCAATCTCTCGATAGACTGTTTCAATGGAGAGGACTCCTTCA
Source organism: Meconema thalassinum (assembly GCA_946902985.2). NCBI lineage: Eukaryota > Metazoa > Arthropoda > Insecta > Orthoptera > Tettigoniidae > Meconema > Meconema thalassinum. Next base: position 1,988,683,167 of record OX336388.2, read on the forward strand.
ACCTGGTACTTTTTATTTATGCAGGTTCTGAAAATTTTTCGTTCAGTTCTGAGGAGCTGATCAGTTCTTATTTCATTTTTAATTTGGAACAAGGTTTCGCAAGCTGAAGTGGCTTCGGGCAAAGTTACAGTTTCGCCTATTGACAATCAATTTTTGTTATAAGTTGACCAGGTTAGAAATTGTGCTTTTTTTTCTCTCTCTCTCTTTCTTTCCATTTTGTTGGTTCTAATTATCCATGTTGTTTTTTCACTTAAATTATGCATAATGATTTCTCCAAGGTATTTAAATTGTAGAACTATGTTAATTTTTGGATAATTTATGATGACTTCCTTATGTCACGAGGTTTCATTGGCATGATGTCAGTTGTCACAGAGGATATTTACAATCCTATTTTTAATGCAATTTTCTGGAGACTGGTGACCTGAGCACTTAACATCTTCCTTCTGCAAACCCTAGGCAGCTTGTTCTTATTGAGGGTTTTGCTCCAATTTTGATTTTAGGTCGGTTTTCTTTTTACCAAATTTTCATGATGTAATCGAGAGCCACATTGAAAAGAAGTGGGGATAATCCGTCACCTTGTCTAAGGCCTATCTTTATTGGGGGGGGGAACTTGAATTTTCTCCCCTTAACTTAACCTTTGAAACTGTGTTGGTTCAAGTTAGTTCAATAATTTTTGTTAATTTAGGATGAAGGCCATATGATCTGAGAATTTTTTAAAGAGTAGGTCTGTGTATACTATCATAAGCCATTTTGAAATCTATGAATGAAATAAACTGTTGTTTAACAGTTGTTTATTTCTGTATTTGTAATATGCCATTATTGTTTTCAGGCTGAGAATTTGGTCTGGGCAACTTCTGTATGGGCGACATACTGCTTGGTATTCTCCAAGTTGTGGTTCCAGAATGTTTTTTATCCTATTGTAAATTATGCGGGAGAAAATTTTGTAAGTGCAGTCCAGAAGGGTTATTCCTCTGTAATTGTCTGGATTAGTTTTATCTCCTTTTTTGAATAATGGATGGATTACACCAGATGTCCAATATTCTGGCATTTTTTCTGTGATCCACATTTTGACTAGATGCTGACATAGATTTATGATTGCTGGTTTCCCTGCGTTTTTCCAGATTTCTGCGAAGACTAGGTCATCACCGCATGCCTAATTTTTTAGTTCCTTAATTGCTAGTTCTACCTCATTGATATTAGGTGGATCAATTAGATCTGGGGTGGTTAAAATGGGTGTGTCAGTATTTACTTACGTCTCCAGTGGGTCATCGCAATTTAAAAGTTTGTTGAATGTCTCTGCAAGGATCTCTGCATTTTCTTGATTACTGCTGTATGAGCCATCCATCCAGATTCATCCCTCAGCATTATTGTAGGGGGCTCATTTTTTACGGTATTTGCTAAAGGATTTATAATAATCTCGTGAATGTTTTATGTTGAAACTCTCTTCTATCTTGTGTAAGGTAGTTTTTAGATGTTTTCGTTTGGTTTGTCTGATGATTTTAAGGGTTGACTTTCTTTGTTTTATTAGTTTTAAATTTGATGTAAGATTTTTGGGCTTGATGATACATCCAAGCTTGGTGTCTTCTCTCAATTGCCTGGTCACATTCTTCATTCTACTATTCATGTTTTTTCCCTAGGATTTGCTGGAGCTAACTCTTCTGCCGTCGATTTTAGTTTGGTGGTCAGTTCTTCTAATGTATTAGTGTTGACAGATCCTTCTCCTGTTTTCCTTTAGTACTCCCCATTATTGATTAAGGTGGTAGGGTCGAATTTTTTTTCTATTGTTATTTGGAGATCTTGTCTTAACCCTAGGAGTTAATTTTATTTTGATCTTAACAACATAGTGATCTGACCCTGAGTCTTCCCCCCTTAGGAAGTGACATTGTAGATTTCATGATGAAATTTATCCATCAAACGAGGTCCAGTTGCCATTCACCTTTACGGAAATCAGGACTTTTCCAAGTTTTTAATTTGTGAGGTTTCCTTTTAAAGTAAGTTGATTTCGAGATATACTGTTTTTTCTTTTTTAATAAGAAAATTTACACCAAATTCCTTCCAGATGCAAGATACTTTTAAGGCTGAGCTAAAGTAGTATGATGCCAGACGAGGGCACTTGAGCAATGCTTATAAGACCTACAGGACTATATTTTATGCAATGTGGCCAAGTTCATGCGGCCGCCATATTCTGCCCGACAGATCTACGAGCTGATTAGGGGCAAAGGAAACAAAAGAAAGTAAGAATTATATACAATGGAACTCCGCCGTCCTGAGCCCAATGGCGTAAGCCAGGACAAGGTGGTGAGCGATAGGGGAGTGTAAATGACAGTTTTCTTTAGTATAACTTATATATGTTGTAATATAGTTTTATATGTAAGAGATTACATTCCAGGAAGACTGTTCCTAATGCCAGAAGAATTAGGAGGCTTGCTAAATGATTCAAGGAAACAGGCTCCGAAAATAATAAGTGAGTTGACAGACAACGCTGTGTTCTTACAGAACAAAAATTAGATGATATTGGCGAAAGATTGGAACATACCCCTCAAAAATCTTTAAAACATTGAGTACAAGAAACTGGCGTATACGCATCTTCCGGAGAAATGCAACTAAATTATTGAACTGAAGCCATATAAACTTCCAGTTGTGCACTCGCTAAATGAACCAGATCACAATAAGAGGTTGCGATTTTGTAACTGGGTGTTAGAAGAGATAAACTCAGGGGAATTAGATCCCGGGTATTTTCTTCTCCCTCCATATCACTTTCATTACTCGAAAGAGCCACTGTGTTCCTATCACCCCTGCTGCTCTCACCATCTCCACACTCACTTCGTCTATTCCAGGTGCCTTTCCCCCTTTCATCTTCTTTAATGCTTCCTCCACTTCTTTCCATGTCAATTCCTTCTCTGAAATGTCTTGGTCACTGTCTGTTTCTTCCTCCACAATGTCCACTACGCTGGTTTTAGTTGGATTTAGGAGTTCCTTGAAGTATTCTCTCCAGATATCCTTTACTTCTTCCATACTTTCGACCTCCTTTCCATTCCTGTCCACCATTCTGACATTTTCCCCTGTATCTCTTCTCTTTGCCTTTATCATTCCACACAACACTTTCTTACTGCCAGCACAGTCCTCCTCCATCATTTCTGTCCATATCTCCAGCCATTTCTTTTTCTCTTCCTTCACTACTTGTCCTGCTTCTTTCTTCCGCTCTTGGTATTCTTCTCTTGTTCTGTCTGTCCTCTGTAGGAACCATTTCCTGAATGCTTCATTTTTTCTTTTTCACTGCTTCCTTAGTTCTGGGGTTCCACCATGGTGTTTCCTTCCACCTTTTCTTTCCACTAGTTTTGCCACACACAACTTCCGCTGCTTCTACCAACACGTCCTTGAACCTATTCCATTCTTCTTCACCTGTTTTCGGATCATCCTTCGGTAATTTGTTCCTCACTAATATCTGGAACTTCTCCTTATTTTCATCCTCCTTCAGCTTCAATGTCCTTATTCTTCTTTCTTGGTTCTCAGTTCTCCTCTTTTCCTTCAGTCCTCTCACCTTGGCGACCAGCAGACGGTGGTCACTGTCCAGGGCTTCTGAAGGTATTACCCTTATATCCGTGATACTCTTCTTTGTCTCCTTCCCGCATAGAATGTAGTCCACCACTGATTTCCTAGTCAAATCCCTGCTGTACCAAGTAATTTTATGGCTCTCTCTCTTCTTGTACCATGTGTTTCCAACCATTAGCCCATTTATCTTGCACAGTTCCAACAATCTCTCTCCTTCCTTATTCCTGTTTCCCCATCCTTCACCACCAATCACTTCCTCAAAACCTCTTCTATCAGTTCCGACATGGGCATTTAGGTCTCCCATGACTATCAGGTCTCTCCCCACTAACTGCTTCTGCAACTCCTCTTCAAACTCGTCCTTCTCGCCTTTTGTGCATCCCACCTGTGGTGCATAGACTTGCAGAATGTCCAGGTTTCTACCTTTCACAGTGATTCTGGCTCTAATTATTCTATCACTTACCCTCTTTACTTCCTCCCTCAACCCTTCTCTCACCACCATTCACACTCCATTTCTCTTTCCCTCCTCATTTACTATCCAGTATAGCTGGAAGCCATTTCTCAGTTCTTTTCTTCCTTCCCCTCTCCATCTGGTCTCTGCCAGTCCGAGTACGTCCAGTTTTCTCCTCTCCATCATATCCACTATCTCCTCCACTCTTCCCGTCAATGTAGTTATATTCAAAGTTCCAATTCGTAGTCCATTTCCATAGCCAGGTCTGTTTCCTTTAGATCTGTCCTTTCCGAGGCCCATTCCCGTTTTAAAAGCAGTTTCATATCCACTACTGGCTTGCTAGGCCTAACGTAGCTTCACCATAACCCTGGCAAGGGGCCTGTTTTTGGTCCACGAGAGGTATTTTATTTCCCTCAAACCCTCCGGACAAGTCCGCCGAACCCCCCTATCCGCCACCTGGGACGCGCCCGATAGAGGAACAGGCAAAGAAAGGTAACAAAAGTCGAAGTCCTGTACAGTTCTGCACACACAACACATGAACAAATGCAACAGCTTAACTCATAAGTGAGCCTAGTTGGAGTGTATTTAGATAAAACAGTTCTTCAGGAAAGAGTAACCTGCTCAATGACTTTAAGGTCACTTTTAGTCAGATAGGACTAAGATTTCCAACCCATACGTAACCATAGGTATAACTTTTTCATTAAACAGCTTCATAGAAGTCGGCACAGATAGTCTCTCAAGGGTATGACAGCAGCACTTGCTCTTCTCTTCACATGAAGGGCGAACGATGTAACAGATGTCTGAAATGTCACTCCAAGATAGTTGAGGCGTTTCACCTTCATTATTGGCACAAGCTTGCTGTCCTTCCCTGTTTCTCAATAACCATGTGGACAGTTCTATCTTCAATCAGTTGATTTTTTTTTATTTCTGCCCATAGCATTAGGCACTACATAAACCAAAGAAATAACAAAAGTCGAAGTCCTGTACAATTCTGCACACACAACAAATGAACACATGCAACAGCTTAAGTGAGTATACCGAGTGTGACAGAAGACTGGTGGAAGGCTGATGGTAACAGATCAAGACTGAACTAAGGGTCCACAATAGTCTTGTGTAGTTCGCGAACAAACTAGTTCGGAAGAGCGGGTCCCTCAGACGAACTACCGAACTAGTTCCCAGATCGCTCGCTTGTTAGTTCGTTCGCTCTTTTTCCGCTGACCGGCTTGTAAGAGCGCGGGAGCGCGGGTCCGCCGTAGCTCGTCAGCTCGTCACATCACCACTCATTGCACAATCGCATGTGCTTTGTTTTGTTGTCAGCTCAGTTGATTGAGTGTATCTATTGATAGTGGCAAGATTGTCAAGTTTTGGCGCGGCGATTGTTCAATGTTGGTTTATTATAATAACAGTATAACACACTACTAGTAGGCTTGCGCATAATAGTTCGCGGCTAGGAGAGATCAGTTTAGTTCGCAGCTCCTTGGCGAACAAACACGCTAATAGTAGTAACTACCTTATATGTGTAATGTAATACAGTGGCGGTTCATAAATATAAGTTACTGATATTTAACTGATGTAGATGTGGGGATAATTCCACAGTTTTATTTAACTTAGTCATTTTGGATTATTTGAAAATATGTCCAATTATTTAGAAAATCGGCGAACTGGATTAACATTACCATTTGAATGAACTAGTTGATATTTATTTTTCTCGATACATGGTGATACAACTACTTTTACCTGTTTTTAAGAAATGAACATTATGACGATGCTTCACAAAGAAAAGCGAACTTCTATGGACAAAAACTCTGAACTAAAAAACCCTATTCCTCCCATTCATGCCATAAAGATAATGTACCCAACGGTTTCAGAGCAGCCAAATAATGAATATCACGAAGCAAGTAAGAAATGAAAATTCCGGCGGGCGGGGGTACGTCTTATCATCACCTAGTGACAAGTAGGAAATGGAATCGGATGGTGACGCGCCGATACACGCGAAAAATGATGATGGTAATTGTTGTTTTAAGGGGCCTAACGTCTAGGTTATCGGCCCCACGCGAGAGAAAAAAAATAAAGAGAATAATAAGTGTATGCTTCTACGAACACATCGTCCATACTGTTATTCTTTTAGGTACGGTACCGGTATTTCACTAATGATAAACAGCGGCGGATCCAAGCCTTGTGGGGCCCTGGGCGGTATGATAAGGTGAGGTCCACAACAATAGGAAATAATAAAAATCAAATCAAATGGAGACAGGGAAGGTGTGGTCCCAAGAGAGAAAAGAACAACACCGGAGACGAATGCGGAAACACTGGGCGGTAGTTAAAGCTCGGAAGAAGAGACAGTTGAACTGACGTGGTCCCTAGTTGGCCGAATCGAAGAAAGAAGAAGAAGAAAATAAAGAATAGTTACAATATTTTGAATACACTACAGTACATTTTTTTAATAATATGAAAGAAACCTTTAAGTCCCATTGAAGAAGATTATGTAAACTATGAAATATTAAAATATTACTTTGCGACTTTTTTCCCGGCTGAAGTCTTCTATCATTTCACTGAAATCTAAACTTGCTACACGGGCACGGGAGGTCATAGCTGCACTGATAAAATAATATGAATTATAAATTAGTTCGAAAGTTTGAAAAGTACAAAAAATGAATCAATTAAATTTAAAACAATCCATGGCGCGGGGCCTCCCGGACCGCGGGGCCCTGGGCGGTCGCCCTCCTCTAGATCCGCCCCTGATGATAAACAAATGACGACTTTGGGCTTTATAAACAATAGAAAGAGAAGTTTTCTCAGAAGGAAAGATATGGACCCTAATTAAAAGGATGGCCAACAATAGAGTGAGATGGAAGAAGTTTGTAGCTACCCTATGTTCCTAAAAGGAATAAAAGGAAATAAGGAAGGAATAAGGAATTTCACTAATGTTTCAATACTCATATTTTTGTATTTATTTATCTTCGAATATCAAAATGTAAAACACATTACTACACACGCAACATGTCGCTATCTAATACACGAACTGCACAGTAACTGTTACAGTAGCCTACAGTATTGCTTGAAACGAGAGCAATGTGAATGAGCAATCACTGGTGACGAGTCATCAGTGGTGACAGACTGCTATAACAAACAAAGAGCGCGTGCAGTGTCAGCAGCACGGCGAGCGAACGATCTTACAGGGAATTCGAGATGGGACCTAACGAACTAAAAGAGCGAACTAGTTCGCTAAGGAGCTGCGAACTAAACTGATCGCTCCCAGCTGCGAACTATTATGCGCAAGCCTAGTCCACAAGCAGATTCTTTATATAGTGGTGGCCAAAGGACACCACACTACCGATCTGTTGATAAATGGTTGTCGAAGAAACTAAGACCACTGACACTAGTGAAACTGCAGACAATAGCGAATCATCGTGTTGTTAGTAGCTATTTATAGCATAAGATGCTTACTTTTCACGTGAACTATGAATTGCCAAATCTGTTGAATATAACCAAAAGATCATGAATGCAGTACGATAGGGATGTAGCCAAAGAAAGTTCGCGCAATATAGTGCTCGTGCAGTACTGGGTAAGGGCAAGGCGATCGTCTTGTGTTTCTCCCAGTTAGCTGCAAGGAATGTATAGATTGTGCCCGAGATTTCTAAGCTAATTAGCTAAAGTAAATTATATCTTCTCTAATTTTACTCCAAGACTATATTAACTAATTTTATAGGTTTATACCCTAAGATATTATGGACGATTTTCAGAGTTAAAGCGTTAAAAATCTGCTAAATGAGCTACGGACCAGAGACGCTAAACTAGCGGGAGGAAGGAAGAATTAATGCAGGGGTAGTAACAAAATTCTAACACGCTTTATTATTCAGCATGCTTTCTCCTAAAGATTACAATTACTTGAGTATTGTAGGCCTATATTGATAAATATATCTCCATAAGACTTCAATCATAAATCGAGATTTAAATATTCACTTGCTCCCCTTGCTTATAGACTTTGTTTCATGTCTTTTCTTAGGTTGATATCTTACATGAAACTGCCGTGTTATAAGGTAAACATAATCAAAGAAAGTTGAAACCGGTAATGTATACCTCTAAAATTAATTGCAACGTTTGGTTCTTACGTCATTTTGTCAATTTTTCAATAAGAATCGTTCCCATACCCCCTTTGGAAACGACTTAGGGGTACAATTTTTAAAAGGTTTGAGAATCCCTGCTTTAGGGCCACGAAATGTTTCCATTCATCCGACTATGCCTCAATAATGTAGAAGTCAGTCGCTACCACATTCCCCGTCAGGAAGTTGACGATTAATTCCGATTTCAAGACACCAACCATAGTACGTTTGTGACTTAATGTTACGTCATTTATTCTTGAAGTATTTGTGAGAGTATTGATGTCTTTGAAAATGGGAGCCCATGTAGGAAGAGAAAGACAAGGACCAGAGGGTTGGGGTGGAAGAAATGAGGAAGGAAAGAGACTGTCGGACTTCTGCCAAAGGAACAGCCTGCTAGTTGGGAACTCCTGGTTCAAGAAAAGAGAGCGCCACACAATCACATGGTACAGTGATGACTTGACCAGGAAGTCTGTGGTCGACTATATACTGTATGAGAAAGAACTAAATAAGAACATCACGGACATCAAGGTTATACCATCGGAGAACCTGGATAGCGACCATCGATTGCTGGTAATGAACCTGAGAGGGAGTAAGGAGAAGAAAGGGACTGAGAACCAGGAAAGAAGTATAAGCATATGGAAACTGAAAGAAGGGGATATAAGGGTCGAGTACCTCAAAATGGTAAAGGAAGGAATTCCAACAGTAGTAAGAAGAGGTGGAAGGAAACACCATGGTGGAATGAGAAGACAAAAGATATAGTAAGGGAAAAGAATAGAGCCTTTAGTAGCTGGTTTCAAAATAGGACGGTAGTGACAAGGGAAGAGTACCAGGAAAGAAAGAAGGAGGCGTAGAGAGTAGTGGCTGGGGAGAGAAGAAAGTGGATGGAAGAGTGGACAAAGATGATGAAGGAGGATAGTGAAGGTACAAAATGGTCCTGTATGAGATGGTAAAAAATAAGAGGCAGAAGGATCCTACGGATTATGTTAGAATGGTGAACAAAAGGGGACAAGAGATAGAAAATAGGGAAGAACTGAAGAAAATGTGGAAAGAATATTTTGAAGAACTTCTGAACCCAAATGGAAACCATGGTGAGGAGAAAGAAATCGGGGAAGAGGAAGATGAACTGCAAACAGAAAAGGACTTAACATGGAGAGAAGTGGAAGATTCAGTGAGAAAGATGAAAGGAGGGAAGGCACCGGGTGTGGATGAGTTGAGTGTGGAGATGGTGAGAGCAGCAGGAGAGGTGGGGATACAATGGTTGTACCGAGTGATGAGGACAGCATGGAAGGAAAGGAAGACCCCAGAGGACTGGAAAAAAAGGAATAATTGTCCCGATCTTCAAGAAAGGTAGTAGAACAGAATGCAGAAACTATCGGGGAATAACACTGATGAGTCATTGTGCAAAGATGTTTGAGAAAGTTTTGGAAAGGAGAATTAGGACAAGGATAAAAGGAGGGATGAGGGAAGAACAACATGGCTTCAGAGCAGGAAGGTCCACAGTGGATTTGATTTTTGCTGTGAGGCAGTTACAAGAACAGCACTGCGAGTATGGAACAGATCTACTGATGGCCTTCCTGGACATTGAGAAAGCATATGACAGTGTATGCAGAAACAAAGTATGGAAGTCCCTGGAGGATAGAGGAGTAGAGAAATGGACTATAAAGAGGATAAAAGAGATGTACAAGGGAAGCGTGAGCTGTGTGAAAGTGGGAGGAGAGAGATCAGACTGGTTGGAACAGAGAAACGGCCTGAAACAAGGAAGTGCACTGTCACCGTTACTTTTCATTGTGGTGATGGATGACATAATGACCCGAGTGGCACAAGTAATTGGGGAAGGAAAGATGAAAGCAATGGTGTTTGCAGATGATTTGATGATTTGGGGAAACAAGGAGGAGTAACAGTTGGGCGTGTGGGAAGGAATAATACAAGGATATGGGATGAAATTTAGCATAAATAAGAGTGAGATGGTGATCACAACAAGGAAGAAGGAAAGAACCACAACGGGAATAACAATTGGTGGGGAACAGCTGAAGAAAGTGGAGAGTTTCAAATATCTGGGAAGCCTGATACAAGAAAAAGGAAGAAACGATAGAGAAATAAGTGAGCGGGGGAGGCAGGCAGAAGCATTTCGGAGGAGTGTGAGAAGCATGTTATGGAGCAAGGATGTCCCTCAGAACAGCAAAAAGATCATATATCGGACGTACTATGTCCCTATCCTGACGTATGCCTCGGGAGACCTGGGTTATGAAAGGAAGGGAGAAGAGCAAAATACAGGCCAGTGAGATGAGGTTCTTGAGAAGCAGTATTGGAGCTGCAAAGATGGACAGAATAAGAAATGAGAGGACCAGAGAATAAATGAAGGAGGAACCATTACAGGATGGTATAGAGAAATCTAGACTTAGATGGTATGGACATGTAAAGCGAATGGAGGAGAAGGGGATACCCAGGAGAGTACACCAGACGAAGTGAGAAGGAAAGAGACCGAGAGACAGGTGGCTGAAGGGGGTGGAAGAATGCGTGAAGAAGAGAGGAGAAGACAGGACAAGGGTGGAGGCTGAGAGATGGTGGAAAGACAGAAGACGTTGGAGAGGCTTGTGTTCCAAACAGACCCGGCCAGTGGCTGGAAACTGTGCAAGATGAAGAAGTAATAATTATAATTAATAATTGTTCATAGGTCTCCGATAAGTCCAACCCCTCGTCCACGTCGTGGGAGACGGGCAACGGCACAAAGTAGGGGATTGCCTGTAGGGGCGAAGTACAGTGGGGACTTCGTGTGCCCCGGGACCGTTACGGTAGCTGTGAAGGTCCTACAGGAACCCTGAAAAGTGACGGCTAACGGGGCTCTGGTGAAGCTACGATAGGCCCAGCAAGCCAGTAGTGGATTAAACCAAATGCTTTCAAAAATGGAACGAGCCTCGGACAGGATGGATTTAATAGACGACGACACGGCTGTACACACGGACTAAGATTTGGAACTTTAAACCTAAGAACGCTGACGGGGAAGGTGGAGGAGATAGTGGATATGATGGAAAGAAGGAAGTTGGATTTATTGGGATTGGCAGAAACAAAGTGGAATGGGGAAGGAAGGAGAGTACTGAGAAAAGGCTATAGACTGTACTGGAGTGGGAACGAAGAGGGAAAGAGGAATGGAGTGGGAGTAGTAGTACGAGATGGTTTGAAAGAAGAAGTGAGGAGAATAAGTGATAGGATGATGAAAGTGAAAGTAGCACTGAGGGGAGAGACCGTAGAAATAGTGCAAGTATATGCTCCACAAGTAGGCTGCGCTTCTGAAGAGGAGGAGGAGTTTGAAGAGGAATTGCAGAAGCAGCTGGTAGGAAGAAATATGATTGTTATGGGGGACCTCAATGCCCATGTAGGAAGAGAAAGACAAGGTTATGAGAGTGTTCTAGGACCAGAGGGTTGGGGTGGAAGAAATGAGGAAGGAAAGAGACTGTTGGACTTCTGCCAGAGGAACAGCCTGCTAGTTGGGAACTCCTGGTTTAAGAAAAGAGAGAGCCACACAATCACATGGTACAGTGATGACTTGACCAGGAAGTCTGTGGTCGACTATATACTGTATGAGAAAGAACTAAATAAGAACATCACGGACATCAAGGTTATACCATCGGAGAACCTGGATAGCGACCATCGATTACTGGTAATGAACCTGAGAGGGAGTAAGGAGAAGAAAGGGACTGAGAACCAGGAAAGACGTATAAGGATATGGAAACTGAAAGAAGGGGATAGAAGGGTCGAGTACCTCAAAATGGTAAAGGAAGGAATTCCAACAGATGAAGAAAGAGGGGTGGAAGAGGAATGGGCTAGATTTAAGAAGACACTAGTGGGTGCAGCAGAAGCAGTATGTGGGAGGACAAGTAGTAAGAAGAGGTGGAAGGAAACACCATGGTGGAATGAGAAGACAAAAGATATAGTAAGGGAAAAGAAAAGAGCCTTTAGGAGGTGGTATCAAAATAGGACGGTAGAGACAAGGGAAGAGTACCAGGAAAGAAAGAAGGAGGCGAAGAGAGTGGTGGCTGAGGAGAGAAGGAAGTGGATGGAAGAGTGGACAAAGATGATGGAGGAGGATAGTGAAGGTACAAAAAAGGTCCTGTATGGGATGGTGAAAGATAAGAGGCGGAAGGATCCTACGGATTATGTTAGAATGGTGAACTAAAGGGGACAAGAGATAGAAAATAGGGAAGAACTGAAGAAAATGTGGAAAGAATATTTTGAAGAACTTCTGAACCCAAATGGAAAAGATGGTGAGGAGGAAGAAATCGGGGAAGAGGAAGATGAACTGCAAACAGAAAAGGACTTAACATGGAAAGAAGTGGAAGATGCAGTGAACAAGATGAAAGGAGGGAAGGCACCGGGTGTGGATGAGTTGAGTGTGGAGATGGTGAGAGCAGAAGGAGAGGTGGGGATACAGTGGCTGTACCGAGTGATGAGGACAGCATGGAAGGAAAGGAAGACCCCAGAGGACTGGAAAAAAGGAATCATTGTCCCGATCTTCAAGAAAGGTAGTAGAACAGATTGCAGAAACTATCGGGGAATAACACTGATGAGTCATTGTGCAAAGATCTTCGAGAAAGTTTTGGAAAAGAGAATTAGGACAAGGATAGAAGGAGGGATGAGGGAAGAACAACATGGCTTCAGAGCAGGAAGGTCCACAGTGGATTTGATTTTTGCTGTAAGGCAGTTACAAGAACAGCACTATGAATATCGAACAGATCTACTGATGGCCTTCCTGGACATTGAGAAAGCATATGACAGTGTATGCAGAAACAAAGTATGGAAGTCCCTGGAGGATAGAGGAGTAGAGAAATGGACTATAAAGAGGATAAAGGAGATGTACAAGGGAAGCGTGAGCTGTGTGAAAGTGGGAGGAGAGAGATCTGACTGGTTGGAACAAAGAAACGGCCTGAAACAAGGAAGTGCACTGTCACCGTTACTTTTCATTGTGGTGATGGATGACATAATGACCCGAGTGGCACAAGTAATTGGGGACGGAAAGATGAAAGCAATGGTGTTTGCAGATGATTTGATGATTTGGGGAAACAAGGAGGAGGAGGTACAGGAACAGTTGGACGTGTGGGAAGGAGTAATACAAGGATATGGGATGAAATTTAGCATAAATAAGAGTGAGATGGTGATCACAACAAGGAAGAAGGAAAGAACCACAACGGGAATAACAATTGGTGGGGAACAGCTGAAGAAAGTGGAGAGTTTTAAGTATCTGGGAAGCCTGATACAAGATAATGGAAGAAACGATAGAGAAATAAATGAGCGGGGGAGGCAGGCAGAAGCATTTCGGAGGAGTGTGAGAAGCATGTTATGGAGCAAGGATGTCCCTCAGAACAGCAAAAAGATCATATATCGGACGTACTATGTCCCTATCCTGACGTATGCCTCGGAGACCTGGGTTATGAAAGGAAGGGAGAGGAGCAAAATACAGGCCAGTGAGATGAGGTTCTTGAGAAGCAGTATTGGAGCTACAAAGATGGACAGAATAAGAAATGAGAGGACCAGAGAATTAATGAAGGAGGAACCATTACAGGATGGTATAGAGAAATCTAGACTTAGATGGTATGGCACCCTAATAATGGTTGATTGTTAATAGTACATTGCTGAACTACCGTATATAGTCATATTTTCGTTACTATATTGTTCCATTATACGTATTAGTGTCATTTAGTTATTCTAATCACCCCGAATACAGTTTATAACAAGCAAAATAAATAATGGTTGTTAACGAGTGAGTCAGTGAGTGAGTGAGTGACAGTTGCTGCGGCAACAGAGTGTACTGACGGCTGACGTATCGGATACCACCCAGCAGGCTGAGGTAAGCCGACTCTCTCTTGAGTATCCCAATAGATTTTCACAAGGGTCGATTAGTTCTGAGGCAGTTATAAGCCATGTTGTCTGAATAGCTGCTGAAAGTTCCCTGGTATTTGCAGGGGCAAGATATTGGTTGTGAAGGAGTACTCTCCACCAATTCCCTAATATATGATTGGTAACATATTGGGGGAAGGTGCTGGCCATTCAGTAGCTAGATCTCTCTCAGCCCTGGATGCATAATTTCTTTTAACGCTCAAGTCTAGTCATAGGAAGTATTTCCGTACTTCTTATTGGCCGCACTGCGACGGTGGCTTCCTGGTACCTAATTTCAATGGTCGATGACAGCAGTGGCAAACTGTCTCCCCTTCTTTGTGGAGATAGAAGATGGCAGCATGGGCCATCTTAATCTTTTTCTCCTTCTTCTGGTTCTTCTTCCAGACGGGGCAGGCTCAAAACATTAAAAACTTTTTTTTGGTATACTGGCTTTCACGGCCAAGGATTTGAAACTCAGCAAGTATTCTAGGTTTATGACGTGTCTTGAGTGGGATTTCGCCTAGGAACACCGAGCTGGCTCAACAGCGGGCTCTAGTCCAGGCACGGATACCAAGAGCCCGATGATGAGTCAGCTTGGTGTTCGTAGGCGAAACTCCACACAAGACATGGCATAAACCTAGAAAAATTGCAGAGTTTTAAACTTATTATTCTATGCCTTTGACTATACATTTATTGTTATCTCTAGTCCAAATAATAATAATAATAATAATAATAATAATACTAATCTTATACATTAAAATAGCCTGCTAGAAGTTTGACATTTTACTCAAACTGAAAAATCTTGGAAGTATTTTACTAAGACAACATTTGTTGTCTTAAAATAAAATGCACGTGACGCATTACCAACCGAGTCCCAACTTGCTTGATTAGGCCATCCGTGTATTAATTCAAATTGCTAATATTCATTTCATCAGTCAAATTTCATGCTTTACTTCTTCTTCTAGCCTTTGTCCGGCAGAGCAGGGTCGGCTCTTCTGCACAATTGCCTCCATCTTGCACGGTCTGCAGCGTCTTTCTCCTCAACATTGACTGCTCTCATGTCCTCCTTTATTTGATCAAGCCACCGCTTCTTAGGCCTTCCTTGAGGTCTCTTGCCTACTACATCTAGTTGTAGTGCTCTTTTTGCCACTGTGTCCTTGCAACCCCGTAGTACATGACCGTACCAACGCAGGCGAACTTCCAGCATCTTGTCAGGGATTGGTGCGACACCAAAGGTGCCTCTTACATAGACATTGGTGACATGATCCAGTAGGCCAATGGACCAGCACAGCATTCTCATCTCCATGGACTGCAGCACTTGCTCACATCTGTTGGTTATTGGCCAGCACTCACAAGGGGACCCTACAGCTATCGGATTTTTGCAATTTTTCCCGTTTCGGGTACGTCAAGTTCACACCTCGAACAATAATTTCAAAAAGCCGTTCGATGCCATATTCATAAATTCTCAAGAAAATCGACTTCGAAGTTTTCCAAGCGCTTCATATCCAGTCAAGATGTTACCGAGTTTGAGCAGGACGCGTGGCTCACCCGGTAAGGTTCGGGCCCAGTAAGCGCTGGGACGCTAGTTCCTGACGTATGCCTCGGAGACCTGGGTTATGAAAGGAAGGGAGAAGAGCAAAATACAGGCCAGTGAGATGAGGTTCTTGAGAAGCAGCATTGGAGCTACAAAGATGGACAGAATAAGAAATGAGAGGACCAGAGAATTAATGAAGGAAGAACCATTACAGGATGGTATAGAGAAATCTAGACTTAGATGGTATGGACATGTAAAACGAATGGAGGAGAAGAGGATACCCAGGAGGGTACATGAGACGAAGTGGGAAGGAAAGAGACCGAGAGGCAGGTGGCTGAAGGGGGTGGAAGAAAGTGTGAAGAAGAGAGGAGAAGACTAGACAAGGGTGGAGGCTGAGAGATGGTGGGAAGACAGAAGACGTTGGAGAGGCTTGTGTTCCAAACAGACCCGGCCAGTGGCTGGAAACTGTGCAAGATGATGATGATGATGAAATGTTAGATTCACTCCTTCGTGTATATTGACGATTTCTTCCCGTACCGTACTTCAATGAAGATGATTTCTGCAGAATCCGATATTGTAGGCTTATCGTGGTAATCCGGCAATTTTCTTGTGTATGGCCTCGTCCTTTTTTTTTTTGGTCCACGGAAAATGCGATGGAACAGCGCCCGGTTTTAATCTTGCTCTCTCATCTTCAAATACAAACGCATAAATGCAGTGGTTGTTATTGAAACGTCTCATCAGTTGATAGGTACAAAATAGGAATTAATTCCCTTTGTACATCACACTTACCCAACACAGTTTTCGTGAAGTCATCGTGTTGAAAATGATGGGAACACACTTTAATATTTTCGGTCTGATTTTTCTCACCGAATTTTTCCTTCTAATATCTTCTTCTTCGTATCCCTTGTGCCTTCAAGCGTCGGGGTAGCCTCGTTCTGTCCATCTCTGCCATTCCGATCTTTTTTCACACAATCTCTTCATTTCCAACATTGTTTTCCCTCGCTTCTGTCCGATTTTCTCAATTCTGTCATCCCAAGTGGTACGGGGTCTTCCTCTTCCTACTCTTCCTTCCACTCGCATTTCATAAACCTGCTTCGCTTTTCTCTCTTGTTCCATCCTCCTGACATGGCCATACTACTTCAACTGACGTTCCTCAATCACCATACTTATCGCCTTCTTATCCTGCTTCTTCTCTGATTCTCTCATTCCGGATCCTATCCCTTCTAGTCCACCCCACTGCTCGCCTTGTATACTTCATTTCAGTGGCAATGATCTTACAATGCTTGTCTTGCAGTGCTAAACTCTCTGTGCCATAAAGGGTGATCGGGGCCATAACCGTGTTGTAAATCTGCATTTTGGTCTTGATGCTTATCTCATTCTTCCCTACTATTGTACCGTATGTCCTCGCATAATCGTCGCCACCACGTAATCGTCGCACCCCACTTTTCAAACACTAAAATAGGTTTATAAAATTTCATCGCATAATCGTCGCATAGCATGTTCGTATTTGTGCGCCAGTCAGTTGCACATGCTGCCGCGACTTTATAACCTGGCGCGACTTTGTCAGACGAAAAATATCTCGTCTTTATGCTTGCGGGCAATGAACTGTGACGCGAGCGGCAAGCTTCATCACTTAGCACATTCCGCGAGCGTATAATCTGGCATGATCTTGTCAGGAGAAAGTAATCTTGTCTTTATGCCTGCCGGCTATGAACCGCGACGCGAACGGCCAGCGCACATTCCGCGAGCTTATAGGCCTAATCTGGCGTGACCTTGTCGGCAGAGAGTAATTTCGTCTTCATGCCTGCGGGCTATGAACTATGACGCGAACGGCCAGCGCACATTCCACGAACTTATAGACCTAATCTGGCGTGATCTTGTCATCAAAAAGTAATCCAGTCTTTGTGCCTGTGGGCTATGAACTGTGACGCGAGCGGCCAGCGCACATTCCGCGAGCGTATAGGCCTAATCTGGCGTGATCTTGTCAGGAGAAAGTAATATCGTATTTATGCCTGCGGGCTATGAACCGCGACGCGAATGGTCAGCGCACATTCCGCAAGCTTATAGGCCTAATCTGGCGCGATCTTGTCAGCAGAAAGTACTCTCGTCTTTATGCCTGCGGGCTATGAACTGTGACGCGAACGGCCAGCACACATTCCGCGAGCTTTTAGGCCTAATCTGGCGTGATCCTGTCAGGAGAAAGTAATACCGTATCGTCTTTATGCCTCCGGCTATGAACCGCGACGCGAACGGCCAGTGCACATTCCGCGAACTTATAGGCCTAATCTGGCGTGATCTTGACAGGAGAAAGTAATCTCGTCTTTGCCTGCGGGCTATGAACCACGACGCGAATGGCCAGCTTCGTCAGCACATTCCGCGAGCGTTAACCTGTCGTGACCTTGTTAGAAGAAAGAAGCCTGTCTCTGACTGCAGGCTATGACTCACGCCAGACTCACTCTACGCGAATGACTGACCCGTGCAGCAAATAATGATACAGTATATTCTTTGAACTTAAATATTCTTCGCATAATCGTCGCACCCTGCTTTTTCCCACAAATTTTTGGCATAAAAAGTGCGACGATTATGCGAGGAAATACGGTATTATTCATCTGATAGTAGGCTGAGATGGCTTTTTTAGTTCTATTGAGTACCTCTTGCTCTATTTTCCCATCACTACTTAATATGGTGCCAAGATATTCAAAAGTTTCTACTTTTTCGAGAGGTCTTCCTCCACAAATTATGTCAAGTTGTTGTTCCTGTCTGTCCAGTTTTGAGACCCACATTACTTTGCTTTTATCTGTATTCACTACAATTCCTTTCCTTTCTAATTCTTCATACCATTCCACCACGGCCTGCTGAAGTCTTTCTGGTGTATCAGCAATCACTATTATATCATCTGCATAGAGGAGTGCTTGCAAGTATACAGGTCTTAGTCTCCACATACCAAGCTTGGTCCTATGGGTTCTCCGCTTACATATCTCTGTTATTTCATCCAGGACGATATTAAACAGTAGAGGGCTGAGGCCATCACCTTGTTTTACTCCTCTCTCCATTTGGAATTCTCCAGACATTTCACCATCTATACGAACGATTCCCACAGGTTGCTGGTATACACTCTTCACAGCATTTAACAGTCTCATTGGTACCTTCTTCGCTGCCAGTGCCTCCCATATGCTCTGCCTCGGTACAGTCAAAAGCTGCCTTCAGGTCTAGAAACGCAAGGTACAGGTCACGGTTTTTGGCAATGCTCTTCTCTATTACTGTTCTAATTGTGTATATGTGATCTTGTGTCTGACGTCCTGGTCTAAAAGCTGCCTGCTCATCTTCAATGTCATTTTCCACCACCTTCCGAAGTCTCCTTTCCAGCACCCGAGTGTAGATCTTGTACGCTACAGATGATAGATAGCCCTGTAATTATTACAGTCGTAGCTGTTCCCTTTCTTGTGCAACGGGATAATTAGATTTTTCTTCCATTCCTCTGGTATTCTGTTCTCTTCCCACATTCTCCTAAACAGCTTAGTAAGTTGCTTCACTATCTCAACACCTCCGTATTTGATTAACTCTGGAGAAATTCCATCAGGACCTGCTGCTTTCCCAGTCTTAATTTGTTTAATTGCCATTTATGACCTCCATTTCTTCTATTTTCCCTTCTATTTCTGGATTTTGCACATCTTCATGTGGTCCATAAACAATCCCATCCTCTTGCTCTGCCACATTTCTCTGGAACTTCTCCTCATAGTGTCTTCTCCACACTTGAAGCACTTCTGCCTTCTCTGATACTAGGTTATTCCCATTCTTGATTGTCCTAGTGTGCTCTCCATACTTCCATCTTATAGACTTTATGGTTTTCCAAAAGCTTCTTGTATTCTTCTCTCTAGCTTTGCTTTCAACCATATTCCCAAACTCTTCCCAAGATTTTCTCTTAGCTTCCTTCACTACTCTTTTTGTTTCATCCCTTCTTTTGATGTAGGCTATTCTTGCCTGTTTTCTTCCGTAGGACATCCTATGTATCTTTTCCATGCTTCTTTCTTGCTCTTTACCTTCTCCTTCACTTCTTCATTCCACCAACTTGTTCTTTTCTTTCTGGTATCTACCACTGCCTTTCCACACACTTCTTCTGCTGACTTTAGCAACACTTATTTTATGTCATTCCACATGTCATTGATTTCTTCGCTTCCATTAGTTCTTATTTGCATCTTCTCCTTCACTAATTCTGCATACTGGGACCTTTTCTCTTCTTTTTGAAGTCCCTTCAATCGGATCACCTCAAACCTTTTGGTTCTTGGTTGGATTGGCCTCCTGAATCTGGTGTCCATTACCAGTAATCTGTGATCTGTACTAGTTCTGCTCCTCGTATGACCTTCACATCCATGATGTTATTCCGTATGCCATGAGGGTACATAAAGTAGTCTATAACACTCCTAGCATTTCTACCTTCAGCCTCAAAAGCTATCTTATGTACTTCTTTATGGGGGAAAAATGAGTTCCCCAATAACAATTGATTTTCAATGCAGAATTCTATAAGTCTCCTGCCATTTTCATTCAGCGTCCTCTCTCCACCATGATTGCCCATGCTTCCATGTGCTATTCTTTTGTCCTGGCCTGTTCTTGCATTTAGGTCCCCTCCTATCAATACATGGCGTCCATTCGCAACCTCTTTGTCCACGGTCCTTTGGAGTTGAACATAAAACTCCTCTTTATCGAGTAAGTTGGTGTCTTCTGTTGGGGCGTATACTTGTATGAAGGACACTTTCATCTCTATGTCAAGGTTAATAACCATTATTATCGAGTTTATTGGTTGCCATCCACTCACTTTGGTTTCAGTCTGCTCGCTGGTGACTAGGCCCACACCTTCCTTTGCCCTACAGTCCATCCCAACCCCAGAATATCTCAAAACATACCCTTCTTGTAATCTCTTCATTCCACTTCCTTTCTTCTTCACCTCACGAAGTCCCAATACTTCCAGTTTATGACTTCTCATTTCCTGTATTAACTCTACATCTTTTCCAGTGATTGTCTTGATATTCCATGTACCAAATCTCATTCCGTTTCCATTGCGGTCGTTGTCATGTAGATCCGTCCAATCCGAGGCTACTGTTGTTGCTTTGAATCATTTCTACCCCCACATGGGTGATTAGACCAATGTGAAGTGGTTTGTTGGGTTGCCTTCCCAGTCTCCTTATTTATGTCCCCAGGAGACAGGGTGGCCCAGTTATACCCCCAGGCACCGGGTACCCATTTTCGTCGCCTCTTATGACACGCATGGGCTACGGTGGGACAATTCTAAACCCCGGTCACCACGCGGGGGTCTAATAACATGTATCCATATATTTTCTCATTTCTTTATTTTGTGGAAATAAGTGAAACAAAAACGGGCTTCCCAGATTTTTGCAAAGAGGAACACTGCAATAGCTCGGCATAGTCACGAGAATAACAATTTATACAACTTAAATTCTTGGATATTAGCGACATGAGAACACAGGAGACAACTGAAGAGCTCCTTGCGCTTACCCAGTACAACAGCAGTGCGCTCATCTGTGCCAGTTCTATACATCTCTATTTCATCCTAAATTTCATGAGACATGGCTTCTCTAAATAATTCTAATATTTATTTACCAAATACAGTATAGGACAATACAGGACACTTCCTGATATAACAAGGTTAAAATGGGAGACAATTTGCTAGTGGTGCAATTTGCTAAAGCAATTCTGGATCGATAAAAGAAGAATTACTTAGCAGGATATTATTTATTTAAAGACGAGAATTAGACATACAGTATATTGAGGATATGAAATGCAGTGTTATAAATGGGCTCGTCTCATTCATGAATTACTTTTTTCGAATAAGCATTCCGACTGGAATGTTTATGAACAGTTTCTTTTTCTTTTTCCTCAATCTATGAGGGCTCTTGTAATATTACCAAATGTGATACGAGATATTTTTAGCGAACCAGGATCTTAGCCTACATTTGGAGTGGCATTAAGCTTTTCCGCCGTATTAAAATAAGACTTTCTTGGCCTCGTATCTCAGTTCCTTTACAAGGCAAAGTTAATTAAATCATAGCCATAGGACGCCCAAGAGTTCCAGTTTCTCCGATGACCGATGAGGTAACCGAGGCTATACCATTTTTCCCCCTTAAATAATTGTTTCGGTCTTCTACTGACCACATTATTTCAACTGCATTCTTCTTCGGTGAGCTTCTTTTCGTTTTTCGGTCCACTTCTTGCCCGTTTCCAATATGGTTTAGGCTGAAAACTCTGTATTTCCCGAAGTTTCTTCTTCAAAGAGTCACGTTCCAAGATGTCCTCATGTGATATCGCCATTTCTTGTAGGTCTTTTTCCACCTCTGTAAACCAGATCCCTTTGGTTTTCTTTCCCACAAAGTAGGCACAAGTTTGATTAGACAATCTTCCGGAGCTCTTTCGTGTTAAATGGCCATAAAAGGAGAGTCTTCTTTTGCATATGGTGTCCGCTATTTTCTCCACATGTAGATAACGTTTTTTGTGTCGTGTTCTATACTCTCCTTGTTCCTTGACCGGGCCCAGGATCTTTCTCAAAATCTTCATCCCTTTGGCTTACAGTTGTTCTGCCAGGCCATTCTTATTCATCGCCAGGCAATGTGATACATATAGCACCTCCGGGCAATTAACGGTAACATAGTGCCTCAGTTTGGCCTTGAAGGACATTGATCGGTTTTTGTAAATGTCTTTGGTTAAATGGTAAGCCATTTCCATTTTGCTAATCAGTGACACGAAAGCTTCTTTTTCATGAATGTTGGGTTCCATCCATTCACCCAGGTATTTGAATTTCTCTACCTGTGTTATTTGTCCTCCGTTCACCGTAAGTTCTCTGGGTTCTGACTTCATGATCGTTATAAACAGCGTTTTCTCAAACGAAACCCTGCCTTTGCTACTTGCACCTGTAATTGATTGAATAGTTGTGTGGCCGTGTCAAGAGAATTAGAGAAATTTGCAACTTCATCTGTGAAAGCGAAACAGTAGATTGTCAGGTTCTTGTTCTTACAACCTAGTATGACCCCATTCTTTACACCATCCTTACACAATTATTTACGCCATTCTCGAATAACTTTCTCGAGAACACAGTTGAATAACAGAGGGCTCCCTGTCCGTATTGCGAAGGATTCAGAAATCTCTCCCCTGAATTTCACTTTGGAGGCTGTGTCCAACAGGGTTTGGTGAAAGATTGTTCTTGTCTTATTATCTAAACCAAATTCTCTTAAAACCTGGATCAGTGTACTTCAATCCAGCGAGTCATAAGCCTTCTTGAAATCAACAAAGGGTCACCACAAATTTCTTACTTCTCAGATTCATGTATGATAGAATTGATTTTAGATTCATGATTTGCTTAACACAAGATGCCCCTTTCGAAATCCTCCTTGGTATTCGCCCAGTTGTTGATCGAGCCATGCTTCCGCTCTCCATTGAAGAGCTTTCGATTATTACTATTATTCACACATATTTCTCATTTTTCAATGGGGGTACGGGTCAATGATCAAGTACAAACAATTACAGTTTAGGTTCTGAAGTTTCCTTGTCTTGTCTTTATCTCAGAACGACTATCCCTATTAGAAGGGGGTTTCATTTTGGGAGATTCTGGCATGGCATAGATCCCGGCTTTGTATAAGTGTAATGGGACTTCTTTTTTGGATATTTTATGCAAGTCACTTCTTTGGCATTTTAAAACCAACAGGTCACATCTACAACAACACAACAGTATTGATGTCTAGCTGTTTTACTGCAAAAAACAAAACAAACAAAAAAAGCTTTAATTTTTTATTTTTTATTATTTTACATCATTTAAATGTGAGACATATGGCTGAGAAGTTTAGGAGGCCTACGACAAAAACTTTGTTACAGGAAGAATATTTGTTTGGTTGGTTCCTCAGTTTAGGGGATGCGACAACGCGGTCATGTATATCCCCGTGTACTTTGGGTGTGTGTAGAATCTGTCTGATAACCGGTGTTAATTGTGATGGCTGTATTAGTGTGTGTATCTGTTTTTTAATTCAAGTAAGGACTGCAACTTTGAATTTTTCAAATAGTTCCTACTTTTGCCACCAAACGCTACCGTCAACGACTACTAGGCCTAGTTCAGAACTTAGCTACTAGACACCACCGCAGTCGGCTCTTGGCAACGAACGTAGAAATTTATACCACACAGGTGTAATTAGTGGAAGGCAGACCAACAACAACACAAATGTTGCATATCCTTCAAAGAGTGAGGTGTTATCTCTAGCGTCTTCAATGACAATTCCACGGAATGTAAACAATTGGTCAATTTACTCTGGGTTTATGCTATAGCTCTCCATTTTTCTATTAATTTTTTTTTTGCATTACAGGTTGTTGACAAAGTTTTAAGCAAATGACGTCCGTTCACCCGTAGCCACAAGGATTTCTCATACACGTTCTTTACAAGATACTTGTTCAATGGGGTAAGTTTATGCCCAAATTTTAAAATCTGTTACAGGTCCTGTGTTTGATCTGGGATTTCAACGACGAAGGGCCTATGACCTGAATTTCGGCACATAGTCAAATTCTTGAAGCATTTTATGTCTATTTTTAAATAACTTTGACGATTGTAAAAAGATTTTTAAATGATTTTTAACAAGATCAACACATAGACTGTCTTACGAGAATCATCAATATGTTTTGACTGAAGAAGGCTCACAGAGCCGAAACATGTATCTAAGAGTGTAAGGACATTGTATAAAAAATTGTTGTATTGTAAAGTGGATATCGGTATAATATATCATAATCAATACGGGAAAACCTAGAATAATGACTACAGTCATAGATATTCATTTGGATACTGTATAACAGACTGTCAGCCAAGAGTCGTAAAAAGGTGTATCAGTAATTGCATATTCTGTTTAACTTAGAAAACCTTGGAGACTGATAAAATGTGATCATTTAAATATTCGGAGTAGACATGGAAGATGCATAACAAACCAAGTTTACAGGATTGACAACACTCGCCTATAAAAGTTGCATTGTCAGCAGCGTTGTCTCCTGTTTCTTTTTCACTAAGGGAGAGTTAGAAGTACTAAAATCTCAATGTCAGTATTAAAGAAATGTCGAAACTTGACACCATATATTTTTCAGACATTTGAGATCTCTGAAAATAGAGGCATCAGCCAGGCTAGTTGGCAAGATTGAGCTCAAGAGCTGTCGGTTGGTTGTATGACGTGAGGCGAGGGCCCCTGAGCTATGCTGAAATGATCCAAAGACCATGTTCCCATTATGCAATCAACAATATCAGGTGTTGTACTGTAACAAGCTTACATAAGGTAAGAATTTTATGAAACAATATATTTATGATTTAATTTTATATTTTTATTCGCTTATATCTTGTGCTTATTTGTTAGATTTTTCAAGCGTATATGCTTGCTTATTTCACAATTTGATTGTGCTTACAAATCCGGGCTCTATTTATGGCTTTTTTTTTTTAATGATAAATGAACGGTACTTAACAAAAGTTTAAGGCCACCCTGTTGTTGATATACCGTATTTTGTTTTATTCAGAACAAAATTAATGAGTATTTTGTTTATAAAAACACTTTTATTACATTATGTTTTACCCTCCTACATAATACTGTGCTGTTTTTGTTAAATTATTAAAGTTAAGGGCTCATTAATTAACTTCTTCCGAAACGATGTAAAGGAGCTAAAACTTTCGAAATCACGTTGCACACAAAATCTAATTTTCACTCCATTGCAGATATTAAAGTACATTTATTGTACATATTACGGTATAAGGTAATACTTATGACCATTTATTACACATATTTCTGGAAAAAGGACAGAAAAAGAAAAGAGCATTTTGAAGTAATGTTAATCCAAATAAAATTTCACTATTATCACACACTGATTGTGTCGTAGTAGCATGACGAATAGAAGGACCTAGTGTGAGGACTCCGCCATTTTAGCACGGTAGTTTCTGGTCCCGCCGCTGCAAGCGATTATGTCCAGCACGTGCTCTGTTTTTGCGTCGAGCTGGGTCATAGAAAGTGCGCGAGAAGTTACTGTGTGATATATTTGTGTGAATTAAATTGAATTTTCTTTGCTTTCAGTTCATTGTGTCTTGTGTACATCAGCGTTTTGTGTACTTCAAACATATTTGTTATGTGGCTTTGTTCATTTAATAGTTCAACATGCCTTACTGTTTTATACAGTAGAACCTCGATGCATCGTTCCCGGAACTGTCGTTTTCCCGTATGCATCGTTCAATTAATTTAGTCCCGAAAATTTTCCATATAAACTAATGTTAAATTTCCCCGCATGTATCGTTCCTCGAACTATCGTTTTTTCGCATGGATCGTCAAAAAATCACTAGTCCTTGGCCACAATTTTCCCGCATTGATCGTTTATGAGAAAAATATATGCTAAAGTTCTTTTGAATTTGAAGCAGCATAGCGGCAACCTGTTACGCGAGAATGTACGAGGTACGAACGATTAGGAGTTCCTAGGCTTGAGCAAGTTTCTCGGCTGAAGCAAGTTCGAGTAGGCTGGACTGCAGTGCGCAGATTGTTTACGCGCCACCACACTATATAACCACGCCTACGAGCCTTCAGGCGCCAACGATTCTGCTCGAAGCGCCAAGCCGTCATTTTGCTGTTTCATTTCATTCTGAGTGGTTCCGTGTAGTATCTTGGTCGTGTGCGGCGATTACAATTTTATCTGTAGTTCGTAATGAAAACTTTACTTCACTGACGACGCAATTCTCGTAATCTCAATAATGTTACGCTGCGTTTGGCAATGCTTGGCTAACAAGTTAGATCACACAGAACAGCAATGAAAGCATTTAGACGGTCTTGAGCGGGTGTCGTCATAGCGTGACGTCATTTAGCCTTGAAATAGCTTGCCCGGTCAGAGACCCGCGAACACTCGGAACTGCTGTATTCTTTCATTCGGAACACCGGAAGTATCTCCCGCGGAGATTGGCGAGCTGTGCGATGATGGCGCGGGGGAGAGGAGTGATGAAGAGAAGACGATCGTGAGCCCCAAGTCGTCCCGAGTTTCGCCGAAGCGCATGCCGTCTTAGCGAAGATGAAATCCTTCATGTACTCGCATGTCATCAGTGATCGTGAAGAAGAGAACATGCAAGTTGAGAAGGCTTTGTTTCGTCTGAAACGTAAAGCTTTGACGAAACAAAAAACAATTAATGACTTTTTTACTAAAAAGAGCAAGTGATAAAATGACATATGAAATCATATCGCGTACATCGTGGTTGCAATATTTTGACGTCTCTATAAAGTTTACATGAAGAAATATGTCCAAATACAGTACCCGTACTTTCTTTATTTTTTTACTCAATTTTTTTTATGTTACCCGCATTTATCGTTTCCCGCATCCATCGTCATTTTCCCCCTCCCCCTTGAAAAACGATGCATCGAGGTTCTACTGTACCTGACTGTAAGTCAGGGTATGGTCGAGTAGTTGACGATATACGATTTTTTCCCACCACCGAAGGATATAAATCAATTTGAAAAATGGGCCAGAGCTATTCCACGAAAGGATACGAAGTTAACGCGTAGTAGTAGAATTTGTCAAATTCATTTCTCTGATGATTTGATAGTAAAATCTGATAATTTTATAGTGAATGGTGAAGAAGTGAAAATCTCTCGTGTGAGGTGGAAGTTACCTTCTGGAGCAGTGCCTCATATTTTCCCTAATTTACCGAAGTACCTGTCAAGTGAGAATAAGTCCCGTAAAGCTCCCAACAGGAAAAAGAATCTCGATACCACCAGGAAGAGAAGAAAGAAGATTGAGGATGGGAGTGAAGCAACGAATGAGGCATTAACAGGTCAGTCTAATGTTGATAAGAATTTGGGTCATTCTAGTGTACTTACTGATGCTGAAAAGACTATAATATCGCTCAAAAGGCACCTATTGAATGCTAACCGTAATTTAATTCGCGTTAGATCCTGCCTCAACTCAGCAAAATCGAGAATTAATTTGCTGGAGAAGCAGGTTCGAAATTCACAGGCATTTAATTACAAACAAACACCTTAGCAAGAAGGAAAAGATAATAGACACTATGCTGAAGAAATGCCAGGTAAAATCTCCCAATGGTATGAGGTACAGCAATGAATTCATTTTAGAGAGTTTATTGTTGAGAATAAAATCACCGCAAGGATTTCGTCATTGTCGGCGACATAATCTCTTGCCTCTGCCCTCAGAAAGTCACTTTAGAAAACTTTGTCAAGGACTTAAGTGCCCTTATGGAGTTAATACGCATAGTAAAAATGCTATTTCAGACTATTTTAAGGAAGAAAAGAATGATAATTCACGTTACGGTGTTGTAATTTTCGATGAAGTGAAGCTAAGAGAAGAAATCCAGTTTAATAGTTTTTCTCATAAAGTAAATGGATTAGTTGATTTAGGTGAACACACACCTGACCTCCAGAAGGACGTACTTGCAAATCACGCTCTAGTGCTTATGTTCGTACCATTCATGCATAATTGGGTGCAGCCAGTTGCTGTTTATGCAAGCAGAAATGCTACTCCAGGGGACATTATTGCAAAAATTTTAATACAGGTGATTTTGCAGTTAGAAGAGGCTGGGGCGAGGATGGTTGGCTTTACTTGTGATGGTAGTCAGACAAATAAAAAGGCCTGGAGATCGTTAGAAGTTAGTGGCAAGACAAACTCTCGACAACCTCACATCCTTAACCCTCAGATGTTACGAGAAAGATCTGGGCTTTCTCCGACTTCGTTCATGTATTGAAATGCATAAGAAACCACTTTCACGATAAAGTAGAACTCCACTATAATGGCAAAATTAGTAATTTCAATTTTTATAGGGAACTGTTCAAAGAAAAGATCTCTCAGGGTATGCTGGGATTAGAGCATGCCCCAAGCTGACAGTTGCTCATTTAGACCCAACATCTTTCCAGAGAATGAACGCTAGGCTTGCATTCCAACTTTTCAGTGACAGTGTTGCCAAAGGTATTAAATTTTATCGAGAAATGGGACTGGCAGAATTACAAGGTAGTGAGGACACTGAGACATTTACCAGTGATATAAATGTTGTTGCTGATGCACTAAATGCATTCATTCCGTCTCAGGCTCTTCGTAAACATTCACCTTCTCATACAGCTGTTGTTAATTTTCTTCAGACCGTGAGATCTACCAATAACACCTTTGCCTCCAATAGAACCTTGGAATCACTAGTAGTAACCCTACAGAGTACTTTGGATATGTGTGAATGGCTTTGGGAGAAAGGTTATAAGTATGTGTTGACAGGAAAGCTCACCCAAGATCCCTTGGAACGGTACTTCGGAATTATGCGGTCTTTCAGTTCAGATGATCATCCATCGACAATAGATTTCCTTCATTTGCATCTACTTCAATGTATATACATCCCTATAAAACAGGCTTTTAATGTTGGTGGAATTTGTGAACCTGAACGGGAGCAGATCTTGACTTCGTGTGTTAATCAGATGCGTATATTAGCCCGGAATGTGGAAGTACATAACAAGACAGTGAAGGAATCAGTGGAAACTTCCATTAAGAAAAAAATTGTGGTTCGAGATGCAGTAAATATCGAAGACTGGGAAAGCTCTGTACCTGAATTTAACAACGCAGTTCGAAACTCTTCGATTGATAAGTGTTTAGTGTACCATTTGGCTGGCTATGTTGTTAAGCACTTTTCTTCTTCATCTTGCAGTTTCCAGCCACTGGCCGGGTCTGTTTGGAACAGAAGCATCTCCAGCGTCTTCTGTCTTCCCACCATCTCTCAGCCTCCACCCTTGTCCAGTCTTCTCCTCTCTTCTTCATGCTTTCTTCCACCCCCTTCAGCCACCTGTCTCTCGGTCTCTTTCCTTCCCACTTCGTCTCGTGTACTCGCCTGGGTATCCTCTTCTCCTCCATTCGTTTTACATGTCCATACCATCTAAGTCTAGATTTCTCTATACCATCTTGTAATGGTTCCTCCTTCATTAATTCTCTGGTCCTCTCATTTCTTATTCTGTCCATCTTTGTAGCTCCAATACTGCATCTCAAGAACCTCATCTCACAGGCCTGTATTTTGCTCTTCTCCCTTCCTTTCATAACCCAGGTCTCCGAGGCATACGTCAGGATAGGGACATAGTACGTCCAATATATGATCTTTTTGCTGTTCTGAGGGACATCCTTGCTCCATAACATGCTTCTCACACTCCTCCGAAATGCTTCTGCCTGCCTCCCCCGCTCATTTATTTCTCTATCGTTTCTTCCATTATCTTGTATTAGGCTTCCCAGATACTTGAAACTCTCCACTTTCTTCAGCTGTTCCCCACCAATTATTATTCCCGTTGTGGTTCTTTCCTTCTTCCTTGTTGTGATCACCATCTCACTCTTATTTATGCTAAATTTCATCCCATATCCTTGTATTATTCCTTCCCACACTTCCAACTGTTCCTGTACCTCCTCCTCCTTGTTTCCCCAAATCATCTGCAAACACCATTGCTATCATCTTTCCTTCCCCAATTACTTGTGCCACTCGGGTCATTATGTCATCCATCACCACAATGAAAAGTAACGGTGACAGTGCACTTCCTTGTTTCAGGCCTTTTCTCTGTTCCAACCAGTCTGATCTCTCTCCTCCCACTTTCACACAGCTCACGCTTCCCTTGTACATCTCCTTTATCCTCTTTATAGTCCATTTCTCTACTCCTCTATCCTCCAGGGACTTCCATACTTTGTTTCTGCATACACTGTCATATGCTTTCTCAATGTCCAGGAAGGCCATCAGTAGATCTGTTCCATACTCATAGTGCTGTTCTTGTAACTGCCTTACAGCAAAAATCAAATCCACTGTGGACCTTCCTGCTCTGAAGCCATGTTGTTCTTCCCTCATCCCTCCTTCTATCCTTGTCCTAATTCTCTTTTCCAAAACTTTCTCGAAGATCTTTGCACAATGACTAATCAGTGTTATTCCCCGATAGTTTCTGCAATCTGTTCTACTACCTTTCTTGAAGATCGGGACAATTATTCCTTTTTTCCAGTCCTCTGGGGTCTTCCTTTCCTTCCATGCTGTCCTCATCACTCGGTACAACCACTGTATCCCCACCTCTCCTGCTGCTCTCACCATCTCCACGCTCAACTCACCCACACCCGGTGCCTTCCCTCCTTTCATCTTGTTCACTGCATCTTCCACTTCTTTCCATGTTAAGTCCTTTTCTGTTTGCAGTTCATCTTCCTCTTTCCCGATTTCTTCCTCCTCACCATCTTTTCCATTTGGGTTCAGAAGTTCTTCAAAATATTCTTTCCACATTTTCTTCAGTTCTTCCCTATTTTCTATCTCTTGTCCCCTTTTGTTCACCATTCTAACATAATCCGTAGGATCCTTCCGCCTCTTATTGTTAAGCACTCTTCTAAATTTATTAAGTGTTCGCCCTGTGCTCATTCTCTACGTGACAATAATCTAAGTAAATTTTCAATTCTTACCGAAATAAAGGACTACGGTTCAATGAACAATGTAGTGTTTCTAACACGTCCTTCGAGAAGTGTATGTGACATTCTTTTCCAGGCCGAGAAAGTAATCACCGGAAAATTAAACTCAAAATCGATGTGGAGCGAAAATATTTTTTGATTGTATCAATTCCACAGAAACAATTTCAGTTGATCCTTCAGGAGCTGGCTGTTGTCTTCAGCATGTCATGGATGTTATCCCCAGAATTGTTTATCATTATATCAAGTGCCGATTTTTCTTCAGAACGAAGGAAATCCGCCGAGATTTGCAATCTCGAACCTCCGCCAAGTCTTCACGCAAGCTTTCGAAAGTCTAGTAGCCGACAAAATGAATTGGTAAGTAGAGTGTTACTTTAAATAGTTTATAATAATAATTTTATTAATGCAGCCAATGGCCATGTACTTTTCTTTTCAGGACGGGTCAGGGAAGGGATATTGGAAGGAAATCGGCCGTGGACCTGTTGAAAGGAACCGTCCCGGCATTTGCCTCGTGGTGAAAATGGGAAACTACGAAAACCATTTTCAGGACGGCCGAGGTGGGAATCGAACCCACGCTCTCCCGATGCCAGCGAGGCACGAGGTAGCGCTTTAGCGCTCTCGGCCACGAGTGCTTGTTTTAATATGCTGGGGATTATGTTTTTTTAAATCTGTGTCTGTATACACCAGGAATCTAGTGTTTTCCGTAACATGTAATGAAGACCGTAGTTCTTATTTCCGTGAATTATATTTTCCATTGTGTCCTGCCGTGCTATTTTAATTGCAATCGCTAATTACTTTATAAAAGAGTATCAGTTACAAAGTAATTAATTTCCCTTAGCAGCATCCCTAAGACCAGCTGACACCGGCACCTTGGAACTTGCCCCCTCCAGCGCTGCCTGGCGGGGTGCGCTTGAACTTTAGGAGTCTTCTCACTTTCTCTTTCATTCGCCATGGTAGTAGTCAATACGACGTCCTATATGTTTCAAGCACACTTTTACACGTTTCCACATGCTCTTGGTCAATTTTTGACATTCCCGGGTCGTAATGTCATGCCACACTTCCGAAATATTCCCGCGCAATTCGTGGACAATTTTTGGGTTTGCGAGCAGCTACGCGCTGGCCTAAGATGTTCCACAAGTTTTCGATCGGATTCAAATCCGGACTTCTAGGAGGCCAGTCCAACAATGCGATATTGTTCTTGTCAAACCACTCCATTGTTGCAGCAGATTTATGGCAAGGAGCGTTATCCTGCTGGTAAACTAAACACCCATTGTGAAGCTTGTGAGCAGATGGCAGCATGTTTTCTTGCATAGTTTCAATGTAACGTTGTGAAACCATCTTGTGAAAACATCTTAAATTCCCAGTTCTCGCAGCGGACATGCACCCCCAAATTATCACGGATTGCTCTATGCGACTTTCCGCATTTTCCCATACCAATTATTTGCCATTTCAACACTTCTGACAACTTTTTTCCCCATTTACACAGTTCATGTAACACTAACCTCTAGCTCTTGGCAACTGTCTCAAGATAAAGGCTTCAAATTCACATAAATGATCCCATTTGCCGGGCTAGGTGTACGCCATCTGTTGAGGAAAAGATGAACTATCATCCAGTGTTAGAACGCGCAGGTTGCTCAAACATCTTTCTCGCTTTGCACGTCTAAACACATACTGTAAATAAAATTCCATAACTAGTAAACTGAAAGACATATCCGAATGTTCACTATCTCTACAGACGCCTCATAGGCTACATTATTAAGAAATTAATCATGAAAATGTTTCCGATAAAATTATAAGACCAGAAAATAATTTTATGAAATAGGCTGGTGGTCTTAAACTTTTGTTAGAAGGTTATGATTTAAGCTAATATCATTCAAATTACGTCATTAAGCATAATTAACACTCCGAACAGAGAAGGGTTGCAATTCTGGCTGTATAACATTCATTTTAAACATAGCACATGACATGCATAGCATAAGGGAACTACTTATTCCTAAAAGTCTAAATATGTCGCTTTAGTAATTTATGCTTTATCTTAATGCCAGTAGATTCGGATCACAAACGTGTGAATGCGGAAAAAGTTGTGCGGATGTGGGGCGGATGCGGATAACAGTCATGTGGATTTGGGGCGTATGCGGATAACGTTTTGTTTATCCGGGCAGGGCTGTACTGATAAGCGTATTGACAATTGCAGAGGAGTGAGAGGGATGGCCGAATGTGACTGTCTGGCTAGAATTGCCGCCTTGGGGCAGGGATTTCTGGGTTATTTCTGTTACAACAGAACTCTCTGCAGGTAAGAAAGAATGCATATGCGTGTACTGTCACAAAATACCGTAACAGCAATTGGTACACTCCTGATTTTTACGGTAATGCAGGAAATGTAACGTTTTTCTTTTGTAATAAAACAAAATAAAATTCAAAATTACTGAAGAAGATTGTCTAAATCGAATAGAGTACAGAAAAAAAATTTTTGGTCTCAAAATTCTTGTCGGGGAGAAGAAAAATCTCAACAGAGGAGAATGGACTGCTGAAAGAAGAGCTGCACAGTCGACCAGGATGAAAGACTTCTGGAAGAGAAAGAAGGAAACTAGACCTATAAAGAAGTGATATTTGCGTGGTCCTTGTTGGCCTGTCCGCGGTGTATATATATAAAACAAAATAGTACCTATGTTAACTCTCTTCTTTCATTTTTCTCAAATTCAATTTTTCAAGGTTTTCAGTTATATACCACATTTGAAACAGAGACTGGACCTACAGGTACCCGTCAAAGCTCAAATTAAAGGTAAACAAATAAACTTCAAGTTCATTATCAATGACATTTCTCATAGGATGATTTGTCAAATTAGGAGACCAAAACCAACAATTTTTACTAAAAAAAAAAAAAAAAAAAAAAAAATAATAAAAAAAAAAAAAATCCAATCCTTGAATAACTGTATCTCGGGAACTACTAAACGTACATAGATCGCTTGGGTCTCAAATTGTAGACAATTTAATATAATTGTAATCAGGTATTCACAATGTTTTCTCTAAGACGCATAGTTTAGACGAAATTGAGCAAACACTGAAAAAAAAAGTGAAAATATCTGGCTGTTTTTTGGCTATTACACAGCTAGGACAGGACTTTCGAAGTTGCAAATTTGGTTTTTTACTATTGGCAGAGGTCCAAACAACATATATAAAAATTAGAACTACATGATCTTTTGCAAGGTCGGATGCATATTTTGACTGGACTATTATTAATCAATAATTTCTTTAAAAAATGGGTTCGTTGAGAACTGTGGCCACCTCGGTCTCCCGCCAAGGTCCCGCCGAAAATGATATAGTTAAACTTCTACTCCACTGGTTGTTTTAAGGAGTGGTATAACGAGATTAACCCTCTTAGTGCCAGGCGAAATGGTAAAGGTGAAGTCTAAAAGTGCCAGGCTCTTTTAATGGAAAATGTAGGCTTTCAGAAAAAAATATGTACATCCTCTGTTTTGAAAGATACGAAAGCGAAATTTAGTCAGGGATTGCAAAACATAACTATCTAAATTCAGGGAAATTTTCAGATCATTATGAAACTTATTTCTTTCTTTATTAATTAATTAATTAAAATAATTTCTTCTGTAAAATAAAATTAGAAAGTTTGATTATTCCTATTACCACACGCATATAAATAGGGTAAAAATGAACACTGGAGAGCACACATACATAACAAAAGAACCAGGATATGCAGTTTTTTAGTTTAAAAAATATCAGCAGGGCTGTCAATAATCCGAAATTCTAAAATCTAGCATATTCATAAAATACCGTACACCAACAATGGCATTGTTGATATAAATAAAATAAAAATAATTACAGTGAAAATAAATAAACAGAAGGGCACCCTGTAGTTTTATCTTTCACATTTGTGGTTGTGTAGCCTGTGGAGGATTGTCCTGGTCAACAATCCTTTCTTCTCAGTCACTATTACTATCAACATCATTACCATCACTATCATTTGTTTGGTTATGTACGATCGCATTATTCTGAAGCGGAATCGGCACTTGATTCGTCACACACAAGATCGCAATCACTGTCCACGAAGTCCAAGAGTTCACCACTTGACTCATCAATCATTAATTCTTCGATTTCTTCCTCTCTCAAACAATGCTTCCTTCCCTTGGACGCCATGCTTTTACGAGTCACGCGTAAACAAGTCAAGGAATTTCAAATATTGCTCGAGTATATCGATAGACAGAAAACAAAAGATGTTTGCCAGAAAATGGTAGCTAGAACTCTCTTTAATGGTCACGTCAAGTTTAGACGCCATTTTCGGTCTATAAGCCCTTCTAAGAATACAAAAACAAAGCGTCTCTCAGAGCGACTCTGGCACTAAAAGGGTTAACTGCCCCGCATAACACAGTTGGCCAAAGTTGGTGACTGCAGATTAAAATCCCTTGAAGTATGCTGTATAAACAGTGGTCCAGAAAATTACTCTGCTTCACACACACACACTAAACCCACAGGATACTCTAATATTAAAATACAAATCAATAGGAAGGAGCATGCAGATATATATGTACGACAAAGTTAACTTGGAGCACCCTTTTTCTGCATGCTAGTATGCCTCATGCTAAGCAAAATAAACACACACTTACCTTGGCCTCGTAAGTGACTTTTGATTCATGGGTTGGCCCATAATACACTGCTAGCTTATCTCCAACACCAACAGCAATATCACTTGCCAACTGCCCCATGACCCTAGGAAATAACTTTCATAAGACAAATCATGCTCACCATTTGGGGAGGGGGGAAGAAACATTATCATCTCAGGGCACCCATGCACGAGTTCAAATAGTACAAGCACTGAATTCAGAAAACAATTTCAGCTTTTTCATGATGCCCCTTATCTAAAATGCCCTCAATTCATTTTAAAGCTTGGGCCCACAAACTAATTTCCTATTTGAAATCTGAACTAGTGAAGATTTGCCATTACCCACCAAATGCTGTTATTGGCTCTATTATTAAGCACATATCCTCCCTCGTGCAAGCACATACTTGGATACAAGTTTGGGAGCCATTTGTATCTGTTGTAGACAGGTGGTTAAAGCTAAGATTTTTTTGTATGTGGATTGTTTACATGTTTATTTGTGTATGTGGGTTTTTAAATGTTTGTTTATTATGCTAAGTTTACAAAACCTTCAATCTAAGACATGAGGAGAGACAAGGAACCTGAAGGCTTCCAAAGAGGTTTACACTTGGACTAACCAAATAAAATTGCCACTCATGAGTAAAAGCACAAGTTTTTCGAGAGTTGAGAAAACACATGAAAGAGTTATTCTACATCCCCAAGTCATTTCCGGCCCTTAGATGACTGATCTGCAATATAACACAATATGTTACACCACTAAGCCACCTATAGTTCCCGAGATTAATCGAAAGGCCAATATGACACAGACAAGAACATAAGGACAAAAGTTGATCTTGTAAGCATGAAAATAGGCTACCAAAAATTTATTTATTTCACAAGTTATTTACAGTTTAAGTCGTTAGGACATTGTCTTCTGGAGCAAGATAACTTCGAAAAATTAATCATGGAAAAGAAGATAAAGGCACGAGGCCAAGGGAGAGAGCAGCGACCAAGTGGATCAACGCGAGTAATGAAGATATCTGCTTTACCTCTTCAGTAGGCTTTAAAAGAAAAGCTGGTAACGCTCTGAGATATGCACCATTTAGTTCATGGGGTCACAACGCCTAGCAATGAGTGAAACGACTTGTTATGATTATGAACAGGGACGAGTTTCTTTGTTTATCAGCAACACGAAATGTAACAAGGAGATACAGCAAGAAGTATAATGATCCATAATTTATTACATTTGTGAGTGATTTATAGCTGTAATTTTGCTGCAAATTTTTGCAAAAATAGGCAGTTTCTACTATCATCTTCATTTTTACGGTCAAAAAGGGGGGGGAGGCATGTTTTGTAAAAAAAAAAAATAAGCATTATAATTTGTGCTCAAGATTTGGCTGCAATTGCAAAAGAATGTTAGAAAGGGACTTTCATACATAAGGCTTATTATTCTCTTTGAAGTGTTTGTGTCCTGCAGAACCATTGGCAACTGCATTGTTGTTTCCAGTTCATTCTGCTTGGGTGAATGGTGCGCTTCTAATTGTTTCACAACAGAATCCGTCCATATTTATACAATAAGTGAGGTGGGGTAAAACTAAATATCCAAAAAACACTAATGGGAATATATTTCTACATTTCTGAGAAGACAGCCTACTTGATGGTTGCTAAGTGATCAGTTAATTCCCGTCTTCTGGTCAAGATGGGAAGGAATAGTGAAATTGATGTCGCCTCTTGGGTTATAAAATTCAAGAAACATGATTTTGTGACAGGTGGTACTAATACACTGACAGGCAAAAAAAGTGGAACACTTTAATTTTTCATGTCATTTCTTAATTTATTCCACTAAAATGTATCCGTTTTACAATATTTGCATTATTCATGTTAATTTTAGATGGTTGGGCACAGAAAATACCGAAACATGTTTTACAACATGCTTTAACTCACAAATTTCGTTACATTTTGCAAATCTTACAATTTTCTATCTTTTAGTAATGTTCTTTTGGGCTGGTTTATATCAAACGTATTGCCAAACAAAACAGTATTAATGTTTGCACTGCACTGCACGAGAACACTGGTCACTAAAAACGAGTGTTTCTACCCTTAGCGTATATGACAGCTTGTAAATGCTCAGGCATACTGTTCACAACTCGTCGAATGGCATCTGCAGGGATGTGATGTTCTCGGTTGTGCCAAGGTGGTGTGGTCACGATGTCTGATGTTCCTTCCAAGCATATCCCATACATGTTCGATGGGGTCCAAGTCAGGACTACGAGCTGGCCAGTCCAGGGTTTGAATCCCCACTTCCTGCAGATATTGTACAACACAGCGAGCTGTATGAGGGCGGGCATTATCCTGCATCAGCATGAAATTCTGACCTATGAAAGGCGCAAAGGGCATCAGATGGTTAATCAGGATCTCTTCGATGTACCTTTGGGAATTGAGCGTCGCATGATCGAGGGAATTGAGCGTCGCATGATCGATGCACATCAACTCAGTGCGGGCCATAACGTTGATGCCACCCCACACCATAACCGAGCCACCTCCAAATGGAGTCCTGGAGGAGAAAGCAACAGGGCTGTAACTCGCTCCGTCCCTTCTCCACACTCTCTCTTCCATTAGGAGATCTAAGATTAAAGCGACTCTCGTCAGTGAAGAGAACAGAGGCCCACTGCTCGTGGGTCCATTCCAGATGCTGCCTTGCGAAGTGAAGACGCGTCTCTCTGTGATGTCGTTTGAGTGCGGGTCCACGTGCAGGTCTCCTGGACGAAAGATGAGCTTCTTCAAACCTTCTTCTTACTGTTCGCTCACTCACTCTCACATTTCTGACATTTTCCAGTTGATTTTGTGCCTGGACTGCTGTGGTATGGCGATCACGCAGAACTTGCAGGGTGAGAAATCTGTCATCCCTGGCACTTGTGCCTCTTCTACGGCCTGACTCTCGTCTCCTGTCGTAAGTTTGGAGTTTTCTGTAACGTTGCACTGCACGGTGAATGCCACCGAGAGATGATCCAATGACCTCAGCAACATAACGGAAGCTGCGGCCATCCTCCACCAATGCAACTGCCTGTGCAGCTCCTTCACGGCTAAGAGGCACGTCTTAGTGTGAACTGCACATGGATAACTTGCTAAAATGTATGACAATGGTTCACACGTGTTCAACAAATGCCCGAGCGGCAACACTCATAAACCGTAAACGCTTACAGTGTGCTTCCCGCCATAAAACCATTAAGATAGACTCATCGAAGATCGGGGGTAATTGGTGGTAATAAACCACCCAAAGAAATGTCATATTATCAATTTCTATTCATGATGTGTCAGATGTTTGTTCTAATGCGTGAAAAGCTTTTAAACTGTGATTAAATCTTTTTCGGGGCTAATTTTATACTATTTATATTACTTTTTTTAACTGTTCCACTTTTTTTTGCCAGTCAGTGTATATTAATGTGCAAATATTGTAATACAAGAGTTGAGTGGAAAAGGCAGGTTTCATGCGTAAAAACATTCAAAGTAAATGGCATTTCAAGTGTTTAGCTAATGAGTGCAGACAATTCTGCTACAAAAAGACAGTGCAACATTGAAGAAACAAAACGAAAATGTTTCGGGGGGTAAGATTCGTTTTGTAATTTATAGAACCTACTTTATTT
The DNA here is from genome assembly GCA_946902985.2 of Meconema thalassinum. Classification (NCBI taxonomy): domain Eukaryota; kingdom Metazoa; phylum Arthropoda; class Insecta; order Orthoptera; family Tettigoniidae; genus Meconema; species Meconema thalassinum. The sequence goes on from OX336388.2 coordinate 1,988,722,363, forward strand.
GTCAGCTAATTCGGGGTGAAAATAATGAAAGAATAATTACTTTAGGCAAATATCCCCCTCTTCATGCAGTGAGAACGTGGATGAGGACATATGTACTGGGGTCTTGAGATCTTACCACTGCAAGCTGGATGAGGCGGGAATATATACCAAAATGTGCCACAGAAATGAAGACCAATATTATTGAAAATCTTACAGACAAACCAGTAAAAATATTTGTTGATAAAACGACCGATTCTAATGGTAACTGTATTCATGGTCATTTAAACTAAAGAACGGAAATCAGTTCAGAAACTTTATCTTGGTTCATGATAATTTCTAGAAGCAGCCAAGTGATAGAAAAAACAATTTAGTATTTAGGCCTAAATATTAACTAGTTGAAACCCATCAAAACATGACGGTCAATGGGAAAAAATTTACTGAAGGGTTTTCTTATATACATTCTTTGTAGAATTACTTTTTAGCACAATTGCAACTTTAACGGCATCAAAAGATCGCACTCTCGACATTTGCTGAGGTAAAGAGAGACCAATACGTTCTAGAGTTTCCCCTTGAACTTTATTGTGATACAGTATGTCAAGCGATTTGGAAATTGGCACCTCTTAAAAGAAAATGGAAATGTTTTATCGGATAGTGTTAAGGAACTCTCATCCTAATTTTATCTGCACTTATTAATTCCAAATCTAACTAAATTTCATTCATAAATCTTACAATTAATCTGGTTCCATTAGGAGCCCTTGGGAAGCATTCAGATCTTAATTATGTTATATCAGGCCTTAAAGATGTTTTCAGAAACTCGAGGGATGTCAAATCACATTATAAAACATTTGTTATGGATCGCTATCCTGACCTTACACCAAATGGTTTCCTATTCCTTTTATTTGCAGGAATTTTAAGTTCATCATGGATCCATATTGATGATTATATATATGACTCAATGTTTGAAAATTATACCAATCTTCGGCCTAGTCAATACTTTCAATTATGTTGCGTATGCAAAGAATCACAATTGGCACATGATGAAGGGTGCCAAAAACATAATTAGGCCTCGAAACATGAACCATTTGTAAGTCTTTGAATGCATAACATAATTGGAAGTATTGACTAGGCAGAAATTTTGAATAATTTTCGAACATTATATCATATACATATTTCTGTTGTGTCATGACGGCAGAGTTAAATTTCGTTGAATATGAGTTTGAGTATTTTGAAACAAATGTAGAATGCTTCAATCGGTACAATTCACTATCACCTCACTGTCAAAACTTAGTTGAGGAATATTTTTGTAATCCTTTAAATGGCAGAGAATAAGATGGATGAAAATCAGTATGTCTTTAGACCACAACAATGATGTCAAGATCAAATTTTTAGTATGCGCCATGTTATTGAGAAATGCTACGAGAGGAATAGGCAGTTTTGTTTGTTTTGTAGAACCGGAGAAGATTATCGATAGAGTATGCAGGGACAATATGCTGAGCATCCTGAAGGATTATGGTATCGAGGGAAGGCTGCTTCAGGTAATCGAAAGTATTTATATTGAAATCGGTCTGCAGTGAGAATTGATGGTAGGATGAATTCTTGGTTCAAGGTTCTGATTATCTCTATATACCATATTTACTCACCTATACTACCCCCCCTTAATTTGAGAGCCAAAATACAAAATTCTTGGAAATCGCGTATAGTACCCCTTGTGGAGGACTGAGAAGATGGACATCTTTGGCTTATTTCATGTATTTCTTCTTTGTTTATTTCAGGTATTTATTCTTCATGTTTGAGGCTCTTTGATATAAGTTAGTGTAATAAAAGATGGCTGCTAAGTAAGACGTCCGTGTTTTCACGATCACTATTTATCCATTATACGAATCCCAACATTGGTGCCAAAAACTTTAGATTACGTAGAAATGTGCATTAGATTACGGGCAATTGTGTTTTACTTGTGTACAAAGTAAACTGGTGATGCTATCACTACAAACAGCAATCACGTTTTGTACATGCAGCCACGCCACGCCACGCCATGCCACGCCGGATTACGAGGTAAGAAGATACTGGAACTTCTACACGCGCCACATACTAACGTGATATTTCAGTTATTCATATTATTGCAAAAGTGATACTACTACGACTAAACAGTGCACGAATTGTAATATAATTACTTTACACCACGTAACGGAATTCACGAATGATAGACGAGCAATTGCTGCCATCTTGCGGTAGATCGTAAACTAAATACCTCGTAGCCATCACGGACACTACAAGACGATCTCACGAGTATTACGCATGCGCTGACATCAGACAATCACCTTCACTTGTCGCAGCACGGTACTATTTATTTATTTATTTCGTCACCCATTCTTCAAGATGCAAGACGAGAGTGTTAAGAGTAAACTAGCGTTTTTGAAAAGAAAGCGGAAGACGGAACGAGCAAATATAACTAAATTCAGTATGATAATAAATAGTGCTACGGTCGGCGACATCTCAGAATACGAATATAATCGCATTAGACTCCAAGAAGTTTTAGATCATCTCACAGTTCTGGACGATAGTATACAGGAATGTTTGACCGACACAATACGAGGCCGATGTCGAGAAATGTGAAGAATACATCGACATCCCAAAGAGAGCGATTCTAAAAGCATCACACGCCGAGAATAAATCTGTCACTCTCCAGTTTGACAACATCGGTCGCCGGAATGAGTATGCAACCAACGCCAGGATCTCCAATCCCAACACCCGTCACACACACAGTGAAGCTACTTGCCGTAAAATTAGACAAATTCGCAGGTGACATTGAAAATTGGGCACGTTTTTGGGAGCAATTCCAATCTTCTGTTGACAACAATCAATCTCTCGCTCACATTGACAAGCACGTCTATCTCCGTGGATATCTGGAGGGTGAGCCGAAGAATCTAGTTGATGGAATACCGATAACGGCTGATGCTTATGAAGAAACAAAACAGATATTAATATCTCGCTACGGAAACACTGACCGCATAATTCAGGCCCATCTTGACTATCTCGAAGCCTTGCAACCAATTTCAGACGATACTCCTTCTAATCTAAATGCCATGTACATCGAATGCAATAGACGCATACAAGCCTTACGGGCCTTAGGGGAAAATGTAGATAATTACGGGCGGATGTTATGCCCTAAAATTCTCAGAGCATTCCCTCGAGGTATTGTCCGCCGTTGGATAATTTATTCCAAACGAGAGAGCATTCCCGAGAGTCACATTACCAAGATGATGGAGTTCCTGAACAAGGAGGTAGAGGGCGCTGTGATCACACAGAAGATCAGAGGAGATATCACTTCACTCGAATCCTTCTCAGGCACTGCCGCGACACTCCATGTGAACACAAAGTCAAAACGGACGGGCATGAACACAAAGAAAGTGTATTCCGAATTCTGTGTGCTCTGTGAGACTCAAGGCCACTGGGCCCAGAACTGTGTGAAGATCCGCAATGTAGCTTTGAGGATTGAAAAGTTAAAATCAGCCAACCGATGCTTCTTGTGCCTCAATAAAGGTCACAGTGTGAAGGCCTGCATGAAGAAGAGTAAGGTATCATGCGCAAAGTGCAAAAAGAATCATCACATTTCCATCTGCACCGGAGAACAGCCCGCATCAATATCCGTGGGGAAGATTGACGTTACTATGCCGCAGTTCACTTATCTTCAAACGGCGAATATTTGGATCACAGGGCCCACCGGACTGAGAAAACGTACACGATGCATATTGGATGCTGGCAGTCAATCAACCTTCGTAAGCCGAAGTCTGGTAGATCAGCTTCAACTGAATATAGTGGGACAGTTACCGGATTCGAGTCATCTCGTCACACATCTTCAGCTCGCAGACTCATTGACCTCAACATCAGTGGACTATGCACGGAGGCTGCTCTGTGTATTTCTGCATTTGAGAGTGAAAACGTTTACTCGCCACATCCGACTGTTCCACTTGACGTCCAGTCCCTGTCACGCTTACGAAGATTGAGACTTGCTGATCCCAAGGATGACAACAATGAACTTCCAATAGAACTTCTAATAGGCGGAGACCATTACTGGAAGGTGATACTTGACGACAAGCCAATACGCCTCTCAGACACGTTAGTACTGCTTCCTTCTAGATTTGGATGGATTCTGAGTGGAAATAGGTCAGGAATTACTGTCCACAGCGTCAACGTGCACCACATTCATACTGCTAATGACCCATATGTCGAGGATGATATGCGACGGTTTTGGGATCTAAAGTCCCTAGGAATAAGGGAAGATCAGAAAAGGACCCTCACAACGAAAGATGCCACTATTCTTCAAGAATTCCATGATTCGTTTCACTTACAAGACGGGCGGAGGATAGTATCCCTACCGAAGAAAGAAGATCTGGTCTTACCCTCAAACCGTAAGAACGCTCTAAATCGTTTTCACACATTGCAGAGAAAACTTGCTGTTAATGCCCATTACAAAGGAACGTACGACGCGCAGATGATGGACTACGTAAACATGGGACATGTTCAGCTGATCGCTACAGAGGAAACCACAAATGATGTATACTACCTGCCTCATCATGCCATCAAGAAAGAGAGAAATGGCACAGAGAAATGGAGGATCGTCTTTGACGCATCATCCCACGAGAGAGATGCACCGTCCCTCAATGATGTTCTGGAAACAGGCCCTAATCTGTTACCAGAGATACTGTCCACGTTGATCCGCTTCCGGACTTACCGCAAAGCCATAGTATGAGATGGAACTCAAGCTTTCCTTCAATTATGCCTGGATATTGAAGACCAAGATATAACAAGATTCTTCTGGTTCAATGTGGGGAAGGACGAACTTGGAAAATGGCAAGCAAGAGATGATACAGCCGTCTATAGATTCACTCTTCTACCATTCGGCCTTGCTAGCAGTCCCTTTCTTCTGTCTGCAACTCTCCGTGAACTAGCAACGAGATTCAAGGATCAGTTCCCGTCAGCAGCAGCACTTATGGATCAAAGCACTTTCATGGACGACTTTGTTGCGGGAGCTGAAGATGACAACAGAGTTATCACCTTATATTACGAGGTGACAGGTCTACTACGACAGATACGGATGCCGATGGCAAAATGGGCAACAAATTCTGGACCATTGGATGGTATATGGAGAGCCGAAGGACGTGAAACGAAAAGGGAAACCGGAGTACTAGGTGTACGATGGGACACAATCAGATTCACTACTCTTTGACCATACAGATATCACCGACAACCTTTCGCAGGATCCAGGAACCAAACGAAAGCTATTGAAAACGACCGCAAAGTTCTACGACCCTCTTGGATTACTTTCACCGGTGTCCATAGTTGGAAAAGTTCTCTTCCAAGACACCTGGTGTAGGGGCATAGCATGGGACGAAATACTTCCACATGACATTGCATTGCGATGGCAGCTGTGGATAATCAGCCTCACGGATCTGGCAAGTGTGGTCATTCCAAGATGGATTGGTTTATCAAGGACAACATCGGAGACTTCACATGTCCACGTGTTCTGCGACGCGTCGGAGCGGGCCTACGGAGCTGCACTGTATGTTCGAACGTCTACCGACGTAAACACTTATATACACCTGGTCTGCACTAAGAATAGACTGTCTCCAGTCAAGAAGGTTACACTCCCACGACTAGAACTACTGGTCATCTTAGTGGGTTGCCGTCTTCTGAGGTATTTCTGCCAAGCAACAGACTTTAATGTCACCACATCTACTCTGTGGAGTGACTCCATGGTCGCTCTAGGTTGGATTAAAAGCGATGCAAACCGTTGGAAGACATTCATCTCCAACCGAGTGACGGAAATTCAAGGCATCCTGAGTCCAGCTCAGTGCCGGTACTGCCCGAGCCAGGATAATCCAGCCGACCTCTTGTCACGAGGAATATCCTCAAAAGCACTACAGTCTTCTTCACTTTGGTGGCACGGGCCTGTATGGCTAGCCGATCATCCTAGCTCTTGGCCCCACAGCAGTGTGCCTAACGCCTCACTTCCAGAGACTCGCAAGACGCATCAGCAAACACTTAACGTCGTTACAACGGAACCTCTCATCATTGCTTCCAGATTCAGCAGTTATTGGAAAATACTGCACATCATGGGTTGGATGTTACGCTTCTTGAACAACATCGGGCAGTCTGAGAAAAATTCTGGGAATCTCACTGCACGTGAATTAGAGGCTTCCCGATTGTGCTGGATACGTACAGTCCAACGTGAGTGCTTTTCCGAAGAGTACGACGCTCTGACAAAAGAGAGAAACTTGTCTGGGAAGTCCAGGATTGCCCGCTACAACCCCTTCTTACAGGACGGCCTTATCCGACTGGGAGGGCGCCTCCACCATGCAGACCTGCCAACGCAGCAGAAACATCCTATAGTACTCGATGGTGCACACCACTTCACTAAGTTGTTGATCCTCCAGACTCGCATACGGCTACACCACCTTGGAGTACGAATCGTTCTCTCTGTACTACGCGAAGAATTTTGGATCCTCAAGGCACGCCAGGCTGTCAAGAAGGTCATCCACATGTGCTTACCGTGAAAGATCGCCAGAAGCCAACAAGGTAACGAGATCGAAGCCCCGTTGCCTCCAGAACGTGTGCGACATACTACACCATTTGCAGTTACTGGTGTGGATTTTGCAGGGCCACTACTCATTAAGGTGGGGAATCTCGTACAGAAATCGTATATTGTTCTTTTCACATGTGCGACTACAAGGGCCCTTCACCTTGAGCTGACTTTGGACATGACTACGGAGACGTTTCTGATGGCTCTCAGACGATTTGCGGGACGAAGAGGACTTCCAAACACCATTTACTCAGACAACGCTAGAACGTTCCAGGCAGCACACAAAGAAATGACACAACTCAGCCAAGTCCTCACTGACCCACGAACAAGCCAGCACTTCGCCCACAACGGAGTCCAGTGGAAATTTATAGCCCCACGGGTGGCTTGGTGGGGAGGCTGGTGGGAAAGAATGGTGGGTACGACTAAAAGATGCCTTGGAAAGGTATTGGGAAAGGCTCTGATTAGTGAGGACACACTCCGAACTCTATTGGTAGAAGTAGAAGCCACCATTAACTCCGACCCATAATCCAAGATGGCTCGGAGACACTGACTCCAAGTCATTTCCTGACTGGCGCACGGCTGACTACCCTGCCCAACGTCTCCGAACCCACGACCCGAATAGACCTGAGGAAGGAGAGGAGACTTAGAGAGAAAATGCAGGAGAACTTCCTCAAGAGATGGAGGAATGAGTATCTTCTTGATCTGAGAAGCTACCACGAAGTACGCCACCCAAATGGACAGACGAAGGAGTGCCGAGTAGGAGATATAGTACTACTACAGGATGACCTGCGACCTAGACACATGTGGCAGAAGGCGCGAATAACTGAAAGGCGACCAGGCAGGGACAACAAGGTGCGAACCTTCATCCTTCAGATGGCCAACGGGACCAAGATTAGTCGGCCTCTACAGCTGGTCTTCCCTCTCGAGATAGACCAGTGTGGGGAGGATGTGGAGGACTGAGAAGATGGACATCTTTGGCTTATTTCATGTATTTCTTCTTTGTTTATTTCATGTATTTATTCTTCATGTTTGAGGCTCTTTGATATAAGTTAGTGTAATAAAAGATGGCTGCTAAGTAAGACGTCCGTGTTTTCACGATCACTATTTATCCATTATACGAATCCCAACATATCTCTATATACCATATTTACTCACCTATAGTACTCCCCCTTAATTTGAGAGCCAAAATACAAAATTCTTGGAAATCGCGTATAGTACCCCTACTTAATTATTGAGAGTCAAAATACACCATTCTTGGAAATTGACAAATTCTTAAAACATTTTAAATTATAACTGAAATTCATCCTCTTTTACGACAAAAATATTTTTCTTGTTACATTATTATTTTTGTTATTCAGACGATAATGACTGCCATTTTGTGTACATGTACATATACGTCCAACGCATGAATGACGACAGACTCCCACGGAAAATCCTGTACAGGGAGCTCAGCACGGGCAAGAGACCCCTAGGAGCACCTCGGAAGCGTTACAAAGACCAGCTTAATCAAACCTTGAGGAGTGTAGCCATTGATCATGATAATTGGCATACACTTGCAGAAGATAGCGCATGTTGGCGTGCAGCCACCTCAGCTGCGGTTTCACATTTTGAAGAAGAACGCCGAAGGCAGGAAATGGAAACTCGTCAGAGGAGAAAGCTGCGCCAGATATTGCCAAGTCCTCCACCATCCATCATATGCATCGTGTGCGGCCGTATGTTTTATGCCAGAATTGGTCTGTTGAGTTACCAGCAACATCACCATCCAGAAAATACAAATTAGTAATGCAGGAAAGAAACATACACTCGGATAAGAGTATTGGCCGACGACGACGGAGTGCGCAGGGTGATTTGCAGTGTAGAGATATTTCAAAAGAAATATTTAAAATCGTCATTGCTGGAATTGTATAAGAGTCTTCCACTCAAACAGTTTGATCCGTTGCATAAATGTGCTTTTCAGCTCTCGGCTCTACCTGTCGCGTGGAAATGATCCAAATTAACTGACAAGCATTTGAAGTCGCTGCTGATAATTTCCAGTAGTAAACTTGTTCCACAACTGCAAACCATTGTCAGTGGAAAGTTACAGCTGCATAAACCTCTAATAAAATAATAATAATAATAATAATAATAATTCAGATCAATACAGGTGTTCGCCAAGGTGACGGGCCCTCTCCGCTCCTCTTCAACCTAGTGCTGAACAAAGTTATCAAGGAATGGGAGAAAGAGCTGAGACTTCAAGGTTACTGGAGGCCAGTGCGACTAGGACGACCAAAGGACGAACTGAAGGTTGGCTGTCTAGCCTTCGCGGATGATCTGGCACTACTCTCATAACGAAACCACATCAATCAGACAGATAGAAGTACTCCAAGAGTGCGCCGAAAAAGTAGGACTACAGATCTCGTTCCAAAAGACAGAGTTTTTCTGTACGAAATTCGACATACAGAATTTAAACACGAAATATGGCAAGATCAATAGTCGCCCACTTTAAATACCTAGGTGAAGTGCTTGAACCGACGGGAAAAGAGAAAATCGCGCAGAACACTAGGTTAATGAAAATGAAGAGAGCCTTATATAAGACACAGGGTGTCTACAACAAAAAATGTCTGTCCACATTCACTAAACTTCGTCATTACAACACGGTTATTAAACCTGAGGTGCTTTATGCTAGTGAGACGTTGACGTTACACACTAAGGGCGACTTGGAAAAAATCCTCACAGAGGAAAGAAAAATAATAAGGAAAATAATTGGACCAAAGCACACAGATGAAGGATACAGGCTTCACTCCAGAGACACCACAGAGAAATTGTCCAACCTCGCAGCAGACATCAGAAAGAGGCGACTAAAATTTTACGGCCACATCAGCAGACTCCCACAAACCAGACTCACCAACAAAATTCTTAGATACAAACAGCGGCTCAAGATTACTACGCCCTGGATGATGCAAGTAAAAATTGATCTAGTAAAAGCACAGGTCGACCCAGAAGACGTCATAGACAAAAGCGTATTTAGACACAAAGTATACAAGTGGGAAGTGTTGTCAGAGAGAGCTGCACCTACAGCCCAAAGACCAAAGTGGACCGAAGAAAGGAAGAGGGCCTTTAGTGCACGAATGAAAGAGTACTGGAAAGGCAGGAAGAACAAAAAGTCATGATTGCTTCGCGTGGTCTAATAGGCCTGTAACGTGTAAAATAAATAAATAATAATAATTATCCCTATAAACAATGGTCCAAAAACCTAGGAGGGATAGGGTAAGAAATGAAAAAAATAGGAAAGAAGCTGGAGTGTATCCAACTTGGAAAGAAAAAGTGACAAGGGCCCGTTTGAGATGGTTTGGCCATGTCAAGCGAATGGACGAGGGAAGGATAGCAAAACAAAGACTACACACAGATGTGGTTGGTAGTAGGCCAGTAGGAAGACAAAGGAAGAGATGGTTAGACCAGGTGAAGGACATAGGAACAAGGGGAGTTAGCTGGGATAGAATCCTGAAAGAAGGAAGGAAGCTTGTAGTTTAACGTGACCGTTAATCTTGAGATCATGAGCCACGGGACCTCCTTTTTACGTGGAATCCGAACCACAGGACATGGCATGGAGGGCGTTCGTAAACTACACCCGGGCAACTGGAGTAGAAGACAGATGATGAAGATGATAAACATAAAAATGAAAGTGTCTTTTCTCTGAAATTCCACAGAAATTTGCGTTATTAACTAACGTGTTTCAAACTGTTTCATGACCGTTGTGTGCAAAAACAATGTTTTTCTGTCTGTGAACAAGTTTGTACACTTTTAACTCATGAACGGCTGGGTGGATCGACGTAAAATTGGGTACAGATATCCATCCGTGGCACGACACTAATGATTGCTGTAACTCTTCACCGTACTTTTCATAAAAGTGTGGCTCTTGGGGAAAACTTTCCAAAATGCATGCTAAAATAGGTGAAATATAAAAATTGTCCTAGATGGATGTCCAAAGCTTATTTTAAGCCCCCCAATGTGAGACACAAAGCTCGGGAGTCTGTAAGGGGTCTCTGAAAACCACATTTTAAGGCCCTAAATTGAACAGTGTCTATGATATTCCCAGGAAACTAAATTCGCTGTGGCTAACTAATGAAGGAATGACAAGCCCCTAACAGTAACTTAATTCATAACATCTGGCTATTAACACTGAAGACCGTTCAAAGAACGGGAACTTTTGCTAGTTTTATATATGGACCATTTGCTGAAGGGCATAAACTGACTGGGTTGGATTCAATTAAGTGGAAACCAGGTAAGTAGTCTCGCCTAAGCTGATGACCAGGTTGTAATGACGGACTCCATTGAAAGTTTGCAAGCCAACATGTTCGAACTAGGAACAGAAATGTAAGGAGTATGATATGAAGATCAGCATTTCAAAGACGAATATTAGTCGGTAGGAGAAATTAAACTGGGGCAGGTGAAACATTATACGTACTTGAGCTGTGTATTCTCTCAGGATGGTAATATGGGGAAGGAAATAAGAGTCGAGGTGTGGAAAAGCCAATGTGGCGAGTTCTCAGTTGCAATCTACAGTATTCTGTAAAGAGAAGTTAGTGTAGCGACGAAACTACCTACATCGTTCAGTATATAGACCAACCTTCCAGTATGGAAGTGAGATCTGGGTAGATTCAGGGTATCCGATACAAAAGCTAGAGGTAACTGATATCAGCATGAATGATTTCTGGGACAGATAGATGGGAGCAATGGCAGGAAGGTATTCATAATGAAGGGATAAAGGCCAAGTTAGAAATGAACATGTTAGATGAAGCTGTTTGTATGGGCCGACTCGGATAGTTGGGTCATGTGAAGAGAATGGAGGAGGATAGATAACCTAAGATGTAAGGAGTTCGGTTGTGGAGCGTAAGAGGGTACACCTAGGAGGTGATGGTTAGATTCATTGTTTAACGATTTCAAAGCGAGAGGTGTAGAAGCAGATGAGACAGCAATGCTAACTGCTAATAGAGGATCACGGAGGCGACTTGTTCGCAATTAAGAGGTTTGCAGACTAGACTGGATGCTGAAAGGCAAAACAGTCGCAAACAAAAATGTATTTATATGTAAAATTTTGAAAATCTAGGCTTTCTTCGTGCATTGAAATGTAACTCTATTCCAAAAAAAAAATATTTTAGAATTTCTGACACGTATGTAATTTGTAACACACTTGAGTAGTCTAGTTACAAACATTTCCGTTTCTTAAAAATGTTCAGGAGAGGGTAAAAACTGTTTTATACATTCCCTATCAGTCTTCTAAGGTAATTTGTTTAATATATATTCTTACCATTATCAGAATAATATCTACACCAATATGCTTGCTACGGTGGGTGTGTGGTTATAGCTTCGGACTACCAACCCCAAGCTTGCAGGTTAGCTCCCGGCCATGGTAAGTGATTTTTGAAAGGCGACAAAAACACGATGCTCATGTAATACGTTGTTGGCATGTTAAAGAACCCATTTGAATTCAGTAGGCCGTGTTCATAATGGCAAAATTAATCTCGGGATTTTCTGCCATCACAAAGTTCCTCATTTCTCTACTAGAAAGCAGTATAGCGTCAAGGAGCTTAGATATCTAACCTCCGTGACATTCACAGTGCTCCAAGGAGCATTAAATTCGACAGGCAAGCTGCCCTCTGGGTGTCAATTAACAAAGCTTGCACCTGGCACCCGAGGCCATACGATATTATTATTATACCAATATGTTCATACACTTTTGCCTAGTTAAGTAAAAATCGCCTTTGAAATATGGAGTAGGGCATGTTTGTAAATAAAGATTGGGGTAGGCCGCTTTTGTAACTCATTGTTGACGAACTTCGTGTAATGAACATGTCCAATAATATTGATTTCGATCACTAGTTAAGACGAGCCGTTATTACATTAAGACCCTCAATTTTGGTTCGCCAAAATTATAATGCAATGGACTTACTCTTTACACTGAAGTTCCAATGCTTTATTCACCAACAGACTGTGCCTATACTCAAGACAACTGCCGAATAGCATTGTGGCAGGGTCAATTTTCATTTTCTTGTTTATTCTACGAGTATATGCATGAATTTTACAATAAATCTGAAGGGGATATATAAATAAAAAATGAAAAGATGAAAAGCACAAGCTTTACATGCTGTAGGCACTAAATACACTGACAAGCAAAAAAAGTGGAACACTTCAATTTTTTATGTAATTTCTTAATTTATTCCACTAAAATGTATCGGTTTTCCAATATTTGCATTATTCATGTAAATTTAGATGGTTGGCAACAGAAAATACCGAATCATGTTTTACAACACGCTTTAACTCACAAATTTCGTTACATTTTGCAAATCTTACAATTTTGTATTTTTTAGTAATGCTCTTTTGGGCTGGTGTTTATCAAACGTATTGCCAAACAAAACAGTATTAATGTTTGCACTGCACTGCAAGAGAACACTGGTCACTAAAAACGGGTGTTTCCACCTTTAGCGTCTATGACAGCTTGTAAACGCTCAGGCATACTGTTCACAACTCGTCGAATGGCATCTGCCGGGATGCGATCCCATTCCTCCAGCAGCGATGTTCTCAGTTGTGCCAAGGTGGTGTGGTCATGCTGTCTGACGTTCCTTCCAAGCGTATCCCATACATGTTCGATGGGGTTCAAGTCAGGACTACGAGCTGGCCAGTCCAGGGTTTGAATCTCCACTTCCTGCAGATATTGTACAACACAGCGAGCAGTATGAGGGCATTATCCTGCATCAGCATGAAATTCTGACCAATGATAGGCACAAAGGGCATCACATGGTTCATCAGAATCTCTTCGATGTACCTTTGGGAATTGAGTGTCCCGTGATCGATGCACACCAACTCAGTGCGGGCCATAACGTTGATGCCACCCCACACCATAACCGAGCCACCTCCAAATGGAGTCCTGGAGGAGAAAGCAACTGGGCTGTACCTCTCCCCGCGCCTTCTCCACACTCTTTCTCTTCCATCAGGAGCTCTAAGGTTAAAGCGACTCTCGTCAGTGAAGAGAACAGAGGCCCACTGCTCGTGGGTCCATCCCAGATGCTGCCTTGCGAAGCGAAGACGCGCCTCTCTGTGATGCCGTTCGAGTGCGGCTCCACGTGCAGGTCTCCTAGACGAAAGATGAGCTTCTTCAAACCTTCTTCTTACTGTTCGCTCACTCTCACATTTCTGACATTTTCCAGTTGATTTCGTGCCTGTACTGCTGTGGTATGCCGATCACACAGAACTTGGAGGGTGAGAAATCTGTCATCCCTGGCACTTGTGCTTCTTCTACAGCCTGACCCTCGTCTCCTGTCGTATGTTCGGAGCTCTCTGTAACGTTGCACTGCACGATGTATGCTACCGAGAGATGATCCAATGACCTCAGCAACAAAACGGAAGCTGCGGCCATCCTCCACCAATGCAACTGCCTGTGCAGCTTCTTCACGGCTAAGAGGCATGTTTTAGTGTGAACTGCAAATGGATAACTTGCTAAAATGTGTGACAATGGTTCACAAGTGTTCAACAAGTGCCAGTTGTTATCCCTAGAACAACAATAAGCGAGCGGAAACACTCATAAACCTTAAACGCTTCCAGTCCGCTTCCCGCCATAAAACCATTAAGATAGGCTCATCGAGGATTGGGGGTAATTGGTGGTAATAAACCACCCTAAGAAATGTCATATTATTAATTTCTATTTGTAATGGGAATTAGTGCCCCATGTTGGTAGCGACAAATGTAACAGTTTGGCTAGCCCACACTGTTGGGTGATAAATGTAACTGTTTACCTTTGCCTAAGCTATGTTGTTTTAATGGGCGCCAAGACCTCAATGCAATGTTGAAATCTAAATTTGTATTTAACAACGTCTAGCTCTGGCAGAACACCTTCAAGACACTATTCACTCAGATCGTGGTATGATTTGATCATTAACCCAACAAACAATTGTATCAGGAGAAGGAATTGGTCTATATCTAATGCTACCTACTGAAAGCAAAGATTGCATTGTAAAAGAAATGAATTTATTATATAAAACCAGTATAGCAAAATTAATAATAATAATAAGTACAAAATTTAAATTGGAGCGTTGTAATTTGAATATTACCGATAGAAAATTACGTGAAAACGGAGTCTGATAAATTGATTTTACTCTTATTTCCAAGCTATGAAGTTACTGAAATATGAAATGTAAAACAAAGAAAAATGAGAGATTGCGTATTTCTGCGTCATTTGCGCTTACCATTGGAAATTGCCAAGGCATTTCCCTCGTACTTGCTGATGCTGTGAGCTTCCCACAGTCTCCTGGACGTCGTCATCTCCGTCGGAATTTGATGATATTCTGGTAGCTTAGATAATTCTATGGTCCGTACCTCGGACCCAAACACTCGTACAACCGCACTGGTTAAGTTTTGCAAAAGTTAGTCTTCAACTCCACTGAACATCGGAGCGACACGCACTTGCAACCGTACTCCGCAAGTTCTACACAGATAGTCCCCGTTTCACGGCGCGTCGAACGATATATGCACCTGTTGGCTCCCCCACCATGGTACCGACATCTAGCTTACGTCGTCCTCACTGATTGGCTGAGCACGCCGCCAGTTCCCCTCCTCTGCCTCATTACACTCGGCACGCGAGAGGGAGAAGTCGATTTCCGTTCCAACAATTCGCCTTTTCTAGACCTTGCGACCCAAGATTGCGTCATGCTTCTCGACAAGATTAAGCGTGTACTTGAAATCCCAGTGAGTCACGTCTCTCGATATACCCTAACTGACGAAAACTCCGTAAAATTCCGTAATCAGATAATTTTCTATGATATCGTCGTTCGTAATAATTTGCTGGATAGCGTTTTCTAAGACATAGAAAACCTATCTGAATGCTAATAATTTTTATAAAATGCTCCGAAAATACCTTAATAATAATTATAATAAATTAATAATAATAATAAATTACCATGAAAAATTCTCTTGGCTGAACAATTTGCCGCGTAAATAAATATAGAATGGCTTCCTACTGACTTATGCCAGTTGCATAAAACCCCTCGAAAAACACGTTACATATTCACGGATGTTTCAGAGGTTTGTTCTAATGCATGAAAAGTTTTTAAAATGTGATTAAATCTTTTTCAAGGCTAGATTTATACTATTTATATTACTTTTTTTAACTGTTCCACTTTTTTTGCCGGTCAGTATATATTTAAAAAATCATGAAGTGCTCAGTCTGCTGCACAGACCAGAAGAAATCTATACAGAAATAGAGGTATTCTAAAAAAAGGAAAAAAAAAAAAGAAAGACAGAAAGAAAGATGAAAGAAAGAAAGAAAGAAAGAAAAAGAAAAGACATGAATGAATATGAGAATACACTAAAAGTCCATATTAAGTGTTCATGAATATGTTTGTGATTTTGATATGGATGGATATGTCTGTTGACTGATATACATTTTCTGAAACGTAAGCAACATTAACATTATCACGCTGTGCACATTTAAAATACTCTGTTGATGTGTATACCCCTAGCTGCGGATAGAAGAAAAAAATGTTTGGAAAACAAACTCCTGAATTCTATTCAATTAATTACTCCTTTTTAAGTGGCTCTATTATCATTATTAATGTCTGTTTGCATATTTTATTTCCTTCCACAGGTTTGAGTACCGGACTGACAATGTTTTGGAGGAAGGGATGATACAGGGTCTTTCATTTCACACATTGCTACCCTTTTGGTACAATGATGTACTGAGCACCTATGCAAATTGTATGGCGAGATGAAACAGAAATCCATTTGTAAGGGACCAATTCACACTACCGAAATTCAATAAAAGTTTGTAAACTTTGAATCTTTTACATATTTGATCATACTGTGAATATCTTTCGACAAATAATACCTTCAATAGGGTGCATACTATAAGAAATCACACTCTTTAAATGTGCTAAAGGTTGCCAAGAACATTAAAAATATACCAAATTATTCTATTACTTTATAATATAAGAAACTTACTCTTCAGGTTTTCCTTTATCATCTGTGTCTTTTCGTTTGCGGCCACGCTTCTTAAGAACAACCGAGTCATCGTCCTTCCCGAAAGGTCGAGGTGGACCACTGTTCTCCATTTCCGTCACTGGTGATGGTCTTTCCTGAGCGGGAAGAGCAAGAGTGGCAGCAGCATCTTTCTTACACCGCAAATCCTCTTTAGATTTGGACCGTGTATACTGCAGCAACCCCTTGAAGAACACACACAAAAGAAACTAAACGAACTGGATGCAGTACGAACAAAAGTGAAACTGCAAGCCTCAATAACATATTGTCTGTGTTTTGAATAATAATTATGTATTATATTCAGGCTGCTTTTAAAATGTATATCCCCCTAACTACCCCTAAAATGAGTGGTTGCCGTGAGACTAAATATAACATAAAACAAACTTAAATTCAGAAAAAAAAATATCGAGGTATGGTACACATGAACAGTACTGTAAAATAAATTTAAAAACAGGAAACATTGTTACAACGAGAATAAAAACAATAGTAAAATCAGAGTTATTACACTGTAATGCCAAAAGCCATGTGATACCCATCAAATAATATGTAAGGGACCCTTCTAGCTTTAAGAAGTTCAGTAATTTGACGTAGCATGGAAGTCGTGGACAGAAGACTTCTGGCAATATGTTATAAGTCCCTCGGAACAAATTGGCCCTTGAATGAGTAAGTGAAGCAGGCCAGCGGGCCTACCTCAAGTTCATTGACACTTGCAATGCAGAAGGGGGTTGAGAAGGGGCAAGAGGAAGCGAAGGAAGGACAGCTTCTTGTGACAGATTTATAACTGAGAGGTACAGTCAGTTTGGTTCGGCTCGTTGTCAGTGATTGTTTCTATCGTTTGTATTTCTGTAGTCGCAAAGGAAGTGATGCCGCCTGCGAATTCTAAATTGAAGCTTACGACAAAAAGGGGGCGAGAGTCCATGAATTTTTTGAATTAATCTGGTTGTCAGAATGATGACTGCTGTTTTCGATTATTATTATTATTCTTATAAGTACACGTAGTCGGTAGCAAGCTGAATTGCTATGCCCAAGATCGCGGGTTCAAACACGACCGAAGTCGTCGGATTTTTAAGAACGTTAAAATTTCTCAGTATGGCTTCCATCGGAGGGGAAGTAAGCCGGCGGGCCAATGTCACAGATTTATGGCATGTAAAAGGACCTACCACTACAATTGGTAGTGAGTAGCTAAATTTGTATCTTATTTGGTTGGAAACGCCCTATCAAATTCCAACATTCGCCGCTGGGTGACAAGTGTCAGTGACAGTGGCGTCTGGTAGAAAAAGTTGGAACTACTTGAAATTGTACTTGCCCAGCGTCATTCATTTCATCTCTCAACTCCTCTGATGTAATTGGCATCAGGAAGGGCATCCTGCCGTAAAACCATCCACCACACAATTTCATCGCATTTCATCCCCGACCCCGTTGGAAACTAAATTAATAAGGGGTAGACATACAACATTATTATAATAATGCGCACAATGTACGGTACATTAGATTTGTTTAGCATAATCATTTCCTTACGGGACGGCCGAGGTGGGATTCAAACCCACGCTCTCCCGATGCCAGCGAGGCGCTCTCGGCCACCGAGGTTGGTTATATTATACACACCATAAAAACTTTAACTTTCTTCGGCTTTTCCCAATTAATTGGGGTCGCCGGAGCCAACCAGGCTCATTTTGGTATTGGGCAGGGATTTAAGGCCGGATGCCCTTCCTGACGCCACGTGATATTTCAGGTGAAAATTCCACCCCACTGTCACCGGGATTCGAACCCCGGCCGTCCGGGTGAAAGCAGAGCAGCTAAGCCACTGTGCCATCATGCTCCCCATATTATACACACCTTAATATTATGTTATTAATCTATCATTAGCGGCTTCGGTGGCGTAGTCCGTAGCATGCTGAACAGCTGTGCCCAAGATAGCGGGTTCAAACCCGGCCGAAGTCGTCGGATTTTTTAAGAGCGTTAAAAATCCTTCAGTATGCCTTCCTTCGGAGGGGAAGTAAAGCCGGCGGCCCCATGTCATAGATTTATGGCATGTAAAAGATCCTTTCACAGACTAAACTTGTGTAAAGCAAAATTTGTTAGGTTAGATTTCATCAGAACGCTCTATCAAAGTTCCAACGTTCACCACTAGGTATCATTGATATCTGGTGGCGAAAGTTGGAACTACTTGAAATTGAACGGAAATTGTAGCTCACCCTTTAGGGTATCCGCTGGAAGCAGCTACAGACTCAGGCGAGCCGAACATGTCCTCGGACACTCCCGGCACTAAAAGCCATACGATAAATAAATAAAAATCTATCATTGGGAGATTCATCTTTGGTTATTTTGTAAATTTAAGGCTTTAGACCCACTCTTGGATTTTTTTATATACTGTACATACCAACAACCCGCCCCGGCTTCGCATTTACATAATTTATGGAAGAATCATAATTCATAGCAGAATTCTCATTATCGGACCACAAACTAGGAACATTTCTTCCCTGTGTCAAAGGAACTTTGGGGGTGACTCCCTTTGTCTTTGTGAATTCTCTCTCTTGTAACAATCGAGAAATTATGTGTAGCTCAGTTTCGTTGTTACGTGATAAGCTCGGTTAATTAATTATAATTATTAGTAATAATGACCCGAGTGGCACAAGTAATTGGGGAAGGAAAGATGAAAGCAATGGTGTTTGCAGATGATTTGATGATTTGGGGAAACAAGGAGGAGGAGGTACAGGAACAGTTGGACGTGTGGGAAGGAATAATACAAGGATATGGGATGAAATTTAGCATAAATAAGAGTGAGATGGTGATCACAACAAGGAAGAAGGAAAGAACCACAACGGGAGTAACAATTGGTGGGGAACAGCTGAAGAAAGTGGAGAGTTTCAAGTATCTGGGAAGCCTGATACAAGATAATGGAAGAAACGATAGAGAAATAAGTGAGCGGGGGAGGCAGGCAGAAGCATTTCGGAGGAGTGTGAGAAGCATGTTATGGAGCAAGGATGTCCCTCAGAACAGCAAAAAGATCATATATCGGACGTACTATGTCCCTATCCTGACGTATGCCTCGGGAGACCTGGGTTATGAAAGGAAGGGAGAAGAGCAAAATACAGGCCAGTGAGATGAGGTTCTTGAGAAGCAGTATTGGAGCTGCAAAGATGGACAGAATAAGAAATGAGAGGACCAGAGAATTAATGAAGGAGGAACCATTACAGGATGGTATAGAGAAATCTAGACTTAGATGGTATGGACATGTAAAGCGAATGGAGGAGAAAAGGATACCCAGGAGAGTACACGAGACGAAGTGGGAAGGAAAGAGACCGAGAGACAGGTGGCTGAAGGGGGTGGAAGAAAGCGTGAAGAAGAGAGGAGAAGACAGGACAAGGGTGGAGGCTGAGAGATGGTGGAAAGACAGAAGACGTTGGAGAGGCTTGTGTTCCAAACAGACCCGGCCAGTGGCTGGAAACTGTGCAAGATGAAGAAGTAATAATTATAATTAATAATTGTTCATAGGAAGGAAGCTTTTAGTTTTGCGTGACCATTAATCTTGCGATCATGAGCCACGAGACCTCCTCTTAACGTGGAATCCGTACCATAGAACATGGCATTTCACTTAGAAAATCTCACATGCATTGGCCGGGAATCGAATCCGGTTCACCTTGGAGAGGCCAACAACTTGACCACTATGCCACCACTCACCCTAATAATGGTTGATTATTAATAGTACATTGCTGAACTACCGTATATAGATCTCTCTCAGCCCTGGATGCATAATTTCTTTTAACGCTCAAGTCTAGTCATAGGAAGTATTTCCGTACTTCTTATTGGCCGCACTGCGACGGTGGCTTCCTGGTACCTAATTTCAATGGTCGATGACAGCAGTGGCAAACTGTCTCCCCTTCTTTGTGGAGATAGAAGATGGCAGCATGGGCCATCTTAATCTTTTTCTCCTTCTTCTGGTTCTTCTTCCAGACGGGGCAGGCTCAAAACATTAAAAACTTTTTTTTTGGTATACTGGCTTTCACGGCCAAGGAATTGAAACTCAGCAAGTATTCTAGGTTTATGACGTGTCTTGAGTGGGGTTTCGCCTAGGAGCACCGAGCTGGCTCAACAGCGGGCTCTAGTCCAGGCACGGATACCAAGAGCCCGATGATGAGTCAGCTTGGTGTTCGTAGGCGAAACTCCACACAAGACATGGCATAAACCTAGAAAAATTGCAGAGTTTTAAACTTATTATTCTATGACTTAGAAACTTATTATTCTATGACTTAGACTATACATTTATTGTTATCTCTAGTCCAAATAATAATAATAATAATAATAATAATAATATTAATAATCTTATACATTAAAATAGCCTGCTAGAAGTTTGACATTTTACTCAAACTGAAAAATCTTGGAAGTATTTAACTAAGACAACATTTGTTGTCTTAAAATAAAATGCACGTGACGCATTACCAACCGAGTCCCAACTTGTTTGATTAGGCCATCCGTGTATTAATTCAAATTGCTAATATTCATTTCATCAGTCAAATTTCATGCTTTACTTCTTCTTCTAGCCTTTGTCCGGCAGAGCAGGGTCGGCTCTTCTGCACAATTGCCTCCATCTTGCACGGTCTGCAGCGTCTTTCTCCTCAACATTGGCAGCTCTCATGTCCTCCTTTATTTGATCAAGCCACCGCTTCTCAGGCCTTCCTTGTGGTCTCTTGCCTACTACATCTAGTTGTACATCTCTTTTTGCCACTGTGTCCTTGCAACTCCGTAGTACATGACCGTACCAACGCAGGCGAACTTCCAGCATCTTGTCAGGGATTGGTGCGACACCAAAGGTGCCTCTTACATAGACATTGGTGACATGATCCAGTAGGCCAATGGACCAGCACAGCATTCTCATCTCCATGGACTGCAGCACTTGCTCACATCTGTTGGTTATTGGCCAGCACTCACAAGTGGACCCTACAGCTATAGGATTTTTGCAATTTTTCCCGCTTCGGGTACGTCAAGTTCACACTTCGAACAATAATTTCCCAAAGCCGTTCGATGCCATATTCATAAATTCTCAAGAAAATCGACTTCGGAGTTTTTCAAGCTCTTCATATCCAGTAAAGAAGTTACTGAGTTTGAGCAGGACGCGTTGCTCACCCGGTAAGGTTCGGGCCCAGTAATCGCTGGGACGCTAGTCCGAGTCTCGCTTAGGGTGCTATTCTTTTTTCTTTCTTTCAATTCATATACTACTAATGTGATTGAAATATAAATATCATCAAGTCTGCAATAATTCACAGATATGTAATTATAATTTCCTAAGAAAAAAAAAACCCACGTCTCATTTCTAATTATATCCTATTTGAAATTGCGAATAAGCGATAAAAATAATATCCAGCAATAATATTCACACCTTGTAGATTAATAAAAATATAAATAGAAGAATAAATTAATGTAAACAATGGAATGAGTAAGAGTGAATTGATGAAATATTTGAATATGGCGGATTCGAGATCTGTCATTATTTCGAATAACAGTTCTGTGTGTATTGTTTGCCTTTGTCACATTTTTCTACCTGCGAAGTGGGCACAGCTGCTCTAGCACAAAGGATTTGTGGGTATTCCAGGACAGGTGGAAGGGATACATACCCGTTATTTGCAAGGGATGCCTGCTCGAAGTAGAATTTGACCGTTGGTTTCCAGAGAAGCAGATAGTGTTTCTTGGCGTGGTGGGTGATTTTTTCTAACACACGATCAAGAAGTTCATAATGTCGGGCGTGGAGGATGACAATCCGCCTGATGATTTTTATCTTTCAATCGCATTAGTAGTATATGAATTGAACGAAAAAAATAGCACCCGAAGTGAGACTCGAACTAGCGTTCCGGCGATTACTGGGCCCGAACGTTATTGGGTGAGCCATGCTTCCTGCTCGAACTCTGTAACATTTTTACTGGATACCAAGCGCTCGGAAAACTTCGAAGTCGATTTTCTCGAGAATTTATGAATATGGCATTGAACGGCTTTGGGAAATTATTGTTTGCGGTCTGAATTTTACGTACCTGAAGCGGGGAAAATACAAAAATCCGATTGCCGTAGGGCCCATTGTTAGTTCATGCTTTACTAAAAGTGAAATATCTTGGTAAGTATTTACGTTACGACGTTTGTAATTTTAAAATGTAATGCTTGTGACGTATTATCGATCGAGTCCCAAATTACGTAATTCTGACATCCGTGTATTGAAATAATGCAAATATTCATTTCTTCAAAGACAAGCCGAGGTAGTACTTTCACTTTTAACCGCCAGATGGTACACAGGGCCTCAATGATGAGGAGAACCACTGTACAGTGATATAATGGCTGACTACTTTCTGATTTCCAGATGAATACTGTACTTACAAATAAACCTAACAATGTATAATCATAATAGCAGTACAGCTATTACAGACAGATTTCGTACGAAATTATCAAAGGCAAATTTGGCGACATTAGGTATTGTATCAGAAGATTATGCATGCAAAGAAGACCCTTTACATAGCAATGTTTTAAGCAAGTGACGGTGGTCTAGAGGTTCCTTGACAGTTGGTAATCCCATGGACACGACAAATAGGCATGCATTAGGCTGCTTAGGCACACACTGCACATGGAAAAATTATGTGTAAGTCCGTAAAATAGTATGGCAGTTGCATGGAGTTTAACATTACAAACGTGCATCCAAGCCTAAAATATCTTGACTTTACAGTGTGCTAAATTTTATGTTTATTCCGTACACCTAATCAGACACATTGAATCTGGGGTTCAAACGACCGAGATTATTAATACACAATTGGTACCCGCAGTGACTCTTATAATAAGCACAGTGTTATGTACTAAAGCATACATCACACTTACAAAACTTGGATGAAATCCATTTGCAGGTATGGATGTTACATGCAGTTAAACATTGACCCTAACAGCACGCGTAGATTATGGTGCTAACACTGCCATGCACGGGCTGTTAAAAATTAATCTGAAACATTATGAGCGACTAATATGCCAGTTTCTTCCAGTTAGGATGTTACATGCAGTCAAACATTGAACCAATCAGGACGCATAGAATCATGTTGGTAGCACTATGGTATATGAGCTCCAGAAAATTAATCTGAAATAAGGTCTATGAGTGTGCCAATTTTGGAACCGTTCCCATGAATACCTTCTGAGGTATCCAACAAAGAGTTCAAATTTCAGTACTTGGTAGCACTGACATTTTCAAATATGGCCTTGACATGTTGTGGGTCGAGATCTTCACTCACACCGAGTTTGGTTTCGCTAGCTGCAGTCGTTGAGGATTTGATTTGATGGGACAGACCAGAGAGCACAGGCAGACATGCACACACATTTGATCTCATGTCTACAATTTCATAATTTTTCCAAAATATGAAAGGTAAACTAAAAATGAAAGGCGACAGTACAGTAACTGTGTTCAGGTCACAAGTATGAAGACATGGGACTAGCAAATATCAAATGGAAAAAAGTGCTATAGGATTGTTGAAATGAAATGAATGCCACAGAGCAGCATAAAGTTGATGACTTCTAGGAGCTCCACGAAGAAACCACCAGCAAAATCCTAAAACATCCTGTGAAAATCCCATTAGGTGACTTCAATACACAGATTGGTAGAGAAAGAAAGGTTGGTTGGTTCCTTAATTTAGGGGCTGCGACAACGCGGTCTTGTAGCCCCGTGTACTTTGGGTGTGTGTAGAATCAGTCTGATAACCGGTGTTAATTGTGATGTTTGTATTCGTGTATGTTATCCGTTTTTAATTCCAGTAAGGACTGCAGACATTGAATTTCAGTAGTTCCTACTTTTGCCGCCAAACGCCACCGTCAACGTCAACAACAACTACTAGTTCGGAACTTGGCTACTAGACACCACCACAGTCGGCTCCTGGCAACGAACGTAGTAACCCTAAGAGTGTTGTTTAATCTATAATTAATTTAGCTTCACACAGGTGTAATTAGTGGAAGGTTCTTTAACATGCCATAAATCTATGCATGGGACAGCCGACTTTACTTCCCCTCCAAAGGAAGGCATACCGAGGGATTTTTTAACGCTCTTAAAAAATCCTACGACTTCGGCCGGGTTTGAACCCGCGATCTTGGGTATAGAAGCTCAGCATGCTACCAACTAAGCCACTGAAGCCGCTAGAGAAAGAACATGTCGTCTAGATATTTCACCAGCACTCCATAAAAGAAGAAAACATGGAAATCACCGAATCCATTACTAGGAGAATTTCAGATAGACCCAGTAGCCTACCTGTTTCTAAACAGAACATGTGTGAGATTCAAAATGTTAAGAGTACGCACAGAAGTGGTCGACTCTGACCATTACATAACACTAGTTAAAGTGAAATTCCAACCGAATAGATCCAAGCCCAAATACAGGGTCCGGCAAAAAAAACTCCCCGGTTTGAGCAAGCCACCGCGTGAGTTGTAGTGGGGGTAGAGATGTGGAGGGGGTATTGTTCCGTAGCGGCGTACGTGCCATTTTCAGTGTTCGCCATGGCTTGGCTCAGTGAGCATCGGGCGTTTGTTGTGGAGGAGTTTATTAAAAATGGAGGTTCTGTGATTTCTACTCAACGAGCGTTACGGATTCGATTCGAACTTGGCCGACGTGATAGTGTTCCTGACGCGAAAACGATTAGACTGTGGGTGTCAAACTTTAGGCAAACAGGGTCAGCACTAAAAAGAAAGCCAACTGGCCGACCTCGTACTGCAATAACACCGGAGAATGTGGCGCGAGTGAGAACATCCATCCAACAGTCTCCAAAGCGTTCAGCGGTTAAACATACAGCTGCCCTGGGATTGTCAGAAAGGAGTGTAAGGAGAATTCTGCATAAAGAACTTCATCTGCATCCCTACAAAATAATGGTTGCCCAAAAGTTGTTTGAAGCAGATTATGAAACTCGCAGGGCTGCATGTGATGACATTTTGCAGAACATTCCCCCAGATGCTGTCTTCATTTCTTCTGATGAAGCCCACTTCCACTTGTGTGGAACTGTTAACAAACAGAATTTCCGCTACTGGGCTGCAGAAAATCCTACGGAACTCCACCAACAACCACTACACAGCCCAAAAGTCACAGTTTGGTGCACCGTTGCGGAATTTGGTGTGTGGGGACCGTACTTTTTTGAAGAAGATGGACAAACAGTAACGGTCAATGCCGATCGCTATTGTCACATGATAGACATTTCTCCGACCCAAGATCAATCAGTTTGATTTAGACCATGAGGAAGAAGAAGTTTGGTTCCAACAGGACGGAGCCACAGCTCACACTGCTCAGCGGTCCATGGGAATGTTAAGAGAGTTGTTCCCTGGACGTCTTGTTTCTTCAAGAGGAGACATTTCCTGGCCCCCAAGGTCACCCGACTTATCACCTTGTGATTTCTTTCTGTGGGGCTACCTAAAGGCTGAAGTGTACAAACATCGCCCCAGAACTCTGCAAGAACTAAAAGATGCCATTAGGCAGGAAGTGGCAGCCATTCCAAGGGAAGTTACACGAAGAACTATGGACAACTTCAGGGAAAGACTTCGTGAATGTCTTAACAATGGGGGACATCATTTATCGGACATAATTTTCAAAAACAAATAAAGTGTACTAAGTGATGTCAAATGGCATCATATAGGCTATTCACAAATATAAGTAATTGTTCTGTATGTTTCTTATTCTTTTTGCAAATGCCTATTGAAATCAGGGAGGTTTTTTTGCCGGACCCTGTATAATAGATTACCAAGAGTGGATCCAAGACACCTCACACAGAACTCCAATGCTTATCAGCAGGACATGCAAGAACAAGATACCAAGGATTGTCCTGGTCTGTGAAACAATTCTAACATCAGCACAGAAGTTAGGACAGCTGCCGAGGAAACAGAAACACAGATGGAACATAACTTGTGATAGCAATTGAAGCCAGAATCAGAGCCTGGGAAAAATGGAATGGATAACAGACGACTAAGCGATGGGAGAAATTTGTTAAGACTCAGAGATTGGCATCCAAGATAAACCACTGGGAAAAACATGTACACAACAAGAGCAAACGCATAGAAATAGAACAGGATTTCCTCGAAAACAACAACAGGAATTTCCACAAAACCATCCGGTAAGAGTCTATCCAGCTATCAACCTCCAAGCACATGTGTTTGTAGATCAGATTGCACACTAAAAACAAACACCAAAGAGAACTGCAAGATACTAGTTTATTACTTCCAAGACTTACTAAAATGCGACCCACAAAAAGAGAGAATACACTTTGAAAAGCTCATGCCGAACCCAGATTCACAGTCTCCAACTTTGGTAGAAACAGCAGATCATTCACTCTCTTACAAACAACAAAGCACCGGAAAAAAAAAGGCATTATCACAGAGATGTTAAAACTTGGATGAGAAAAATCCACTCACTCTTAACAGAAATCTGGGAAACGGAAATTATCCTCGGAACTGGAAATGCGCTTTGATACACACACTGCGTAAGGTGACAAATCAGATCCACCCAACTTCAGATGTTTATCTTTACTACCAATCACGTACAAGGATCTATTGACAGACCTCCTAAGCTGACTGGAGAAACAAACAGGCCACTTGATTGGTGAATATCAAGCAGGTTTTAGGAAAAGATTGCTTGGCTCACAGGGTATTCATACGGTGAGCGGTAGAGCTGGTCGTCATTCCACTGCTGACTAACAGAAGGAGCAGACTCTTGATAATGCCGAATGCAGTTTTCGGTGAATCATCGGGAAATACCATCCTGCCTGGTCCATGGCCTACAAGCACAGATAACTTGTACATAGTTATGAACGCTGGTCGTGAAAGACTAAATTGTCATATTAGCCCCAGTAAACTGATGGAAACATTAGCCACCATGTTAGAAAAGACAAGGAAATAACAATGCTGCCAACTTCACTTCACTCCGCTCCACTAAAGGCTCTGTCTGATTGTCACTAGGCCTAGGTTAGACCACTGTCTGGACAAAAAATTACTTTTTGTGCTGCAAGGCAATGAAAAGCTCCTAACTACATCAGTCTGTGAAAACCACTTAAGTCCAGTAACCAGCGCAGTACAACATGACACGTAACTTGTTGAGAGCACAAACTTCGCGCTGCACCGTGTCGCCATCTACGAGGAAAATTGAAAACCTCGTATCTTTCGCGCCCTTTCGTTTCTGCTGAAGACCTCTTAACTTCAGTTAGCTCCATTGTGTGTACATTGAGAAGAAACATGGTGTGATATTTTAGATTTTTCTCTACAACTGTGACTTCATTCTGTAATAAATGCAATATTAATTCGTAAATAAAGGTACGTGTGCATTGCTAATAATAATTTATTATAACCCAACTATTCATAATTAAAAATGATACTGTTTAAATGCATGTGGAGTTGAGTGTTTTTCACTGCACATGGCAAGTGTTCACGAGTGTACTCATAAGGTTTACAATGTCCGAATATAATGAAATATTTAGTTCTAACAACTATATCTGCTTTCAGATGATTGAGAGAACAAAACTTATCCATAAACTTGTAAAGCAAGGAAGGGTGCACAGCACTTACACAATAAAACCCCCAGAAACATGTTCAAGTGAGGTGCTTATCCATGATACACCGATTGGTGGAATACCAAATGAAGGTAAAATAATGTCACTAAGCTGTATTTTGCTATTTGCAATTTCTGAAAGATACCCTCCTCAGTGGTTGAGAGTGCTAACCAGCTTCATCGTTGGCATCGAGAGAGCGTTGGTTCGAATCCCCACCTCTGCCGTCCTGAAAATGGTTTTCTTGGTTTCCCATTTTCACCACCAGGCAAATGTCAGGATGGTTCCTTTCAATTGTTCCTTGGCCGATTTCCTTCCAAAATCCCTTCCCTGACCCGTCCTGAAAATACAGTAGCCTACATGGCCAGTGGCTGCATAAATAAAATTAATTTTTGAAATATTGTTATTTATTGACAATTAATTTAATATCGTATGGCCTCGGGTGCCTGGTGCAAGCTTTTTAATTTGACACCCAGAGGGTAGCTTGCATGTCGAAATTCGTTGTTTCTTGAATCACTATGAAAGTCAAGGAGGTTAGATAACAGATATCTAAGCTCCTTGAACATTATAGTGCTTTCTAGTAGAGAAATGAGGAACTTTGTGTTGGTGGAAACTCCCGAGATTAATTTTGCCATTATGAACTCGGCCTACTGAATTCAAAATGGGTTATTTGACATGCCAACATCGTATGACATGGGTATCGTATTTTTGCCGCCTTTCAAAAATCACTTGCCACGGCCAGGGGCGAACCTGCAATCTTGGGGTTAGTAGACCGACACGCTATCCACTCGCCCACCGTGGCAAGCTTTATTGACAATAACTTTATTGTTCTAGATGATGTGGGAACTAATTCATCAATTACAATTGAAAAAGATAGTTTCAAAGAGCTCTGTTGGAGTAGATAGTGAAAATGAAGATTTGTCTAGCAGCAGCAGTGATAATTATACCCCATTGTTGGATAAAGATGAGTGTAGCAGCAGCATGAGTGATGATGATGATGAAGGTAGGAAATCTACTCAAGCAAAGGTTAAAAAAAAAGGCATCAGGGTGATTCAAAATTTTAGTATACCAAATAAATTAATGGTCCTTTTATGTTTGAGATCATTTAAATATCTCACAAATTTCAGTATTATCAAGTCAATTATTTATCATTTCAGGTTAGTGCTATAACATGTAAAGAAGGCAGACCCTTAAAACATAAAAAAGGAAGGAGTCAGTCACAACAGTATGTAAAAAAAAGAGAAACGTATGAGGGGGGGCAAGATTATACAGGCATGCGGAAATACAAATTTGGAAGGAAGAGAACCATAGTACCCCGGAATAAGAGAATAATGAAAGCACGGTGTACATGTAAACACGCTGGTCTAAATAAGAAAAGAAATTGCAGTGTGATTTCAGAACTGCAGAGGGAATTTATATTTATAATTTCTGGAATAAAATGTCATGGAGCAACAGAAAAACGTTCATTAGATATCTTGTAGAAATTCTTCGTGTTAAACGCCGAAGAAATCGGACAGACAATTCACTTCGCTCAAACACATTGCGTTACTATTTCTTCATTGAAGGAAAACGATTATCTATCTGAAGACCCTGTTTCATAATACCTTGTGCTTAGGAGAATGGAGTGTTAGAAACGGGGTTCAGAAGGGAACAAACAGAAATAAGCTAAAAGATGATGACCCTTCAAAGAAGGTTTCAGGGGAAAAGAAATCAGTATCTCTGTTTTTAACCCAGTTACCGAAACTTGAATTGCATTATTGTATCAGTTCTTTCCAGAAATTATATCTGGAACCAAATTGACAAAGCAAACTACATACGGAATATAAGAAATTTTGCAACTCCGAAGAATTCACTCCCGCTGCTTATAAACAGTTTTGTGAAGAATTTTCTGAAAGGAATTTCAGTTTGATTTCACCAAAAAAAGATCAGTGTAATATCTGTTGTTCATATGAGGCAGGCAATCTTCCAGAGAGGGAATATTTGTTGCACTTGGAACAAAAAAATGAGGCAAGAGATGCCATAAGCCTTGATAAATCAGGGTCAGCTAGGGTATTTGCCAAGGACATCCAAGCGTTTTGCTATCTCCCAGACTACAGGCGTCGGCATTATACTACAAAAGTAAATTAAATGTCCACAACTTTACAATCTACGACCTGCAAAGAAATGATGGCTATTGCTTCCTGTGGCAAGAGTGTGAAGGAGGTATGAATGCTTCAGAGTTTGCCAGCATAGTCGTGTATTTTATTCAAACCTACATCCAAGAAGATTCAGAAATTGTTATCTATAGCGATGGATGCACCTATCAAAATCACAATTCAATCATGAGCAATGCACTGGCTCATTTGGCAAAAAAGAAGGACATGCCTATTACTCAGAAGTTCTTAGAAAAAGGTCACACTCAAATAGAGTGTGACTCCATGCATGCCGTAATAGAAAGGCGATTGAGAAACAGACAGATATACACTCCTGCTGAATATGTTAAAGTTTGTGCGACTGCAAGGCAAAATCCCAAACCTTATGTCGTGAAATAGACTTGGACCATACATTTTTCAAGCCTTTCACAAAATGACAACATATTCGTCTATTCGGCCTGGGTCATGAGCTGGGGACCCTACTGTGACCGATATCGTTGTTTGAAGCATGATGCCTCAGGCGGAATTCAGTACAAATTGAAATACAGTGACCAATGGCAGACACTTCCAAGAAGAATGTCTAATATTGACAAATCATTTGAAGTTCCTGCTCTGTACAGTTTTCCACCAAAGATCAGAGCAGAAAAGTATTGTCATTTGTAGCAGCTGAAAGAAGTTATTCTAAAGGATTATCATTCTTTTTAATGATAATTTGCCAGTTTGCAACAGTTGAAGTTGAAATGACAAGCTGATGTCTTGCTGCCTGGTGTATAAACATAGAACTTATGAAACAGTGTTTTCTAATGTAACAGTAAGAATTTCATTTTATCTCAAAGCATACCAAAATTTGTTATTTTGTCTTCGCTAGCCAATCAAAAAGTATTCAGTTATTATATTATTGAAGCCTTAGACAGATTATTCAAAACACTTACCTGAAGTCATAGAATGAGGATTGAGGTGTTGTCTACACTTGCCACAATAATATACCAACTCTTCATGGGAAAGACCTGAGACAACTAACTGTTTGAAAGGATTCATGTCAAGATCCCTCCAATGATATGACAACAATGCTCAAAGCCAATGATCATCTGAACTTAAAATTGCATTGTTGCATGTACAGCAAAAAATAACTCCCATTCCAGACATAAGATAATCTTGCCTAATATTATGCAAAGAAGCACACTCCTATAAAATGGCACTACTCGCAATTTCTTCCAGGAAACTGAAAATAATTATTAGATTATAACACCTAACAGTCCAACACTGCACTGATAAATTAGGCTACCTTGGGTTACTTGAAGCAATACTAAATATTTTCTCAGTTGATTACCCTAAGGGGATGAAAATGAGTGTTGTTCAGAGGGATGGAACAGAAAGGGCATCTGCTCCCACTAAAAATTTAAAAAAAATTAAATTAAAAAAAAAATTATTGTCAGCACCTCAAAATAGCCACGCTAGGCTTCCCAACCATTCCAGTGAAGTATACCAGGCGGCTTCGGTGGCGTAGTCGGTAGCATGCTGAGCTTCAATGCCCAAAATCGCGGGTTCAAATCCGGCCGAAGTCGTCGATTTTTGAGAGCATTAAAAATCCCTCAGTATGTCTTCCTTCGGAAGGGAAGTAAAGCCGGCGGTCCCATGTCATAGATTTATGGCATGTTAAAGAACCTTCCACTAATTACACCTGATGATGATAATTGTTGTTTTAAGGAGCCTAACATCGAGGTTATCGGCCCCTAATGAAATGAAATGGCGTGAAATGGCCTTGCTGGACCAACAGCTCACTGCCATGGATGAAACGAAAATGGTGTTTATAAAACAGACAGTGAGCCCCAAAAAGTATGCCTTATTTGAATAAAAAGAATAAAAGGCGGATGGTAAAAAAGAATAAAACAAATAAGGCATAGTGAACAATAAAATAGATGAACACAATAAAAAACATAAAACAGACTTAACCTGAATTAAAAGTCGTTACTACATTAAAACTTAAAAAAGTAACCACTCACCCTCATGAACCGGATGACGAGGTCTACTGACGGCCCGCCATCACGGAGAATAAGGGAGAGGGTATTAGGCAGTTTAAGAGTCCTTCGCAGATCGGCCAGATCCACGCACTCCAAGAGAATGTGTGCCACAGTTAGATGGGCACCGCAAGTACACACAGGGGGATCTTCTCTCATTAGCAAGTGGGAGTAGACAGAGTACCACAGCTTCCTTCCGGAGAGATCGGAAGGAAGATTTCTACACCTTTGTTGTCTCCTTGATTCCTCTCAGTTTGTTGGGTGGAGGCGTGGCACGTCACGCTTCCTCCCAATGCGACAGGATCGAATGCCGCAACTGAGAGCGCACATCACTAGCAGGCACCTTATACGGTAGCGAGGGCAGTGCGACTGCCTCTCTCGCCGCCTGATCACCAAGCTCGTTTCCCGCAATACCCAGGCTAGGAAGCCACACAAAGGTCACCCCGGTTCCAGTGTTACACGAACTGACGAGCAGGTCGTGCACCCGCTGGACCAACAGGTGCTTCGGGAAACACACATCGAGCGCTTGCAGTGCACTCAGAGAGTCAGTACACACAAGAAAGTGCTGGTGATTGTCTGATAACATGTACCGCAGAGCCTCTAAGATGGCATAGAGCTCCGCTGTGTACACGCCACAAGCCTCGGGAAGTGAAAAGAGAAACCGACGATCCTCAACCACAAATGCACAGCCTACTTTCTTGTTTACACTCGAACCATCCGTGAATAGAAGCCCTGAACCTGGATACCGGCTCACCACGGACTGGAACAGCCTCCAATGGACGGAGGAGTCCGTGTCAGACTTGGGGCCGGTGTGCAAATCCAGGATGATATCAGGGCGAGAGACCATCCACGGAGGGGCCTTGCTAGGTACTCGGACGATACAGGAGACAGAAGGAAATCGGAACTGACGGTATAAGGTCATCAGAGTGAATCCCCGCCGGCCGAGTGGCTCTGGCGATCGCATCATACAGCCGGCGATTCGGATTGGTAAACGAACATGGATAGCCAGGATGAAGTGGCATCTGTCGAATAGTTGCAGCATAGGTCAGCAGTACTTGTTGGCGCCTCAGGTGTAAAGGAGGTACGCCAGCCTCGGCGAGCAAGCTGACGACTGGGCTCGTCCGAAAGGCTCCCGTCGCCAGCCTCACACCGCCGTGGTGGACACTGTCCAGTTTAACAAGCACTGACTTACGGGCCGAACCATATGCTACACTGCCATTACCTAATCGAGATAAAATCAGTGCCTTATAAAAACGTAGGAGCACCGCAAGGTCTGCCCCCCACGATGTGCCGCTAACAAACCGTAACATGTTGAGTTTCTTAACACAGGCAGTTTTCAAACAGCGCACGTGTGGCTCCCACGTCAATTTCTGATCGAAAAGGAGCCCAAGGAACCGGTACACAGCAACAACAGGCAAAGCTACATCGCACAGATAAAGCTCAGGATCAGGATGGAGAGTGTGCTTTCGGCAGAAATGGACAACCGAGGTCTTAGCGGTTGAGAACCGTAAGCCATGCTCTAGTGTCCAGCGTTCCACTCTCCGAATAGCTTGTTGCAGCTGTCGTTCAGCAACCGCCATATTTTGTGCACTATAATGTAGAGCGAAGTCGTCTACATATAGCGACGGTACCACTGCTGGACCAGCAGCAGCGACTATACCGTTTATAGCAATAGCAAATAATGTTACGCTAAGCACCGATCCCTGTGGGACTCCGTTTTCCTGTATATGATATTACGAATATGTCCCCCCCCCCTATTCGGACACGGAGTAGGCGAAGGGACAGAAAATTCGCAATAAAAACTGGCAAGTTACCTCGGAATTTCCATTGATGCAGGGTCGAGAGGATGCCGTAACGCCAAGTGGTGTCCTAGGCCTTCTCGAGGTCAAAGAAAACAGCGACTAGGTGCTGTCTCCGGAGAAAAGCGTCCTGTATGGCGGTCTCCAGGTGTACCAGATGGTCGTTGGTACACCGATACGCCCTGAAACCACACTGGTGTTCAGACAGGAGTCCTCACTTCTCCAGGACCCACACCAGGCGCCGATTGACCATCCTCTCAAAGAGCTTGCACAGACCGTTAGTGAGACAAATAGGTCTGTAACTCCCTGTCAAATTGGGATCTTTATCGGGCTTCAGGATAGGTATAATGATACCTTCCTGCCATTGCGCTGGAAACACACCTTCCAACCAGATACGATTAAACACCCTGAGCAAATAACGAATGCTCTCATCGTTAAGGTGTTTAAGCATCTGGTTGTAAATATTATCCGGGCCGGGAGACTTGTCCCTGCAGAGCACCAGCGCTCCGCGGAGTTCCCACTTCGTAAAGGGCACGTTGTACTCCTCCGAAGCGCGGGAAGCAAAACTGAGCTAGAAACGTTCTGCCTCGCCCTTCATGGCCACGAAAGCAGGATCAGAGTTGTCTGAATCGGATATATCCGCAAAATACGATGCGAGATGGTTTGCAACGCGGTACGGATCTGTAACCAATTCATTATCGATGGAAATTCCCGGTACAGTAGAAGATGTCTGAATACCCGAGATGCGTCGTAGTTTAGTCCACACTTGAGAGGAGGGAGTATGTGCCGTAATAGACGACACATACCGTTTCCATGATTCTTTCTTACTCTGGCGGATAAGAATCCGTGCCTTGGCACGAAATTTCTTAAATGCCACCAAATTGGCCATGGTGGGACGCCGACGGTAGTGCTTATGAGCTCGACGACGGTTTCTTATTGCCGCTGCAATATCCTCTGTCCACCAAGGGACGAGTTTGCGACGAGGAGTCCCAGAAAAGGATGGAATGGACTCTTCGGCGACAGCAAGAAGCACATCAGTGATGTGCTGTACCTTGTCATCGACGCTCCGGCAACCAAGATCAACGAACACAGCTCGTTCTTGAAACGAGGGCCAATTTGCCCGCTTAAGCACCCAACGACTGGGGAACTCCATGGGCTTCTGGTTCAGAAGTGTAAGAACGATCGGGAAATGGTCACTGTCACAGAGGTCGTCGTGTACATACCAACCAAATAGGGGGACCAGCGCACGGCTACACACACTCAAGTCAATGTGCGAGTACGTGCCGTGCGCTAAGCTAAAATGTGTAGCTTCCCCCGTATTTAATAGAGATAAATCCAACCCTTGAATTAAGCCCTCCACGTCCCTTCCTCTGGGGCAGGAAGATGGTGATCCCCATTGGGGGTGATGAGAGTTGAAATCACCCACGATTAGGAAAGGGACTGGAAGTTGATCAACAAGATCAAAGATGTCATTAATATCAAGGGGCTGGTTCGGTGGAAGGTACACGTTACAAACAGTTGTCATAGCAGGCAAGGACACGCAAACTGCAATAGCTTCCAGAGGAGTGGCGAGTGGAAACTCCTCACTATAGCAGTCAGAGCGAACGAAGGTACAAACGCCCCCGGAAGCCCGGGCGGCATCTTGTCACTCTTTAGAGTATAGTCGGAAACCTCTCAGAACAGTCTCGTGATCAGGTCTGAGGTTTGTTTCCTGTAGGCAGACTATACTCGCTGCGTATTGTGCAATAAGCTGACAGAGCTCTGTCAAATGCCTGTCATAACTGTTACAATTCCACTGTAACAGTGCCATTGTGTGAACTTATAAACTAGGGATAAGTTGGAGCAGCAAGCTACAACTTAACCTGGGAGGATCATCAGCCACTACGTCGACTATAATCTCCATGTCCTCAGGCGAGGTCGTGGAGTGAATCGACTCGGCAGAAGATTTCCTAGACGCAGTTCGGCGGCGGGGGGATCTCCGTGGGGAGCGCACAGATCTGGGGACCGAAACGTCCCCAGGCGCAGAAGCATCCGCAGGTGGTGGGGCGGATGGCTTCCCCTTTTTTTGGAGAAAGGGAATGCATAGTGCGGGGTCAGGAGACGAATTCCTGACCCTGGTCGACGATGCCGCCTCCGCCGGCCTCGGCGCGGCTTTCGCCGACCGTTTGGGTGGGGAGGAAGTCTACCTCCCGAGTGGGGAGTATGTCTTCAACTTCCTCCCCTGCTGTGGGGGCGGAGCAGCCTTCGCTCGCACAGCCTTCATGGTGGCCGAAGGTGGAGTTGAAGTCACCTTCGGGATTTTCGTCGTAATCACAGGTGCTGGTTTCGGAACAGTAAACTCAGTTGCAGGTTTTACAGCTGGCACAAAAGATGAGGTAGACGGAACCAAATTGGGTATTATAACTTGACAATCAATCGTAGGCGAAGGAGCAATCGCGGTATGGTACTTCTTGCAGGCTTCCTGGTAGGGGAGACCATCCAGGGTTTTGATCTCCTGGATTTTTCTTCTCACTCAGGAAGACAGGGCAGTTCCTGTCCCGAGGAGAATGAAATCCAGGGCAATTAGTGCACTGATATGGTGTTGTGCACTCTTCCGCTTCGTGTGGTACCTTACCGCATGTTCCACAGATTTCTGGGCTCGAGCATCGGGATAACATGTGCCAGAACTTCTGGCACTTATATAACACCTCATTGGTGGAGTGATATAAGGCCGTACGTCACAACGGTAACTTGTAACCTTGACTTTCTCCGGGAGCACTGAAAGCTCAAAGGAAATAATGAAAGCACCAGTATCCACGATTTGACCACTGACCTTACGCGTAATGCGCCGGAGATCAGTCACGTGACGGTGCTGCATATCCTCCTTGAGCTCCTCGTCAGTGTTCAGAATCAGGTCCCGGTGGAAACTAACTCCTAGGACCAGATTCAGGGGCATGTGCTTTTCCACTTTGACGGGTATTTCGCCAAAGTGGTCACATTGCAAAAGTTGTTCAACTTGCTCACCAGTCCTAGTCCTGAGCAACAAGCTACCGTTCCTCATCTTTTGTACTTTCTCAAGCTCACCATAGACACCTTCTATGTGACGAGAAAACAAAATACTCTTTACCAGCTTGAAATCACCCCCATCTGTTCTGGTAGCTACCAGAAACTTGGAGGTGTTAGCACCCAGATTTTCATGCACAGATTGTTCCCAGGGGGTTGATCCCCGTAGGGAATCAAATGTTAAAGACTTGGGTGTAGGACCACCCTGTTTGAGGATTTTTCTTTTTGAACCCATGGCCAGATCATCCTCCCCGAATGCCACCGACATCCGATCACAGGCCGTCACAGTAGGCTCTACCCAGTCAGGGCAAGGCCCGTCTAGCTTGGAAGGCATTGCCCGGGGGTACGATGTTTTACAATGCCGTATCGGCATGTACCCCTTGGCATATACTGGATTTTACAGCTCTGACATTCGGCTGTGCGGGGACCTGCGTAGTCAGGCGGATACTACTGCACGGGTACATGGCACACCCACCTGTCGGCGCGGCCAAGACTGGAACAGGCTTTCGAGCGTAGTCGCAAGCGTAAGTGGCCCATCCCCTAACAGCACGCACATATATAAATTTTGGTTGCCAGACCCTGAAAGCAGTAACGGAAAGAAGTGCGATATAACCTAATGAGAGTTATACCGCATGGGTGTATGTTTTCTAGAGCTGACTGTCAAACCCTCGAAAGGGGACCGATCCGAGAAACCCTTTTAGTTGCCTTTTACGACTGGCAGGGATTACCGTGGATGTATTCGCTTCCTCCCACCCACTGGGGGTCCAATTCACAAAACAACGCGGAGTCCTTAAAGTATAGCCAAGGTCGCCTCTTACGACAGGCAGGGGATACCGTGGGTGTATTCTAACCCCCCACCCACAGGGGGGGGTAATTACATCTGTGTGAAGCTAAATTGTATAGGTTAAGAATGTAAAAAACGCTCTTAGGTTCCTACATTCGTTGCCAAGAGCCGACTGCGGTGGCATCTGGTAGCTAAGTTCTGAACTAGTAGTCGTCGACGGCGGCATATGGCGGCAAAAGTTGGAACTATTTGAAAAAGTCATAAGTCTGCAGTCCTTACTTGAATTAAAAAACAGATACACACTAATACAATCAGACAGATTCTACACACACCCAAAGTACACGGGGCTACATGACCGCGTTGTAGCAGCCCCTAAACTTAAGAACCAACCAACAAAGTATACCAAGCCCCCCAAGGATAAATTCCCATGAACAGCAGCCTATATTTAAAAAAATCCATAATTACAATCTCGTTAGTGGGGATTCTCAATCAAAATGAATTGGAGTAAGACTTTTATTTTCTAGTGATGATATACCGAGCACAGTATAGCAGTATAGTTGCAGGGCTACCAACCTTTAACACAGCAGTGGTCATGCCCTATTGTAGAACAGAGGTGTTTTTTTTCTTTTCTTTTTTTACACTTGTTAAAATAACTTTATCAATTATTTTGGACTTGGTGTGTAAAATATACGATATAGAACCCATGTTATGATTCAAAACTTTTTATTAACACATAATTAAACAAAATTACACGATAAGTGTTTCTGTAAGCATCATGTTAATGAGTAGACACCGGGTGAGTTAGCCGTGGTCGTTACGGCATGACTGCTGGCAGTCGCTCACATCCGGGAGGCGAGGAGGTTCGAATCCCCCCGCCGGCAACCTTGAAGATGGTCTTCTGTGGTTTCCCATCTTCCTTCCAGGCAAATGCCGGGGTTGGTCCCAAACTATAGGCCACAGCCGCTACCTTCCAACTCCTCGTCCTTCCATTCCACCTTCCCTCCCCAACGGTACTTGTAGCTCACCCATCGGGTGTCCGTCTCGAAGCAGCTACAAAACTGGCGAGCCGAACATGTCCTCGGACACTCCCGGCACTAAAAGGCCATACGCTAAAAAAAAAAGAGTAGACTTCATCCCGTCGATGTTGAAAGGAAGGCGTCGACTGCGCGTCGACTGGTTTTTGTTGCGACCCGTACTCGCGGGAGCGTGTAGTCAATTGTTTGAAATTGTTAAAAACTTACGACAGAAAATAAGGACAGAAAATAAAGATTTAAGCAATCGGTAAACGCAACAGCGCTTTATTCACGTCAAAAATACATACAAGAACATTGGCGCCCAACGGCACGGCCTTCGAAAACCGGAGATATTCAGAAATAGCATCGGCAATGAGCCGATATTACGGCAATCGGCAAGACGCTTCACGGAGACGAACGTCACAAGACGGCAAATAGGTTAGAGAGTAGCCCAGACATAAAAATAAAATAATAAAAACGTTCCTAGAAATCCTTTGATAACCTAAACATAACATAATCCTTCAGAAGCTACTCATAACCTCAATTTCGACATGTCGCAACTTGCGAAATTAAAGCAATCGCGTGGCCGAGTAAAAGGCATGTTAACAAGAATAAACAATTCTATTACAGCTGACACATCAAAATCGGAAGCAAAGGTTAAAATTTAAAAAATGTGATGAAGTATGGAGTGCCTTTGAAGAACTACAGATCAAAATAGAGGAAACAGATCACTGATGAATTGGCAGCACAAGAGTTTCAAGTGGAATGTGAAGGAGAGCGGCAGCTGTTCGAATCCATTTATTTCAATGCAGTTACACGTTTGCAAACAACTATAGATGAAGCGGAAGAGGTTCAAAGTACTTTACTATCTCAATTGAATCCAGCTATAAACAACACCATTCATCAACAAGAAGTAGGCCTACCAGCAATTCACTCTAAAAGAGTACAGAAATTACCAGAAATCAAATTACCGGAATTCAATGGAGAATTCACAAAATGGTTGTTCTTGAAGAATAGTTATGAGTCAACAATTCATCATGATACTCAGCTGACAAACATCCAAAAATACCAATATCTGATTGGAGTCCTGCAGGGTGAAGCACGCAAGGTCATACAAGGATTTACTATCTCAGAAGAAAACTACACAAGTGCCTGGAACTTGCTTGTAAATACGTATGACAATCAAATTCTGATCATTGAGACACATCTAGATGAACTTTTCAAGTTTCCCACAATTTCAAAAGAGAATAAATCTGAATCCCTCAGGCGGTTACATCTTCATATCCAAACTCACATAGCTTCATTAAAGGCAATGAAGCAACAGGTGCAACACTGGGATATGCTGATTATTCACCTAGCAAAGAAGCAGTTGGATTTCGTGGAGCAAGGAGATCGGCAAGAAAGAGTAAAAGGATACACTCCAGAAGAGATGCCATCATTAGAAGAATTTCTACAGTTTTTAACTGAACGTTCTCAATCATATATGCTGTTGAATTATAATAAAAACAAAGACTTCAATACTAAGGCATATTCAAAGGACAAATGGCCTAGCAAGAGAGTTGTTATGACAGCCACTCAGGAGGGCTGCATTTTGTGTGGAGGAAGTCACCCCATTTACATTTGTGAGGAGTTACTTCAACGATCAGTAGAAGACAGGAAGAAGCTTCTCTGAGAGAAAAAAAAGTGTCTTAACTGTTTGAAGCCAGGACACATTGCGAAAGACTGTAGAGGATCAAAGTGCAAGAAATGTGGACATTTACATAACACGTTATTACATGCAGAGGACGATAACAAACAAAAACAAAATATTGGAAAAAACGAAGCGAGTGTGAATCATTGAGTCAAATTTCAGGATTCGCCTCCCCTCAATATAAGCTTGGAAAAAGAAAACACATCGCAAATACTTCTGTCAACGGCATTAATCGATGTGAGGGATGCTCAAGGTAGGAGAACAACATGTCGAGCCTTATTGGATCCTGGATCTCAAATCAATCTGACGAAAGAGAATCTGTATAAGAAGCTCGGCTTGCCAAATATTAAGAGAAGCATGCAAATCATGGGAGTTGATTGTTCCAAAGAAGAAACAAACAAAACTGCAAGAGTACAACTCGCTTCAAGAAATGAAGACTTTGCCATAGAAGAAGAATTTGTGGTGTTGCCATCTATTACAGAACGACTGCCACAGCTAGAGATCAAGAAAGACAAGTTAATTATTCCATAGGATATTTGCTTGGCAGACCCGACTTTCAACAAGCCTGGGGACATAGACATGTTGATTGGTGCGAGACTCTATTGGAAGCTTGTTATAGGTCGACCCAGAAACGAAGTACAAGGGCAACCAGCTCTACAGAACACCCGATTAGGTTGGATTATTGGCGGTGAAGTTTGCGAGAATCAACAAGGATTATCAATCACGTGCATGAAGATCAGCAACCAACAATTAGCAGATCATTTAGAAATATTTTGGAAGCAAGAAGCAGTTCCGGAAATTCAGCATTACACAAAAGTAGAAAAAATGTGTGAAAGGCAGTTTGCCGAGACTGTTTCGAGAGATGAAACAGGTAGATTCATCGTAAGGCTGCCATTAAAACCAGATGTCGTACTTGGAGAGTCTAAAGGTCATGCACAAAAGAGACTAGAATCATTAATCAAGAGATTAAGCAGACAACCAGAACTCAAGACCGCGTACATAGATTTTCTAAATGAATATCAAAGGTTAGGGCATATGACTTTGATGGAAGAGCAGAAAAATCCGGAAATGACAAACTCATATTTCATACCCCATCATGCAGTGGTGAGACCAGACAGCGACACTACTAAAGTTAGAGTGGTAATTGACGCCTCAGCAAAAACATCACACGGTACATCACTCAACGACAAGCTCATGATTGGGCCTAATTTACAGAGAGACCTTTTTCATATTGTACTTAGATTTCGCAGTCATAAGTATGTCATAACAGCGGATGTGGAAAAGATGTTCAGGCAGATCCTCGTCCACCCAGATGATCGAGCATTACAGCAAATTATGTGGAAGGAGGATCCTTCAGCCCCTGTGAGGATTTATCAACTAAACACAGTGGCATACGGAACAGGGTCTGCACCGTACCATGCCATGAGATGTTTAAATGAATTGGCTAATCTCCATGAGAGTGAACTTCCAATAGCAGCCAAGGCTATTCGTGATGATTTTTACATGGATGACTGTTTGAGTGGAGGAAATATTCTTGAAGATGTTATTCAGCTACGGCAACAAATACAAAGTATCCTTTTGAGTGGTGGAATGCATTTGAGGAAGTGGAGGTCCAATGACAGACGTATTTTGCAGGAGTTGGAGAGCAAAAGTAACGAGGGGACTTTGTTGATTTTAGATAAAGGTGAAACCAGTAAGACTCTTGGACTTCTCTGGGACT
This sequence comes from Meconema thalassinum, assembly GCA_946902985.2. Classification (NCBI taxonomy): domain Eukaryota; kingdom Metazoa; phylum Arthropoda; class Insecta; order Orthoptera; family Tettigoniidae; genus Meconema; species Meconema thalassinum. The sequence goes on from OX336388.2 coordinate 1,988,764,650, forward strand.
CAGCACGGGATTGTCTTCAGTTTCGAGCTATACTAGCAAGGCAAACACCAAATTCCAAAAGAGAAGTGGCTTCCAAAATCGCACAGATTTTTGATCCTCTTGGGCTTGCGAGTCCAGTACTGATCAAAGGAAAATTGTTGATGCAACACTTATGGGCAGATGGATTAGATTGGGATCAGCCATTGTGTCCGAAGCACCTTCAAAGTTGGAACGACTATTATTCATCATTGGAGAGACTGAACGACATCAGAATAATCAGAAATGTAAATCCTGGAAATTGTTCTGACACTTTTGATTTGTTCGGATTTAGTGATGCTTCCGAGAAGGCCTTCGTAGCCTGCATCTATGTAGTTAGTCAAACACAAAAGGATCACTTCGTGTCTAATTTACTTTGTGCCAAGACAAAGGTGGCTCCGTTAAAGACCATTTCGTTGCCCAGGCTCGAATTGGAGGCAGCACTTATCCTTGCACAACTTGCCAAATCGACGGCAAGTGCTTTGAAAGAAGGAGTTGGTCGTATCAGATTGTGGAGCGATAGTACAATTGTTTTAGGATGGATCAACACCAAGCCACGGTTGTTGAAGAAGTTTGTTGCAAATAGGATCACAAAGATTCAAGAAGCCACCGATCCCGCCATGTGGAATCATGTTCCATCAACAGAAAATCCAACTGATCTTCTCTCAAGGGGAATTACTTCTATAGAACTTGAAGGCAAAACACTTTGGTGGAAAGGGTCTCCGTGGCTCTGCACACAAATTCAACAACCAAGGCAATCCAAGGAATTTGAAACAGAACTGCCAGAACTGAAGATTACAACAGTGACATTAAAGGCAACTGCAACCAGCAATTTGCTTATCAAATTTTCGTCGTTCTCGAAATTATGCCGTATAGTAGCATACTGTCAGAGATTCCTCTACAACTGCGAACATAATATACCAGAAAGGAAAACAAGCTCACTAGAGACAGTTGGAAGCTTTCTCTGAAATACAAAATTGTTTAACAAATAATCAAGACCTCCCAAGAAAGAGTCCATTAAATTCACTCAGTCTTTTCCTAGACAACGATGGGTTGATTAAGGTTGGAGGAAGGCTTTGGTTTTCAGAGTTAGCATCGGAACAGAGACATCCCATACTTCTCTCAGCAAATCACCACATCACCAGGATAATCATGGAAGGGGAACATCGTCGTCTTAAGCAATGTCCGCCAGAGCAGTTATTACATGCAACACGACAGCGATATTGGCCCATCGGTGGCAGAAGAGAGGCAAAGAAGGTCATTAGAAGATGTGTGAAGTGTTATTGCTTTAATCCTACAGTTCCTGAGGTACGCATGGCAGATTTACCAAAGGAAAGAGTCACCCTGGTTCTTCGGCCCTTTGTCACCACGGGAAGAGTTACATAGCTGTATTTACGTGCTTCAGCACCAAGATAATAAGAAGATAATAAGGGAAAGGATGCCAACAGACAATCCTAAAACAGGGGAAGAGGAATGGAAGCAATTCAAAAACACAATGGTGGAAGCTGCAGTGGCAGTATGTGGAAGAACAAGCAACAGAAAGCGGTGTAAAGAGACACCATGGTGGAATGAGAGAGTAAAAGAAACTGTGGGAAGGAAGAACAAGGCTTTCAGAGTGTGGTTCCAGGAAAGAACTGATCTGGCAAGGGAAGATTATAAGATAAAGAAGAAAGAAGCAAACAAGATTGTCGCAGAGGATAGGAAGAAGTGGATGGTAAAGTGGACAGAGATGATGGAGGAAGACAGCAGAGGAAATAAGAAAGTACTTTATGGGATGGTCAAAAGTAAGAGAATAGGTCTGCGAGAGGATGTGGTAATGATGGACAAAAACGGAAATGAGGTACACAACAAAGATACACTCAAGACAGTGTGGAAAGAGTACTTTGAGGATTTAATAATAATTTAATAAGTGCAGCTAACTGCCAAAAGGAATATATACATGACCGTGCATACAATAACCTAAATAAAAACCACACATTCAGTCATTGCAGAAATCTGTCAACGAGACTTTCCGTTTGGTGCACAAAGGCAGGGGATAACGGTCACAGGTTGACCCACACAGTTTACACCTGCAGTTATCGTCCGGGTCGTGGAAATTCTCAGTCTGGCATATCCGGTGGTGGAAACCATGCAGGGCGTATCGCGTCACTACATGCCGTAGTTCATATCCAACTTGAGTCCATTCTCTGTAAATCATGGCATCTGTTGAAAAGAACGTTGGCCATATGTCTTGCTGTTTTGCATTGAGTTCTTGTAAAAGTTCTGTGTAGGCTACGGTTGATGGTAGTAATAGGTTAAGGCGAAGATCTTCGAAGAAAAATTGCTCTCTTGCTAGCACGTAGGTGAGGATTTGCTGAATCCAAATGGTCATAGGGAGGAAGACAATGTATTGGAAGATGGAGAAGACAACACAGGAATGGAAAAGGACCTGACTTGGAGAGAACTGGAAATGGCTATAGACAAGATGAAAGGAGGAAGGACACCGGGTGTGGATGAAGTGAATGTTGAAATGGTGAAGGCAGCAGGGGAGGTTGGGAAACAGTGGCTGTACCATGTGATGAGGGTGATATGGAAGGAGAAAAAGACCCCAGAAGATTGGAAGTAAGGATTAATTGTCCCAATATTTAAGAAAGGAAGCAGAAAGGAGTGCAGAAACTACAGGGGAGTCACACTCATACCTCACTGTGCCAAGATATATGAAAAGATATTAGAAAGTAGAATACGAGCCAAAGTGGAGAGAAAATTGAGAGAGGAACAGTATGGATTCAGACCTGGGAGATCAACAGTGGATCTCATATTTTCAGTGAGACAGCTCCAGGAACACCACTACGAATTTGGAGAGGATCTGTTGATGGCCTTCCTGGACATCGAAAAGGCCTATGATAGTGTGTGTAGGGAGAAGGTTTGGAAAGCAATGGAAAACATGGGAGTGGAAAAAGAGACTGTAGGCAGAGTGAAGGAGGTGTATTGTGGAAGTGTGAGTTGTGTGAAAGTTGGAGGGGAAAGATCAGACTGGTTCAGACAAATGAGTGGCCTGAAACAGGGTAGTGCGCTGTCACCCCTTCTCTTTATTGGGGTTATGGACGAGGTAATGACACGGATAGCAGGAAAGATAGGAGAAGATAAGATGAAAGCAATGGTGTTTGCAGATGATCTCATGGTCTGGTGAAACAAGGAGGAGGAAATTCAGGAGCAACTGAAGGCTTGGAAAGAAACAGTGGGAGAGTACGGATGGAAGTTCAACTTCAGTAAATGTGAGATCCTGTTAACGACCAGGAAACACTTGGAGGTGGACAGCTGAAGAAGGTGGAAAGTCTGAAGTACTTGGGAAGTATAGTGGAGGAAAATGGGAGAAATGACAAAGAGATTATGGAACGTGGCAGACAGGCAGAAGCATTTCTGAGAAGCATTAGGAGCTTAGTGTGGAATAAAGATGTCCCACAAAAAAGCAAGGAAGTGTTATACAGAAGCTACTATATCCCGATACTGACCTATGCTTCAGAAACTTGGACAATGAAGAAAAGAGACATAAGCAGAATACAGGCAGGTGAAATGAAGTTCCTGCGAAGTAGGATCGGAGTAACAAGAAGAGACAGGGTGAGGAATGAAAAGGTCAGGGAAATGGTGAAAGAGGAGCCCTTGCAAGGTAGGATTGAGACATCAAGACTGAGGTGGTATGGACACTTAAGAGAGAATGGATGAGAAGAAGATTCCCAAGAGGATACATGAGATGCAGATGCAGAAGAAACGACCAAGGGGAAGACCAAGAGATAGATGGCTGAAAGGAGTGGAGGAATGTGTCAAGAAGAGAGGCGAGGACTGGACCAGAGTGACAGCGGAGAGGTGGTGGGAAGAAAGGACTAAGTGGCGAGGCTTATGTTCCAAACAGACCCAGCCTAGGGCTGGAAACTGTACAAGATGATGATGATGATGATGAGCACCAAGGCAGTGCATCTGGAACTAGTGTCAGAGCTAACAACTGAAGCTTTCTTAGCCGCACTGCAACGTTTTACAGATAGACGAGGTTTATGTAACCAGCTCTTTTCCGATAATGGAAAGAATTTTATTGGAGCATCCAATGCACTTCAAGATATCCAGTCCTTTTTAGAGAAAGAATCATCAGGCATTGCCTCCTCACTTGCTCAGCAACGAATCAATTGGAAGTTCATCCCTCCCCGATCGCCACATTTTGGGGGATTGTGGGAGGCAGCTGTAAAAATTATGAAGAGACATTTACTAATTGAAACGCAGGGACGTATACTAACCTTTGAAGAGACCTACACTATTCTTTGCGACATTGAAGCAGTATTAAACTCACGCCCTCTCACTCCGTTAGCAAATGATCCCAATAATTTGCAAGTTCTAACACCTGCACATTTCATCTTGAGTGACTCGCTTATGCAACCTGTACAGATGGATGTGTCGAGGGAACCTGATAACCTCTTGTCCCATTGGAAAAACTTGCAGAAAGTCTGACAACGGCTCTGGCAGGGATGGCAGCAAGAATACTTGCAGGAGTTGCAAAAACGTGTCAAGTGGCACAGTACTGATCGGCGTATTAAAATTGACTCTTTAGTACTGTTGATCGAAGACAATATCCCGCCTCTACAGTGGCCACGAGGTAGGATAATTCAAGTTCATCCCGGACGAGATGGCGAGGTAGAGAGTAGTCACCGTTCAGACTCCTGGTGGAACCTTCACTCGAAGTATCAAGAAAATATGCCCTCTTCCCATAGAGGATGAAGAAAAGGATCATTATTAATTATTATGAAATAGATTCAATCTGTATAATTGTATTAATTAATTAATTGAAAGAATTCCTTTCAAGGTGGGGTGCATGTTAATGAGTAGACTTCATCCCGTCGATGTTGAAAGGAAGGAGTCGATTGCGGAGTCGACTGGTTTTTGTTGCGACCCGTACTCGCGGGAGCGTGTAGTCAATTGCTTGAAATTGTTAAAAACTTACGACAGAAAGTAAGGACACAAAATAAAGATTTAAGCAATCGGTAAACGCAACAGTGTTTTATTCACGTCAAAAATACATACAATAACACATCATATCAGCATTATTTTTACTTAATATAACTGAAAAGTATCCTAAGATATCCAAATTTTTAAAAAATGAACCTCTCTTTGTAATGCCACTTTGAGGAACATTGATTTGCTTACATTACAGAAAGTGTCTATTCGTAACAGTCATTACACATGCCTTTCTGATGGTCCGGTCACACCCATCTCTGGCATGTTTCACAAGTCTTCCTCGTTGATTTATTGCGATGCAGAGAAAACATTTTCCTACTGTACCAGCTTGCACTCTTGGCGCTGGAGCTTTTTCAGGGATACGAAGCAGACTTTTTCCTCTTCGTCGTATCTCTCTTGGCAAGGTTTCCATGGCGACGCGGCGTCATATTGCTGGTTCCATCAGTTCAAAAGCCAAATCCTTCAGAAATTGCCTATGACTGATATTTGCATCATTCTGAAGTATACTTTGAAGGATGACTGAAATGTGTCATTAACCCCTCAAGCCGGTTCTTCCGGTTCGAAGTAGCACAAACGGCCGGTGCAGGCGGAAGTTACACATGAAACACAGCTGCTTCGCGGGATCTTTTGTCACGTTATGAACAGAGAAGTTATGTGCTTTTATGCCATCTGTTTCATAATTAGAACTAACACGAAGTTGATCAATATCCGTTGCTTTCGACGACTCGTATCGATCAGGGAAGGAACATGAAACACGCTCTATTGAGTTGCAAGTTAGTTGCTTTAGAAGGTACCCCGTCCTTTCCTGTCATCTCGAGAATGTTTAGTGAACTATATCTAACTTGAAACTTTTTGCCACTTATGATTATGTCTCCCACAAGTCCAACCCCTCCTCCACGTGGTGGGAGACGGGCAATGGCATGAAGTAGGGGATTGCCTGTAGGGGTGAAGTACAGTGGGGACTTCGTGTGCCCCGGGACCGCTGCGGTAGCTGTGAAGGCTCTATGGGAACCCTGAAAAGTGACGGCTGACGGGGCTCTGGTGAAGCTACGATAGGCCTAGCAAGCCAGTAGTGGATATCATATTTGCTTTCAAAGCAGGAACAGGCCTCGGAAAGGACGGATGCAAACGACGACGACCCGGATATGCTAATGGACTACGAGTTGGGACATTAAACATACAGACACTGACAGGAAAGGTGGAGGAGATTGTAGATGTGATGGAGAGAAGGAAACTGGATGTACTGGGCTTGGCAGAAACAAGATGGAAAGGAGAAGGTCGCAGAGAACTGAGGAAAGGGTACCAGTTGTACTGGAGTGGGAACAGTGAAGGAAGGAGCAGCGGAGTAGGAGTAGTTGTGAGAGATGGAATGAAGGAAGAGGTAAAGGGAATAAGTGACAGGATCATGAACATCAGAGTAACTGTAAAGGGAAGAAGCCTGGAGATAGCCCAGGTATATGCCCCTCAAGTTGGATGTACAGCTCAAGAGAAGGAAGACTTTGAGGAGGAGCTATAACAGCAGTTGAATGGTCAGAGCATCATTGTCATGGGAGATTTGAATGCACATGTAGGAAGTGAAAGGCAAGGATATGAAAATGTATTGGGAGCAGAAGGATGGGGTAGCAGGAATGAAGAAGGGAGAAAGTTGCTGGATTTTTGCAAGAGAAACGGTTTAGTGGTAGGCAACTCCTGGTTCCGGAAGAAAGAAAGCCACAAGGTAACGTGGTACAGCAGTGATTTAACAAAGAAATCTTTGGTAGATTACATGCTGGTACGACTGGGAAATGAAGTGAAGTGGCAGAGATATAAAGGTAATACCATCAGAGGTCTTAGATAGCCACCACAGAATACTTGTAATGAACCCGGGAGTTGTTAAGGATAGCAAGAGGACAGAGTACCAGGAAAGGAGAATCAAAGTATGGAAACTCAAGGAAAAGGAAGTCAAGGAAGAATTCCAGAAGATAAGGGAAAGGATGCCAAAAGACAATCCTAAAACAGGGGAAGAGGAATGGAAGCAATTCAAAAACACAATGGTGGAAGCTGCAGTGGCAGTATGCGGAAGAACAAGCAACAGAAAGCGGTGTAAAGAGACACCATAGTGGAATGAGAGTAAAAGAAGCTGTGGGAAGGAAGAACAAGGCTTTCAGAGTGTGGTTCCAGGAAAGAACTGATCTGGCAAGGGAAAATTATAAGATAAAGAAGAAAGAAGCAAACAAGATTGTCGCAGGGGAGAGGAAGAAGTGGATGGTAAAGTGGACAGAGATGATGGAGGAAGACAGCAGAGAAAATAAGAAAGTACTTTATGGGATGGTCAAAAGTAAGAGAAGAGGTCTGCAAGAGGATGTGGTAATGATGGACAAAAACGGAAATGAGGTACACAACAAAGAGACACTCAAGACAGTGTGGAAAGAGTACTTTGAGGATTTGCTGAATCCAAATGGTCATAGGGAGGAAGACAATGCATTGGAAGATGGAGAAGACAACACAGGAATGGAAAAGGACCTGACTTGGAGAGAACTGGAGATGGCTATAGACAAGATGAAAGGAGGAAGGGCACCGGGTGTGGATGAAGTGAGTGTTGAAATGGTGAAGGCAGCAGGGGAGGTTGGGAAACAGTGGCTGTACCGTGTGATGAGGGTGATATGGAAGGAGAAAAGACCCCAGAAGATTGGAAGAAAGGATTAATTGTCCCAATATTTAAGAAAGGAAGCAGAAAGGAGTTCATACATGGTTCCGCATTGATTGTCTATTAATTACAATAAAAAGGGGGAGAAATACGCCTGATCAATACATGTATTGATCAGGCGGATTTCTCCCCCTTTTTATTGTAATGAATTTCTATGCGGCGAATAGTTTTTACGGTCGGATGCCCTTCCTGACACCAACCTTGTGAGAGGAGTTAATGAGAGATGAATGAAACTGGGCAAGGATGTGGAAGGAAGTGGCCATGGCCTGACAGAAGATACCATCCCAGCATTTGCCTGGAGTTGAAAATTGGGAAAACTTGGAAAACCATTTCAAGGACGGCCGACGGTGGGGTTTGAACCCACATCTACCGAGTCCGCAGAGAGCTTGGCCCCATGACCTAGCGCTGCGCTTTAGCAAGCGTGGCTACCGCTGTCTGTCACAATAACACAGGTTATCAGACAAATTCCATATACAACTAAGTATACGGGGCTACATGACCACGATGTTGCAAAGCCCTTACATGAATCAACAACAACATATCTAACGTATGGTAATCATCAGAAAATGCTTATAATGTTGTTTCGAGTAGGCAAGGTTGTACAGGAAAGACTATCGTGTAGTAATAGTTAATTATTATTATATTTTTTTTTTAGTGTTTAGATAGTTTAGAATCTATTAAAGTGAAGTCGTGAGATCATGTGTTGTTAATGTTACCTAAACTAACTTCTATGCTACTACTTGAAATGTTGATTCTACTTCCACACAAAGGAGATACGGAGAGAGCTGGACACTTTGCAGTATTTCCTCGATGATTTTACCGACTTAGACGTAGAAATCATCTATCAGCGTGAATTGTGGCGACACGAGCTTGCGGCACAGGCATTACGAGAGCCATCTGTGCGGCGGTCCATGATACCTCTTGAAGAGCCTACACTTCCTCTTCCTTACACTATGACGATATTGTACAGGCCCGGGGGGCTGTACCCCCTGAAAGCCACCCCCCATCTTTTACTAAAACCACCCCAACTGGCAACATCATAAGATCAGAACATTACCTTTACACAGCAAGAGGCGGCCACCCAGATTTTCTAGCGTAAGTGTAACTGCATTTTTGGAGATACTTCCGCAGCCCACGGGTGATGGCGAGATTTAGGCCTAATCCGCAGCGTGAGCAATGCACGTGCGCGCAAGTGAACACACTCGCAGATGGGATGAGATGCTACGAACACAAATAAAATACCGCTTACCTGAGGACAGCTGATATAAATGACAGGAAGTGACTGAATTGTATGGTACCGTATTTAGTATAGAGCTTCCACGAGTTAAAATGGAACCGAAACTCGGTGCTTTTTTTTCAGGGGTGACGCAGGGAGTGTACCTCTTAAACATTTAAAAACTGTTTAAGAAAAAAAAAATATTGGTACATTTGCTCACCACGGTGGGTGAGTGGTCAACATGTCGGTCTACTAACCCCAAGTTTGCAGGTTCGCTCCTGGCCGTGGTAAGAGACTTTTGAAACGCGGCAAAAATAACGACACCATGTCATAAGATGTTGGCATGTCAAAGAACCCATTTGAATTCAGTAGGCCGGGTTCATAATGGCAAAATTAATCTCGGGAGTTTCCGCCAACACAAAGTTTCTCATTTCTCTACTAGAAAGCGCTCTAGTGTTCAAGGAACTTAGATATCTAACCTCCTTGACATTCATAGTGCTTCAAGGTACAACGAAATTCGACATGCAAGCTACCCTTTGGGAGCCAAATAACAAAGCTTGCACCCGGCACCCTAGGCCATACGATATTATTATTATTATTGGTACATTTGTATCTAGTCCGGCAAGTATAACTTCCGACTTGAAAGTTCATCGATCTGCTGGCGTCAAAGCACTGATCACAACAGCTGGAGGAGATTTAGAGTAATCGTCATTGTAAATTGATCTATCGAATCTGTTTATTTTGATCGGCAACTCGGCACTCCGTTCTTATAAGCACGCAGGCTAGTGCTTGGAGGCGGGGTAGGTTATTATTTTGAGCGTGCGGTTAGTTTTGAAGGATAAAGAAAATGACGAACTGTTAAACATCCACCCAGGCATCGAAATAGCCGAAAGTTAATGATTCGAACACAAACAATGACCGGACTTTGCAAATCCCCAAAAATTGCAAGATTGTCCGTGCTTTTGGCGTCTTTTCTAAAAACCACTCACTTAAAACTATATACTGTACATGGAAAACTACTTGGCTGAGGGTAACAAAATTTTTATATGTTATAGGCACAAGTAATGGTAGTGTAAAACTCAAGTGTCAATTTCTTTCAACTACCCAATAAAAGGTTCTTATACTTTTTCTGAAGTAACGTTTTCTCAGTCTAGGATAAACATACAGCAGGAAACTTGGCCTCATTTTGAACTTCTCATTCTTGATTATTGGAAACTACAACCACTGCAAACTTAGTGTGATTAGGAATTTATGAAGAGTAATATTAATGGAAGGGTGTGTGCGCGCTGGCTCGTGCAATTAAATGTGGGTTGGTGAATTCGAGTGCAGCATTGCCACGAACACTCGTCCTGGGCGGTTGTGCACTGCTCGAGTCCAAGATCCAAGAACTAGAGGAGACAAGGGAGGTGGGAAGATAATCAGGGTGCCGGAATTTTGCCCCGAAGAGGATCTTTAACGTGCCAGTAAATCTACTGGCACGGCTCCCTCGCATTTGCGCACCCTCAAACGACAACATGTTGCGCCAGGATTCGATCCTGCAACCTTGGGTCCAGTGTCACTGTTCCAATTCTTTGATCATTTTAGGTTAGGAGCACCGCTACCTATTGCTGGTGAGCTATTGTATTGTACGCCTCAGAGCTGAGCTAAAGAGATTCCTTGCAATGGTTCAGTAGTAATGTGGGAGGGGGCCATGCTCATCTAAGTTTCATATCTGTGTATATTTTTTTTAGTGTTTTTTTTTTCTGGCATTGTTAGATTGTAAGTGATGAAAAATGGCAGGTTTCTGAAGCTGATTGTAAAACAAGATAGAAAGAAAAATTTAATAATTTGCAACTAGAAAAGAAAAGAACAGAAGTATATTAAAAATATTGAAAAATCCCTTGCCCTCATGGGATACTATATACCAGATGCAGGTAAAGGAAGCTTGTTTGCATGTAGACAAAGAAGCAATAAAAGGTATCACATTTATAATATTCCCTGCGAGTCAAACGCCATTTCGACCCCGAAGACTATTATGAGTAAGAAAATAGATTTAGTGACATTGATTACCTAATGGTGGGGTAGGTTTATGTTGGTAGACCAATAACCAATATATATTTAATTAATGCTACAAAATTGCACCTCAACGTGGGGAATGATAGGGAAGCATATCATGGTGGTTGTCTACACATGTGTGCACATTGCCAATATATACATTGGGAGTTGTGAAATTTATACATTTTGGTATGTGATGGAATGATATGTCAAAGCATGATGGAACTAAAGTTGAGGTCTAGGATTGTAAGAAGAGCCAACAATAAAATGGAAGGACAGAGTAAGGGATTGGAGGGAAATAATAGTGAAGAAGGAATGGGACATGCGGAGAAAGCCATGAAAACCATTTCCGTTACTGAATCACAGATGATTACTGGAGGAGGTTATTTAAATTTGATGGAGGGGGATATAAATATTAGCGTGTTAAATGTGATAATAGATAAAATAGAGTCTATAAAGGAATCTATGGACAACAAAGTAGAGTCTATAAAGGAATCTATGGACAACAAAGTAGAGTCAATGAAAGAATCAATAAATAACAAGGTTGAATCTGGCATAATATCTGTGAAAGAGCTGGTTGAGAATAAGGTAGTTGACCTTAACCTCAAATTGAAGAAAGTGACAGGGCCACCAACACGAGAATAGACGAACTGATCAAAGAGATTCAAGAAGATAAGATGGCAATGGGCAGCAGGATAGAGAAAGTGGAGGAGGAGAAAGAGAAGAACGAGCAGGAGGAGATGTGTGAAGTACGTGACGCTAGGGGGCGGAAGAAAAAAATCAAGAAGTGGAAAAGATAAGGCGAGGTTGTAGAGGTATATATCAGAGAGACCGTAGCAGGCGAACAAGAGAGAGCAGTTGCGGAGGTAGATACAGAGGTTGCCGCCGACATAGCAGAAGAGGACGTTTTGATGAGAATGCAGGAGGTGGATATAGATGGCGTGATAATGATGACAGAAGAGCAGTAGGAGTTCGTTATGTTAGAGCAAGTATGAGATACACAGCCCAATACTATTATGAATTTAATGATGCAGATGCTGATGACTAGGGCCCGGATGTTGATGACATGTCATATTTTTACTGACAAGGGAAGTCTCTGAACCCGGGAATCGCAGATCCTGCTGGAACTTTGCAGATACGTTGCGTGAGCCCAAATAGGCAGAACCGTGAAGAGAAATATTTCGGAAATTAACTTCCCCTTGTACTAGATGAAAAATTAAAATTTACACGTATAAATTGGCGCGCCAGCGGCGTGAGCTTCATTGGCTGCGTCAGAGGTTGCATCCCAACCGTACTGTGCTTCCTGGCCTACGGCACACAGTCACCAAATAAGAGGCGATAGACCCGGCATATGCTTATATCCGTATATGGCGAGTGTCCCATGCATTGCATGATGAATATTAACATTGCAAAAGTTAAATATTGTCTGGAGGAAAAATATGGAAAATGTATGGAAAGGCCTCTCAGCATTCAAGAACAGGACCTGTTGGACAGTTTGGATGGTAGGCTATAAGCTATTGATGGTTTTGTGCCTATCTGACTTTCTGGCGTTTGTCTCTTGTAATGTGTGTTTATTTGTTGTGCTTATTGATATTTACAGGTATCATAACTGGTTGTATAGAGAACAGTACTATGAACGTGGATTTCTATTCTACTCTTACTGTCGCCACACATGAGCTACCGGATGACAGTTACACCGGTAACACCAACAACTCTGATGAAGATAATATTTGGGCTGCCACCGATAGCTCACCCAGGAAAGTGTCAGATGAAGCTGTAGGTATGGAATACAAACAAAATGCTGTTGATTATTGGAAAAGCGGTAAGAGGCGTCCGCTTTACTTTTCGTCGGTAAAAAGTAAGATCCACCGTTTAAAAAGCAAGAAAGATTTATATTTGTGGGCAGAGCAAGTGAAAAGAGGAGGCACCCGCCGCGACAAATTGAGGAGAACAACATGTGTCGTAAAAGCCCAATTTGACATTGCCCATCAGAATAATGAAGTACCAGTAATACATGACGTGACAATTCAGCAATGGGCTATGCTAGTTGCACAGGACGTAAAATGTATGGGGTTTAAAGCCAGCCATTCCTGGGTGCAGCACTAACGATCGCTATAATATCATTTCGCAAATAATAACAACTGTGACGACATCAAAGAATGGCCATCGAGAAATGGATATTATGTCAGCAGCAGAAATATTTGTAGAAGACGTTACATCGGTTCTTGATTCTCTCGGCCCTAGGAACGTATGTAATAGTGATCAAAGTGGGTTCAATTTGGAGATGTGTTCGGGTAGGACACTGGCTATAAAAGGGTCGAAAACTATTTGCTACAAAGTGCAATCAGTGGGGGACCACAACGCACAGTTATACAATAATGCGAACAGTAACAGCAGCTGGCAAGCTACTAGGACCTCTCTTCATAACTCTGAAAGAACCAAAAGGTGTGTTTGGAAAAAGGGTGAAAGAAACTATATTTGCACATGACAATATTTACGTTGTTCCTACAAAATCTGGCAAAATGGGATTCGCACAATTGAAGGATTGGTTTCACAATGTTTTCAAACAGCATGTACCGTCCGGCAATGCGGCACTTCTTCTGGATTCCTTTTCTGGACATAAATCGTTAGAAAGTGAAGAGCGCATACGACTGATGATACCTCCTGGGGCCACAGCCTATTGTCAACCATCGGATGTATACGGCTTTAGGGTCTGGAAAAGCTTTGTCCGTAGATTTTCGAACAACGTTCGGTTATTGAATTTTGACATCAATTTAGCCCAGAGAAATACAATCTTGAAAATGCAGTCTCTGATATATCACCAATTGTCGTCCCCTCGTTTTACTTCAATGTGGCAATACGCATGGTATCGAAGTCAGTACCTGTCCGACAATCCCGGTGGGTTTGAACACTCTGTGCCATACTGTTTCGATATCAGTGCAATACAATGTAGTACTTGCACTCACCCTTGTTTCATACGGTGTGGATGGTGTAAAACCACTTTGTGTTTCCAACATTATTACCACGAACATCACTGTTGTCAGAACTATGTGAAGTAGCTTGGACAATTACTCACTAGTTTGACCATTGGTTTAGTTTACTCTGTGTTGTGTCGTAATGTATTTGTGATACCTTACATTGCATGATTAATAATAAAGCACGACGTGCAATATATTGTAAAGATGCAGCATTAATGTCCATGCCGCAGCGCAGGTTGTGAGCGAGAGTAAGGGAGGGCAGTCGTTTGGAGCATGATCTTTTGAGCCACCAATCAGGCGTGAGGCACACCCCCACTTGACCAGCGCTCACAGTTCAAAATTGTTGTACTTATTGCCATCTACGGAGGGTAGGAGTTAATTTCCGAAAGATTTTTCTTCATGGTTCTGCCTAGTTAGGCTCAAGCAACATATTTGCTAAGTTTCAGCAGGATCCGCGATTCCCCGGTTCAGAGACTTCCGTTGTGAGCTGTCTAAAACAATGCTGAAGTACATAGAAACTCAGGACAGGTCACCCCGTCTTCAAATATGTCATTTTTTATTTTGCATCTTTTTGCATTTTTTTTGTGCAATTTTTCCATTTTAAGAGCATTTTTTAAAGTTCGGTAGAATTTTTTTGTCTTATTTTAGAGAAATCGGCCTTTTGAGGTCATTTTTCTTTTCAAATTTAGTCATGTCACAGCTTTAAGGGAGTTACGTCTCTCAGAATTAAGAAGTTAGTAGCTGATACAAGATAATGTAAAATATTGATTTCATTTCCTTAATCAACCGGGTGAAAACTAGTCTTAGTCATTGCGAAATTGTTGCGGGTATTGCATCAAAACTGAAAAAATTGTCGGACAAAAACACCAGGTATAAAACATTATGCAAAATCTCAGACATTCTTTCTGGTGAAAACTACTGCACGGATGGGATTGAGGAGGATTTAGCAGCAAACGACCTTCCTCACTTCAAGTACGCTCCGATCACATCAGTTGGTGTTGAACGCAACCTTTCGAGATATAAAAACTTGTTGGCTGATAAGCGCAGATCATTTACATTTGACAACATCAGAATGACATTCGTAGAGCAGTGCAACTCAGAATAAAGTGAACATAAATCTATGAAGTGCTAGAAATCTATTTTGACTGACTTTTCAGTTTGAGCAAGATGTCATTTTTGAAATATTGGCCAGTTTATTGTAAGATTATTTTCTCCATTTTATACCACATTTTTCGAATTTTTGAAATATTGGTGAGTTTAATATTATAAGATCATTTTCTCCATTTTATAGTGCATTTTTAGAAAATTTATTACAGTCATTTTTGAAAATTTTAAGTGCATTTTTTAAACATTTTTACAGCATCAACATCCGGGGCCTACTGATGACAATGAGCCTAAAAGTATTAATATTTTTGATAAAGTTGATACCAAGAGAAGAGTGAAGTTGGAAGTTAGAGCTGAGAATAAGGTTCATAGAGACATTAAATTACGAGAACAAAAGGATAAGAAACAGGAAAATCATCCGAGGGGTGGGGGGCGTGAAGAAGATGGTAACTGAGAGAAAGGAAATGAAGAAGAAATGAAAGATAGACAAGAGAGAGATAAGGTGAAGAAGAAACGGTGGAGAACAAAGTGGAAGGAGAAAGGAACTATTGAGAAAAACAAGACAGACGAGGAAGAGGAGGAAAATGTGGAAAGGAAGAAGAGAGAAGTGGTTGAGAATGAAGACAAAGAGGACAAGGAGGATGGATAAAAGGATGAGTTAGAAAGCTAAGTGAAGGAGTAGGAAGAGAACGAGATGTCAGGTAGATTTAAATAAGAGAAGGAGGGATCAGAAAAAGGAAATTGAAAAGAAGGTAAAAGGGACAAAAGGAAAGAGGAAAGAAAATATAACAAGAAAAGAACTGTTGAGCAAGATGAGGAGAATGAAGGTGAGAAGAAGAGTGAAGAGGAAGAAGAAGAGAACGAAGATGATGATGGTTCTTCAGACGACAATGAATGGGAGGACGAGGATGATGGTGATAACGGAGTGGACTGGTTTGATGATGAATATGTAGTTCATTCTGATTATGATATTGTTGTCGGATCCATTTATGGAAGAGGAGTGTCTAATAGACTTTGAAATAGTTTTGGCTACTCCATCTGAAGAAAATATTTATGTTGGTGATTCTGGTAAACTTAGAACAATATTTCTGGCGATGATAGTGCTTATGGCTCTTCTGAAGAGGATAATAGTTGATAAGTTATTTTATTTTGTGTGACATATTTTCTTAGTGTATATTCAATGTGTATTAATTCTTAATTTATGTATTTCTTTAATGTATGTGATCCTCAAGTTCTTCTCACCTGAGAATCACATATGGGGACAAATTGTCACCTTTCAATTTCTTTGATTATTTTAGGTTAGGAGCATGGCTACCTATTGCTGGTGGGCTATTGTATTGTAGGCCTTAGCGCTGAGCTAAATAGATTCCTTGCAATGGTTCAGTAGTAATGTGGGAGGGGGCCATGCTCATCTAAGTTTCATATCTGTGTATAATTTCTTTTTTTGATGTGTTTTATTCTTTCTGGCTTTGTTAGATTGTAAGTGATGATGTATGAAAAATGGCAGGTTTCTGAAGCTGATTGTAAAAGAAAGATAAAAAGAAAAATTTAATAATTTGCAACTAGAAAAGAAAAGAGCAGAAGTATATTAAAAATATTGAAAAATCCATTGTCCTCATGGAAATTGTTGTAGATACTATATACCAGATGCAGGTAATGGAAGCTTGCTTGCATGTAGACAAAGAAGCAATAAAAGGTATCACATTTATAAAATTCCCCGAGTGTCAAACGCCATACCGACCCCGAAGACTATTATCAGTAAGAAAAGAGATTTAGGGACATTGATTACCTAATGGTGGGGTAGGTTTATGTTGGTAGACCAATAACCAACATATATTTAATTAATGTTACTACAGCAAGCGAGAACGTTACCGCTGAGCCACACAGCCAGCCAAGAGGCGGGAAGAGAAGGACCTGTCAACAGTCAGCAATGTTATCTGAATTCATGTCTATTCCAATATTGCTAACATAGGTCCGTTGCCTAAACCAGTGTGGTGTTGTGAATGAGCAAGTGAGTGACCGACCAATGCATTTGGTTCTGTTAATACCCATAGACCAGGAAACCCCCATATCAGTCCTCATTTTCCACGGTCCACATTCCTTTCAGGTTCAGAGCTTGGACTCTAGCAATAATGGAATGCGAGTGACCTGGCTATGTCCGCATGTTATTTTCAGTCTCCCTGTTTTCTGCATATTGGCCAAATCACATCACTTCCAGATGCCTCCGAGACCACCAATGTCTGAGGGTCAACTTGCGCTAGTTTTCAGTGCCATTTGTTTCTTTCGAAGCGAGGGGAAAAATTAGGGGACTAGAGGTTTCCTGTGTATCGGAAAGTGGCAGATTGTCTTGGATTATTAGTGTCATCAGTGAAGAGAATAGGAGCCACTTCAAGGGAGAATGATGAAAATATGCCATTCAGGTCAAGAAAGAAGCAATGTTTGAGGTCGGGGCCAGGGCGTTCGACAATCGAACTCAATTTTACTTTGGGCACAATAAGAACTATATAAGATTTAGGTTTTGAATATTCCCGAAGGGAATATGATGTAGTTTCCATTTGAGCGGATGAATTATCAATAAATGATAAAAATGGTCCGGATAGCTCAAACAATGCCAGCGTTTCGCCCCAGTGTGCCGTTGGGCTCGTCAGTTGGTACAGACACACCTACCAATACGCGTGGCTAGCACATACTGGGAAGGCCATGCAAGACACAAAATACAAGCAGTATTGACGTCACGAGCATGCCAATGTGCTACAGGAGTCAAACTCCCTTTCATAAAAGGCTTTTGTTTTTATGAAAGGGAGTTAGGGAATATTCAAAACCTTATTTGGAATGCCAAGGTAAGGCTTTTGTTTTTATGAAAGGGAGTTTGACTCCTGTAGCACATTGGCATGCTCGTGACGTCAATACTGCTTGTATTTTGTGTCTTGCATGGCCTCCCCAGTATGTGCTAGCCACGCGTATTGGTAGGTGTGTCTGTACCAACTGACGAGCCCAACTTCACACTGGGGCGAAACGCTGGCATTGTTTGAGCTATCCGGACCATTTTTATCATTTATTGATAATATAAGATTTAGGTAGATTTCATTAGAAAGCTAACTACTGCAATGGGTCCCATGTTTCGACTTCCGGAAAATTTCGACATATCTTCGCGTTTCACATCCCCCAGACCCCAAAACCACCGTCAGTTCAAAAGTTTATATATAATTTATGTATGTATATATATATATGTATATATATATATATGTATATCAGTTTCTTGTGGACACGATAACTGGCGTAATTTTGCACCAATCACTTTGAATTTTTTACATAATATGTATCCCTATAAAATCTCGGTCGAGTTCGTTAATGGGCAAAATCGGTCGAAGGGGGTGAAAATGGGGGGCTTTTTTCGAAAAATTGAAAATTCTCTATAACCCTCTTAATACGTGAAATATCGAATCCATTCAAAGTTCATAATATGTGTCGGAGAAGTGCCAACAATTTATGTCCAATAAGTTTTTTGATAGCACCAACCATTGACCAAAGGGGTGGAAAAAAGTGGGTTTTTCGGGAAACATTAATCATATCTCTCTTAATAGGCACAATATCAAAACCGTACAAAATGGACAATATTCCCCTAATAATTACCTAAAACTTTTGTCTGAAAGAATTTTTGATATGACCCACCATTACGCCAAGGGATACGAAAAATGATTTCGGAATTATAAGAAAATGCCAAGAGCTATCAGAGGTTGCCATGGCAACACTACTAAATTGATGAGGGATGAGCCGTTGCCATGACAACGCACTTGCACAAGATCAGATTCAGTATTTCCATCTGACTAAGCCGGCCCCGTGGTGTTGGGGTAGCGCACCTGCCTCTCACCCGGAGGCCCCGGGTTCGATCCCCGGCTCCGTCAGGGATTTTAAAACTGACGTGAGGGTTGGAACGGGGTGCACTCAGCCTCGTGAGGACAATTGAGTAGCTGTCTGACAGTGAGACCGCACCCCGATCACGAATACCAATATTAACGGCCGAGGGGACCCGACGCGCTGAACACACGTCACCCCAATATCTGCAGGCCAAATGGCTGGGCAGCGGTCGCTTGGTCGGTCTTAGCCCGTCATGGGCTGGATGGTGCCAGGGGTTGACTTTGACATCTGACTAAGTGGGAAGCGGCTTCGGTGACGTAACTGGTAGCATACAGAATGTCTATGCCCAAGGTCGCGGTTTCAAAGCCGGCCGAAGTCGTCGGATTTTCTAAGAGAGCTAAAATCCCTCAGTATGCTTTCCTTTGGAGGGGAAGTTCCAACGTTCGTTGCGAGTTGCTGGTTGGGGTGGCATCTAGTAGCCAAGTTCACAGCTAGGTGTCGTTGACGGTAGTACCTGGTAGCAACATTAGGAACTACTGCTTGAAATTGACCGTCTGCAGTCCTTACCTGAATTAAGACTACTACAGCCATTACAATTCACACCGTTTATCAGACAGATTCTACACTCACCCAAAGTACACGGGGTTAGATGACCGCGTTGTCGCAGCCCCTAAACTGAGGAACCAACCAGAGGTAGATTTCATTAGAAAGCTAACTATTGCAATGGGTACCATGTTTCGACTTCCAGAAAATTTCGACATATCTTCGCGTTTCACATCCCCCAAACCCCAAAACCACCGTCAGTTCAAAAGTTTATATATAATTTATGTATGTATATGTGTGTATATATATATATATATATATGCATATCAGTTTCTTTTGGACACGATAACTGCCGTAATTTTGCAACAATCACTTTGAATATTTTACCGAATATGTATACCTATAAAATCTCGGTCGAGTTCGTTACTGGGCTAAATCGGTCGAAGGGGGTGAAAATGGGGGGCTTTTTTCGAAAAAGTGAAATATTGCTATAACTCTCTTAATATGTGAAATATCGAATCCGTTCAACATTCATACTATGTGTCGGATAAAGCCCAAAAATTTATGTTTGAAGAGTTTTTTTTATAGCACCAACCACTCACCAAAGGGGTTTTCGGGAAACATTAATCATATCTCTCTTAATAGGCACAATATCAAAACCGTACAAAATGGACAATATTCCCCTAATAATTACCTAAAATTTTGTCTGAAAGAATTTTTGATATGACCCACCATTATGCCAAGGGATGAGAAAAATGATTTCGGAATTATAAGAAAATGCCAAGAGCTATAAGTGGTTGCCATGGCAATACTACTAAATTGATGAGGGATGAGCCATCAGACGTTGCCAAGATAACGCACTTGCACGAGATCATATTCAGAATTCCATCTGACAAAGTGTGAAGCGGCTTCGGTGACGTAACTGGTAGCAAGCATGCTGAATGTCTATGCCCAAGGTCGCGAGTTCAAAGCCGGCCGAAGTCGTCGGATTTTCTAAGAGCGCTAAAAATCCCTCAGTATGCTTTCCTTTGGAGGGGAAGTTCCAACATTCGTTGCGAGTTGCTGGCTGTGGTGGCATCTAGTAGCCAAGTTCACACGTAGGTGTCGTTGACGGTAGTACCTGGTAGCAACATTAGGAACTACTGCTTGAAATTGACCGTCTGCAGTCCTTACCTGAATTACAGACTAATACAGCCATCCCTAAGTACACGGGGTTACATGACCGCGTTGTCGCAGCCCCTAAACTGAGGAACCAACCAAAATCTCTGCGGGAGATATAATTTTGCGTGAAGAAGTAACAGACCGTTACATAGTTACACATCAGTGTCGAAACCTTGCATAAGGACAGTGTGACCACAAGTATAAAAATGGACCCCAAATGACAAGAAGGTTACCGTTCCCATAAGACAATAAAATGTTTAAAATAAGCATAAAATGACGAAAAACAAAGTTAATTAAGCTCCAATTATAAAATACCTTCTCGCAATAAATGAGGTCTGATCCTTCTACGAAAACCTGCATATTCTGCCTATTTTCGCCTATCCCCAAGTTTGTCCGGTGAAATCTATCTCCGCCTTCCGGCGTGCCGAGAGGACTTTTTTTTACATGAATAAGGTATTCCCCACCGTTAAAAACCTCCACGAGAAACTGTCAGAAAATATGGACGATTTTCCTGATATGTCAATTTCTACGCTTTTGAAAGTAATCAAAAGCTTGAGATTCAGATTCAAAAAACTGAACAGGAAACCAGTGCTAATGGAATCTGTGACAGTTGCTGCATCCTGACAAACATTCCTTAGAAGAAAGTGAAAACTTTGAGCACAGCCACTGCCATTGTAATGTCCAGGCCGTCATGCAGCGGCCATGACCAAGTGATCAGCTGATCGACAGGGTGGGAGAATAACTGCCATTTGCTTAACTGTGTGTGGTTTGTGGTGTGTTGTTTATACATTTTAATTAGTGTCCGAGTGAAAAGCAATCTGTAAGAACGCTTCTACTTACGTCATCCAGAATGAGGATTACTCCGTTTGTTTTCTGAAGCAAATTTTCATTTTGTCCGTAGGTTATAAGCCTATATCCATAAAAAAGTTTGAGTTGCATGCACGCTGCATATTATGGTTCAGTTAGAACCTTTACATCGCCTATTTTCGACTAATGCAGGCTTTTTGGATGGTAATACAATTCATAATGTCGATTATTCAGGTCCATATTGACGTAACTATGACTTTGAAAGAATAATAGATTTTCCGCCTTCAATACTGTTTTTTTTTCTATTACTTACAGGAAACTACCGTATATACTCGAATACCACCCGCACATTTTTAAACAAAATCGGACGTGAAAAATTGGGGTGCGGGTCTTATTTGAGTCATCCTGATTTTAAAGATTTAAATTGCCCGCCACGCACGATATCGGGTGTTGCGAGTATTCGCTAGATGGTGCTAGCCTTCTTCCGGCTATCACTTTGTTTTACCGTAAGCAGGCGGCGTCATAGTCTCGCGCACGTGTTGCGCACGTTTTCCGAGTGTAAACATGGGTTGTACGAAGCGTTTGCGGTCGTTTAATGTGAGTGAGAAGCTGAAGTTATTGGAAATCGTGCCCGGTAGGAAATATGATATTGACGAGTCATGTATTCGTGATTGAGCGGGATGACGTCTATGCTACAACCACTGGATGTCTGCCTTGAAACAGCTGTATATGGAGCAGATGGTGGCCGATAAGCACACACTGACTCCAACTGGTCGTATTCAGCGCCCGGAAGTTCAGCTGCTATGTTCGTGCATTTTGACGGCATGGAGTCGTATCTCGGGAGATCTCATACGGAAGAGCTTCAAGAAATGTAGTATTTCGAATGCTATGGATGTCAGTGATGACGACATTTATTAGTGGGATGGTGATAAAAGTTCCGAAGTTGGTACTTCTGATGACGATGAATGAAGTGTTTGTGTACTTTTATTTGTATTTTTAATCGTTTGATGTGTGTTATTTTAGGACGACTTCAATACTGTTGGAAACTATTTTGGATAATGCTATTCTGTTTATTTAGTTAAGATTGTACATAATTTTGAGCAATTTTTAATTTTTTATTTTGTTCTTCAAAATCAGGGTGCGGGTCTTATTCGGGGGCGGGTCGTTTCGAGTAAATACGGTAGTCCCTGTAAGTAATAGAAATAAACAGTATTGAAGGCGGAAAATCTATTATTCTTTCTAAGTCGTGGTAATACAATACCGTATTCTATTTGTTCATTGAAACAATTACTCTTTCCCAGGTCCCTGGTATGCCGAAAAGTTGTTGCATTACCAGTTGCAAAAGTAACTACAGTATTATGATGGAGATGATTGGGTTATGTGCCTCGTTTTTGCTTACCCGCCGACGAAAATTTAAGAAAGCAATGGATACTTAAAATTCCTAGAAAAGATTTGTGCATTACAGGGAACACAAGACTGGTCTGTGCATTGATTACAGTTAAAGATAGATTAAGTTGTGCAGCATGAACCATGAGTAGTTTAGAATGTGATCCATTGAATAGCCTAGAGTGATGTTGGGTTTTCTCAGGCATTTAATCTTAAAGTGGTGAATAGTGACGAACAGAATTGATCAGATAAAAACTGATAAACTTGTGATCTACAAATTAGGAGTAGTTTCCCTTGAGATCATACACACATCAAAAAAAGTTTTGCATCACCTCGGTTCCCAGATCTCCGGCATATAGACGTTGACTGTGTATATTGTATCAAAGATACAGTCCCTTTGACTGTTCATAGATGTCACTAAAACTGCTCAAAGATGTAAACAACCATGCATGAGCAGGGCCTATTAGACGGAGGGGGTACGACAGCCGATCAGTTCCAGTCATTCCACCAGGACGAAGGTACGCTGCTCATGTTGTCTGTAGTTCAACCATGCCTAGAAGGTCAATACCGCAGTTCGATCGCGTCCGCATTGTTACTTTGTGTCAAGAAGGGCTCTCAACAAGGGAAGTTTCCAGGCGTCTCAGAGTGAACCAAAGCGATGTTGTTCGGACATGGAGGAGGTACAGAGATACAGGAACTGTCGATGACAGGCCTCGCTCAGGCCGCCCAAGGGCTACTACTGTAGTGGATGACCGCTACTTACGGATTGCCGCTCGGAGGAACCCTGACAGCAATGCCACCATGTTGAATAATGCGTTTCGTTCAGCCACAGGACGTCGTGTTTCAACTCAAACTGTGCGCAATAGGCTGCATGATGCGCAACTTCACTCCCGACGTCCATGGCGAGGTCCAGCTTTGCAACCCCGACACCATGCAGCGCGGTACAGATGGGCCCAACAACATGCTGAATGGACCCCACAGAATTGGCATCACGTTCTCTTCACCGATGAGTGTCGCATATGCCTTCAACCAGACAATCGTCGGAGACGTGTTTGGAGGCACCCTGGTCAGGCTGAACGTCTTAGACACACTGTCCAGCGAGTGCAGCAAGGTGGTGGTTCCCTGATGTTTTGGGGTGGCATTATGTGGGGCCGACGTACGCCACTGGTGGTCATGGAAGGCTCCGAAACGGCTTTACGATACCTGAATGACATCCTCCGACCCATAGTGCACCCATATCTGCAGAATATTGGAGAGGCATTTGTCTTCATGGACGACAATTCTCGACCTCATCGTGCACATCTTGTGAATGCGTTCCTTCAAGATAACGACATCGCTCGACTACAGTGGCCAGCATGTTCGCCAGACATGAACCCTATCGAACATGCCTGGGATATGTTGAAAAGGGCTGTTTATGGACGTCTTGACCCACCAACCACTCTGAGAGATTTACGCCGAATTGTCGTTGAGGAGTGGGACAATTTGGACCAACAGTGTCTTGATGAACTTGTGGATAGTATGCCACGACGAATACAGGCATGCATCAATGCAAGAGGACGTGCTACTGGGTATTAGAGGTAGTGGTGTGTACTGCAATCTGGACCACAAATGCTGAAAGTCTAGCTGTATGATGGTACAACATGCAATGTGTGGGTCTCATGAGCAATAAAACGAGCTGAAATGTTGTTTGTGTTGATCTCTATTCCCTTTGTATTTAAAGGTTCCGGAACTCTTGGAACCGAGGTGATGCAAAACTTTTTTTGATGTGTGTATTATATACCTTACATAGGTCTACATTTTAGGAGAGAGAATATTATTTGGTGTGATTACCTGTAAATAATATTGTAAGTTTAATCTCATTAGATTATCGTTCACACCTAACTTGGTACGAGTCAGATGTAGCTACTAGTCAAGAAGTCACTAGATATAGTAGCCTATTCAGCATTGTTTAGGGTTCACTTAATAATTATTATAATCCAACTCATGACTCACATCATTACTAGAGGTCTAAAATTTCTGAATATATCTATGTCAGAACAGAATTTATGTAGACATGTAGGCCTACGGTAGGTAGATAGGCTACATTAGTTATTAATTTTTCTGCACTGTAGCTTACTCCATAAGAGGTTAACATCTAGTGCTGGTATCACAACAGTAGCTTAATACTGACTGAAATGATGACACTTAGATTAGGAAATTCTTAATGGTTCCACACCTTATAAATAGGGTGAAGATATTCATTCGAAGAAGTGCTTTGTTGTTGTGTATAACAAAAATGTTCTGTTATGTTTTTCAATTTCTTTTATCTGGAAATAGGGTGAGATTTGTTTTGTTTTCTTGCTGAAAGGTCAGCTATAGGATGACCAGATAGAAAAGAATGTTGGGGGCAGGACTCAACGTAAGTTGCTCCTGTAGAGCTTCCCCCACTTGGCACTACGACTCCACCTTGCACAAGAAACCAGTAGGAGCGAGAAAGGGAGAGACACTTCCCCTACCTGACGCACATGCGCAGAAGAAAGACAAGCCGTGGAGAGATAAGGGAGCTGGAAGCACTCTCCCCTACTTTGGTGCGCTTGTGCATTGAAACATTCTTTTCTACCTGGTCAGTCTACAGTAGTTACTTTATTCAGAGAAGATCCTCTATTAAGTAGCCCTAATTTTTGGACATTATACCATACATTTTTCTCGTGGTCAAGTAGAATCGCAGTGATCTGGTAGGCTACATACAAGTTTATTCGAAAAAGTGGTTCTTTAACCTTATTTTTCTGACAGGAGGCCAAGGGGGAACATACTGTTTTTATACATAATTATGTTTATTCGAAGAAGATCCTGTTTTGTGAACGTCATTCATTTTTGTGAAATGAAATCCAGTTGGACAACAGTGATTTTTACATTACTTTTTTTGAAGGATCCTGAGTAAAGAGAAATTTAACCATTTTTCTGACAGGTCAAGGGGGATAACGGTTATATTGTACAAGAGATATTTATTTGAAGAAGATCCTCATTGAAGTAACAGTGACTTTTGGCCCCATTTACTCTCTTTAGTGCATAAATATACAAGAAATGCAGAAGTATATTTTAATATCTGGATTTTGCTGGTGGAATAATTTTCGTAACTTTGTTTTACTGATTGTCAAGAATGGCAGATTTCTTGCTTAGCCTTTTTTCTCATGCAAGTCCAGAAGTGAATAGCTAGTTTTTTTTTTGTAATGTTATTCTGTTGTACTTGCCGGCCCCGTGGTGTGGGGTAGCGCGCCTGCCTCTCACCCGGAGGCCCCGGGTTCGATCCCCGGCTCCGTCAGGGATTTTAAAACTGACGTGAAGGTTGGAACGGGGTGCACTCAGCCTCGTGAGGACAATTGAGTAGCGGTCTGACAGTGAGACAGCGCCCCGATCACGAATACCAAGATTAACGGCCGAGGGGACCCGACGCGCTGATCACGCGTCACCCCAATATCTGCAGGCCAAATGGCTGGGCAGCGGTCGCTTGGTCGGCCTTAGCCCATCATGGGCTGGATAGTGCCAGGGGTTGTTTTTTTTTTTTTTTTTTTTTTTTTTTTTTATTCTGTTGTACTGGTGATTAAGGATACTGGCAGTTTTTGTGAGTGAGATCCAGAAAGGAAGTTACCTTCTCTGTTGATTTATTTCTGGTAAACAAGGTCTAGAAATGAATATTTCTGTTAATGAATGAAAATCCACAGCCTGCTTCCAGTCTCCGACCGGGTCAGGAATGGAATGAATGAAGCCCCCAGCTAGCGGCGAGGATATGAAATGTGCCGGCTGCCGAAGCCTGTCGCACTCCTCTGGGGCAATGATTAAATGAATGACAGATGAAATGATAGTGGAGAGTGTTGCTGGAATGAAATTGTGACAGGGAAAACCGGAGTACCCGGAGAAAAACCTGTCTGCCTCCGTTTTGTCCAGCACAGATCTCACATGGAGTGACCGGGATTTGAACCACGGACCCAGCGGTGAGAGGCCGGCGTGCTGCCGCCTAAGCCACGGAGGCTTCGAATATTTCTGTTAATACCGTATATAATGATTTTTGTGGACATAGTGTTGAAGAAGGCAGTGGAGGAGGGGGAGGGGGGAGGGGGTCGTTTCTCTAAAGGAAAGGAAAATAAAATACAGAATTAGAGATGAACATAATTTGGTATCTTATCCTTGCAAGAGATTCTGAAGTTTTGACGAATTTTATAACTTAAGCTCAGTTCGAACTTGAATGGGTTTTTCTGGCAGTAAGCACAGAAAAGTGTACCTGTCTATTGTTTCTCTGGGTACATAGATTTATTTTATTAACAAACTGTTCCTGCAAATTGTTTTGTGTATTGAAATATTCGAATGTTTCCTTCCTTCAATCCCAAGTTTAGCCATATGCGATTTATCGACATTGTTGTACATCTTGAGTAACTGTTTCAATGCCTCTTTTTATTGATATAACATTTACAGGACGTCAAAATGCTGGAATTTTGCCCCGTCTGTGTGCGTCAACGACCTAGTAAGTTCACAGATGGTACCATTTCGTTCACTCGTAAAATGCCCGCTACAACGGCAGGATTCAAACTAGTGGAGCGATAATTAGGCCTATTTAGTGGTAATTTATCTAACTGCCAATGAACTCTCAAATAGTAATAAAATGTTCCTATAAATATGAATTTATATTCGCTTTGAAGTGACCGTGTGAAACGAGCCGTCCGACTTGCTGCTGCGGCTGAAACTACCCTGAGCGTGACGTCACTACAGGGGCCTTGCCGCCTGGACATTACGATGGCAGTGGCACAGTGCTACAAGATCTTCATTACAGACGAGACCTGGTGCGGACAGAACCACGCTATGACATATGGGTGGCAAGAAAACGTGGTTGATGCTTTGGAAAAGAACTTCAACAATTAAGACCAATACAGGAGGTACATTCAGGAAATTTATGGATGGTGTGGAGGTTTCAAGACACCGCCTGGAGTTGGGAAATGCATTATAAATTTGCATATCGGAAGTGAAGAAGGATTTCTTGAAGGTGCAGAACCTTGTCTTATTGGCAAGAAAGAGCGGTGATAAACACAATGAAATGAGATTCATTATGAAGAATGGTTCACGAAAGTGCTGAGTTTATTGCCTCAAAGGTTGGCAGTCATTATAGATCAAGCCCCATATCATACGATGGTCGATCCTTTAACTAAAAACCCGAACATGTCATGGCTGAAACCTGACATAACCTGGATAACATACTGTAGAAACGCCCCCCACCCCCCATTTAAGATATGCCCTGGGACCTGCAGATTTGAGCCTTAAATCAAGGTTTAAATAGGGGTTTTGTCAAAACCTTTAATGGTGAGTTGAACATGTATACACTACTATATGCACAAATTACTCTTCCATATGAGTTTAATACAAAGTATTTATACACTCGCATAGCTTGCCACTGTGGGTGAGTGGATAGCATGTCGGTCTACTAACCCCAAGATTGCAGGTTCGCTCCTGTCCGTGATAAGTGATTTTTGAAAGGCGGGAAATATACGACACGCATGTCATACGATGTTGGCATGTCCAAGAACCCATTAGAATTCAGTAGGCCGTGTTCATAATGGCAAAATTAATCTCGGGAGTTTCCGCCAACCTAAAGTTCCTCATTGCTCTACTAGAAAGCGCTCTAGTGTTCAAGGAGCTTGGATATCTAACCTCCATGACTTTCATAGTGATTCAAGGAACAACGAAATTCGACATGCAAGCTACCCTCTGGGTGTTAAATTACAAAGCTTGCACCAGGCACCTGAGGCCATACGATATTATTATTATACACTCACCGGCAAAAAAAAAAAACAACACGCAACATGTGTATATTGAAATTATTCTTATGTAAATATTATTCATAAATTAATTGTTTTCTAAACATTTGAAAACCACTTCATATACAAAAAAAGATTCAAATAAAAAATCAGTTTAATTTTCTAGAATAAGAAAAAAATAAGTGAAAATGTCTTAAGTTTTGAGTAAATTACAAAGTCGTTTAAAAATGTTAATCTGAGTTCCAAAATTTATAATTACAGAATTAATTCATTTCTTTGGGTACTGACACAAGAACTGAACCCTTAAAAACGGGTATTTCCACCCCTAGCACGAAGCACCTCGCGTAACCTCTCTGCCGTACTTGCGATGATTTGTGAAATGCTTTCCTGTGGGATGCGTTCCCACTCCTCATGCAGCATCACCCGATGTTGCTGGAGAGTCTCGGGAGCATGTTGCCGAACATTTCTGGCCAACATATCCCAAACATGTTCAATTGGATTGAGGTCAGGGTTCCTAGCTGGCCAGTCCAGTGCGTAGATTCCAACCACATGCAGGTACTGCTCAACATATCGGGCAGTGTGTGCTCATGCGTTGTCGTGCATCAAGCGAAATTCATCCCTGACTAATGGAGCAAATGGTACAACATGGTTTTTAAGGACTTACATGATGCACCGGTCAGCTGTGAGAGTCCCATTCTCAATTACGTCAAGTTCAGTCCTGGCATCCATACTGACCCCGGTCCAGGCCATGACAGAACCCCCGTCGAATGCAGGCCTGGAGGAAAAAGTTACAGGAGAAAACCCTCCTCCACACTCTTTCTCTTCCGTCAGGCGATCTAAGACCGAATCTCTTCTCGTCTGTGAAGAGAACGGCTTGCCATTGCTGTTGTGTCCATTGCTCATGGAGGCGAGCGAAGTGAAGACGTGCCCTGCGATGTAGAGGTTCCAATCTGGGGCCCGTAGCAGGACTTCTGGAGAAGATTTCTACACCGCTTAATCTTCTCCTTACTGTCCTCTCACTGACATTCACACCTGTCGCCTGCTGAAGCCAATTTCTTACTCCTACAGCTGTGGTGTGTCGGTCCATCAGAACTTGGAGTCGCAGATACTGGTCATCTCTGTCTTGATGTTGCCCTTCTACGGCCTGAGGCATGCCTCCTGGAGTATGTTCCAAGTTCCCTATACCGTTGGCATGTCCTTTGGATGGTTGAAACATTGACATTTAACTGTCTTGCAACGTATCGCATGCTTCTTCCATCTTCAATCAAGGCTACAGCTCTTTCAACTTCTTCGCGTGATAGAACCAGGTTTCCTTTGCAAGAAGAACTTAAAAACTAATGAGATTTAATTTGAAAAATACATTTTAACAAACAAAGCAAATTATCATCCAAGCACTTTAAGTTTATCGCACGAAATGAACTAATGGAAATGGAGGCGTACCGTCTGCCTGGGGTAGATAGCGAGCTGGGATGTCATAAATCAAACTTTATATCGATAATTTAAGGAAATGGATTGTAAACAAACACTCTGAACAGAGAAAGGTCTGATAATAGTATAAAGTGACATAATTGAGACAGAATGCAGCTAATACAAAAGTTTTAATTTTAAAATTCAAGTGTTGCATTTTTTATGCCGGTAAGTGTATATCATACTTAAATAAAAAGTTTTCGAAAAATCATCTCAATATTCTATTGTGGTGCTTATATTTTTTATTTAAAGAAACTACCACCACTGCATCAAAATACAACTTGTAGGCTATTAATGAATAAACTATAATCCTTTGAAAATTAGTATTGCAAGTTAACCAGAAAAAATGTCCATAATATAGGCTAAATCACAAAGTCAAGTCTTTATACTGTATGGACGCCCAGTTGCCTCAAACTTTTGACAGTAAAGACCACACAAATATGCAAGGATGTAAGTAGGATTTAATTAGACATTGATGCAATCTTTTATTCTATTACTTGAAATTGAAACACCATGAAAATACAGAATTTTATGTCTTGCATCTCACTAATAGTGAGCTTAATCCTTTTTGCTGACATTCCTAAGACATTCACCACTAGTCTAATGTAAATCCCCAACTATTACAACTGACAAAGAATACACACATCCTACTCAGTACAAATCTCATCTCAATGAAATAGCTTGGTTTCGGTTCGGCACTGATGCCATTGAATATGAATGAATTCCCGCCATTGATACAGGTAAAATCCGCCAACTTTAACGAAACTTTTAGCAAATGTACTGTATGGACATTAAAGAATTGGAATATGATACCTACATTGCTCCACTTTATTCCGCAAACCACTTTCGACGAGACTCGAGTGACTTCAATGTTAGACCTTTAATTTGAACTCTCCTAAGAGAGCGTGTATTATTTATTTGTGCCCACCCCATTGTAGTTTATTTTCAAACAAAAGTATTGTTGTCAATAATTATTGAAAATTATTGTTGACGTCCTATCCAAAGTTGCCACATCGTACCGCATAACTGAGGCGTAGATTTTAAAAAGCTAATATTCTTAGCTATTTCAAATCAAATCGTAAATTGTTTGTGACCGTAGAAACTTTAAAATCGGCATACTGTATTATTATTTCACGAACGTTACATCAACAAAGGTCTGCGGTCCAAAAATCGAGCCTAAATTGGGGGCTGGCGCAGTGATTACGAACGCGTTCTTGTTCAAATAAAGGAAGTGAGGTGAAGTTATCTGGCATTCTAGTATAGGCTTACAAAATTTCAAAGGAGTAGGCCTACCGTACGTAATATCTGTTACGAAGAAATCATATGTTGGTCTGTGTTTTTCATAAGGCATCTAACAAAGTCAAGCTAGCCGTATCCGCAGGATGATGTAAGGGCAAATGGTACTTAATTATTAATCTTAAAGGCAATTAATCTTCTATGCAAGTTTAATTAATATAGCCGGGACCATAGGAAAAGAACGTTAATTGCAGGTAAACGTTAAATCGGGAGTTCACTGTAAAAGAATATATCGCTGCCACCTGGAGTTGGCGATTACTACAAGCTGACTAAATCAGAGCTGCTTGTCCTTGCTAAGCCCTATTTTCAAACTCCAGTGAAGAAGCTTGAACAACTAACCAAACAACTCCGACCGGAAGTAAAGCTTGATTGGTACCAGTGGCTCAGTGCGAACTCAATCCAAATCGAACTCATTTGGGCTTATGTTAAAGGAAAAATTGTAAAAAGAAATATGGCCAAAATAATTAAATGGTTGAGGAAAGCAATCGCAAACTACCTCACTCCTCTTCTTGCCTAGAACGCCTCAATATAGCGCTGCCTTGGGTTTTTGTGGATATCTACTCACATAACGTAACGGCGGTGCTTTTTGAGGATCCAACCAGCCTTCGGGCTGACTACCTAACAACAACAATTAAATGGTAGAAGTATGGAAACAATGAATGTTTTATGCCGAGAAGCCTTACGTATCGTTACTCCCGAACTCTGGAAACAATGTATTAAACATGCTATAATAATTGAAGACTTCTACTAGGAGAAAGATGGACTGTCTGAAAATGTCCCTCTTATCGAGCTAGTCATAATTAACTTGAATAACAGCAGTTCTGATTCATCAAAACATAGTGATTCTTCAGACTTGAGTTTTACACTACCAATACTTGTGCCTATAACATATAAAAATGGCGGCTTCGGTGGCATAGTTGGTAGCATGCTGAGCTTCTATGCCCAAGATAGCGGGTGCAAACCCGGCCGAAGCCGTCGGATTTTTTAAGAGCGTTAAAAATCCCTCAGTATGCCTTCCTTCGGAGGGGAAGTAAAGCCGGCGGTCCCATGTCATGTTAAAAAACCTTCCACTAATTACATCTGTGTGAAGCTAAATTGGATAGGTTAGGAATGTAAACAACGCTCTTAAGTTCCTACGTTCGTTGCCTAGAGCCGACTGCGGTGGCGTCTAGTAGCTAAGTTCGGAACTAGGCCTAGTAGTAGTTGACAGTGGCGTTTGGCGGCAAAATTAGAACTATTTGAAAAATTCTAAGTTGCAGTCCTTATTTAAATTTAAAAAACAGATACACGCACTAATACAGCCATCACAATTAACACCGGTTATCAGACAGATTCTACACATATCCAAAGTACACGGGGCTACATGACTGCATTGTCGCAGCCCCTAAACCGAGGAACCAACCAACACATAAAAATTTCATTAACCTCAGCCACGTAGTTTTCTAGGTATGGAAGTTTTTAGTGAACGGTTCCTAGAAGAAATGCCAAAATCATGGATAATTTTTCATGCAACCACAAATAACAAAATAATTATTAAACTTGAGAATAATTGGTTTATATAGTCTAACGCAGAATTAAACAAGGAAAATAGTGGTATAACTCATTTTTCAACAGGTCTGTTGGTTTGTTTGTAATTAAGGCCTAAACTCTAGTATCCATCTGATAGTAGTGGTTTCACTTTTTATCTCTAACTCAGCGGGTTCGTTTTGAATTTGTTCTCTGTTCGTTATCATACAGTGGAACTTCCTCAGTACGTTTTAGAAGGGACTCAAATAATTGGCCGTAAAAAGCTGGAAAACGTACTACCGAAAACACTACTGTATTTACAACCTGTAAAAATAATTTTAAATAAGCGCGTCATAAATGTGCGCTTGAAATTGCCGAGCTTAAGAATTAGTTAATGCCCTACTTCAGTCACAACATGAACACAGGATTGTCAGTAACTAACGGGGGGAAAATAAGAACGTGAAAATGAATTACAGTACAGTATATGAACTTAAACCCTAATAATGCATCTTACCTTCTTACATCTCAACACTGGTTTAAAATACATTTAATAAAGTCACTAAGCCTACTTCGTCATCAACTTAAGAAGTGCCCACGTAATGCTTCACTATGTCCATTGCCTCCATCACTATTGAAACTGTGGGATCAGTCTCGTCATCACTTTCATCCTGCACTGACGCTTTTTCCATCTTCTGCTCTTCAAGAATTTCATCTATTGTCATAGTTTCACACACTGGAACATCGTCATAGACATTGACGTCGTTTCGAAAGTGACTTCTCCTGCTACTTGGCTACATTCTTCACTCTAAGAAAAATCCTCTAGTGTGACATCAGCGCGAACACGACAAAAGCAGGCTGCATTGAAGTAGTTCCGAAGCTCGTGCTTGCACAAACCACTTTGAAACGCTTCTTCTAATTCTGGAAACTGACCCTGGCAATTAAGTTTTCTTTGAACACTTTTCCCTTCTTCAAAAGCAGTCGTAATCAGTTTACGTTTGCTAACAATAATTGTATTAAAGTTGACGGAGGACTGTAACTTCCGCACTACATCCACACGCTTCATATTTGAATTCCGATCCACTTCTTGAAGGATTTGTAGTTTCTCACTGTTTATTATTTGCCTCGCTTTCTTCTCCTCTATTGCAAACACGTAAATAAGGCCCAGATAAAAGTAACCAAGAACACTATATCACTATACGGCAAGCTAACGTCACTGAATGAATCGACGACACTACAGGAAGCACACTCGCTGCCAAACTGAGCTGAGCTCTTGATTGTTACCGCACCAAGCTTACGCCATCACTTAACCTTGGCCGAAGTCCAACTGGACTGACAAATACACAAGGGCTGGCCAAAATATTGAACGGAAGAACGTCAAAATTTGATTGTAGTAAGCGGGAGTGCGAAAATGTGCTGAAGCAATATTTTACATACAATTTAGTGCTTTGGGACCATGACTTTTATAATTCGACGTGATTAGCGGGAAAGTGTGTTACTGACGAACGAACGAACAGGATTCCACTGTATATTCTTTACTGGTTATCTGAAGTATGTATGTTACTTTCACTTCATTCTGACTTTTTACATATTTAGATAGGGAGAAAAAGAAGTACAAATGAGACTGGACATTTGGAATGAAAATTTGAAGGAGCTTGGAATGGTAATTAGTAAAAAGAAAACTGTAGTCATGTACTGTGGAAAAGAGAAAAAGAAAAGTCAAGTGAACACAGATGGGGTACGGTTAGAGAACGTAGGACAGTTTACATATCTAGGTAGCACTATAAATGGAAGTAATGACATCAACATTGAAATTAATAACAGACTAAGTAAAGGTACAACATTTTATCACCAAGTCAGAGAACTTTCATGGGATGACAAAGTACCCAAGAGAACGAAATTAATATTATATAAACAGTATTTCATACAAATTGTAACATATGGACTGGAAACACTGGTAACGAATAAAAGGGAAAATAGTAAGATAGTAGAAATGAAATTTTTAAGAACTTCAGCTAAAAAGACAAGAAGGTATAGAATTCAAAATACTAAAATCAGAGAAGAGTTAAATATGGAACCGTTAAATCAGAAGATACAGAAAGCAAAGTTATGTTGGTTCGGACATGTAAAAAGAATGGGTCAAGAAAGATTAGCAAGAAGGTAATTAGAAAGAGTAGTCAAGGGAAAGAGACTAGTTGGAAGACCTAGAAGAAGGTGTTTGGACCAAATTTTGAAGGACATTGGAGAAGCTGTATTTGATGTGGCAGAAGTGATGGAACAGGAAAAATGGAAGGACCGAAAGGAGTGGAGGAGGCTTTTAAACCACACCCGGGTGACTGGAGTGGGACTTTGATGATGATGATGATGATGATGTTGATGATTACTCTCAGAGAATGGTTTTTTTTTTTTTTTTCCCCCCCTCAAAAATTTGTGTTTCATGGTTTAACTTTTCAACTACGTTAATTTTTAAGTCCTAGTTTACTGCCTTCTTACCTTATGGACATTCGTAAGCATGGGCAGTGTTTTCCATCACCAGTTAACCCGCAATACCCAGCCAAGGCTTGTGAACTTTCATGCGGGTTATATACCTTTTACTGCAGTTAATACTCCAAACGACACATGGTAATGTACAAAGTTCAGTGGTAAAACGTTTACCAAAAATGATGCATTCGGCCCTAGAGGTTAAAAAATGTATGCTGATCCTTACCTTTTCATCATCTTCAGTCTTCTTCTCCACTCTTCCCTTAGATTCCTCTGTTCTATCCTCTAAAACTTTGGTAGGTTCTTCTGTCACCTTCTCTTCAAGGGTCACCATTTCCGAGTTAATGTTATCAGCTTTACAGACATCAGCACTAGATTCCATGGGTTCTTCCTTAGGCACCTTCACCTCCTTAGGCCTACCTCTACTTTTCACTTCAGGGACTACAGTGATCTCATAATCATCAACTGTAGTCTCAATAAAGTCCTTGTCCTGATCTTTCTCCTTGGTTTCGTCATCTTTCTTCACATCACTTAGATGCTTCTCTTCCTTTTTCTCCTCGATCTCTTGAACAATGTTCGATACTACATCTAGTTCATCCTTCACTTTAACTTGATCCTGTTTAAGCTCTTCTTTAACCTGCTGCTCTTTCACCTCTTTATCCTCCTTCACTTTACCTTTCGCTTTTGAAACAGGCTCTTTCACTTTCATAGAAGTATCCTTGGGTTTAGAAACTAGCTCCTTTATTTTAGAAATAGATTCCTTAGCTTTAGAAACAGACTCCTTTGCTTTACTAGTTGACTCTTTTGATTTTGGGGACTGGTCTTTCGCTTTTGAGACCTGTTCCTTGGCTTTACAAACTTGTTCTTTACTTTTGGAAGCCTGCTCCTTCATCTTTGACACATTTTCTTTCGTCTTAGCACCCTGTTCTTTGACTTTAGAAGGTGTTTCTTTTGTTTTAGTGGCAGGTTCTTTAGATTTAGGAGTCTGTTCCTTTACTTTGGCAGGAGTGTCCTTTCCTTTTGAGGGCTGTTCTTTAACCTTAGTTCCCTGTTCCTTCACTTTGGAAACTGGTTCCTTCACTTTCGTTGTTGCTTTCGGCAGGGCTTCCTTAGCTTTCGCTGGGGCTTCCTTCGCTTTCGCTTTCGGGGGGGCTTCCTTCGCTTTCGGCGGGGCTTCCTTTGCTTTCGGTGGGGCTTCCTTAGCTTTCGGCGGGGCTTCCTTCGCCCTCGGCGGGGCTTCCTTCGCCTTCAGTGGGGCTTCCTTCGCCCTCGGCGGGGCTTCCTTCGCCTTCGGCGGGGTTTCCTTCGCTTTCGACAGGGTTTCCTTTGCTTTTGGTGGTGCTTCCTTCGCTTTTGGTAGTGCTTCTTTCATTTTTGGCGGGGTTTCCTTCACTTTTGGTGTTGACTCCCTTATCTTCGACAATGGTTCCCCATCTTTGTTATCTTCCATGACCATCTTCTCTTCTTCCTTCTTTTCATCCTTGGTTACATTCTTCCCAGTAGTTTCACTAGACTTTTCCATTGACACAGCAGCAGCAGCAGCAGCAGCAGTACTAGTAGCAGCAGCAGTAGAAGGAGCAGCAGCAACAGAAGCAGATCCCGAAGATGAAGCCTTGTCCTGGAACATAATATTTTAGAATAAAATTTACAAGGCACAGTTATGCCATGTGGTTCTACATCAACCAAATTAAAAACACAGAAAATGTTACGAACAACGATCACTTGAGAGTTATGCTATTTAATTCAGGGGCTTGGAACATCATGGTCATCAGCCTGTGTAGTTAGGCAGGTTTGCGGCATTTGCACAGGGCTAGGATTGTGAAAGAGGCACCAATCATCCGAACATTTGCCTAGAATAAAAGTAGCAATTCATAGAAAACCACATATAAGATGGCAGAGGTGAGAATCATACTCCTCTCTTCTCAGACCGAACAGAGTTCCAACCCTCCACCCAGAATTAAATTTCTTGGTAGAGCTGGAAATCGTATCTGGGACCTTTCAAAGACAGCCGCCAAGCCACCAAAGCATGAGATGGTTATCATAAAAGAGAAAGAATATGTGTAATGTTAAGGGACATTAGGATGCAGTTCTATAAACACTTACATTTCTGAGTTTGAAAGGCTTGTCATACCAATTTACAATATCCTACCCACCCCACGTAGTACTAGAGCACATGAAGGGCCTAAGCCTACCAGGAGACCACTGCCCAGCCATTTGTCCTGCAGAGATTGGGGTGACGCATTGTCAGCACATCGGGTCCCCTCGGCAGTTAATCTTGGTTTCCATGACCAGGGCGCTACATCACGGTCGGACAGCTACTCAATTGTCCTTACGAGGCTGAATGCACGCCGTTCCAGCCATCAAGTCAGTTTCTATAATACCTGACGGACCCGGGAATCAAACCCGTGACCTCCGGGTGAGAGGCAGGCGCGCTACCCCAACACCACGGGGCCAGGACCAATACCCAATACATGCTCAAATTGGCCACCATCTATCTGAACACAGACCTACCTATACACATGTTCCCAAATTACTAGCAATCCGCATTCCCCCACAAGGCCAACCAAAATTTGCTTCATGACAGCATCACCACCATTCTTGTGGCATTTAAATTGTCCAACAAATAGAAATCTTATGCACTACCAGAACAATCACCAATTTGGATGCCAAACTGCATTTTATTAGATTCTCATGAGGTTTACATGCCAGAAGTCTCGACACCAAGAATTTCCTGATCTAAGTTGGTAAGAAATAATTTTTGTATTACGTGAAGTGAAGAACACGTCACTAAGGATATGCCGCACAATTTTAAAACACTCTGCACAAATGTTGTTCGACTCAAGATAGGGATTAATTAATTAACCAATCAAGTTCCACCTAGTCAATACTCTCTAACAGCAACTAACAACTCAAAACTCGAAATGGTTTATATTCAAGCGTTTTAGAATATAAGTAGCTGTATGCAACTTTTATCCGACAATATTTTGAATTAATAAATTTTCCACCATTTTCATTTCATAATGTTGGCTGCCCAATGGTCCCCCATTGTGTATTTTCCCGTTACGTTTTGAGATATACTAAACCTAGATATTCACCTCACGAGTTCCCCTCTTTTTTGAAGCATAGTGTTTAGAGGGGATAAATGCCCTCTGATTTACGCAATGACTTCTTTATTTCCCGTTTCCAGTGATCTGACTCAAGGTGAATCAAGGACCTCCATACTTTTCTGTCTCTCCACCACTCTCGTCCAACTTCTAGTATACCTGCAACTTACACTCCTCTTTTCTCAATGCCCTCCCTCAATAAATCCATCCACCTCATACTTGGCCTTCCCCTTTGATGCCTTCCCATGACTTTCTCAGAAAATA
The DNA here is from genome assembly GCA_946902985.2 of Meconema thalassinum. Taxonomy (NCBI): domain Eukaryota; kingdom Metazoa; phylum Arthropoda; class Insecta; order Orthoptera; family Tettigoniidae; genus Meconema; species Meconema thalassinum. The sequence continues at coordinate 1,988,803,316 of OX336388.2, forward strand.
CCGTAGTTACTCAGCTATACGAACCCCCCCCCCCCCTCCTCTTTCTTTCTTCTAAATTTTTAGTTCCGATGAAGTTTACATCCTTAATCACCCCATTATGAGACTGCCATAACCTCACTTATCCACCAATATTCCCGGCTATCCCCCAATGACTTCACTACTATCCCTTGCTAAGCAAAAATCTTAGTATCAAAGAAATAGAATGGACAAAGTATCAGACATGGAAATGCAAACTTTATTTTTATTTGAACATAGGATAGGAGAATGCATCAATTAGACAATGAGTGATGATGCTAAACGATCACATCACACTACTAAACATAACCGAGTACGTATTATCCACATGTTATACATTAATACATGCACTCCATCAGTTATTAGTCAGAAACATTTGAGTATCAAAAATTTGTTATCATTACAGAATCAAAAGCAGCCATCCAAGCCGTGTCGTCAAATTATAAGCCTCAAAATAAAGAACTGAAATAAATTTTTTGTATGATAAAACCCCTCCAAAGACTCCACAAACATATCTCATTTCAGTGGATCCCTTCTCATGTTGGAATAGCAGGTTATGAAGAGGCAGACAGATAAGCAAAAAACAGATACCACAATACAACAACCTGTCAGTCAGACTGATTTTATGTCAGCAAAAAGGATCATGAAAAATACTAACAAAAACAGGTATGAAGAAATGGCAAAGAAAACAGCAGAAACCAAATTATGGAAGGACATTGATGCTAAATGGGATCAATATAAATTAACACTAAGAAGAGAAGTTGTGGCCTTCTTCAGACTTAACACTGGCCATGACTGCCTTGCAGCTCACCTGAAACGAATCAACATCCTGAGATCTGAAGAATGCACACTTTGTCACGAACCTGGAAGTAAAATGGATAAGAGGCACCTGCTACATTGCAACAAACTTGATGTGACTGCTAGAACTTCAGGAAACCTCACACAACTCGATTGGAACGCAAGAAAGCTGATGGATGGAATCCGGGCGAGCCATAAGAAACAACAACAACAACATTAATACTGTATACAAATAACGTGTCACACAAACGCCGACTGTTCTTGCAACAAATGAAATGTGTTCAAAATAAAACTGAGAAGAAGGCTGCAGCAAACACCTCTTCGAAGTGCAATTCAAAGAATAAAAAACAAAATTATGCAGGCAAGATATGAAACCATAACTTTCATTGGCGGATTTCAAAACTTGGTGCTTCTACTCGGCCATACTATTGTGGCATCTTCTATTGGATATTGGGTGAAGCCTATTGGCGATACAGTTTGATATCTTGCCCATTCGCGTATGCGGTGTAGGTATGCAAAATGGCGGTCATAACGTCTGAATAACTAAATTTTTATTAACTTTATTGGCCACATTGGACCCCTTGAGTCTTCCATGTACACTTTTTCTTTGAAGGTTGTATTGTTTGATTCTTTTTATCTGCCCAGTACTTCATTCGTTCTGATCGCAGTCTTCTTAATTCGTCTGAAATCTCTACAGGCCGTCTGTGCATCATTTCTGCTGAAAATTTGTGATTCTTGAGAAGGATGGTTATTTTATTCTTGTTCTCTGCATCTGTAATTTCAAGTCCAACTGTTTTGAGATCCTCTTGAATTTCTTTGATCCAATGCCCTCCAGTCTTCTTTCCCCGATTCCTCATCACTAGTTGTCGTAAAATCCTATTTTCTGGTAATCGTAGGATGCGAAAGAAATAAGAGATTCTTTTCTTCTTCAACGTGCTGGTAACTGGGTCAATCACTCGATAGACCGTTTCATTGGAGAGGATTCTCCAGACTCCTTCAACCTGGTACTTTTTATTTATGCAGGTTCTGATAATTCTTCTTTCAGATTTGAGGAGCTGATCAGTTCATCTTTCATTTTGAATTTGGAACATGGTTTCGCAAGCATAAGTGGATTCGGGCAAAGTTACAGTTTTGTGGTGTTGGATCTTAGTGCCTATTGACAAGCATTTATTGTTATAAGTTGACCAGGTTAGAAATAGTGCTATTTTCATTTTGTTGGTTCTATTTATCCAAGTTGTATTTTCGCTTAAGTTATGCATAAATTGTAGTACTACGTTAATTTTTTGATCATTTATCATGTCTTCTTTTATGTCAAGAGGTTTCATTGGCATGATCTTGTTTTCTCAGAAGATACTTGCAATCCTATTTTTACTGCAATTTTCTGGAGACTGCTGATCTGAGCACTAACATCTTCCATGCCAAGGGCTAAGAGAGCTAAATCATCTGCAAACCCTATGCAGTTTGATCTTATTGAGGGTTTTGCTCCAATTTTGATTTTAGGTGGGTTTTCTTTTTGCCAAATTTTCACGATGTAATCGAGAGCCACATTGAAAAGTAGTGGGGATAATCTGTCACCTTGTCTAAGGCCTGTTTTTATTGAAAAACACTTGACAATTCTCCCCTGAACTTGACCTTTGAAATTGTGTTGGTTAAAGTTAGTTCAATAATTTTTGTTAATTTAGGATGAAGGCCATATGATCTGAGAATTTTTTAAAAGAGTAGGTCTGACTATACTATCATAAGCCTTTTTGAAACCCATGAATGAAATAAACAGTTACGGTATTTCTTGTTTTAGTAATATTCCATTATTAGTTTCAGGCTGAGATTTTGGTCTGGGCAACTTCTGTATGGGAGAAATCCTGCTTTGTATTCTCCAAGTTGTGGTTCCAGAATGTTTTTATCGTATTGTAAATTATGCTGGAGAAAATTTTGTAAGTGCAGTCCAGAAGGGTTATTCCTCTGTAATTGTCTGGATTAGTTTTATCTCCTTTTTTGTATAATGGATGAATTACACCAGAGATCCAATATTCTCGGATTTTATCTGTGATCCAAATTTTGACTAGATGCTGATGTAGATTTATGATTGCTGGTTTCCCTGCATTTTTCCAGATTTCTGCAAAGACTAAGTCTTCACCACATGCCTTATAATTTTTTTTGTACCTTAATTGCTAGTTCCTCCTCATTGATATTAGGTGGATCAATTAGATCCAACCGAACGGGCCGCAGGGTTGCGCGAGGCGGAGGCGACTTAACCAGGGTCATTAAAGTCATTAAACTTGCATCAACGAGGGTGTGTAGTGTCAGCGCACACATAACAAGGTACAAACAATAGCTGGAAGGTGTAATTAAAGAATTACAAAATTTTTCTTTCTTGGGAATCAAGATGACCTTACATCACCAGTTAAAGGTTAGAACTTATCTTTTCACAGAAGACATTAAAAATGTTCTCTTTCAGCTGACAGACAGTAACTTTGGAAGTTACATCGTTACATTATGTAGCTACTCCTGCACCCTCCTGCGTGATCACTGTAATTAATCGAAGCGAGGACCTAAGCCCGTTTGATGTTCAATTGTGGGTTAAATTAAAATGCAAAGTGTACAGATCAATTACCCGTACTCTAGTGGAGCTGGAGAACAATATACGGCAACAGATATCCCTCACAACAGAAGGGAATCACAACGTGTAAACGCTAATTTATTTACATGGTAGAATGCCTGTTTGTCAGCTGAAGGAGAGCACTCTCAGCAACTCCTGTGGATAGGTAAGTTCTTTAATCATGATTTGCTGGTTAATTTACCATTAATTAATGTACTAGGTTGCGATTTCCACCTGAGTGCAATCCGCGGTGCGAGCTTGGTTGGCTGGCGGAAAAATCACCCTGTACTTTCATCCAGTTTAGTTGTTGTCCATGTGCGTGCTGCATACATCAACATAGGAGTGTAATATGTTGAATACAATATTTTTTTTACATTTCACGGGAACTTTCTGGTTCCACACCAGACCTCTCACACACTAGTAAAACCCATTGTGCAATGTAATCTGCCAAAATGTAAAACTAAGTACTTGGGTAGTCTACACAAACGACATGAGTATTATTATTTTATTACCATCATTGCAAAACTTACGATTGTATCAACAGCTTCTGACATTAACTAATTATCAAAGACAACAAAAGTTTTATGCTTTTCAGTCGGTCAACATGATTGTACCCAAATGTGATTTGTTATTTCCTAATCCTGAGAATAATTACCTGAGATTATTAATAAACTTGGATGACCAGTTTCGATCGTCAAGCGATCATCATCAGATCCATTACACTTAGGCTATAAAATCAATGTCTGAAAATATGAGTGAAAATATATGCAGCACCCTCCACACACACTATTCACTTCAGATATGTTTCTAAAAGCAATGGCACATTTTACAGCGAATGCCTCCACTTTCATCACCTTTGTCAAGTTATTTGTGTTTTGAAGAGTGTATGTTTCTCAAAGTTTCTTTAGAAATTACATCACAAGCTCAATTATTGAATATGATTCATTATGTTATGATTAAAGCTGGGAATTGTAGGGGCTGCACCTAAACATTTATTGCTATCAAAGTGCCCAATTTGCTAGTCTTGTGCAGGTAATATTAAATGAACACACCCAATTGAGTTTTAGTTGCACCTTTCTCAAGTTAAGCACCTCTCTGCACCTTTTCTCAAGTCAAGCACCTTTATGCACCCTTTCTCAATGTCATTGTTTGAGTCTTCAGTCTTTAGACTGGTTTGATGCAGAACTCCATGCATGCCTCTCTCTCACGAGCTAATACTTTCATCTCTACATAGCTACAACACCTTACATCTGAAACCATCTGTTTAACATATTCTAACCTTGGTCTACCACTACGGTTCTTGTCCTCGATCCGTCCTCCCATGACTAAGTTTGCTATTCCTGGGTGTATTAATGTGTCCTACCAACCTATCTCATCTCTTCATTGCTTGCCAAGGTGGGTGAGTGGTCAACGTGTCGGTCTACTAACCCCAAGCTTGCAGGTTCGCTCCTGGCCATGAAAAGTGCTATTTAAAAGGTGGCAAAAATTACGACACCATGTCATACGATGTTGGCATGTCCAAGAACCCATTTGAATTCAGTAGGCCGTGTTCAAAATGGCAAAATTAATCTCGGGAGCTTCCGCCAACACAAAGTTCCTCATTTCTCTACTAGAAAGCGCTATAGTGTTCAAGGAGCTTAGATATCTAACCTCCTTGACTTTCATAGTGCTTCAAAGAACGACGAAATTCGACACGCAAGCTACCCTTTGGGTGTCAAATAACGAAGTTTGCACCCAGCACCCGAGGCCATACGATATTATTATTATTATTATTAGCAATCACCAGAAACAACTCTCCTCTCCCACCTGTCTTAAAACCTCGTCATTTGTTACTCTATCTACCCATCTGATCATCATTCTCCTGCAACACCACATTTCAAATGCCTCTATACTCCTCTTTTCTCATGCCCCAACAGTCTGACTTTCACTTCCATAGAGTACCATGCTCCAAACAAAAATGATGTCCTAATACCTAACTCTATATTCGATGCCCAGATTCCTTTCTACAGAAATGCTTCCCTTGCTAGAGCCAACCTACTTTTCATATCCTCTTTGCTTCGTCCATCACTCGTTATTTTGTTTCCTAAGTAACAGAAGTCTCCCACTTCATATTTTCACCTGTCAATTTGATGTCCATAAGAGTTTATGATTTATTTTGGCTGCATTCCATTATTTATGTTTCACTTTTCTTGATTTTCATCATGAATTCTTTCCACAAAACCGAGTCCATGCTATTTAAAAATGCATTCAAATCCTCTGGTTAACTGGCTAAGATGACAATGTCATCAAGCAAATCTCAGAGTTGAAATTATTTCTCCTTGAATCTTTACTCCTACTTTCCATTTTTCTCTAATTTCCTTCATTACTTGTTCAATGTATAGATTGTAAAGTATGGGTGATATGTTGCAGCTTTACATTACACCTTTCTGAATACCAGCTTCTCTCACATGTCTGGCTCAAATAACTGCTGCGACGGTAGGCAATGAAAAGCTCTTAACTCCAACAGTCTGTGAAAACCACTTAACTCCAGAAACAAGCGCAGTGCAACACGACACGTAACTTGTTGAGAGCATTAACTTCGCACAGCACATTATCGCCATCTAGGAGGAAGAATGAAAACCTCGTATCTTTCACACCCTTTAATTTGTGCTGAAGACCTTGTAACTCCAGTTAGCTCCATTGTGTGTACATTGAGAAGTAACAAAACGTATCCTTAAACTTGTAAAGCAAGGAACATGCACAGCACTTACACGATAAAACCACCAGAAACATGTTCAAGTCAGGTGCTTACCCAGGATACACCGATACTTTGATTAACAAATGAAGGTAAAATAATGTCACTAAAGCTGTATTTTGCTACTTGCAATTTTTGAATAATACCGGCCGCGGTGGCCGTGAGCGCTAACCTGCTACCTCGTGCCTCTCTGGCATCGGGAGGGATACCACCTTCGCCGCTCTGAAAATGGTTTTCGTGGTTTCCCATTTTCACCACCAGGCAAGTGCCAGGACGGTTCCTTTCAATAGGTCCACAGCCGATTTCCTTCCATAATCCCTTCCCTGACACATCCTGAAGATACATGGCCATTGGCTGAATTAATTAAATTAGTTTTGTTGCATCGCATGATTGTCGCAGTTCTTCGCCTTGATAAATCAGGGTCAGCCAGGGTATTTGCCATGGATCTCCAAGCCGCTTTGCTACCTCCCAGACTACCGGCGTCGGCATTATACTACAAAAGTAAATTGGAAGTCCACAACTTTACCATCTACGACCTGCAAAGAAATATTGGCTATTGCTTCCTGTGGTACAAGTGTGAAGGAGGTATGAACGCTTCATAGTTCGCCAGCATAGTTGTGTATTGAAACCTACATCCAAGATGAATCAGAAATTATATCCTATAGCGATGGATGCACCTATCGAAATCGCAATTCAATCACAAGTAATGCACTGGATATTTGGCATAACAGAAGGACATGACTATTACCTGTACTGGTACACAGAAGTTTTTAGAAAAAGTTCACACCCAAATGGAGTGTGACTCAATGCAAGCCGTAATAGAAAGTCTATTGAGAAACAGACAGATATACACTCCTGCTGGATATGTTGAAGTTTGTGCGACTGGAAGGCAAAATCCCAAACCCTTACATTGTGAAATACTTGGAACATACATTTTTCAAGGCTTTTCACAAAATGACATATTCGTCCATTCGACCTGGGTCACGAGCTGGGGACCCTACTGTGACTGACATCCTACGTTTAAAGCACGATGCCGCAAGCGGAATTCAGTACAAATTGAAATATAGTGATGAATGGCAGGCACTTACAAGAAGAATGTCCAATATTGACTACTCATTTGAAGTTCCTGCTCTGTACAGTTCTCTGCCGAAGATCAAAGCAGAAAAGTATGCTCATTTGTAGTAGCTGAAATAAGTTATTCCAAAGGATTATCATTATTTTTATGATAATTTGCCAGTTTGCAACAGTTGAAGTTTAATGACAAGCTTATCTCTTGCTACTAGGTGTATATACATAGAACTTATGTAACAGTGTTTTTAATGTAACTGTAGGAATTTCATTTTATCTCAATTCATACCAAAATTTGTTAGGTGGCTTCGGTGGCATAGTTGGTAGCATGAGTTTCTATGCCCGAGATCGCAGGTTCAAAACCGGCCGAAGTCGTCGGATTTTTTAAGAGCACTAAAAATCCCTCAATATGCCTTCCTTCGAAGGGGAAGTAAAGCTGGCGGTCCCATGTCATAGATTTATGGCATGTTAAAGGACCTCCCACTAATTACACCTGTGTGAAGCTAAATTGTATACGTTAAGAATGTAAACAACGCTCTTAGGTTCCTACGTTCGTTGCCAAGAGCCGACTGTGGTAGCGTCTGGTAGCTAAGTTCTGTTCTAGTAGTCGCTGACGGTGGCGTTTGGCGGCAAAAGTGGGAACTATTTGAACAATTCAAAAGTCTGCAGTCCTTGAATATATATTAAAGAAAAGATAACACACACTAATACAGTCCTCACAATTAACACCGGTTATCAGACGGATTCTACACACACCCATACTTGACCGCGTTCTCGCAGCCCCTAAACTTAAGAACCAACCAACAAAATTTGTTACTTTGTTTTCACTAGCCAATCAAAAAGTGTTCAGTTATTATATTATTGAACTAATTATAATTAAAATAACTTCATTTTTTGTGTCACTGTATAAACCTCGTATCTCCAGTTTTAATCCAGAATTTCACAATGAAAACCTCGGAACTCCCTTATCATGAGATTCGAAAGTATGTGGATGTCTCTAATCTACCAATAACTAGGCTTGTACTGTGTAGTAACACATGTAGCAACCATATCTGTAACACTTCATATACAGTAGAACCTCATTCACACACCCCTTTTAGTACGTTTTATCGCATATCACGTCGTAATTTTCAAGTCCCGATTCTTATCTGATGATAATAATGTAAAATTACCTCATTTATCACGTCGCACATTTTGCCGTGCATCGCTTAGTACGATCGCATTTTCGTCAGCCCTGAAAGCATTCTTTTTCCACCCCTAGTGGAATGTGAGACCGACCGCTCCGAGATAACATTCTTTGGCAACAAGCGGGCGAGGGTTGCGACTTAACAGGTATAGGCGACTCTTAAAAGTAAGACAGTAGCACGCACCGTGCCGCGGCACTTCTGATTAACTTTTTTTTTTACATTTCCCTTACTGAAACAACTTAATGAGGTTTAATTATTATTTTCCATTAGTAAGTTTTCCCGCTTTTGATCAAATTTTTCAGTCTCTTGAAAAACGTACTAAGGAGGTTTCACTATTATTTTTCAAGATATTTTTACTTCTGTAAAATTTAACAAAATGGAGTTACGAGATTTTCATTGCCTTACTTGTTCAATGTATAAATTGAAAAGAATGGGTGTTAAGTTGCAGCTTTGCCTTACACCTTTCTGAATACCAGCTTCTCTCTCACGTCTGGCCCAAGTAACTGCTGTCTGGTTTCTCTATAGATTATAGATCATCTTATCTCAATGTCGGCATATTTTAATACATTTTCAAAACTTCGCTTTTTCGGCTGCGACCCGCGGGAACCACTATTGTGGTCCGCGGGATTCCCCTGGTGAGACCATATGTCTTGTGTCGATAACAGGCCGCTGACGGGTGACAGCTGCAGGCGGAAGCAATTGCTAAATAACATTAGCTCACCTTTGCTGGCCCTTGCTGACACCGTGCTCACTGTCTCTGCTTGCATGCCCTCCTAAACCTCAGTACACCCTCACGAAGATTTTAAAAGGACTCTGTATACCTCATCATCCTAACCTACTGTATATCAAGAGAAATTTTCACCTACAGTACAACCCCTCTTTTACACTTTTCACAGGTCTGGAATGAAAAAGTGTAAATCGAGGGAAAGTGTAAATTGTGGGAAATCATTAGGTTACATCTTTTATACACACTCTGAGCCAAAAAAAAGCTCATGGAGAGCAAAACAATATTATAAGCAGTTGCGTATGAACATTACAGCATCATTGCAATTTTAATATTTAGTTAGTCTTTTATAGGCCTATTGAAAAGATGAATTTTTTGAATATTTTTACTGTGGTGGAAAATATAATTAAAATAGTTTTCATGCCAAGAGAATGTTTATTTAATTATTGATTTTTATGAATAATAATCGAAATATCATTACGGAACCTTACTGTATGAATGAACCCCCCCCACCCCCAAAAGAAATCCTGTGTACGCCATTGATCTTAATCACTCTCAACTACTGCCGCTGTTTAATCGTTCCATTCCAACGTTTCTAACAACTCTATTAATTTAACGGGAAACTTCCAAACGTGCCGCAATACGAAAAGATAGGTAATGGTAATAATAGACGTGTAACAAGGCGCCTGTTGAGTTTTCCATGACAATTTGAAAATTGTACAAAACTGGCTGATCAACTTACAAAATTGTCGCAACATATTTGTCGATTTGTCATGCTTTGAGGAACGGTACCTTGTCGAATTATCTAATTGTCAGACATTTTATGTCATCCGACATATGTCGACTTGTAGAGTTTTGTGTTGAAAGAGGGCCCTGTTTGAAACGCAATACGAAGAGAGATAAAAAAAAAAAAACAAGCCGCCATTTGCATCAAAGAATAAGTTGCAGAGTGTCAATTAGCAAAGAGAATGTAAGCGAGTCATTTATTACCAACCAACATCTGCATGACTTAACTCGTCAAGAGTAATTCGCTCTTCACTTATGGGTGAAAGTGCCGGTCACTGTTCGCAGCACTTTACGCACTCTCTGGGCACCTACCTGCTGAAGCTGAAAAGTATAACCACATTTTTAGAGATACTTCCGTAGCCTACGGGTGGCGAGTGAACTCTCGCCGATGGGATGAGATGCTACGAACACAAATAAAATGCCGTTTACCTGAGAGCTGATATGAATGACTGATTTACTGAGGAGGGTGGAGAGAGTACAGAATAGGAGAGTCACATAATAAATGTTTACGGGAAGTGACTGAATTGTATGGTACCGTAACAGTATAGAAGCCCGGAACAAGGTGATACAATTTTCCACACTACTAAAAATAGTCAAAATACCCTTTGTAATGAAAATTAAAATCCACAGCCTGCTTCCAATCGACCGACCGGGTCGGGAATGGAATGAATGAAGCCCCCATCTAGCGGCGAGGATATGAACTGTGCCGACCGCCGAAGCCTGTCGCACTCCCCTGGGGCAATGATTAAATGAATGACAGATGAATGAAATGAGAGTGGAGAGTGTTGCTGGAGTGAAATGTTGGACAGGGAAAATCGGAGTACCCGGAGAAAAACCGGTCTGCCTCCGCTTTGTCCAGCACAGATCTCACATGGAGTGACCGGGATTTTAACCACGGACCCAGCGGTGAGAGACCAGCGGCACATAACAAGGCCCTGAGTCTAACTGCCACACGGCAAGAATTCTGAGCATGGTTCTCACCTACACCTTCAAATCAACAGCAGAAGATCACAAAGCGTCTGCATCTTTCAGATGCATTGCGCCCGACAGAGTGTTAATGGAAATCCAGCATTCATCAGAATTTGAATTAACTCCTGCTGTAATTGTAGTGCCTCACACACACTCTCAGCTCCAGTAAGTACACTGACCGGTAAAAAAAGTGGAACACTAATTTTTTATGTAATTTCTTAATTTATTCCACTAATATGTATAGGTTTTCCAATATTTGCATTATTCATGTAAATTTTAGATGGTTGGCTACAGAAAATACTGAAACCAGTGTTAGCACTGCACTGCACAACAACACTGGTCACTAAAAACAAGTGTTTCCACCCTTAGCGTCTATGACAGGTTGTAAACGCTCGGGCATACTATTCACAACTCGTCGAATTACATTTGCCGGGATGCGATCCCATTCCTCCAGCAGCGATGTTCTCAGTTGTGCCAAGGTGGTGGGGTCACACTGACCGACGTTCTTTCAAAGCATATCTCATACATTTTTGATGGGGTTCAAGTCAGGACTACGAGCTGGCCAGTCCAGGGTTTGAATCCCCACTTCCTGCAGATATTGTACAACACAGCGAGCAGTATGAGGGCATTATCCTGCATCAGCATGAAATTCTGACCAATGATAGGCACAAAGGGCATCACATGGTTCATCAGGATCTCTTAGATGTACCTTTGGGAATTTAGTGTCCCGTGATCGATGCACACCAACTCAGTGCGGGCCATACCATAACCGAGCCACCTCCAAATGGAGTCCTGGAGGAGAAAGCAACAGGGCTGTACCTCTCCCCGCCCCTTCTCCACACTATTTCTCTTCCAGGAGATCTTAGATTAAAGTGACTCTCGTCAATGAAGAGAACAGAGGCCCACTGAACGTGGGTCCATCCCAGATGCTGCCTTGCGAAGCGAAGAAGCGCCTCTGTGATGTCGTTCGAATGCGGGTCCACGTGCAGGTCTCCAGGACGAAAGATGAGCTTCTTCAAACCTTCTTCTTACTGTTCGCTCACTCACTCTCACATTTCTGACATTTTCCAGTTGATTTCGTGCATGGACTGCTGTGGTATGGCGATCACGTAGAACTTGCAGGGTGAGAAATCTGTCATCCCTGGCACTTGTGCTTCCTCTATGGCCTGACCCTCGTCTCCTGTCGTATGTTTGGAGTTCTCTAACGTTGCACTGCACGGTGAATGCTACCGAGAGATGATCCAATGACCTCGGCAACATAATGGAAGCTGCGGCCATCCTCCACCAATGCAACTGCCTGTGCAGCTCCTTCATGGCTAAGAGGCATGATTTAGTGTGAGCTGCACATGGATAACTACTAAAATGTATGACAATGGTTCACAGGTGTTCAACAAATGCCAGTTGTTATTCCTAGAACAACAAAAAGCGAGCGGCAACACTCATAACCCTTAAACGCTTACAGTGTGCTTCCCGCCATAAATCCATTAAGATAGGCTCATCGAAGACTGGGGGTAGTTGGTGGTAATAAACCACCCTAAGAAATGTCATATTATTAATTACTATTCACGGATGTTTGAGATGTTTGTTCTAATGCGTGAAAAGCTTTTAAAATGTGATTACATCTTTTGCATGGCTAATTTTTAACTATTTATATTACTTTTTTAACTGTTCCACTTTTTTTGCCGGTCAGTGCATATCATCCATGTAGAAGTCTTCCATCAACACTCGAGATACAATGGGATTTCTCGTTTCTTCTTCGTAAGCCAATTGTAGCAAACACCTCATTGCTAGGAATGAACTTGATACCATTCCATACGTCAAAGTTCTCAATTCGTAAATACGAACGGATTCCTTGGGATTAGATCTCCAGAGGATATGCTGGAAGCGCCTTTGATCTGGACATATTAGTCTATTTCTGTACATTTTTTCAATGTCGGCCGTGAATACCACTGGATGAGTTCTGAATCTTAGCACTATTGAATACAAATCTTGTTGAACTGTGGGGCCAGATAATAGTAAATCATTCAGAGAGCACCCGCTGGACGTTTTACTTGAACAATCAAAGACTACTCTTAACTTAGTCGTCGCGCTTGATTCCTCAAAGACAGCATGGTGAGGAATGTAATAGACGTCCTTCAGATCCATGACTTGAGTCTCCTTAACTTCTTTCATGTGATTTAGCTCTTCATACTCAGTCATGAAATTTTTGCAAGCTTTAGTCAGAACAGGTTGTCTTGCAAAACTCTCAGAGACATCACGGTCAGTTCCCTTCAAGTCATTCGGAACATCCTCTAATTCCCAGAACCTTGTTACTGTAATTGCTGCTAGTGCTTCGTTATATAGGAAGAAATTTTGAGAGGATCCATGAGCATGTATAGTAGACTGAAATCTGCCAGAAAGAATGTAGCCCAGCTGCATATCTTGTAAGATTGGCCAGTCACTTTGTCTGGACCTGTGACCATGCTCCATAGTGTCGAAAAACACTTCTGCTCCTAACAAAATGTCGATATTTCCGGGAATGTGAAATTCAGGATCGGCTAGCTGGATATCCTTAGGGAGGTTCCATTCAGATATGTCTATGTGTCTAGCAGGTAGGGAATGGTTTTCCCTGTCAAAATTTCATTCCAGCAACACTCTCCACTATCATTTCATTTCATCTGTCATTCATTTAATCATTGCCCCAGAGGAGTGCGTCAGGCCTCGGCAGCCGGCACAGTCCATATCCTCGCCGCTAAATGGGGGCTTCATTCATTCCATTCCTGACTCGGTCAGAGACTGGAAGCAGGCTGTGGATTTTTATTTTTTCACTTCATACAGGACAATGAACACCAGCATTAAACTCTGAAATCCTCGACTTAATTGACAACTTAACACAGCATTTTGATAGATGACTAATTCCACTTATTCCTTCAATTGGGACATGATTTCTCGATCTTGTTAAATTCAACCTTTGAACTAATCATTTAGTCACATAACTAGATTGACTACAAGAATCGAGAAGACATGGCCGCCTTATGCATTACTCCTTTAATGTCCAAAACGTTACAATAGCTGTTAGAGCAGACGCAAGAAAAGCTTGCCGAAACTCGACGATGCGCAGATACCAATATCAATCGGCGTATTTTAATGCTCATTGCGGGGCTCCTGTGTGTCCCCCAAATGCTGCTTACCGAGCTCATTGCACACTCCATTCTTCAACAACGCGGCTCGCTCCGAGACGCGGTCTACAGCTGTAAACCAAGCGTAAACCCAGTCCCAGTTCAGTCTGCCAAGCCTGGGCAGACGATCCGTTCAGAACTGCGGCTAGCGAGCTACTGCCGCGAAGTGGGAGGGGCGTTGTATGCCATTACCGAGTACAACCGAACCCCCAAACATGGCCGAAGATCTGCGCAGCATTCTTCGGCAAGCTTTTCTTGCGTCTCCTCTACCAAAAATACATGAACATTCTCTTGGACTTCAAATGAACAATAGCTTCCAGATTTGATCTCCGTTGACCTGACATCTGCTTCATTTCCGAGAGAGAGTTGGGATTGCGTTTCGTAAAATAACACCCATTTCCTCAACATCACCATTTACTATACAGCATGGAGTAACGTGTGGTGTTTCCTCTTACACTGTGACGACTTGTGATCATTTGCAAGAAGACAGGAGAAACACAGATTCTTAGACTTAACAAATTCCAACCTCTGTGAGATAGACAAGCCCTTAAACGTATCACAAAGATATAGAACATGTGACTGATTACAGTATCTGCATTGCTTGTCTGTGCTAACATAAGCTTGGGAAAACCTGTGGACCCCCCCCCCCCCCACCTCTGTCTTGAACTTATTTGGTTTAACCTTAAATTTGTTAGTTAACTGTGAGTTTACGCTCACTACTTCTAGTGCCTGACACCCAATTTCCAAAAATTCATTAAGATCCCTCCAGTCACAACCCTTTTTAGATGTTGAAATAATTTCAAATTCCTTCTTGGTTCTACTATCAACCTTGTTCAGCATAATTTGGGTAAGAACCAGTTCAAACAAGGAGACATCTAATTTAAGTGCTTCTAATGCATTCTTATTACTGGACATGAGATTTATCAATCGCCTGAGATCAACTGCAGAGTCTTCACTAACAGATGGAGGAGACAGCAATTCATGAACATGCTGTACTGAAATTAATCTAGGGTTGTCATATCTACAGTTTATCAACTCCCATGCAACAGTAAAATTATCATTTGAGACAGGAATATTCAATACAAGATGCTTGGCTTCATTCTTCAATGCTGAAAACAAATAATGTAGCCTTTGAACACCAGTAAGAGAAGGGTTATTTCCTACCAAGCTTTCAAATGAATCCTTGAAACTAACCCACTCCTTGAAATTGTCAGAAAACTAAACAATTGATATTTTAGGTATTTTTATTTATTTATTTATTTATTTACTTACATAGGTCCCAATGAGCCTGAGCTCGTGTTAGGGACAATCAAGTAACATAGTTACAGCATGGCATATATATAATTTTTGTAACATTATTGTTTAATTTAATAGTAACTTATATTAGATTGCTAGTGACTAATTTTACAGAGATAATTCGGTATGATACATTGCATTGCTTAAGGCTATTGTACATGGGCTATTCATTCCTTAATAGGAAGTCTTTTGTTTTCCTCTTAAATGTTTTTATAGAGAAACTTTCCCTTATGCCTAATGGTAAATGCAAATTGTTCACTGCTACACCAATAAATTGTATTTACAGACGAGCTGATATTTTGAGAAGACTGTATGGATTTAGCCAAGGCCACTAACTTTCCTAATACATCTTCAAAATTCACTCTAGCTGCTGAATGATCTTGAGATTCATCATTTAATTCTAGATCTAATTGTACTCTCTCAAAATTTTCTCTTAAACTTGGTAAATCCCTCAATCTTCCTTCTACTTTAATAGCATTTCCTTGTGCATCATAATTAGTTACAAATGCCTGCATGCGTGTTGTAATATATACTCCCCTTTGCTTTACAAGGCCCTTAATTGTGTTACGATATATTGTGATAATCTAGGGTTAGGAATAGACAATAGGAGAGGACTTATCGTTAATCATCGATAACCTTTACGTAGACTGACAGCTGATTCCACTAGTTCCCAGTTGTCCACGAGATGGCAGCGCTGCTCCGCTTCAACCCGGTTTGAACTTTACTCATATCGTTATTCACTCCAATATTTATTTTGGTACTCCAGTTTGTATGGAAATAATCACACCATAGTTCAAACCAGTTCACAGACCAAAGAACATTCGTTGCGCATTAAATGTTCTACGACATTTACAGTCTGAGATAAAAATATCAGCAACAGTCAATCCTTTTAACAATCCTAGTTGTGAAACTCAACAGGCATCCACCACAATGAAAGGGAAGTTTAAAATCTTATTGGCTTTTAGTAGGCCTATTGTACCGTATTCACTAGCACACTGTGCATAACAATCACAAATCTGTGGGATGTTTATATTCACTTAAAATAGCATAGCACTACAGTGATACATCAGCTTCGATTACGCCTCTTGATAGCATCTGATCCAGGAGGACCAATTTTAATCTATAAAATAACTTAAGTGTTCGTCTGGTAGCTCTTAGAACTTCAATAAGGTGTACTCTGATTCTACCGGATGCTATCACTACGTTTATACCACTTAAATTGCATTGCAATAACAAAACAAAAAACGATTGGAATACTTAAAATAACTCAGCTTCAACCAGTTGCCATGATGGCTTGTTTCACATACATTCATTGTGGCGTAGTTGGTAGCATGCTATACTGCTGTGCCCAAGATAGCGGGTTCAAACCCGGCCGAAGTCGGATTTTTTAAGAGCGTTAAAAATCCTTCAGTATGCCTTCCTTCGGAGGGGAAGTAAAGCCGGCGGTCCCATGTCATAGATTTACGGCATGTAAAAGATCCTTCCACAGACTAAACTTGTGTGAAGCTAAATTGTTAGGTTAGATTTCGTCGGAACGCTCTATCAAAGTTCCAACGTACACCACTAGGCATCATTGATATCTGACAGGGAAAGTTGGAACTACTTGAAATTGAACGGAACTTGTAGCTCACCCTAAGGGTGTCCACTGCTGGAAGCAGCTACAGACTCAGGCGAGCCAAACATGTCCTCGGACACTCCCGGCACTAAAAGCCATACGATAAATAAATAAATTTAAAAAATGTTTTGTTTATGCTGCCAACATTGACAACCAACACTTCCTAAATCCTGTCAACCCCCCCTCCCCTCTCACACATGTTTCAAGGTTAACTGTGTTCAAAGAGAAGCTAAGCCGGTGTCGTCATGGCATGACATCATGTATCCTTGACATAGCTCGCCCGGTCAGATGATACACGGGAGACCCGCGAACACTCAGACCTGCTGTATTCTTTCACTTGGAAGAAGCATCTTCCGCGGAGGTTGGCGAGTTTTCATCTACCAGTCAGTTGTCTTCAGTGAACGTCTTATACTTTAAGGGGATAAAAAATCGGAACTATTTAACCGGGAAAACCTCTTATGCAGGAAAAATACATATGTATCTTATGAGACCGAACACGGGACCGAGAATATCGGACGTCTTAGGGGAAAACGGTAACTACTTAACTGAGTTTTACTGTATGTAGGACAGTATTAATAGTGTTTTTATTTTATTTTAATTTCCATACAAAAATGAGGGTACGGGGATTATTCGGGGGCGGGTAATATTCGGGTGTATACAGAATCGAGCACTTTGGCTTTATATGATACAGCATAAAAATGGAGAAACTGTTCTTTCAACACACTCCACAATGTAGTGTGAATTTCACCACACTAAAGAGCCAATACGAGAAGCCTACACAGTACATGAATGACATAGAAATTAATACTGTATGTACCTTATCTTTCTGGGTGTTGATAGGAGTAGCACGATCCCTATCTCTGATCAGACTACGGCCAGCACGGTGGCGTGAGCGATTACCCCTTGGGTGATTGACCATCGTGCATCCCAATTTGCGATAAAAATCCTCAAAACTATGAAGAAACCTGCAAAGAAAAATGACATAATATATTCAGAGAATTTCTTGATATTTATAAATCTATATAGGTTCACATACAAATAACACAGGTGATAAGTTCCAGCCTAGCCTTACACCATAGCTACGTAAAAATTTTAAATATTCACAATATCAGTAGTTTTGTAAGATTGACTTTCTTAGTGTTAAGTTTATTTTAATGTGCTTTAAAAAAGATAGCATGTATATATTTTGAAGTAGCCCTTCCAAATGTGAATACAATAGAAAACCCTCATTGTGACCTAATTAAAATTCAAGAGACTACACTAAATCAAGTATTAAATTCTTAAAACCATGTGTGCTCCTGTGGATTGATCTCAAATAAGGTAAGTGTGTTGTCAATTTCCTTTTTAACCATTCACGAATCCCCGAGTTAGGCCCAGCAGAATCTTCATCATCATAATGAACCAGTTTCGGCTTCCTGAGTGCAATGAATGAGCTTTCTCCACTTCTTCCTATTCAAGTAGGCTTCCTCGTTCATAATTTGTTGCCAGTCTAGCTCTCGCCTTTCTGGGTCTTGCTTTATTTGACCAAACCATCTCTTCCTTGGCTACCCTTTGGTCTCTTGCCTTGGGGGATCCTGTACACACTGAAGAGTGCATTCCCAGTTGGAATATAGTGACCCTACATTTAAGTTGTACTAATTGAAATACCATCCACCTCGAGGACGAACAGGATAACATTGGTCATAAATTTGGAGGGTTATTGAAGATAATTACAACAAAATAATGGAACAATGGTGATGAGGGAAGGGATAACTAATTACTTAAGGGTTAAATTTTAGTACAACCTGCTACTTTGCAGATTGGTAGGGGATTAAAAAGGTTAAGAGATAAAAACCTTATAGAATCTTCCACAGTAATAAGCCCAGCAAGCCGACTGTGGAAAAGTCATTGCTTTCAACAATGCAATGAGCAGGATCAACAGAATAGATAATTGCTCGCACTTTTCAATGCACAGGAAGAGAATGATTGGTAGCAGTATTGTGGTATGCAATATCTAGCTATGTTGTGTTAGGTACACATTGCTGGATACAGCCAGCACACCATGTTCATTAAAATCAGTTCATTGAAAAGTAGCCCATCCGTATGTGAATATAAGAAATCCCTTCGCACATTGCGACCTATGTAATTCAAATTCAAGAGACCACACTAAATCTAGTATTAAATATAAAAAAATCAATTGGCCACTCACTGGATGTCGTTTTGCCAAGTGTCAGTAAATCACAGAGCATGTATCGCAATGTTCAAACACGTATGTTCCCGGATAAATTGATGAGATTCTCTCTGTTCCTTCGGTCTTGAGTTTGTGAACATGTTAAGCATTCTGTAGGGTGTTTCGTTGGGAATAAAGTTTTGAGTCACTGTTAGCATTGTACCCCAGAGAACTGGAAAAAAGGAATAATTGTCCCATCTTCAAGAAAGGTAGTAGAACAGATTGCAGAAACTATCGGGGAATAACACTGATGAGTCATTGTGCAAAGATCATCGAGAAAGTTTTGGAAAAGAGAATTAGGACAAGGATAGAAGGAGGGATGAAGGAAGAACAACATGGCTTCAGAGGAGGAAGGTCCACAGTGGATTTGATTTTTGCTGTAAGGCAGTTACAAGAACAGCACTATGAGTATGGAACAGATCTACTGATGGCCTTCCTGGACAATGAGAAAGCATATGACAGTGTATGCAGAAACAAAGTATGGAAGTCCCTGGAGGATAGAGGACTAGAGAAATGGACTATAAAGAGGATAAAGGAGATGTACAAGGGAAGCGTGAGCTGTGTGAAAGTGGGAGGAGAGAGATCAGACTGGTTGGAACAGAGAAACGGCCTGAAACAAGGAAGTGCACTGTCACCGTTACTTTTCATTGTGGTGATGGATGCCATAATGACCCGAGTGGCACAAGTAATTGGGGAAGGAAAGATGAAAGCAATGGTGTTTGCAGATGATTTGATGATTTGGGGAAACAAGGAGGAGGAGGTACAGGAACAGTTGGACGTGTGGGAAGGAATAATACAAGGATATGGGATGAAATTTAGCATAAATAAGAGTGAGATCGCGATCAAAACAAGGAAGAAGGAAAGAACCATAACAGGAATAACAATTGGTGGGGAACAGCTGAAGAAAGTGGAGAGTTTCAAGTATCTGGGAAGCCTGATACAAGATAATAGAAGAAACAATAGAGAAATAAATGAGCGGGGGAGGCAGGCAGAAGCATTTCGGAGGAGTGTGAGAAGCATGTTATGTGGAGCAAGGATGTCCCTCAGAACAGCAAAAAGATCATATATCGGGCGTACTATGTCCCTATCCTGACATATGCCTCGGAGACCTGGGTTATGAAAGGAAGAGAGAAGAGCAAAATACAGGCCAGTGAGATGAGGTTCTTGAGAAGCAGTATTGGAGCTACAAAGATGGACAGAATAAGAAATGAGAGGACCAGAGAATTAATGAAGGAGGAACCATTACAGGATGGTATAGAGAAATCTAGACTTAGATGGTATGGACATGTAAAACGAATGGAGGAGAAGAGGATACCCAGGAGAGTACACGAGACGAAGTGGGAGGAAAGAGACCGAGAGACAGGTGGCTGAAGGGGGTGGAAGAAAGCGTGAAGAAGAGAGGAGAAGACTGGACAAGGGTGGAGGCTGAGAGATGGTGGGAAGACAGAAGACGTTGGAGAGGCTTGTGTTCCAAACAGACCCGGCCAGTGGCTGGAAACTGTGCAAGATGATTATGATGATAGCATTGTACCAGAATTCATGAAGGTTTGTTTAGCCAATCAGTATCAGGCAACCATATTCTCGGGAGTAGTTGTCTCAAAATTTTGTAGTTGGGGCCATTAACAAGATTACCATTAATCTTATGGTAATTGTTCGCAAATAAGTACTGCTCGGTTCCAAGCTCTTTGGACTTGCGGGATGAAGGGCAGAGGCAGAGTAGGAGCAGACAAGAATTGAGAAGCCTGTCGACAGCCCGCCGTGTTACCCGACATTCTCGTCTATTCCAATACTGCTAACATGGGTCCTTTCTGAAACCAGTGAGGCGTTGGGAATGAGTGACTGAGTCATCGACTAATACATTTGCTTCTGTTACTAAGCACGGACCAAGAAACCGCATCACTCGTCACCACCACTACTCATAGTCTGTGATGCACATTTCTCTTAGGTCCACGCAACCTAGACTCGAGCAGTACTCCATCAGTCATCATTCAGACAGATGCAAATTTTCTAATGTTTCACAGCCCGAGACAATGACGACATTCACAGTGTCCCAATTGTCTTGACTTTGCAAAATATGCTCTACTGATAGCTATCTGACTGCTATTTCATCATGGGCAGGTGTTTAACCTTGCTGTCAGTGTCATTCTCGACCAAGCTGACAAGATTCCCACTGTTCCTATGATCCTCAATTCACATGTGCTCTACCGATACTTTTCAGGCCACCATTTTGGCAGAAGTATCACAATGTTAGGCAAATAGATGGGATTCTCTCTGTTCCGACGGTTTAGAGTTCAAGGATATGTTTCAGCAAAATCATCTAATTTGGTTCAGAAAGAACAAGTTCCCCTTGATTTTTCACGGTCAGCGCATCTAAGGTCCCAAGTTCGCAAATATGTGTTCCACTGGATGTTATAAATAGGGATAGGAAAAAATTCACGACTGCAAATTTTGCAAATTATTAAATGAAGTAATACACAAGTAGTAGAACTGATTTAATAACCCAAAAATTGGCAAAAAGAGAGGTTTTTAAACTCGCAAAAATCTGCGAAATCAGCATGAAAACACAAATTTTAGGTTTTTCTTTTTTTCTCTCTCTTTACAGTGCACTCCCAATAATTCGCAGTAATTAATGCACGAACTTCTGCGAATTAACCACAGTTATGTTTACAAGCCTAGCAACACTGCCAATGTGCGTCAAATGCCGCAAAACGTGAGCTATCAAGCTCTCTTCGGTACCCAAAACGACCAGGGGTACGCCAACCAGCCTCATGCCACTCGGCCAGTTGGTATTAGACTTGATAGCTCATGTACTGAAATAGGAGTGGCTGTAGGTCCCTGTATGATCCGGACACCTAGCGAGGTGCCTCCGTGGCAAGTCCCGCGTCCAGACATTCGGTTAGATCTGCACCGAGGTCCTAAGGTGAACACGGATGCCTCAGTTTACCGGAGGTAGTTCCACAGCATAGTTCACCAATTTCCGGACGCTGGCATTCTCTACACGGACGGTTCGAAGGTGGACGAGAAGGTGGGTGCTGCTTAAGTTATTGATGGTGCAAATACCAAGATCTCTTTGCCTTAGGACTGTAGTGTATTTACTGCGGAGCTCGTTGCCATCTATGAAGCTCTTCAGTTTGCACTACAGGACGCACAAATCCACTTTCTCGTGTGTACCGACTCTTGGAGTTCGTTGCAGTCAATTGCTACATGTTTCCCGCAACATCCCCTAGTGCAGTGAATCCACGACCTACTAGCCGGGCTGTGCCACGCTGACACTCGAATCACCTTTCTGTGGCTTCCAAGCCACATGGGAATTGCGAGAAATGAGTTAGCGGATCAAGCTGCGAAAGAGGCGGTACCACCACCACCTCGAACAATGGAAGTACCCACTAGAGATATTCGTTCTCAGTTGCGCCTACAAGTTCTGGCATTTTGGGAGAGTCAGTGGCTAGCTGACCCACTGCCCAGTAAACTGAGATCGATCAAGGGAACTACTCGCATGTGGCGGAGCTATTTCTGATCACTGAGAGAGTCCGTCATTTTGTGTACGCTGAAGATAGGTCATACAAGATCTACCCACTCGTACCTAATGAGAAGGGAAGACCCCCCACTTTGCACCTGTGGAGCTGTTTCACCGTGGCCCACATTTTGACAAGTGTGTGGATCTTGCTGACTTACGAAAAAACCTTGGTTTGCAGATGACACTCAAACTTATATTAGCCGATGATGCGGTGGCTGCTGATCGCGTTATCCGCTTTATAAGTGAGAGTGGGTTAGAGCCAGCAATCTAAATTTTCCAGTGTACATTAACTCAACGACTTGTTCGTCTTTGAATGATATTTTTCTGGTTTTCCGTAATTTGTTTATTTTTATAATTTTTTATTTTATTTAATTTTTTGTTTTTGTTTTATTAATTTTTGGTCTTTTTAAATTTAGATGTCCACTGATCCGGTACAATTTTAAGATCCGTTCGATGTTATTTCCATCTAGCGGTCACTAGTAAAACATCTAAGTGATCGTAATTTCCGCACGTCTGGAAAAGGAAAGCATCCGCGATGGAGTATCCATCTTAGTCTAAGGAACACGCCTTCGGCGATTGTTATCGCATCTAAATTGTTATGACGAAGAGAGATATAAGATGTTGAGCCGACATAATGCCCACTACCGACAGTTCTATTGAAAATGTTACGTGTTAATTATTATCTGTTGATCTTCGAGGTTATAAACGTTGAGGAAACACGGCGGGATTCCGGTCTCTGTCAAGCAGTTGAGATTTCTTGTTATATGAGATAATTATTAAAATGGAATATCATCAGAGACCTTCTAGAACAACTCGGAGAAAAAGCTAAGTGGAAATGGTCCTTGTTGTTATTCTCTATAAAAGTGTCATGCTTCGAAGAAAACTGATCATCGATATTTATATATACTCCCCAAGTTTCAGTGTTAAATGTCCCTTCATTTAACCTACAAAGGGTAGGGTTAAACTGGAGATCGTTCATGGCTTTTCTTGAAGTTTACTGGTTTTAATTTGGTCTCTAGTTATTTGTTATATATACGTACGTAGTGGAGAATCGACTTGCTTGTTTTGGGGTTTATTCATTTTAAGGGATTCTTCTTCTTGTTGTTTCATTTCCGTATCTTGTAATGTTTTATTTTTGTGCGTGTTCTTGCGATTGTTTTGGTCACGAAACGTGATTGTATTTCTGAGAGATGTTATTTACCAGTTCCTAACCCCTTGTAAAAGTATGGGATTTTTTGTGGACCTTTAGGGACTGGTATCTTTAGGTTAGTTTCGCGGTTTGTTTCCTGACGAGGGTGGGTGTGTTCGTTCAATTGCCTTGGATTTTCTTCTGTATGGTCGGAACGCACACCAAGTTTTATTTAATTGTGTTATGGGTTTTGTTTATGTGTCTTGTCATTTGTGCAACTCTAAGGATGACTGTATTAGGGTTTTTTAATCCTTAGAGATTGGGCAGACACTAATTATGTATGCGTCTGAAATATGTCTCATTTATAATCACGGTTCTGGACTTATGAAGGGTGGGTTTATGTTATTTGTTTAGGTGGGAATTTGACTGAAGGCCGAGGGTCATGTTTAGGGCTGTTCAGTTCTGGTTGTGGCTTTCAGTCAGCAAGCAACGCGTATCCCCATTACGTTATTAAATGAGGTATATTGGTTACTCTTCCGAGATTATGTAATGTGTGTTCGTTGTATGTGTCCGGGACTGCAATTGACGCTTATTTGGTATCTAGTAAGGTAACAATTTCGTGCTTTCGTTCGAGAGAAGTTTTATTCTACTAGCTCATGAAATCGTTTTATTTTATCGTCATTTGGAAGTTGCTTGTTTTATTTTATTGAACCGATCTATGTTTCTCTGTGGGGTGTGTATGTCACGTCACGTCATGTTCTGTGAAGTGTTGTCGTTTTGGATGTCGGGTATTAATTTTGTGTTTCTTGACGTGTCATTTAAGGGTCGTTGTTATTGTAAGGGTTTGTTTCTTTGGATAGTTTGTTGTGACATGCAGTTTAATATAAGGGTGGACGGTTCGACGGTTCGTGGGAGACACGTTTTCATGTATTTCTCAGAATGATGCTTCTACCTTCTTGTAGTCAGCCTGTGGTGGAACGAAACGTACTAATCACACTATTGTTAATTCAGGGTGGGTTTTAATATTTATATGGTTTTATCTTGGTTAACATGTACACATTTTATTACAGGCCCATCATCCCTCATTTTACCATTTCATGCACCCCTCGTTTCCCTTTTTGCTATGCTATGTCTCGTTTTTTGATATTAAATTTTATTCTACAACCTTTACTCGAAAAGTGTAGTCATTCATAGTTAGTTCTCCATCTAGTTCTTGAGGTGCGAGTGAGCTCGACTTAGGTCTCCAGGTCCGCGTCCTCACGCCTCTCATCCGCCTCAAACTTTTAATTCAATTCCAAATTTTTATTCTTTAATCTGTGTTAAGAGGGGCTGATGACCTCATAGTTCTGCCCCTTAAAACAACAATAACTAACTAACTAAAACTATTGGTTAAAAAATTGAAATGTATTTTATGAACACGCAAAAATAATAAAACACTTTATAACATAGTATTGTAAGACACATCATGCTCGAGGTATGTGGATTATGCCAAAATTAACCCGTGTGTGCCCAGAATTATTAATGTTACGAAAAACCTGTGAATCTTTTACATACTTTATTTCCATTTCAGTGAGTCCATAAATTAAAATTTTAAAGTTTTAGAGTATGGGATGCTAGAAGGCATGTTGCGAAAATGCAACAATGAGCACATACGATATCATTTCAGTCTCCCCAATTCAATCTGTGCATTAATCATTAGGAAAGATACTAGTCCTAAACTATCAATAAATATCGATATAATTTAATCATAAATATGGTAAAAACAACATCTGCAGAATGCAAAATAAACTATTGAAAAGAATAGAGAAGAACCTACACAACACGAAACAACATAAAATAGAAGTTGCACAATACATAGAAAACAGGCAAAGAAGTAACTAATTGTCCATAACAACATGAGTAACAATCCTCCTCCAGTAACTGCAATGACAGCCCTATTTGGCTTCATGAAACTGCAAAAGGTACTTATCATGCAGTGGCACGTCACACTTTGCACATTTTCTGTTTGTCTGTGATTTGCACAATGCGCACCAAGATCTTTTAGCTTGTACGACTGGCAAATGTCCTCTGTGATCGAAGTGGACGTCAATAGAAACCCTGCTTGGAATTGATTTAACCATCTTTCCTGGTCTTGACCTTGGTCTACCTTATTTTGACAGAAGGCTCATGGAAACATTTCATAGGAACTGTAAGAAATCCATGTCTTCATTACCTGTGAACTTTGCAGATCTTTTATGCAGAAGGAAAGCATCTTGAATTGCAACATCAATTCCCCAAGTAAACATAGGCCACTACCATTTCTTAGAATGGATATTACTTCTGTAACAGACTACGTTTTGGTCCATCTGATCTATACCTCCCATATGAGCATTGCAAGCCTTCAACAGTTTTGGTTAGTTGTTAACCCCACAATACTAACATTCGTAAAATTTAAGTGTATGAATAATTTAACTGCTTAGAATTCCCCCTATATCTGACCCCCCCCCCCCCCCCCATCATCCAGCAGTGCTTCTACTGGTCTATGGAAGGCCAACGAGAAACACTGGCCCTGGTGCGCTTTCATGACGTCAGCAATGTGGTGCTGTTGCAACACTTCCGGTAGGGCTATGTATGACGGAAACATAAACCGTATTATCTACAAAATGCTGAAATCGCAGAATACTTAACCCATATCATATCAAAAAACACGCTGTAAAAAGCATTAAACCAGCACAACCATGGCTTCTGGCAAAACATACATGGTAATTACAACTCAAGTCTTACACTACCAATCTTATGAAGTCCAATACTGCGCCACATAATCATCATCATCTTGCACAGTTTCCAGCCACTGGCCGGGTCTGTTTGGAACACAAGCCTCTCCAACGTCTTCTGTCTTCCCACCATCTCTCAGCCTCCACCCTTGTCCAGTCTTCTCCTCTCTTCTTCACGCTTTCTTCCACCCCCTTCAGCCACCTGTCTCTCGGCCTCCCTCTGCCTCTTTCCTTCCCACTTCGTCTCTTGTATCCTCCTAGGTATCCTCTTCTCCTCCATTCGTTTTACATGTCCATACCATCTAAGTCTAGATTTCTCTATACCATCCTGTAATGGTTCCTCCTTCATTAATTCTCTCGTCCTCTCATACCTTATTCTGTCCCTCTTTGTAGCTCCAATACTGCTTCTCAAGAACCTCATCCCACTGGCCTGTATTTTGCTCTTCTCCCTTCCTTTCATAACCCAGGTCTCCGAGGCATACGTCAGGATAGGGACATACTATGTCCGATATATGATCTTTTTGCTGTTCTGAGGGACATCCTTGCTCCATAACATGCTTCTCACACTCCTCCGGAATGCTTCTGCCTGTCTCCCCCGTCATTTATTTCTCTATCGTTTCTTCCATTATCTTGTATCAGGCTTCCCAGATACTTGAAACTCTCAACTTTATTCAGCTGTTCCCCACCAATTGTTATTCCTGTTGTGGTTCTTTCCTTCTTCCTTGTTGTGATCACCATCTCATTCTTATTTACGCTAAATTTCATCCCATACCCTTGTATTACTTCTTCCCACACGTCCAACTGTTCCTGTACCTCCTCCTCCTTGTTTCCCCAAATCATCAAATCATCTGCAAACACCACTGCTTTCATCTTTCCTTCCCCAATTACTTGTGCCACTCGTGTCATTATGTCATCCATCACCACAATGAAAAGTAATGGTGACAGTGCACTTCCTTGTACTTCCTTGTTTCAGGCCGTTTCTCTGTTCCAACCAGTCCGATCTCTCTCCTCCCACTTTCACACAGCTCACGCTTTCCTTGTACATCTCCTTTATTCACCTTATAGTCCATTTTTCTACTCCTCTATCCTCCAGGGACTTCCATACTCTGTTTCTGCATACACTGTCATATGCTTTCTCAATGTCCAGGCAGGCCATCAGTAGATCTGTTCCATACTCATAGTGCTGTTCTTGTAACTGCCTTACAGCAAAAATCAAATCCACTGTGGACCTTCCTGCTCTGAAGCCATGTTGTTCTTCCCTCATCCCTCCTTCTATCCTTTTCCTAATTCTCCTTTCCAAAACTTCCTCAAACATCTTTGCACAATGACTCATCAGTAGGGACACTCAAATTTCTTGAATGAAATGGTGCTGAATTCTTGAGTAAAAAGAGAAAAAATTATTGAGTAACGAGGGAAAATTCTTGGGTAGGTAATTAAAATTCTTGAGTAGGAAAGACAAATTCTTAGATAATATGGATCTTAGGGAAATAGAAAAGCAGTCAGTACTTTCAAATATTCATATTGCAACTTGAAAATTATCGGTACAAAAGACAGAAATCGCAAACATTAAAGACAAAAAAGATATTTACAAACTTTACCTCCCTGCTTCCTTTCATGCTTTACATTCATAATGTAGGATGACAGCAATTCCAAATTTGTCACTGTTAGATTAGTTCTGAAATCCGTCAACACACAAGAATAGTTTGAAAAGAATCTTTCACAATTTACATTTGACACTGGAACCCACAGTGCCCTTAATGCACCATCAACAAAGGGTTGATGATCCTCACGCATTGCCTGAAGGGCATCTTCCACCGCTATTTCTGCATTCTTCTTCAGAATATCCTGAAGATCCCTATATGCGAGCACTCCATCAACGGGAATACCCTTCAGTGACGGTATTTTGCTGAATAGGGCCTTCGGTTTGTCTCTTGCTGTAGACTGCGACAAGACATTCAGCCCGTAGAAGAGCTCAGACACAGGCTCCAAACAGGTACGGGCTGGGTCCCCCAACATCAGGTTGTCCAACTTCGTATGCATATGGCCTGACATCTTCTGTATTTCCTCCATCGCTCTGCCCCTAAGATTACCTTTCAGGGAATCCAGCTCTTCCTGGACTTTGTTGCTGAACATTCCTGCAGCAACCACTTGTAAATGCTTCTTCAAATTCTCAAGTTTGGGATACACTTCTGCAGCAATTGGTTTGGAATTTGTCTCCAGTCCGAGCAACAAGATCACGCCAGATAAGGCCTATAAGCTCGCGGAATGTGCGCTGTCCATTCGCGTCGCGAGTCATAGCCCGCAGGCATAAAGACTAGATTACATTCTGCTGACAAGATCACGCCAGATTAGGCCTATAAGTTCGCGGATTGTGTGCTGGCCGTTCGCGTCACAGTTCATAGCCCCAAGGCATAAAGACGAGATTACTTTCAGCTGAAAAGGTCACGCCAGATTAGGCCTATAAACTCGCAGAATGTGTGCTGGCCGCTCATGTCACAGTTCATAGCCCGCAGGCATAAAGACTAGAATACTTTCTCCTAACAAGATCACGCCAGATTAGGTCTATAAGCTCGCGGATTGTGTGCTGGTCGTTCGCATCACAGTTCATAGCCCCAAGGCATAAAGACGAGATTACTTTCTGCTGACAAGATCACGCCAGATTAGGCCCATAAGCTCTCGGAATGTGCACTTTCCGTTCGTGTCGCGGTTCATAGCCCGCAAGCATAAAGACGAGATTAATATCTCCTGACAAGATCAAGCCAGATTAGGCCTATAAGCTCGCGGAATGTGCGCTGGCTGCTCGCGTCACAGTTCATAGCCCGCCGGCAAATAGACTAGATTACTTTCTCCTGACAAGATCACGCCAGATTATACGCTGGCGGAATGTGCTGAAGCTTGCCGCTCGCGTCACAGTTCATAGCCCGCAAGTATAAAGACGACATATTATTATTCTGACAAAGTCGCGCCAGGTTATAAAGTCGCGGCAGCATGTGCAACTGCCTGGCGCACAAATACGAATATGCTATGCGACGATTATGCGATGACATTTTATAAACTTATTTTAGTGTTTGAAAATTGGGGTGCGACGATTATGCGAGGAAATACGGTATTTCTCTAGTTGCGATAAATTTTGTGAGTAAACCTTAAAATTAGTGTATGGAGCCGAAATGTCAAAATTTCGCGAATAGATAGTGTTCCAAATTACATTTAAATTCGTAACACATGTCCTATATGCCTTTCTCCCATCATATTTAACACTTTTGAAAAATTCGCGAATTTCGCGAGTTGCGAAATTTGAGTGTCCCTACTCATCAGTGTTATTCCCCGATAGTTTCTGCATTCTGTTCTACTACCTTTCTTGAAGATCGGGACAATTATTCCCTTTTTCCAGTCCTCTTGGGTCTTCCTTTCCTTCCATGCTGTCTTCATCACTCGGTACAACCATTGTATCCCCACCTCTCCTGCTGCTCTCACCATCTCCACACTCAACTCATCCACACCCGGTGCCTTCCCTCCTTTCATCTTCCTCACTGCATCTTCCACTTCTTTCCATGTTAAGTCCTTTTCTGTTTGCAGTTCATCTTCCTCTTCCCCGATTTCTTCCTCCTCGTCGTGGTTTCCATTTGGGTTCAGGAGTTCTTCAAAATATTCTTTCCACATTTTCTTCAGTTCTTCCCTATTTTCTATCCCTTGCCCCCTTTTGTTCACCATTCTAACATAATCCGTAGGATCCTCCCGCCTCTTATTCTTTACCATCCCATACAGGACCTTTTTTGTACCTTCACTATCCTCCATCATCTTTGTCCACTCTTCCATCCACTTTCTTCTCTCCTCAGCCACTACTCTCTTTGCCTCCTTCTTTCTTTCCTGGTACTCTTCTCTTGTCCCTACCGTCCTATTTTGATACCACCTCCTAAAGGCTCTCTTCTTTTCCCTTACTATTTCTTTTGTCTTCTCATTCCACCATGGTGTTTCCTTCCACCTCTTCTTACTGCTTGTCCTCCCACATACTGCTTCTGCTGCACCTACTAGTGTCTTTTTAAATCTAGCCCATTCCTCTTGCACCCCTCTTTCTTCATCTGTTGGAATTCCTTCCTTTACCATTTTGAGGTACTCGACCCTTTTATCTCCTTTCAGTTTCTGTTTCCATATCCTTATACGTCTTTCCTGGTTCTCAGTACCTTTCTTCTCCTTTGTCCCTCTCAGGTTCATTACCAGCAATCGATGGTCGCTATCCAGGTTCTCTAATGGTATAACCTTGTTGTCCGTGATGTTCTTATTTAATTCTTTCTCATACAGTATATAGTCGACCGACTTCCTGGTCAAGTCATCACTGTACCATGTGATTGTAAGGCTTTCTCTTTTCTTGAACCAGGAATTCCCAACTAGCAGGCTGTTCCTTTGGCAGAAGTCCAACAGTCTCATTCCTTCCTCATTTCTTCCGCCCCAACCCTCTTGTCCCATCACACTCTCATACCCTTGTCTTTCTCTTCCTACATGGGCATTCAGATCCCCCATTATGATCATATTTCTTCCTACCAGCTGCTTCTGCAATTCCTCTTCAAACTCCTCCTCCTCTTCAGAGGCACAGCCTACTTGTGGAGCATACACTTGCACTATTTCTACGGTCTCTCCCGTCAGTGCTACTTTTACCTACATCATCCTATCACTTATTCTCTTCACTTCTTCTTTTAAACCATCTCGTACTACTACTCCCACTCCATTCCAGTACAGTCTATAGCCTTTTCTCAGTTCTCTCCTTCCCTCCCCCTTTCCACTTTGTTTCTGCCAATCCCAATAAATCCAACTTTCTTCTTTCCATCATATCCACTATCTCCTCCACCTTCCCCTGAAAAGTGACGGCTAACGGGGCTCTGGTGAAGCTACAATAGGCCCAGCAAGCCAGTAGTGGATGAAACCAAATGCTTTCAAGAATGGAACTGTGCCACAATTTACTTATTTATTCATTACTCTATGTACAACCAGTCGATTACTTATCTACCGGGTGGCGCTGCAGAGTATAAGAACATGTGTTTAAAACATTGTAAGTAATGAAATTGGCCAAAATAACTGTAGTAATGGTATCAGGAGATGATATAGTAATAGATGTTCACTCGTCCGCTGCCGTAGACCCACCATCCCTCCCTAATAGGAGCGCGACTTACATAGTTGAAATTGCTGCCCTGACTGCCATCTTTGTGAAGGAATCCATAATGCCAACCCCTCGCATTCGGAACTATATCGCATGTGGCAGACCAATGGTTTTGCCTAGACCAATATTTTCGTCCAGACCAATGGTGGATTGATAGTGCGGCCCACTAGCTAATAGATAACACCCCTGGTTTTTGTCATGCACAGTGGGGAAGTCACGCATCAATAATCTTTATCCAGGCCAATGGTACTTTCTATTATTTAATTATTCATATCAACATGTATTTAGTAGGAATGGGGCTGGGACTTGAGAAAATCATCGCGTTAAACAGGAAAACGTCGTAACCGAGAATGTGCTAACGAGATTCCACTGAATAAAATATCTCGCCTAAAACCTATCATTTTTAAAGTATCCAAAAGTGTGATTGAAACCACCTAATTTTCCACTATAAAATACAGCTTTCTTCACTTTGAAATCACCAAAAATTTCCTATCCCTAGTTATAAGGTCACCAATTTGAAAGAATTAGATATCGTTATGTTTCATGCTCCAGCTTATGTGAATCAAAGCGTGATGTTCTAAGTAACAAAGCTTCGGCTCCTGCCATTAAATCAGGGTGGATACAAGAACCATTTGCTTATACCATTGTGATGGTACTTTTATTTTCCCCTTGGGGGTCACACTGAATACCACGAATCGAGATTTCACTGCCATATCCACAGTTATTTCAACATAATGACTTGTGGGGGTGTAATCGTGCAAATAAAAATCTGTCACTGATCAGGGCTGACAGAATCAAGTCTACAATGTTATTTCCAAAATAAGAATTACTCCTCCATGCTTTATTCTTTGCTGAACTAGATAAATGGAATTTCAAGTTTCGAGAGTCCAGCTGACAGTGAGCAAGAGTAAAACCGTAGCAATGATTATGAGCAGGACACCAACTCAGTGCAACCTTGTGCTAGAGGAAGACAAAATTGAATGATTGGAGGCTTTCAATTACCTGGGAAGTACAATATCTAAAGATGGATGCGCCAAATTAGAAGTACAGAACGGAGTGAGAAAGGGATCTCAGCTCTTTCATCAAGTGCAGAATCTAGTGTGGGACATGTGAGTTCCAATGAGGGCTAAACAGACCATGTTTAAAACCTATCTCCTGCCGATTATGACATACAGCTTGGAGTGCTGTTCAATTAATAAGGAAGACCTGAACAAATTACAAGTGTGTGAGATGAAGTTTCTGCGGTCAGCCTTGCAGGAGACCAGAAGAGACAAAATTAAGAATGAGGTCATCAGAACAGAGATGCAAGAGGGTCTGTCGATGGCAGAGAGGCTGAGTACTGCACGGCTCAAGTGGTTTGGACAAGTGAAGAGAATAAAGGATACCTGCACGCGAAAGCAATACTTGGATAGAAGTGTGCAGGGGAGAAGACCACCAGGATGACCCGGGAAGAGATGGCTGGATCAGATTAAAGAGGATCTGGAAACTAGAGGAGAAAACTGGGAAACAATAACAAGACACGAAGTGTACCAAGATAGAGTGGAGGAAAATCATTCATAAACATCCTACCTGGCTCGCTGGAAGGATACAAGATGATGATTATTAGACAAATAACCTGCACGTTTTCCACAAACACACTATGAACAATGATTCACATTTTATAGATCATAAGCAGTAACTTACTTCTTGTAGGCCTGCTTCACCAAATTTGTGATACTGGAGCTGCCTTGCCCAAAACCCATCTTGTGTGAAATTGTCTTCCACTGATTGTGATTAGTGACTCTATTATAACCTCCCAGCTTGTGAACAACCTGTAAAGATAAAATGCAATACAATTATACATGATAAAAACCAGAAGTTCGACACACTAAAGACTGATAGCCAACTCCTCATTATCAAACCTATACACAATAGGGGGGGCTTCGGTTGCATAGTCGGTAGCATGCTGAACTGCTATGTCCAAGATCGCGGGTTCAAACCCAGCTGAAGTCGTCGGATTCTTAAGAGCGTCAAAATCCTTCAGTATGCCTTCCTTCGAAGGAGATGTAAAGCCGGCGGGCTAATGTCATGTGACAGTTATTGTCAGAAGTCATTCATCTACTTCTCCGCCTTGTATTTTTGCTTCTGAAGTCCCAATGGAACAGGCCAAATTAGGTTTGTGTTCTACTCATATGTATGTATATAATCTATTCCAAGGTCTCTCGTGTTTCGAAGACCGGATCATTAATCCAAGTAATTCATTACCTTCCTTGCCCAGTAACCCGCTTTCTCAAGTCCCACTTGGAACAACCCTTGTTAAGAATGTCTCCTAAACAGTGATGTAAAATACCGAGGTATTTATAAATCGGGGTAAATACCCAGGGTATATACTCTGGTAAATACCCAATTTGGGTGAATACCCAGGTATTTTAGAGTTTCATTAAAAATCCTGTGTCGTGGTAAGTTGAACCTTAAAAAAAGGGTACCGCACCAGTATGCAAACTATTCCACATTGACTTTTTAGAAATGTAACAACATTAGATAGTTAATAAAATTAAATTTAATTAGAATTGGGACTTAAAAACAGAATTAGAATTGGGAATTAGATCAGGAGATAACATTCAATAGTTATAACCTGAAAAACTTAGGGTTAGAATTTTACTAGGCCTTTTTGCAAACATTGAGATAAAAGTTGGGGGAAATTTATTCAGAGCATTGGCCAAGTTCTACAAAAGGTGTAATATACAGTTTTCAACACACTGAATATGTTTTTCAGAACAGTTTGTAATATCATTCATATATAAAATAAATGATCAATAACCAAAAAGACTAGTAAATAGAAAATTAACAGTTAGACTAAAAAAGTTCTAAAAAAAATAGAGGCCTTACTTTATTTAGGTTTAATGAAGCTTAACAAATGTATTAGGCTGTTCATACATAATGAATCTCTCTAGGCTTAGGCCTATATTCCAATTTACAATGAAAAATATCAATTGAGTAGTACAAGTAGGCCTACAACTTGGGTCGAATCAAATTGAATTTTTTTATTATAGTTATAGTTATTAAAAATTTAAAACACAAAACAACCAAAAGGTTTTATCCAATATTTTACTTTAATTTAAGGAAAAAACACTTAAAGACAACATTACAGTGCAAAAACATACTCTGACCGGCAAAAAAAAAGTGGAACACTTCAATTTTTTATGTAATTTCTTAATTTATTCCACTAAAATGTATCGGTTTTCCAATATTTGCATTATTCATGTACATTTTAGATGGTTGGCTACAGAAAATACCGAAACATGTTTTACAACACGCTTTAACTCACAAATGTCGTTACATTTTGAAAATCGTACAATTTTCTATTTTTTGGTAATGCTCTTTTGGGCTGGTTTTTATCAAACGTATTGCCAAGCAAAACAGTGCTAATGTTTGCTCTGCACTGCACGAGAACACTGGTCACTAAAAACGAGTGTTTCCACCCTTGTTTGATTTGCCAGAAATGCAGGTAATGGAAGCTTGCCTTTTATTAATAAATTGTGTGTGAATTGAGAAGTTGGTGTACTGTCTTTGTGGATTCATTTAAAGCTAGTATTATAGCCCCTATACCCTGAGGTGGCAAGCTTGATGTTTCATAAAAATTACAACCCCCTGGTGGAAGAGATTTTAGGAGAATACCAGGCAGGGTTCAGGAAGGGAAGGTCCACTATTGATCAGATATTTACTGTGAAACAAGTATTGGAGAAGTGTTGGGAACGGGGCATAGACGTGGTACAGTTGTTTATTGATTTTCAACAAGCATATGACTATCAATAGGGATAAATTGATGGAAATATTAAGGAATGTATTCACGTTTGAAATTGTGATTTTGGTCAAAATAGTCAATTGTTTTTTTTTTACGTCATTCGAAAGCCTGAAGTTTCTAGTTTACAAATAGGGTATCATTGTCCTAAGACATATAGTTAGGCCATAATACTCATTTAAATGGACCGTTGCGCATGTGATCCTCACTTCTGGGGCGTGGTCAGCAACTGTCACTCGGTAGCTTTCCATATACAGGCAGATTTTTCAATGTAACGGCATTGCACTAGATCGCACTTGTATTTCAGCATGTAGTACATTTACTTGCCACTAGAAAGCATGAATTGTCAGGTTCGTTTTCCCAAAATAATTCATTGAATGGTCAAACTACATTATATAGCATACACTCTTTGACGTCTTGGCATGTGTATTATATTCGTTGTTTACATCGAGTGACTAGCTTCTTTATTTTGGTTAGTAATGGGTTGTAATAAACGTAGTGGCTATAAACGAAAACGCTGTATGGAAATTAACACACAGTAAATAACCAAAATATTATTGAGACAGTAGGTGAAAATGATGAAAATGCGTTTCCCAATGTGAGTAGGCCTAATGCATCTGAATCTAAACTTTCTACTTCGCATTTTGACAACAATTGTGGCGATTCTGAAGGCAGTTACAACATTATATTTAGTGTGGAATGTGTAGAAAAACTGTTATCTTTGCTTCTATGCCCTGCCTGTATGAATTGTGGATCAATATCACTGAAAAACATTGATAAACAAAGGTTAGGTTGAGCTTTTTGTGTCAGTTTAGAGTGTAGTAATTGTGATTTCAAGTCAGATTCTCAGTGCACATCAAAGAAAATTGGTAAGATGCCTGAAATTAAAAGAAGACTTGTGTATGGAATGCGACTAATTGGTTGTGGGCGTAGTGAAGCAAGGACATTTTCCTATATAATGAATTTACCTCCTCCACCTGCATCCTATACTTAGCACGTCAAAGCTCTAGCAGAAGTTACCTCTGAAGTTGCCAAAGAAGTAATGAAAGATGCTGCAGAGGAAATCAAAATAAAACGACAGAATAATGAATGCGGTGTGACTGTTGATGGGACTTGGCACCGAAGAGGTCATTCTTCACTCTCAGGTGTAGTTGCCGCGATGTCAGTAGACACAGGTCAAGTTATTGACGTTGAAGTAATGTCCAAAAGTTGTGTAGGATGTAAACTACATTCAACTGATGACAAAGCATCCCCTTCTTACCTCTCTTGGCATGCAGACCACGCAACAGCGTGCATGAAAAACATCAGTGGGTCTTCACCAAACATGGAACCAGAGGGTGACAAAAATATTTTTTGTTGCTCAGTAGAAAAGAGAGGACTGGAGTACATTGACTTTTATGGAGATGGAGACTCAAAAAGCTATAAAGCTGTGGTAGAGACTGATCCTTACAATGGGAAGCAAATAAAGAAACTGGAATGTGCCGGACATTACCAGAAAAGGTTGGGAACAGCACTGAGCAAGTTGGCACATGAGAAAAAGCTAGGGGGGAAAGGAAAACTTACAGGTTCCCTCATTGACAAAATGCATAACTACTTTGGCATTGCACTTCGTAGCAATACTTCCAGCATACAAGCAATGTACAATGGAATTTGGTCAACGTTATACCATCTGACAGCAACCAAGGAGAGGCCTTCGCATCACAGGTGTCCTGAAGGAAGTGACAGTTGGTGCCCTTACCAGCGAGCTAAAGCTAAAGGCGAACTCAACAGATACCAGTGCAAACCAGGTATACCTTGGGATGTTCTTCAAGAAGTGAAGCCCATTTATGAAAGACTCAGCAACAGGGAGATGTTGGGAAAATGCCTTCATGGATTGACACAAAACTACACAAAACTGCAATGAGTCTTTCAATTCCATAATATGGCGTCGGTGCCCAAAAGACACATATGTGGGACTGACAACTCTTAAATTAGGAGTAATGGATGCTGTGATCCATTATAACTGAGGCAGTGTGAGTGAATTGCAAGTGCTACATAAGATGAACATCACTCATGGAAAATATGATGCAGATGGCGCGAAGTGTGCTGATGAAACACGACTCAGCAAGGCCAAAAAGCAGAACACACCCGAACAAAAACAACGGAGAAGGTACCTCAGAGGAAGGAAACGAATCAAGGAAGACAAAAAACAACACCAGGAGGGACCTACTTATGCATCAGGGGGATTTCCGGATAGTGAAATTATCCTCAATCCTTATTTTTTTCAAAAATCGTAGCTCCCTAAGTTTTAAAGCTATACAATGCTGTTATATGTCAAATTAAAGCTGATAAAGAATACAATGGGCTGAACTAAAAACATTTGTATATAAAACTAAGATGAAAAGGTACCGTGTGAAAAAAAGTAAAGATCAATTCCAAAATTTCAAATTTGAAGAAAAATGTTCCCAAAAAATATAACGTCAGTTAATTCCTACTTTCTGTTTAGTTTAACCCATTCTATGGACTATATGGAATGATTCTAAACAAGAAATATTGGACTAACTATTTTCCATAAAACTTCGATTTTTGAAAATATATGCAAAATTTCAAAGTTTCTTTTGAAAACACACTCCCCTCCTCGCTAGAGTTGATTTACAATTAACTACCCTCATTAACACAAACCTACAGAATTTACTGCCTTTAAATATAGGCCACAAGTGATTTTAAAGTTTTCCCGACTTTGAATGGGCGCCAAGGTTGACCATATGGGTCTTCCTGAATAAAATAGAATAAAATACCTCACTGTTGCCCCGACTATGAAACCCCTTATTTCAGGCGTAGGGCATTTGGCATGCGTTCGCTGATGTACCAGGTTCATGCAAGACAGGAATATAATCACACATGAATTTTAAAGAGATAATCTATTGGCTGTACTATACACATATATACATAATATACAACACAAAATACCCTTCATACACTCGTGATTTATACAGTACCTTGCCACTGAATTTAGGCTCTGAGAGCAGCAAACACTTACGGCCATATCAGACCCAGGCATAACAGCCACCTACGTATATACACACTGTACCGTCCGTACACAAAATATCTACACACGTTAGACTGGTTCACTCCACTTTCTTTCTTCTCGAACTGCTCGTTCACGTCTCCATTCTCGCATGACTTTTTGATGAAATGTTTACGACTGATTATCCTTTTAGGCGTGGTAAGTTATTACCGACAGCCCATGGTATGGATGGACCCATGAAATGCACGTAGCCTCCAATAGCCCGTAAGAGCTCAGTGGATTGCTAAACATTAGTCACTGCTCGTTCGTATTACGATACCATGATCAAGTAATAACGACACTAATTTGCAAGTAGACAACGGACTTTCGCTGTAAAAGCAAGAAGACGATCTTTAACTGTGCGTTACGGAAACCATGTCACGTAAAACGACCCTGGGCTCTAGTAGATCAGTGTTCTGCCAATAAAGCAATAAGACGCACTCGGAACACCCGACACGCCATTATATGCACTGGTATAGGGATACATAACCCCAATGTTTCTGCCGGAACTAATTCGTCCGTGGCCTGCTCCTAGCGGAACTTCCGTGTCAACACATGAACATCAGACAGTCGAAATCCACACTGACGTCACACAGTAGTTTTCCACGCGCCAGTTCATCCGAGTTCATGCTATAAATAGCCTAGGTATTCCCACACAAGCCGAATTACTGCCTGTCTTTTCCGGGTATGCAACATATCCAGCACTCGAAAATACCAATTCATTGTACCTTTATAGTACAGCCACGAATCTAACATTTAACATTACTAGGTCAAAATAAAGCCATTAACCCCAAACCAAAATGAAATAATGCTTCTACTTAATACAGTCTTATATATCCTATTTCCCAAAACGTAATAAATCGCAAAACCCCGTATTTTATAATATCAAATATCCAAAAACCGATAATTAATAAACAGTGATCCTAGTTGGTCCGGACCATCCAAAGACGAATCCGTCCACAAAAACACACACAGGCACAATAAAAATCACCTCTGCATCCCCACGTTAACCCAACATAATAAGATACGAATAAAATACCCCAAACTAACTGCACAAGGCAGAAAACCCGAGGGTGAGCTACTGTAACTGAATAAATTCCGTTACACTTTCCATCACTCTCAAAATAGTTGACTTCATGTGAATTTTTTATAGTGTAAATATCTTCCCTGAATGATAGTAACTCATCATACAAATTTAAAAAAAATCGGTTGAATAGTTAAGATTTGGGTCCGAAACGTGAATACATACCTTAAGGGAATTTAAGATACCAGAAAAGTTGGTGCGACTGGTGGAATTAACCATGAGGAATACGATGGCCGGAGTGAAAATTCAGTCTGAAGTTGGCAGCTTCTTCGAAGTGAACCAGGGATTGAAGCAAGGAGATGGTTTAGCACCAATCCTATTTAGCTTGGCACTAGAATCAGTGATTAGAAAGTTAAGGGTGGACACCAGTGGAACATTGTTATACATAACAGCTCAATTAGCTGGATATGCTGTTGATATTAATCTGATGGGAAGGACAACAAGGACAGTTAAAGAAGCATCTGAAGACTTGAGTCGAGAACGCAAGGGGATTGGACTTAAGATCAATGAACAAAAGACTAAAGTAATGGTGCAGGCTCGGAGAAGGCAGTATACAGATGATCAACTTGTCCCTGAGTGGACGAGTTCAAATATCTTGGTGTACATATAATGTACATACAATGTAATACACATAAGGAAATGGTAGAAATACAGGCAAGGATTCATGCCTCCAATAGAGCATACTTTGCAGTATTACCTCTGTTCAG
Source organism: Meconema thalassinum (assembly GCA_946902985.2). Lineage (NCBI taxonomy): Eukaryota > Metazoa > Arthropoda > Insecta > Orthoptera > Tettigoniidae > Meconema > Meconema thalassinum. Next base: position 1,988,843,640 of record OX336388.2, read on the forward strand.
AAGTAGAGATATACCGTATTTGCTCGCGTATATCTCGCACCCCATTTTTTTATTTGAAATTTCAGGGGAAAAAAAGTACTCTCATATATCTCACATTCATTACTGACGCCATCATATAAATGACTGTAATAACCTTGAGGTAGAAACACGTTCGATTTAGCGCGCCACAACAGTCGTCATTGTCCAGGAACTTACCCGAAGCGTTACTAACAGGAAGAGCGAGCAACAACGAGTTGATCCGAACTTCGATACGAGCCGATTAGGGATCGAGGCGCCGCGTGAAAGCATACGGCGCAGCGTGAGTGTTAGCACGCCGTACATCGTTAGTCCTCGGCCGCGGTTAGCTAAATTCGCCGCCTTGAGACACGTTTGAATTAGCGATTAGCGCGCCACATAAGTTGCTCAAATAGGCCTACTGTTACATCGCAGAGAAACGCAGTTCAGTCTTCTCGAATCTCAATGTCGTCTTTACGCATTGCGTCGCATCAGAGCTCGGCCCCGTGCAAGCATACGGCGCAGCGTGAGTAAGCACGCTGTACATCGTTCGCCGCGTTTTCGGCCGCGGTTGGCTAAATTCACTGCCTTGAGACTCGTTCGAATTAGCGATTAGCGCGCCACAACAGTTGCTCAAATAGGCCTACTGTTACATCGCAGAGAAACGCAGTTCAGTCTTCTCGAATCTCAATGTCGTCTTTACGCATTGCGTCGCATCAGAGCTCGGCCGCGTGCAAGCATACGGCGCAGCGTGAGTAAGCACGCTGTACATCGTTCGCCGCGTCTTCGGCCGCGGTTGGCTAAATTCACCGCCTTGAGACACGTTCGAATTAGCGATTAGCGCGCCACAACAGTTGCTCAAGTAGGCCTACTGTTACATCGCAGAGAAACGCAGTTCAGTCTTCTCGAATCTCAATGATTTCGTCTTTACGCATTGCGTCGCATCAGAGCTCGGCCGCGTCCAAGCATACGGCGCAGCGTGAGTGTTGGCACGCTGTACATCGTTCACCGCGTCTTCGGCCGCGATTGGCTAAATTCACCGCCTTGAGACACGTTCGAATTAGCGATTACCGTGCCACAACAGTTGCGCAAGTAGGCCTACTGTTACATCGCAAATTTTGTGTTTTTTCGGGAATATAGTCATTCCCCGCGTATATCTCGCACCGAAAATTTTCACACATATTTTCGGTCAAAAAAGTGCGAGATATACGCGAGCAAATACGGTAAACCAAAACCTTAAAGTTATGCTATACAAAACTCTCATTCTTAGTATAGTGATGTATGGAAGAGAAACATGGACCCTACCAAAGAAAGCCGTGGAGATGATCGACTAATTCGAAAGAAAAATCCTGAGGAGAATTTATGGACCCATATGTGTACAAGGGGAATGGAGAAATAGATATAATTATGAACTATATTCCCTGTATGGGGAGGCACCCTTGTCGCATGCTATTAGAATTATGAGACTTAAATTGGCAGGTCATCTAATTAGGATGGAAGAACATCTAATCCCAATGAAGGTATTCCTAGGAGACATTGGGGGAGGAAGGCCAGTGGGAAGGCCGCGTAACAGATGGGAAGATGGTGTACATCAGAAGTCAACACATATCCTCAAGATCCAGAATTGGAGAGTTGCAGCGCGAGTTGAGAAGTTTGGAGGAGAGCAACTAGGGAGGCCATGACCCGAAAACGGGTCGTCGCGCCATAGGAGGAGGATACGTGCCACTTTCTGTTTATTCACAAATTCTTCAGTTTGAATTCAAAACATCAACTTTCTTCTGCTGGTACAGTCAATTACAAGATGGAAGGCATACAAGATGAGATTTATCGTTTACTAGCAACCCGCCCCGGCTTCATCCGGGAACAGTTATGAATGCATTACACGATAGCGCGCTTCTCTCCCCCCCCCCCTATGTCAATGAACTACGACCTATGTAGGTTTTACGTCTCGGCATAATGGGTTAAAATCACTGACTGGACTCTTACCGGTAATTATATTATCATGGAGATGCATGTGCAACGAATTCTTGTCAGACGTACTTTAAGAATGGCGAGATGCATGAAACATAAATCCCCCTTCCGTCCTATCTGAACTTGGCTGTGTATTTTTCGGAACGAAAAGTTCACAGGCGAAATGAAGAAAAGCCGAGTTGCACTTCCAGGGAAACACCAAACACAACCACTCTTCTCTGAAGTCTTAACTCAACTCGACAGTTTGCTGCTGGCTGTATCTGGGGTAATAGGCTCGCCCAATAGCTAGGCTGTAACGGGGTGATAGGCCCACCCCTAGCTAGTTCGTAAGCTGTGGCCTCAGTAATTGAATGACGACTGTTGGAAGAAATGAAAACTTAAAAACACTTATAGTGGGCGATGTATTGAAGATAGAGATATGGTCTTGCGGACTTTTTTGTAGAACTTTCCATGCTGAACAATTCTTACACTCATAGTATACAGTATATCACCTCTTTTACACTTTTCAAGGGTCTGGAATGAAAAAGTGTAAATCTAGGGAAAGTGTAACTTGTGAGAAATCAATAGGTTACATTTTATATACACTATAAGCAAAGAAAAAAAAGAAGAAAAAAACATCATGCAAAGCAAAACATTATTTTTCTCACATAATATCAATATAGCAGTCGCATATGAACGTTACAGCTTAATTTCTGCATAATTTCTGTTTTTTATAGGCCTATTAAAAAATGATTTTTTAAAATAATTTTATGGTGCTGGAAAAAACAATTAAAATACTTTTTATGCAAGGAGAATGTTTATTTAATTATTGATTTTTATGAATAATCGAAATATTTTAATGTACAATTACCTTACTGTATGAATGAAAACCCCCCAAAAAGAAATCTTGCGTACGCCACTGAACTTAATAACTCTCTAGTACTGCCATTGTTTAATCGTTCCGGTCCAATGATTCAAAGAACGCTATTAATGGTTCGGCGGGAACCTTCCAACCGCGCAGCATTGCGAAAAGATAAGTTATGGTAGTAATCGACATGCAACAAGGCGCCTGTAGAGTTTTCTATGTCATTTTGACAATTGTACAAAACCGGCTGACATATTCATTAGTTCATGAAGAAAAAATGGCATATGAGACATATTTGTCAGATTTCTACCAGTCAGCTTTACAAATTTATGAAACATATTTCCGACAATATGTCATGACATTTTAAAAATTGTCACGACATATTTGTCGATTTGTCATGCTTTGAGAAACGGTAACTTGTCGAACTATCGAATCGTCGGACATTTTATGTCATCTGACATATGTCAACTTGTTGAAATAGGGCCTAGTTTGAAGCGCAATGCGAAGAGAAAAACAAAGAAATCAAGCCGCCATTTGCATCAAAGAACATGTTGCCGAGTGTCAGTTAGCAAAGAGAACATAAGTGAGTCAGTTTTCACCAACCTACATCTGCATAATTTAACTCTTCAAGAGTAATTCGCTCTTCACTTATTGGTGAAAGTGCCGGTCACTGCTCCCAGCGCTTTGCGCACTCTCTGGGCGCCTACCTGCGGAAGCTGAATGATCAAGACCACCAGAGTACCATACTATGTGCCGCTCGGCATGTGCAGTGCTTTGGTAACAGACTTGTTCTCAAACGAAACTGTATTTTCGGGGACAGCGTCCAATATCTAGATCTGTTAAGATGATCGCCACTTTTTAGTGGAAAAAGTAACACTCCCGTGTGACGTCACATGATGAAGAATAACACATGGCTTCGCCCCGCACCTGCATTCAATACGCCGTATAATCCGTTTCCGTTAGGGTAGCGATAAGCAACTTGGTACAGCCTGGCGACATTTAAGATAGTCTCTTGGGCATTTTGTTCGCATTGTTACATCAAGTCTTCTTTCTTCTTCTTTCTCTTTACATCATTCCCACTCCTATGTGGGGTCGATGTTTCTGACAGCTCTCCTCCATTTAGCCCGGTCATGCACATCCTCTTCTGACAACTGTTTTTCTCTGAGGTCCTCCTGTACACAATCCATCCATCTTCCTTTAGGTCTGCCTCGCATTCTCACTCCCTGTATTTGAATGTCTAGCATCTTCCTCCCCACGTAGGATTCCTCCCTTCTTCTCACATGCCCGTACCATTGAAGTCGCTTTTCTTGTATCTTCTTAGATATTTCCACAACCTTCAATGTTCCTCTTATTTTGACATTTTCCACTCTATCACGCTTAGTCACTCCACTCATCCACCTGAGCATTTTCATTTCCGTGACGTCAAGCCTGTGTGTGTGCGTTTTGCGTGCAGGCCATGTTTCAGAGCCATACAGCAATGCAGGTCTTACGACAGTTTTATATATTTTCCCCTTAACCTTAGGCTTGATCCTGCGGTCACAGAGCACTCCTGACATTTTCCTCCAGTTCATCCATCCTACCTGAATCCTGTGTGACACTTCCAGATCCAGATTTCCATCTCCAGTCACCACCGAACCCAGGTATTTGAACTCATCCACTCTATTTAACGTTTCCCCTTGCATTCTGATCTCGCAGTCTTGGTCTGTATTGAACCTCATATACTCTGTCATCTTCCTGCTAATCCTGAGTCCTCTGTCTTCCAAGGCTGCCCTCCACTGTTCCAGTTTTTCTTTTATGACATCTTTGGTGGTACTACACAACACAATATCGTCCGCAAACATCATGCACCAGGGGGCTTGGTCTCGTAATCCACAAGACATTTCGTCCAGAATTAGGTCAAACAGATATGGACTTAAAGCCGAACCTTGGTGTAAACCTACTCGAACCGGAATCCAATCTGTAAGTCCAACGCTGCTTCTAACCTGTGTTCTTGCGTCTTTGTACATTTCCTCAACCAACTGCACGTACTTCTCTGGGACTCCCTTCGCTCGTAAACATCTCCAGACTTCTCCTCGGGGCACCCGGTCATATGCTTTCTCTAGGTCCATGAATGCGAAGTGTAATCCCTTCTGTCTTTCACGATACTTTTCCATTACTTGTCTCAGGGCAAACACTGCGTCTGTGGTCCCTTTTCCTGGCATGAAGCCGAATTGTTGCTCGCCAATGCTAGTCTCCTCCCGGATCCTCTTGTCTATCACTCTTTCCCAGATTTTCATGGTATGGGACATTAACTTAATGTCCCTGTAGTTGGCACAGTCCTGAATATCCCCCTTCTCTTTATATATAGGCACTAAAATACTTTCTCTCCATTCATCAGGTATTGTTTCCTGAAAGTACATTTTTTGCATTAAATCCAGCAACATGTCGATTCCATCTTTCTCTAGATACTTCCACACTTCAACTGGTATTTCATCGGGTCCTGTTGCCTTTCCGTTTTTAATTTTCGTAAGTGCTAATGTTACTTCTTCTTTTCTAATATCCATTGTCAGACCCTGGTGTTTTTCTCCTTCTCCTGAATATACCCTTGGGTTCTCTTCATTGAGAAGTTTTCCATAGTAGTTTCTCCATCTGCACTTGATGTCGGAATGGTCCGTTAATACTAGACCATTTTCATCTTTGATCTGCTAATCCTGAGTCCTCTGTCTTCCAAGGCTGCCCTCCACTGTTCCAGTTTTTCTTCTATGACATCTTTGGTGGTACTACACAACACAATATCGTCCGCAAACATCATGCATCTGTTACATCAAGTATTTATTATTATTATTTAAAATCACCGTCTTTTCTTTCATGTTCGCTGATCTACGAGGTGCAAATTGCGGGAAATTTAAAATATCGTTAACGTAAAAGCGGGGACCAGATTGCATTGAAAACATAGGAAAATTGAAGGGACCAAGGAAAAATTTTGTAAATGGCGGGAAAACGTTAATTGCGGGAACGTAAAAGCGGGGTTATACTGTACTGATATTTTTAACAGTTTGCCCAGCGTAAGCTTAAAAAGCGCACGGACGCCAGGTTTTTTTCCTCTACTTTTTTACTGAAATCGTTACTGCTTGGCTTCCTTTGATCATAAATAAATAATTTTCTATAGGAATCTTCCTCGAGATATCCTTTACAGAATGGTGAAAACCGCATCAAAATCCATCCATTGGTTCTCGAAATTACCCGTGACAACCAAGATGTGGGGACTTTGTTTTATACTAGGTGGAGATATATCGTTCAAATGGAGCAAGTTATAGTAAATTAGTGTAAACTGAATGAGGAGTGATATTCAGGTCTCTAAGCGAAGTACATACCGTACTTTGGTTGTTGACCGATCTAACCTCAAATATACTGCATCTGCTCTTTCTGTAAGCCGCCACTCCACAGTGTCATGTTTCGAAATACATCACACTCTTGAGGACTACTAAGGGTATTAGTGTATACTCATACCAACTTCAAAGATGATATCTGGGTTATTTCAACAATTATGTACGTTTTTATAATCTAGTGCACTAGAATATTCTCAGCAAAAAAATGTCCGGTCCACAGGGGATGTGATATGTCCATGCAACAGGTCACCAATGTAAGAAGGAATAAAGATTATTTAGAAATACACAGAAACAGAAACATCAACTATTATAATCCAGACTATTTCAGGAAGAGCGTATAGGCATCTTACAAAAAATAATTTATAACTTTCTGAACCAAAAATTTTAGTGTACATGAATTAACCTATGTTACACAAAGACTGATCTGAAGAACTCGTTTCCACAAACCTTATTATTATTATTCTTCAAACATACTGAATGTACTGTAGATGAAATAGTAACAGAATGAAGCAATCTTAAAACAATAGTAGAAACACAAATAAAAGCAAAAACACTAAACCAGTGGCTGTCAACACATCGATCGCAATCTAATGGTTGATCGCCAGCACCTACATTTGGAAGTTGTTTTTTTTTTTTTTTACTTTTTCTTATACAGGTTCATCAACTATGAATACTGTAAACAGTAGGCCATTTCAAAATTTGATAACTTTTCGGTAGATCTCAAGAGCTTTTAGGTTGTCTTTGCCTGCTCTAAACAGATGTGAGGGCAGAGGAAGAACGATAACAGGGACATGGACAAACAAAGACAAACCCCACAGCAGAGCACACTAGCATCTTTGAAGAGACTAATCACACCTTCATATCCACAAAACATCTTTTATGTATGAACCTTAGAACAGCCCTCAATTGGGAAGGACTTACCCTTGAGTAGTACCATATTTTCAAATATAATTATCATATTAATATAAAGAGACCAAAAGAAACTATAAAGCCACCTTACCTTGAAGAGTTTGTACAAGTCAACATCTCGAGTGCCAATGGTAGGGCCCTTATTGATCGGTGTACCTCTATCATCCATAAACTTGTACAGCTGAGCCACAAAATGGTCCTTCTCCTCACGTGGTTCATCATCAGAACTCTAGAAAGTGTAAAATATCATAGTGTCTTCTTCAACAGAAGAAAACTCTAAATACAAAAATGTTTTCAAGTATCGCCTACACACGTCTTCAACAAATACAAAACAAAATATTCCAAACAGTAGTGGTACAAGTTTCATAAAAAGATTCCAATATCAGTAACGTTCCAAGTGATTTTAATAAACTCAGATTTAGTGCTAGTACCTTGCACATTCTGACTTGCTTACAGCAAGTAATCATGTTGGGAAGGAAGGAAGGAAGGAAGGAAGGAAGGAAGGGTTGAAAATCTTTATATATAATAATAATATTTAATGCAGCCAATGGCCATACAGTAATAATATAGTTTTAGACATAGTTCATATAGCACTTGACCAGGGTTGGCAAAATAACAGTTTTTTTTAATAAAACATTAAAACAGGTTTTGTTTTTGTTTTAAACAGTTTTTTTTAAATTCTGAACATGTTTTAAACAGTGTAATAAAATGCTGTATTTTTAATACCGTATATACCCGAATGTAAGACGAGGTTTTTTCCCACTTTTTGTATTATAAAAATTTGGGGTCGTCTTATATTCAGGGTATTAATAATAATTTCAAAAAAAAAACAATTATTTGCAAAGTAGTATGTGGTGTTGGCATCTTGTAACTCGCAACAAATCAATCCGTTAATGAAGATTAAAATATGGTTTGTTATGTTTAATTACCATGCATATACGAATAGCGTACATTTTGAGGTTAGGATTTACGCATACACGTCATTTTAAGCGGATAAATTATATGTTCGAAAGCATACAGAAATTTGCTTTAAAACAATCTTTACAAGAACCACCAGTCAGTTTTACGAGCAGTAATTGAGTGATCAAAGTATCTTAATTTAATAACGTCTCCCATTCTTGAACAAAGAAATTATAGAGTATGTCTTGGAAAAGCGGGCAGAGGGATTTCTGATAACACGAGACGTTATAAAAATGAAAGCACGACCTTAAGGTCATATATTGTGCAAGTTATGAGTTAGCCAGTATTTTTTTGAAAAAATCTGTAAGAGGCAGTTGATAACTAGGCCTCGTCTTATATTCGGGGTCGTCTTACATTCGGGTATATCATCATCATCATCATTTCCCCTTATCCAGCTCCTGCCGGGTCGGGGTATTTATGGCACTTCTCCACTTTCCTCTTTCCTTCCACAATTCTTCTTCCACGATCTTGTCCCAGTCCAGATTCCTTTTTCTCACGCTGTTCTTCACTGAATCGATCCACCTTGTTCTAGGTCTTCCCCTTGCTCTCTTACCCTTGCACTTGGCCTCCAGCACCTGTCTTGGTATTCTATTTTCCTCCATCCTCTTTACATGTCCAAACCACCTTAGTTTATTCTTCTCAATTCTCTCATTTAGTTTTGCCATCCCAACTTCCTTCCTAACATCTTCATTCCTCACTCTGTCTTTCCTTGTCTTACCTATCATACTTCTTAGGAATTTCATTTCACTGGCTTGGATTCTACTCTCTTGCCTGCTCGTGAGGGTCCAAGTCTCAGCTGCATAAGTTAATATGGGTACATAGTACATTTTATACATTACCTCCTTGCTTTTCCTTGGTACTTCCTTATCCCAAACAAGTTTTCTTACACTTTGATAGAATGCATTGCTCTGCTGTACCCTCCTGTCAATCTCCATGTCCAACCTACCAGTTTGCATCAATTCACTTCCTAGGTATTTGAACGTGTCCACAATTTCCAAACTCTGACTTCCAATTTTCAAAGTGCCCTTTCCTTGTCTTTCCCCTCTTGTCATCACCATGGTCTTGCTTTTCTCTATACTGATTTTCAGGCCATACTTCTGAATATTTTCGTTCAGTGCATCTAGTTGTTTTTGCACTTCTTCAGTGTTCCTTCCCCAGACCACAATATCGTCTGCAAATAATAGTAACTTCATTTCTTTATGTCCATATGCTTCCTTTGTTTCCTTTACAATTTCATCCATTACCATTATGAATAAAAGAGGTGACAGAACACTCCCCTGTCTTAGTCCAGTCTTGTTCCTAAACCAATCTGTCTTTCCAACTGGGGTCAGTACCCTGCTAACACAGTTGTTGTACATTGCTTGCACCATTTCCAACATTTCTCTTCCCAGTCTCTTCTTAACCATGGTTTCCCATACCTTCTCTCTGGGGACACTATCATAATAATGTTATTGGTTTTACGTCCCTTTTAACTACACTGGCTTTTAGAGACGCCGGGGTGCCGGAATTTTGCCCCGAAGGGGATCTTTAACGTGCCAGTAAATCTACTACGGGGACACTATCATATGCCTTTTCTAGATCTATGAAAGTCATGATCAAATCCTCTCCATATTCCCAGTTCTTTTCCATCACCTGCCTCAAGCTAAAGATTGGGTCCACTGTGGATCTTCCACACCTGAAGCCATACTGTTCCTCTTGCAACTCTCCTTCCACCTTTCTTCTCATTCTTCTTTCTAATATCCTTTCCAGTATTTTTATTATCTGTGATATGAGGGTGATCCCTCTATAGTTATCACACACTTTCTTGTCACCTTTCTTAAACACTGGTATTATTAGCCCTTTCTCCCAGTCTTCTGGTACACATTTCTGTTTCCACACACACTTTAGCAGTCGATACAGCCATTGCATACCTTTATCATCTCTACACTGATTTCATCCACCCCTGTTGCTTTTCCCATCTTCATTTTCTGAACTGCTAATTCCACCTCCAGCATTGTTATATCATCTTCTGTTATAGAGTCGTCAGGCTGTGTCACTTCGATCTCACCAGTACAATTGCTCACATTCAATAGCTTATCGAAATACTCCTTCCATCGTCCCTTTATCTCTTCTGGGTGTGTTAACAACTCTCCATCTTCCTTTATCACCAGCTTTGTAATAACTCTTTCTTTCCTCTCACTTCTTAGAAGCCCATACAGCATCCTTTTTCTGCCACTTACATCTGTTTCCATTCTTCGTGTAAATTCTTGCCAACTTTTCTTCTTTTCTTCTCCTACCACTTTCTTACACCTCCGTTTGCTGTCGTGGTACTTCCTTTTGCTTTGTTCTGTTTGATCTCGGTTCCATTCTTTCCATGCAGACTTCTTTTCTTTCACTGCTTTCCTCACTTCCTCATTCCACCACGGTGTCTCCTTCTCTTTCACTCTTGTTGACGTCCTACCACAAGCACTCTCTGCTGCACCAGCAAATGCCTTTTTAAAGTGGGACCATTCCTCTTCTATATTTTCCACTTCAGTAACTGGGATTTGATGCTTCAATCTCTCCTGAAAATCTTCCTGTACAGCTTTGTCTTTCAATTTCCATACTTTTATTTTACTTTCTCTGATCTCCTTTAGGTTTTCCAATTTTCCCCATCTAAATTTTTCCACCACAGCTCTATGGTCCCCATCAAATGCTTCACCTGGTAAAGCTGTCACATCCATCAGCTTTCTGCGATTTGTCCTTTCCACCAGGAAGTAGTCAATTACTGATTTTGTTCTTCTATCACCCCACCCATATCTCGTAATTCTTCTGCTGTTTTTCTTCCGAAACCATGAATTACCCACTATCAGTCCATTCCTTTCACAAAAGTTTACATGTTCCTCTCCTTCCCGGTTCTTTTTCTCATATCCATATGGTCCAACGACTTCTTCCTTTCCTTGTCTCTCAATTCCGACTTGTGCATTCATATCTCCCATGATCACTACTTCTACATCTGAGATTACTCTTTCTACATCCTCCAGGAATACTTCAGTATCTTCTTCTCTGTTTCCAGTCTGTGGTGCATACACTTGTATGAAGTCCATCACGTCATTCATCTTCATTCTAATTTTCATTATTCTGTCACTCACACACTCTACCACTTCAACATACTCCTCCAGTTGTTTCGAGGTTATCAGTCCCACGCCATTTTTTGCCTCTTGGCCACCACTCCAGTATAATGTATATCCTTTCCTCAATTTCTTCCTTCCTTTACCTTTCCATTTCACTTCATTCAGCCCCATCATTCCAACCTTCTCCCTCTCCATGAAGTCTACCACCTCCTCCACCTTGCCTGTCAGGGTCATGACATTCATGATTCCCACTTTCATTTCGGTTACTGGTCGCCCATTTCTCACAGTTCCCCCAGTACCAAAGGAACTGCGCGTCGCATGCAGAGTGCGCCTTAACCTTTTCCGACGGTACTTAAATATATATACCTTAGAGATCATCTTGACCAGAGTTTTATGGTAAGTAATAGACCAATGTTTACAACTAAACTCGCCAGCAGGGAAATTTAGTTACCAGCTGGGATTTTTTTTTCTCTACAACTTATGGTTGGCTGTTGTGTTGTGTTGTTTGTGTTAGGTTATGTTTGAATGGTGGTGTATTCTACTTTTTTGTGTTCTGTTAATTGCTGTGTAGAAAGTGTTTACTTAGCAGTATAATCAGCTTATTGCACTTATGAGTTCAACTGGCAGAAGAAAAGATCCTGTATGGCAACATTTTATCGAATGCAAAAGTTCTAAGGGTAAAACAATTAGGGCAAAATGTAAGTTGTGCAAGGAAGACATGGTTGGGTTAGTTGCTAGAATGAAACAACATATAGAGACAAAATGCCCTTATAGAAACAAATCCATGCCTGCACAATTTGAGGATAATACTGACTGTGTAGTCATGGAAGTGGAATATGAAAATGAAACCCAAATCAAAAGTTCACTAATATCCACTCATCAGCAGCTTGCATCACAATCACATCAATCTCAATCCAATTCTACAGGTAAGAAATATTTATACAAAATTAAATTAATAAAAAACAAGTAAGGCAAATTTTAATGGTTATGTTCAATAATTAATTTGCATTTAAAAAGAAATAAAATTTCTAGTGCACTTTTGTTCAAATTGTTTGTTTGAAAGAAATATATATTATTTAAATTACAATTCTATTATGCTCTTGAAAATATTACATACCAGTACTGTGTAAGTTATAGGTTTTATTCAAAAAACCAATGTAGCCTAATGGCAAAGTTATGATTAATACTGGTCTTACCCAATCAATCATTGTTTATACCAATACAGATAAGTTGGGCTAAACGGTTAACATTGGATTTGTTTTATTACAGATGATGAACCAGCCTCCAGTTCACGTTCTGTGGTTTCAGCACCATCAAGATCAAGAGGAAAATGTACATTGTCCAGTTCTCCATCTTCATCTTTTAATCAAGGCCCTGACCCAAGAATATTGCAAGGAGAATTGGATAGTTTTACAGTACACACATCAGCCAAGGAGGAAAAGCAATTTGATTTGCAAATAGCTCGCTTTATTTTTGGCACAAACTCTGCTTTTGGGCATGTTGAACATCCCGAGTTTGTAAAAATGATTCAGCTTCTTCGGCCTGGCTATAAACCACCCAACCGAAAGCAAATTTCAGGTGAACTTCTTGACGAAATTTTTGCTGAAGAGTTGGCCAAAGTAAAGAAAACTTTGGTAGGAAAATCTTTGGCTTTAGATGGTTGGAGCCTATGTGCATAACGACTCACTTCTTTGTGTGTCGCTTAGTGATTTAATGGACCACTCTACTTACTTAACCGAAACCATTGACACCGAAGATAACAGTCATACATCTGATTACCTCTTAATGGTAGAAGAAAAAACTGAGGAACTTCTTATGGCTGCCATGTTCGAAGTTTTGTCACTGACAATGCTGCCAATATGGGGAAAATGAGGGATGAATTGGCAAAAAAAGATATCAAAGAAGTGATAACTTATGGTTGTTCAGCTCACCTGCTTAATCTGTTAGCACGTGACTTGGAGGTGGTTGGCATTACAGAACATGTTAAACAAATTATTAAATACTTCAGGAACACTCACTTAGCAGCAGCCAAGTACAAACAGGCTGGCGGAACAGCTCTTGCTCTTCCTACGGATGTACGCTGGAATTCTTTAGCTGACTCTAGAGAGTCTTATTTGGGTAACTGGCATATTATTGTCAAAGTCTGCACTGAAAATCGAAGTGCCATTGAACCAATTATATGTGCAAAGGTAAATGATATCAATATGAAACAAAATGTTCAAGACTATCTCAAAAAAATTATGACTGCATCAGTCTCATTAGATAAGATGCAGCGTGATGACTGTACCATTGGGGAAGCAGTAGAGGTTTGGCTTGACCTGCTCAATTTTTTCAAAAATGAAAACAATCCCAAAGACTTAAAGAAATTCATGAAACGATTTAACACCGCTGTAACCGATACCCATCTCCTTGCCAATCTCATGGATCCACGCTATCAAGGACAGAGACTGAGTTAAGAACAATATCATTCTGCTATGGAGTATGTTGAAGCTTACCACCCAGATGCAATGCCTGACCTAATTAAGTACAAACAAAATGTTCACCCTTCAAGGAATACCTGTTTGGTCCTGCAATACTAAAAGAAATTAAACCCCTGACATGGTAGGTGGCACTGCTGAATAACATTCATCACACAACTTCAGGCCTAGCACATCAGCTGCATAGTGCAGTTGCTTCATCAGCTAGGATAGAACGTCTTTTCTCCACTTTTGGGTTTGTGCATAGCGAAGTCAGGAATAGGTTAGGGACTGAGAAGGCTGCCAAACTAGTTTGTGTTTTTCGTGAACTCAACAAGAAACCTGTTGAATAAAGACAAAGTGGCAGTGACATTTGGATTTATAATATTTTAAATACATCCCTATATTTCCTGATGGATGTTCGCTTGCAAACATTTTTAACAAGGACATCAAAACCATTACAAAATCACTCTATAAACTTTATATTATGACATAAAACCTTCAGTAGAAGGCAGAGAAGACCACTGTACTCTACTGTATTGCAATATGATTAATTAAAAATATGAAAACAAAAAAAACAAAACAAAAACAATCTTCTAAAGAAACATATTTTAGATGGTTGTTTGAAGCATTGAGTTTAAAACTAATTTTAAACAATGTGCATTGTTTTAAACAGTTATAAACATGCCAACCCTGCACTTGACTATTACAGTGTGGTGAGTTGGGCGATTGGCATAGGTAAAGATATAAGAAAATACCATATTGAGATTTATTTTGCAACACATTTAAAAAAAAAAAAATGGGGTTAGCATACTGAACTTAAAAATTATTATGTAACATTTAAAGGTAAGTCATTTAGTACTATAAAAATTGAAAAAATCTCAAAATTAATGACCATGGCAACTAATAAAAACATGCTGAGGATTGTATACATAAGCAACATAAGCATTTAAAGAAGGAATATGATTTATACATTTACTAAAATTCATAATACAATGAATGATTAAGTTCATGATGTTAAATGATCCCAGAATCATTCAAGGGGTGATAGGAATAGCTGAGCACCATAAGACAAGGCTGACATTTTAACAGATTTTATGTATTTTTAAGGATTTTTGGGTGTTGAAACTGATGCAGTTTGAAAATTTTTAATATTTTATTTATTAAGTTACATCCTCTTTTTGAGGGACAACTGAAACTCTACTAAATATACCCCAGAGGAACAGAGAAATATAATGCTTCATTTTTTTACAGCTTATTATTTTAAGTTTACAATAGGCCAAATTAGCAGCAAAGAAAATGGGATTTATTCATTTTTGTTCTTGATTCGTTAGGGGCTTTGTGACATCGTGGTCATGTAGCCCCATGTACTTGGGTATGTGTGGAATTTGTCTGATAACCTGTGTCACTGTGATGTCTGTACTAGTGTATGCATTTGTAATTGAGGTAGGATTTGGATAGGAAGCGACCGTGGCCTTCAGTTCAGTACCATCCCGGGATTTACCGGAGTAGAAGTAGGAAACCACGGAAAACTACTTCCAAAGAATCGAACCCACCTTTTCTCAGTTTTTATCTCGTGAGGCTCAGTGTAGCCCATTCCAGCCCTCAGATCAGAATTAACTTCCTTGGCAGAGCCGGGAATCGAATGCTATGCGCAACAAGGCGGACTATTCATTTTTGTTACAAGTGGGTGCGTGTCAAGAGATCATACTAATGTGGATCTAGCGGCAATATGTAGTGCGAGATCCAGAATGAATCTTCTAATAATAAAATATGAATAAATAACCCAATTAACCGCACAAGGCAAAAACCCGAGAGTGAGCAATGTAACTGAATAATTTCGGTTACAGCATGGCCTAAGTGTTTCAAAGTTAACCCTACATGCTACGCAAGGGGGAAAAACATCTGAGGTGCATAAAACACAAGCATACCTGCCAACCTCTCAAACTGAAAATTCGGGAGATTTTGAAGACTATCGATGCCTAATCATATTTCATCGCCATATTACGGGGGAAACCGCAACATCACCGAGGTCAAAAAATCACAATAGCCTATCGGCATATTAATGCCAACATCTAAGTTACACACAAATAATTTCACGTATTAAACAGATACAATATTCCGCAGCCTACAACTAACTATCAGCCTCGGGCTATTATGAAAACCTCTAAGAATACACGCTGAATTAACAATCGACTATTTCAAACAAAGAGATATTCAAAACCAACTAAGCGATACGAGTAGTTGTGGAGGATTATTATCTATAAATTATCGATACGAAGCGAAACTGCGGTATCGAATCAAATGTAAAATCGATCTGTTCGATGGACGACTGGAGTTTGTCATCTCACACTTTTAGTCCGAAATTACGCGTGGGATTTATGAAGAATCGTGAAATTTAATACGTTAAGCGGGAGGGCGGGAGAAGTGGTGTGAAATCGGGAATCTCCCGCCTAAATTGTGAGAGTTGGCATGTATGCACAAGAAATACCAGACACAATAAATTCTTACAAATCATCCTGCCAACCCAAAAGGAGACTGGCGAGGCAGCAAAAGGACTTCCACATTCTGGCAGCAAACAAAAGCACACAGATCTGGTAGTAAATGGGATGCCAAAACCAACAATTAAAACAACACACAGGGAGCGGAACCCCAGAATTTCGAAACACACTAACAAAATCCTACACGTAACCAGCAAAGGCGGACCACGTGGTCAATACCAAAGCCCCATATATGTTACATTATTCCCGCCATTTAAAATCAGTTCAGAGACGTGCATCACTACAAGAACATGTATTGGGAGTATTTTTAAAATATTTTCCCACCTCACAATATTGAGGGTGCCCTGAAGGACGAGGAGGTGATGGACGCAGGTGTGCTAGCATTCCTTGGCTCTGTCCCTGCCTTCTAACCCTCATCCTATTCTAGTTAGAGGTGAGCCCTGGTATCAAATTGACATAGGAATGTCAAAGAAGGTTTTTAAACCAAGTGTGGACATTACAAGTTTAACTTTACCTTGATTTCGGTTGGTGTCCCAATAAAGGGATCAAAAATTGCATATGTATCAAGTCTGTTGGAACTTCATTTTGATAAGCGGTCGGAGGTAAAACCTGATTTGCAGTTCTACAGTGCTGTAATTAATCAAGATACAAATGATAGTTAAGGGCAATTACATTTCCATCTTCATTTTACAATCAAAGAGTCCCTTGTCCAATGTATCTGTTTTCAAATTGTCTCTTGTCCATCCTTTAGTTTCAAAATGACCTTTGTCCAAATTAATTTCTCACATTATAGCGGTAGAACGTCACGACCTTGTTGCGCCTGAGATATCTCGTTGGCAACTTCATCTGAATAACATACTTTTAAAAATGTATTCAGCATGGAGGGGTTTGATAGTCTCTCACAATATTAGCAGTGATAAGGTTAAACCAACTCTGATTTTCATAAGTTTTTTTTAACAATATTTGCACCCTGCTTTACACAATTCCTGTAAAACACCAGAGTCTCTGTTCACAACTTTACTAAACCACAACAAAACTTATCAAGAACATTTTATTTGTTTACTTTATTGGCAAAAGTTTGTTTACCTCAATATTCCAATATAACAATTTATTTTCAAAACCTGAAGTAGGCAATCGCCAACAAGATAATCATTGGCACTATGATTAATACAAAAGAAGAAATAACTTAGGAAACTTACATCAGAATCCATGCCTCCTTCACTGTCACTGTGGCAGCTAGTATCATTCATACCAAATAGCAAGTCTCGATCCCAGTGAGGAGGTAACTCATCTCTGTCCAGGTAAAGCAGAGCCTTCTCTACCGCTGTAAACACAAGAGTTCAGATTAATTACACTTTCTCTAGCAAAACATGTGATTAAAAATTACTCTCAATATAATGATGATGATGATGATGATAATTGTTGTTTTAAGGGGCCTAACATCTAGGTTATCGGCCCCTGATGGTTTGGGTGATCGTGAAGATGAAAATGAAAAGCGAACATAAAACTAAAACTAACTAACTAACCTACATACTAGAAGAAGAAATGGAAAACTAAAGGAGAATAAGGCAAATAAAAGTACAGAAGGAAAAGAAATGCCCTCAACCCTCGGAGAAGGCGGATTGAGGGACCTGGAAGGAAGGAGAGCCATGAAAGGCATATAGGAAAGTTAAAGAGGAGAGGGTCCGCCCCAAAGGTAAGGGACAAAAGGGGAAAACGGACCCAGCTCAGGAATCCCTCGGGGTCGCCAACTCCCGAACTCACCAGCCGTGAGCCCCTGAGGGTGTACATTATCTACATACACCCTGCCTCCTTAAGGGCCTAGAGCACAAGGCAGGAGGTAAAAGGAAGAGAAAAAGAAGGCTGACCCCTCGCAAAAGGAGGGTATCAGAAAAGACGAGACAAGGGCCAATTAAGGCGGGAAAGGAAGAGACTCCCTAGGCCTCGGATACCCTAATACCATCGGGGTCAGAAGAGAACAAGAGTTGACCAAGTGAGGTCGACAGGAAAGAAGACGGAGAGGAGCCCAGCACAAGTAAGTGGAAGCAATGCCGGACTCAGCTGGGGCCCCGTGGTCGCCAACCCACGCCCACAAGATGTGAGCCCCTGGGGGATCAATATAATGAAAAGAATAAACTGGGTACCAAGTTTTCAAACCAAAATTCTTCCACTTCACCCTTGGTGGTTATTGATTCATTTAGGGGGCTTGCAATATTGTAGACAGTCAGCCCTGTATACTTTGGTGCGTGTGTATAGGATGTGTCTGATAACCTGTGTTGTGATATCTGTAGTATTAATACACTATCACTACATTATATCAACACCTCATTTCGAAGCCTTAAAATTAACCAAAAACGACTAACTGATATGGGAGTAAATACACTACGTTCTACAATTTCAAGAACAAGTTCGAAGTGCATTTTACAGCCTGAACTGAGATCCCTTGCTAGGTCATAAAAAAGATATTAACTAGTAACCTATCATTACTATACAGTACCAGAAGAACTAATCTGTTGATATGAAATGATCCACACAGAACATTCCAGTTTATTGAAAGAAGGAACCTGGAATTTTGAGAAGGCTATATGCACTGTATTGTGGAAGAAAACCTTTCAAACACAAGTCTATGGATGACATAAGAAATTTGTGACAGGATGGGAAGTTTTGGAAAATGTGTTTTTTATAGGTGGTAAAACAGTTATATTACATCTCGGTTAAGTAAATGTTGGATGTATGATTATGATGATTCATGAATATGATTGTTAATAATGCTTCAAAAAAATAATAATAATAATAATAATGACAACAATAAAGAATGAACTTATGGCAATTTAAAAGTTTTTCACAGGCACATCTGTGCATGTGGGTGTCTATCGAGAATGGTTTTACATGCACCTGAAAATAGTTCTGCCACATGTTAAATGTATTGTCATCAGCATTGTCAAAGTTACGTTTGAATGCTAATGCTAAGAAGACCAAGGTGTTGGTTGTGAGTAAACATCCTGAGAGTATTCACACAAACATGAAGCTTACTGACAAGTTAGTGGAACAAGTCAGCAGTTTCTCTTATTTGCGAAGTCTAATCACGAATGACAACAGGTGTAGTAAAGAGATTAGAAGGCGGGTAGCGCTCCCAAAACAGGCATTTAATAATAAAAAAATCTTTTGATTAATGCAAATTTGGATATTGCAATTAAAAAGAAATCTGTCAAGTCCTTTGTGTGTAGTGTGCTTCTGTACGGATGTGAATCTTGGACGATCAGAGATCAGGATTGGAAGCGACTTGAAGCGTTTGAGATGTGAGTCTGGCGGAGAATGTTACAGGTTAAATGGATTGAAAAGAAGCCTATACTCTGTATTTCGAGAGTAAGAACCTGGCATGTTTGGTGGGAACGATCGTAAAATGGCCACCGCGGGTTCCTATTGGCTCGATTTTGACAATTAGCGTCACACGTTGCCAGCGCATTGCTCATGATTCAGCCGCTTGTTAACAGCTATCTGTGTCGGAGTTAGTTTCATTGTCATCGTTTCGTTTACTTTTAGCATCGAGTTTTATTTTTTTGTTTGCATTTTTACTTTGTTATTTTATTATTATTTTCTAGTTTCATCGTGTTCTTAGTTAGCTAGTTAGTTTGTTAATTATAGGTAGGTTATAGGTTTGGCCTCTTTCACGTATTTATCGAATAACTGTGATAAAGGTAGCATCACTTCGGTGTGTTATTTATTTATTTATGTAGCGTATTTCTCTATTTGAATGTCCTCTGCGTTGATTCAGGATCGATATTTGCATTATATTGCGCATAATAGTACCGAAATAATGTCCGAAGCGTAGCCCTGTGTATTATTCGAATCAGCTGATCTACATCAACAATAACAACTTGGCAACACAGCTCAGCTGTTCCAAGCTCCCGCCATTTCCTTCACGTTCTTTCTTTTGAAATACAGAGTATAACATCAGCATCTTGCAAGAAATTCAAGGGAAAAGAGAACTGAGACCAACAATCCATAAAAGAAAAGCTAAATTCACAGGCCACATCTTGCAACATAACTCTTTCCTAACTAATCTCCTGGAAGGAAAAATCACAGGGAAGAAAGGCAGACTTCGACCGAGAAAATTTTTCCTGCAAGACATCACACTAACTCTTCAATATGGTTCCTACTGTGAGATGAAACGAGGTGCTGAAGACAGAGAGCAATGGTTGTGGAGACAAGGCATTGCCTTTAGAAGTTGACGATGAGCTTATCGTCGTACCAGACATGGATGCAAAGCTCACATAAACCAACAAATGGGATGGTCAAAACAGCTATTCTTTGTCAGGACACATTCTATTGGTGGAGAGTATGTCATTTTCTACTTAGCCAGGAATAATTTTTTATACCAACAAATATAATGCACATTTTACATACAAGTCAATCTCAGTATATGCAAGAGATACATTCAGTGAAAGCACCATGTATACTGAATTTGCATAAAATGGGACTATTTTAACATGCAAATGTTAATGTTCAATTCTTGAATACTTTTTTTCAGATAAACGTCTACAGTATATTTATTTATTTTGGATATGATAGGTTTGGAACGGTAATGGCATCATAGTAACACATCATATATATATTATTTCAGTAGTATGCATCCCTCCTGCGGCACTCACAAGAGACCGATCGTGAAAAATGAGCATTCAAGTGAAAGAGAATATACATTACCAGTGACTCAATGCACTCTTATTTCATAAATATCTATAATTTCTTTAAAAAATGACTTTTAAAAACTGTACGAAGTATGCGATTTGCAGTTACTGTTGCTGCAGGAGATACACTCCATAATTGGTGTCCACTTCACATTTTGGCCACAGTGACACCTCTTTTATGTCATTTTAACATCCTGAGGTCTTTCCTTTATCATTTTGCATCGATTTCAGAAACAGTATGTGTACGTTTTCAGAATCAGTACGCTAAATCAATGGATTGGCTACTCAAATCGTATAACCGGCGAGTGTTACTGCTAAGCTTTCAATCAATGGACTCAGCACAAACATGATTTAAGCTCATCCGTCTAAACAATGGATATATTATATTCCAGGTTTGTTAATATGCCGTGTTCACTTTTCAGTGAAATTTACAAAGTTCACTTATTTTTATTATAACATAACCTGTTACCTGACAGTGTCATTCTCTCCTTTTTTTTTCTTCTCAATTTGTACCAGCTGCACATCTTTACCGGAAGTAATGTGGGTCACGAGGTTCCTTTTCAGTTGGCCCCTTACTCTGATTGGCCTTCAGCGGCTTTCGAGAAAGCTCCACTCTCTTGGATTGGCCGACGTCATCTGTCCACATCACGCATCCAGCGCGTTGGCCGGTATAAAGCCTGCCCTGGCCTACATCAACAGCCTGTCTCCAGCCAGTCACTCATCTCCAGCCGTCTTCACGCTGTCTGCACAACTCTCGAAAGTGTCTCAACGCTGTGTGCTGATACATCGCACAATGCTTCTAGTCAAACCCGCAGTGCATTCTAAACAGTCACAAGCGAGTTCTACGAAATCTATATAAGTTAACATCGATACTTGGCCTACGTCAGTTTATCTTGAGCAAAGGTGATATACAAATTTTCTTCTGTGCTGGACACGAAGTCTTCAACATTTCTAAGACGGAATAAAGTGATCAACAGGTTCTTCCTCTATTTCTATTATGTGGAAATTCCTCTACACCAACGCCAACAAGCTAAGTGTTTAATATAGCCTAAAACATTTCTAAACTTTAAAATGTATCTTTCTTTTTTAGGGTTATGTTACACTAGCAGAAGTACCCGTTCTTCGAACGGTCTTTGGTATGAATAACCAGATGTTGTCAATTCAGCTACTGTTGCAATGGTTAACGGTTTGTCATTCCTTCAAAAGTTTTATCAGAACGAAGTTAGTTTTCTGGGAATATCACACACACTGTTAATTTAGGGGCCTTAAAATGTGGTTTTCGGAGACCCTTTATAGTCCCCCGAATTTTGTGTCTCACATTGAGAAGCGCAACATATGCTTTGGTCGTCCTTCTAGAATAATTTTTATATTTCGCCTATTTTAGCATGTATTTTGAAACTTTTTTTTCCCTATACCCACCCTTCTATGAGAAGTACAGTGAAGAGTTATATAAATGATTAGTGTATTGACCCTCATGGATACCTACCTAATTTTACGATGCTCCAAGCATCCAAACACGAGTTATAGGTGTACATAAAGATACACAGAAATACAGACACACAAATCCACGTTTTGCTTGCATCCGTCAAAAAACAAACCGAAACGCGTAGAAGAAACAAAATTGAAACTTTAATAAACAAACAATCATATGTTTATAGATAGGTGTATTTATGCAGGAGCAAAGGCTGCTAGTGGCCATGAGGCAAACTAACTCTATTGACTACAACGTATCACCCAGATGTCCAAATATGGATATATCAACCACACAGTATCAAACAAATTCAAGGGGCAGATGACCTTGTAGTTCCACCCTTTAAAACAACAATAACTAACTAACTAAAAACAAAATCATCCTTACGATGTACCCGTTTGTTGACAAAAAGAATGATTAGTTAAAATGTGCTCTCAAACTAAATTCACTCCAACGTGTACTACCTGACGTGAAAATAAAATTGAATACCTCAAATTCCTAAAAAGCCGCAAAAATACTATTTCAATTCAGGAATTCTTGAAAATAATATTGCTGTTTGGAGATATAATAGACCTTCTGTACAACATATCGCACGTGTATGTCGGGTGAAAGAATTCTGGAGTGCCCCTTGACCCCCTTAAGCGCATTGACGAATTTTACAGTCTTAGTTGGTTCCGTGATAACCTTATAGCCATTTGCAAACGTTCACAGAAATATAATAAATGGAGTGGTATTGCTTCTTACAGAAAGAGATGGAAAGTTGGATGTCATCTCTTGAGATACTGTTGTCATGGTTACCGGCTTATATTCCTTGATTAGTTTATTACATGAAATTAGTTTTCAGGGATTATCTCAGAAACTGTGGGTTATAGAGCCTTAAAATTTAGTTTTCGGGGACACTTTAGGGCCCCCGTGTTTTGTTTCCGACACAGAGGGGCTGAAATTGAGCTTTGTCTCGTCGTCGTGTGCCATTATATAATAATAATAATAATTGTATAATTATATAGAGATAGGGATTAAATAGACCTTCCGTACCACACCCACACGTGTAAATCATGTGAAAAAATCCTAGAGTACCTCTTGACCCCCTTAAGCGCAGTATACTGTATGTATTGATGCATTTTACACCGTAATTTGGTTCCGTGATAACCGTATAGCCGTTTACAAACTTTCACAGTAATGTAATAATTGGAATTGTATTGCGTCTAACAATGACCTGTGAGATTCTGTTGCCATAGTTACCGGGTTGCATACTTTCATTATTTTATTAAATCAAATTAGTTTTCTGGGAATAACTCACAAAACTAATGGTTTTAGGGCCTTAAAATGTGGTTTTCGGGGCCCTATGGGCCTCCAAGTTTTGTTTCTGATATTGAGGGGCTGAAAATGAGCTTTGTCTGGCCCTTCTACACCTATTTCAGCATGCATTTTAAGGGGGTATGCCCCTCATATGAGAGGTACGGAGAAGAGTTACATCAATGATTAGTGTCGTGCCTCTGAAGGATATCTGTACCAAATTTTACGTTGATCCACCCAGCCGTTCTCGAGTTATAAGGGAACATACTTGTCCACAGACAAACAAAAATTTTATTTTCGCGCGCATCCGTCATAAAACAGTCTGAAACGCGTAAATAACGCAAATTTCCGTAGAAATTCAGAAAAAACAGACAAACTTTTATTCTTATATATATAGAGATGACTTAAATAACTTGTCAAACTATGCCCAACTCAACTTATTTCCTTCTATTAAGTGGTTTAAGCATGTATTATGCCTTTAAATTGTGGGCTATGAGAAAACAACTGTTCTCTCTCTTTCGCATGTTAACTATCCTTCAAAACAAATCATCCTTTTCTCTATTTTTGTATAAACTATTGGGCTTAACACCAGTTCATCTATTTGACGAAGTGAATGGTTATTTCTCTATTTATTTTATCAAGGTGTTTTTGGGAATGCTCACATTTCAATTGCAAACAACCTTGCCATGTAACTATCAGGCGACTAGCGGGAGGTTATCCCTCCTGGCATGTTAATGTTGATTTTTCTGTAAATAACCTAACCTACTCTCAGTGTGCAGTCCTAAGCTAGATTTTAAACCATTATTGAGCACTATAGTTACTCACTATTTTACCCTGCATAGTTTTACTTTTTAAATTTAGACTAACTGGCCACAAAGTGGTCACTTATTCTCAGGTCTGTTGGCATTCAAAGCTTATGAAATCTTGTTCGCTTGTTGTCGGCCTGTCAAAGGTCACATTTCCATTTACATGTTTATATATTTATTTATTGTTAATCTTTTGAGAGTTGTTTTTGAAAGCTTATGAAATCTTGTTCACTTGTTGTTGGCCTGTCCAAGGTCACATTTCCATTTACATGTTTATATATTTATTGTTAATCTTCTGAAAGTTGTTTTTTGAATAAAATACCACTGTTATTGGCAAACTGTTTCCATTACTAGTTACTTACCAATGTTCAATCTTTTCCTACTTAGTAAAGTTAATTTGCTTATTAGACTAGAGGCTTCACTTCTAGTCCTTCCCGAAAGAGGAGGTCTCGCATTGACAAATCCTAACCATGCCGCGATACAGGATTTTCTTCTGCATTCTAAAAATATAGATTTTTGTATGAATTGTGCTTTTTGCAAATACTGTTGCTCTAACATGCTGCAATTCTGAGTTGTCGTCTAAAACCTTAAAACATTATGAACGTTAATTCTCTAACAGTTTTTCTTCTATCTGATTTCCAGAATCAGTAAATCAATGGATTGGGTACAGGTTTTTCTTCTGCATTCTAATTCCATAAATATCGATTTTTGTAAGAAGTGTGCTTTTTGCAAATACTGTTGCTGTGTCATGCTCGAGTTGTCGTCGACAACCTTAAAACTATCACCATCATCTTCATATAGGCCTCATAAATTAGCAGTGAAAAGTTGCATTCTTATTTCATAAATAACAATTTTTGTAAGAAGTGTGCGATTTGCAAATACTGATGCTCCATGCTGCAATTATGAGTTGTTGTCTAAACCCTTAAAACTATTAAACGTTAATTATTTTACAGGTTTTTCTTCTGCATTCTAATTTCGTAAATATCAATCATTTTGCATGGTTTTCAATAACAGTAAATCAATGGATTGAGTACTCTAAATAGTATAACCGGCGTGTGTTACGGCGTCTAAAACCTTAGAACTATTAAACATTAATTCTTTTACATGTTTTTTCTTCTATCATTTCCCATGGTTTTCAGAATTACTAAATCAATGGATTGGGTACTCAAATCGTATAATTTCATAAATATCGAATAACCGATGAGTGTTATGATGATCCAATTTTCAGTGATTGCCTTCTTAAGTTACGGAACGTACAACTTGCAATTCTGACTGAAATGTATCGAATAACCGGTGAGTGTTACGGCTAAGCTCTTAATCAATGGACTCAGCACAGAAATGGAATCAACAGTGACGAATTACATTTTAATTTCATAAATATCAAAGAAAGAAACCAGCCACAGCTCGCTCACATGCTGACGCTCCACTCGGGAAAGCGAAAGCACCCCTGAAGATAACGTGCAAAAGAGTTTAGCGCAGATCGTTGCAATTAGGAACAAGGCAGCCTCGCTGTAAGCGGGGCGTGAAGACGTTTTCTAACGAGGGTTGTCCTGACCGTCCTGATAAGGAAGGAGGCTTCTCAGCCAACAAGATAAAGCAGGAAATCTTGACCAAGATGCTTTCATAAATATCGAATAACTGGTGAGTGTTATGATAGAATTTTCAGTAATTGCCTTCTTAAGTTACAGAACGTACAGCTTGGAATTCTAACTGAAATGAAAATGGTGTTCTATAATCACTTGGTTGAAATAATAACATAACCTTTCTCCTTAAGTCATTCATTATAAAGCTATTGGGGAAAGTATGACTTATGAACATGCGAGATTTCTCGCACGGGTCCGCTAGTTTTACTGTAATTGTACTGTATTTTTAACTAGGGTTAATTTAGGATCAGGAAATACAGTAAATACTAAGCAATGTATTATACCCTTATTATTATGTAATGCGTATTTGTCATTATCCGAAGATGGGCTGGATCGCAGAAGATTCACGGTCCCCGGCTAGATAAAACGCTGCACGACTCTGACAAATTAATATAATAAGGTACTAGAACTACTATTGTACTATGGGTCTATTTTATTTTGATTGGGCCCACTAACTATTTTGGAGAGTGAGAAATTTGCCCTTCCTGGGGGTAACGGGTATGGGTTTTGGGTATTAAGTGCCTATTTCTACCTCCATAGTACAATACAGCTCTAATATAAATTACAACAAAGAAATTCTATAAAATGCAGCTGGTAGTCATACAACATGTACTCACTAATTTATTCATAATAAAAAACACATTTACATTAATAAATAAAACCCCTTGCTGCAATAAAATAAATCAAGATCTTCTTCTCCCTAAATCTTCTGAAAAATAATATGCTACTTGCATTCTTTCAACAAGTCTCCTCGACTGTTTCTAGGAGTTCCAAAACATAAAAATCCTATAATGTTAATCAACCTTGGTTGTGTAAAATATTTCAACCTTTCTGTTATTATTATCATTATTAAAATCTTACTCTATACAGTCCACCTCTTTTCGAAATATAGTTACTTATTCTCAGAAACATTACTAACTTTATCTTATCAACTTTTAATTCACATTTGTTCGCATTTGCGAAAGGCTATAAAGCCCGTAAATATTATTTTTTTTAATGTTTCGAGAGAAAAATCGAGAACTCAAGACATCCTTTGTTTCTTATTAACCTAAAAGTAACCATGTGCTCCACTTGGTCGTATAATTTTGTTGTTAATTTATATATTCCCATTTGCTAAAGTACTTACTATATTTGTTACTTACATGTTATTTATATACTTATGCATGGTTGTAAGATATCTTCTTTAAGTACTGTTACAGTGACATTATGGAAATCATTCACCTCGCAAGATGTAACTCAAATGGCAGCCATCACATTTTCCTTCATTCTGATTGGTCGACTTTCCTGCTGATCAATCCCAGCGCTTCCTCCATGGAAAAGCCTAGAAACTTTCTCGGCCACTATAAAAGCAGCTGGATTCTCCATCAACCTTATGAGTACCAGGAATTCATCAAACACATCTGAATTCATCTGAACACTACGAATACAACGAATATCGTTGAGTACTGTCTGATCATGGCGCATCGCTGCACCTTCGACATGTTCCTTCGCAAGCACTTGGAATAAACCATATTTGGATCACCGACTTCATCCTGGCATGTCGCTTTCTCAACGACATTTTTTTTCTAACAAACTTGCATCATAATTGACATCCAAACATTCATCTCTTAAAGTTCAGCTCTGGCAGATGTAACATTTCAAACTTCGTTATATATTCACTGCAATGATTTAACTTTATTTAAAGTGTATAGGTCTGGCACCAACTGAATTTGCTACACGTCTCCGACAAAGGAACTTTGCAGTTTTAACTAGTGTTCACCCTTTTCTAAGTGCAGCATGGTTTCTTCAAGTGTTCAATCAGTGCAAGTGCTTTTAATTTGCGACAGTTCATACTGCTTGCATTTCATATTTTACTACCTAACCTCCTGGTGAGGCATATAGTGTATCATCGATCCTGTGTCTTTCGCTACAGCATCGATCCTGTGTCTTTCGCTACAGAAGTTCCAGCCATGGTTGATCTAACCAACAAATGTTTCGACAAGGATCTGGATCAGTAACATCTGTCATTTAAGTTATATCTTCAAACGTTAAAACTAATGTGCAATTTTTTCTTCTGGGCTCTTGTGATAGGCCATAAAACTTTGATTTTGAGCATCTCAGCTCAAGTAATTCAGCATAAACTTTTTTCATCTATATTCCTTCAAAGGCTGTGATTTTGCCTTTCTTGATCCACAAGAAGTGGTTATTTCTTTCAGTGTTCTATTTCACTTTCAGTTAAGCACACATACTGGTGCTAGCCATAACCTTCAATTTGCACTGGCAGAAGCCAAGTGATACTTCTCATGCTAGCTAACAAGGGAACTGTCCATACAGTCATATCGAAACCGACAATGAAATTTCGTAGAGATGATGAGGAAACCATAAATTGGTGATGTACAAAAAATTAGTTGCCATTTCGAACTGGAAGGTATCGAAATCTTTATACAAAATCCGTGTGTTAACGCAACTACTGGACAACCCTTGCATCTTGCTGGCTCGTGCGGCGCTCAGCGGAGTGGAGTTGCAGTTGTGCTCGAGAGAGAGAGAAACTTGCAGGCTACCACGCGCCAAGGACACTTCATCGTTAGGGAACGAATGTGAAACATAAATGAGGTTCATTAATCGCATGATAAAAACATAAATATTTTTGGCACCTTGCACAACGAATATGCACTTTGAGGCCACATTGTTCTTCACAGTATTCCTTACTTATATGAAGGCAATATTTCGCAGGCACTTTGAACTCGGGGGGGGGGTCTCTCCGTTGTGCAATTGGTTGCGAACCACGAATATTTAACCATGTCCTTGAACCGTGGGGAAGAAAATTGAAAATGAATGGAAGGATTGCATTTTCGGTACGCTGTTTCTCTGATATCCATCAAACTGAACGTCTTCACAAGCCGACACAATGTCTGTTAAACGGGGATACAAAGCTTTCCATTGCCGGGGAAAAAACTTATCCTAGCGCTGTATTTTCCCTGTAGCGCCGGGAGGAATCTGGAGAATTTCTATACTGTCGCCTGGAGGAATGTCTTCAAGACTGCTTTTATCACTATAAGTAGTCCAGGAATCTAACAGTAGCAAACACTTCTCTTCGGCAAATGGGAAAAAGGATTCTTTAAACCAATATTTTAATTCCTTTTTCCCCATTTTTCCTGATTTTGTGGCCGTTACAATTATATTTCTGGCATGAAACATTTCTTTGGAAACTCTCGGACTGAAAGTTTCAGTTGCCTCCTGTAGTACACTGAATAATTTGGGGAAAAATTTACCGGCCATACTAATTGTAGGAATAATTGTGTACGAATGGGTGAGTGCAGGAACTGATTGAGCAACTGTTTCTGTATGTTTCTCACCAACAAATGATAAGAGTCCTTTTCGCTTTCATTTCGTGCACAAAACAACTCAGATCTGTGTTGTATTTTGAAGAAGGGGTGTAGTCTAATAATCGCTCTGTAGCTGCTTCTACAAATTTGTTTGCGACTTGATCTTTTTCGTCTTCTTCTTGCAGATACGTACTGGATATTATATATGACCACGATGTTGCAGCAGCTAAAAAGCAACAACAACATAGTTTCTCCCTCCCCTGTTTCATTGTCACCATGCACCATCACATCACTACCATTGAGCTATCTGGATAACTTGTACTGTATTGACCCTTTATATGGCAGAACTATTATTAATATATTGTATTTGTATTTATTTAATTATTTTATCCTAATTTTAATTTATAAAATTTATTTGTGTTATCTTTTTAATTTTTATATTTTTATAACTTTTGTATAATTTTTATGATCTATTTTTATAATTCTATTTTGTAAGCTTATTTATTTTTAATTGAAAAAGCTTATTTAATTTGGATTGTAATTTTATAAGATTTTTAATTTAATTTTTGCACGCATATTTATTTTCAATTTTAATTCCCCCCCCCTCTTACAGTATTTTATTTTTTAAGTTTTAATTTTAATTGTTTCTGTAAAAGGAATTAAATTTCATCAAGCATCTTTTGCATGGAAATAGCGTAATGCATACTCTAGATGTCTAGAACATTAGCCGGATTCATGACTGCTCTCTCAAAGGAACATGTGTTAACTGCCCAGCACAGAGCGCTCAAGGATACGCGCACGCTTCAGCTGTTCACCAGGGCTGTCCACGTAGAGCTATATGCTAGCGCGTGCAATCCTATTAGAAATCTCCGTGCCGATTTCAGGACCTTCCACTTCAAAATGGCAACTAATGTTTTGTACATCGCTAATTTATGGTTTCCTCATCTTCTCTACGAAATATTGTCGGTTTCAATATAACCCTATGGACAGTTCCCTTGTAAGTAGGGGTCGACGGTGCACCGACTTTTCGGTTTCGGTACGGTACAAAGGAAATTACCGACCTCGGTTCGAGACGATAAAAAACTCTGTAAAAAGTTCGGTTCAGTACAAGAGACACAAATACTGTAATTTAAAGGAAACCTTTTTTTAGACATCCAAAGTATTGTCCTTTATCAACAATGTTTTACTTCAACAGTTAGTTAAATACAGTACAACTTCTTGTATACGGTTCATATTTATACGTTTTCTATACGATTTTTCCTGGTCCCGGCAAAATGCCTATACTTTCCATGTTAATTTATCTCCGATATACGTTTTACATTTATTCGTTTTTCACGCTTATACGATCATATTTTAAGTCCCTTGCAATATAAAGCGTCATTTATACGTTGCGTGTTCTGAGAAAGTGCGTATGTTCGAATGCAAACTTTTGTTACCGCCTGTACTTTCCTTCGGAAGGATGCACCGCGTGCTATATTATGTTACGATGGCCTTGAGCGACACCGGTGGTCACGGCGACACTCGCTTGCCAGTGTGTCGTAACAAGCAAGCGCTATTATTGTGTTAGCCTTTCAAAATAACAGGAAGCACCCATAAAACACAGTTAGACAGCATCTGAAGCTTATGTTAAGATGAGCGGAAGTGTTTTACGATCGCCGATATATTTAAAAGAATATTATTTCCGCTTTTATAATTTTCATTCGTGTTTTTTTTAGGACTTCTCGTCAAACCATTAAAAATACGCGATTGATTCTGTGTTATAATAATCTTGAGTCTTCAGACAAATGAAAATCCATTAATTTAGGCCTACACTACCGTATTTTATTAATGACGATGAAGAGCCGCAGAATAATACAGTGGATTTTAAAGATGCTCTATGGACTATCAAACATTTTGTGACGCACCATAACGTTTCTGAGGAAATAATGGCCGAATTATATCGGTTTGAAAATACTGTTCACGCCGTGGCCGCGGCCAACAATAAACAAGCCAAGATAACAAACTACTTCGTAAAGTGACTCAATTTTCTTTGTTTTGTTATATCTGAGTGCATTTCTCTTGTAGTTGTTTTGTTAAATATTGCCGATTATAGTTAAACAATCGTATTATTATTTCTTGTTTTTCACTTCTTAACGGGAACCCTCGTTCGCCCGCCGCCCGCGTTGCTAGCCTGTCTCCCGCCAGGCTCTTTGCCGTAATGCATAGCTCGCGCGGCACAGTCACTGAGTAGACTATAGCCTATAGTTCTTAGCTGGTGCTGAAAATGTTCGCCATTCATTGCTACACATCGCTGGCACCTCTTCATGAAGTTGTCATTAACGTTCTGAAGTTCATCAGCACCGATTGACTCTATTTCAGCTGTAATATACCTTAGTCCAAAGAATAAGGACTGTTAAAGCCGTGGCGTCAAGAAGCGCATTACGGCAAAGTGCTTGGCGTTTTTCACATTTATGCGTGTTTTTTTTTTTCTTTGGTCCCCTGGATATCGTATAAGTGAAGTTTTACTACTAGAGCACAATAAAAAAGAAGCTTGTAGTTTAACGTGACCGTTAATCTCGAGATCATGAGCCATGGGACCTCCTTTTTACGTGGAATCCGAACCACAGGACATGGCATTTCACTTCGAAAATCACACATGCATTGACCGGAAATCGAACCCGGACCGCCTTGGTGAGAGGCATACAGCTAGACCGCTGAGCCACCACGCCCCTAGAGCACAATAACTCTTCTGATTAATAAAATTAAATTATGGACTTAAGTGTTCCAGTGTGAGCCTAATGTCTATTTGATGTATGCATCAATTGGCTTACTCCACACTAAAAGGGCAACGTCATTTCGCTCATATTGGCCCGTATTGACGCAAATTGAAATCAGTGAAGTTTATAGGGCGGAATATAATAAACTTCACTGATTTCTAAAAGGGCAAGTTTGAAAGTTAATGGAACATTGTATGAGATTATTAGCTGTACATTTTTTCTGTATTTTAAATAAAAAATGTGCTATTTGGCAAGTATTTGGTTTACTGTATAATCATTAGAACTCATGTGTTACTTTTTTCTTAATGGTTTACTCTAATTTAGCATGTTAAAATCAGCCGAGCTGTACCGAACCGATTTTGTACCGAGAACCGAAGTACAATTTTTTTTACCGAACCGAACCGAACCCAAATTTTCAGTACCGAAGACCCCTACTTGTAAGCATCATTTAAATTGTTATATTTCTGGGTTTATCCCTTTATCATAGCTTGTTACAGTTATATATTTATATACAGTATTGCTTTATTCTCTTGTTATAGTTATGCATGTTATTGGCAATAAATGTCAACCTGTTTAAGCAACTTTTTCTCTTTCTCTCTTGTTCTATTTACCTTCAATGTGTCGAAACCTTTCTTTTATAAAGCTCAACTCAGTCGTAACTCTAAATCATCAGTTGGAGTTCTCTCCGATACGGGAGGTCTTTAATTGACCGATCCTATACCAACATTGTCATAATTGATACCTACTACGCTGTCGTATCAGGCGGAGAGGTGATACTCGGACGTGGCACGTCCCAGGTCCCGGTTTACCGGCGTACTTGAGCGAAATAAAATAGCTCTCGCTGACCAAACACAACTTTCTCAAAACTTCATTTATCATCAACTCATTAATCATTATCGCCTTGCAGGATCACATCTAATTCCTAACTCGGGATCTAGTCCCATCACAGGCGATACCTTGAAAATCAACCATGGAAAGTCTTCATAGGAATATTCCACAGTCTGACCCAAATGGTCAGAGAAGGCAGTACTCTGATACGGTAGGCTGCCACCTTGAAGATACAATCAGTCTGAGGCATTGAAACGCCCTCATACAGACAAAATTACAGGAACTAAGTCAAAATTCAAACCAAACCATATGTATTAATTCTACATAACAGGAGAACAAGCCTTGGTATCATTCAACAAGGTATATTACTGAAAATATAGTATTTATGATTGACAAACCTTTCTCGGAGTTGTTGGGAGTCGTTTCACATTCTCAATTGCCACTGCTGTACCGGAAATAATTACTTTTGACGTAAATAAAGCATTATTGGTCGTGTTCATTTGAACAAGGTCGGCCATTTAACAATCACATCGGACACTACGTCATACCCACGTGACACGTTGCCAACATGAAAAATGAAATAAAAGGCAAAGCCATTGGCCTGGATAAAGATTATTGATGTGTGACTTCCCCCACTGTGTGTGACAAAAACCAGGGGTGCTATCTATTAGCTAACGTGGCCCACAGGGCTGCGCTATCAATCCTCCATTGGTCTAGTCAAAACCATTGGTACCCAATGCGTGGGGTTGGCATTATGACTCCTTCACAAACATTCACAAAGATGGCCGTTAGAGCAGCAATTTCAGCTATATAAGTCATGCTTCTATTAGGGCGGAATGGTGGGTCTACAGCAGCGGACGAGTGAACATCTATTGCTATATTATCTCCAGATACTATTACTACAGTTATTTTTTAAACAAATATTCTCCTGTTCTGTAGCACCACCACCATATGCCTTATTATGCAATACATACTGTAAATTCCCTTTTGCAAATTAAAAGTGAAACTGATATAATGGACCAACACAAGATTTTCATTATGGGAATACGGGAAATTAGAAACACTGATCAAGACAATGGAATCTCAAGGGTACAAGGTACACACTACATACTGTCCCAGAAATATTCAGACACATCAGGTCTCGTTCCCTTTCTGCACCTAACTGTGCGGTGAATGGAAATTACGGTCGAGTTAAACATACCTCAGTCATGCTGTTTAAAGGTGTGATAGATACATGTAGAAGATAAAATGGACGCATATCTGTAAAAGAAACGCGTTGGTTAGTGGAAAGTGTAATATTTCCGCAACAACAAAATTATTCGGACAACGCACGTCTTCCCATGCAATCCATGAATACTGGACGTGAATCGATTAGGATTGGTGTCGGAGAGACCTGCCGTGGCATGCAGCATGTGTCAAACAGTGTCGGCTTGCTTCGGAATGCAATGGGGCGCAAAGGAAAGAATACTAGCTATGATACGCGCCAGTTAGAGCAATTGCAGCTATACTAGACATGAAGAAGAGTATGGTGCATGATGTTACCAGGAGATTCTCCGAGGATGATACCATGCATCTGTGCGCACCACCTGGCCGCCCAAGGGTTCTTACAGAGCACGTCGAGAGGACCGTCGTACGCATGGTTAAGAAAACTCCACGAATCACCGCTCCAGAGATTGCCGCAAATGTTCACCAGGTAACGTAAAAAGCGGTTCACCCAGAGACCATCCGAAGAGTGCTGCGTAGAGCGCAACACAATGCCGAGTAGCTCGGCGAAAGCCTTACATCACCAAGGTGAATAAAAGGAAGAGGAAGGACTTTGCAACAGAGCATATCCAGAGAGACGAAACGTTGTGGCATCGTGTCATATTTGTGGACGAAAGTAAATTCAACATCTACCGAAGTGATAAACGCGTCAACGTGTGAAGGGAGAATAATGAGGCGATGAAACCAGATAACCTTCAGGAAACAGTTAAATATGGAAGTGGGCACGTTATGGTACGGGGCAGTATGTCCGCGAAAGGTGTGGGGAATTAAACTTTTATTGACGGGACAATGGACCAACATGTCTATCTAAGGATACTAAAGGACAATTAGCCTGCGAGCGTGGACTAAATGGGAATACGGAAGAGCTTCATGCTGTGATCCGAAGCACACAGCTTACAGAGTTAAGCTCTGGCTATTATACAACTGCCCAAAAGTGCTCCAGTCTCCTCCCCAATCACCCGACTTAAATATTATCGAGAACCTGTGGGATTACCTGGAGAAGGAAGTATGGCAAAAAAAAAGCCAACTCCGTACAGGCCATGGAGGCCCTGGGAGTAGTGGAAGGTATAAATATTATCGAGAACCTGTGGGATTACCTGGAGAAGGAAGTATGGCAAAAAAAAGCCAACTCCGTACAGGCCATGGAGGCCCTGGGAGTAGTGGAAGGTAGAGGCTTCCACTTTTTGTGACATAGGCACTAGATGGGATGGAGTTGTCAGCTCCACGCCCGGCCGTCTTTGCTCCCAGGAATTACCCTGGTACTCATTTCTGGTGTAGGCTGAGTAAACCCCAGGGCCATTTGCATTTCCGAAAGTGGTAGTTTTGTTTCTAAAATCCACTACCTGGGTGGGGATAGAACCCACTCCCTTTCAGTTAGAAGCTCAGCGCCTCTACCGATTGCGCCACGCAGCCCCCTAAGGAAGTATGAGAAACCCCCATTGTCTCCAAAGAGCAGTTACGAGATAGGTTATAGGAAGAATGGGATAAAATCTCGGTGGACTTCACTAAAAAATTAGTAAACAGCATGGCACATCGACTGAGTCAGATCCTGAAACAGAGAAGACACACTACTGTCTACTGAACATTGCGAATTGTTGTTCATTCTCCTTAATTTTGCATTTAATGGCACAGTGTCCGAATATTTTTGTTGTAGCAAAATCGTCGCTATTTATATTGAAACTGCAATCACATCTTAATGTGTATAAAACAAAAGTGAGCTTGTCGTCTGTCATTTACGAATACAACTAACTTGTGTTATTGTGGTTTTCGTCGTACGTATGTATTGTACTGAAAGCAGTCATAAATAGTCCAATATTTGCGATATCCGAATATTTCCGTGACTGTGTGTATATAACAGTGTTCCAGAAAAGAGTGCGGCTAAAAACATTCCCCAGTTTGGTACAGGCTTTTTGGTTAGCCTTAAAATATTAAACTCTATACAAGAGTTTCATTCCCGAACCTCCAGGATCTCTACACTTACAATAAGGGCATCTGATAAAATTAATACTATAATTATTAATACTCATGTTCCTACTAATAACAAGAACAACTCTTTGAAAGATCGTGATGTAGTACAGAACTATTGGGATTTACTTGAACATATCCTAAATATGTTGTTTCCTATGGCTAGCCCGGATTCCAATCCATCAGCTTTCTTGCGTTCCAATAGAGTTGTGTGAGGTTTCCAGAAGTTCTAGCAGTCACATCAAGTTTGTTGCAATGTAGCAGGTGCCTCTTATCCATTTTACTTCCAGGTTCGTGACAAAGTGTGCATTCTTCAGATCTCAGGATGTTGATTCGTTTCAGATGAGCTGCAAGGCAGTCATGGCCAGTGTTAAGTCTGAAGAAGACTACAGCTTCTTTTCTTGGTGTTAATTTATATTGATCCCATTTAGCATCAATGTCTTTCCATAATTTGGTTTCTGCTGTTGTCTTTGCCATTTCTTCATACCTGTTTTTGATAGTATTTTTCAAGATCCTTTTTGCTGACATAAAATCAGTCTGACTGACAGGTTGTTGTAGTGTGGTACCTTTTTTTGCTAATCTGTCCACCTCTTCATTTCCTGCTATTCCAACATGAGAAGGGATCCACTGAAATGAGATCTGTTTGTGGAGTCTTTGAAGGGTTTTTATCATACAAAAAATTTCCTTCAGTTCTTTATTTTGGGGCTTATAATTTGACGAGATGGCTTGGATGGCTGCTTTTGAATCTGTAATGATAACGCATTTTTGATAATCAATGTTTCTGCCTAATAACTGATGGAGTGCATGTGAAATTGCTCTTATCTCAGCATCAAAGTTTGTTTTGTTTTGGCCTACTGGGAAGTAGAGCGAGAAGAGATATGAATGTATTCCTGCTCCAGTTCTATTTTCTTTGTCTTGTGAGCCATCTGTAAATATTTTTAGCCATTGATTAGATGGATATCTTTCTTCTATTGTACAGAGGGCCAGTTGTTTTAGATCTTGTGGTGAAGAGTCTTTCTTGCAGACCTCTTCTAACAAAGTAAGATCTGTAGTCACTTGTATATATTCCAATGGAATTGACTGGCATACAGAGTGGTTCAAGTTTTATTTGCAGATTGCTCTTATTGATGTATTCTTTGGCAAGGCTTAAGGGATCTTTTTGCGTTTTAAGATTGGGGCTAGAAACTGGTTTTTTGATCCATGTCATTTGGGGTAGTCTTTGTATACTGAGGTATGCATTGGCTGTTTGATGTTTCATCTCTTCTTCTATTGGTAAGTTGTGGGTATATAATTGCAAGGCGGTTATAGGTGTGCTTTTTATTGCACCTGTTATGATTCGTAGGGCATTATTCTGACACCTCTCGAGGCGATCAATGTTTGACTGGGGTGCTGTA
The DNA here is from genome assembly GCA_946902985.2 of Meconema thalassinum. NCBI lineage: Eukaryota > Metazoa > Arthropoda > Insecta > Orthoptera > Tettigoniidae > Meconema > Meconema thalassinum. The sequence goes on from OX336388.2 coordinate 1,988,881,150, forward strand.
GAGAGTACTTCACTGCCATATTTTATGATAGGTTTGATGTAAGTATTGTAGGTTTTGTTGAGTGTGTCTTGAGTGCTCCCCCAAGTAGCTCCTGCTAGTCTCTTCAGCAATTTCATCCGTTTGCTTACCTTATCCTCCACATGTTTTATGTGTTTGGGCCAGTTCAGCTTCTTGTCCATGATGATACCTAGGTACTCACATCCGCAGCATACCTTAAGCTGTACGTGTCCCCTGGGTGGTGCTAAACGAGTAACAATTTTGGCAAAAACGTTCCAGAATAGAGAAACATGAGCAAACATATCCTAAATAATGTTACTAAAAACATGTTAAAATATTAATTGGAGATTTTGATGCCCAACTGTATTTCAATGTAATTGGAAAATGGCCTGTTCAGAAGAGGACAAACAAAAATAGTCTAAATCCTAATGATCTCTGGGGGAATCATGGTTAAATTTCAAAATCTACATATTTTAAGAGCAAGCCACAAGAACTTAATACTTGGAATGTACTATGAGAGACCAAAATGTTGCCTTGCCTCTGCTATCTATAATGGAATTACTGTTCTTCTTCTTCTGTATCCTTCGGGAAACAGTAATTCCATTACGTCCACATAATCGATGAAGAGCTTACTTGTATATTAACTTACTGAAGATTCCTACTTTCTCATACAACACTATCAATTTTCAACCATTCTGCATTTACCTTGTGCCTCTTCCATTAACCTTCATCGGCTAACCTATGCGGCTAACAGCCGCAATATTTGAAAAGAGCTAGCCGTTCCGCCTGGGTGTGTCACAATGTAACGGGAGGAGCTAGTATTCCTAAGTTATACCCTTACCGGCTAGGCGGCACGGTATCCAGAAGTTTCCACTTCTAGTTGGCGCCCAGTGTGCCTTCGTAGTTCATAGGTGTCACATCGGCGGCTGTCTGCAGCACGTTAGCCACTGTGTCTCAGCTGTTTGTCACAATGTAAGTGTATGTTATTATAATTTTGTTCTGTGGATTGCTTTGTAAATAGGTGTTTTCAACTACATAAATTACAATACTATTGATGTCTAATACAAATACGTACATATTATAAAACTTGTGTCATAATATAAAATATATGCATCCTTACTTAGTTGAGCTATGAACTTTCGTTGGAAGACTGACCTTTCTGACGGCGACCCTTTGCACAATTTAGGTCTATTACTCCATCAAATAGTAGTACCGTATTTGCTCGCGTATATCTCGCCCCCGCGTATATCTCGCACCCCATTTTTTAGTTGAAATTTCAGGGAAAAAAAGTACTCGCATATATCTCGCATTCATTTTTGATGCCGTCATGTAAATGACCGTAATAACCTTGAGGTATAAACACGTTCGATTTAGCGCGCCACAAGTCGTCATTGAAAAAGATGTTATAAGCTCGTTAAGGATGATTCAAGGCAGAAAAGGAACTCCAGCATTTATATTGGATACGATCGATCATCTTCCATAGCGATTCCTCACTACATGTACGAGCGAGCTCGATCTTACCCGACCGCGGCTGAAGACACAATGTAGGCCTAAAGCGTGCTAACAGTCACGCCGGCGCCGTATCGCATGCTTGCGCGAGGTCTGTCTGAGTTTGTACGTTCTTAGCGGCACTACAGTATAGCGTCAGTTTACGCAAGTTTGCATCAGTTCGTGTGTTATGGTTATGCGACATTAAGAACCTATGAAAAGACGTCATGAGCTTGTTAAGTATGATTCAAGGCAGAATTTAGAGCGCAGACGCGTAGCGATCGATAGGATCGATATCTTCCATATTGATTCCTCGCTACATGCCCTGAAACGTTTTGCTAGCTCCTAACTGTTGGGTGACAATGTGGCAGTTTGGCTTTGCCTAAGCTATGTTGTTTTAATGGGCGCCAAGACCTCAACGCAATGTTGAAATCTAAATTTGTATTTAACAACGTCTAGCTCTGGCAGAACACCTTCAAGACTCTATTCACTCAGATCGTGGTATGATTTGATCATTAACCCAACAAACAATTGTATCAGGAGAAGGAATTGGTCTATATCTAATGCTACCTACTGAAAGCAAAGATTGCATTGTAAAAGAAATGAATTTATTATATAAAACAAGTATAGCAAAATTAATAATAATAATAAGTATAAAATTTAAATTGGAGCGTTGTGATTTGAATATTACCGATAGAAAATTACGTGAAAACGGAGTCTGATAAATTGATTTTACTCTTATTTCCAAGCTATGAAGTTACTGAAATATGAAATGTAAAACAAAGAAAAATGAGAGATTGCGTATTTCTGCGTCATTTGCGCTTACCATTGGAAATTGCCAAGGCATTTCCCTCGTTCTTGATGATGTTGTGAGCTTCCCACAGTCTCCTGGACGTCGTCATCTCCGTCGGAATTTGATGATATTCTGGTAGATTAGATAATTCTATGGTCCGTACCTCGGACCCAAACACTCGTACAACCAAGTTTTACAAAAGTTCGTCGCTAACTCCACTGAACATCGGAGCGACACGCATGCGCATCCATACTCCTCAAGTATTTCACAGATAGTCCTTGTTTCACGGCGCGTCGAACGATATAACCACACGCCGGCTCCCCACTCTTCAGTCCCAACTAGCTTACGTCGTCTCCCCTGATTGGCTGACCCACCACGCGATCTTCTCCTCCTCCGGGTCATTACACTCGGCGGGAGGGTTCCGTTCCAACAATTCGTCTTTTCTAGACCTTGCGACCCAAGATTGCGTCATTCTTCTCGACAAGATTAAGCGTGTACTTGAAATCCCAGTGAGTCACGTCTCTCGATATACCCTAACTGACGAAAACTCCGTAAAATTCCGTAATCAGATAATTTTCTATGATATCGTCGTTCGTAATAATTTGCTGGATAGAGTTTTCTAAGACATAGAAAACCTATCTGAATGCTAATAATTTTTATAAAATGCTCCGAAAATACCTAAATAATAATTATAATAAATTAATAATAATAATAATAATAAATTAACATGAAAAATTCTCTTGGCTGAACAATTTGCCGCGTAAATAAATATAGAATGGCTTCCTACTGACTTATGCCAGTTGCATAAAACCCCTCGAAAAACACGTTACATATTCGCCTCGGATCATCGGATGATTTACCGTGACGACGGTCCATTATCCGATTATCCCAGACACGTTAATAAACCCCATCCAAAATACATATTACATAAATGAAATCACCCTAAATTACAGATATATACACTCATAATTTTTCTTCACGCACTTTGCGTCAAAGTTTGTTGTCACTATGGATTGCACTTTGCAACCAGTCCAATGTTTTACATATGGAATAGTGTCCCACGGATATTTCCGCCTCTCAAATTTCTCTATGTTGGAGAAATAGACATAATTAATGTGTGAGCACTATGTATTTATGTCATATCACACGCATTGAAGGTGTTCTGATATATTTATATCACCATAGAACTTCCTAATTTCACTGGAGGTCCCCTCCTTATGGTGACATTTAATTCCACTTATCACTGAGCACACGATCACACTATTGTGGCAGCGCCTCGTGACCATAATACTTAATCTCTCTTTAAAGTAGATTAAATTAATATTGACTTCTGAAAAAAAAAACAGTAAATGCGCATTACATATAACACCAAATATTTCTGTGCCGTAATCGCCCTGTCTTGTTAAGTTCCCGTTAACCATATTCTACTTAATACTAGTTCTCAACACAGACCATTTCTCCTCACACAAATAATACCATTGTACAAATTATCTTAAATTACACACTTACAAATCTTACATGGCGAGGCCGTAAACAGAAATCACGTGTGCTGATATGTATGAGTTTCATGAAGGACTGTCTCGCATTCTGATGGCCCATCTTTTATCTCGTGGACGCCTTAAGCTAACAAGCCCTATACAAGCGCTCCCCCATCTCTTGGAGATAAATGGGAACCCATCAGCGCTGCCAAAATGGCCTTGGTGCATCGAGACAATTTAGTGCTCAACAGCATCCGACAATCCCGTCATATTTCCCTGTACCTTAAAAACTCTCATTTACTTACTTACTACCCCCCTGTGTGACTTCTGATACGCCTGCCTTAAGACCAGATCCTCCCACGCACCAAATACCACACTTACTCATTTGATAGGCTGGCTCGCCAGCTAAACACACCCACTTTATGACACATATTTTCGTAGACTATGTATATTATACGTCCCGTATAATCTGTTTCCCTCACTATTCTCCAGCACACATGCTGTTTTCCCAATACGTTTGGAAACTACAAATGTTTCTGCGTCACCTGCTTCCAGCCTTGCAAGTGGCTCCCTTTAAATGAACGTCATTACGTTGCCCTACCTAGCATATTTCTCAGTGTCTGTAACGATGCCCTGTTGCTACTGTCCACACATGCACATATTAAAATACCATCCTCTGCTTTAACCACAGGATAATCCCTACATAAATTAGTGTCCCTCGATAGCATGTCTGCAAGAATGTTATCTTTACCTTTAATATGTTTTACTGTGAATTCATATTCCTGCAGAGCAAGAATCCACCTACTAACTCTGTTAGAACTGAGTTTACAAGTCCTCATATACAGTAATGCATGGTGATCTGTGTGGATCTCAAATTTCCCCCCTACTAAATACATTCTAAATTTCCCTAAACTGAAAACAATACCTAAAAGCTCTAACTCAGTAATCGTGTATCTTTTCTCTGCTGCTGTCAGTCCTCGCGAGGCTAAAGATACAATGCACAGATTACCCTCATCATCTTTCTGACATAATACTCCAGCAATGCCTATATGTGAAGCATCTGTCATAACCACATATTCCTTATCTTTTAATGGATATTTCAGCACTACAGCTTTCCCAAAACCTTCCTTCAGCGCTCTAAAAGCCTGATCATGCTTAGACTCCCATCTCCACCGAGTCCCACTTTTAAGCAATTCCCTGAATGGTTCTACCAACCCTGAGTATTTAAGAACGAACCTCCTGAAAAAGTTGCAAATTCCCAGGTAAGTTTTTAACTGTTTAACATTCTGTGGCACCTCTGCGTTAAGTATCTTATTAACCCTACTTTCTTCTGGTGTTACACCTCTACTCGACACTCTATGACCTAAAAATGTCACTTCTGACTGACAGAATGACGACTTAGACAGCTTCAAAGTGAACCCTGCCTGATCTAACTTCTGAAAAACTATATTTAAATAACGTAGATGCTCCTCAAAACTGCGTGAACTAATTACCATATCATCTATGTAAATGGTTACAAACTCTCCTGTGTCATCCCCTAATGCGATGTTTAAAGCCCGAATTAAAGCTGCTGAACTACTCTTTAACCCATAAGGTGTTCTACAAAATTGATAAAGGTTATATTTATGACTAAAAGCTGTAAATGGTCTATCTTCGTACATAAGTGGCACTTGCCAAAAACTGGAACTCAAATCTACACAAGTGAAATACTTCTTCCCCTCAAATGTTTGCATTAATTCCTCTATTGACATAGATTTCAGCTGATCTGAACTAATTCTACTGTTAACCAAACGAGCGTCTAAACAAATACGAACAGTGCCGTCGGTCTTGGGTACCGTGATCAAAGAATTAACATATGGACTGTTCGAGTGCTCAATAATCCCATCTTCAAGCATCTGGTTAATTTGTGCCTCAACTGCACTTTGATAAGCGAAAGGTACAGGATATCTATGTCCTGTGAATACTGACCTATCAATAACGTTCAATGAATGTGTATAGCAATTGGCCATACCAATGCGATCCTCAAAACTCTCCTATTACACAATAACACATCATAGAGCCGAACACACTGTTCATCCTCTATATTTCCCTGAAATGCGGCCTCACGTAACGAGTCCTCTAGACTTCCGTTCGTAATCACACTGCCATACCTGCCAACTTTTGAAAAGGGCTATCAGTAAAACTCACGCGCGACAAAAGAAATAACGATTTTCGACATACCCCGGCTTGACTAAAATAATAATACTTCTGGGCTACAAAATACAATAATTCATGCTTTAAACAGGATATTTCAATGAAATCATATCTACTTACACGATTTGTAGATGAACATAACAATCAAGAAGAAATCCATGTTAATCAGCAGCAGGCGTGGTGAATATTGGTTTGCAGCATACATAACAGGACTTCCTTGATAAATTAAGCAGATATACGATAATTGAAAAAGGCTTTACACAATAAAACTTGTTTAACGTAACACAGGCAAGGAATAATATAATACACACTGCAAATCACATGCTATCATGGTTGTGGCCTTTTTAGCTTCCAGCAAAAAGTCTTGAGAAAATGCTTTGTCATATTTTTTTTATAACAGGGACCAGAACTCCTGGTCTTCAAAATATGATGGCAATACCTGGTTGAACTTCCTTCAGAACTGCTGTGTCCTATCATAACAGGAGCATTGTCGGAGCAGAAAGCCACACAGTTTTCAATTGGTATATTATGAGAACTCGGCTGTGATAACATCAGGTTACCTATGTTTCGCCCCGTCCAACGCCGGTATGGATAGCACAGTGCTCACTACTTTTTCCTGCCGAACATCATTGAATGTAACAACAATAGGAAACAACTTGGCTTCGTATCATTGCTTCCATCCGTTGCCAAAGAAAATGGTCCGTTCTGAAGGCACTTAACAACTTCAGATGATGCATTTTTTGCCATTTTATTTACAATGCACGTCGTTTTCGTGCGACCACAACTATATTTCTTTGCAACTTCTGATGTGGGAAACATCTTCTTAAATAAAGCACCAGCATGATCAGCCGCACTTAAGGGCACATTGTGTTCCACCAAAAAGAAAGTAAACAGACACTCGGCCCTAATTACGTCACTGTCAACGTTACCAGCCTTGGCAAAAAAGGTGTTGATTTTCTTGCTATCTTCCTTCGATTTAACTTAACTTATGTGTTTACCGCACTTCACATGATTACTTAAATCGTTTTTTCCACCATGTGCAATATTAATATCACACGCACATACCGTGCAAAAGGCAAATTTTTCTCCCTTTCTTGATTTTAGTATGCACGGAAAATCAACCGAGTATGATTCTTTAAATGTCTGGAAGTACTGTTTCTTGTTGTGTTTGTTCATTCTCGATATCGACTAAAACATCGAAAGGAACCTGGATCACTGAACGTCACACAAAATTATAACATAAATCACATAAAACACAGCCAACACTTCATTAAAACAAGTCAAAGCACACAAAGTCTTAAACCATTAAATGAACACGACGCCAAACTCGTGATGAAAGAATATGCACATGGTAGAGAGAAAAAAATACACACACGTGGAACGAATGTAATTAGTCCACGGAATACAGGAAACTGCGAAGCACGAAGATATAGCACAAAAACTCGAACACTTCATTAAAATATGCCATAACCTTAAAAGACGAAAACATTCAAGGAACGCCAACTTCGCGAACAATAAACAACTCTCGTGGTCAAAGATTATGGTTTAAATCGCAACGAGCGAACGTAGCGGAACAAAGAATTTGCGAAGCAGAGCGTGTCGACACCTAAAATTCACATGGAAGAACGGTTATAACGGCTTCAAATTCAATTACAATGACGACACAAACATCACACGGTTGAAAGTACGAATCATATCAAAGAACGAGTTATCGACTATCGTGGACTTGCCTTCGACCCACGCAAACAATCGATTGTACGGAAGTGGGAGGGATTATCGAATGTTAATTATCGTTACAATTTTTTTCCGCGAAATCGTAAAATGACACCGTTCATCCGTAAAACCGTAAAATGCTGCAATTTCCGTAAATTTTACGGATAAACCGTAAAAGTTGGCAGGTATGCACTGCCCACAAAACATGGAGAACCCCGCTCTACGGCTGGCGATATCTCATTTAAAGTACAAATCACACCTACAATACTACTCCTCTGAATATGGTCATTGAACGCTACTTCTACTTCAGAATCTCCCCATTTAAATTTCAAACTCCCTACATCATAACATAAGTTACCAGACACTCTACTTAGCCACTCTGAACCCAAGATAACACTGAATACTAAATTTGGAATTACAAGGCAAATCTGCTTCTCTACATGATTATTAATTTTAATGTCTACTAAAACTTGCTTAGAAATTACTTTAGACCTCTTCCCAACAGCTGTGATAACAAAAGTGCTTTTAATTGGCATCTCCTCAAAATTTACTCCAGTTCCTTTCATTTTATCATAAAATGCACTACTTATGCAACTCTTCATACAACCACTATCAATTAAAACATCTGTGTACGCCTCGGACACGTTAAATTTAACTATGGGGCTCTTACTAACCACTTCCTGAATAATACCTTCATCATTTAGTTCATGTAATAATTCATTTCTTACATTTAGGTCATAGGGTCCCTGTATAATTGTATGGACAGGGCATGCTACAGACTGAGATTCTGACCTTACTTCGCAGCCTGGTTCGCGTTTAAAGAACCGCTACAGCTGGCCGTAGTACTACTAACTACTAAACTGGTCTGGTTGTTCTGGGCTGTGTTGTCATTGTTTGGCTGTATATTACTACCACTAGGCTGTCCTCTTCCTTGACCCCTATTCTGGTTGTAATTATTGTCATTATAATTTCTCCCTTGATTTCCCCTGTAATCATTGTTCCTCCCTTGATTTCCCCTGAAATCATTGTTCCTCCCTTGATACTGATTACCATAGCCATTTCCTCTGTTCTGATATAGCTGATTATTATTATTTCTATTTTGAGCGTTGGCCCCTTCGCCACCGTTCCCTTGAACTTCTTGATGCCTGGCTTCATTAGGTCTATTATTATTATTTCCCTGGTTCCGATTGAAATTGTCCTCATAACCCCCTCTCCCTAGTGCATCAAATGTGCTTAACAAATTTTCTACTTGTGATATTGTCTTTACATTCTGGATACAAGCAGCCTCCTTGATCCTATAGGGAAAGTGCCTAAGTAGCAACCTTACCACATCACTTTCCTCCTTCAAGCCATCCAGATATTTACACACTAATACCTGCCCTAAAAAGTATTCGGTCATGGTGGAGCTTCCTTTAGGGTTATATTTACCACACACTACTCCCTCACGATGCTGCGACTGAATAACCTCATTCCAGAACTTTTCACAGAATTTCATTTTAAAATCATTAATATCAGTAAACTTGTCTCTGTAGACAGCAAACCAATTCCTCGTTTCCCCCACAAATACTTGTTCTAAAATTTCAACTACCTGGCACCACTCAATGCTACCATTTTCCAACCTCTCCCCGAATTTATTTTCTATAGTGTTCATGAACTCCATTGGGCACCCCTGTCGATTGCTGAACTTACCCAGTTCTACCTCCCTGTGTGTGCTATTCACAAAAACTGGCCTATTCTGACTATTTTCTTGCCTGATCCTAGCTTTTAATTTTAATTCTAATTCTGCGATTTTCTCCTCAGCCTTCCTCTCAATACTGTTTACTGTTAATTTAATGTTTCCCTCTGATTCTTCTACTTTATCATATAGCTTTGCTTGTTTCTCCTCAATCTTGCTAATGCTCTCTCTATTACTCTCTCTTAAATCATTTACTTCTGCAACTATTTGCGAGTGGACTTTCTCAATTCTACCCCCCAGCTGTTCCTTAACCTCTTTAGTTGCTACCTGAATTTTGTCAATTTCTCCCCCCAATTGCTTTTTGACCTGCTGTGTTTCCAGTTGCACTAGTTCTTTTAAATTTTCAGCCTGTGTACTGATTCTAATTTCTAACTCCTGCTGTACTTTTCCTAATTTCTTGTCTACATCTGCAATGATCTCTTTAACCTTCTCTTCCATTACTCCTCTGATTTCTCCTCTAATCTGCTCCATTTTCCTTGTTGTTCTTATCTAATTTTGCATTATTCTGTTCTAATTTTGCATTTAAAGCTTCTGTACTTTCTTTATTTTCCCTACTGTTTTGTTCTAATTTAGCGTTTAAAGTTTCAGTACTCTCTCTATTTTCCTTACTGTTTTGTTCTAATCTGGCGTTTAAACTATCGCTCAATTCCCTATTACTCTCTTTATTTTCCCTACTGTTTTGTTCTAGTTTAGCGTTATTCTGTTCTAACTTTGCATTTAAGGCATCACTACTAACTTTGTTCTGATACATAAACTCGAGAAGTAAAGTTTTTAATTCTGGTTGGCCGCCTACACTCCCTGTTTCAGTATCGGGATTTACCTCCGCTACCCCGGTACTACCATCACTCGACATACTGCTCGTATCATCACTCTCCCGTTGATGACCACTACGTAACCTCATCTGTCTTTCTTTCTCATCCCCCATAATGATATACACTGATACAGACAAATAACCCCCAAAATACAGGCACAGAAATATATACCCTTCTCCTTCCACAAATGTTATTAGGTTTTCTGCCCCACGTTGGGCGCCAAATGAAACGTTTTGCTAGCTCCTAACTGTTGGGTGACAATGTGGCAGTTTGGCTTTGCCTAAGCTATGTTGTTTTAATGGGCGCCAAGACCTCAACGCAATGTTGAAATCTAAATTTGTATTTAACAACGTCTAGCTCTGGCAGAACACCTTCAAGACTCTATTCACTCAGATCGTGGTATGATTTGATCATTAACCCAACAAACAATTGTATCAGGAGAAGGAATTGGTCTATATCTAATGCTACCTACTGAAAGCAAAGATTGCATTGTAAAAGAAATGAATTTATTATATAAAACAAGTATAGCAAAATTAATAATAATAATAAGTATAAAATTTAAATTGGAGCGTTGTGATTTGAATATTACCGATAGAAAATTACGTGAAAACGGAGTCTGATAAATTGATTTTACTCTTATTTCCAAGCTATGAAGTTACTGAAATATGAAATGTAAAACAAAGAAAAATGAGAGATTGCGTATTTCTGCGTCATTTGCGCTTACCATTGGAAATTGCCAAGGCATTTCCCTCGTTCTTGATGATGTTGTGAGCTTCCCACAGTCTCCTGGACGTCGTCATCTCCGTCGGAATTTGATGATATTCTGGTAGATTAGATAATTCTATGGTCCGTACCTCGGACCCAAACACTCGTACAACCAAGTTTTACAAAAGTTCGTCGCTAACTCCACTGAACATCGGAGCGACACGCACGCGCATCCATACTCCTCAAGTATTTCACAGATAGTCCTTGTTTCACGGCGCGTCGAACGATATAACCACACGCCGGCTCCCCACTCTTCAGTCCCAACTAGCTTACGTCGTCTCCCCTGATTGGCTGACCCACCACGCGATCTTCTCCTCCTCCGGGTCATTACACTCGGCGGGAGGGTTCCGTTCCAACAATTCGTCTTTTCTAGACCTTGCGACCCAAGATTGCGTCATTCTTCTCGACAAGATTAAGCGTGTACTTGAAATCCCAGTGAGTCACGTCTCTCGATATACCCTAACTGACGAAAACTCCGTAAAATTCCGTAATCAGATAATTTTCTATGATATCGTCGTTCGTAATAATTTGCTGGATAGCGTTTTCTAAGACATAGAAAACCTATCTGAATGCTAATAATTTTTATAAAATGCTCCGAAAATACCTAAATAATAATTATAATAAATTAATAATAATAATAATAATAAATTAACATGAAAAATTCTCTTGGCTGAACAATTTGCCGCGTAAATAAATATAGAATGGCTTCCTACTGACTTATGCCAGTTGCATAAAACCCCTCGAAAAACACGTTACAGCCCGAGCGAGCTCGAACTTAGCCGAGCGCGGCTGAAGCGTTCTAACACCCACGCGGCGCCGCTTTACATGCTTGCACACGGCCGAGCTCTGAAGCAACGCAATACGTAAAGACGAAATCATTGAGATTCGAGAAGACTGAACTGCGTTTCTCTGCGATGTAACAGTAGGCCTACTTGCGCAATCTTCGAAACATACGAGCATGTTGGCGCGAGTGGTATAGCACAGATTTCCTTATCTTCAAAGCCCAAACAATACAAGAGGAATACGGAAATTCCCCGCGTATATCTCGCGCAGACAAATTTCACTCGTATTTTCGGCTCGCGTATATCTCGCCCCCGCGTATATCTCGCACCCCATTTTTTTGGTTGAAATTTCAGGGGAAAAAAGTGAGAGATATACGTGAGCAAATACGGTATATTACTATATATCGCTCTGAAATAATATATAATATACATTTTTAATAGATAATATAGAACCAATGCTTCTGTACAGCGTAATTTTGGTTTTCGGTTTCTAGGGCTAGATATAGCACTCCCGAGGACATCCAAAGAATTCTAAGGGAACTAGAAGTTGAAGATAATAATGTTATTGGTTTTACGTCCCTTTTAACTACACTGGCTTTTAGAGACGCCGGGGTGCCGGAATTTTGCCCCCGAAGGGGATCTTTAACGTGCCAGTAAATGTACTGACACGGCTCCCTCGCATTTGCGCACCCTCAAATGCCAGCTGACTGCGCCAGGTTTCGAACCTGCAACCTTGGGCTCAGCAAGCGAGAACGTTACCCCTGAGCCACGCAGTCAGACAGAAGAAGTTGAAGAGGCTGCTGGAGAAGAACAAGAGTGGGATTTAGATGACGACCAAGATCCTGACTTTGAACCTCAACAAATTCACGACGATCATCATAATTCTGATTCGGAGACTGATATGGATAATGGTGACTTCGCGATGGAAGTTGACGACGAGGAGGAAATGGGGTTCTTCATTGGAAAAGATGGGGAGACTCTTTGGTCAAGTAAAGTATTGCGGTCTCAGACAAAGGTGAAGTCAAAGAACATTGTGAAGGTTATTCCTGGGCCTAGGGCACAAGCTCGACAATGCCAAACATCACTTGATTGTTTCCTGAAAATCATACGTTCCGACATGATTTCTTATATAGTCAGATTCACTAACATTTATATTGCAACCAAGAAACATGAGAACGAAAGAAATGAAGCAGACGATAGAGTTCGAGAGAGCCGATTCAGGTAAACGCCGAAATTAAGGCTGTCATCGGTGCTCTGTTTTTAATTGGTGTGAAAAGGGGAATTCGTGCTGATTTTTCAGAATATTTTGCGACAAACGGTACAGGGATGACAATATTGCGTGCGAATTTCAGCAAAGAGTGGTTCAAATGTCTCCTGAGGTGGATTAGGCTTGATGACATAACAAGTAGGGAACAGAGGAAGGAAACTGTTAAGTTGGCTCCAGTGAGGGATCTACAAAATAAATTCATAGCCAATAGCCAACAAACCTACAACATTGGGGAATTTGTAACCCTCGACGAGATGCTGGTCGCATTTCGAGGACGTTGTGGGTTTATTCAATATATGCCGAAGAAACCAGCAAAGTATAGCCTGAAGATTTATGCCCTTTGTGACTCCCAAACATTTTATACCTACAATCTCGAACTGTACTGTGGGAAACAAAAACCTGGTCCCTTCGAAGCATCCAACAAACCTTTCGACATTGTCAGAAGATTATGTGCTCCAATAGAACTGAGTAATAGAAACCTCACAACCGACAACTACTTCAGTAGCTATCCACTTGCTGAGCATCTCCTGAAGAATGGCATTACAATTCTTGGGACCCTACATAAGGATAAGGCAGTTATCCCCCCAGAATTTGTGACTGAAAGCAAGAATCTTCTACCAGGGAGTCACTTGTTTGGGTGTCAGGAGGACAAATCGTTGATTTCATTTGCCGCCCGAAGGAAGAAAGTTGTAATTTTACTCTCCACCATGCATGACCGCAATGATATAGACGACGAAACCGGTCAACCTGTACACATCATGGATTACAATGCCACAGAAGGAGGCGTAGACACTGTTGACTTGATGTGTTCACGTATTACTACGTCAAGGAAAACTCTCAGATGGATGATGACTTACTTCTTTCGCATTCTAGATCTAGCTGGAATAAACTCAATGCGTATTTTCCAGATGAACAATCCTACGGACAAATCATTGAGGAGAGAGTACCTCTACCAGTTGGCCCTTGAACTTATGCAAGAAAAGCTTCAAGATCGGGCCAAAATACCAAGGCTCCCTAAAGAGTTAGCTCTATTTTTGAAGGACTACAGGGAAGAAAGTTGCTCAACAAGTGAAACGCCGGTATGACCAGGAATTTGCTATATTTGTGGGACACACAAGAATCATCGAACACTGCTCTCCTGCAACAAATGCCAAAAAAATGTTTGCCAAACACATGCAAAGTTTTTCTGTCATAATTGTTATGAAAGTTGTGAAAATGAGGACAACAAAGTTGATTAATAACTTTAGAAACCTGACCACCACTTTAGTAGCTAACCACCTGTTGAGCATCTTCGGAAGAGTAGTATTACAATCCTGGGATTCTGCGTGAAGATAATGTGTATATCCCCCTCAAGAGTGTGACTGAAAAAAAGAATTTTGTTGTGGCTGTTTGTAATTTGTGAGGTATGTTTTGTTCAGACAGGTACTGTGCCCAACTCTAGGAATGGGTATTCCAAGATTCAGACACCTAGATATCAAGGGAAAGGCTACAGCCGCTTTTGAAAGTTGAGATATTTGAATATCGCGCTCCATTACTTCCAGAAGGGAATGGAAACTTTATGCAGCCAAGAGCATGTCAAGTGACGTAGCGAGTAGTAGCAGAGGTCGAGACTATTTGTTGATTAAATAGTTAGCCATGGAGTAGAGACTTGAGACTTGGATCAGATTACTGGCACGGCCAAATGAAAGAGAATGCACTTAGTGTCAAGTAAATCGGACCAGGGATACCAGAGATATGAGGATTTCCAGATTTCAGCGTGATGGAGAGTGGACCTGACCGTTTTGAATAAAAGCCGGCCGGCCCAAGCAACATCAGTTCACTTCGAACCAAGCTCTTGCATGACAAGGTGCTGCCACGTTGAGCCAAGGCACATGGTTGCCGGATCTACGCAGAAGATATCTTTAAATTGTGATAGTCACAAAAGTGCTGCGATACATGTGGAACATAGTAAGTTTCCGGCAGAGAGAATCACTAAGGTGATTGTTATTTTTCTACGGACACTGGTGAAATATTTTATTTCTATATGGACATATGCTAGACTTTGTCTAGAAAGTACTTTGTCACAGTCCAGTAATAATAATTTAATACTTGGATATTTTAGTCCAATTAGTCAGTTTCATAATTGTAACTTAATAACCACTCCGATCTTTCAGTATATTGAAGGCCAGTCTATCACGGTGTTGTTCATTAGCCGACGAAGGGAAACTATATGTTGCTTCGCGCATGATAGATGGTGATAAGCCATGCCCAGGGAACGATCTTCAGAACAGCCGTTGATTGGTTTAGACTGTCAGTGTTTTCTTGTACTGAAAAGATTACCGCGAGTTATGTTACAACTGACATATTTGAGAATAGATCACTTAGATCTGACCCCATTTAAGCAAAATGCTATGGACTTAATTGAAGTCAATATTAAAATGGATCAGCAGTTACTTCAAACTTCAAGAAATATTTCCACTATGTCGTGTTAGACAGATTGTGGGTATATAATGGCGGCCGATACAAGGATTAGACGTGCGTGTCCGATAGGACATGTATCTGGATAAATCTGGTACAGACCAGGTTCACTACACTTCAAGACCAACGAGAAATGTAAACCACATTTTGACTTTATATTATGCCTAGCTATTTGGAACAAACTCTTTTTCTGCAGATGACCAACACATTTGTTTTTCTTCGTATTTGAATCTTGCAATGATTTACGCAAGACATATTAGATTTATTCTGAGTATTTTCAGCACTCAGAACAGTTTAGGATCGATGACCGAGCAGAACGAACATTTATTTGAATATTTCATATTTTTTGATAATCACGGTAATCAGCCGATGTAACTGTAAAAGTTAATAATTATATTTGTTGAGAAATGGATATTTTATCCATATTCGAAGAGCCGAACATGTGGATTCTCACATAATGAAATAATAATGAAATATATTTAAAATAATATAACTAATAATAATAATAATCCACTAATAATAATAATGATTTTCATAACTTTTCTAAATAATTCTTGGACCTTATATTTTCTAATAATCACATTTATTGAGAGAGAGCTTATGAAGTAGTTTAATCATTTCTAGTTTGGAACAGGTGATTTTCCGAAGGAGAGTGGTTAGCGCAAGCCCGCATTCAACCAACATTACAGTTCTGGTTGAACAGTTAATATTTGCAATGAGTTAAGTATATTTTTCAGATAACACGGAGAGGCATGAAACGGGAAGCAAATGATATTTGTATCAATTAGGATATTTTTGTATTTATATAAAATCATGACGTAAATACACATTCGAAAGTGAAATAAAGAGTATCATAAGTATGGTAACTTCACGGGTTGAACTGAATGGTAAAATAAAATAAACTTGTAAGTTTATAAATCTTCCAGTGTTGATAACAAGCAGAGGCTTGATTTATTGTATAAATTTTGGGAAGAAAATTTATGTGTGTGGAGTAGTTGAGATGCCATTCCCAGGTGCGCATGTTTAAGTCGCAGGAATGAGGAGGTTTTTATTTGAGCATCAATCAAATAGCAGGTTCGATGACTCAGTGTTAAAGAAGGAGTATTGGAACTACACATTGCGTCGTATGAATGACCCAAAGGTTATTTCTTAAAAACCATCAGTTCTTATTTCAACCTTGTTTACGGATTCCATAAGACTTTGATTTTGCTAGAACCCGGATTTGTCATGATAGTATTTTATTCTTCTTCAGAGGAAGACCTTTGCCGTTGTTGTTGGAATATTGTGTTCTTATAAAAATAATAGAATGGGCCACTGCCAATTAAAAATAATTCTATAACCACGAATAATTTGAAGGATGTTTTCAATCCTAGCGCCATGAACTAAATGAATTTATTATGAAGCTACAATTCTTATTTCCGCATTCTGTCGAAGAATTGCAAGTTGTGAAAGTTACTAAAATGGCAATAAATATAAATATTTTTCTTAATAATGATTCCAAGTGGAAAATCGAATAATTGAATGGTCCAACAATTTATTGATCAAGTTGATGATTCAGAAATCATATATTTTGTTAGGAACTTGAAGTTCATAATCGAGTCACTTCTCGAAATGTTTTATGTCAGAAGAACAATTAATTTTGTTGTGCTTCGCACAGTTCCTCGATGCTATGCTCAATGGTCAAATACTTTTCAGATGTTGTTATTAATATGTGTACATAATTTGTGTTGATTCAGAGATAATAATATTTTTTGACAATATTTTTTTGAAACTGGAAAAAAATAAGTGAAAGTTAAAAATTCTATGAACAATTATTCTACGAGTGTTAATATTATGTAAAAATTCAACCAGTGAACTACAGTATTTCCAGTAAAGACAATTAAATTTGAACTGGATTTAATCATAAATGATGGATATAATTTTGGAACACAGTCTACAGGACTGATAATCAGACTTGTGTTTCCAAAGGTAATTGTCCAATGTGTTGGAAAATTTCTGTACATTGTGTAAATAGTAATGTGGGTCGCCACACATGAATGATGCTGCTTTGAGCATTTTATTTTTGCAGTCAATTTTAAATTCAGAATAAAATGAGATAATTTTACATGATGTGTTATGCCCAGTTGAATCTCCTTCTATCCTTAGTGTTGCATTGAGCCAAAAATCAGTAAAGCATTTTTTTCATTTGATGTCGTTTTTGCGATTAGCTTTAACCCATCTGGCGCCCCGGGATATTTTGACTCTCGTGCTGACTGATTCTTGGTAAAATGCATATGTGGTCGTGCGGACTCCGGACTAAACGGGCACAGTACATTTTAGCTAATAGATACCTTGAATGTTTTCTTCTTCGCTTTCATTACATTTATATGAATTTTTGATATTGTGCATACAAAGAAAAGACAGTTTATTGACGATAATTAAAACCAACTGAAAATTGATGTCTTATAACAATAAGAAATGTGATAATGTTTAAGCTTTTAAAATATGTTGTAATGGAGAAATCATTTTGAAAAATAACTTTAATTACTTAATACAGTACTTATTAATATTTATTTAAGAAGGAAGCTTGTAGTTTAACGTGACCATAAATCTCGCGATCATGAGCCACGGGACCTCCTTTTTACGTGGAATCTGAACCACAGGACATGGCATTTCACTTCGAAAATCTCACATGCATTGACCGGGAATCGAAGCCGGTCTGCCTCGGTGAGAGGCATACAGATCGACCGAAGTCGTCGGATTTTTCAAGACCGTTAAAAATCCCCCAGTATGCCTTCCTTCGCAGGGGAAGTAAAGGTGGCAGTTCCATGTCATAGATTTATGGCATGAAAAAGAACCTTCCACTAACTACACTTGTGTGAAGCCAAAATGTGTAGATTAGATTATTTGATAATATATTAGTTCCAACGTTCGCCGTCAGGTGCTGCCAGCGATGGCATCAATTAGTCCGCAGCTAGGTGTTGTGGATGGTAGCATTTGGTAACAAGAGTAGGAACTATTTGAAATTATAGTCTGCAGTCCTTACTAATATCGAGAGACATAAGGTTTGCAACATCTTAGTCCATCCCCTTCATGCTCATCAACTACCTTCAGCTCGACAGAAGTCCAGGAAAACTTTTCTACAGTCTTCTACTCCACTTGATTCTAACCCAAAAAAGGCCAGAGTTAAGCTATGGGATCAAAGGTATCCTGATCACCGGAACTTGTTGAAATTGAAGAAAAATTACCACCCAGTCACGAAGATGAATGGTACCTCTAATTCCTTAAACAGACTGCGCACCGGTGTAGCACGATCTACGGAAAATCTCACGAAATGGGGAATCCCCAGACTCGTGCACAGGGTTGGATCTGGCATTGGCTGTAACAATGCAGTCAATGTAGCCAAATACTGGTCACAACTCTTGTAAATATTGTATATATTATCATGTAATAGCTGATTTCTCCTGTTTCATTTCTCTTGCTCTTGTGTTATACGTTATATGCAAGTGCTTCATTAAGTGATTAATTTTTTTTTTTTTTAATATTTGATTTCTTGTTTGTATATTTTGGTACCTCTGACACGAATAATAATAATACTTGAATTAAAACATAACACACACTAATACAGCCATCACTATTATCACCGATTATCAGACAGATTCTACACACACCCATACATGACTGCGTTGTCGCAGCCCCTAAACCGGTGGTTCTGAACCCGTAGAAGTCTGCGGACTACTCAGCCTGAAATTGAATCATGTATGGACCACCTCTCTCCCCAATACCCCTTATCAGTTGCAACCCTTCCTCAATAACACTTATTTGAAAGATATTTCAATTCAAAACCTGATAGTCATCGCCACAAATACATTCAGACGATTCTCATTCAACGCACATCGTTTTCAAAATCCCCATTTATTGGCCACTTTTTCATACGTGCTTTTCTCCCGCGGACCACTCGCGGACCACCGGTTAAGAACCACTGCCCTAAACTAAGGAAACAACCTA
Organism: Meconema thalassinum; assembly: GCA_946902985.2. Classification (NCBI taxonomy): domain Eukaryota; kingdom Metazoa; phylum Arthropoda; class Insecta; order Orthoptera; family Tettigoniidae; genus Meconema; species Meconema thalassinum. The sequence goes on from OX336388.2 coordinate 1,988,900,617, forward strand.
CCAACAATGCTAGTGATATGATGAGTGACTTGAGAAGTCAAGCGTCTGGCAGACTTGAAAACTTTTGCCGAATGACAAGAGCTGATTTTAAAGTTTATTGAGTAGAATCAGGACATTTATATCAAAACTAGATTAAAAAAACACGAGGGAAAGTATTCCCATTTAAGAGAGATTACCTGTAAGATTACGATTTTTCACTACTGGGGGCAGCTATGACAGTTTGTCCTACTTAATTAAGTTCTCAAAGCAAACCATATACAGATGTGTGGAGGAAGTGTGTCAGGCCATAATACAAGAGCTCCAAGAAGAAGTAAAGATATGTACTCGATATAAAACAATAAACATGGTTACAAATATGCTGATGTTTAATGATATTTTGAATCAATACAATTAGAAAGAAGTAATTAATGCCATCATTCTTTTCTTTTACACATTTACACTAAATGAACTTATTTCAGATAATTTTTAATTTAAAATGATAGTGTTAAAATAGTTGGCTGCATTGTGACACAGCATTTCAATTTGGTTGTCATTGGAACTATATTGCAGTGTAGTTGAAGCTGAAGAATTAAGCCCAGACGACGCACACGATGAAAAAGAATTTTCAGACCCATCGACTGGTGACTCCACTGGATTCATACCCCGACCATGGGGAACATTGTTTGCTAAATATCCAGGTTGTTGATTGTTGCGAGTATATGACCAGTAGGGCTAATGAATCTTGGGTTTATTGAAATTAAACAACAAGTTGTTGATTTTGTGGATCACTATCAAGCGAGTGTCATCATCATCATCATCATCATCTAGCGCTCTCAATTTCAAGATCACAAAATAAAGAGCTTGATCTTTTTTGCTTTCGGTTTGTTAGCAACTTGTTTCAACAATGTATAAGGCTTGTCCATAGGCTTCTCAACGTTTTCTGTCTTGTCAGCTTTCCTTTCCCTGCCTGTTGGAGGTACACATTGATCAATTACAGCTGCTTCCTATGCTGCAATGTCATGACGATCTGCACTGTAGCATGCAATGTTTATGTCAGAAGATTCTACTGGATCAGGTTTATTAGTTTATTAGTTGATGGATCATCCTGTTCATTTTCGGGTCCCTGAAAACAAAGCATAATATATAGCCAGCCTTTTATAAACCATGTTGTCAATTTTTAGATATACACTTACAAAACCATTACATTTAAATTGCCTACATTATATGTGCATTGAATAATGACCCTGTTTTTTACAGTTACCTACAAATGAAGATGAGTGGTTGAAGATAGCACAACAATACGAAAATGTTTGGAACTTAACAGTTTGGGGAGGATTGACGGCAAACACATCATAATACAGTGCCCAATGAATACTTGCACGGATTTTCTCTATGAGGTGCGTTCAAAAAGTAACTAGCCAGAGGCTGGAATGCGCAAACCGGTGATGACATCGGCTAATCGTGGCATGTGTAACGAGGTGTGGTTCCGACGAGAGCGTGGAAGGTCACAGCCCGTCTCCAGAGGGCACGTGTGCATGTCACGTGACGATACAAAGCGAGCAGCGGCAAGCATCAATCGTCCAACACTGCCAGTCGCATTGCAAACGGTGACATGGAGGCGTCAAACGAAGAGCAAAGAGGTGTTGTTCGGTTTCTGACAGCGGAAGGAGGAGGGGGAACGTACATTTATCACCGAATGTCACAAGTGTACGGCGAACACTGCATGTCCCTTGCAAGGGTCAAGGCGTGGCACAAGCCCTTCAGGGAAGGATGGGTGTCGTTAGCCGATGATGCCCGGTCTGGGGCACCCCCCTGCATTACCGAAGACAACGTCCAGCGGGTTGATGCACTCATTACCCAGGACCCCTGTGTGACAGTGAACACCACAGCCGCCGTGGTCGGATTGAGCGTTGAAAGTGTGCACACCATCATGTAGGAACGACTGCACTTGCGCAAAGTGTGTGCCCAATGGGTGCCCCACAGTCTTCAACCACACCAGGGAGCATGTCGAATGACCCACTGTCTTGGTCATCTGCAGCGCTATGCGAGAGAAGGGAATGGGTTCCTGGCACGAGTGGTAGCTGGAGACTAGTCATGGTGTCATCACTTCGAACCAGAATCCAAACGACAAAGCCTCCAGTGGAAGCATCCAAAAAAGGCAAGGCCATCCACACAAGTGCAGGAAAGGTAATGCTGACGTTCTTCTTTGACCAAGATAGCCCCCTTCTGATACACTTCATGCCACAAGGGACAACAGTAAATGCCCAGCGTTACCCGCAAACCTTGACCACCCGTCGCCAAGCGATCAAAACAAAATGACCAGGCAATCTCACCCGTGGGGTCATTATGCTCCACGACAATGCACGACCTCATACGGCCAACACAGTAGCGGCACTCCTGCAGAAATTCAAATGGGAGGTTCTCTGCCACCCTCCATACAGTCCAGACCTCTCTCCCTGTGATTACGCCATGTTTGGTCCCCTGAAAAGGGCTCTGCGGGGCCAACGATTCACCTTGGACGTCGACTTCCAGCTGTACGTGCGGAACTGGTTCACATCGCAGCCCAGGGAATTTTATCAGACAGCCATTCACCACCTCGACAGCCAGGGCCAATACTTCTAACATACAGGTACTGGTTTCTGTAATTATGCCTCCCGCTCGTTACTTTTTGAAGCACCTAATGCAAAGGGACCTTCAGTATGGTACTTCTAGCTCTAGTAGATGCTCACTATCGTTTCACATTTGTAGACATTGGATGCCAAGGTCGGATAAGTGATGGAGGAGTTTTCAACAATTCATCTCTGTTCTCTAAGATCAACTGAAACTACCACATGACAGGATGCTGCCTTCATTTGATAATATATTACCGTATGTCTTTGTTGGCGACACAGCTTTTGCCTCGAATTGCCATATAATGAAGCCATATCCTGGTATCTATGAGAGAGGAAGTGTGCAAAGAATTTTTGGGTACCGGTTAGCTCGTGCATGGCGTTTGTTGAAAAGGTTTTTGGTATAATGGCATTTGTTTTCAGAAAACCAATGCTTTTAGAGCCCGAGAAGTGAGCAATGTTACCCTAGCATGCGTCCTTTTGCATAACTTCACGAGTTCAGGCCCATCATTAGCAACATTACACCTAGGTATGCTCCTTCAGGTACTTTTGACATGGAAGTAGATGGTGATTCCTGGATCTTGGAGAAATGACCAAAGTGGAATGACATCCTTCCAAGCCATAAAGAAATCAGCTAGAAAACCAGAAGTAGCAAGGGGTATTCGCGACTCCTTCGCTGAGTATTTCACAAGTGGCAATTTACCTCGGCAAGACAAGACTGTCAATACACAAGTAATTAGTGTACCAGGAAGTTTAAATAAATTGATCGAATATGTGAATTTATTATGGTTACTCGCACACGCTACTTCCTTTCATTCATGTAGATTTTTTCAACAGTTGAGGTGAAATTGAAGCCAATGCGGGAACCAACGTCTATGGTACATTTCTAACTTATTGAGAAAAACAACAATAAGGTAACTGTTGTTTGCGGGACAGGACTTGCACCAGAATAGCCTCTTGACTAGAATGTGTTCATTATATCCATGCTGAACTGCTATGCCCAAGATAGCGGGTTCAAACCCGGCCAAATTCGTAGGATTTTTCTAAGAGCGTTAAAAATCCTTCAGTATGCCTTCCTTCGGAGGGGAAGTGAAGCCGGCGTTCCCACGTCATAGATTTATGGCATGTAAAAGATTCTTTCACAGACTAAACTTGTGTAAAGCAAAATTGTTAGGTTAGATTTCGTCAGAATGCTCTATCAAAAAGTTCCAACGTTCACTACTAGGTATCATTGATATCTGGTGGCGAAAGTTGTAACTACAGTAAAACTCTGTTAAGAAGTTTTTCAAGGGACCATTAAAAAAAACTTCATAAAAGGGTAGCGGCCTGAAATGCATGTGAAACTCACACATTTCTGTTGTTTATGAAGGATCCTACAATATACTGTACATAGTCCTATATAAAAGCCAGAAAAAGAGAAGCCCCAATATTAAAATCTGACTATCACACCAGAGATAAAGAGAAATTAATTGGCATAACCCTCACAATTCACATTAAATGAGGCCACTGTTTGGGATGAGCAGGGCAGTGGTCCATAAACACCACAATCTTCCTGTTTTGGCTCCCCATTTTGGCATCTAGTGCTTGAATGTACTCTTCAAATAGGGAGCTTGTCTTCCATGCCGATTTATTGCTTCTGTAAGTACATGGCAAAGTTATGACGTTTTTGAAACACCGGGGCTTTCTCGATTTTCCTATGATCAGTAGTGGCAGCTTTTCCGTCCCATCCATATTCGCACCAACTAGCACCGTAGCTCGCACTTGACTTAATTTGCCTCCTAGGCAAGATTCTCCCTTCAAAATCAAAGATTTATCCGGAACAACCTGATAAAAAAGTCCGAATTCGTCAACATTAAAAACTTCACAATGTTTGTAATTACCGATTTTTGCCGGCAGCAGTGTTTCTTTCCACTCTTCCGTTTCCTCTGTACTTACACTCGCAGCTTCGCCACTAATAGTCTTGTAAACTATGCCAGCCCGATTTTTAAAGCGATCCAGCCACCCATTCGACGCAGTAAAAGGCACTTGTAATCGACACGCGATAATCCCGCTCAAAGGAATGTTTAAACTTCGCTGCTGTTTAAACCACACGAGCAGAGCTTGTTCTACGTCTTCGTATTTCCCGCTTTTAATCTTCTTGCAGCTTGCCGAAGTATTCCCGGCAGAAGCCAAGATCCTTTCTTTCTTTGCTATGATGCCGTTCAAAGTAGACGGCGGCATTCCGAGCTCCTTCGCAAGAGCAACACGTGAAAGAGTAGACGACTCTACTTTTCTTATAATGTCCACTTTATCTTTAGAAAGTGCTTTTCTTTTGATGCCTTTCATCTGAGATCCACTCATTTTCACAATGATTTGAAAACTTGACTTCACTGACGACGCATTTCTCGTATTCTCAATAATGTTATGCTACGTCTGGCAATGCTTGGCTAACAATTTAGATCACACAGAACAGCGACAAAAGCCACGAAAAAAGAATATAGGAGGCCACGAATGAAAGCATGATGCTGTATATTGTAGTCTGTCTTGGGCGGTTGTCGTCATAGCGTGACGTCATTTAGCCTTGAAATGCTCGCCTGGCCAGTGACCCGCGAACACTCGGAACAGCTGTATTCTTTCATTCGGAACACCGGATGTATCTTCCGCGGAGATGGGCGAGTTTTGATTCTAAGCCAGTTGCCTCTCAGTGAACTTCTTATACTCAAAGGGAATACAAAATCTGAACTATTTAACCGGGAAAACCTCTTATGCACGAACACTTTATATGGGAAAAATATACATGTATCTTATGGGATGAATCACGGGACCGAGAATATCGGACGTCTTAAGCGGAAAAACGTTTTATGCGGGAACTTCTTAACCGAGTTTTACTGTACTTGAAATTGAACAGAACTTGTAGCTCACCCTTTAGGGTGTCCGCTGGAAGCAGCTACAGACTCAGGCGAGCCGAACCTGTCCTCGGACACTCCCGGCACTAAAAGCCATATGATAAATAAATTATATCCATTCACTTCATATAACATTATTGCCACATTCGAGCGGGAAGCGATGTAACACGTCACTATGTATAATATTCATGTCACAATACCCACAGTATTTGATCCCCAGGAATAAAAACATATCCTTGAAAAAAAGAAGTTCAAATTAAAAGAGAGACAGTCCAAATTAAAGAGGTGTAAGTTAAACAAAAAAATGTTTAAAAATGTCCATAAAATTCCTTACCTCATCAGACGTTGTCGTTTTCCTTGGTGTGTAGATAACAGTGCAAAAAAGTTGCCACTTTCTCGTATGTAAACCATTCTGGCTTGTACACTTCTTTAGTGCCAGTCCCAGTTCGCATACTCTTTACCACCCTCAACGCCAGCTTCCTGTAAGTCACCATCAAATTGTCTTTCTTCTTTTTCAGTTTCTTTAACGAGCACTCAACACTGTAGCTACCTTGGATTCGCTTCCAAGAATCGTATATTTTGTTTCTATCTTTGTGATCAGCATTTTGCGGGTTCCAGATAGAAGGTTCTCCCTCGTACAGATCTAAAAACTCAATGATCACTAAATTGGGTAACTCCATAATTATCCGTAAATATCTGTAATCAAGCACTTAAAACAGTGAACAAGGCTTAAAGGTTCAGAAAACTGAATAAACCAGCACGAACTGCAACAAACTACAACAGACCGTAGGAACGGGTGCTTGAGCTGTACTGCGGCTTGTTACCCGTCGAGCCTCAAGCCTTTGAGGTACCGACAATACGCGGGAAAGGCTGAGCCACTGAGCCAACCTGAGTAATAACAGGTTTTTGCGTTCCCAAGGCGTGAGGTCTGGCTAACTACTGACCAGGCTCGCCAAGTCACAGGCCGTGAGAACGAGGCATAACCCTTCCACGCTTGACATAACATCTGCACCTATAGACAAGACTTTATTGGAATATAAGCTCTACTACCATGCTGCAAATAGTAGGTAAGTAATAGTCATCCATCCTACTCCAAGTAAGAGGTTCAAAATATTGACAGTGAATGACAAAGTGGATCCAAATCTTGCAATACGAGATTCCTTTTATTGGTGCACCTAGGAGAAACCCCACAGCAGACACGGCAAAAACCTAGAAGATTTGCTATAGTTTAGTAGTTAATTTCAAAAGAGATTAGCTTCTACTGTTAACAGTTTCTTTGTTCCTAAACTGGCATGTCATTACACTCAAGTTTGTCAATAATACTGCAAAGGAATACTGGCTGCTACTGCTTATAGTACAGGTAAAAGTATATGGTTTGTGTTAGAAAAGGGTGGCATGATGAATGGTGGGCTTAGGACCTAATAATGATACAAAGTAGATTCACATCACTAGTGATACAAAGTAGATTCACATCACTAGTGATACAAAGTAGATTCACATCACTAGATTTCCTGTTTAATGTTTGGAACACAGTACGAAATGCAACATTATACATCATACGATTCAACATGACACATGAGTATTATATGGTAACCTAATTATGTCACAGAAATGCAGTATGACATGCAACTTTAGGCACATACGACAGCACGACGCATAAGTATTAAATGGTAACCTAATCATTTTACAGAGAAACAGTATGACATGCAACATTGTGCAATAGGTATTTGGTGTTAGCTCAATCATTCCACAATGCAGTGTACTGATTGACACTTAATAAATGAAAACTAAGACATGCTTTAAACAATATGAAACTACTGTTCCCATGCTATTGGAATGGGTATTGAACAAGAATTAACAGTGCAAATCAAATTTTCACTTTGAAATGCACCAAGAGTCGAACAAAACTTACGTAATGCAACAGCATGCACATCAGAAAGCTTCCGATGTGTTTTGCAGGTGTCTTCAGCACCTGAAATTTCAAAGCAAAAGAGCTTAGGACCTAATTACACAAAGTTGATCCAAACTACTAAATTTCTTATTTAATGCCCATTCCATTTATGAAAAGAAATCCTTTCCTAAGTTATGCCTTATTCAAAATATTTGCATGAAATAATGCTTTTATAATTATGGAAAATTCTTTTGGGTTTATGCACTTTTAATTCCTTTCGGTTTATGCAGTATAAAGAAAACTAAAACAGTAAATATAAAATAGGTTTCAGTGAGAATCAATGCCAGCAAAATTCAAAGGTAGGTACTATTACCCGTTTAACATTTGACTGCCGCTGAGCCTGGCTGCGCCACCGTTTGTTGATTATTGTAGCAGGGATAAAGAGAAGGACACAGTGATGACACAGTGCAAGTTGCACATAAGTCAAGCAGCATTGCGTGCGCTACCTGTCACATTAGAAGCTCAGATAAGCGTCATGCTACTGTAGCTGAGTCATATCCTACACGCGCAACTGTACCTGTCAACGAAGCAGGCTGACGTGTGACACAAGTTCCTATCTTGACCGCCGGCAATCAATTCGTGAAAGGGTAATACAATGAAACCTCAATAATTAGAAGTGATTGAAGCAGAAAGAGAGGAATTGGAAATACATATTTCAAACTAACCACTGGGCAGAAAATAACACTCAAACGCCCAATTCTCGCAAATGATGGTAAAATGCAATTACTGATATGCCTTTTCACAACCGTTGATTGACGAATCTATCGGAACATTATCCAAAACATATTAAAATACAATAGCGTGCAAGGGTAAATGTTTGGACAACATAAAGCATAACATGTAATTCACACATTATTGATAATACCTCTACCATATTTTTAAGAATATATTCTATACCAGGAGGAATTAGTGGAGAACGCAGAGTAAAGAATGTCTTAATCATAAGACGAAAAATAATGTTTAAAACACATTTGCAATTATATGGTCAAATCAAAGAAGGCATGAGAGGAAGACAGTTAAATCAATATAAACATCACCTTAAATCAACACTTTTTTATTAGTGTAACGAACTGAAAGTACGAAATACCATACGTCCTCACATAATCGTCGCACCCCACTTTTCAAACACTAAAATAGATTTATAAAATTTCATCGCATAATCGTCGCATGGCATATTCGGATTTGTGCGCCAGTCAGTTGCACACACTGTCACGAGCTAAATTCGAGTCCCTGCCTCAGTGCCTGCGGGCTATGACCGCGTGATGTGAGCGGGCAGCATCATCACTTAGCACGTCCATATTTGTGCAGTGATCGGTTGCGCATGCTGCCGCAGCTTATAACTTGGCGTGACTTTATCAGATGAAAGTAATCTTGTCTTTATGCCTGCGGGCTATTAACCGCGACCCAAGCGGACAGCATCGTCAATTAGCACATTCCGCGAGCTTGACCTTGCCAGAAGAAAAAAGCCTGTCTCCCTGACTGCAGGCTATGACTCACGATACGTGAATGGCTGGCCCACGGCACGCTCAACAGCAATCGAGTTCAATGCCACTCCAGGGGAGTGAAGATTGTGTGGACGTGTCACTTCCGTGAGTTGGCCTTGGAATTACAAGATTTAATTCGCCGCCTTACGAAGCGCTGCTAACCCCAATTTGCCGACGTTAAAACAGGTCCGACTGCTATTGTCGGAAGTTACGCAAGGGACACCTCGTGCATAGGCAATAAAAGCCATTTTGTTGCTCCGCCAGCTATCGATTGAAGTAACCCATTGCCGATCGTAGGCAACCCCCATGGACGTGATGTGGGTTGCCTGTGCATGGACATACTTACTAGAGGCTGTTAACTTGTTTGAAAACTTTTCGGTCTCGTTTCTCACCTTACCGATAAATTCCCATCCAACTTGCTGTTTTGGGCTCGATTGCAGGCCACAAGCTTCCTTTTTCTCCACCTCTGAAAACTCTGCCATGACGAGTTATGCATTACGCGTCCAGACAGGGAGGGTTGAGGTTGCAAAAATTTCAAGTTTGGGCGATGGAATGTCAATCAACGATCGGAAGGGGTTGATTTCGTGTCACCACTACTTCTAAGGACCTTAACAGCCCTTCAGCGATTAAGACCTCGTTTCAGCCCTTAAAATAGGCCCGATTCTAAAAGTCATACAAAAGGTGGTAGCAGGGGAAGGGGAGGTAACACAGGCACAGCTCCTTGTTTGAAATGTTAGGGGATGAAACCCCCATTAGCAGCACTGATAAACATCTCGATTAAAACCTTCCTTAGGGGTGAATCGAGACTGGGTGGTTTGGTCCCATGCCAGTTGAGGGTGTTAGGGGGTGTGAACATTGCCGGAGGCCTTAAGAACTTACTGCAATCGGCAACTGAGGACGGTGTGCAGGTTTGCAGGTGGTTAAACACACCCGGTACCTTCTCAGACGCCCTCAATGGTAGTCTATGTTTAGGGGATGATGAAGGGGGTTGAAAATCCCCAAACGTCAAATGTAAAGATTTCAACGTGTTTGTGAAACCTTTAAGAGCAAGACTCATTCATTTTCGACTGCTTTGGCAACCTGCAACAAGTCCTACAGCGTTTTTCGCAAACTTCGACTTGCGGTTTTTGAAAATGGGCTGGTTTTGGGGGCGCTACCCTGAAACTACTCAAGTTGTGCTGAAGCATATGCTTGGTAGGCGTCAGGACAAACGTCATACTGAGATTTCGAGATCGTGCGGTCAATTTTTGAAAATTTGGTGGCCTTTGAAAAAAGTGGTACTTTAATTTTTTTGAGCAGTATATATAATATGTAAACAACACTCCTGGAAAAAATTACATGTATTAGTTATGATCACTATTATAATGGGGCAATATTAGAAATATGAGTATTATGGTAAGAGAGGTTCAACACCACTGATATCACTGCAGTTATCTCTCTTCTTCTCGAAATATCCCCACAAAGTACATACCAATTCATGGGACTGACCTCTAAGTGAGAGTCCTCACCCTGTGGTATTCAGTTCACCCTACTCACCATATCCTGCTCCAACATAGCATAATATAATATGTAAATAGTTTGTTAATATGAAATGAAAACTGAATAAAATGTACTAAATACATTTAAACTACTACTGTTCTACTACCGCACTATATAGACAATTATTAAAGCACTATTACTACCACTAAAGCTCCAATGCACAGTTACGGTAACGTTAGAATCAACAAGCGATCAAAATGTACAAGCCAGAGATACAGCTGACCAGGTACTGAGGCATGTGGGCTGACATATTGCAACACAGAGAGTTACGACATCAACTATGCGAACATGGATTGGTCGAGAGGCAGAGACTGACTTTGAATTTCCAGCCAAGTGTCAATCCCTTTCTCCAAGCGTACAGAGTATACACTGATTTTTAAGTTGTCAAAAGAGCAAGTATTACTGTGTCTGACCTGGAGAAAAAAAGGAACACATTTTTCAAGGTTCTTTATGGATATATTGTTGGAAATTCCCCTTATTCCACCCCTCTACACCCCATCCCGCTCCTGTCCTCCATAAATTGCCAGTACACTCCCCCCCCCCCCCCCCCCTCTTGACTGAAGCCTCGCCCGCTTCTCCCAAGCCATTCCACATCAGTACTGCACCGTCTCCGTATGCCACAGCACGGCCCGATTTCTCGCTGCCGCAACCACTCCGTAAGTTTATAACATATCTTTTTTATATATATTTACTTATTCTTTGTCAGCCTTTCACATTTTTTGGTTTAATACCTACCATAGTTCACACAGGGATTTTCGTTTCCAGTTATGAATGGTCACCTCTTGATGGATTTCGGGGGCTATTAACGGAAGCAGGACATTGGAAACCAAAACAGTGCACCAGGCCACTTCTACGGCTTTTAACGAACTTTTATTATGACAGTATTTTAACAAACTTTTTAATGTGTTATTTTTATCATCCCTGTGTTATTTTTAATAAGTACTTTTATGGACTAATAATGAATGTCATTGAGTGCTACCAAAACCGTAGGCTGATGAAGGTGTCAATGCTATATGACACCGAAACATGTACCAACATACTTAAAGACAAGTGATTATGTCATGATAAAATCTTTAATAAAACAAGTATTGACTAGGCCGAACCATAAAAAACTTTGTTTATTATTACATTCTATCAATACGGAAAAATGTGCGACTTTAAAAGTCAAAAAGAACATTAACTTGGTTAAGAACAAACAACATCAAAATCTTCCGAACATCCATTTTACAGGTTTACAAACAACCAGTCAAAAAAAATGTCGGATGATAATTATGGTTAACAATGGCTAGCAATGTGTTGAGTTATGCTGGAAATTTTTATCACTTTTTGTGTTAATTATAATGGCACAACGGACAATACTCATTTTGATTCTCTTTCGAGAACATTTGATTATGATAATTATGGGCCCTTTATGTTTTGCTGTTTAATATGAGTTAGCCAACATAACTGCAGGTTGGCCACCATAAGTTATATACCGTATTGAAATCACGAACTGAAACTGCTCTTGTAAACGGGCATTATATTCAAATCGATTTGAGTTCGCCATGTAAACGTAGTAACTAACTGTCGTAGCCACTGAGAGCAAGCAGCGAGACTGGACAGAACTATGTGCAGATGTGCAACATTGGACATGAAAGATACGTGTGAGAGACACAAATCAGCCGCGCCAGGGCGGGACTTGAGATTCCACGTGGAGTGATAGAGGAAGCATTCTATTGGCCAACAACCGTCAGCTATTAGTCAGTAGCGAAGAATGCATATTGTCGGCGCGTGCTACTGCATTACATTTGAGTCGCTGCTAGTTAATCAGGAAAGTGAGACGACTACCGTATTTGCTCGCGTATATCTCGCACTTTTTTGACCGAAAATATGTGTGAAAATTTTCGGTGCGAGATATATGCGGGGAATGACCGTATTCCCGAAAAAACACAAAATTTGCATTAATGAAACAAGGCAACTGGCATACGGTACTCGCCCTATTACTTTGTCACTGCCGTTACTGCTGCCAATCTCCGAGACACTCTCGCGTACATCATTCTGGTCATCATCCCATATTGCTTCATCCTGACTTTCGTCCCTTGCATTTGCGATGCCCGTCTTCAAGAAGCTCTTCACAACAATGTCCGTCGACACCATCGATACGATCGAATATAAATTAGTTATGGTTATGCGACATTAAGAACCTATGAAAAAGACGTCATATGCTCATTAAGGATGATTCAAGGCAGAAAAGGAATTAAGAGCGCAGACGCTTAGCGATCGATACGATCAATCATCTTCCATAACGATTCCTCGCTACATGCACGAGCGAGATCGAATTTAGCCAACCGCGGCTGAAGACTAACGATGTACAGCGCTAACACTCGCGCTACGCCGTATGCTTGCACGCGGCCGAGCTCTGATGCGACGTAATGCGTAAAGACGAAATCATTGACATTCAAGAAGACTCTACTGTGTTTCTCTGCGATGAAAGAGTAGGCCTACTTGCGCAACTGTAGTGGCGCACTAATCACTAATTCGAACGTGTCTCAAGGCGGCAAATTTAGCCAACCGCAGCCGAAGACTAACGATGTACAGCGTGCTAACACTCACGCTGCACCGTATGCTTGCACGCAGCGCCTCGATCCCTAATCGGCTCGTATCGGACAAGTTCGGATCAACTCGTCGTTGCTCGCTCTTCCTGTTAGTATCCCTTCAGGTAAGTTCCTGGACAATGACGACTGTTGTGGCGCCCTAAATCGAATGTGTTTCTACCTCAAGGTTATTACGGTCATTTATATGACGGCGTCAGTAATGAATGCGAGATATATGCGAGTACTTTTTTCCCCTGAAATTTCAAATGAAAAAAATGGGGTGCGAGATATACGCGGAGGCGATATATACGCGAGCAAATACGGTATACCCGTTATGTCGCAACCCTCGCCTGCTTGTTGGCAAGGAATGTTATCTCAGAGCAGCAGGGCTCACATTCCGTTAGGGGCGAACAAAGAATGCTTTCAGGGCCGACAAAAATGCGGTCGTACTAAGCAATGCGCGGCAAAATATGCAACGTGATGAATGAGGTACTTTTACGATGGTTCACTTTTCAATGAATATTACAAAGTTTACTTATTTGGATTTATAACATAACCACTTACCTGTCATTCCATTTTTTCGATTTGTATTTGCTTGCACGTGTTCCATGATACTGTAAATCTTTTCCGGAAGTAATGTTGGTCACGAGGTTCATTTCAGTTGGCCCCTTACTGTGATTGGCCTTCAGTATCATTCGAGAATACTCCACGCTCTCGGATTGGCCGACGTCACCTGTCTGCATCACGCAACCTGCGTGATCACCGGTATAAAGCCTGAACGCTGCCTACATCAATTGCCATTCCTTCGCCATTCACTCATCAGTTGTCTCTGGCCGTCTTCGCCATTCATTCTTCAGTTGCCTCCGGCCGTCTTCACCATCTGCATGAAACTACGAGAAACTACGTGCAGAAATTGGACCATGCTAGTCAAAGAACGACTCGGCACTCGTCGCTGTCTTCGAACATGACAACTTTCTCCAAGAACTTCTCAAAATAAGGGTCATGAAGATCGTCTGCACAAACTCTACAAAAGTGCTTCTCTGCTGAAGTGCTGGCACATTGCCTTAAATCGCTAGTCCAAATCAATTTGTCATAGCTAGCGAGTTCTTCTACATCGACAACATGTCTATATTTGGCCTACTGCCATCTTACTGCTATTTTGAAATCATCTATTCAAGGCGACATTTATCTTCAGTGCTAAGCACAGTCTCCAACATTTCGAAAGAAACAAAAGTGATCAACAAGTGTTCCCGTTATGGAAATTTCTCAAGAACTGCCCAAGCAAGTTAAGTGCAAACTCTAACCTCCAAATTGCCAAGTGTATCTTTCGTGTTCAACTTAACGTAACTTATTTGTTTAGCGTGGACGCAAGTACCTTGCCCTCTAAGTGTAAACTACGGTATGTTAAAACAATTGCTTTTTGTTTTCTTGCATGTTTGTTATATTTAAACAAGTTCACTTGTTTTGCATTCTTGCGGGATGTACTCCCCAAAGGCTTGTCGATCTTACTGATGGTTGACGATATTGTTTCATTTAAACCAAAGCATGCTAACCATGCATATTTCTATTTCTAGTCACTCTTTAAAGCTCGTATTGAGCAATGAAGTTATTCTCCTATGACTTTGGCCCAGTATTTGCAAGCAGCCTTAATTTTGTAAATTATGCTAGGATTATTCTACCTAGCGACCTTCAACCATAAAATTGTTAACTTATTCTTATCTCTTGTTAATTTGTTAATTTATACTTCATTAGAATTGTCTATTCATTGTTTTTCAAGTGTTGTTGGCTGGTGCCTACAGAGTTTCTATTTACCTGTTTCTAAGGTGGTTGTTATTATCAATTATTGTTGATCTTTATCATCATGTACAGTTTCCAGCCCCAGGCTGGGTCTGTTTGGAACATAAGCCTCGCCACTTAGTCCTTTCTTCCCACCACCTCTCCGCTGTCACTCTAGTCCAGTCCTCGCCTCTCTTCTTGACACATTCCTCCACTCCTTTCAGCCATCTATCTCTTGGTCTTCCCCTTGGTCGTTTCTTCTGCATCTGCATGTCATGTATCCTCTTGGGAATCTTCTTCTCATCCATTCTCTTTAAGTGTCCATACCACCTCAGTCTTGATGTCTCAATCCTACCTTGCAAGGGCTCCTCTTTCACTATTTCCCTGACCTTTTCATTCCTCACCCTGTCTCTTCTTGTTACTCCGATTCTACTTCGCAGGAACTTCATTTCACTTGCCTGTATTCTGCTTATGTCTCTTTTCTTCATTATCCACGTTTCTGAAGCATAGGTCAGTATCGGGATATAGTAGCTTCTGTATAACACTTCCTTGCTTTTTTGTGGGACATCTTTATTCCACACTAAGCTCCTAATGCTTCTCAGAAAAGCTTCTGCCTGTCTGCCACGATCCGTAATCTCTTTGTCATTTCTTCCATTTTCCTCCACTATACTTCCCAAGTACTTGAGACTTTCCACCTTCTTCAGCTGTCCACCTCCAAGTGTTATCCCACTCATTGGTCTGTCCTTTTTCCTGGTCGTTAACAGGATATAACATTTACTGATGTTTAACTTCTATCCGTACTCTCCCACTGTTTCTTCCCAAGCCTTCAGTTGCTCCTGAATTTCCTCCTCCTTGTTTCCCCAGACCATGAGATCATCTTCAAACACCATTGCTTTCATCTTATCTTCTCCTATCTTTCCTGCTCCCGTGTCATTACCTCGTCCATAACCACAATAAAGAGACGGGGTGACAGCGCACTACCCTGTTTCAGGCCACTCATTTGTCTGAACCAGTCTGTTCTTTCCCCTCCAACTTTCACACAACTCACACTTCCACAATACACCTCCTTCACTCTGCCTACAGTCCCTTTTTCCACTCCCATGTTTTCCATTGCTTCCCCAACCGTCTCCCTACACACACTATCATAGGCCTTTTCGATGTCCAGGAAGGCCATCAACAGATCCTCTCCAAATTCATAGTGCTGTTCCTGGAGCTGTCTCACTGAAAATATGAGATCCACTGTTGATCTCCCAGGTCTGAATCCATACTGCTCCTCTCTCAATTTTCTCTCCACTTTGGCTCGTATTCTACTCTCTAATATCTTTTCATATATCTTGGCACAGTGTGGTATGAGTGCGACTCCCCTGTAATTTCTGCACTCCTTTCTGCTTCCTTTCTTAAATATTGGGACAATTAATCCTTTCTTCCAATCTTCTGGGGTCTTTTTCTCCTTCCATACCACCCTTATAAATTAAGATCACTGTTATTTGGCAAACTGTTTCTATTAGCTATTTTCTTTTTTGATGTCCCATTTGTTTCTACCTAGTCAAGTTCACTTGTGTATTAAGCTAGAGGCTTCACCTCTAGTTCTGTCTGAAAGGGGAGGTCTAGCTTCGACGGATCCTAACCATTTTTGGTGCCGAAACCTGGGATCCAACCAGGGACCTTTAAATAAATTGTATGAAACAGGTTGCCAAGCAATTCGATAAGCTATTGCAGCTTTCTACTTCTGTTATTAATGCTAATTGTATTTTTCAGCTATCGCTACGAAAGCTGTGTTGGGGTGAGCGGAGATGTCCCTTGTTACCACCTCTACCAGTACCAATACTACTTACTACTACTACCACTTCAGACGCTCGGCAGTCTAGCAGATCGGAGAGTGAAAGTACTCGATGTTCCGCCAGGTCTCTTCCTAAGGAGCTTGGAGCCAAAAGAACCGCCTGTAAAAACAAACTTACTCGTTTTCGGCAGTTTTTGGTTTCTAAATCTTTTGATGATCACAATTATAACATTCTGGTTCAACGTTTTAACGTTTATCAGCAACATTTTCAAGAGTATGATGTGTTGCAAACCGAAATTGAAACAATCGAACCTGATCAAGAACAGGATCGCAGTTCTGCTGAAGAACTGTATTACAATATGTATGGCGAAGCTAAGGATTTAATTAAGCAATTAGCAAACCATCAAAAAAAACGGAAGTTATCAAACCTTTTCTTCCTAAAATCCAACTTCCTACCTTTTCAGGGCAGGAAAAACAGTGGGATTCCTTTTTTGAACTATTTTCTTCTCTAATACATGATAATAGATCATTCCCTGAGATTCAAAAATTTTATTATTTAAAGTCCGCTCTTCAGGGCCCTCCTTTAAAATTAATTGAAGCTTTACCTCTCACAACCGAAAATTATTCAGTAAAGTTGCCATTGACCTCGTCCAACAGCGATATGGCAATGCCAAACTTAGGATTCAACGCCATATGAACGCCTTGTTTAATTTACCAGCTTCATGCCCTGATAATTTACTATCTCTTAGAAGTCTGGGAGACACCGTTGAACTCCATGTAAGAGGCCTAGAACATCATAAACAACCTGTTGAACATTGGGATCTTTTTCTTATACATAGAGACACGATTTTATGGTGTATCGCGAAAATTAATGCCTTCGGTTGTGGCATCATACGCAACCATTATCCCGGCTCAAGGGAGATAGGGTCACCTTCCCTATCCTCCACTTGAGTAATTCGTGTCTGGCGCATCCACGTTGCGGGGGTGGGTATCCTCCACATCAGTAGGCCGGTGTGAAAGGAGAGCTAAGTTCAGGCAAGGACCCAGTCCCACGGGATATAACGTGGAACCCATGCCCAGGGTTACGGGTGAAGACCTTAACAGCATCTTCGGCAGAGAAGGAGACCTTTGGAAAGGCGGAGATGGTGGACGAGGCATCCCATCCTCTCTGGGGAAAATTAGAAGAGGAAACCACTGTCTTGTGGTGAAGAGGGATCTTCAAAGACTAAGGGAGTAAACCCCGAAAGAAAATCCTCAGACGCGTTAGGCTTAGCAGGCCAGCAGATGAGTAAAGATGTTAATTGCTTTCAACAATGAAACGAGCCTCGGAACACAAAAACACCGAACTGACAAATCTTCTCAAACGTACAACGTATGATGACCGTAAGGCTGATGTTCATGTACGATGTTCTAAGAAGAAGAAACCCAACGTGAAGAACCCTAAACACCGAATTGGAACATTAAATATCCTGACTCTGAATGGTAGAACCGAAGAACTAATAGATATGATGGAAAGGAGAAACCTCTGTATTCGTGGTCTGAGTGAGACGAAGTGGAAAGGCAGAGGAATAAGGAAACTAAGGAAAGGATATAAACTGCATTGGAATGGTCATAGAATGGAAGCCAAAAATGGTGTAGGTTTTATACTAAGAGAAGACATAGATGTTATTAGTGAGGTAATATACGTGAATGAAAGAATTATTAAACTGGATATATCACTAAACAAGGAAGTGCTGACAGTAGTTCAGGTATATGCCCAACAGACAGGCTGCAGTGAGGAAGAAAAAGAAGAATTCCTAACTGATCTAGAAGAAACTATAGAAAGAGAAGAAAATGTAATTATAATAGGAGATCTGAATGCCCAAGCTGAATCAGATAGACTAGGATATGAAAGCGTACTGGGTCCACATGGTTATGGCAATAGGAACCAAGAAGGTGAAAATCTCCTAGATCTGTATCTAAGGAGTAGATTGAGAATAAACAATAGTTGGTTTCAGAAACAGCTAAGTCACAAACTAACAAGATATAGCTGGAACGGAGAATCTAAGACTGTGATCGATTATATCATATCAGACTATGAAGCAGGGAAGATCATCTGTGATGTTCGAGTTATACCAAGTGAAAGTCTAGACAGTGACCACAGATTGCTCCTTGCAACAATTAAAAACATTGTAGTTCATAAACCTCAGAAATGCAGGAAACCAAAAATTAGGACATGGGAATTAAAGAAGACAGAGAAACAAATAGAGTACATGAAGAATGTGGGCAATAAGTTACCATCAGACTCTTTACAGGAAGGAAATGTTGAATGGACTAGATTTAAAGAAAGTATTGTCGGAGCTGCTGTAGAAGTATGTGGCAAGACTAGCAACAAAATGAAGGCAAAAGAAACCCCTTGGTGGAACGATAGGGTGAAGAAAGCCATAAAAGAGAAGAATGAAACCAGGAAAGCCAGAGATAAAGAAATGCAAAAAGGAAGTGGAAGAAATGAATCCAGTGTGAATGAATTACAGCAGAAATACAGAGATCTGAAGCTACAGTTAAAAGAATTGTGGCCGAAGAAAAACATAAAACTTGGACTGATTTCACAGATAAACTGGAACAGGACAGCAAAGCCAACTGTAAACTACTGTACCGAACAATAAGAAATATAAGAAGAGACCTTGAATACATAACAGCAATAGAGAAACCAGATGGCAACATAGTCAGGGAAGAGTCAGAAATAAGAAAGGTCATGAAATCTTATTTTGAAAAATTATACAGCAGTACAGGAGTAGATCCCAACGATGGAACCACAAAGGTCAGTTTATGCTGTAATGATGAACTTGATCAAGGGAATCCACCAACATGGAAGGAAGTAGAAACAGCCCTTAATACACACATCAAAAAAAGTTTTGCATCACCTCGGTTCCAAGAGTTCCGGAACCTTTAAATACAAAGGGAATAGAGATCAACACAAACAACATTTCAGCTCGTTTTATTGCTCATGAGACCCACACATTGCATGTTGTACCATCATACAGCTAGACTTTCAGCATTTGTGGTCCAGATTGCAGTACACACCACTACCTCTAATACCCAGTAGCACGTCCTCTTGCATTGATGCATGCCTGTATTCGTCGTGGCATACTATCCACAAGTTCATCAAGACACTGTTGGTCCAAATTGTCCCACTCCTCAACGACAATTCGGCATAAATCTCTCAGAGTGGTTGGTGGGTCAAGACGTCCATAAACAGCCCTTTTCAACATATCCCAGGCATGTTCGATAGGGTTCATGTCTGGCGAACATGCTGGCCACTGTAGTCGAGCGATGTCGTTATCTTGAAGGAACGCATTCACAAGATGTGCACGATGAGGTCGAGAATTGTCGTCCATGAAGACAAATGCCTCTCCAATATTCTGCCGATATGGTTGCACTATGGGTCGGAGGATGTCATTCAGGTATCGTAAAGCCGTTTCGGAGCCTTCCATGACCACCAGTGGCGTACGTCGGCCCCACATAATGCCACCCCAAAACATCAGGGAACCACCACCTTGCTGCACTCGCTGGACAGTGTGTCTAAGACGTTCAGCCTGTCCAGGGTGCCTCCAAACACGTCTCCGACGATTGTCTGGTTGAAGGCATATGCGACACTCATCGGTGAAGAGAACGTGATGCCAATTCCGTGGGGTCCATTCAGCATGTTGTTGGGCCCATCTGTACCGCGCTGCATGGTGTCGGGGTTGCAAAGCTGGACCTCGCCATGGACGTCGGGAGTGAAGTTGCGCATCATGCAGCCTATTGCGCACAGTTTGAGTTGAAACACGACGTCCTGTGGCTGAACGAAACGCATTATTCAACATGGTGGCATTGCTGTCAGGGTTCCTCCGAGCGGCAATCCGTAAGTAGCGGTCATCCACTACAGTAGTAGCCCTTGGGCGGCCTGAGCGAGGCCTGTCATCGACAGTTCCTGTATCTCTGTACCTCCTCCATGTCCGAACAACATCGCTTTGGTTCACTCTGAGACGCCTGGAAACTTCCCTTGTTGAGAGCCCTTCTTGACACAAAGTAACAATGCGGACGCGATCGAACTGCGGTATTGACCTTCTAGGCATGGTAGAACTACAGACAACATGAGCAGCGTACCTTCGTCCTGGTGGAATGACTGGAACTGATCGGCTGTCGTACCCCCTCCGTCTAATAGGCCCTGCTCATGCATGGTTGTTTACATCTTTGAGCAGTTTTAGTGACATCTATGAACAGTCAAAGGGACTGTATCTTGGATACAATATACACAGTCAACGTCTATATGCCGGAGATCTGGGAACCGAGGTGATGCAAAACTTTTTTTGATGTGTGTAGTATGCCCAAAGTAAAATCGACAGGATTTGATGAAGTCAGTGCGGACATGATCAAAGCAGCTGGTCCACTAGGAATACAGTGGCTTCATACAGTAATAGGTGCAATATGGAAGGATGGAAAAGTTCCAGATGATTGGAAAAAAGGAATAATAGTACCTCTCTTCAAAAAAGGAAGCCGGAAGAAATGTGGCAATTATAGAGGGATCACTTTATTGTCTCATGGCCTGAAAATTTTTGAAAAAATACTTGAGAAAAGGCTAAGGAAAATAATAGAACCGCAATTGCAGGAAGAGCAGTATGGATTCAGACAACACCGTGCAACTATAGATCTCATATTTTCCCTCAGAATGCTGCTAGAAAAGCACTGGGAGAAGGGTAGAGACCTAACACTTGTATTTTTAGATCTTGAAAAAGCATTTGATAACATCCCAAGAAAGACTAGATGGGAATGCCTAAGAAAGAAAAACGTACCCGTGGGGCTAATCCAGAAAGTTAAAATGCTTTACGAGGGTTGCCACAGTTGTGTTCAGATAGGAAATGGTAATTCTGACTGGTTCCAAACAACTAAAGGAGTTCAACAGGGCAGTGCCCTCTCGCCATTACTTTTTATCACTGTAATGGACGAAGTTATGAAAGGAATAAGGCATAACAACACAGAAATCAGCGCATTTGCAGATGATGTAGTAATTTGGGGTAATACAGAGAAAGAAGTACAGGAGAGGTTGGCCACCTGGAATAACTGTCTAAAAGCACACGGATTAACAATAAACAAATCAAAAACGGTAGCGATGTCAGTCAACAGACAGAACAAGAAAGGAGAAATAAGGCTTGAAGGTACACAGCTTGAAACAGTAGACCAGTTTAACTATCTTGGGTGCATTATTTCAAGCAATAATAGGATACAGCATGAGATCAATAGCCGAACCCAAAAAGCAACCCAGTTCTACCATCAAGTTCGGAACCTACTCTGGAACGAACAAGTCCCCTTGAGATCAAAACAGACGCTCTTTCAATCATACTTTACCCCCATAATAACATATGGCCTAGAAACCTGCCCATCAACCAGACAGATAGACAGCAAACTACAAGCTGCACAAATGAAGTTTCTACGAACAATGGTACAAAAAACTAGGAGGGATAGGGTAAGAAATGAACAAATTAGGGAAGAAGCTGGAGTGTACCCAACTTAGAAAGAAAAAGTGACAAGGGCCCGTTTGAGATGGTTTGGCCATGTCAAGCGAATGGCCGAGGGAAGGATAGCAAAACAAACACTACACACAGATGTGGTTGGTAGAAGGCCAGTAGGAAGACCAAGGAAGAGATGGCTAGACCAGGTGAAGGAGGACATAGGAACAAGGGGAGTTAGCTGGGATAGAATCCTGAAAGAAGAATGGTACATGGACAGACGCAAGTGGAGGGCGCTCGTAAACTACACCCGGGCAACTGGAGTAGAAGACAGATGATGATGATGATGATGATGATCGCGAAAAGTGTTTATATGTGCATCAAAGGTGTTTTAAATGTGTGTTTAATATTGTTTGATCATAAAGCACTGAATTTGTCCTCACGACTAAACACGAAATTCCACCTTATTTGCGATGTAAGTCCGTTTTTGCGACATATCACGAAATCGGCTTGTTTATTACGATATCGCGAGCCTTCAGTGGTTAGCATTGCTGGTAGAACCCAATTGAAATGTATTTATAAGTGTTTAAAGCCTAAGCATATCCTAACATCACGTAGCAGGAAATTACTACACAGTTTCAATATTGGCTATCCTGTCGTACTGGGAGACAAGCGAGAGAGTTGGGCCGTGCATTGCTGACCACGTGGGTGCGCTGTGATTTGTAGTTGAAATATCTATTTCTAATGTGAATTCGCAATGCCGAAAATAACAACGTGTTTTGATAGGGCTAATGAGTTTAGAGACTAAGGCTATCATGTTTTCGATGCGCGGCAGAAGATAGTTATGTGCAAATTCTGCAACATTAGACTAGATTGGAAGCGTCGCGATTCATGTGTGAAACACAACTTAAGTGAAAATCACAAAAAGAAGAAAAGGATTTTGTCTGAAGGAGGTACCAAAAGACAGATATCAGTTCAAGAGGCGGCCGGGAATGCCAAAAAAGTGAGAAATTACTCCGACGAATTTGTAATGTCAACAGTGGAGGCTTTTTTGAGTGCCAACATTCCTTTAGAAAAGCTAGATCATCCAAAAATGAAGGATTGGATGAACATACATATACCAGGCGAGTTAATTTTTTTTTGGATGCTGCTACACTTACCAGTATCCCACAGCCCCACTTTTCGTAGCGATAAAAATAATAATAGGTGGAAAGACGTAGTTTTATGTAACGAATTTTATCAGGGAGGGAAGGCGATTCTTTTACGATTGCCGAGAATCCACCAACCCGCCGTGACATTTACAGCTGAAAGTTTTGCAGCCTCCATGGAAACGTGATGTGGGATACTAGAAAGTGTAGTAATGACTTAGTTTACTTTTAAATACTTTTAAGTTCATATCATAAACAACAAATAAGTGATTTATTAATATTTTAAATTAAAATGATTTGCTTGCTAATACAGTAAAACTTCTTTTATACGATTCACACTTATACGTTTTCTACACTTATACGATTTTTTTCTTGGTCCCGGCAAAATCCCTATACTTTCCATGTTAATTTATTTCCGATATACGTTTTACATTTATTCGTTTTTCACGCTTATACGATCATATCTTACGTCCCCGAGAGAAAAATGCGTCGTTTATACGTTTACAACGGTTTCCCTACCTAAAATCTCTAAAAATATTGGAGCCAGAAACTTATGACACGCACTGTACGTTTCTCGGAAACCATCCCTCGCGCGGCGCAATGTTGTGGCGAGAGCGACCTTGAAGCTATGTTCAGCCGGAATTGCGTGTGTTGCGAAATACAACATCACTTGCTTCGGTGCTTCAGTTGTGGTTAACCTTGATAGCAGTGAACATGGGTGAAAGGAAGAGGAAGTGCATTACGATTGCTGTTGTTCACTTAACGGGGGCCATCGCACGCCCGCGCTGCGGGCCTGTCTCCCGCCAGGCACTTTGCCGTAATGCCTAGCTCGCGCGGCCTATCGCCTATACTATAGTTCACAGCTGGTGCTGAAAATGTTCGCCATTCACTGCTACACATCGCTGGCACCTCTTTATGAAATTGTCATTTACGTTCTGAAGTTCCTCACCACCGATTGACTGTATTTCAACTGTAATATAGTCTTTAAGCTCATTTTCGCGAAAGATTTCCTGTACTTTATGAAGGTATTTACACACGTTCACGTAATGAAAATCGCATTGGAACATCACACTGAGCACTAAAGACGTGAACAATTGACTAAACTGAACCCCACACTGCTAAAGCACACTGCAAAGGAGGGAAACTTGTGGCGCCAAGAAGCGCATTACGGCAAAGTGCTTGACGGGGGACCGGCTCGCAGCGGGATCGAGCGAGGGCCCGCGTCGCATATAACACCAAGTCGCTGTATAACCCATAATGTCACATACATTTTGCAGTTTTTATTAGCGACTTTCATTTACGCGTTTTTCACGCTTATACGTTTTTTTCATTTGGTCCCTTGAAAATCGTATAAGTGAAGTTTTACTGTAGCTTTTTTCATTACACTGTTTTAGGAAGTGGAAATTTTCCCACAGCTGACTGGTTACGAAAAAAATATTTGCCCCTATTACATCAAGAAAAAGAAAAATCAAGTAGTGAGAAATTAAAGAATCAGCATGTTACTGTATTCTACTCTGTGATGAAACCACAGATAGGATGGGTCGAGCCGTGGTCATTGTGCTATTTAGAATTCTTCCCAAGGGTAGTAGCGAGACTCCTAAAGTGCTAGTAGGTGGTGTCCTAATGCTTCAGAATGTTAACTCGCAGGAATGTTAAGAGACAAACTTGAATACAAAAATATCATAGGTATTTCAACAGATGGTGAACGATATATGAAAAAGTGTGTGCAAACTTTACAAGGTATGATATCGGACAACCTTCTTCACATTGAGTGTTGGGCACACAAGCTTGATTTAGTAGCAGGAATCTGGCCGAAGAAACTTCATCGTGTGAATGTGTGTGTTACCAAAACAAAGCAAGCTTTTCTTAATACAAGAAAACGGAAGCATAGGTATATTAGGTTCCTGCAGCAGAAGTATGGTGCAGGAGAAAAGGATATAAAGCTCTTTCCCTCACCAGTTATCACAAGGTGGAATACGTGGTTCACATCAGTTTCCTACTTGGCAGACTATGTCATGGACTTGCTTCAGTATTTTAAAACAGTGGAGAGTGATGCTGAAAGTGTTCAATACTTTCAAAAATTAAGTGAAAGTAAAGTAAAATCAATTTTGTGAAAGAACACTGTGCCTCAACTTCTGAAAAGATAACTTGCTTCGAGGGTTCTAATTATGCTTTGGCACATAAAGTTGTTCCAATGGTAAATGAACTCATTTCTGAGTACACGGTTATTGAAAAACTAGTGATGAAACCAGACACATTGAAGGCATTGAATGAACTATCAAGCGATAGAAAGAAAAGTGCTGAAAAAAGGTTCGTAGCCCTTGCCAATGCATGTCACACAAAACTCTCAGATATGCTGGCAAAAGACTCTGCTCATGAGATTTTTAATTCACTCTCCTCACTGTTTCATCTGCCCCTGCTAAGAACTGAACATAGTCATCTCTCTTCAACAAGATAGAGAAAATCCCCTTTTTGCAAGAGTGAATTCTCATGACTTTTTGAAGTTCTAGATTCAACTGCAAATCGCCTGTAAATATTTTTCAAGTAGTGACGGTAATGTAGTTGAAGATGTATTGAAGGGAATGTTAGAGGAATATCCTATAGCTGTGAAATGTCTTCAATCTCTGTACATTTCCATTTCAAATGTTGACAGTGAAAGGGCCCTTTCTGCCTACAATGATATTTTGTCTGACAAGCGTACCAACCTGTCAAATGATAACTTAGAAACATTACTGAGTTACTACTTCAACAGCAAATGAATACTGTAAACCAAGCCATACTTAGTGTGTCTGTTTCCTTCATTGCAACATAAGGCAAAAGTATGTACAGTAGAACCTCTATGCATCGTTCCCGGAACTGTCGTTTTCCCGTATGCATCGTTCAATTAATTTAGTCCCGAAAATTTTCCATATAAACTAATGTTAAATTTCCCCGCATGTATCGTTCCTCGAACTATCGTTTTTTCGCATGGATCGTCAAAAGATCACTAGTCCTTGGCCACAATTTTCCCGCATTGATCGTTTATGAGAAAAATATATGCTAAAGTTCTTTTGAATTTGAAGCAGCATAGAATAGCGGCAACCTGTTACGCGAGAATGTACGAGGTACGAACGATTAGGAGTTCCTAGGCTTGAGCAAGTTTCTCCGCTGAAGCAAGTTCAAGTAGGCTGGACTGCATAAGAGAAAGAAGAGCTAGAATCTACCTGTCCTGATAGAATGGCGGAGGCAAGCTCAAGGTTGAGCATAGTTAAAATTGACGCGTAGTTATGAACATGTTGTTCGGTCGGCGCCGTGATTCCCTTTGTCCCTATGCTGTAGTTGGGAGTTCATGAGTTCAGGGTGGATCACGAGGAGGATTTAGTATTTCGATGCTACGTAGGCTGCCATTTTTAAGTGGGTTGATGCACTTCTCGCTCCCCGCACGCTTTTAAGTATACGGTCATGGGAAAAGTGGCAAGTAGGTTTCGTGATAGGTGCCCAATCACCTTTGACAGGATTCCCGCAGTTCTCGTGGTCACAAGTTCACGATAGGGGACGGGTTTTAGGATTTTACGCAACTGACGTCGATCTCGGTCCGTTTGACGAGATTCCCGTAGGCAAGTCGTGCGGTCAGCCGGCCGTCTTGAGGATACGATTTTGGAGGATGAACGTTCGAAGTAGGTACGGTATCGAATATTACGAATTGTTCTGAGAGGATTGTACGAATAATACGACAAGAGGGCAAGTTTTATTTCGATTGAGAACCACGAATTATCAACAAATTATCGAAATAATCGGTTAGATGGAACGAAAGTTCGAAGGAAAAATCGACTTATAACGGAATTTCGAATTAACCATACTGAATGTCGCAAATTTACTTGACATATTTTTTTAAATAAGTTATATGTATTTCGAAGATTTTTCGCACTTTTTTCGAAACGGTAACATTTCGCAAGATTGCGACATTAAATTGTTTCGCGTTATTTCTGGACTTCAATTTGACATAGTTTCCAAATAACAGAAATGAGGGATTTCTTTTTAGTTTCGGAAGTATTCGCGAATAAACGTCTCGCGAAAAGTCAGGTTTCCTAATACAGTAACACAGAAAAATATTTCACACGAAACTTGAGACTTCTTGATGCCGAAAATATACGTTGAACCGATGTATACCGCTCAAGGTGTCCTTGTATGTATTTCCTTGAGGTCGGGTACGGAGACATATAGCTTAGTACTTTGCAATAGGCACGGCGCCGCTTGCGTGAAACTCGCAATCTCTGAGCCTAGCGGCGCGAGTTTAAATGATTCAACCCGCCTTCAGAAAATTTTCGTTACCCGTTTGTAAAATTCGTTACTTTCGTTACCCATTTGTAAAATTCGTTACTTTTTCGTTACTTTCGTTACCGGTAGACACCCTGATAATTAAATTATTATTAGCAATATTCGGGCATTACTAGTTTATCCATGAAATGTGCCTTTGATCAATGGTCTTTATTATGTTTTAGAAGCTCTAGTATCAATCACAAGTAGTAAAAAGTAAAAATAAAACTTTTTTTTAATGCCCAGATTTTGGGCGCTTAAAACTGCTTTGGGCAAATGCCCATTTATAGATGCCTGCCCACTGGGCATTTGCACAGCCCACATCACTAGTCCAGGCATACGAGATCATCACGCGGAGAAGAAAATCAACAATTAACTGTGTTTAAAGCGGTAAAATTCACTTATGGTGTTATAAAAAAAATTAAATAATAATAATAATAATAATAATAATAATATCGTATGGCCTCGGGTGCCTGGTGCAAGCTTTGCTATTTGACACCCAGAGGGTAGCTTGCATGTCGAATTTCGTAGTTCCTTGACTATGAAAGTCAAGGAGGTTAGATGTTAGATATCTAATCTCCTTGAACACAATAGCGCTTTCTAGTAGAGAAATGAGGAACTTTGTGCTGGCGGAAACTCCCGAGATTAATTTTGCCATTATGAACTCGGCCTACTGAATTCAAATGGGTTCTTTGACATGCCAACATCGTATGACATGCGTATCGTATTTTTGCCGCCTTTCAAAAATCACTTACCACGGTCAGGGGCGAACCTGCAATCTTGGGGTTAGTAGACCGACACGCTATCCACTCACCCACCGTGGCAAGCTAATTAAATAATAAATACTACATATTTAAATACTTAGGCGAATGGGTTACAGAAAATGGCAATGAAAATAAATCTGTAACATCAAGAATTCAGAAAATGGAGGTTGCTTTTCAATACACAAAAAATGTTTATAACAAGCAATGCTTGTCATGGAATAGTAAAATTCGCCATTACTTAACAGTGATTAAACCGGAAGCTCTTTATCAGGGTGTCTACTGTAAGGATGAAGTAAAAATTATTAGCTACCTTTTAGTTACCCTTAATTAATTTTAGTTAGGCTACCTTTGAATTCAAGATATCTCTGCGGTCTGCAAGCATAGGAGCTCATTACGCGGTGAAGAAAGAAAACAATGAACTGTGTTTAAAGCTGTAAATAAAATAAATAAACTAGATATTTATTATCAAATTACAGTAAAACTCTGTTAAGAAGTTTTTCAAGGGACCATTAAAAAAAACTTCTTAACAGGGAAACTTCTTAAAAGGGTAGCGGCCTGAAATGCATGTGAAACTCACACATTTCTGTTGTTTATGAAGGATCCTACAATATACTGTACATAGTCCTATATAAAAGCCAGAAAAAGAGAAGCCCCAATATTAAAATCTGACTATCACACCAGAGATAAAGAGAAATTAATTGGCATAACCCTCACAATTCACATTAAATGAGGCCACTGTTTGGGATGAGCAGGGCAGTGGTCCATAAACACCACAATCTTCCTGTTTTGGCTCCCCATTTTGGCATCTAGTGCTTGAATGTACTCTTCAAATAGGGAGCTCGTCATCCATGCTGATTTATTGCTTCTGTAAGTACATGGCAAAGTTCTGACGTTTTTGAAACACCGGGGCTTTCTTGATTTTCCTATGATCAGTAGTGGCAGCTTTTCCGTCCCATCCATATTCGCACCAACTAGCACCGTAGCTCGCACTTGACTTAATTTGCCTCCTAGGCAAGATTCTCCCTTCAAAACCAAAGATTTATCCGGAACAACCTGATAAAAAGTCCGAATTCGTCAACATTAAAAACGTCACAATGTTTGTAAGTACTATTTTTAGCCGGCAGCAGTGTTTCCTTCCACGCTTCCGTTTCCTCTGTACTTACACTCGCAGCTTCGCCACTAATAGTCTTGTAAACTATGCCAGCCCGATTTTTAAAGCGATCCAGCCACCCATTCGACGCAGTAAAAGGCAATTGTAATCGATACGCGATTTCTTCGGCTTTCTCCTTCAAGATAATCCCGCTCAAAGGAATGTTTAAACTTCGCTGCTGTTTAAACCACACGAGCAGAGCTTGTTCTAAGTCTTCGTATTTCCCGCTTTTTATCTTCTTGCAGCTTGCCGAAGTATTCCCGGCAGAAGCCAAGATCCTTTCTTTCTTTGCTATGATGCCGTTCAAAGTAGACGGCGGCATTCCGAGCTCCTTCGCAAGAGCAACACGTGAAAGAGTAGACGACTCTACTTTTCTTATAATGTCCACTTTATCTTTACAAAGTGCTTTTCTTTTGATGCCTTTCATCTGAGATCCACTCATTTTCACAATGATTTGAAAACTTGACTTCACTGACGACGCAATTCTCGTAATCTCAATAATGTTATGCTACGTCTGGCAATGCTTGGCTAACAAGTTAGGTCACACAGAACAGCGATAAAAGCCACGAACAAAGAATATAGGCCATGAATGAACGCATGATGCTGTATATTGTAGTCTGTCTTGGGCGGGTGTTGTCATAGCGTGACGTCATTTAGCCTTGAAATGCTCGCCTGGTCAGTGACCCGCGAACACTCGGAACGGCTGTATTATTTCACTCAGAACACCGGGCCCGGTCAGAGACCCGCGAACAATTGGAACTACTCTATTCTTTCGTTCGGAACACAGGATGTATCTTCTGTGGAGATTGGCGAGTTTTGATTCTAAGCCAGTTGCCTCTCAGTGAACTTCTTATACTCAAAGGGATTACAAAATCTGAACTATTTAACCGGGAAAACCTCTTATGCACGAACACTTTATACGGGAAAAATATACATGTATCTTATGGGACGAATCACGGGACCGAGAATATCGGACGTCTTAAGCGGAAAAACGTTTTATGCGGGAACTTCTTAACCGAGTTTTACTGTAGTTGTTTCAGCTAATATCAAGAAGTTGCTCTGCTCTTTACCGTTTGGCGAGATTTCCTTTGTTCCCGCGGTAGATCACGAAGAAATGTATGCGACGTTACGTGATCGTCACCGAATTCTGACTTCACAGTCAAGTACGGTGAAATATCAATGTTACACGATCGGCACTAGTCTCAGCCGTTTGACGAGATTCCCGTAGTTTTCACGAGAGAATGCGGAGAAAAATCGCAATTTAGATAAACGGTGTCACTTTTAGTCATTCGACGAGATTTCCTTTGTCCTTGAGGTCGGGCACGAGAAAATATAGCATTATTGCGCAATCGGCGCCACTTGCTGTCCGTCTGACAAGAATCCAGTTGTCCTCGTCATTGAATGCGGAGAAATATCGTGATGTATCGCAATCGCTGCCTTTCTCGGCCGTTTTACGAGATTCACGTTGTCCTCGCGATATTATGCAATCAGCGTTGCACCCGGCCGTTCAACGATTACCAGCCTGTCTATCGGCCCTGACAGAATGGTGGAGGCAAGCTCAAGGTTGGGCATGGTTAAAATTCACGAGTAGTTATGGACATGTTGTATGGTCGGCACCGTGATTCCCGCTGTCCCTATGCTGTGGTTGGGAGTTCATCAGTTCAGGGTGGATCACGAGGAAAAATTAGTATCGCGATGCTACGTAGACAGCCATCTCTAATTGGGTTGATACACTTCTCGCTCCCCTTACGCTTTTAAGTATACGGTCATAGGAAAAGTGGCGAGTAGGTTACAGAATGTTTCGTGATGAGTGCCCAATCACCTTTGACAGGATTCCCGCAGTCCACGTGGTCACAAGTTCACGATAGGGGACGGGTTTTATCATTTTATGCAACTGACGTCGATCTCGGTCCATTTGACGAGATTCTTGCAGGCAAGTCGTGTGGTCAGCCGGTCGTCTTGAGGATGTGATTTCGGAGGATGAACGTTCGAAGTAGGTACCGTATCGAATATTACGAATAATTCTGGGAGGATTGCACGAATAATACGACAAGAGGGCACATTTTCTTTCGAATGCGAAACCCGAATATTATATATCCGATGGAACCAAAGTTCGAAGGAAAAATCGACATATAACTGAATTTCGAATTAACCATACCGGATGTCGCAAATTTAAGAGACAGATTTTTAAAATGCCGGTAAGTTATTATGTATTTCGAAGCTATTTCATAATTTTTGTTTCGAAACTGTAACATTTTGCAACATTAAATCATTTTGAGTGATTTTTGGACTTCAATTTGACTTAGTCTCCAAATAACAGAAATGAGAGGTTTCTGTTTAGTTTCAGAAGTATTCGCGAATAAACATCTCACGAAAAGTCAGGTTTCCTAACAACACAGAAGACTTCTTCACACGAAACTGAAAAGTCATCTTGATGCCGAAAATATACGTTGAACCGAAGTATACCACTCAAGGTGTCCTCAGTCTGCATTTCCCCGAGGTCGGGCACGGGGAAATATAGCTTAGGACAATGCAAACGACACGACGCCGGATGCGTATCGCAATCTCTGAGCCTAGCAACACGAGTTTAAACGATTCAACACACCTTCAGAATATTTTCGTTATCCGTTTGTAGTATTCGTTACTTTTTCGCTACTTTCATTACCCATTTGTAAAATTAGTTACTTTTTCGTTACTTTCGTTAGAGGTACACAACACCGTTTAAGTGCCTTTTTGCCAGCCTATTTTAACCAAAATAAATGCCTAACTTCCGGGCTCTAGTAATGGAAGTTAGAAATAAATAATTTTTGAAGAAATAATTCAAAACACACCAGTTTGACTTATAAAAGTGAACATTCTATACCACTTACTATACAACAGAAGGACTAAATTTGATGGGAATTTCTAACAAGAGGTTCGCTCCGACCTCGGACTTTTAAACATCGGTGACACAAACCTGTTTTCAATGTATTGCTGTCCACTTTGCTTCCAATCTCCCTCGTGAACTCAGTGGCTTCCTTCTTTGGAACTGTGTAACTGCAAACAAATACCATTCACATTACCTCCAGAAGATATTAGAAATAATAATCTCCCCAAATAAGAAAAAACTTGCAGACTTATTTCTTTAGTAATTACTATTTTAAAAAATTCTCCCATTCAGCATATTAACCAAGACCTCTAAATATTATCATATTTCGGAAGGGAGGGGGGGGGGGGGGGCGGGGGAGATATTTCAGTCTTTCACAATGAATCACTTCCAAAGAGCATTTTCTGAACAAATCCACTTCATTCCTTAGAAAACAAGTTAGCCATAGGTCACCTTAGTTTAACTGCCGACTATAAGGCCCCCCCTTGCCTATAGTACAAAATTCTTGGAATCGCTTTTAGTACCCCTCCTTAATTATTGCTAGTCAAAAAATAACATTCTTGGAAATTGACAAATTCTAAAAATTATTTAAATTATAACAGAAATTCATCCTCTTTTATGACAAAAATATTTTTCTTGTTACATTATTTCGTTATTCAGACGATATGACCGTCATTTTGCGTACATGTACCGCGTACACGATTGAGCAGGGTATCGAATTGTGTAGCCAATAGGCTTCACCCGATATCCAATAGAATATGCCACACTATTGGCCGAGTAGAAGCGCCAAGTTTAAATCTGCCAATGAAAGTTATGGTTTCATATCTAGCCTGCATTCCTTGTTTTGTATTCTTTCTATTGCGCTTCGAAGTGGTGTTTGCGGCACCCTTCTTCTCAGTTTTATTTTAAACACATTTCATTTGTTGCAAGAACCGTCAGCGTTTGTGAGACACGTTATTGGTATATTAATGTGAAATATGTGAATAATACAAACTTGTGTTCATAAATGTTAGTGAGATGTGATCATTCAGCAACATCACTCATTCCCTAATTGATGCATTCTCCTCCCTATGTCAAATAAAAATAAAGTTGGCATTTCCATGTCTGATAATTTGTCCGTTCCATTCTATTTCTTTGATACTAAGATTTTTGCTTGGCAAGGGATAGTAGTGAAAGTCATTAGGGGGTAGCCGGGAATAGTGGTGGATAAGTGTGGTTACGGCAGTCTCATAATGGGCTGATTAAAGATGTAAACTTGATTTATTTTGACTAAATATATTGTACAGTCATCCCTCATTATGCAAGTCCTCACTTTACGAGTTTTCCAAATAACACGATTTTAAAAAATTTACATAATTATATAGAATAATAAAAATATACAAGTTAGGTTGTGGATTCACAATCGCCCTGTGGGACGATTTCGTGATCGAGTGTGCAGCCCTGCAAGGCGGCACATAGTCAGGCTCAAAGAGTGTGCTGAGAAGCTGTGTTGCGTTGTTTCAGTGTTGACTGGCGGCATATGGTCATTATTAAAGAGAGCATTGAGTTAACAAGCTGTGTTTTATAAATTCTAAAAACATTATGGAGAAAAGAGAGTGTGATCAAAATTTTTCCAAAAGCAAAAAGACAAGGAAATCAATAACACTTGAAGAAAAGCTGGAAGTTATAAAGTGATATGAACTCAATCAACGCACAGTGGACATTGTCAGCGCTACAGAACTCTCAGAATCAACTCCGAAAACCACAATTCAATCAGAAAATAGTAAAGGAAGCTGCAAGAGTGCGACCCGAATGACGTCATCCATAATCATCTTGCACAGTTTCCAGCCACTGGCCGGGTCTGTTTGGAACACAAGCCTCTCCAATGTCTTCTGTCTTCCCACCATCTCTCAGCTTCCACCCTTGGCCAGTCTTTTCCTCTCTTCTTCACGCTTTCTTCCACCCCCTTCAGCCACCTGTCTCTCGGTCTTCCCCTCGGTCTCTTTCCTTCCCACTTCGTCTCGTGTGCGCTCCTGGGTATCCTCTTCTCCATTCGTTTTACATGTCCATACCATCTAAGTCTAGATTTCTCTACACCATCCTGCAATGGTTCCTCCTCCTTCATTAATTCTCTGGTCCTCTCATTTCTTGTTCTGACCATCTTTGTGGCTCCAATACTGCTTCTCAAGAACCTCATCTCACTGGCCTGTATTTTGCTCTTCTCCCTACCTTTCACAACCCAGGTCTCCGAGGCATAAGTCAGGATAGGGACATAGTACGTCCGATATATGATCTTTTTGCTGTTCTGAGGGACATCCTTGCTCCATAACATGCTTCTCACACTCCTCCGAAATGCTTCTGCCTGCCTCCCCCGCTCATTTATTTCTCTATCGTTTCTTCCATTATCTTGTATCAGGCTTCCCAGATACTTGAAACTCTCCACTTTCTTCAGCTGTTCCCCACCAATTGTTATTCCCGTTGTGGTTCTTTCCTTCTTCCTTGTTGTGATCACCATCTCACTCTTATTTATGCTAAATTTCATCCTATATCCTTGTATAATTCCTTCCCACACATCCAACTGTTCCTGTACCTCCTCCTCCTTGTTTCCCCAAATCATCAAATCATCTGCAACACCATTGCTTTCATCTTTCCTTCCCCAATTATTTGTGCCACTCGGGTCATTATGTCATCCATCACCACAATGAAAAGGAACGGTGACAGTGCACTTCCTTGTTTCAGGCCATTTCTCTGTTCCAACCAGTCCGATCTCTCTCCTCCCACTTTCACACAGCTCACGCTTCCCTTGTGCATCTCCTTTATTATCTTTATAGTCCATTTCTCTACTCCTCTATCCTCCAGGGACTTCCATACTTTGTTTCTGCATACACTGTCATATGCTTTCTCAATGTCCAGGAAGGTCATCAGTATATCTGTTCCATACTCATAGTGCTGTTCTTGTAACTGCCTTACAGCAAAAATCAAATCCACTGTGGACCTTCCTTCCATAATAAGGGTGCCAATTATGGAGAAAATGGAACGAATATTAGCTCAATGGATTGAATATCAAACTAAACGTACGGTACTATCCCGATATCCAGCATGGTTATTCAGGCTAAAGCAAAATCTTCGTTTAAAGAACTGGAAGCATCCTATCCAGTCTCAGAAGTTGCATTGGTTCAACGCTCATAGGCTATTAAATTTTCCTCGAAATAGCCCCCATCTCCTATCTAACCTGTATTATAATACATTCACTTAACGCATTTTCGTATTACGCGATGATTACTCGGAACGAAATCGAGTAAGTCGAGGGACACCTGTCCTATATAGCATCAAAATAAAATAGCTTATTTTTACTTTCTCTCTTTCCCAAAATAATGGATTTTGCTGAGTTCACTTCTATAGTACCCCTCCTGCTCAATTTCGGAACTAAATATTTAGTAGAAAAGGGGGTCCTATAGCTGAATAAATAGGGTATATTAAGAGCACATTCACATGTGATTTATTTATTATTAATATAATTTTCCCAATTGTTGGCAACAGCTTGTTCTTAGATCCAGCACTCTCTCTACATTCTTTGCACTGTTATTCATTGGTAATTTGTATGACAATTTAGGTTAGAAAATGTATATTTTTATGCGTCACTTTTGTGAAATTAAGAGGTTACGGCAAGGGTATGAGAGTGTACTTGGACCAGAGGGTTGGGGCGGAAGAAATAAGGAAGGAAAGAGACTGTTGGACTTCAGCCAAAGGAACAGCCTGCTAGTTGGGAACTCCTGGTTCAAGAAAAGAGAGAGCCACACAATCACATGGTACAGTGATGACTTGACCAGGAAGTCGGTGGTCGACTGTATACTGTATGAGAAAGAATTAAAGAAGAACTTCATGGACATCAAGGTTATACCATCGGAGAACCAGGATAGCGACCATCGATTGCTGGTAATGAACCTGAGAGGGACTAAGGAGAAGAAAGGGACTGAGAACCAGGAAAGAGGTATAAGGATATGGAAACTGAAAGAAGGGGATAGAAGGGTCTAGTACCTCAAATTGGTAAAGGAAGGAATTCCAACAGATGAAGAAAGAGGGGTGGAAGAGGAATGGGCTAGATTTAAGAAGACACTAGTAGGTGCAGCAGAAGCAGTATGTGGAAGGACAAGTAGTAAGAAGAGGTGGATGGAAACACCATGGTGGAATGAGAAGACAAAAGATGAAAAATGAAAATCCACAGCCTGCTTCCAGTCTCCGACCGTGTCAAGAATGGAATGAATGAAGCCCCTAGCTAGGATATGGACTGTGCCGGCTGCCAAGGCCTGACGCACTCCTCTGGGGCAATGAGTAAATGAATGACAGATGAAATGATATGATATGGAATGAAATTTTGACAGGGAAAACCGGAGTACCCAGAGAAAACCCTGTCTGCCTCCGTTTTGTCCAGCACAGATCTCACATGGAGTGACCGGGATTTGAACCACGGACCCAGCGGAGAGAGGCCGGCGTGCTGCCGCCTACTGTCGACCAAAATATTATGTGTGCTCGAGTTTGAAGGTTGTTTGTGAAGTAACCAATAGACCTACATAAAATCCAATACCATCAACATTTTCGTTGTTCTATTTTACGTTAGTTCATGTAGGTTTGGATTTTTTAATTTATATTTTAATATTTTTTTATCGCAGTTGGAACACAAAAAGTGCAGGTGTTTAAGCATGTTTCAACCATGAGTCACATTTAAGAATTATTATCTCAAAAGCCCGTCATGAGATCGAATCCAAATTTTAACACAATATATATTGGAATGTTGTATAACTGGTTTATTAATTTCACAATTTTGTGTGTCCAAGAAACAAAGTTGTTATCATTGTTGTAAGGTAACTTTATCTCGGCTCGGGGTGGTTGGAAAATATAGTGCTTTGTTGCGTTGTAATCGTTATATATCAAAAAGTTATGCTGTATGACTCTGAAATATGTAAATTAATTCACTTATTTTATATCGGTTTGTATTTGTATGAGGAAATAACACATGGTTCACCATTTAGCCGCTCCGGCAAAAGCTGTACAGCGTTGCTGAGATGGACCCCATCACTTCCGAGCGAGACGCGCCATGATGCGTGTGGGCACCATTTCGGCAACGCTGTCATACAGCATAATTGTTCAATGTATAAGGATTACAATGCAAACAAGAACTACATTTTCCAACCATCCCGAGCCGAGAAAAAGTTTCCTTACAAAAATGATAACTTTGTTTCTTGGACACACTCAATTTTGAAATTAATAAACCAGTTATACAACATCCCAATGTATATTGTGTCAAAATTTGGATTCGATCTGATGACGGATTTTTGAGATAATAATCCTTAAATGTGACGCATGGTTGAAACACCCTTAAAAACGTGCACTTTTTGTGTTCCAAATGCGATAAAAAATATTAAAATATAAATTAAAAATTCCAAACCTACATGACCTAACGTAAAATAGAACGACGGAAATGATGATGTTATTGGATTTTATGTAGGTCTATTGGTTACTTCACCAACAGCCTTCAAACTCGAGTGCACATAATATTTTGGTCGACAGTAAGCCACGGAGGCTTGAGAAGACAAAAGATAGTAAGGGAAAAGAAGAGAGCCTTTAGGAGGTGGTATCAAAATAGGACGGTAGAGACAAGGGAAGAGTACCAGGAAAGAAAGAAGGAGGCAAAGAGAGTAGTGGCTGAGGAGAGAAGAAAGTGGATGGAAGAGTGGACAAAGATGATGGAGGATAGTGAAGGTACAAAAAAGGTCCTGTATGGGATGGTAAAAAATAAGAGGCGGAAGGATCCTACGGATTATGTTAGAATGGTGAACAAAAGGGGACAAGAGATAGAAAATAGAGAAGAACTGAAGAAAATGTGGAAAGAATATTTCGAAGAACTCCTGAACCCAAATGAAAACCACGGCGAGGAGGAAGAAATCGGGGAAGAGGAAGATGAACTGCAAACAGAAAAGGACTTAACATGGAAAGAAGTTGAAGGTGCAGTGCGGAAGATGAAAGGAGGGAAGGCACCGGGTGTGGATGAGTTGAGTGTGGAGATGGTGAGAGCAGCAGGAGAGGTGGGGATACAGTGGTTGTACTGAGTGATGAAAAAGGAAGATTGTAGTTTTACGTGACCGTGAATCTTGTGATTATGAGCCACGGGACCTCCTTTTTACGTGGAATCCGAACCACAGGACATGGCATTTCACTTCGAAAATCTCACATGCATTGGCCGGGAATCGAACCCGGACCGCCTTGGTGAGAGGCATACAGCTAGACCGCTGAGCCACCACGCCCCAATGGTACAACCCCCCCCCCCCCCCCCCCCCCCGGCATATTCAGGATATTCTTCACCTTGAGTGATGAGGACAGCATGGAAGGGAAGGAAGACCCCAGAGGACTGGAAAAAGGGAATAATTGTCCCTATCTTCAAGAAAGGTAGTAGAACAGAATGCAGAAACTATCGGGGAATAACACTGATGAGTCATTGTGCACAGATGTTTGAGAAAGTTGTGGAAAGGAGAATTAGGACAAGGATAGAAGGAGGGATGAGGGAAGAACAACATGGCTCCAGAGCAGGAAGGTCCAGAGTGGATTTGATTTTTGCTGTAAGGCAGTTACAAGAACAGCACTATGAGTATGGAACAGATCTACTGATGGCCTTCCTGAATATTGAGAAAGCATATGACAGTGTATGCAGAAACAAAGTATAGAAGTCCATGGAAAATAGAGGAGTAGAAAAATGTACTATATGGAGGATAAAGGAGATGTACAAGGGAAGCGTGAGCTGTGTAAAAGTGGGAGGAGAGAGATCGGACTGGTTGGAACAGAGAAATGGCCTGAAACAAGGAAGTGCACTGTCACCGTTACTTTTCATTGTGGTGATGGATGACATAATGACCCGAGTGACACAAGTAATTGGGGAAGGAAAGATGAAAGCAATGGTGTTACAGATGATTTGGGGAAACAAGGAGGAGGAGGTACAGGAACAGTTGGATGTGTGGGAAGGAATAATACAAGGATATAGGATGAAATTTAGCATAAATAAGAGTGAGATGGTGATCACAACAAGGAAGAAGGACAGAACCACAACAGGAATAACAATTGGTGGGGAACAGCTGAAGAAAGTGGAGAGTTTCAAGTATCTGGGAAGCCTGATACAAGATAATGGAAAAACGATAGAGAAATAAATGAGCGGGGGAGACAGGCAGAAGCATTCCGGAGGAGTGTGAGAAGCATGTTATGGAGCAAGGATGTCCCTCATAACAGCAAAAAGATCATATATCGGACGTACTATGTCCCTATCCTGACTTATGCCTCGGAGACCTGGGTTATGAAAGGAAAGGAGAAGAGCAAAATACAGGCCAGTGAGATGAGATTCTTGAGAAGCAGTATTGGAGCTACAAAGATGGACAGAATAAGAAATGCGAGGACCAGAGAATTAAAGAAGGAGGAACCATTACAAGATGGTATAGAGAAATCTAGACTTAGATGGTATGGACATGTAAAACGAATGGAGAAGAGGATACCCAGGAGGATACACGAGACGAAGTGGGAAGGAAAGAGACCGAGAGGGAGACCAAGAGACAGGTGGCTGAAGGGGGTGGAGAAAGCGTGAAGAAGAGAGGAGCAGACTGGACAAAGGTGGTGGGAAGACAGAAGACGTTGGAGAGGCTTGTGTTCCAAACAGACCCGGCCAGTGGCTGGAAACTGGAAACTGTGCAAGATGATGAAGACTAACTGTAACAATGGTACAACCCCCCCCCCGGCATATTCAGGATATTCTTCACCTTGAAAATAAGGTATAAAACTCCCTTTTTCCCCAAAATGAACTATTTGGAACTAAAATATTTCTGAAATTGTGCAATATATAACTAACTTTGGTGGTAGGCTGTACCGCACGTGTTGACCTTGCCACACGCTAATTAGAACGGCGAGTTCCATCAAAATTTCTATCTCAGCTATAACTCCGCGCCAGTGTTCATGGAGCATTTGTTTTATTTCAAAGGTACCAACGAAAGTACAATAATTTTATAACTTGCTTGCAGCAAAACTTTCGGTCTAACAAACTTTACTGTGGCGTGCCTGATTGGATTTGAACAGGCGCAAACACGTGAGGCTGGTGTGAGGGCATGCTATTCATTCGGCATTCATTCTTCAAATTGAGAACTATGTGTCTCAAATTTCGAAGACACACAAGCTTAGCATGTGTATTGAATATGGGGAGGCTCAGATATCTCCCCAATTACAAAGGAGAAGGAACTCTGAGTTAAAAGCTGGACTGAATTGATTGAACTCTTAATTCTTGATTTTGCTCCATCTGGGCAAAATTAATAATGGGCTAAATAATTATTGGTGATCGCACATGGTCAATAAAATGGATGTTTAATTTTGAGGTTATGTTTTATTTAAATGTTTGAATTTAATAGCTTGAGTGGTTACTGGCTGAATCTAAATTGAAATGTTTTTTAAGGAAGTTTGAAGTAGGTCATCCTTGTTTGCTCCGACCGTGTGCGCGCTTATAGTAACACCAAATTAATTCTTTTTAAATAGTAAGATTTTATTTAAGTAAGATAATTTAATATTCGGTTCTCGATGGGTAAAATTGGTTTTGATGGGGGTTTGGTAATCGTTAATTTGTCGGCGTGAGGTTGGTGTGTCCGCAGCTTGTGTTCAAGTGTTTTTGTTATTG
Source organism: Meconema thalassinum (assembly GCA_946902985.2). Lineage (NCBI taxonomy): Eukaryota > Metazoa > Arthropoda > Insecta > Orthoptera > Tettigoniidae > Meconema > Meconema thalassinum. The sequence continues at coordinate 1,988,941,562 of OX336388.2, forward strand.
CCGATAAGGTATTCCGAGAGGAATAAAATGCAATGCAATGGATATAATTTCACTCCCAGCGGAATTCAATTGAATTTCATTCCGAGATTTATTCTGAGGGGAATAGAATTCAATATTTAATTCCCAATTTGATTCCTTGTTGGAGTGAAATTATACGTTTCACTCCAGGTTTTATTCTACGCCAGAATAGTATTGAATTGGCTGAAGTTAACTCCACTACTGGTCCGGGGTGAAATATAAAATTTCGTTCACTTTACCATTCCTGCTTCTAACTTTCCAGCCGCAAACACTGCCACAGATATTCCGACGAGTTACCGCTTGCGTGTCTAAACGAAGAGGCACTGCATTGGGGAACACAAAACAAGTCACGAGCCTAACTAAATTGTTTGTTCCATATTGCCAACACGGTGTTCAAAGAAAGGAATGGGGCTGTATAAGAGAGCGCAGACAATATTATATTGCAAGAATTACCCAGGACAGCCTGCAATGTGTCCACCTTCAAGAGCTATCACACAAGTCACCCACAACTGTTAATATTTCATTGAACCAAGGGCCACAGAATAGCACACAAGGGAAAAATATATATTTTGAAGTTTTATGTGCTAGAAGAAAGTGGATGGAAGAGTGGACAGAGATGATGGAGGAGGATAGTGAAGATACCAAAAAGGTCCTATATGGGATGGTTAAAACTAAGAGGAGGATTGATATGACGGACTAGGTTCGAATGGTGAACAAAAATGGTCGAGAAGTAGGGAATAAGGATGAACTCAAGATCATGTGGAGGGACCACTTTGAAGAACTCTTGAACCTGAATGGTGACCCTAACGAAGAAATAGAGGAACTGGGAACAGAAGAGGAAGAGAGGAAGCGAAGAGAAGGATGCAGTGAGGAAGATGAAAGGAGGGGACCCACCAGGAACAGAAAGTACTTAACATGGAGGAAAGTGGCGGACGCAGTGAGGAAGTTGAAAGGAGTGAAGGCACTTAATAATTTGCAAACTGTTCCATCTTTTCAATACTAGTTGTATTCAGGAATTAACAACGGTACATGTTTCGGACACTTATGCGTCCTTCTTCAGTATCTGACGCAGGCTAGTGAGCGGCCAGGTCACGTCTTTTCCCGCACACACCAGGTGAATTCCTAGCCGCCCCACGGCGAAGGCTCATAGGAGATTTCTCAATATTTGCAAAAATCGCACATCAGGGATTTACAACAGGCCAACTCAGATCAAACTTCGGCCCCCATAGAATCCACTCAATAATAGACTGTTGCCATCTTCATCATTAACATATAAGGAACCCTAAAGTTCCAAATGCTACAAATCACGGTCGGTGCATAACCACTACTAAATACCAAAGACCAAAGGATAAGTGCAAATATTGTCTATTTCAATTCGTTCAACAACATACAACTGACAAGATCTTCAGCAGTTCCTTTTAAAAGTTTTATCACAACAAGTATTGTCATAGGAAGGAGCCTAACGAACTAAATGACTACTGTCAACCAGTAGACTTGACATGCATAATTATAATATGGGACAATTTCCTCCATATGCTTGAACTAAGGATCAACTTGATTTTAAATTTCATGACCACTCAGTGTTTTATAATGTATTTTAAATGTGTGTTTGGTTACTTACAAGTGTTTTAATATGTATCTATGGCTGAAGGAGGACACAAGTGTCCGAAACATGTACCGTTGATAATTCCTGAATACAACTAGTATTGAAAAGACGGAACAGTTTGCAAATTATTAAGTGGATTCAATTCAATATGGACCAATATGGATAATAACAATTCAGGAGGGAAGGCACCAAATCTGGAAGAGATATGTGTAGAGATGCTGCGAGCGGCAGGAGAGGTGGGGATACAATGGCTATATCGAGTAATGAGGGCTGTATTGAAAGAGAGGAGGACCCCTGAGGACTAGAAGAAGGGAATAATTGTCCCAATCTTCAAGAAAGGTAGCAGAAAGGAGTGCAAGAATTATTGGGGGATTACATTGAAGAGCCATTGTGCGAAGATCTTTTAAAGTTTTGGAAAAGAGAATTCGGGGAAAAAATAGAAGGAAAGATAAGATGAGAGAAGAACAACATGGCTTCAGAGCAGGAAGGTCCACAGTAGATCTAATTTTTGCTGTAAGACAGTTGCAGGAAAAACATTATGAATATGGAATAGACCTACTGATGGCCTTCCTGGACATTGAAAAAGCATATGATTGTGTACATAGAAGTAAGGTATGGTAGGCTTTGGAGAAGAGGGGAGTAAGAAAGCAGACTATATGGAGGATAAGGGAAATGTACAATGGAAGTACAAGCTGTGTGAAAGTAGGAGGAGAGAGATCAGATTTGCTGGAACAGAAGAATGGCTTGAGGCAAGGAAGTGCACTTTCACCGCTACTCTTCATTGTAGTTGCTTCCCCCCGCCGCAGTTTTTGTAGCTGCTTCGAGACGGACACCCAATGGGTGAGCTACAAGTACCGTTGGGGAGGAAAGTTGGAATGGAAGGTCGAGGAGTAGTGATGGAAGATATTATGACCAGAGTGGCGGAAGTGATTGGCGAAAGAAGGATGAAGGTAATGGAATTTGCAGATGATTTGATGATCTGGGAAAACAAGGATGAGGGAAGTACAGGAGCAGTTGGATGTATGAGAAGAAATACTACATGAATATGGGATGAAGTTTAGCATAAGCAAAAGCGAGTGGATGATCATAGCCAGGAAGAAGGAGAGAGTCACAACAGGAATAACAATTGGTGGGGAAGAATTGAGGAAAGTAGAGAGTTTCTAGTACCTGGGAAGCATGATACAAGAAAATGGAAGAAACGACAGAGAAATAAATGAGCGGGGGAAGCAAGCAGAATTATTCAGGAAAAGTGTTAGGAGCCTGGTATGGAGTAAGGATGTCCTTCAAAACAGCAAAAGGGTTATGTATAGGACTACTACATTCCAATCCTGACATATGCCTCAGAGACCTGAGTTATGAAAGGAAAGGAACGAAGCAGAATACAGGCTAGTGAGATGACATTCTTGAGTAGCAGTATTGGAGTGACAAAGGTGGACAGGTTAAGAAGTGAGAAGATCAGAGAATTAGTCAAGGAGGGAGCATTACAGGATAGGATAGAGGAATCAAGGCTTAAATGGTATGGGCATGTTAAGCGAATGGATGGAGGAGGATACTCAGGAAGATACACGAGATGAAAATAGAGGGAAAAAGACCAAGGAGAAGGCCAAGAGATAAGTGGCTGAAGGGTGCGGAGGACTGCGTGCGAAAGAAAGGAGAAGACTGGACCAAGGTGGTGACAGAGATGGTGGGAAGACAGAAGACGATGTTCCAAACAGACCCGGGCAGTGGCTGGATGATGATGTGCTACACTATTACTTTTAACTTTTCTTTTTCCAATATCTCTATTAAATTAAGCAGCTGATGGTTTTTCTGATGGAAGACAAAACAAAAGGGAAAATAATGAGTAGTATACGTACTATCGGCCGTCCTTGAAGGATCGTACAAGGTACTCGTCACGCACACGAATTCTCACAGTGTCTTGTGCTGTTGGTGCAACCACCAATCCTGGAAACCAATTGTCTTTCTGCTTTTTCTTGTCCCCAAGTTCTACACAAACTACTTTGCCTATATCAGCTTCTTTTTCTTCCTTCTTCTTGCCTTTTTTTGGAATATCCTCTTCATCACTGCTTTCGTCGCTGCAAAGGAAAGGAAAGATCAGGTCAAATAAACACCTGACAGCAATATGCAAAGGAGAATTTAAAAGAAACAAGACTTACTGGGTTTGCCGACTGCGCCGCCCCTTACGCCCACCAATTACAGGATTACCAAAGTGCTCAGGATGAGTGAGAGGGAGCTGATCCAATGTCTCGCTTTCAGCAAAATGCCTTCCACTCTTCAAACACAATGCTGTTCTCCGCAGAGTTGTAATATCACCATCGTCAAATACTGGAAAGAAAGATATTATTTTTGAGCTGAATACAAATAAGTCACAAAAATACTCCTAGAAATATGAGACGAGGCAAAATCAACTAATGTTATAAGTGGTTAATAGTGCCAAAGGCTGCCTGCCACCAGTCACATTCAAAGGAGTTTACCAGGAACAAATTAAAACGTCATCTGGTCACATTTTACTAATACAGTATATTATATGATTAGTTGACTCAGGCCCACATGGGTTGGAAATTTTAATCCTCTACTTCCAAATAAATGGCTTGTGCTATTTATCCTATGCATGAACTACAGGGCTTTATTTATAAATGTTGGGACTGTCGGGCAGAGATTTTGACTCTGCTGTTACGTATGCATCGGCTCAGCACCGGCCGTCTGGCCACTGCTGTAATTCACCTCGTTGTCCCTATGCCCACTGATCTGTTAGCTGCATCCCTCAGTGATGACTTGACCAGGAAGTCGGTGGTCGACTATATACTGTATGAGAAAGAATTAAAGAAGAACATCACGGACATCAAGGTTATACCATCGGAGAACCAGGATAGCGACCATCGATTGCTGGTAATGAACCTGAGAGGGACTAAGGAGAAGAACACAAATATATATATTTTTATATATTGTACACGTTTCGACCTGACATTGAGGTCTTCTTCAGCTCAAATTAAATGAAACCAATTAAGCATTAAAATAAAATAATATAGATGTACTTATATCTAAATTTGAAGTGAAATGTTTATGATAAAAATTGTAATAAAAATGAAATAAAGTATGATAATAAAATGGATATCCATACAATGTAGTATTAAATAAAATAAAATGTAATATATAATAATTTTTCAAAATGCAGTTAGAAAAATAAGAAACTTTAATGGTACGGGTGAAGACCTTAACAGCATCTTAGGCAGAGAAGGAGACCTTCAGAATGGCGAAGATGGTGGATGAGGCAACCCATCCTCTCTGGGGGAAATTAGAAGAGGAAACCACTGCCTTGTGGAGAAGAGGGATCTTCAAAGGCTAAGGGAGTAAACCCCAAAAGAAAATCCTCAGATGCGTTAGGCTTAGCAAGCCAGCAGACGAGTAAATTTGTAGTTGCTTTCAATTATAATACAAGCCTCGGATCGAAGAAAAACGGAATTGACATGACTCCGACTACAGTTGCAGCGTATGATGGTAATGCTGATGTTTGTGCAAGTGTTAGATCAGAGAACAAAACCCGATTTGGAACAATAAATATTTTAACACTGAATGACAAGGAAAATGAATTGATTGACCTAATGGAGACACGAAAACTCGACATCCTGGGATTAAGTGAAGTGAAACGGAAGGGAAAAGGAATGAAGAAACTAAGTACCTTGTACTGGATGGGTAACCGTAAAGAGAAAAGAAATGGAGTGGGCTTTATAGTGAATCAAAATGTTGGACCAATAGCTGAAGTTGAGTATGTAAATGAAAGAATTATAATAATGCAAATACACGTAAATAAGGAACTACTGAAGATAATACAGGTGTATGCTCCACAGACAGGATGTAGCTTGGAAGAAAAAGAAGATTTCCTCAGTGAACTGGAATCACATATTGTTGGAGATGGGATCATGATAATGGGAGATCTAAATGCTCATGTAGGAACTGATAGAATGGGATATGAGAATGTTTTGGGTCCACATGGGTATGGCGATCGAAATGAAGATGGAGAGAAACTGTTGGATTTTTGTGTCAGAAATAACCTGATAATAAAGAACACGTGGTTCAAGAAGAGGAATAGCCATAAGATCAGCCGGTATAGTTGGGATGGACAGTATGGTACTCTCATCGATTTTGTGATAACAGACCGAGAATGGGGAAGATACGTCATGGATGCGAAGATAATCCCCAGTGAAAGTATGGGAGGTGATCACAGGTTATTAATAGTGGATTTAAAACGAGTAAAAATCCCTAAAATTGTACTTAAGAAAAAACCAAAGATCAGGATTTGGGAATTGGAGGAGGAGGACAAAAGGATAGCATTCCAAGATAGGATAAAAATGAAGCTGCCTAACACAGGAACACAAAGTGGAGAAGAAGAGTGGACAATTTCAGACAGACATTTGTTGAAGCAGCAGTTGAGGTATGTGGGAAAACAAAAGCAAAGGTTAAGGAAAAGGAGACCCGGTGGTGGACAGACAAAATAAAGCAAGAAATAAAAGAAAGGAACAAGGTGAAGAAAGAAATGGATAAGGAAAAGCAAAAAACGTATCAGAAAGATGAGGATAGGATAGAAAGGTTACATGTGGAATACAAAAGATTAAAACTAAAAGTAAAAAGGAGTATCAGGAAAGAAAAAGAGAAATGCTGGGGAGAGCTCACCAACAAATTTGAGCAAGATAGTAGAGGAAATCAGAAACTACTGTATAGAGTAATAAAATCGAAAAGAGCAGACCAAGAAAAAATCAAGGCATTAGAGAGAGAAGATGGTTACATAGTACATGATGAAAAAGGTCTTCAGAAGGTGATGTCTAAGTATTTTGAAAAGCTTTATAATGGGGATGACTTCCCAGAGGAAGAACGAGATAAGAAAATGGAAATAGATGGAGAAAAAGAAGAGAACCCAATAACATGGTAGGAACTTGAAAGGACAGTGAAAGCAATGAGCAAAGGTAAAGCAAGTGGAAAAGACGAATTCAATGCTGATATGATTAAGGCAGCAGGAAGCATTGGACTACAGTGGCTATACCGAACCCTCAATGCCATATGGAGGGATGAAAGGATACCTGAAGATTGGCAACAAGGAAGCATTGTACCACTGTTCAAGAAAGGAAATAGGAAGAAATGTGAAAATTATAGAGGTATAACATTGTTATCACATGGGCTAAAAATAATGGAGAAAGTCATAGGCAAGAGACTGAGGGATATAATAGAACCTCAGAGGAAGAACAGTATGGCTTTAGACCGAATAGATCAACAATAGACTTGATATTTGCAGTGCGAATGATAATGGAAAAGCATCTAGAAATGAACAAGGAAATCATCTTCATATTTTTGGATGTGGAAAAAGCCTATGATACAGTTAAAAGAAAATATGTATGGGAATGCCTACTGAAAAGGAATGTACCAAAATCACTAATTAACAAGATAAAAATGTTGTATTATGAGAGTAAGAGCAGTGTACAAGTGGGTAGTGGTGATTCTGAAACATTCTATAAAAAAAAAAAGGCCTCAAGCAAGGAAGTGCACTGTCACCATTATTATTTGTTATATTGATGGATGAAATCATAAAACGTGTAAAACAGAGTATCAGTAGTGATGAAGTGAAGGCCTTGGTTTTTGCAGATGATGTGGCGATTTGGGGAGAGGGAGAAAAGGAAGTACAAAGGAGATTGGACATTTGGAATGAAAAGCTGAAGGAGTTTGGAATGGTAATTAGTGAAAAGAAAACTGTAGTCCTGCACTGTGGAAAAGAGGAAAAGAGAAGCCAAGTGAACATAGATGGAGAATGGTTGGAGAATGTGGAACAGTTCCCATATCTGGGTAGCATTGTTAACGGAGGTAATGAAATCAACCCTGAAATTAACAACAGACTAAGTAAAAGCACAACATTCTATCATCAAGTCAGAGAGCTTTTATGGGATGACAAAGTGCCCAGGAGAACGAAATTAACACTATATAAACAGTACTTCATGCCAATTGTAACATACGGACTGGAAACGCTGGTAACTAACAAGAGACAAGATAGTAAGATCCAAGCAGCAGAAATGAAATTTTTAAGAACATCTGTAAAAAAGACAAGAAGAGATAGAATTCAAAATGTTAAAATCAGAGAGGAGCTATATGTGGAACCGTTAGTACAGAAGATACGGAAAGCAAGACTGAGATGGTTCGGACATGTGAAGAGAATGGGAAAGTAACGAGCGGCAAGAAGGGAGTTGGAAAGAGAAGTTAAGGGTAAGCGATCAGTTGGAAGACCAAGAAGAAGATGGATGGATCAGATTCGGAAGGACATCGGAGAAGCTGGATTGGATGTGGAGGAAGTAATGGAGCTGGAAAAGTGGAAGGACAGAAACGAGTGGAAGAGGCTTGTTAACCACACCCGGGCGACTGGAGTGGGACATTGATGATGATGATGATGATGAATGGTGAGTGTAAATAGATCATCTTCTACTTGAGTATTCCCGCAGGTGCAGGGTCCGCTGTCCGGATCTTGGCTCGCCACTTGTTATGATCGCAAGCATCATAAGGTGTTAGGCTGAGCATCTTCATATCGGCATTTATCGTATCATGCCAGCGTTGGTCGTTGCCCATTGATTTCCAAGCACAGGGTAGAATTGGCTACTGTTCCTGGTGCAGCACGTAGGATGTGACCGTACCATTGGAGGCGTTTTTGCCGAGCCTTCTCAGTGATGGGTGAAATGCCCATTTGCTGGCGAATTATGTTGTTTCTTACATCGTCCAGGAGTGTGATGCCCATTGGCAAACGGAGCATACACATTTCCATGCTGTGTAGTTGGCGCTCGGTAGCTCTGTCAGTTGGTCGACATTCAGCGCCATACAAAGCAACAGGACGTACTATTATACGATATGTTTTGGATTTCAGATGTAGTGGCATCCTTCTGTCGCAGAGTACACCTGTAACTTCCCGCCGTCTGATCCAAGCTGCGTTCATCCTGCTTCGCACTTCTTCACCTATCTCACCATCAGATCGTAAGCGAGATCCTAGATACCTGAAGCTTACGGTCTTAGCTAATGTCTCTCGGTCAACTTTAATGGAGCCGTTACTTGTGATGGTTTCAAGGTGTTCGGTCTTCTTATTCAGTCCGAGACCGTATTGCGAAAGACTGCTGTTCCAAACTTCAACTTGATGCTGCAGTCCTCTGGTGGTATCGGCAAGTGCAACATCATCTGCGTATAAGAGAGTCCAAGGAACACTCCTTTGCAGGTCACGTGTGATTGAGTCCATGACTAGGATAAAGAGCAATGGGGACAATGAGGATCCCTGGTGTACACCAACTTTCACTGGGAAGCTCTCCGAAGTGCCGACGGCGCAACGTACACAACTGATGGTGTTCGTGTATAGCATCTTGATCCAGCTGATAAGCATTTCTGGTACACCATGATCACAAGTGCATACCAGATCAGACGATGTGGAACACCGTCAAAAGCCTTTTCAAGGTCAAGGAAGGTGATATGCAGTGGCTGTTGTTTCTCATAGTGCTTTTCAATGAGCATTCTGACAGCGAAGATTGCATCAGTTGTTCCAGCACCCTTGACGAAACCACACTGGTTGGTACTGGTACTAATGATGTCACGCAGTCGATCGAGAATTCTCTCATAAATCTTCTTTGCGTGCGACAGGAGGCGTATTGGACGGTAATTTCCACATTCTGCAGGATCACCTTTCTGCTTAAAGATAGGTACAGTGATGCTTGTAGTCCAGTCACTGGGAATAGTTCCAAGGTCAACTATAGCATTGAAAAAGTTTGTCAGCCAGTTGATCGCAGGTTATTCTGATTCCTGCAAATTCCAGAAGTATGCCGGAAGGTCATCTGGTCCTGGCGCTTTTTGATTCTTCATACTCCTGGTGGCGCTGGTGACTTCATCTGATGTGATGTGAAAGATAGGGCCTTCTGTTAGATTACCTCCTGGAATTGGAGGATGTGGGAACTCAATGTTGGTAATTTCTGCGAAGTGCTGTTGCCAACGTTTGAGGATGTCCTGTTTGTTCTGTAATTGCTGACCATCTTTGCCTTTTATACACCCATAGTGCTCAATGTCAAGTACTGACTTTGCTCTAGCCTTGGTCAGCCTGAAGATAGTTTTCTCTCCTTCCTTTGAGTCCGTGTTTTGTACAGAACACTATAGTGACTGTGCCTGGCTTCAGCAACAGCTTTCTTAGCCTCACGTTTGGCAATGGCATACCTCTCCCTGTTCTCAGGAGTCTTTTGTGTGATCCAGTTTCTATATGGGTCTCCCACAAATCCAACCCCTCGTCCTCGTCATGGGAGATGGGCAAGGTAATTACGTAGGGGATTGCCTGTAGGGGTGAAGTACAGTGGGGACTTGGTGTGCCTCAAGACCACTACGGTAGCTGTGAAGGCCATACAGGAACCCTGAAGAAATTACGGTTAACGGGGCTCTGGTGAAACAACTGCTGCCTTGTAGTTTGGAGTTGGTTCTTCAAAGGCTAAAGGAAGAAACCCTGACAGAAAATCAGCCTGGTGCCTCAGGCTTAAGGTGGCAGCCCCTCCAAGGCACTCTGAGGCAGTGGGTTAATCACTCGCTTCCCTTAAATAAACTGATTACGGAAACTGAAGCGAAATTACAAAACCGGACGGATAACCTGATGACGACTTTTGGCATGAAGAGGACTACGAAAATCGGTTTCTGGAATGTGAGGACCTTGATGGAGAAAACCAGACTGCAACAAGTGACACGGGAGATGAAGAACTACGGGCTGGATATCCTAGGATTGAGTGAAGTGAGGTGGCCAGGATTTGGTGAAATACAGACAACAGATGGAATTACATTTCTCTATTCTGGGGGCGATGATGAAGAACACAGGGATGGAGTGGGGTTGCTGCTCAACAGAAATGCAAAGAGAAGACTTATGGAGTGGAAGCCAATTTCTAGTAGGCTCATGTTTGCTAGGTTCAAGACAAAGATCAGGAATGTGATCATCATCCAATGCTATGCGCCTACAGAACAATCGGAGCCAGAGAAGAAGGAAGAATTCTACCAAATGCTGCGAGATGTCACAAGACAAACAAGTAAGAAGGACATTCTCATTGTTATGGGAGACTTCAACGCGAAGGTGGGCTCAAACAATGAGGGGTTGGAGCAGATCCTGGGTAAACATGGCCTTGGTGAGATGAATGACAATGGGAAGAAATTTACGGAATATTGCGCAAGTCAGGATTTGGTGATGGGTGGCACGGTATTTCCTCATAGGCGGTGCCACAAGGTCACCTGGGTGTCTCCTGATCAAGTCACAGAAAATCAAATTGATCACATCGCGGTGAGCAAGAGGTTCAGAAGAAGCTTGGAAGATATTAGGAACAAGAGAAGAGCGGACGTTGGTAGTGACCATCATCTTGTGGTTGCAAACTTCCACATGAAGATCGTCGCAGTCCGCCGAAAGTTTAACACTCCGCACAACAAGTTTGATGTGGGCAAGCTTAAGAACCAGCAGAGATTGGACCAATTTAAACTGGAGCTCAGAAATAAATTCCAGGTGTTGGACTCCGAGACAGAGAAGGACGTGGAGACTGTGTGGAGCGAGGTAAAGAATATCTTCGTGGAAACCAGTGAGATGCAGCTCGGGTACAAGAACTACCTGCGGAAAGAATGGATATCCGATCAGACCTGGGACAAGATAAATTATAGGAAGGAGACTAAGGCCAAGCTCAACACCTGCAAGACTAGGCAGCAGAAGGTTCTCACACAAGCAAAGTATTCAACAGCAAACAGGGAGGTAAAGAGGATTGTACGGAAGGATCATAGGAGGTGGATTGATGAGCAGGCGGAGAAAGCAGAAGAAGCGGCAAGAAGGGGGGACGTTAAGGAGCTCTATGGCATCACAAAGATGCTTTCGAAGAAAGGTTTTAATAAAACCCGGTCCATGAGTCAATCCTAATTGGCTACATGGATAATTCTTGCCAGGCGCGTCCACGTCGCGGGGGTGGGCAACGGTACTGTAATATACCATGGAACTACAGTACCGGCTAAGTTCTGGTGAGGACCCAGTCCTATGGGGTATAACATAGGCCCCGTGCACAGGGTTACGTGCGAAGACCTCAACGGAATCTACAGCGGAGAAGATGGACTTCAGAACGGTGGAGATTGCGGAAGAGGCAACCCAGTACTCAGGGAATAGTATGAGTACAGCATCAATCTGCAGCGTCTGTTTCCCATGTTAGGGGCGGCTGCAAGGGCGTCTGTTCTCCATGTTAGGGGCGGCCTGAATAATAGCTGGCAGTAGCTTCATAAAATGCCTTTGGGAGTGGCGACCCCATCGTAATAATAGCCTAAAATGGATATGGCACTTCCAATGATTCGGAAAAGGTTAGGGCGTACCCTGCAGGCGACGCGCAGTTCCTTTGGTACTGGGGGAACTGTGAGAAATGGGCGACCAGTAACCGAAATGAAAGTGGGAATCATGAATGTCATGACCCTGACAGGCAAGGTGGAGGAGGTGGTAGACTTCATGGAGAGGGAGAAGGTTGGAATGATGGGGCTGAGTGAAGTGAAATGGAAAGGTAAAGGAAGGAAGAAATTGAGGAAAGGATATACATTATACTGGAGTGGTGGCCAAGAGGCAAAAAATGGCGTGGGACTGATAACCTCGAAACAACTGGAGGAGTATGTTGAAGTGGTAGAGTGTGTGAGTGACAGAATAATGAAAATTAGAATGAAGATGAAGAATGACGTGATGGACTTCATACAAGTGTATGCACCACAGACTGGAAACAGAGAAGAAGATATTGAAGTATTCCTGGAGGATGTAGAAAGAGTAATCTCAGATGTAGAAGTAGTGATCATGGGAGATATGAATGCACAAGTCGGAATTGAGAGACAAGGAAAGGAAGAAGTCGTTGGACCATATGGATATGGGAAAAAGAACCGGGAAGGAGAGGAACTTGTAAACTTTTGTGAAAGGAATGGACTGATAGTGGGTAATTCATGGTTTCGGAAGAAAAACAGCAGGAAAATTACGAGATATGGGTGGGGTGATAGAAGAACAAAATCAGTAATTGACTACTTCCTGGTGGAAAGGACAAATCGCAGAAAGCTGATGGATGTGACAGCTTTACCAGGTGAAGCATTTGATGGGGACCATAGAGCTGTGGTGGCAAAATTTAGATGGGGAAAATTGGAAAACCTAAAGGAGATCAGAGAAAGTAAAATAAAAGTATGGAAATTGAAAGACAAAGCTGTACAGGAAGATTTTCAGGACAGATTGAAGCAACAAATCCCAGTTACTGAAGTGGAAAATATAGAAGAGGAATGGTCCCACTTTAAAAAGGCATTTGCTGGTGCAGCAGAGAGTGCTTGTGGTAGGACGTCAACAAGATTGAAAGAGAAGGAGACACCGTGGTGGAATGAGGAAGTGAGGAAAGCAGTGAAAGAAAAGAAGTCTGCATGGAAAGAATGGAACCGAGATCAAACAGAAGAAAGCAAAAGGAAGTACCACGACAGCAAACGGAGGTGTAAGAAAGTGGTAGGAGAAGAAAAGAAGAAAAGTTGGGAAGAATTTACACGAAGAATGGAAACAGATGTAAGTGGCAGTAAAAGGATGCTGTATGGGCTTCTAAGAAGTAAGAGGAAAGAAAGAGTTACTACAAAGCTGGTGAAAAAGGAAGATGGAGAGTTGTTAACACACCCAGAAGAGATAAAGGGACGATGGAAGGAGTATTTCGATAAGCTATTGAATGTGAGCAATTGTACTGGTGAGATCGAAGTGACACAGCCTGACGACTCTATAACAGAAGATGATATAACAATGCTGGAGGTGGAATTAGCAGTGCAGAAAATGAAGATGGGAAAAGCAACAGGGGTGGATGAAATCAGTGTAGAGATGATAAAGGCTGCTGGACCTGTTGGTATGCAATGGCTGTATCGACTGCTAAAGTGTGTGTGGAAACGGAAATGTGTACCAGAAGACTGGGAGAAAGGGCTAATAATACCAGTGTTTAAGAAAGGGGACAAGAAAGTGTGTGATAACTATAGAGGGATCACCCTCATATCACAGATAGTAAAAATACTGGAAAGGATATTAGAAAGAAGAATGAGAAGAAAGGTGGAAGGAGAGTTGCAAGAGGAACAGTATGGCTTCAGGAGTGGAAGATCCACAGTGGACCCAATCTTTAGCTTGAGGCAGGTGATGGAAAAGAACTGGGAATATGGAGAGGATTTGATCATGACTTTCATAGATCTAGAAAAGGCATATGATAGTGTCCCCAGAGAGAAGGTATGGGAAACCATGGTTAAGAAGAGACTGGGAAGAGAAATGTTGGAAATGGTGCAAGCAATGTACAACAACTGTGTTAGCAGGGTACTGACCCCAGTTGGAAAGACAGATTGGTTTAGGAACAAGACTGGACTAAGACAGGGGAGTGTGCTGTCACCTCTTTTATTCATAATGGTAATGGATGAAATTGTAAAGGAAACAAAGGAAGCATATGGACATAAAGAAATGAAGTTACTATTATTTGCAGACGATATTGTGGTCTGGGGAAGGAACACTGAAGAAGTGCAAAAACAACTAGATGCACTGAACGAAAATATTCAGAAGTATGGCCTGAAAATCAGTATAGAGAAAAGCAAGACCATGGTGATGACAAGAGGGGAAAGACAAGGAAAGGGCACTGTGAAAATTGGAAGTCAGAGTTTGGAAATTGTGGACACGTTCAAATGCCTAGGAAGTGAATTGATGCAAACTGGTAGGTTGGACATGGAGATTGACAGGAGGGTACAGCAGAGCAATGCATTCTATCAAATTGTAAGAAAACTTGTTTGGGATAAGGAAGTACCAAGGAAAAGCAAGGAGGTAATGTATAAAATGTACTATGTACCCATATTAACTTATGCAGCTGAGACTTGGACCCTGACGAGCAGGCAAGAGAGTAGAATCCAAGCCAGTGAAATGAAATTCCTAAGAAGTATGATAGGTAAGACAAGGAAAGACAGAGTGAGGAATGAAGATGTTAGGAAGGAAGTTGGGATGGCAAAACTAAATGAGAGAATTGAGAAGAATAAACTAAGGTGGTTTGGACATGTAAAGAGGATGGAGGAAAATAGAATACCAAGACAGGTGCTGGAGGCCAAGTGCAAGGGTAAGAGAGCAAGGGGAAGACCTAGAACAAGGTGGATCGATTCAGTGAAGAACAGCGTGAGAAAAAGGAATCTGGACTGGGACAAGATCGTGGAAGAAGTATTGTGGAAGGAAAGAGGAAAGTGGAGAAGTGCCATAAATACCCCGACCCGGCAGGAGCTGGATAAGGGGAAATGATGATGATGATGATGGAGGCCTGTGAAGAGCAAGACGGGCGAGATCCTCACGACGTGTGAACAGCAGCTGACAAGATAGAGAGAACACTTTGCGGAGGTTCTTAATAGAGATAGAGGACCAGAAAGTAAGCAGCGAGGAGAAGATGAAGAGGAAGCAGAAAGTGACCCAAGCATCAGCCTCGACTCCCCAACTCGGGGTGAAATACAGACAGCGTTGAAGCAGATGAAATGCGAGAAGGCACCAGGTCTGGATAATATCCCAGCGGAAGTACTGAAAGCAGACCTGGATATTACGATCGATCAGCTGCACCCGCTGTTGGAGAAGATCTGGAAGGAGGAGAAAATACCAACCGACTGGAAGAAGGGGTTGATAGTCAAGTTGCCGAAGAAAGGGGACACCACAAACTGTAACAACTGGAGGGGTATCACCTTGCTGTCTATTCCAAGCAAAGTGCTGGCGAGAGTCATCCTGAATCGTATAAAAGACTGCGTAGAAAAAAGGCTTCGGAAGGAACAGGCTGGATTTCGACAACATCGCAGCTGTGTGGATCTCATCAACACCCTCCGAATCATCCTGGAGCAGAGTGTGGAGTGGCGGAATACCCTTTACCTCACATTTGTTGACTTCGAGAAAGCCTTCGACTCCGTAAATCAAAGAATCATATGGAAGACCCTCGAGGAATATAAAATTCCAACAAAGATCATCAGAATCATGGAAGAGATGTACGAAGGGTATGAGTGCCAGGTTCTTCACGAAGGCAAATTAACAGAAAAGATAAAGGTCAGTTCCGGAGTGAGACAGGGGTGTGTCCTTTCCCCCACTCTGTTCCTGTTGGTCCTGGATAGTGTGATGAAGAAGGTAATGAGAGGACGGAAGAGGGGTATTCAATGGGGTAGAAATGACAGGCTTGAAGATCTGGATTTCGCAGACGACATTTGTCTTATGGCACAACGGTACTGAGACATAGAAGATAAGCTGGGGAGGTTGCAGAGAGAAGCAGAACATGCAGGACTGATGATCAACACCAACAAGACCAAAGAGATGAGGATAAATTCTGACATCACGACTAGTTTGACAGTCAACGGAAAGGAAATTGAGCGAGTTGAGTCCTTCCTCTACCTTGGAAGTATAGTCACAAATGATGGGGGGAGCAGAGGAAGATGTTCGAAGCCGTATCAGGAAGGCAAATGGTGCCTTTGTCCAGCTCTACCCCATCTGGAGAAATAGAAACATTTCCAGGAAGACCAAGTAAGGTGGCCGGACATAATCTCAAATGAAGATCTTTGGACAATCACCAATCAACAACCGATTAGCATCCAGATCAAGGAGAGGAAATGGCGCTGGATTGGTCACACACTAAGGAAGCCGGACGGAGCTATTGAGAGGGTGGCGCTAGACTGGAATCCTAAAGGCGCCAGGAAGCGAGTTCGACCTAAGAAGACCTGGAAGAGGACGATCGAAAATGAAATTGCAGAGGTGGACAAGAACTGGAGTCAAGTGAAGAGAATGGCCAGGAACCGTACTGCGTGGAGAAATTTCACCAAGGCCCTATGCTCCGGAAGGAGCGGCAGGAATTATGTAAGTAAGTAAGTTTCTATATGCCTTCTTCTTTGCATGCACCTTATCTTGGACTTCGACTGTCCACAGCTACGTTTGCTTATCAATGTGGCGGGAACTAGGTTTTGTTGTACCCAGGGTTGCTGTGAATGTTGCAGTGGTAGATTTGCAGAATGTGGTCCAAGTTTTGTCAATCTCATGCGGGTTGACAGGAGGAAAATTTACATTCTCTGCTAACGTCTCCTTTTGGTCTTTAAGACTCCACCATTTAATCTTCACCGGAGCATTTATCCCACTGCCTCTACTATGCTTAGAGATCCTTAAATCTGCCATAAGTAGCTTATGTTGAGGGGCTACACAGAGTCAGATGGTATGACTTTCACATCAAAACTAATCGGAGATCACAGCGTCTAATAAGAATAAAATCAATTTGGCTGCTATAGACACCACTGGTGTAAGTGATGAGGTGGTTAACCCGCTTTTTGAAAAACATGTTGCCAATAGCTAAGTCATTTGCCTCTGCAAAATCCAAAATTTGAGTTCCATCACCATTTTGGGTACCGTAGCCATTGCCACCATGGGAATTGTAACCATCCTTGGCCCGGCCAACATGCCGGTTGAGATCACCACAGAGAATTGGAAACTCATCTTGAGGACATGCTGACACATGATAATGTAGCTCTTGCCAAAACTGCCCCTTTTCTAGGTTATCGCAGCCAGATTGTGGTGCATATGCTGAGAAGACACGAAGCCGTAAGGAAGATGCTAATAATGACATATGCTATTTTGAAGAATCACACATACCACACCATTAATCATAATAAAACTACTGATATCGTGCCAGGAGATGACAGTCGGGTTTGAACTGCAGTTGTCTTCCCGCTCACTATGTGTCGTGCATTCCAAAAACATTAAGTTGGTCACTGTTTCCTTTACTGTACCTGATACTACCCCACTGTTAAAAGTAAACACAAACGTTTGTAAGAATATCGGAACTAGGAAGGAAGGTAACAATACACACAAGCATGAAGCCCGATAACAAATTATCATGCAGGAAGTAGCAGCAACTGACTGCCAGCCGACCTATTTAGGTTTGGGATAGACGGGCCGCGCATGCGTACTGCAAGACCCCCCCTTACCCCGTCACAGCGTGTTGAACTGCCATATCCTGGCGTGATGACATTAGGTGCTCAAGACAAAATTTATAATTCAGATGACATAGGCGAAATATAGACCGTAAGAGCAAAATTATTTCAACACATTAAGATGCTTAACAGCGCTACCTCATCGCCCTTAGTCAACAGATATCCACAATTCTTCCTTGGAAACATTTCAATACTATATGAATTGGCCACCTATGGACTACAATGTATTTTAACTTCACTGATCTGAACACAAATGGCAAGATATAGGTTATAAACATACCTTACATACTACAGGAAGAATTTATATATGGTAAGAATACATAATAATATGATAAATGCATTTAAAACCTCCTCATAAATCACAACAGGTCACTGTTTATCCATTCTTTCTTCGTAGACAGTTACGTTAAAGAAGATACATACATAACCGTACACTGTTTGATATGTACGAGGAGCTATTGATGCCATAATTCTACCACAAAAGTCCCGTTTTCATTGTTCAAAATGTTTGGATAATTTGAATTGCCACCGATCCACATTCACAGTATTTGTATATAGGAGCATTCACTCAAATTCTTATATGAATTATACTGAATTCTCATCTTCACAACACGATAAGCGATACCAAATTAAATTAAGTAGATATTTGTCACATTTATCTGCAGGCTAATTGACATATTTCCCAACCTATTAGGTTAATTCATACGATGCAATAACTGGTTGGCACCTAATCAAAATTCAAACTCCATATTTGAAGAAGATTTATCTTACTCATTCAAGCGCTGAGCTTAATTATTTATTGATTTTCCGCACTTGATTTTCTAAATCATTTTTTGTCTATATTTTGAATTTTTAATATAAAGCTTAATATCTATTTACACTCACCATTAAAATTTCTTATGTTTCTAACTGCATTTTGAAAAATTATATATATAAAGTTTTATTTTATTTAATAATACATTGTAAGGATAACCATACTACATTGTACAAGATATCCATACAACATTGTAAGGATATCTATTTTATTACCATACTTTACTTCATTTTTATTACAATTTTCATCATAAACATTTCACTTCAAATTTAGATTTAAGTACATCTATATTATTTTATTTTAATTCTTAACTGGTTTCATTTAATTTGAGCTGAAGAAGACCTCAATGTCAGGTCGAAACATGTACGATATATAAAAATATATATATATTTGTATGAGTATTGATTGGCGTATAATTTAAACTTTTAAATCAACAATTTACGATATGCAGATGACACAGTTCTGATTGCCGGAAGCATTGAAGATATCAAAACATTACTGTATCACGTGCATGTAGTTAGCAATAATTATGGCTCATTAGGAAAACAAAATTCATGGTTGTCAGCAAGGAAGCTATTAATACGATATTATCGGTGGTTGCTGGTGTAGACATTGTGCGGGTCTATTATTATAAATATCTAGGGTGCTACCTGAAAGGCAAATGGGAATGGGAATGTAGCCAGGAAATCAAGGCTCACATTGAGCAAGCCAGGAGTGTCTTTATTAGAATGAAGAATCTGCTTTGACCAAGAGATTTTAGTCTGAGAACGAGAATCCGAGTCCTCAGGTGTTACGTAATTCCTGTTTTAATGTATGGTCATGAGGGATGGACGTTAACTAAAACGTTAGAGAGGAGGTTGGAAACGTTTGAAATGTGGATGTATCGTCGTATGCCATGGACCGATAAGGTGAGAAACACTGAGGTGCTGGATCGGTTGATACTCGACAATATGAAGGAACAGAAACTAAAATATTTTGGCCATATGACTCATAACTCCAAGTATCACCTCCAACAGCTCATCATAGAAGGCAAAATAGAGGGACGACACAGACCAGGGAGGAGGAGGATCTCCTGGCTCAAAAATATGGGAGAATCGTTCGACCTTGACTCAGCATCTCCGTTTCAAACAGCAACATCGAAGGAAAAGCTAGCAGTGGTGATCGCCAATCTCAGTCGCAGAGGAGGCACGTAAAGAAGATGAATAGTTGCACAAACTCCATTTGTTATCAGTCAGGATAATCCATTTCTTGCAACCAAATGCCTACAGCAAGCTACTACCACTATGGAACTGTGGCAGCCAAGCCTAGCTTCACATATGTACCCTTGACAGTAAGAATTAAAATGTCTTCCCAATAGCGGTAGATTATAAGCCGCCAGAGGTAGCACATTCCAGTCCCTAATGAATATATGGAAAAGTCTCCATATGTCATCAATAGTCGTGAAAATCCAATTCATAAAATAAAAAATGTTCAAAGTGAGATCTACTAGTATTGGCTGTGACATTGTGGTCAACAGTCCTGTGTACTTTAGGTGCTTGTGGTGTCTGGACTAGCATGTTTGCACTTGGGGCTTGGATTGCAAAAGAGCAGCCATAGCCTTAAGTAGGATATCATTCTGGCACTTGCCTGGAGAAGAAGTGGAAAACCACAGAAAACCCTGGAAAGCCACTATTAGGGCAGCCCAGTTGGGGATAAAATCAAGAACGTTTTTTGCTTTTTCTTTTTTATTAGCCCTCAGACCAGAATTAAGTTTCTTGGCTGGGAAAGAGAAAAATAAAACATGGGACCTCACGGATGGTAGCAAATGAAGGTAACCTCTACATTGAGAGTTAGTTGCACACCTCTCTCCTAAAAAAAAAAATTTCACTATTGCTCAGCTTTAGCAACATTATGTATTCTGAACTCTAAGATGTTGATTGATTTAAAGACTTGGTGACTTCATGGTCAAATAGCCCAATATACTTGGGTGTGTGGAATTTGTCTGATGACTTGGGTTACAGTTGAGTACCGAAAACTTTGCCTATTTTGGACCGAAGGCTGGCTGACTTTGTGAAAATGCCGAGTTATCGGGAATGGGGTTAAAAAGAATAAGTGCGAGTGTTTCCTCAGAAAATACAGTACTGTACTTGTATGTATTGTTTGCTTGAGAATAAACTGTCCAAACACCCTTAAAAAAAAGGAAAAGTACATACTTTATTATTAAGGTAAAGAGCCTTTACAACATGAAAATGAAAATTTATTAATACAAAGTGTACAGTAATTTACCTGATAAGACAGACCTCAGAAAAATACTTTATGAAGGCATCAAGTTGGCTATAGTGAAAATTGACTAGCCGACTAAAAAAACTGGCTACTTTTTAAAGAAATGAGTAATGTCCTGCTGTCTTCCGCACTGCACTCTGCGTTTTGATGCTTCGTCACAAAGACGACGAAGGAACAGTAAGATTACAGACGCACCCTGTTGTTCAATATACTTAAGGGCGGTTTCGACAGCCTTTAGAGCCCTCACTATGTGATATTTTAGGAGCTTTTACGGTTGAGTCCTCAAAGTCAGCATCTTTTTCCGGCATTTCTTAATTAATTGTGACAGCAGAAATAATTTCTGCATCGTACATAATGTCTTCCTCGGTATCATACCAAAAACACTGACCGACGTCATTTTCATCGGCTTCTGCACATCCAGGGAACTTTTCAGGAGGCCGAGTAAGTTTACATTTTCTACATCATCTTCAACGTATTGATTTCCCTCGTGATCAAGGAGTTTTCGCCAGGAACGAACCAGGGTTAATGACTAACTCGTACCAGACGTCCGCCACCCATCCACCAACATCTAATAGTTTAATTTTCTTTAAGTTCTGGATAAGGCCTTCACCATCATCGTTTGCAGGAAGAAGGGAGGTTAATAGCTTGTGCCTATATCTTCCCTTGAGACTAACCAAAACTCCTTGGTCCATTGGCTGGCATAATGCTGCGACATTGGGTGAGGGGGTAAAAACACTGCTCGCATGTCTCCATTTGTTAACTCCTCAACGTCTGGGTGCGAAGACGCATTGTGCAAAATCAGAATAGCCTTCCTTGGCAACTCCTTAGAATTTAAAAACTGCTCAACCGATGGAACAAATACTTCATGGAACCATTCTTTGATAATTGCACAGTTCATCCAGGCATGTGACTGGTTTCGGTACCAAACTGAAAGTTTATAGATTTCAATGTGCCTAAACAAGCATGGTTTCTTTGATTTTCCTATGAAACCAAGTTTTAATTTGTGCTCACCTGTTGCATTACTGCATGCTAGGATTGTTACCCTCTCCTTGCTCCTTTTATAACCTGAGGCTGAATGTTCTTCCTTGAAAGCGAGACTTTTCGCTGGTAACAGTTTATAATTAAGCCTGTTTCATCACAACTGTACAGTAGCTCCCCGGTCAAACCTTCAAATTCAACACATTTCTGAAAGTTTTCCTTAAACTAAGACATACCCTCCGTATCCCCAGATAGTTTTTCCCCCACAAATAGTAAGCTGCCAGACTCCATATTGTTTCTTCCAGTGATCAAGCCAGCCAGTGCTTGATACAAATGTCCTTTTTTAATTTTTCATAAAATTCCAAGGCCTTCTCTTGCAAGATTAACCCACTCATTTGGCGAAACCAAATAAAAATTCTTCATTTACCATATTAAATCACTTCCCTTCATACTTTTCCTTTCTTTTAATGTTTCTGTACAGATTCTCTTAACACACCACGGCTCTATTTCCGTCCGCTACACATGGCTTCAGTTTTTTCAAAACCTATGGACATCATACAAGATAACCACACAATGCCCCAAGCATCAGAGAATAAAACTACAGAAGTTATTACACCAGAAGAGCTACACAGTCCTCAAGCAATTAAGACAAAATAAATCACCAGGAGAAGATGGTTTAAACCTTGAATTATTCAAATATGCAGACAACAGCTTCAATGGCAGGTCCCTTCGGTTTCTAAACAGGATATGGCAAGGTGGCAACCCCCCTACAAGCAGGTAGAAAGCGCTTGTAGTGCCCATTCATAAAAAAGGCCATCTTAAAAATTGTGAAAATTACAGAGGAATAAGCCTTCTTAACTCGGGGTGTAAGGTATTTGCAAACATCAAAAATAAACTGTATAAACACTACTCAAACGGGATCGATGAAGAACAGAATGGTTTCCGGAATGGAAGATCATGTGCTGATGGTTACTTCTCTCTCAAAATTTTAATAGAGAAGCATAGAGAATTCAACATACCCACACACTTGGCATTTGTAGATTACAAAAAAGCATTTGACAGGGTAAACAGAGTAAAATTATTACATATCTTGCATATAGATGAAGTCCCACATAAACTAATCGAAACAATATCTAAACTATATTCAAGCAACTTGATAGCAGTCAGAGTTAACAACACAGTTACACCATGGAAACCAATCAACAGAGGAGTACGAGAAGGTTGTGGCCTCTCCCCCCTGCTTTTTGTCATATGCATGAATGCCCTTATAAATGATTGGAGACGTCTCCCTCACGGCAGTATCACAATCAACAGAAACCTGAAATTAGACCCGCTTCTGTACGCTGATGACCAAGTACTATTCACCAGCACAGAGGACGACTTACAATGTTCCATACATCATCTCAGTAGAATAGCCACTGAATATGACATGGAAATATCTTCAGGAAAAAAAAGTACTCGCTTTCAAGGGCAAAGAACTATTTCCGAGTAAGATCTGCCTCAACAACAAATTGTTGGAAAGAGTAAACACCTTCAACTACCTAGGCTACTCTATCATTCGACACTGATGTAGATATTTCTAATGAGATCATAAAGTATAATAAAACCATAGGGACAGTGAACTCTGTAATGAAACCATCCTTAGTCCAGAGGGACAAAAGAAAGAGTCTAAACACTAGCTAGACCTGTGCTCACATATGGAAGTGAAGCATGGAGAATCCGAAAACGAGATGAAACTAGGATCACTGCCGCTAAGATGAAGTTTATGAGACACACAGCAGAATACACATGTTGGGACCACAAAAAGAATGAGGAGGTGATGAAAGAACTTAAGACATAACCTGTATTAAACTACATAGGAACCTATAGGAAGAACTGGAGTAGCCACGTCAACAGAATGCCTAGGGAACGAGTCCACAAGCAGATTGTACGATACCAAACAAAAGGGGTTTGATCTATTAGACGTCCAGCTAAAAGATGGAATGAGACCGTAACAGGCCACCTGGCCTAATACTTGACTGGCAGATGATGTTACTCAATGCAATCAAATCACATTCCTTGAAGTTATTCTTCACAAGGCTAACTTTATTGTTATAGTCTTCGGAATGTTTAGAGTCCACTAAATTCTAAATTCTCTCAGCCGTTTTCTATTTTGTCTGTCCCCTTAATTGCCGAACACTAGTTTATGAAGTATTCTAACAGTACCAACAGGAGCTGTAGATATATTTCTGCAGATATTCTTTATCTCTCCTCGCACACTCATTTTAGGTTTAGGTACACTGAATTACAATAGAAGTCCAGATCCCTATTCCTATCAAATTTTGTAACAGTAGCCTCTATCACGAATAATTCACAAGCAACCTACGACTCACAGATGAACACACGTCAAACAGATCTTCCGTCGTGGTAGGCTTGGCATATGATCGACGTTTGGCTTTGTAGTTTTCACGCCTCTGTCTTACAGCGATGAAAACTCCCTTGTTCGACTTCAACATCGTTACGTCATTTGCATCAATCCAACATGACTTCAGAATACACATCGTTAATGAAGTCTTACAGTATTTTGTACGTCGTATATAGTCATTCGAACGTTACACACATCGTCTTTTCCTTGAAGTGCTTTGACTTTTCTTCTGCTATCCCGGACGAGTCCCCATATTTGTGGGACTTATTTAGATGAAAAGCCATGAACAAAAACGAAGTGTAATAACAACTTTAGGATACAAGATACTGCTTCTTGACAAAAAAAAAAACAATCAATATTCCTCCTTTATTAGCACTGGAGTCCTCTCTCCTTTTGTTTTCGAAGTCCATATGATCATATCCAGTGCCTTGCTGATACCAGTCCTACATAAATATCCTCTGGTGTGTATTTCTGTACTATTTCTTTCATTGAATTACTTCGCCAATGATCGGCGTCACCTGTCGCAGAAGACTTATCTTCTCCTTGAATTGATTTATAAGTCATACCATGACGATCTATAACCTAATAAACCACCCATTCCTAGCTCTCAAGTTGTCTACAACCAGTAGGGTAGTAAACTTTCTAGCTTGGGCCCATTAATTGGAATATAAAGGGCTCTTCTTTCAATGAACCACTTCAACGTTGCAGCATTAACCTCGCTGTACGTCGCAGTTTTTATGCGCTTTCTTCCAGGATTTACGCCATTTGATATTAACATTTGCTCTATCCCTCTTCTCTTCTAACAAAACATAGCCACTGTAGATTGCGAAAGGCCGTGTTTTCTTCCTACGTCTGTTCGTTTCAATCCCCCATCTTTTTCGTTAATTATCGTTAATTTCTGCTCTAGACTTATTTGTGGTAGCGTAGTAGGTAGCATGCTGAGCTTCTATGCCCAAGATCGCGGGTTCAAATCCAGCCAAAGATGACGAGATTTTTAAAGAGCGTTAAAAATCCCTCAGTATGCCTTCCTTCAGAGGGGAAGTAAAGCCGGTAGGCCCATGTTATAGATTTAAGGCATGTAAAAGAACCTTCCAGTAACTACAATTTTGTAAAGCTAAATCCGTAGGTTAGATTTGATTAACGCTCTATTAATTCCAACGTTCGTCGCCAGGTGCCGGTTGCGGAGGCATCTAGTCCTGTTGAAAAATAAAGTGCTGTTCTGACGGACATCCTTGCTCTATTATCAGCTTCTCACACTCCTCCAGAATGTTTCTGCTTGTCTCCCCCGCTCATATATTTCTCTATCGTTTCTTCCATTATCTTGTATCAGGCTTCCCAGATACTTGAAACTCTCCACTCTCTTCAGCTGTTCCCCACCAATTGTTATTCCCGTTGTGGTTCTTTCCTTATTCCTTGTTGTGATCACCATCTCACTCTTATTTATGATAAATGTATTACCGTATCCTTGTATTATTCTTTCCACACGTCCAACTGATCCTGTATTTCCTCCTCCTTGTTTCCCCAAATCATCAAATCATCTGCAAACACCATTGCTTTCATCTCTCCTTCTCCAATTACTTGTGCCACTCAGGTCATTATGTCATCCATCACCACAATGAAAAGTAACGGTGACAGTACACTTTCTTGTTTCAGGCCGTTTCTCTGTTCCAACCAGTCCGATCACACAGCTCACGCTTGTACATCTCCATTATCCTCCGTATAGTCCATTATTCTACTCCTCTGTCCTCTAGGAACTTCCATACTTTGTTTCTACATACACTGTCATATGCTTTCTCAATGTCCAGGAAGGCCATCAGTAGATCTGCTCCATACTCATAGTGCTGTTCTACGCGAATGGGTCTCCTAGGACTACGCGGAATCAACACTTATTGGCCTTGATGTTTGCCCAATAAATCTTCATGCGCAACCATTGAGGGAGTTTTCGTTGCTGGGACCAGACGTGTCGGGTAGGTCTTCTCTCTTCACCCTCAAAACCCTGTGTATGAATAATTTTCCTAATTTCCTCTCGATCCTTGAGATTGGGAAAACCTAATTCAGCCAAGTCCTTTTCCGCCTGTTGGTACCAATTGGACCTTGTTGCCTTTTTTCTGCAAAAACGTATAGATTTTGTGTTAACCTAGTTGGGTCCATTCTGCCCAAATGTCCCATGAATTGGATCCTTCTCATACTGATTGTGTCTGTGATTTTAGTAATTTTCAAATAGATGTCAGCATTAGGTTTTGGAAGATGAATCCCATCTTTGATTCTTGGTTCCAAAATTTTTCGCATGATTTTGCGTTCCATAATCTCCAATTGATTTCTCAGGCTACCAAGACGAGCACTGGAACGACGGATGACAGGGAAGAGAGGAAGACCAAGAATGCGTTGGATGGACTCTGTGGAGAATAGCATTAGAAAACGGAACCTGGATTGGAACACCGTGTCGGAAGAGGAATGGTGCAACGACAGAACTAAGTGGAGAGGAACCATATTTGCCCCCACCCAGTGTCAACTGGAAAAGGGGAAAAGATGATGATTAACTGCCTTACAGCAAAAATCAAATCCACTGTGGACCTTCCTGCTCTGAAACCCTGTTGTTCTTCCCTCATCCCTCCTTCTATCCTTGTCCTAATTCTCTTTTCCAAAACTTTCTCAAACATCTTTGCAAAATGACCCATCAGTGTTATTCCCTGCTAGTTTCTGCATTCTGTTCTACTACCTTTCTTGAAGATCAGGACAATTATTCCCTTTTTTTTAGTCCTCTGGGGTCTTCCTTTCCTTCCATGCTGTCCTCATCACTCGGTACAACCATTGTATCCCCACCTCTCCTGCTGCTCGCACCATCTCCACACTCAACACATCCACACCCAGTGCCTTCCCTCCTTTCATCTTCCTCTTCTTGCAGTCCATCTTCCTCTTCCCCGATTTCTTCCACCACGCTGTAGTTTTCATTTGGGTTCAGAAGTTCTTCAAAATATTCTTTCCACAGTTTCTTCAGTTCTTCCCTATTTTCTATCTCTTGTCCACTTTTGTTCACCATTCTAACATAATCCGTCAGATCCTCCCGCCTCTTGTTTTTTCTCATCCCATACAGGAACTTTTAGTACCTTCACTATCCTCCATCATCTTTGTCCACTCTTCCATCCACTTTCTTCTCTCCTCAGCCACTACTCTCTTTGCCTCCTTTCTTTCTTGGTACTCTTCCCTAGTCTCTACCGTCCTATCTTGATACCAGCTCTTAAAGGCTCTATTCATTTCCCTTACTACATCTTTTGTCTTCTCATCCCACCATGGTGTTTCCTTCCACCTCTTCTTACTACTTGTTCTCTCACATACTGCTTCTGCCGCACCTACTAGTGTCTTCTTAAATCTAGCCCATTCCTCTTCCACCCCTCTTTCTTCATCTGTTGGAATTCCTTTCTTTACCATTTTGAGGTACTCCACCCTTCTATCTCCTTACTTCAGTTTCCATATCCTTATGGAGGACATATTTAACATCTGCAATCTAAACTCGAGAGGTTCGTAAATAAGTGTGTAAAGTTTTATATTCGTATGTCTTAAAGTTTAATATATATAAGCATGTGAAATACATATATTCTCTTTGAAACACCCTGTATTTTCAGAATCTTCCTCCAACAATATGTCAAAACTTTTGAAACTATATCTTTTGGACCATACAATATTCCACTTTGATTTTAGGAACGAAACAATATTTGAACCTATTTTCTCAAGCCAATCCTTATCAAGGAATATTAAACCGTAAGTACAAATGCACATTGAACAATGAAATCACTACATGTTTCCTTCAGTCTGCTATATCTTAATTTTCATTGTCACTCCTAATGGTGTTATCTGAATTTTTCCTTCAACTTTTATCACTTTCTGTTTCTTCAATAAAGTGCAGTCTTCAGTATCAAGAACACTGTTAAACCCATTTTTTCTTGAATGATTTCACAATGACTTCTTGCTTCATATTATCCCAAGACATCTTCATCCAAAAAGCATTCTTGCTGGAATTTTGGTCAGTTACATACTGTACATACATCGAAACTTCTGACTTTTAGATTTAAGAAAGTTTCAAGCAGTGTATTCTGGCAATAAAAAAGGGCCTTCTGGTCCAAAAAGTATGGTCAATCATATTTCAAGGTAGTCCATGTCTCCACACCATATAAGACCACTGAGTATACTCTGTACACTTTGAGAAAGGGATTGACATTTGGCCAGAAACTCCATGTCAGTCATCTCCCCTCTGCCTCTTGACCAATCAATGTTTGCATAGTTGATATCATAATACTCTGCGTTGCAATATCACAACCCATGTGCTTCAGTGCCTGGTCAGCTGTATCTCTGGCTTGTACAGTTTGGCAACATTGTTCTCAGACCATATGGCGAGACTAGAACTGTCAATCGCATTCTCCCAGCTTACAGAGTATAGACCAGAGAATCAACCATACTCTTACGTGTGTTAATGACAATATTCCCATCTTTCTGAATCTCATTACCTTCTTCATTATTTTGGTCCATAGATTAATTCCTCCTATGGAACCACCGTTTCCATTAGGCCCAGATACACACAGCATGGAAACTTCACATCCTTTAATGAGCATTATGTATGGTCTGTTGTAGGTTTTACAATCCATGACCATCACCTTGGTCAAATTATTAATCTATAACATCAAAATGTAGTTACACAATTCCACTCAATTCCCACAACAGTTAAAAGACTGTGATCTTATCAATCGTTCAGATCTTACTAATATTCTCTCTTCTCCAATCTGTAACTTATAGTACAGTACAATTATACCTCTCTATAAGATCCAACATGAATGACAACATTCCATCATACTTACAACTTTCCTTGTATCTTGATCATATATAGGCGACACTCAACTTTCTTAACCTCCTTTGATCAACACTTGACTGAATACCATTTTTCATTTTAGCCTGAAGAGATATTCTATGATTTTAATCCTAGTAAATTTTATGCTATGTATATTGTATGCTAATAACCAATGAGCAACCACTTGACTCACTTGTTAAATGATTTCTTCCCCTTCTTTTAAAACCAAGTAGCAGTAATGGTCATAGGTCAAAGACAGAGAGAGCACTTCAGCACCACATCTGAAATTCTCTACATGGAATACTGCAAGAGAACTCACTTCCTATTTAATAGCACAACTCTGCATAGTTTCCTCTTATTTTGCAAATAATCATGGTAAATACACCCTTGTGACAGTTGGCCAATTAAACTTAGGACTTCTGATTCATAAAATATCAAATGATATTTTAATCCCTTAAAACGAAATGGGTGCAAATAAACTGTTTCTTACCCACAGTATACTGGCTGCAGTCTTGAATTTTGTTGATAGTTGCTTCAATGTACTCCTTTTTCTCTGGATGTTTTATTTCACATACAGAGCCAACCTGCAATGTGATATTTCTAATTAGTCAGGGCAAATAAACATTTAATGAATTATCAACTAACTTCATACAAACATGTGGATGGAGAGCAGCAACTTACCGCTCCCAGATAGCTTCCCTATAGTACCGTTCTTTAAGAGCTTTCCTACTTGAGTATTTATTAGATAACTTGAATATCTTCTCTCTCTCTCTCTAGGATACAAGAGCTTCTGATGCAAGTGACCACAAAATAAATCAAATCAATCCAATCACTCTCAAAAATATACATACTGACTGGCAAAAAAAAAACCATTGAGCACTTCATTATTTTTAAGAAGTTTAGTATTTTGGTACCTAATGTTAATTGTTTCTACATTTTCATGTATGATTACTGTAAAACAAAGTTAACATCTCCAACTTCATTCCAGCCTTCAAATTGCTTTTCTTTTGTTACCACGTTCAAAAACAAAACAAAAAAATTACAGTACCGTGTATATAAACAAATAATACCCACATTTGTTTTTCTATCCGATATCGGCTCACCACATGAGATATATGGTGAAAAGACACTAACTGCATCAAGCATGCATGTACAATAATGTTACTGTATCAAACTTCCACAGTCAATGAAACTGCATTGTAATGGCAGCAAGCGATATCTTGCTGCAGACTTTGAAGATTAGTGGTAGCGAAACTCACCATGCTGTAGGTTTACGGGAGGCACCAACCATATTCCTGGATGCGCCCACGCCGTTTTATTATTATTCTGACTACCGCAGCCACCAAAACTCTGCTTAATGATGGCCGGTGGAATGAAAAAACTTACCACAAAGTCTCTAGGTTATGTGGTGTCAAGATTTGCGATAGGCTCACAAGCTCACTAGGTTAGGTAGAGTTGAAATTAGACATAAGCTCGCCAACCTTACTGACGCGTTACAATTTTAAGGTCTCTTGACGCTATGTCCATCTAGCGGTCACTAGTAGAATGCCTGAGCGATCGTATATATATATAGGCTCAACTTGTCAAAATGAAAGCGCACCATAGCGAAAGTCTTCTCGACTAATGGAACAGATAACAACAATATAAGTCAGAGATTTGTTGGATTTTGGTGAGATAAAAGACGAGAACCATGATGTCTAGTTTAAAATCTGTAAGACGCAAAAACGTTTTGAAATGAATTTCGGAAATTATATATAAATATGTGTACAATATCCTCGCTCTCAATTCTATTCATCATGCTTATTCAAATGGAGACCTGGTTGTAGCATAAAAATATATACATATGTATTTTGAAGCTGTCGACGAGATCTTCGGACCATCTCTGGAAAAGCTAAGTCCTTAGGCCTATGTATTTTGAAGTGTCAACATGCATGAATATGTGTAACGTGAAATTAGGTTAATATAAATTTGTCCACCTACTTTCAAGTGATAACTTGTCCTCTTTCTAGATGGGAGATCGTTTATATTATGTTTGGTTATTCTGTTGGTATTTGTTCCTCCCTTTTATATAGAAATGCGTGATGAGGAACCGTGCAGTTATTTTGGGTTTTATGTCTTATTGGTTTTGTTGTTGTTTCTGTTCATTTGGGTTTTCCTTATTCTGTTCGTGTCCTTTGCGTGTGTGTCATGAAACGTAAATCTAATCATGAGAAGTGTTTCTAACTTCCAATACTAATAATTCACTCAACACTGCATTATTATTTCCAATGCTGTCATTGCTGCCTAGACGTCACTCTCCGATTAAGCAAAATTGTCACCGACTGATGACAACACTACGAGGTTGGTTGGTGACCCCGAGGAATGTAGTCATCTTCGCCTTCCGTTTCAGACTCTACATCAACACTATTTGACAGCCCAGATATTATCACATTTTCTTCAGATTAAATATAATCGGCACATACACTATTGCTATACTCTGCTAAATTGTCGTCATTCTGGAATACATCCCGCTTGGTTGAAGCCATGTTGCTTCTTTAAAAATGAAATCTTAAGACACAGCAATTAGCACAATTACGGTCTTCTTATTCCACCTCGCCTTTTCCCGTTACGCGGGGTCGGCTTTCTTAATCCTGAGGCGCCACTCATTTCTTTGGAAAGCATCATCAGCAGATAGGCCCAATACTCTCATGTCCCTCTGGACATTCGTCATCCATGTTGTTTGAGGTCTGCCGCTCCCTCTCTTTTGCGTAGTCGTGGAAAGGCACTTCACTACACGATTCTCCGGTCTTCGCATAACAATTAGCACAATTAAGGTATGGTGGTAAATATAGAAACAAAATTATTTGTTTGTCTTGTACTGCCCGTGGCATGTTGCCATTAGTCATAAAACTGAGAGCAACAACCGTAAACCAAACGGTGCATGCAAAGAGCGCTAATGCATTTCTGGTAAATTTTGCGTGTGTTGCAAAGAACGCTTTTCCGCTATCTGGTATTCTAAAGGATATAATACCAAATAAGGTACACATTATATATGATCAAATGTAATGTTGAGAATGCATATGCAAGCACAATATTCATACAAATACCTATGATTATCTCGGAAGTAATAAAAAACGACAAAGACTGGACTGCTGAGGAAGGAGGAAATTTTTAGAAAGGTACAAGATGTGCAAGGAAAAAAAAAACTTAATAGTTATAAGCAGTACTTGATTTGTAAAATAAGAGGTTCCGGTACTGTGGGCTACCGGGTAGTGATGGGAGGGAGATGGGGGCTTTATGGAACATTGAAATATAGAGTTCTAAAAACGACATTTTTACACTTTTCTCAACACCTTTAAAAATGAATCAGTGGACAAAATAGCAATCTAATTTTGATTGCAATTTTAAATTAAATTGAGACTGCTGTAGCAACATTTTTCTTACCATTGTAGTTGGCCTATATTAAATTTTAATGTAGGCAACTAGGCTACCATTCCAACAATATAGGCCTACATTATTTCAATGTATTTCTTTTTACATAATTGAGAAAATTAAATACATTCAGTTCGAAAATACACACATGTTCACCAACAATCCTTTATTTCTGGTTTTATAATTTTGTCTTTACAGCTTCATGAAATAATTATTTATTATAAATGGTACTGTACTTAAACATGTTTCGCCTCACAGTTTATAAAAGTGTCCGAAGTTTAGAAAAGATGTTGTTGTATGTGCCTCCTTTCTCTCTCTCACCTTGCTGTTAGTATCCAGAGCGGAGTGCCGTTCCCGAAGCAGCCAAGATTCCACGTACTTTGAAATACGGTCGGGTCAAAGACCAAGTTGACCTTGACTTACATCTAACGTTCCACAGTTCTAAAAATTATGTTATATATTCGACTTTTCCCCCCGATCAGAGGTTTCGGTATGGCGTACCGTCACAAATCTACCCCTGGTTATAAGATTTTATAGTATGTACACTTACCATAAGTGTACCTCGAATCTGGTCATCTGTGACATTTGCTGTTCCAAGCCCTTGTTTGAACGTTACCTGCAGGAACATATCAGAAAATTTCCTAAGATTAATGTGCTGAAGTAATATATTTATACACACATAGGCAAGAATATCTTGGAGTAAAAACCAACAGAGACTGACTGCTGAGGAACAAGTCATTGGAAAGGTACCAAAATATGCAAGAAAAATATTTAATCATCTTTAGATTATACAGGATGGGTGAGTTGTATCATTATCAGAGTACATACAATTCCCCAGGTCAGGAAGCACTGAAAGATGTGAAAAACGTACTGTAAAAGTAGTGTGGTTTAGGAGAAAACAGGAGCAAAGTACGTCACTGGGCAACACTGCTTGCTACTTTATTCAAGACCGGAGCGAGGAAGTGCCCTTGGACTGACAGAACAGCCGGTATTCACGGAGGTAGGTCTCACCACCAACTGATAAGTGAAGATTAGTTCCATGGAGAGGAGGTAACTTGCCCAACCAGTTCCCATTGACTAGGAACAACAGAGTTCCGAATATTTTTCCCTTCCGCTCTAAGATAAGACATGTACGCGCAACAGCTGATGGGATGTTGCCGGCCTGGACATGGCAAATAGCCTTCCTGAAAGTGATTGTCATAACATGGGATTGTTTGAGAACCACTCACCGTATGCAGATCCACCCTGACGTTATTTCTTCGTTGTTTTATGCAGCACAGCATGGTGCAATCCCAAAGTCATAGGACCAATGATTTGCCAGCTTGACATGTTTAAAAAATGTCACTAAACCATTTTTTCCCGCTAAACCATGCACCTTTCACTCAACGCTTTTTACGGCTTTAGGCACATCCTGACCTAGGGAATAATATGTTCCCAGCTGTCCAGTTAAACTGCACCCACCCTGTATAATATGTACTCACCAGATGTACGAACTATACAATATATTGTTAATGACCATACCGCTCGTTTAAAAGATAGCAGATTGATCCCACACGGTACACAAGCACGTCGTGAACCTCTATCAAGTTGTGCTTGCTCTGTAGAAATGTTGACTAGCTAGAGCAAATGAAATGGACATACAAGAGCAGTGTCCAATGATTCCGTCATTCCATCTACGAGATTATGAGAAATATCTAAGCTTGGAATGAGACAAACGAACCTCTTCCTTACTCTCTCAAGCTTACAAGTATGAATGGTGAAAACGAGAGCAAAGCTCCATGTTACTTTTTGTGGTGTTGAAACCACAAGGTTATGTATTGCCTCACTTGACGTCTTAACTATTCAAAGCAACTCTAATTAACCGCAGAAATACTTCCCATCGTGGAAGATCATACCGCAGAAGTACTTCCTATCATGGAAGATCATGATACCATAAAAAGACAATGCAGGGTTAAGGTCAATACACAGAGTAGAAAAAAAAGGAAGAAAGCTTGTAGTTTAACGTGACCGTTAATCTTGAGATCATGAGCCACGGGACCTCCTTTTTACGTGGAATCTGAACCACAGGACATGGCATTTCACTTCGAAAATCTCACATGCATTGACCGGGAATCGAACCCGGACCGCCTTGGTGAGGTCTTTTGCAGCCTCCCAATTTATTAATAAAATGTTTACCACCTACAATAATAATTCTTACAAACACAGACAGATTCATACTCCTTTCACACAAAAAAAAACAACATAACATGTTTGTCCCTCCCAAGGAAAAGAAAAAGGCCAAACGCCATTCGGAGGGATATGGGACAAAAAAAATTGTCCGAAGACACTGGCAACAAGTGAAAATTCAACACTGTGGCCTCAGGTGCGGGAACCCAACTCTAACCTCAAACTAAAATCAAATTTAACCCCAGAGAAAACAAAGAACAAAATGAATTACCTCAATTTTAAAAGCTTTATCATATCACATACTGCTCAAAGCCTAAAATAGAGGTAGGAACACAAATCCAATACATGATCTCATCAAACTAATAAACTAACTTCAGTCATAAGAATATTCAAATGTGATCCCATAATGAAAAACAAGGACAACCCTCTAAACACAAGGATAAGGATGTCAAAATCAAAGTGACAATTCGCACGTGAAATAAAACTATAAGTTCGAATCCGTATGTCCAGATAAGAAAATAAGGCAGTTCCCTTTACAAATTAAACAAGGTTAGGAATTCCATTAACATGACATTACACCAAAGTAGATAATAAATTACTTAGCTGAGAACCATGGAAACAGTAGGTAATCAGATTCGGATCCAAGATTCGGCCCATTGATTTTGCAGAACCTCTCTCAGCGTAGAATATCAAGATGTAAAGGCATTATTTTAAACCAATTTCAACAGGTTTGAAAAGATACGGGCTCAGAATGGCGCACTAAAGGAACAGGGATAAACTGAATTATGAAATCGGGACGTTGAAGTTAAAATCATGACAGGGTGGTCCATTGATGCTGTAATAATGACAATCTCACTTCTTGATGTTGGTTCTCGAATCTCAAATCGGACTAGTTCAGAGCCTCAATGTTTAGTTTACGTTTAGAAGGAGTTTAACGATGGTTATATAAATATCCACGTCTGGATCACGTGGTAATTTAGTCAGTTTTTAAAGTCCGTCACTAGATAGCAATCTTTATAAAATAGTCTTCAGATTGATAGTCTCATATTCAACCGTAATATGTCTTATATGTCTACCGTAATGTCCAGGATCTGGATGGAGAGAGCGCTCTCGGCAGAAATGGACAACAGAGGCCTTGGCGGTAGAGACCCGAACGCCATGTTCAAACGTCCAGAATTCCCCTCACTGAATAGCTTGTTGGACCTGTCATTCAGCAACTACGATATTTTGCGCACTATAATGTAGAGCTAAATTATCTACATATAGCGATGGTACAACTGCTGGACCAGAAGCAGCCACACCTTCCGCTACCCTAGTGTAACGCTGATAGAGAGACAGGTAATTAGCATGGCAACGCAACTGAGTAACAGAAGTTTTGAAGTCATTTCTCAGAGTTGCTTTATTAACAATAGATTTATAGCTCAGTTGGTCAACATGACTGTATTTTATATTGACCAACTGTAAGTTATCAAACGACTGATGAAACATTTTTGTAGGAAGATTCAAATAATTTATTTCGGACCTTCAAGAACACTTCTAAAAATTAGGAAAGATATAATATTATTCAGATAGTTTACCTTGCATTTGACAGTTCGGACTACTTTCCGCACCTTAGCTTCACAGAAGGCCCCTTTGTATTTTGCACTAACTTCAGTGCCAACCGCTAAATAGGGAGGGTCGTCTCCCTGAAAGCAACAAACAAACCAATTAAGGTAACAAAATGTTTATCATTAGGCCTACATCCTACAAGTAAAGTTATTAATCAAACTGTTCACCAGAAGTTGCCAAAAGCCATGGCAACCAATTAAAAACCAATAGTACCAGCAAGGCAAAATCATGGTATTTTTAACAAAACATCAGCACAACTGTCATATTTTTAAATGATGCTGTATAAGGAGAAGCCATTCGGCATCTGCTTCTTGAGAAACAGCAGTAAACTGCTGCGAATTAGAGCCTTGTGCAAGTTAAGGATTTTATTTTATTATCGTTCTCTAATGATATTAATCACCCACTTATAAATATATCAGCTTTTTAACTATACTGTACAGCTGCAAAATACAAGTGTTAGTTTTTCCTTTGTATATTCTTTCATATTTCTATGTAACAAAAATGGAAAAGTAAACACTACTACAATTATATGCTTAATATTTAAATAACCACACTCCTATGGCACTAAGGTTTATACAGCAAAATACTGAACACGACTAGTGCCCACTGGCATTAGATGCCAAGCCTAACCACTAATAAAATTATCACTTTCAGCACATGAATCTACCTTCTGTTCTAACAAGAATATATATATTGTCCAGCCTTTACAAGGCCTTAATGCCCAAAACCCATAATTATTACAACTATAAAGGACTCCTTCACCCAGCCAAGCTACACACATGAAGCAACCATTACTTCACATAGTAGGCCACCAGAACAGAGATTGGAACTCCGAGACATACAAGCAGAATACCGCT
This sequence comes from Meconema thalassinum, assembly GCA_946902985.2. Taxonomy (NCBI): domain Eukaryota; kingdom Metazoa; phylum Arthropoda; class Insecta; order Orthoptera; family Tettigoniidae; genus Meconema; species Meconema thalassinum. The sequence goes on from OX336388.2 coordinate 1,988,978,534, forward strand.
GACAATGGGTGACCTAATTGAACCCTCAAATACGCAAGTCTGACAGTTCCACAACAGAAAGACGGACCAACAGAAGGCGGTGTGCTGTGACGGCAGCCCCAGGAGACCCAACGACTGCTCGTAAAAACTTCAAGACCTCCACACCGGACCTCAAAGGTAAGTGTGCTTCTGCATCCTTACTTCCATCCCCCCAAACCTCCCTGTTACTTGACTGTAATAAATAGTCCAATACATCTAGACCATGTTCTTTCATTTATTTGTTTCACAAGCCAAAGCTAGCCTACCCTTTCATCCTCTTGTATTAGCAGTCCACACGACCTTGCAGACCACGCACTTAACAGTCTCAATCTGCAGGTCAGCATGTACGGTCACTGCTCACGCGCTGACCGTGCAGGCACTCCCGCCCTGACTTACCTTGTCACCCTTTTACGAGTTTGGAGCAACGCTTCCCTCTGGGCAACGCACCTACATAACACCCCAAGCGAATACCCCACTTATTGTGAAACGCCCTCCAAAACAATATCCCACCACAGCAGTTCTTTTTATCAGCCATGGCCGAGTGGCCTAGTAAGTTGTCCTGACAGTCAGGATACCAGTTATAAAGAAGGAAGATTGTAGTTTTAAGCGACCGTGAATCTTGTGATTATGAGCCACGGGACTTCCTTTCAACGTGGAATCCGAACCACAGGACATGGCATTTTACTTCGAAAATCTCACATGCATTGACCGGGAACCGAACCCAGTCCACCTTCGTGAGAGGCCAACAGCTTGCCCAGGGATACAAATTACTGTGGAATAGGAGTGGATATCTTGAACACTTATGAGTCGTGGCCCTCCTTGTGCTCAGCTGGCTAGGACTAGCAAACTTACTCGTTTGTTCGCCGAGGTGAAACAAGAGACCTGCTTCAACTGTACCCCCTCTCTCTCAACAGCCCTGGGGCTGGTTTGCAGCAACTCACCAATCTTCTCTATTCTCTGCCATCCTCTTCAATTCACGATATGAGTTTGTGTTCGTGTCTGTCATTAACTGTGTGATGTATGCAAGTGGTGGTCTTCCTCTAGTGTTTTTCCCTTCTAACATCCCTTCGATGACTCTTGCTGGCAGGCTATTATGTCTGAGAATATGTCCCAACATATTTGCTCTTCTTGTTTTCAGGCTCTTCATAAAGCTTCTACTTTCTCCTGCTCTTCTGAATACCTCTTCATTTGTCATATGTTGTATCCAACTTCTCCAGCACCAAGCCTCAAAAGCCAACTTCCTCTCTTCTGACTTCCCTATTGTCCAGGTCTCACTACCATACAAAGCCACACTCCACATGTACGTCTTCAACAGTCTTTTCCTTATTTTTAGGTCTATACTTCTGGATGTGAAGAGATTCTTCTTTCTATAAAACGCTTTCTTTGCCTGAATAATTCTACTCCAAATTTCTAGTTTGCTGGTTCCATCATACATTATCAAGCTTCCCAGATACGTATATTCCATCACATGTTGTATTCTATCATTCTCGATATAAATTGCTGGTGCTCTTCTATGATCTTCCTGGTTCCGACTGCATATGAGTATTTTTGTTTTATTTTTATTCATCTTCATGTTAAATTCGTTTTTAAGGATGTTATTCATTATATGAAGTATCTGTTGAAGATCATCTTCATTATCTGTTGTTAAAGCAATGTCATCTGCGAATCTGAGCATGTCAATCTTTTCCCCATGTATATTTACTCCAACTTGAATCTCTTCTCTTACCCTATTTATGGCATCTTGGACATACAAATTAAATAAACCTGCTAAAAATGTCATGAGCAAGCCTTGGACCCATGGGAGTGATGGGAGTCCCACGCCTCCCATCTGACAGATCAGGGACTCCTTGGAAATGAACAGGCAATCAAACTGGTATTCGATGGGGTGCAATTAATATTGAGGGTGGTTATGGAAGAAAGTAGAGCTAGCTGAGTAGGAAGTAGGACGAGTTTGGATAATCTCGGGATTAGAGAAGTTCAGATAATGGGAGATAGAGAGGAGGAAGTAGGAGATTACAAGGTATACCTGTCAGGTGAAAAATGAGGCAGGGCAAAGTGAGGAGTAGGGCTGTATGCCAAGACAATATTAGAGCATAACATAGTTTCTGTGAGGTACGTAAATGAACGATTAATGAGGATAGATTTGGAAATGTCAAGAAATCATGTGGATTGCTTCAGTGTACGCTCCATATGAAGGACTAAATAGACTGATTTTATGAGACATTGAGTGATGTAGTGAGAGTTAAAAATAAGGATAGTTTAGTACTGATGGGGGATTTCAATGCTAAGATAGGAAATAGAACTGAGGGGTAGAGAAGGAAATGGGGAAGTGGGGTGACAATCGGATAGTCAATGGAAAATGTTTATTGAACTTCTGCGCTAGCATGGGGTTATCTGTAGCAACTCATTCTCGAAGCATAAGGAGATTCACTGATACACATGAGAAGGTAGAGGAACCAGATCAATAAGTGACTTTGAATTTAGTAAATTGATCAGGAATTGTAGGGTGTTCCAGAGCTTTTTTAATGAAACAGACCACAAACTGATCTGCAGTGAATTAAGTCTAGTCCACACCAAAGTTAATGAAAAATTTTAATGAACAATGTTAATGAAAACATTTCTCAACATGTTTACTAAACATTTGTTAACAAACTTCTTCAACATTATGTCCACACCAAATAAACTTTTGTTAACAAACATCTTCAATATTAAATAAACTGTTTGTGAGGTTATAATGGATAGGGTCAGGAAGAAGAAAGTACTTACAGCTGCAGCTTTCATTATTTTAGTGAGTACAATTAGAGAAAAGCGCAGACGCAAGGTGTGTCAAAGAAAAATAACGGAAAGGCGTTTATGAATGAAAATCCACAGCCTGCTTCCAGTCTCCGACCGTGTCAGGAATGGAATGAATGAAGCCCCTATCTAGCGGCGAGGATATGAACGTGCCGGCTGCCGAGGCCTGACGCACTCCTCTGGGGCAATGATTAAATGAATGACAGATGAAATGAAATGATAGTGGAGAGTGTTGCTGGAATGAAATTGTGACAGGGAAAACCGGAGTACCCGGAGAAAAACCTGTCTGCCTCCGTTTTGTCCAGCACAGATCTCACATGGAGTGACAGGGAGTTGAACCATGGACCCAGCGGTGAGAGGCCGGCGTGCTGCCGCCTAAGCCACGGAAGCTGGAAAGGCGTTTATAACTAAGTTAATCAATATTCTCATGTGCCTCATGCTATTTCATAATTCCGCGCAATATATGAGTCGCTTGCGATTCGATAGTCGATTTTTAGAGAAATAAAAGAGCATCGTATTCCACACTACGAATTTACAATCTTAATTGCGTCTTTGCGCATTCGCGAACCAAAATGTTAACGAAAACACGAAAAGTTAATGAAAAGTTTCATTCACAAAAGTTTTTGTTCATGAACATGCTCGAAAAGTTAACGAACACGCTATTTTGTTTACGAAGTCAAAAATGTTCATCAACAGTGTTCATTAACAAAGTTAACGAAAACATCTTGGTGTGGACGTACCTTAGACCTAAAGTGCAGAAAGTCAGGGCTTGCAGACGAATTAGGGTTGAAAATCTCCAGGATAAGGAACTTGGGCAGTAATACACGGAAATGATTGATGAGATATTCCAAAGAGTGCATGGTAAATTGAAGGACATTGAAACGGAGGGGTCAGAATACAGGGATGCACTATTAGAGGTGGCAAAGGCAATGTCTTGGAATGATTGGGTAGTAAAGTCTGCTTGTAAAAGAAATAAGGCAGCTTACAAAAATGGCTCTAAACAAGGAATCCAGTGGAAAAGAACAAAACCAAACAAATAATACTAGAGTCCAAATGGAAATCATGGAAGGAATTTGAAGATAATTTAGAAAAGTTAGGTTCGGCAGGAAAACCTTTCTGGAGTGTTATAAAGAATCTTAGAAATGGAGGATAAAGAAAAATGAGCAGTGTTCTGGATAATTCAGGGAAACTTATTGTAGATAGCCTACCAAGGAAGAACTAAGAAGCTGGCAGGAATACTTCAAGAACTTGCTAAATGTTAATGGAGACTTATCTGGCAATGTGGCAGATTTTGAAATTATGCAGGAGGAGAATGAGGTAGGAACAGGATCACGGTTGAGGAACTAAAGATGGTGGTACATAAACTACAATGTCACAAATAGGCAGGAGTAGATGAAATTTGGCCAAAAATGGTAAAGTATAGTGGGAAGGCAGGGCTAAATGCTTGCATAGGATAATCGAATTGCCATGGGATTTAGGAAAGGTACCCTCTGACTGGACAAAAGCAGTTATCGCCCAATACAGGAAAGATTGCAATAATTATAGAGGGATTACTTTAATAAGTGTCCCAGGTAACGTGTACTTAGGCATTGAAGAAGGAGAGTTCGATCATTAGTCAAGAGTACGATGAATGAAAACCAGTGTGGCTTTAGACCACAACAAGGATGTCCAAGATCGAATTTTTCCAAGTTATTGAGAAATGCTACAAGAGGAATAAACAGTTGTGCTTGTGTTTTGTAGATCTAGAGAAGACATAAGACATATGATAGAGTACCCAAAGAGAAGATGCTTGAGGGATTATGGTGTCGAGGGAAGGCTGCTACAGGCAGTCCAAAGTATTTATGCTGATAATCAGGCTGCAGTACGAGTTGACAGTAGGAGTTCTTGGTTCAAGGTTGTTACAGGAGTCAGGCAAGGCTGTAACCTCTCACCACTACTGTTTATTATTATCTGGACCATTAGCTGGCTGGGAGGGATTCAATTAGGTGGAAACCAGGTAGGTAGTCTGGCCTATGTTGATGACCTAGTTGTAATGAGACTCCGTTGAAAGCTTGCAAACCAACATGTTAGAACTTGGATCAGAAATTTTTGCAGTTTGGTAAGAAGATCAGCATTTCAAAGACTAAGGTTATGTCGGTAGGGAAGAAACACAAGAAAACAGAAAGCCAGGTAGGAGGAACTAAATTGGAGCAGGTGGAAAATTTCTGAAGTGCGATCTACAGTATTCTTTACTGAATTCATCTTTACTGAATTCTACAGTATTCTGTAAGAAATAAGTTAGTGTAGCTACGAAACCCTCCCCACTCAGTATTTAGACAGACCTTGCTGTATGGAAGTGAGAGCTGGGTAGGATCAGGTTATCTGATAGATAAGCAAGAGGTAATTGATATGAGGGTAGTGGTGAATATACAATTTACGTAGATAGTACCTATATTGGGTTTCCCTTTATTTTTTCTAACCTGAAAACCACCAACAGAGATTTCTATGTGTATCCGCTCTCTCCTTGTACATTTTGTTTATGTTTCCTTTAGTATGTTGCAGCGAACAAGATCCATCACCCCTCTTTATCAATAGAAACGTAGAATTCTTCTTGCAGCGCCATCACGCAGCACTTTGCTGAACTCACTCATGATCTGCGGTCAACATTAGAACTTGTTATCACCGACTACTGATCATGCTTGGAAGTTCGACTCTTCCTCTACGGATAGCAACCGACACACTTCTCCACTTTTTGGACTCTACCTCAAGAAAAAAAAATGTGTACCTAACTGATTTGTGTGTTCATATGTTTGTGATCCTGATGTCCTACGTCACACCTTCCACTAACCCCTCACTCACCTTGCTAGGTGGGAACTCTCTTGCGAGCCGACCATTCTGTGCAGTGCAGTCAGCCGACTAGCTTAGTCCTTTTTCAAGGGTCACCCGCTACCCGTCCGACATTTTGTGATTCCCATGAGGTGATAGTTGTGCACCAGCACCTCCAACCAGCCAGTCAACATGCATAGTTAAGCAGAATATACAATTTTAAACTAATTTTATGGAGCTCCTTTAAACTCACTTGCAATAAACTTCATGTTTCTGGTTTTATCCTGCTGGCAGGAATAATTGCAGTGATGTTAAGTCTTAATTTGAACCGCCGTGGGAAATTTCTTCAAATGTAAAGTTGATGGCTAGGCCCCACGTGGAATTTTATAATTTCTTCTTCACTCTGTCAAATGCCAGTAATGAGACTCATTGTGGGATCAACTTTGTACTCAATTCAATCACATCAAAATCATCTTGAAAGTTTTTCAAGCAACCTCATCAAATTTCAAGTCTTTAATAGCAATGAAACTTACAAATGATCAATTCGAAAATATTCATCATGTCAAACAGTGACATTTTGTAACAAGAATCTATGCTCCCACCCTCCAAACTTTTAAGTGCTTCGTGCCGAAAAATATTCTGGTTTTCGTACCAACGGTTAAAGTAAAGAGCGCCCAAATGGATTGCAGTGAAAAGATCCCCATTTCCTTCCCTCCTCTTTTCACCCTCTACTAACAGATTTAAATTAAGTATATTAAATAATATTTGCTGCATTTTTTTTCTTTTTGTAAATTTAAGGTTCTATCTAAATGATGTCCTCCCAATTTTTTTTATTTATAATCAACTGTAATTTCTGCTTAATTCAGTGGTATTTATCAACCATCTCCAACTGACAAATTGGAACTTTCTCGAAGCTAAGACACTTTAAATTTATTGTAACTTTAGAAGCTTGCAAGCTTTTTCCATTTAAAAAAGGGTATTTCAAGTTTTCATGGCGAATGCTGTTGTTCCCAAGTTGTTGGGAGCAACATACATTTCTGCATATTAGCCTTTATTAATATTTACTGTGTCAAATGGGGCATGTTAACTTGTGATATTCTCACTTATTTACTCTAGCCTATGCAATCATTGCAATTTTTTCATAATTGGTATCTTAAAGTCTAACTTGGTCTGAGACCAACTATTTACTAGAAACTGTTGCAATTATGTATTGTGGCAAAATCAGTAATCAAATTGCTCTAAATTTGTATCTGAGGCCTAACTTTCAATTTTTGGCCTTTTTGTATTTTACATTATTTTTCAATTACTTATTGTTTGATGTTTTATCCTCTATTGAAGCTGATTTCTATAATTAAGTTAATTAATATTCTCATGTGCCTCATGCATACCTGCCAACTTTTGAAAAGGGCTATCAGTAAAACTCACGCGCGACAAAAAAATCTAACGATTTTCGACATACCCCGGCTTGACGAAAATAATAATACTTCTGGGCTACAAAATACAATAATTCATGCTTTAAACAGGATACTTCAATGAAATCATATCTACTTACATGATTTGTAGATGAACATAACAATCAAGAAGAAATCCATGTTAATCAGCAGCAGGCGTGGTGAATATCGGTTTGGAGCAGACATAACAGGACTTCCTTGATAGATTAAGCTGATATACGATAATTGAAAAAGGCTTTAAACAATAAAACTTGTTTAACGTAACACAGGCAAGAAATAATATAATACACACTGCAAATCACATGCTAGTTCGACTTTTAAGTCATGGTTGTGGCCTTTTTAGCTTCCTGCAAACAGTCTTGAGAAAATGTTTTGTCATAACAGGGACCAGAACTCCTGGTCTTCAAAATAGAAATAGACTCCAGAGATTCATTGGACATGGATGACCTGAACTGTGTTCTATTTTTCTTCACAAAGCTAAAAAAAAACATTCACATTCTGCATAGCTATGGGGTATGGTGAGAATAGAGAGCAATACTCTAAAAATTCGGTTATACTTAAGAAGTCCATCGGCTCCACGAATTCTTGATATTTGTGCCCAACTGGAATCACTTGCAGCATCTTGATGTGCAGCCAAAGAGTCATCTACCTGAAGAGCTGTGAACTGCCTCTGAAGCACATTCACCACCTCATCTGTAGTTTCATTCTCTTCCTTGCATAACATGATAGGAAACTTTTCCAAGAAAAAACGAATGGAAGATAAGTGTGAATCTTCAATTTTGTCTAACCTAGCAACTTGAGCATTCTTTAACACGTCATCCTTGAGTGGAAACTTGTTGATGATGTAGTCACAGGCAGTATAAAAGTAGTTTCTCACTGATGAAAAGAAAAGGAATTTATCTGTATCCGGTCCGTTCTGAAGGCACTTAACAACTTCAGATGATGCATTTTTTGCCATTTTATTTACAATACATGTCGTTTTCGTGCGACCACAACTATATTTCTTTGCAACTTCTGATGTGGGAAACATCTTCTTAAATAAAGCTCCAGCATGATCAGCCGCACTTAAGGGCACATTGTGTTCCACCAAAAAGGAAGTAAACAGACACTCGGCCCTAATTACGTCACTGTAAACGTTTCCAGACTTAGCAAAAAAGGTGTTGATTTTCTTGCTATCTTCTTCGATTTAACATAACTAATGTGTTTACCGCACTTCACATGATTACTTAAATAGTTTTTTCCACCATATGCAATATTAATATCACACCCACATACCGTGCAAAAGGCAAATTTTTATCTCTTTCTTGATTTTAGTATGCACGGAAAATCAACCGAGTATGATTCTTTAAATGTCTGGAAGTACTGTTTCTTGTTGGATTTGTTCATTCTCGATATCTACTAAAACATCGAAAGGAACCTGGATCACTGAACGTCACATAAAATTATAACATAAAACAATTAAGACAGCCAACACTTCATTAAAACATGTCAAAACACACCAACCATTAAATGAACACGACGCCAACCTCGTGAAGATAGAATATGCACATGGTAGAAAAAAATAAACACACACACACGTGGAACGAATGTAATTAGTCCAAGGAATACAGGAAACTGCGAAGCACGAAGTTATAGCCAAAAACTCGAACGCTTCATTAAAATATGCCATAACCTTAAAAGACGAAAACATTCAAGGAACGCCAACTTCGCGAACAATGAACAACTAACGTGGTCAAAGAATATGGTTTAAATCGCAACGAGCGAACGGAGCGGAACAAAGAATATGCGAAGCAGAGCCTGTCAACACCTAAGATTCACATGCAAGAACGGTTATCCCGGCTTCAAATTCAATTACGATGACGACACAGCCATCACACGGTTAAAAGTACGAATCATATCAAAGAACGAGTTATCGACTATCGTGGACTTGCCTTCGACCCACGCAAACAATCGATTGTACGGAAGTGGGCGGTATTATCGAATGTAAATTATCGTTTCAAATTTTTGTCCGCGAAATCGTAAAATGACACCGTTCGTCCGTAAAACCGTAAAATGCTGCAATTTCCGTAAATTTTACGGATAAACCGTAAAAGTTGGCAGGTATGCTCATGGTATTTCATAATTCCGCGCAATATACGAGCCCTTGATCTTCACTTATGGAAGCAACTTGAGAACGCGTGAACTTTGGCAATTATTTATTTTGTTTGTTGTACTCAGACAAAAACTTGCTTAGCTGCTATTTCTGTCAAGTTCATGATTTTTCACAGATCTCTTTAGATTGTTTATTGCTAATACTGTTAGCTCAAGTAACTTCCTACCTAGGGTCATTCTCAATCTATGCATCTTGATTATTGCTCTCTCTTAATCAAGACTGTGTCCAGTCTTGCTAAATCTCTTATTAGTACTTTTCTAGTGGGGATTTAGTGTATTTCGAGCACAATAATCATTCTCTTCATAAAAGCTTTGAGCTTAATCCTCTTATAAACTATTTCTAATATTTGTAAATGGCCACTGGATCTTCCTTCCTTCGTGTGAACTTTTGAGCAAGTTCAAGGACATTTCTCCCTTAACATTGCTATTAAATTATTATCTTTTTTTAAACTATTTATTTGGTTTCAAATATTACCTAAGGAAATATGATGTTAGCATCCATTAGAGCAGATGTAATATCAAATAATATTATAAAATGGTACACTGGGGGCGAAACCCTGGCAATTATAATTTGAGCTAACCGGACCATTTTATCATATTATTTGATTACTATTTATTGTTCTTCACCCTTTTTGAGAATAAAAACTTGTTTTGATTAGGTTCTTCCCTTTGAACCAATTCTTCTGATCTCTCTCCCTAACCCGTTTCCTCATTCTTACTACATCTTCCCTATGGTGGCGATTGAAATCTTCCAATTGCTCCAGGGGGCAGATGCCCTCGTAGTTCTGCTCCTTAAAACCTCAATAGCGAACAATTGCTCCAGGTAGCACGAATGATTGTTTGGACAATGGCAGGAAGGTTCTCGTAATGAAGAGATAAAGGCCAAGTTAGAAATGAACACCATAGATTAAGCTGTTCGTATGAGCAGACTCAGACGATGGGGGAGGAAAGATTACCTTATGATGTTACCGAGATCGGTTGTAGAGGGTAAGAGAAGCAGAGGTAGATCTGGGAGGCGAAGGTTAGAATCAATGTTGAGCGATTTCAAAGTGAAAGGTGTAGAAGCAGAGGAGATCTCAGTGCCAACTGCTAAAAGGGGATCATGGAGGCAACTTGTTAGCAATTAGAGGTTGCAGACTACACTGGATACTCATCACCATCCTTTTCCGTCTCCAGTTTACCGGGTGTGGTAGACAAGCGCTCGCCACTGCTCTCTGTCATTGTACAACTTTTGTTCTACCCCTTCTTCCCATTTCAGTCCTTTTTTCTCCACTTCTGATTTCACGGTCTCAACCCATCGTTTCCTGGGTCTTCCCCTCGGTCTTTTCCCTTTCAGTTATCTATTGAAGTAGTCCCTTGCAGTTCTAGTGTTTTTTTTAGCGTATGGCTTTTAGTGCCGGGAGTGTCCGAGGACATGTTCGGCTCGCCAGTTTTGTAGCTGCTTCGAGACGGACACCCAATGGGTGAGCTACAAGTACCGTTGGGAAGGAAAGTGGGAATGTAAGGACGAGGAGTTGGAAGGTAGCGGCTGTGGCCTCTAGTTAGGGACCAACCCCGGCATTTGCCTGGAAGGAAGATGGGAAACCACAGAAGACCATCTTCAAGGTTGCCGGCGGGGGGATTCGAACCTCCTCGCCTCCCGGATGTGAGCGACTGCCATCAGTCATGCCGTAACGACCACGGCTAACTCACCCGGTTGTTCTAGTGTTATTAATTCGCATCAGATGTCCGTACCACTGGAGTCTACGCTTCCCTATAACATTTGCATACCTGCCAACTTTTGAAAAGGGCTATCAGTAAAACTCACGCGCGACAAAAAATTAACGATTTTCGACATACCCCGGCTTGACGAAAATAATAATACTTCTGGGCTACAAAATACAATAATTCATGCTTTAAACAGGATACTTCAATGAAATCATATCTACTTACTATGATTTGTAGATGAACATAACAATCAAGAAGAAATCCATGTTAATCAGCAGCAGGCGTGGTGAATATTGGTTTGGAGCAGACATAACAGGACTTCCTTGATAGATTAAGCTGATATACGATAATTGAAAAAGGCTTTAAACAATAAAACTTGTTTAACGTAACACAGGCAAGAAATAATATAATACACACTGCAAATCACATGCTAGTTCGACTTTTAAGTCATGGTTGTGGCCTTTTTAGCTTCCTGCAAACATTCTTGAGAAAATGTTTTGTCATAACAGGGACCAGAACGCCTGGTCTTCAAAATAGAAATAGACTCCAGAGATTCATTGGACATGGATGACCTGAACAGTGTTCTATTTTTCTTCACAAGGCTAAAAATAACGTTCACATTCTGCATTGCTATGGGGTATGGTGAGAATAGAGAGCAATACTCTAGAAATTCGGTTATACTTAAGAAGTCCATCGGCTCCACGAATTCTTGATATTTGTGCCCAACTGGAATCACTTGCAGCATCTTGATGTGCAGCCAAAGTGTCATCTACCTGAAGAGCTGTGAACTGCCTCTGAAGCTCATTCACCACCTCATCTGTAGTTTCATTCTCTTCCTTGCATAACATGATAGGAAACTTTTCCAAGAAAAAACGAATGGAAGATAACTGTGCATCTTCTATGTTGTCTAACCTAGCAACTTGAGCATTCTTTAACACGTCATCCTTGAGTGGAAACTTGTTGATGATGTAGTCACAGGCAGTATAAAAGTAGTTTCTCACTGATGAAAAGAAAAGGGATTTATCTGTATCCGGTCCGTTCTGAAGGCACTTAACAACTTCAGATGATGCATTTTTGCCATTTTATTTACAATACATGTCGTTTTCGTGCGACCACAACTATATTTCTTTGCAACTTCTGATGTGGGAAACATCGTCTTAAATAAAGCACCAGCATGATCAGCCGCACTTAAGGGCACATTGTGTTCCACCAAAAAGGAAGTAAACAGACACTCGGCCCTAATTACGTCACTGTCAACGTTTCCAGACTTAGCAAAAAAGGTGTTGATTTTCTTGCTTATCTTCCTTCGATTTAACATAACTAATGTGTTTACCGCACTTCACATGATTACTTAAATCGTTTTTTCCACCATGTGCAATATTAATATCACACCCACATACCGTGCAAAAGGCAAATTTTTCTCTCTTTCTTGATTTTAGTATGCACGGAAAATCAACCGAGTATGATTCTTTAAATGTCTGGAAGTACTGTTTCTTGTTGGATTTGTTCATTCTCGATATCTACTAAAACATCGAAAGGAACCTGGATCACTGAACGTCACATAAAATTATAACATAAAACACTTAAGACAGCCAACACTTCATTAAAACATGTCAAGACACACAAAGCCATTAAATGAAAACGACGCCAACCTCGTGAAGAAAGAATATGCACATGGTAGAAAAAAAACACACACACACGTGGAACGAATGTAATTAGTCGAAGGAATACAGGAAACTGCGAAGCACGAAGTTATAGCACAAAAACTCGAACGCTTCATTAAAATATGCCATAACCTTAAAAGACGAAAACATTCAAGGAACGCCAACTTCGCGAACAATGAACAACTAACGTGGTCAAAGAATATGGTTTAAATCGCAACGAGCGAACGGAGCGGAACAAAGAATATGCGAAGCAGAGCCTGTCGACACATGGAAGAAGGGTTATCCCGGCTTCAAATTCAATTACAAATGACGACACAACCACCACACGGTTAAAAGTACGAATCATATCAAAGAACGAGCTATCGACTATCGTGGACTTGCCTCCGACCCACGCAAACAATCGATTGTACGGAAGTGGGCGGTATTATCGAATGTAAATTATCGTTTCAAATTTTTGTCCGCAAAATCGTAAAATGACACCGTTCATCCGTAAAACCGTAAAATGCTGCAATTTCCGTAAATTTTACGGATAAACCGTAAAAGTTGGCAGGTATGCATTTGCAACAGTTTCCTATATCCCAGCATCTTTCCTATTTGCTTCATTTCTGATCTTGTCTTTTCTGGTCTTTGGATACATGTTTCTAATGAATTTCATTTCTGTTGCTTGGATTTTGTTAAGGTCTTTATCCAGTAATGTACATGTCTCCATTCAATACACCAGAATTGGTACAAAGTATGTATTGAACATGGTTAATTTTGCTTTCAGGGGTATGTTACTGTCCCATGGTAGGTTGGTCAGAGAGACATTCTTTGATTGCAGGTTTTCAGCAAGCAATTCCTGCTTCTCGTAATCATTTACGGGCCATGTATGGACATCCAGGAAAATTGGTCGTCTGCATAAGCTCTACCGAGTGTAAGAACGGATTTTCCAGTGAACTTGTAATTAATGGCGGTCTTCTTCTACAGTAGAAACCCGCTGTAAACCAGTGCCCGGTCAGCGACCAATCCTCCCGGACACCCGCCACTGCTATATCCATCTTTGAGCAAATCTAGGTGGAACACCACATCGAATTGCTGCCTCACGCACACTGTAATTTCCGTGTTCGATGAGAGGCAGACCGTGCTCTGTGGTTGCATGTGGATAGTGAGCCATGGCAGAATGTAATGACGCATTATTATAAACATTAGCTCGGCCAAACGCGGTTGTTGTCGTAGCATGACATCATGGTGTGCTACTTCACAAAAATAATATTCACGGTGCGACTCAAACTGTGGTTGCTCGGCAATGAACGACTTTACAACCTGACAGCTAACCTACTAAGCCACAGCGCATTGTGAGTGTATCATGTCTTACCACGACACAGTGCGTGTTGGAGTGGGGAGAGGGGCTGGCCGAAAGCGAGAGAATTACGAACTGACCCCGTTGCAGTACATATCCACCAAACTGTACACAGCAGACAGCAGCCGAAGTGACACTTAGCATTTTTCATGCCTCAAGTGATGTGACATTTTATGATTGTTTATCTGTACATGGCCATATTATATATATATCATACCTGCCAACTTTTGAAAAGGGCTATCAGTAAAACTCACGCGCGAAAAAAAAACTAACGATTTTCGACATACCCCGGCTTGACGAAAATAATAATACTTCTGGGCTACAAAATACAATAGTTCATGCTTTCAACAGGATACTTCAATGAAATCATATCTACTTACATGATTTGTAGATGAACATAACAATCAAGAAGAAATCCATGTTAATCAGCAGCAGGCGAAGTGAATATTGGTTTGGAGCAGACATAACAGGACTTCTTTGATAGATTAAGCTGATATACGATAATTGAAAAAGGATTTAAACAATAAAACTTGTTTAACGTAACACAGGCAAGAAATAATATAATACACACTGCAAATCACATGCTAGTTCGACTTTAAAGTCATGGTTGTGGCCATTTTAGCTTCCTGCAAAAAGTCTTGAGAAAATGTTTTGTCATAACAGGGACCAGAACTCCTGGTCTTCAAAATAGAAATAGACTCCAGAGATTCATAGGACATGGATGACCTGAACCGTGTTCTATTTTTCTTCACAAGGCTAAAAACACGTTCACATTCTGCATTGCTATGGGGTATGGTGAGAATAGAGAGCAATACTCTAGAAATTCGGTTACACTTAAGAAGTCCATCGGCTCCACGAATTCTTGATATTTGTGCCCAACTGCAATCACTTGCAGCATCTTGATGTGCAGCCAAAGTGTCATCTACCTGAAGAGCTGTGAACTGCCCCTGAAGCTCATTCACCACCTCATCTGTAGTTTCATTCTCTTCCTTGCATAACATGATAGGAAACTTTTCCAAGAAAAAACGAATGGAAGAAAACTGTGCATCTTCAATTTTGTCTAACCTAGCAACTTGAGCATTCTTTAACACGTCATCCTTGAGTGGAAACTTGTTGATGATTTAGTCACAGGCAGTACAAAAGTAGTTTCTCACTGATGAAAACAAAAGGGACTTATCTGTATCCGGTCCGTTCTGAAGGCACTTAACAACTTCAGATGATGCATTTTTTGCCATTTTATTTACAATGCACAACTATATTTCTTTGCAACTTCCGATGTGGGAAACATCTTCTTAAATAAAGCACCAGCATGATCAGCCGCACTTAAGGGCACATTGTGTTCCACCAAAAAGGAAGTAAACAGACACTCGGCCCTAATTACGTCACTGTCAACGTTTCCAGACTTAGCAAAAAAGGTGTTGATTTTCTTGCTATCTTCCTTCGATTTAGCATGTGTTTACCGCACTTCACATGATTACTTAAATCGTTTTTTCCACCATGTGCAATATTAATATCACACCCACATACCGTGCAAAAGGCACATTTTTCTCCCTTTCTTGATTTTAGTATGCACGGAAAATCAACCGAGTATGATTATTTAAATGTCTGGAAGTACTGTTTCTTGTTGGATTTGTTCATTCTCGATATCTACTAAAACATCGAAAGGAACCTGGATCATTGAACGTCACATAAAATTATAACATTGAACACAATGCCAAGCTCGTGAAAAAAGAATATGCACATTGTAGAAAAAAACCACACACACACGTGGAACGAAGGTAATTAGTCCAAGGAATACAGGAAACTGCGAAGCACGAAGTTATAGCACAAAAACTCGAACGCTTCATTAAAATATGCCATAACCTTAAAAGACTGAAACATTCAAGGAACGCCAACTTCGCGAACAATGAACAACTAACGTGGTCAAAGAATATGGTTTAAATCGCAACGAGCAAACGGAGCGGAACAAAGAATATGCGAAGCAGAGCCTGTCGACACCTAAGATTCACATGGAAGAACGGTTATCCCGGCTTCAAATTCAATTACAATGACGACACAAACATCACACGGTTAAAAGTACGAATCATATCAAAGAACGAGTTATCGACTATCGTGGACTTGCCTTCGACCCACGCAAACAATCGATTGTACGGAAGTGGGCGGTATTATCGAATGTAAATTATCGTTTCAAATTTTTGTCCGCGAAATCGTAAAATGACACCGTTCATCCGTAAAACCGTAAAATGCTGCAATTTCCGTAAATTTTACGGATAAACCGTAAAAGTTGGCAGGTATGATATATATTTTAAAGGTATTGAACCCCTGTATTTGAAATAATATCTCAACAATTATAAAAATCAAAATTTTAATGGCACTATTAAATGGGTGTTTTTAATTAGCTTAGCAGATTGTACTACAATCATTCTTATTTTAATACATAACATTTTTTAGTTAAGCATCAAAACTAAATTTATGAATATGGGGCAGTTCTGTAAGTACAAGGTACATTTGAAAGTGTTAAAGAATGAAAAAAAAAAAAAAAAAATATGAAATGTATACCCATATATTTAAGGCAATAGCTCTTGTTTACATCCGACACCAAAATTTTACATTTGTTTTCGTTAAACCATTAAAATAAATCCTATATTTAAAAGAAGTCAAATCGTAACTAAGTTTAACATGTACCGTATTTGCTCGCACATATCTCGCACTTTTTGACCGAAAATATGTGTGAAAATTTTCGGTGCGAGATATACGCGGGGAATTACCATATTCCCGAAAAAACACAAAATTTTCATTATTGAAACAAGGCAACTGGCATACGGTACACGCCCTATTCATTGTCTCTGCCGTCACTGCTGCCAATCTCCGAGGTACTCTTGCGTGCATTATTCAGGTCATCATCCTACACTCCCTCACCCTGACTTCCGTCCAATGCATTTGCAATGTCCGTCTTCAAGAAGCTCCTCACAACAATGTCCGTCGACACCATATATTTCTATTCGTTATGGTTATGCGACATTAAGAACCTATTAAAAAGATGTCCTACGCTCGTAAAGGATGATTCAAGGCAGAAAAGGAATTTAGAGTGCAAACGTTTAGCGATCATTCATCATCCATATCGATTCCTCGCTACATGCACGAGCGAGCTCGAACCTAGCCGACTGCGGCCAAAGACTAACGATGTACCGCGGGTAACACTCACGTCGCGCCGCAGGCTTGCACGTGGCCGAGCTCTGATGTGACGCAATGTGTAACTTAGACTAAATCATTGAGATTCGAGAAGACTGAACTGCGTTTCTCTGCGATGTAACAGTAGGCCTACTTGCTCAATCTTCGAAACATACAAGCATGTTGGTGCGAGTGGTAGAGCACAGATTTTCTTTATCTTCGAAGCCCGAGTACCGGTACTGATGTCTACAAGGCAACTGACAGACAACAATAAAGGAAACCTCTGGAGCCAAAACGAACGATAACATTGTGTATTGATGACAGATGTGGCGCACTAAACGCTAATTCCAACGTTTATCAAGGCGGTGCCTCGTTCCCTAATCGGCTCGTATAGGACAAGTGCGGATCAACTCGTTGTTGCTCGCTCTTCCCGTCAGTATCGCTTCGGATAAGTTCCTGGACAATGACGACTGTTGTGGCGCGCTAAATCGAACGTGTTTCTACCTCAAGGTTGTTACGGTTATTTATATGACTGCATCAGAAATTAATGCGAGATATATGCGAGTACTTTTTTCCAGAAATTTCAAATAAAAAAATGGGGTGCGAGATATACGCGAGCAAATACGGTATTTTCAGAGAATATTTCTAGATTTTAATTATTTTGAACACTTGTCTTTTTTTTACAAAGGTGTCGTACGTAAGATATTATCTAACGTACGACCCTTTACGTCCGACACCAATATAAACTCTTAATCTAAAATGCTAACTTAATACATTTTTATAAACATTACGAAATGTACAACCTTTAAAGCCAATATAAACAGCTGTTAGTGTTATACTTGGCTCTTTCGTTATATATTTATTTAAAGAAAGAAAGAAAGAAAGAAAGAAAGAAACGAAGAAGAAGGCTGGATGTTTTTAGTAATCAGCTGATCCTTCTTCTTATTATTATTATTCTGTTTTTACGGCCTCATTAAGTTTCCTTTCCGAGTCGCCCAGTAGCTCTTCATTCGCTCTGATCTTCTCAGGCGTTCCTCATCTGTAAATACCCTTTTTACTGTATTACGTTGGTCTATTTTAGCCTGAAATCTTATATTTATATCTCTCAGTTTTTTTAATTTTGTTGTTTTGTTTTGCAAGTCATCCAAGGTTATTTCCAATTCTTTCATATCTTCTCTAATTTCCTTAATCCATCCTACTTGTTGTTTCATATTCCAAAGTTTCACTACAATTTTTCTAGATAACCTGGTTTCTGGTGTCCTCAAGATGTGACCAAAGAAAGAAAGCCGTTTCTTCCGAATAGTATCAGTGATGGGCTCCAGTTCTCTGTATACCACTTCATTTGGTACTATCCGCCACTGTCCAGCTGATCCATTATAGAAAAATGTCAGAACTTATGTGCAGATACATTATTTAACAATGTATCTCAGACAGGCCTGTAAGTGTTTTAAATAAAAATATCCCGACATTATTGTAGGCATCTCTAAGTTCTTTTGAAAATTATATCTCTTAAGTTCTGTAGCCTAAGCCTAACCACTGTATTCAGTTTGAGAAAATTCCACAAAATGTGTGTATATGCACTTATCATGAAAATGAGCATTGTTACTAACATCTTTGAAATCCCATACTGATCTTTTATATATTTATTATGGCCACTACTGGTTTTTTTAAATCGAATTTACCCTCCAGGTTCGTGGTTCCCACGGACTCAGCGAGGGAACTCGCCTCTACCGCCTCTATGGGCAGTGTCCTAGCGCTGGGAACATCTGAACAGAGTGGATACAACTGGGGAGATGTGACCAGCACCGTGCCCAGGCAGCCTCACCTGCAAAGCGAACAGGGGCCTCAGGAGGGAAGGGAGGGGAAGATTAGGAGGGATAGGCAAGGAAGAGGGAAGGAGGTGGCCGTGGCCTTACTGTAGGTACCATCCCGGCATTTGCCTACGCAGCATTAAATCGGAGATTTCATCAAGTTTTTTTTTCTCGTTTGTTAAAAGCGTAGGCCTGCCTGTTCCAGGACATCGTGAACTGAGCTGGTCACACAAAATTTACTTATCAAATCCCGAATGGTATCCCGGTTTGGACACTTTGAATTAGGAAACCACCCCTGAAATTTTAATTTTGCATTTTCTGTAAACCAATCGCCTTCACGAAAAACTTACTCCACCAAAAAAGCTCACTCTTTAGTAGTAAACATTATTAATAGATATGGTTATTATTCAAGCTTACTAGGAGTACCTACCGGGAAAGAGTATTCAAAATGATAATTAGCACATACCATACTTCCCGTCTTCCTAATCCACTGATGCATTAAGTCCAGAGATCTGAATGGTCATCACACTGCAATCCTAAAAGGAAAGCAAACAATCAACTAATGATATTTGAACACTTCTAGAACATGTACCTATATAAGCTGTGTTCTGCCTGTTTTACTCGAAATTTTAACACAATCGAAGAGTATTTAAACACCGAATATAGCTACAAGATATGAGATTTTGAAAGGCTCTTATCAATATAAGCACAAAGATATCTTCCTGCAAGCAAAGTACACCCTGGGCACAAAGTCCCGTCACCCCTATACATTTACACAAATACATTGATTTTTTCACATTTTCTGGTTCAGATATAATCAATTGCTGATACTAGTGACTACAGCATTGAAGAACGCATTGTCACAAGCACTTGGGTTCATGAGAGGCCAAGAACAGGGAAAATGTTGGAACAGGTGCATACAGACTTGGAGCAGAGATTCGGACAACAGCCTCCTCAAAAGAGAACACTTTTACGTTGGGAAAAGAAACTGTTCGTTACAGGCAGCGTGAAGGACAAACCAAGAAGTGGTCGACAATCAACAAGAGAGGAACAATGCTGAGAAGTCACCGAGTCAGTGGAAAGGTCATCAACGAAGTCAACTCGTAAAAGATCCGCGGAACTGGGTATAACCCGGTCAACTCTGTGCAATCACATGAAACCTGACTTAAAGTTGCACCCATATCGAACCAAAGAGTGTTCAAGAATAATCTGACAATGATTTAAATAGAAGGAGGGTAGCTTGTGATACACTTTTGCAGGTGTTTGACACTATCCCGAAACAGGGTAAAGTGATTTTTAGCGAAGGATGTGCCATATACCAAAGCTCCCGATCATTTATCATCATCTTCTGGTCAAAGGAGAACCCTTCCTTTTACGAGGAGATTGAGAATAACCCTTCACATGTCATGATATGGGCTAGCATGTTAGCAGTTCTTACACAGATCTAAGGGCATTGTAGAAGACCCTAATTGCTTCACACTTTCCTCAGGACTCAAGTAAGTTCCTTTTCTCGCTTTACTTTCATAGCCTGTTTTATCGCTTGCTGCCAATTGAAGGAAGAGTTTCTCTTCTCTCCAGGGCCATTAGGACGTCCCATTCAACTAGTCTCATAAGTTCCGTATTGGCAGGTTTTTGGTTAGAATTCAAGAAGGAGTTTGGCTGCATTTTATACACATGTCTCTTCTCTGAGAGGATTCTAATGAGTGTTAACAATAATATAATGAAAAACTTTTATAAGGACAATATTTCTATACAAGAAGATATGCAAATTCAACCAGACGAGTGTTAATTTCAACAAAAGTTACCCATCACAGTTGACATTTTACCTATTATTTTATTTAGCTGTTTCTAAATGTTCTTATTCTTGATCGCATGATTTGGTGTTTGATTTACTTTTTGTTTGTGCTGAAGGGTTCAAAATTGAACTTGGAACAATTATATAGTTTTCTAACTTGTATTAGAAAATATTTACTAGGTGGAAAGAAAATACATAAATTTTGAATTGAATTACAGTAAAAACTCGATTAACCGTCATCGTCGGGACTGTGGTCGTGACGGTTGAACAAATAGACGAATAATGGAAACACTGTATTATTCCTCCAACACATGACAATTATATTATAGACAGATATCGCTCTCACAGTAATGGAATATATTTTGGAGTGAAAAGAAATTAAACACGATTGTAATAGCAAATAAAAAATACTGACCTATGCTTCAGAAACGTGGACAATGAAGAAAAGAGACCTAAGCAGAATACAGGCAGGTGAAATGAAGATCCTGCGAAGTAGGATCGGAGTAACAAGAAGAGACAGAGTGAGGAATGAAAAGGTCAGGGAAATGGTGAAAGAGGAGCCCTTGCAAGGTAGGATTGAGACATCAAGACTGAGGTGGTATGGACACTTAAAGAGAATGGATGAGAAGAAGATTCCCAAGAGGATACATGAGATGCAGATGCAGAAGAAACGACCAAGGGGAAGACCAAGAGATAGATGACTGAAAGGAGTGGAGGAATGTATCAAGAAGAGAGGCGAGGACTGGACCAGAGTTACAGCGGAGAGGTGGTGGGAAGAAAGGACTAAGTGGCGAGGCTTATGTTCCAAACAGACCCAGCCTGGGGCTGGAAACTGCATGATGATGATGTAATAGCAAATAAAACTATTTATTACATGATAAAATCATCCACACAGTATAACAGAGGAGAAGAGTTTCTCCTTTGTTATATAGTGAATCTGTCAATACGGAAAATGAACTTCTTTCAGAACACAATCCGCACAGTAGCTACAAATGTGGCAAAATATTGTACAGTACAGTAATATAAACTTACAGGTGAAATAGTTCATGTAGCTTGAAAATGGCAGGCAGGTACACTCACTTCCCACTAAAAAAGAGTAAGTAAACAAAGCGAACGCATCACTGCACCTTAAAGCACTTTGTTACTGCAGTATTATTATGCTATTACTAGCGATGACGGTTAACAGAAACTGACGGTTAAAAGAGTGACAGTTAAACGAAGTTTTACTGTATTGTAAACCAATACATATCCAAATCCCTTTCCAGCTATTGCCGGGTCTGGGTGTTTACGAGACCCCTCCATTTTATTCCATCTACCCATCACTTTTCTTCCTCCACTTTATGCCAGTTAACTCTTCTCTCTATACAGATTCTCACTCCTATACTCCAGCGCATTCTTGGATGTCGTCGTGGTCTTCTTCCATCGATCTTAAGTTCTTCCATTATTTTTGGTAACCTTTGCCTCTCATCCTCTTAACATGTCTATACCAGCATAGTCTCTTTTTCTCTTCCCCTTCACTCATACTTTCCAGATTTAGTTCTTTTCTAATTTCTAAATTTCTTATTCTGTCCAATCTTGTTTTCCCTTTAACTGCTCTGAGATACCTCATTTCACCCACTTGCAGTCTGCTCCAGTCCCTTTCCGTCAGTGTCCATGTTTCTGCTCCATATGTGATGTTGGGTGAGTAATAAGTCTTAAATCAATAAGGAACAATTTTATCAGAAGACCCATGGTCTTTATCATAGCTTATTATACATGAGTAGTCCGTTTGCATAGGCCCCTAAGTTCATCATAAACAAAACTGAGGTAATGCTGAAATACTTGATACGATCACACAATTTAAGCTAATGCCATATTGTTTATCCCTAAAACTCAATAACAAAAAAAAATCATTATTCAGTAAAAATTTGTGAAATCTATGGCGGGGTCTTCTGTCCCAGAACAAAAATTCAAATATTGATTTAGCAGTTTATGCACATGGTTTGTGCTGTTAGCAAGTTTTGAACCTGCCACGCTGAGAGACGTTAATGAAACTTCGGTTGCAAAACAAGCTATTTCTTTAAATTACGCATGGCATTTGGATAAAACTTATAGATTTTCAATAATTTATTTTCGAGGTTGTTTATTTATTAGGAAAAAACGCGTATAAATGGTTAGCTAAATGAACAAACAAAGCAATTATTTTGTAAGATGAAACTCCAATGGAGGTCAAATTAACCAGCAAATAATCAAAATATACGTGAAATGGGTTCAAGTAGAGATTACGTTTTGGTGACATCACGGAAGATGTCCGATTGTTTCATGCTTTGGCTTCAATTGCCAACATTTTGCCAGCTGTATGTGGTTTTAAACAGTATGCTGTTATATGCCTACACTCGTGCCAGTGAGACGTGAGGTGGCGAGTTACGAATGTGCATACATTTGAATCTGTCATTTCAAAAGGTCACGAGTCACAAAAGTAAAATTTTTCAAGAGAAGGAAAAAATATCCCACCATCTGCTTATTCGTTCTCATTTAAGTATCTATAATAAATTATTGAGATATCAACGAATAATTGTTTGCTCTTGACCTTGCATAGACTAATCCTGTTACCCCATACCATGCAGTTCCAATGTGTATATATATATATAAAACTCACTTTCATAAAAAAGATGACTCGTGACCTTTTTGCAATAGGCTAGATGATTATGTGAACGAAAATTACTGCTTGTACTACAAGGAAGGGGGTCTGGGGCGTTAGCCCCAGGTTAGGTTTGTTTTTGTATGTAAAGCCTTATTTACTAAATGGTGGAATTTATGTCATCGACGACATCATGAAAGACACTACTGTCTACCAAAGTATTATGTGTACTCGAGTTTGAAGGTTGTTTGTTAAGTAACCAATAGACCTACATAAAAACATTTTCGTCGTTCTATTTTACGTTAGTTCATGTAGGTTTGGATTTTTAAATTTATATTTTAATATTTTTTATCGCAATTGGAACAAAAAAAAGTGTACGTTTTTAAGCGTGTTTCAACCATGCGTCACATTTAAGAATTATTATCTCAAAAGCCCATCATCAGATTGAATCCAAATTTTAACACAATATACATTGGAATGTTGTGTAACTGGTTTATTAATTTCACAATTGTGTGTGTCCAAGAAACAAAGTTGTTATCATTGTTGTAAGGTAATTGTAAGGTAATTTCTGTAATTTTTGTATGTTTTTCCCACCCAAAACCCCCCTATTCCCCAGTGTATTCCCTTACACTTGCCAGATACGGTAAACATTTAGTATCTTTTGTGATGTCGTCGATGACTTTATCAATACCGCCCTTTTGTTTTAGGGGGATTTTATACGAAAAATGCATCACAATTTACATTAGTCCCCGTGAGATGTACGGACACGATTAAAAAAAAAACTGAAAAGAAAAATCTTACAGCCTATTCAACATTATTTTGACGACATAAAAAATTGAACTACTTCTACTGCTTCTGTTCTTTCCCGTATTTGGAACTTTCAAAATATTATTATCGTCCACAAACGCAATAGAGTAACTGCTTCACTTATATAGACAATGGCTTGAAATGCCCACAAGCAAGAAACAACCTGCCGTTCAGCTGTGCCTTTAACCGGCGTGTTAAACGCCACGCCAGCGGGTCGTCGTGTATTACGCTTCTTTGACAGTGCTGCGAAACCAAATCAAAAACGCTCTCTCCGAAACGAGTTCTGTGGGTGGAACGTCGGTAGTTCTAGTACCAGCCAGCGCGCTTTGTCAGACCTGGCATGGCAGAAGTCATACATATGTAACTTAACGTGGAGCATTAAACTGGCTTTGCAACTGTAACCAACCTGCATTTAGTGGTTTATACAAACTAATGTGTTTTTTGTTGGCCATTTTAAACGACTTTGAGCGGGTTTTGCACCCTGAAACTTATTCCATCGTGTAGCCACACAAAAGACAAGCGTGACAGTGTGCTCGGCTCAAAATCGAAAAAGTGCACTTAGCGGACTTTGCATCCGGGCTACTCACATGTCAGGTTACGAACGTAGCAGATATGTGCATTTGTGTCATCTATTGATATCGGAAGTTCCTCCTGCAAGTGCATACTTTCCTCTTCTTCCTCCATAAAATTCCCACAGCACATACCATCTACCTTGCTTGGCTATGGAGTCACACCACGATATGAAGTTGTTCTTTGTCGTGGAGAATATTGCCTGGGCCTCCCGCGAGTATGTACCGATGCCATTTCTTACGCAACGAAAATAGAAACAAAATTATGTGAATAAAAGGAATAAACTATCAAAATATGTATATACAACACATCCTCCACAAACACAGAACAATAACATTAACTGTAGACTATATGAAAGAATAAGCAAATGCACTTCAATAGGTACATGTAACAATAGCCTACTATTGACAGTGGCGAGTCAAAGCACAGTAGAACACTGCCCCCAACCATGTGCTCACCGCTGTCCCTGCATACATTGCAACACAGATCGTTGTTGCCATGGAGACCGTTACCCAGCTCAACTCTCTCCTCACCTCACCCCTCATGCTGATGACAGCTGTCACTGTTCTTCATTCGTAATAGGCCTACAGAGTATGGCGCATGCACACTGTCAACACTACGGACTTAAGTCTAAATCCTGTCATCGGCACTGCAAAAGATTTTCCCAATTACCAGAGGCCTTCAAGTGATTTATATATGGGCAATAATAATAATAAGTACTATAAGGAATTACTACAGGGATATCATACAAAGAAGGCCACAATATGGGATGAATTTTACATGACAGATGCAAGGAGAATTCAAGATTGAACACTAGCAGGATATGCCTTACTACACAGTCGCAAGGTACGTCGATTCCAACACAAATTTGTAAAACAGTGGAATTCCATTATCAAGGTCATGTTTGTGTAAAGTATGTGGAAGATATCATGCTATCAACTGAATAGGCTACGTCGAGAATGTTTGGCACAACTATATCAATGAAATATAATTTCTTTATATGTATGGCCACTGGCTGTAATAAATATTATTATTAATGATCTTCACAGAGTCGATATCCTGGAACATTTTGTAAAATACAGCAAATGGAAGTGCTGAATGATCATAGAACGAACGATAACTTTCTTTATAATACATGAATTAGCCAAAATACCTTATGAAACGATGAGAAATAAATCAGGGAACAATGTTTTAATAGACGTTTCTTCCTCTGCCGTCTGTGAACCACCCAGCCATCCCAAATAGGATCAAGAATTATATAGCGAACATTACAACTGTGGGTGCCATTGACGAAATCAATCATCATCAAAACAGTACTGCCAACCTCGCCCTTACGGTACTATGTAAAACAGAGAAGCGTCCAGTTCATTCTCTAGTGCGCATCATAGATGCGCAGCACTCAGTTCATTTGATAATGCGCCGAATTGAATCATTTATTCAAAATGGAATGTCGAAGTTGCGTGATAACAATTAGTAACTTCAATCGGCGGTTTTATGACCAACCCAAGAAGTTGCCAAAGCTATTGCAACAACACATTTTAGTATCAAAAACACTACCGTGCGCTAAATGGCATCACGAAGTGGAAGTTAGGTGGATAAAACATAACCTATCTGTAACCTGCAACAAGAGGATACCAGGACATCAAGGCCGCACCTACACCCGACCATTCTAACCTTAGTTTTGGTCAACCCAATGGTTTTTGACAAGGGTTACAGCCTAACGCACCCAGATCAACGATTTCTGACAATGGTTACAGCCTAACGCGTCCCAATGAATGTTCTTTTTATGAATAGTGATTTTGTATCTCACATGTTGGCAACAATGTGTGCGCCTCGATGCATGCCGCTAGAGTGCGCCTTGTTGACTGTTGAACGAGATGGTTCGTTCCCCAGTTTAGGGGCTGCGACAACGCGATCATGTAACCCAGTTAAAGGAGATG
Source organism: Meconema thalassinum (assembly GCA_946902985.2). Lineage (NCBI taxonomy): Eukaryota > Metazoa > Arthropoda > Insecta > Orthoptera > Tettigoniidae > Meconema > Meconema thalassinum. Next base: position 1,989,005,176 of record OX336388.2, read on the forward strand.
CAAGCCCTGTCGGAACATGGCTGCCGTTTTTTAAAGAGCAAAAAATAAAAACACATATTTATGTACTTTAGCACATACAAGAGGCTCAGTAGTGACCAGGGTGCCGTCCCCGTGGTGTTGTGGTAGCGCGCTTGCCACTCACTCAGAGGCCCCGGGTTCAATTTCCGGCTCTGTCAGGGGTTTTAGAAACTGACTTGAGGACTGGAGCGGGGTGCACTCAGCCTCGTGAGGACAATTGAGTAGCTGACTAACAGTGAGACAGCGCCCCGATCACGAAAACCAAGATTAACTGCTTAGGGGACCCGATGCGCTGATCACGCATCACCCCAATATCTGCAGGTCAAATGGCTGGGCAGCGGCTGTAGTGCCAAGGGTTATTTTTTAGTGACCAGGGTTCCTAATTTCTATAAGAAATATCACCCAGAAGATGAAACAAGGACAAAAGGTATGTAAAAGTCACATTCATGTCTGCTGTAAGTGTATAAGCCACGTACCACAAATTCAGAATTAATAAATAAACGAAGTAAATCCCTAATAGGGGGAGGAAAAAATAATATCCATGGACCTTGAAGTGTTCACCCTACATAGCCGTGCCTTTCGACGAGGGATCGAAAAGTTCAGAGTTTTATAAGCCATTCGAGAATAATATACCAATCCACCAAGACCCTAGGTCATCTTATCTTGAATTTCGATCGCCTCTTATCGACAAAGTAATAATTATTACACTGCCGTAAACAGCCAGCTGTCCTCTGATACGAATTGAGGAAGGGAATTAAAGAAAAATGACATTTCTGACATCTTTGTCGGTCCATCTCCATTACAACCAACGATTACGACACCATGAAGCGAACAAAATGTAGAAGCAAAATAGTTTAGAAAACACAAATGTGTTAACATAAAATCAGACAGGCTGAGATGAAAACATTTTGGGATGTGCACAAGCAAACAATCCCGTTCAAAATCTACGAATTCCGGATATCGTAAAACGCTTTTCTGCAATGGACAACACAGAAAAAAGTACATACTAGATATTCCGTATTATTGTCCAGGCAAACTATCTTCATTAAAACGTACATCTGGTAGACAATAAAGATCATTAATGTCACATAAATTGTCAAGATTCTATACAGTAACATTACGGTAAGTTGTTTGAATAACAACGTATGCCTAACCTTTACATATTATAACACTGTGGCCACCAAATCACTAACGAAATACCAATAAACTCACCTTCATTCCTTTCCTCTCCAAGCAAAACTATAAACACAGCAGTTGCAAAATATATACAAATGTAGTCAATTTTATAAACAACCCACTTTGACCTTCTTCCCAGCAGCCATCCGTGTATTTTACGTCCAAAGCTCAAAAACAACTTGTCATGAGAACACTCCTGTCATTGGTCCAAGATCACGTGACACACATGAAAAGCTTGCTATACAAATTATAAAATAAGGATAACGAAAGTGAATTTTCTTACGAAAGAGTGTAAAACATTAGTAATAAACTTAAACACAGTTTTCCTTTTCAAACTTCTTTATATTTTTATATTTCGTAAAACTTACATACTTTTTTATTGTAGTAAGATTGCGTTGTCTACTGAAATGCTAATATGGCGACCGGCATTGTAAAAGCTGTTGAAAACCACGATATTGCGGTAAACAGAGACAGTTTGATGGTAAGTAGGGTTTCAAATTTGAGCGTTTATGTATTAGTTTTGGATGTACGTGAACCCCTGTTATGGAACACACATTCAATTCGTATTCAAGTTTATAATTCATAGGATTTTACTACTATTACATCTAGACTCGCATTTTGCCTTATGTAAATGCGCTGCTGGTTTGCAATTGGTAAGATCCTGTGAAATTGTTTATTGCCTACCGAGAGGAGGATTACAATTGAAGATCTTGCAGTACAGACCATTATAATTGCCAGGTAACGTATGTTTCTGCGTATATCCGCATGCCGCGTATTTGGTTCTCATAGCTGTGTACCAAGTGGGATGTATTGATTCAACCCGAATGGATCTGAAAATGGAAGACTAGCACGTGGAGCAGACTACCGGTTTCTGCATTATAAGTTGGTTTGCGTAATATTCTCTTGATCTATAAAGACCAAGCTGAAAGCTGCATAGTGTGACTAGTTTTTGAACTATGCTATGGAATAATCCTTGGACAAAATTAGTTTAATAAAAAATTTATCCTTTGTCCTTCGGTCCATACAAACGTTCTATGTTAGCCGGTTTACCCTCATACAATCTGCTGTGAAAAATAGTCGTAGTTCTTGTTGTTTTGAGGAGCGGAACTGCGAGGTCGTCTGCCGCTGAGAAATAGTTTCAATGTTGAATTAATATTAATTACCTGCCAGAGATGTTTTCGAAATATTAGCCTAGGCTACGCGGAGGGGCACCCGACCTCGCGAATTCAGTCTCCCTAGGAAAGTACGGCTACATCAGCCTTTTTCCTTGATATTTTCTAGAAGTGGGTGTTGACTCCACCATAGCCCATGGTTACACTGCAGGAGTCATGAACCGAGTTTACCTGAACCAAATTTAATATTTCTTAAACTACGGAAATTAGCCAAAATACCTGTAGTAAGGGTATCTGGAGATAATATAGTAATAGATGTTTACTCCTCCACTATCTTACCCACCCAGCCATCTCAAATAGGATCACGACTTATATAGATGAAATTCCAGCTGGCTCTACCATTTTTAGCATCATGTACAGGATTGCCAATTCCACGCATTCTGTACTATGTCTCATCTGCCAGACCAACGGTTTTCGCCTAGACCAATAATTGTGGTAGCGCTGCACACCGTGAGAACATGTGTATAAAAAAAATTGAGTAATGAAATTAGCCAAAGTACCTGTACTAATGGTATCTGGAGATGATAAATTAATAGATGTTGACTCGACCGCTGTCATAGACCCGCCCAGCCATCCCAAATAGCAACACTACTTATATAGTTGAAATGAAGTCTCTAGAAGACATCTTTATCACGAAGTCAGGAATGCCAACCCCACGCATTTGATACTATCTCGCACCGGGTATACAAAGAAACAAAAGATCGTCGATAATGTAATATACTATTGCGCCAAATCCAACTCGTCAGTCGTACTTTAACCATGGATTGTGTGGCATGTGAAATTACTTCATAAATTGTATCTTATTAATGTTTTACATACAAAACCAAACCTAACCTGGGGCTTACGCCCCCAGACCCCCTTGCTTGTGGTACTAGCAGTAATTTTCGGCCAGGCAGTACCTAACCTAGTAGCGGACATAAATTCTATCTTATTAATGTTTTACATACAAAAACAAACCTAACCTGGGGCTTACGCCCCAGACCCCCTTGCTTGTGGTACTAGCAGTAATTTTCGGCCAGGCAGTCTTTACGTGTGAAATGGTGAATTTTGTATGCGACATGTTGGTAACGTAGCCAAATTTCCGTCTGTCGAGTGTCCAAGATGGCGTCCGTAGTGAAACAAACACGATAAAAATTCTTTATTTTCGTAAAAAAAAAACACATTATTGAGGTGCGGCAGTTGTAGTTGAGATTGTGAAACGACTCCCAACAACTCCAAGAAAGGTATGTAAATCATAAATCCTATATTTTCAATAATATACCTCGTTAAAAGTTACGAAAAGGCATATTCTCACGGTGTGCAGTGCCCCTCTAGCTGCCATGGGCCGCACCTACCCCCAACCTTCTAACCTTCGTTTTGTTCAATCCAATTGACAATGGTTACAACCTAACCCGCCCAGACCAATGGTTTTGTGTGAACCGTGCCCCGCTAGCTGCCCGGAATTTTGTATTGGACATTTTGGCAACATGTCACATGGAGTATGACATTCTGTCCAACATCAATGTAAAATTGCGGTCGTAACTCTGATTTACAAAAGATGAACGGTGAAAGCTGTCATCCGCTTAAAGGGTGAGGCAAGGAGTGGAGACGAGAAGGGTAATGGTCTCCATGGCAACAGTGTTGCAATGTATACAGGCACAGCAGTGAGCACGTGGTTTGACTCGGATGTTCTACTGTGCCTTCACTCCTCACGTTCATTAGACCGCCAGGCAGGGGGCTAAATTCCTTAGTATTTGTGTCTTCCTGCAAGCCTCTTGGGATGGTATGAGTCATGATCTGCCTCAGTGGCAGCGCAGCATTTCCCCACATGCTATCTTTGAAAGCTGTCACCGTTCATTATTGGTAAATCAGGGTAGAGTGAAATGAAGACGATCGAAAATGCTTTATTTACGTTTAAAAAAAAAAACTATATCCGGTGCAGCAGTGGAAATTGAAATCAACTTGTAAGGACTCCCAGAAAGGTATGTAAATCATAAATTATATTTTCAATAATCTACCTTGTGAAAAGTTATGAAAAGGGACTTGCAAGCTTTGATCTACCACGTTCTGGTTTGGTTCCAGTTCTGGTAAACTCCACAACTAATCATGATCCGTGGGGGGGGGGAGGGATTAGCTTTAATGGGACTACTATATATTGCGATACGGCCGCGTATGAAATTCCCCTAAAACAAAATGGCGGCTTCTGTGACGACATCACGAAATACTCCTCTGGCAAGCTTACGGGAAAAGCCTGGGTAATAGGGGTTTTTTGGGTGGGGAAACACAAAAACCGTCAATTTTTTTGTGTATCGAAATCTATAATTGAGTTATACAGTTCAAATAAAGATTCCGATACATTAAAAAATCGCAAATTAACGTAATAGGGTTTTTTTTGGGTGGGAAAACACAAAACTGTCAATTTTTTTATGTATCAAAATCTATAATTGAGCTATATAGTTCAATTAAAGATTCCGATACATAAAAAAAATCGCAAATTCACATCATATATATCCGGGAAAGGCCTGGGTAATAAGAGGTTTTTTGGGCGGGGAAACACAAAAACCGTCAATTTTTTTTATGTATCGAAATCTATAATTGAGCTATATAGTTCAATTAATGATTCCGATACATTAAAAAAATCGCAAATTCACATCATTTATTATAAATTTCTGTATCGAAATATATAATTGGCATAAGTATATCAATTACAGATTCCGATGCACATAATTATTTTCTTTTCGTAAATAAAAAACATTGCATCGAAATCTATAATTTACCTATATAGTTCAATTCCGATTCCGCATTTCTGTTATTGAGTTGTCACCCCCCAAAATACCCTATAACCAAGGCTTTTCCCATAATCTTGCCAGAGAAGCATTTCGTCAAGTGGTTGATAACATCACAAAAACAGCCAATTTGTTTTTATAATATAGCCTAGTCATGCGCAAACGATCGTGGTCTGTAATAATCGCCGGTTGACATCAATACATTAACCTAGCTGCACATTGTAATATTCTTATAAAACATTGTGGTCAATAATGTTATTGTGTAGTTTTATTTTTTAATTGGCTGCAAATACACCAACACAATGCCATTATAAAACAACATTGTGGTCAATAATGTTGTGTTTGCTGGGGGGGGGGGGCTGTGCCCCCCCTCCGATAGGTTGGTATTTTTATGTTTTCCAATATTGGCTGCAAATTCTGTTTAATAATGCCTCACAGACATACTGTATGAAATGTCAAAAATAAGACCTATAGGCCGATAGGTCTAATACAAAACATTGTCATATCTATTTTGCAGGTGTTCATGTAAATGCCAATTTGTCTAAATGTTACCCATTCATTACTATTTTAACAGGCGTATTCCCCAACACCGTTCCTGACGTAATATTATCGTTTAGACAACTTTCCTATTAAATGCAACAACCAAAACATATATGAACAACGTAAAAAACTCACCGATATATCCCAAAGGCTGTATTATTCCACATGTACAAGGAGAAGCATTATTTTTTCCACCACAAGTAATGGATTTTATTTTAATGCAACAACTTCAGGATTTAAACAATTTTAATACAAATCGTCAACACAATAACAATTTTAATACAAATCGTCAACACAATAACAATTTTAATACAAATCGTCAACACAATCGAGAACACGACACTGCTAATATAAAAATCTTGTTCTATAGGTTATACATGGGAATATTTTAATATTACGCTTAGAAAATGCTAACGAATGACAATACAAAAATGGCGAACAGACGCCAGCACATTCCCGCGGCAAACTGACCACGGAACTGACGTAGTAATCAGCTGACAAGCAATCTCCATAGACGCCGCTGTATCGCAATGTACAGTTCAGCTGCTTTAATTATGCTCGGCGTATCTCTCTCTTTTTTTTTGCTTCCATTTCGACATTCGACAATATATCATTTTTATACCTTCTTTCATCGGTGGTGCTCTAGAGTAGGAGAACATACCTGTAGTAATGGTATCTGGAGATGATATAGTAATAGATGTTTACTCGTCCGCTGCTGCTCTGACGGCCATCTTTGTGAATGTTTGTAAAGGAGTCCATAATGCCAACCCCACGCATTCGGTGCTATATCGCATCCGGCAGACCAATGGTTTTGCCTAGACCAATATTTTCCTCCAGATCAATGATGGATTGATAGCGCGGCCCGCAGGGCCCTGGTTTTTGTCACACACAGTGAGGGGGAGTCGCGCTTCAATAATCTTGATCCAGGCCAATGGTTTTGACTTTTATTTCATTATTCATGTTGGCAACGTGTCACGTGAGTATGAAGTAGTCGTCATCATCTTGTACAGTTTCCAGCCCCAGGCTGGGTCTGTTTGGAACATAAGCCTCGCCACTTAGTCCTTTCTTCCCACCACTTCTCCGCTGTCACTCTGGTCCAGTCCTCGCCTCTCTTCTTGACACATTCCTCCACTCCTTTCAGCCATCTATCTCTTGGTCTTCCCCTTGGTCGTTTCTTCTGCATCTGCATCTCATGTATCTTCTTGGGAATCTTCTTCTCATCCATTCTCTCTTAAGTGTCCATACCACCTCAGTCTTGATGTCTCAATCCTACCTTGCAAGGGCTCCTCTTTCACCATTTCCCTGACCTTTTCATTCCTCACCCTGTCTCTTCTTGTTACTCCGATCCTACTTCGCAGGAACTTCATTTCACCTGCCTGTATTCTGCTTATGTCTCTTTTCTTCATTGTCCAAGTTTCTGAAGCATAGGTCAGTATCGGGATATAGTAGCTTCTGTATAACACTTCCTTGCTTTTTTGTGGGACATCTTTATTCCACACTAAGCTCCTAATGCTTCTCAGAAATGCTTCTGCCTGTCTGCCACGTTCCGTAATCTCTTTGTCATTTCTCCCATTTTCCTCCACTATACTTCCCAATTACTTGAGACTTTCCACCTTCTTCAGCTGTCCACCTCCAAGTGTTATCCCACTCATTGGTCTGTCCTTTTTCCTGGTCGTTAACAGGATCTCACATTTACTGATGTTGAACTTCCATCCGTACTCTTCCACTGTTTCTTCCCAAGCCTTCAGTTGCTCCTGAATTTCCTCCTCCCTGTTTCCCCAGACCATGAGATCATATGCAAACACCATTGCTTTCGTCTTATCTTCTATCTTTCCTGCTATCCGTGTCATTACCTCGTCCATAACCACAATCAGGCCACTCATTTGTCTGAACCAGTCTGTTCTTTCCCCTCCAAATTTCACACACATCACACTTCCCCAATACATCTCCTTCACTCTGCCTACAGTCCCTTTTTCCACTCCCATGTTTTCCATTGCTTTCCAAACCTTCACCCTACACACATTATCATAGGCCTTTTCGATGTCCAGGAAGGCCATCATCAGATCCTCTCCAAATTCGTAGTGGTGTTCCTGGAGCTGTCTCACTGAAAATATGAGATCCACTGTTGATCTCCCAGGTCTGAAACCATACTGCTCCTCGCTCAATTTTCTCTCCACTTTGGCTCGTATTCTACTTTCTAATATCTTTTCATATATCTTGGCACAGTGAGGTATGAGTGTGACTCCCCTGTAATTTCTGCACTCCTTTCTACTTCCTTTCTTAAATATTGGGACAATTAATCCTTTTTCCAATCTTCTGGGGTCTCTTTCTCCTTCCATATCACCCTCATCACACGGTACAGCCACTGTTTCCCAACCTCCCCTGCTGCGTTCACCATTTCAACACTCACTTCATCCACACCCGGTGCTCTTCCTCCTTTCATCTTGTCTATAGCCATCTCCAGTTCTCTCCAATTCAGGTCCTTTTCCATTCCTGTGTTGTCTTCTCCATCTTCCAATACACTGTCTTGAGTGTTTCTTTGTTGTGTACCTCATTTCCGTTTTTGTCCATCATTACCACATCTTCTCGCAGACCTCTTCTCTTACTTTTGACCATCCCATAAAGTACTTTCTTATTTCCTCTGCTGTCTTCCTCCATCATCTCTGTCCACTTTACCATCCACTTGTTCCTCTCCTCTGCGACAATCTTGTTTGCTTCTTTCTTCTTTCTTTTCCGTCTGGCTGCGTGGCTCAGGGGTAACTTTCTCGCTTGCTGAGCCCAAGGTTGCAGGTTCGAAACCTGGCGCAGTCAGCTGGCATTTGAGGGTGCGCAAATGCGAGGGAGCCGTGTCAGTACATTTACTGGCACGTTAAAGATCCCCTTCGGGGCAAAATTCCGGCACCCCGGCGTCTCTAAAAGCCAGGGTAGTTAAAAGGGATGTAAAACCAATAACATTATTATTATCTTTCTTCTTTATCTTATAATCTTCCCTTGCCAGATCAGTTCCTTCCTGGAACCACACTCAGAAAGCCTTGTTCTTCCTTCCCACAGCTTCTTTTACTCTCTCATTCCACCATGTTGTCTCTTTACGCCGCTTTCTGTTGCTAGTTCTTCCACATACTGCCACTGCAGCTTCCACCATTGTGTTCCTGAATTGCTTCCATTCCTCTTCCCCTGTTTTAGGATTGTCTGTTGGCATCCTTTCCCTTATTATCTTCTGGAATTCTTCCTTGAGTTTCCATACTTTGATTCTCCTTTCCTGGTACTCTGTCCTCTTGCTATCCTTAACTCCCAGGTTCATTACAAGTTTTCTGTGGTCGCTATCTAAGGCCTCGGATGGTATTACCCTTATATCTCTGACACTTCTCTTCATTTCCCAGTCGTACAGCATGTAATCTACCAAAGATTTCTTTGTTAAATCACTGCTGTACCACGTTACCTTGTGGCTTTCTTTCTTCCGGAACCTGGAGTTGCCTACCACTAAACAGTTTCTCTTGCAAAAATCCAGCAACTTTCTCCCTTCTTCATTCCTGCTACCCCATCCTTCTGCTCCCAATACATTTTCATATCCTTGCCTTTCACTTCCTACATGTGCATTCAAATCTCCCATGACAATGATGCTCTGACCATTCAACTGATGTTATAGCTCCTCCTCAAAGTCTTCCTTCTCTTGAGCTGTACATCCAACTTGAGGGGCATATACCTGGGCTATCTCCAGGCTTCTTCCCTTTACAGTTACTCTGATCTTCATGATCCTGTCACTTATTCCCTTTACCTCTTCCTTCATTCCATCTCTCACAACTACTACTACTCCGCTGCTCCTTCCTTCACTGTTCCCACTCCAGTACAACCGGTACCCTTTCCTCAGTTCTCTGCGACCTTCTCCTTTCCATCTTGTTTCTGCCAAGCCCAGTATATCCAGTTTTCTTCTCTCCATCACATCTACAATCTCCTCCACCTTTCCTGTCAGTGTCTGTATGTTTAATGTCCCAACTCGTAGTCCATTAGCATATCCGGGTCGTCGTCGTTTGCATCCGTCCTTTCCGAGGCCTGTTCCTGTTCTGAAAGGAAATATATCTACTACTGGCTTGCTAGGCCTATCGTAGCTTCACCAGAGCCCCGTCAGCCATCACTTTTCAGGGTTCCCATAGAGCCTTCACAGCTACCGCAGCGGTCCCGGGGCACACAAAGTCCCCACTGTACTTCACCCCTACAGTCAATCCCCTACTTCATGCCGTTGCCCGTCTCCCACCACGTGGAGGAGGGGTTGGACTTGTGGGAGACAGTATGAAGTAGTGTGAATGTAAAATGGCCGATCTTGTTCAAATGTACACGACCAATAATGTGTGACGGGATTTTGGCAAGCGAATAAACCGAACACGTCTTGAAGTAGTTTTAAGTATAAAAACTGCATTTAAACATAAGATTACATAAAATGAGATTGAACAGCACTTGCCGTGACATAACTTGACACAAAACTGTAACTGATCGTCTTCCTTTCTCTCGACTTCCACTTGACTCTTCTATGCGCCGCCGCCGGGCCTTGTCGAGGCTGGCGGGAAACCCAAAAACTTTCATTATTCTGATTCCCACAATAATGCTTTATTTATGTTAAAAGTAATTATTTCCGGTGCAGCAGTGGCAATTGAAATTGTGAAATGACTCCCAACAACTCCAAGAAAGGTATGTAAATCATAAATAATATATTTTCAATAATGTACCTTGTTAAAAGTTACCAAAAGGGATGTTCTCCTACTCTGGAGAATTAATATCTTATCTACAGCATAGAATCATTCATAATAGGTCACCAATTTAGATGGATTGGTCATGTCCTTCGGATGGATGATGTGAGATTACCTCGTCAAGTGCTATATGGTGAGTTATGCTATGGCACCAGACCTCATGGTGGTCCTAAGAGGCGCTACAAGGACCAATTTAAGCAGACCCTGAAATTGACAGGTCGTGATTCACAAACCTGGGACATGCTGGCTGAAGACCGCTCACCTTGGCGCCGTACCATCTCGGATACTGTAAAGCCGTTTGAAAGGGATCGACGCACACATGAAGAGGCCAAGCGTCAAGCTAGGAAACTTCGAGCAGCCCAACCACGTCCTCCTCCAGCAATACTATGCGACTTGTGTGGACGCTTGTTCTATGCCAGGATTGGACTCTTTAGTCACCGTAAACACATCCACAAACTGGACTGAAGGAAGAAGATTTATGCTCGGATACGAGTTAAAGCTGATGATGAATATTTTATCTTTTGGGGGGACATGATCAATTTTAACCTTCACACACATTTTTCTAGAAAGGTTCACTTACTCTGGAGCGCCACCTTACGTGTCAAAGGAAAACTTATTCAAGTTTCATTATGATCTGATTAATACTTTTAATGTAATGATCGTACAAAGTGAGCGCTCCGTTAGATTGGTAAGAAAACCGGCACTTGTTTTTGTTCAATCAGCTATAAAATTTTAACAATGTTTTACTCTACTTAGCTAAATGCAGAAAAAATAAGGAAAAGTTTGGTGTAGCCTGTTTTTATGTAAGGCTACGTATAACGTTTTTATTGACATCTAAACTCTATAGTATCTATACTTTTTCCCCTGACAGTAGGGCAACAGCACTACTTAACAAGACTGATAAGGATCATCTTAACTAATAACTTCATTCAAATTGACAACAAAATGTAATCTAACTATATTGAACAAAACATGTACTACACCTCCCTGCTGTTTAATATAGCAACCATGGATGCGACTCAAATTGTGGAGGATGACATAGTCTCTATCTATATGTATGCAGATGATACGGTCTTGACATCCACTTCACTTGGGAAGCTACAAGAAACCTTTAACAGACTGGCAAGCTGGGCCGACAAGAATGAAATAAAGACTGAAACAGTGCTCATGACCTTTAGAAGAGGAGGCAGACTACGGATTCATCATTATGTAGAATACAAAGGAAAAAGACTAAAATCAGTAAATAACTTCAAGTACCTACCACAGGGAGTTGTATTCGGAATGCACGTGCAAGACAAGGTTGACAGCAGTGATGGCAATGAATGATAGACAAATTGGCAAGCTTTACCTCGATACAGCAATGGCACTGTTTAAGCTAAAAATTATACCAATAGTAAAATATGCAGTGGAAAATTTATGGAACCTCCTGACTAAAAGAGATCTGATCAGAATTGAAAGAGTAAGGCCCAGTTTTACGAACTCGGGTCATCCATCAGAATAGCCATACCTGGGCTAGCTTCTTCCTTGGCATATCTCCAACGCTTTTTGCGCTGTACTTGGCTGCAATGCTTTATGATTCACCCACAAACATCCCAGGTGTGGAGGTCAAGTATCGTTTTGATGGAGGGCTTTTCAACCTAACTCGTCTCTTCTCCTTGAGGAAAACTAAGGTTACTAACATGTTGTATGCAGATGATGCTGCGTCACCAACTCACACACCAGAAGAGCTGCAAGAGTCAGTTAATTGTTACAAAAGTGAATGTGATCGCTTTGGTCTTACCATAATTGTCAATAAGACTATAGTCTTGGCTCAACCTTCACCAGGCACACCTCTTCCTCAGTTCAATATATCCATCTCAAATTTGCCATTAGAACAGGTAGACCACTTCTCGTACCTGGGCAGTACCATTTCTGTGAGCTGTACCTGTGAGCAGGATGTGGATAAGAGAATTGGCGCAGCCCATGCAGCACATGGACGATTAGCGCACCGGGTCTTCATGAATAAAGATCTGTCCATGAGTACAAAGCTTATGGTGTACAAAGCAGTAGTCATTTCTACATTGTTTAATGGCTGTGAAACGTGGACCCTTTACTTACGTGATCTTAGGAAGCTTGAGCGTTTCCACCTACAAAAACTTCGATCAATCCTGAGGATTAAATGGGAAGACCGCATTACCAATATTGCTGTTCTGGAAAAGGCTCAAATCAACAGCATAGAATCATCCATAATAGGTCACCAATTTAGATGGATTGGTCATGTCCATCGGATGGATGATGTGAGATTACCTCGTCAAATGCTATATGGTGAGTTATGCTATGGCACCAGACCTCATGGTGGTCCTATGAGGCGCTACAAGGACCAATTTAAGCAGACCCTGAAATTGACAGGTCTTGATTCACAAACCTGGGACATGCTGGCTGAAGACCGCTCAACTTGGAGCCGTACCATCTCGGATACTGTAAAGACGTTTGAAAGGTATCGACGCACACATGAAGAGGCCAAGCGTCAAGCTAGGAAACTTCGAGCAGCCCAACCACGTCCTCCTCCAGCAATACTATGTGACTTGTGTGGACGCTTGTTGCATGCCAGGATTGGACTCCTTAGTTACCGTAAACACATTCACAAACTGGACTGAAGGAAGAAGATTTATACTCTGGGGCTCGCTATTCCATGTTTGTCTGAGAGAATAGCCAAGTTGGTAACAAACGGAGCTAACCTTGTGGACATATTGACACGAAATTTGAACTTCTTTGGAAACAGATTAGTATCTAATTGACTACTGTGATGCTCCATGCGAGGCCGTCAGGATAACATAATAAATACATTGGTTACTAGTCAGTAAATAATAGTATATCGTATATATAAATATAATGCAAACTAATATAGCATACCCAAGAATTAAGTACCGGTAGGTGCAGGCTAGGCTACTACATGTTATCATAAATTTTACCTGTGAGACATAAATATGTTCCAGTCCATCGATAATTTGATCTAATAACCTCAAAACTGTGTATTTTTCCAGTCTGAACCGTATAAAGGATAACTTTTCATCACAGTTAAGAAAATGGTCCGGCCTCTGCCTGTTCTTTGCTTTTCTCCTTTGCACAAATATTCTTTCTATTAAGGGATCCTCTGCATCAGCATGAATGCTCTCTTGAATAATTATGAGTAGCCTACGCTCTTGGCTGACGCGAAATTACTATTAATACCCTGTTGAACCAAGGATCACCCCCAAATGATTGCCGGTACATATGAAAGATAATACAGAAACACCAAGTATAACATAAAAACAAAAAATAATAAGCAAACAAAGTTGGACCTGGTGGGAATCTATCCGCAAAAATTGTAACTTCATTCTCACGAGACTAGCTCGCTAGCCTCTGGACCACCGCTACCTAATGTAATTTCCTGAAGACTGCGCATATGATGCTTACGTACGTACTGTCAGTGACCTGCTTTCGTTATATTCTGTAAAAATGTGTATGTAATTACTGTGCTGCTATTAAGATAATACATTTTCATGTACAAATATGAATAGTTCACTCGAATTAAGAGTTTTGCGATGAATTAACTTCGGTTGTTTTCTAATAAGTGAGCCTGGCATCACCAGCATGATTGTTCTCTTGAATATGAGTAGCCTATGCCCTCGACTGACGCAGAGTTATTATTAATTACCCTGTTGAACCTGGGATAACCCCAAATGATTACCGGTACTGGTAGGCTACATATAAAAGATAATGCAGAAACACCAAGCATAACATAGAAACGAAAACTAATAAGCAAAAAAAGTTGGAACTGGTGAGATTCGATCCACAAAATTTACGTTGTTTTTCGTGGGTCAGGCGCGCTAACCACTGCGACATGGCGTTCAGTGCTGAAGACGACGCATATCATGCTTACATTTGTAATGTCGCTGGCTTGCGTGGTAGTTTTTCTGTAAAAAGGTGTCTAATTATTGTGCTGCTATTAAAATTATACGTTGTCATGTACATTTATGAATAGTTCACTGGAATTAAGAGTTTGCGATGATTTAACTTCGGATGTTTTTGCGGTCTCTCCCGTCCGCCATATATATACTCGGTATAAGCAGATAGCCCGCCATTCCAAGCCCGGTTAGCTATGCCGTCGTTTATACCCGGATTATCTCTTATGCCAATGTCCTACAACTCAATTCGGCGCTAACTATGGAGATAACTTTAGCCATGGTATAACTCGAGTTTGTACAACTGGCCCTTAAGGCTTTAATAATAATATCGTATGGCCTCGGGTGCAAGCTTTGTTATTTGACACCCAGTGGGCAGCTTGCAGGAACCCCGAAAAGTGACGGCTAACGGGGCTCTGGTGAAGCTACGATAGGCCCAGCAAGCCAGTAGTGGATAAAACCAAATGCTTTCAAAAATGGAACGAGCCTCGGACAGGATGGATTTAATAGACGACGACACGGCTGTACACACGGACTAAGATTTGGAACTTTAAACCTAAGAACGCTGACGGGGAAGATGGACCAGATAGTGGATATGATGGAAAGAAGGAAGTTTGATTTATTGGGATTGGCAGAAACAAAGGGGAAGGAAGGAGAGAACTGAGAAAGGGCTATAGACTGTACTGGACTGGGAACGAAGAGGGAAAGAGGAATGGAGTGGGAGTAGTAGTACGAGATGGTTTAAAAGAAGAAGTGAGGAGAATAAGTGATAGAATGATGAAGGTGAGAGTAGCACTGAGGGGAGAGACCGTAGAAATAGTGCAAGTGTATGCTCCACAAGTAGGCTGCGCCTCTGAAGAGGAGGAGGAGTTTGAAGAGGAATTGCAGAAGCAGCTGGTAGGAAGAAATATGATTATGGGGGACCTCAATGCCCATGTAGGAAGTGAAAGACAAGGTTATGAGAGTGTTCTAGGACTAGAGGGTTGGGGCGGAAGAAATGAGGAAGGAAAGAGACTGTTGGACTTCTGCCAGAGGAACAGCCTGCTAGTTGGAACTCCTGGTTTAAGAAAAGAGAGAGCCACACAATCACATGGTACAGTGATGACTTGACCAGGAAGTCGGTGGTCGACTATATACTGTATGAGAGAGAACTAAATAAGAACATCACGGACATCAAGGTTATACCATCGGAGAACCTGGATAGCGACCATCGATTGCTGGTAATGAACCTGAGAGGGAGTAAGGAGAAGAAAGGGACTGAGAACCAGGAAAGACGTATAAGGATATGGAAACTGAAAGAAGGGGATAGAAGGGTCGAGTACCTCAAAATGGTAATGGAAGGAATTCCAACAGATGAAGAAAGAGGGGTGGAAGAGGAATGGGCTAGATTTAAGAAGACACTGGTAGGTGCAGCGGAGGCGGTATGTGGGAGGACAAGTCGTTAGAAGAGGTGGAAGGAAACACCATGGTGGAATGAGAAGACAAAAGATATAGTAAGGGAAAAGAATAGAGCCTTTAGTAGGTGGTATCAAAATAGGACGTTTGAGACAAAGGAAGAGTACCAGGAAAGAAAGAAGGAGGCGAAGAGAGTAGTGGCTGAGGAGAGAAGAAAGTGGATGGAAGAGTGGACAAAGATGATGGAGGATAGTGAAGGTACAAAAAAGGTCCTGTATGGGATGGTAAAAAATAAGAGGCGGAAGTATCCTACGGATTATGTTAGAATGGTGAACAAAAGGGGACAAGTGATAGAAAGTAGGGAAGAACTGAAGAAAATGTGGAAAGAATATTTTGAAGAACTTCTGAACCCAAATGGAAAAGATGGTGAGGAGGAAGAAATCGGGGAAGAGGAAGATGAACTGCGAACAGAAAAGGACTTAACATGGAAAGAAGTGGAAGATGCAGTGAACAAGATGAAAGGAGGGAAGGCACTGGGTGTGGATGAGTTGAGTGTGGAGATGGTGAGAGCAGCAGGAGAGGTGGGGATACAGTGGTTGTACCGAGTGATGAGGTCAGCATGGAAGGAAAGGAAGACCCCAGAGGACTGGAAAAAAGGAATAATTGTCCCGATCTTCAAGAAAGGTAGTAGAACAGATTGCAGAAACTATCGGGGAATAACACTGATGAGTCGTTGTGCAAAGATCTTCGAGAAAGTTTTGGAAAAGAGAATTAGGACAAAGATAGAAGGAGGGATGAGGGAAGAACAACATGGCTTCAGAGCAGGAAGGTCCACAGTGGATTTGATTTTTTGCTGTAAGGCAGTTACAAGAACAGCACTGTGAGTATGGAACAGATCTACTGATGGCCTTCCTGGACATTGAGAAAGCATATGACAGTGTATGCAGAAACAAAGTATAGAAGTCCCTGGAGGATAGAGTAGAGAAATGGACTATAAAGAGGATAAAGGAGATGTACAAGGGAAGCGTGAGCTGTGTGAAAGTGGGAGGAGAGAGATCAGACTGGTTGGAACAGAGAAACGGCCTGAAACAAGGAAGTGCACTGTCACCGTTACTTTTCATTGTGGTGATGGATGACATAATGACCCGAGTGGCACAAGTAATTGGGGAAGGAAAGATGAAAGCAATGGTGTTTGCAGATGATTTGGGGGAACAAGGAGGAGGAGGTACAGGAACAGTTGGACGTGTGGGAAGGAATAATACAAGGATATGGGATGAAATTTAGCATAAATAAGAGTGAGATGGTGATCACAAGAAGGAAAGAACCACAACGGGAATAACAATTGGTGGGGAACAGCTGAAGAAAGTGGAGAGTTTCAAGTATCTGGGAAGCCTGATACAAGATAATGGAAGAAACGATAAAGAAATAAATGAGCGGGGAAGGCAGGCAGAAGCATTTCGGAGGAGTGTGAGAAGCATGTTATGGAGCAAGGATGTCCCTCAGAACAGCAAAACGATCATATATCGGACGTACTATGTCCCTATCCTGACGTATGCCTCGGAGACCTGGGTTATGAAAGGAAGGGAGAAGAGCAAAATACAGGCCAGTGAGATGAGGTTCTTGAGAAGCAGTATTGGAGCTACAAAGATGGACAGAATAAGAAATGAGAGGACCAGAGAATTAATGAAGGAGGAACCATTACAGGATGGTATAGAGAAATCTAGACTTAGATGGTATGGACATGTAAAACGAATGGAGGAGAAGAGGATACCCAGGAGAGTACACGAGACGAAGTGGGAAGGAAAGAGACCGAGCGGAAGACCGAGAGACAGGTGGCTGAAGGGGGTGGAAGAAAGCGTGAAGAAGAGAGGAGAAGACTGGACAAGGGTGGAGGCTGAGAGATGGTGGGAAGACAGAAGACGTTGGGGAGGCTTGTGTTCCAAACAGACCCGGCCAGTGGCTGGAAACTGTGCAAGATGATGATGAGGGCAGCTTGCATGTCTAATTTAGTCATTCCTTGGAACGCTATGAAAGTCAAGGAGGTTTGATATTTAAGCTCCTTGACGGTATAGCACTTTCTTGTAGAGAAAGGAGGAACTTTTGTGTTGGCGGAAAATCCTGAGATTAATATTGCCATTATGAACACGGCCTACTGAATTCAAATGGGTTATTTAGCATGCCAACAACGTATGACATGCATGGCGTGATTTTTGTCGCCTTTCAAAAATCGCTTGCCACGGCAAGGAGCGAACCTGCTAGTGGAGGCAGTGTCTTGAAGGTGTTCAACCTCTCGAGATACACTCCCTCTCGCCTTGTATGTCTTAACCAAGCAACAATTTTTTATAGTGAATGCAAGAAGTCGATGGATGCTGCCCTGCACTGGAGTGTATGATGAACTGCTGATCGAACTATGCGACGAGAGGAAGGATATATGGAGTGATTTTTACTGCACAGGTGCTATGATGAGCTGCGAGTGGATGAACTCAAACTATGAACATGATCACTCGAATGGCAGTGCACGGCTTTCGCCATAAGGTCTTTGCAGAGAAGGAGTTCCACCAGCCAGATTCAAACTGCTTGTGCATTGTGTGTGGCAAACTGTGTGGCAGATATCATGTGCTATATTGCATTGAACGCAAGATGTGTCTAACGCAATTTTGCACCTATTAATGCACACTGCGAGATTCTCATTACTAATATAATCTTCGCACAGTGTATTTTTCTTATTCCCTTATTATTTCACTGTATGTTAATGTATCTGATATGGCCAATTGCTGCAATAAATGTCCATTTTCCTCTAGATTCATACACAGGAATGTGGTCCTAGCATAGGTTTACCAGATGCTTTTTGCGGATTGTAAGGCTTAATAAGATCTAACACTTGAAAGCAAAAATACATTAAAATAATAAATATTTAATGCGTATTATTCTGGTTATAGGCTATATTTCTATTGTAAAACATTCATATTTCAAACAAACTCATTTGTCCTGCAGGACAAATTAGACACCGAGCTTTATGTCCATTTCTTCCCACTTGAAGGTTTTATATATACACTGACCGGAAAAAGAAGTGGAACAGTTAAAAAAAAGTAATATAAATAGTATAAATCTAGCCTTGAAAAAGATTTAATCAAATTTTAAAAGCTTTTCATGCATTAGAACAAACATCTGAAACATCCGTGAATAGAAATTGATAATATGACATTTCTTAGGGTGGTTTATTACCACCAATTACCCCCAATCCTCGATGAGCCTATCTTAATGGTTTTATGGCGGGAAGCGGACTGGAAGCATTTAAGGTTTATGAGTGTTGCCGCTCGCTTATTGTTGTTCTAGGGATAACAACTGGCACTTGTTGAACACGTGTGAACCATTGTCACACGTTTTAGCAAGTTATCCATTTGCAGTTCACACTAAAACATGCCTCTTAGCCGTGAAGAAGCTGCACAGGCAGTTGCATTGGTGGAGGATGGCCGCTGCTTCCGTTATGTTGCTGAGGTCATTGGATCATCTCTCGGTAGCATACATCGTGCAGTGCAACGTTTCAGAGAGCTCCGAACATACGACAGGAGACGAGGGTCAGGCCGTAGAAGAAGCACAAGTGCCAGGGATGACAGATTTCTCACCCTCCAAGTTCTGCGTGATCGGCATACCACAGCAGTTCAGGCACGAAATCAACTGGAAAATGTCAGAAACGTGAGAGTGAGCGAACAGTAAGAAGAAGGTTTGAAGAAGCTCATCTTTCGTCTAGGAGACCTGCACGTGGACCCGCACTCGAACGGCATCACAGAGAGGCACGTCTTTGCTTCGCTAGGCAGCATCTGGGATGGAGCCACGAGCAGTGGTCCTCTGTTCTCTTCACTGACGAGAGTCGCTTTAACCTTAGATCTCCTGATGGAAGAGAAAGAGTGTGGAGAAGGTGCGGGGAGAGGTACAGCTCTGTTGCTTTCTCCTCCAGGACTCCATTTGGAGGTGGCTCGGTTATGGTGTGGGGTGGCATCAATGTTATGGCCCGCACTGAGTTGGTGTGCATCGATCAGGGGACGCTCAATTCCCAAAGGTACATCGAAGAGATACTGATGAACCACGTGATGCCCTTTGTGCCTTTCATTGGTCAGAATTTCATGCTGATGCAGGATAATGCCCGCCCTCATACTGCTCGCTGTGTTGTACAATATCTGCAGGAAGTGGAGATTCAAACCCTGGACTGGCCAGCTCGTAGTCCTGACTTGAACCCCATCGAACATGTATGGGATACGCTTGGAAGGAATGTCAGACAGCATGACCACACCACCTTGGCACAACTGTGAACATCGCTGCTGGAGGAATGGGATCGCATTCCGGCAGATGCCATTCGACGAGTTGTGAACAGTATGCCTGAGCGTTTACAAGCTGTCATAGACGCTAAAGGTGGATATACCCGTTTTTAGTGACCAGTGTTCTCTTGCAGTGCAGTGCAAACATTAATACTGTTTTGTTTGGCAATACGTTTGATAACACCAGCCCAAAAGAGCATTACTAAAAATTAGAAAATTGTAAGATTTGCAAAATGTAACTAAATTTGTGAGTTAAAGCGTGTTGTAAAACATGATTCGGTATTTTCTGTTGCCAGCCATCTAAATTTACATCATCATCATCATCTTGTACAGTTTCCAGCCCCAGGCTGGGTCTGTTTGGAACATAAGCCTCGCCACTTAGTCCTTTCTTCCCACCACCTCTCCGCTGTCACTCTGGTCCAGTCCTCGCCTCTCTTCTTGACACATTCCTCCACTCCTTTCAGCCATCTATCTCTTGGTCTTCCCCTTGGTCGTTTCTTCTGCGTCTGCATCTCATGTATCCTCTTGGGAATCTTCTTCTCATCCATTATCTCTAAGTGTCCATACCACCTCAGTCTTGATGTCTCAATCCTACCTTGCAAGGGCTCCTCTTTCACCATTTCCCTGACTTTTTCATTCCTCACCCTGTCTCTTCTTGTTACTCCGATCCTACTTCGCAGGAACTTCATTTCACCTGCCTGTATTCTGCTTATGTCTCTTTTCTTCATTGTCCAAGTTTCTGAAGCATAGGTCAGCATCGGGATATAGTAGCTTCTGTATAACACTTCCTTCCTTTTTTGTGGGACATCTTTATTCCACACTAAGTTCCTAATGCTTCTCAGAAATGCTTCTGCCTGTCTGCCACGTTCCGTAATCTCTTTGTCATTTCTCCCATTTTCCTCCACTATACTTCCCAAGTACTTCAGACTTTCCACCTTCTTCAGCTGTCCACCTCCAAGTGTTTCCTGGTCGTTAACAGGATCTCACATTTACTGAAGTTGAACTTCCATCCGTACTCTCCCACTGTTTCTTCCCAAGCCTTCAGTTGCTCCTGAATTTCCTCCTCCTCGTTTCCCCAGACCATGAGATCATCTGCAAACACCATTGCTTTCATCTTATCTTCTCCTATCTTTCCTGCTATCCGTGTCATTACCTCGTCCATAACCAGAATAAAGAGAAGGGGTGACAGCGCACTACCCTGTTTCAGGCCACTCATTTGTCTGAACCAGTCTGTTCTTTCCCCTCCAACTTTCACACAACTCACACTTCCACTATACATCTCCTTCACTCTGCCTACAGTCTCTTTTTCCACTCCCATGTCATCAAAATTTACTTGAATAATGCAAATATTGGAAAACCGATACATTTTAGTGGAATAAATTAAGAAATTACTTAAAAAATTAAAGTGTTCCACTTTTTTTGCCGGTCAGTGTAGTTCCTAAATTTCGTAAAATTTACACTTCCGCTTTGGCATTGTAGAAAATCGCATTTAGCCATTATTTAATTTAACATGTGTTGAGATAATGCAATCACAATCAACCATTTTGACTCGCCAACATTCAAGCAGCAAAGAGAAAAACTTTACCCACAGATTATTCAAATTCGTAGCACCACAGATCTGACAGCACTCCCCATGTAATCGCAACTCAGGTTTTTCTCTTATCCTTTCGCACCTGGAGTATTGTTTTGAAACCACCTTTGTGTTTAAATATTTGTTTCTAAAATTGGACGACATTTACAAATTTAATGAAATTCCTCCTAGATCCCGGACAACCATTTGAATTGTAGGGCATGCCCAGAAGTCTGGTAACCCTACCCTAGTGTGAATAGTTCAATTGGACAGCACATTCACATACAGGTGGGATGCGTGGCCAATCATAAGGAATATAATGGAAAAGAAGAGTATTGCCAGGTACCCAGTAGTTAAAGTTCAGCAACAATATATTATATTAAAACTCAGCACATTTTCTTGGTTTATCCCGTGTCTTGTGTGGGGTTTTGCGTAGGAACACCAAGCTGGCTCATCAGCGGGCTCTTGGTGTCCGTGCCTTGACCCCCATAGGAGTAGCGAACTACGAGCTACCTCCCTTTTTATGAAGCACACCTGCGCCTCTTAACTGCGAGAGCTGTAAGCTCAAGCAGCTGAAGGCTTCCAAAAAGCCAATATACCATCAATATGTTATATTGTGTTAACTGACTGAAAAGTTGCAATATCAATTGCCAATAAGGCAACACTGGAAAATGGCTACAAAGCTCTCTATAATCTAGGAGATTGGAAAGGTTTACCTAATCTATGGTCTTAGAAATGTTCCCTTGCAGTCTGGCATTTTAGAAAGTATACATTATCTGGACTTCTATAACTTAATTATTTCTGGTATCCTACTGTATTAGGGTGGCATTTCAAAAGAAAGAAAGAAAGGTAGAGGTGGATTATTATTTTTATTTTTCCAGCTCTTGTTTGTTTACTTTTTTTGACTGGCTGCTTATGTCATCATCATCATCACTGGCACGACAGCCCTCTGTGGGCCTTGGCCTTCTTAAGAAGTTTTCCCCATTCTTTCCTGTTAAGTGCTGAGCTCCTCCAATTACATCCTCTCTCACTCCATCTTCCCACCTTAGCTTTGGTCTTCCGACTTTCCTGCTTCCTTCTGGCATTGCATTCATTATCCTCATTATCATTCTGTCATTAGCACGCATCATCGCATGTCCTGCCCACTCCAACCTTCCGATCTTTATACATTTTACAATATCTGGTTCATTATATAAATCATAGAGTTCGTGGTTATATCTTCTTCTCCGTTCACCGTTTTCCTCCACTGGCCCAAAAATTTGCCTTAAAATCTTTCTTTCAAATATACCAAGTTGTCTTTCATAGATTTTGAGTGTCCAGGTCTCAGCACCATATGTTAATAGGCTGCTTATGTACAGTGTTTTTTTTTTTAAGGAGAAGAATATGGAAAGCATGGAAGTCACAACAGAAAACGTGAACCATCTTAAAGACATCATGAATGAAAGGAGTGTAAAGGATATACATGTGGATGAGATGACATCAAGGGATTATTATTTTGATTCCTATGCCCATTTTGGAATTCATGAGGAGATGCTTAAAGACGAAGTGCGGACATTAACGTATCGTAACTCCATGTACCACAACAAGCACTTATTTAAGGTAAGTTTTTCTTACACACTATCTAATGTAGTTTGGTGACAGTATGTAGATACATAATAGTTATGCCACAATTCGAGGAAAAACTCCGTCAATCAATACCTTTTATTTTCAAAACAGTTAGATAGGGGACATGTTTCGAGCTATTCTTCTTAGCCCTTCATCAGCCCTGACTTAAGTAGGATTAGAAAATCAATCTTTGTACATCTCATTTCATCAAATAAAAAACATGCAAACATGTTTAAAAAAAACTATAAAACGCAGTAAAAAAACACTGTGAAATAACTCTGTATAAATGCTGCGTCAAGTTTGAGGAAGCCTGTTTCAAACATGGCTTGTTGTTACAGTGTGAGCAAATTGTATATTGTGTCATTAATTATGACATTTTCTTGATGGGGCAGTTTTGCCACGTAAAAAGATTAAAACATTAACAGCACTATAAAACATCTATTGTGACTATTGCGTCATGTGAATTCATGCAGATTGTCGCTTTGTTCATCTCGATACGAGCTTGATTATGTAACCTGATCTTTATTGACAGATGTTTTCTTCATTGTTGGGACAGCCTGTGAAATATGGAAACATATGTGACAGCGCTGGCTCGTAAAGTGAGGAAGGAGCGCGCGGTGGGAAACAAATGCAGTATGAGGGGGGCGGGGAAGGAGGGAGGGTCTGCTAGAAGGTGGGCCGGGAGGGAGGAAGGAAGTAGCTGCTACTGTGTGCCCGTAATCTGTGTGAAAAACGGGGGGGAATTCTTGGGATAGATGTTCTAACTAAGGTGGTTTTTTGAGTTTGGTTTTTATTATATGGTCTGCTAACGTGTCGTAAAGAACGTTAGCGTCCCAATATATCTCATTAAGATTTTCGGCTGGGTTGGATCTCTGTGCTATATTAATTTCAATTCGTTCTAGTGCATTCATTGTTGAACCTTTGCTGTAATGGAGTATGTGCAAATCCTTGTTTATGTCTGAAAAATTGTGGCCTGTTTCCTGCATGTGGTTTGCCATTGCCGAAATTTTTTTATGTTTAATGGCTTTAAAATGCTCAGCGTATCTGGTGAAAAAAGCTCTCCCCGTTTAACCGATGTAATCTGAATTGCACTGTTGGCATTTTAATTTGTAAATGCCTGATCTATTAAATTTATTTCCTTGATTAATTTTGGTAGAATTAAAGAATTTTTTCTGATTGGTGTTGACTGGTTTGTAGGCTATTTTGCAATCGTTCTTCTTAAAAATGTTGGTGATGTTATAGGTTAATTTGTTGTGAAAGGTAAACAATGCAAAATTCGATTTGCTTCTGTTATCGGGTTGCAGTTTAGTGACTGGTTTATTTCTAATTCTATGGGTAATACTGTCAACGTCCTTCCTACAGAAACCATTTGCCTGGGCTATTTGATAAATGATTGAAATTTCTGCTTTGAAGTTATTCTCTGACATGGGTGTGTTAAGCGCCCTGTTGACAAAACTTATAAGAGCGGCTCTTTTGTGAGCTTCTGGGTGGTGCGAATCCTTCCTGACTATAGTATTTGTTTGGGTTGGCTTTCTATATATTTGGTACTCCAAATGATTGTTGTTTCTAGTTATTGTGATGTCTAAATAATTAATAAGATTATTGTTTTCCGATTCTATTGTGACCTCTATATTGGAGTCTAGATTGTTGAGCTCTTTGAAAATGTGGTCTATTTTGGCTTCCGCTTCATGAATTATGATGAACACGTCATCCACATACCTGTCCCAGAGAAACAAGCCTTTGACCTTGTTAATAATTTTGCTATGTTCTAAATCGTCCACGTAGATATTAGCGAGAATACCCAACATGGGGGAACCCATTGCTAAACCTTTTGTTTGCGAAAAGAAATTATTATTAAACTTGAAATGATTATTGCCCAAAACAAACTTTAAGATTTCCATGAATTCGTTAATTTCAACTACTGATAATATGCTGAAGGTTTTTAAATTGTTTTCAATGATTTTTATGGTATCTGGGACCGGAATGTTGGTGTACATGTCTTTTATGTCAACTGTGTGCATTGAATGTGAATCTTCTATAGTTAAATGTCTAGTTGCTTGACAGAAATGTACCGAGTTGTTGAAGCTGCTGTTTGCTTTGAATTTGTAATGCTCTTTCAAAAAAAATTGCACAAATTGCAAAGCTTTGTAGACAGGACTGCTCCTGTAGTTGACTATAGGTCTGATGGGAGTATTGGTTTTGTGTGTTTCGGGCAACGCCCTGAGGGTGGGAATACTTGGATTCATACATACTAGCTTGCTGCCCTGACTATCATTGATGATAAAATTGGTGTGTTTTAGTAATTGTTTCCATTTTCTTTGCGTTGATGTTGTTGGATCTTTTTTTAAAATGGTGAAATTAGGCCTGTTAAGAAAAGCTTCTGTTTTCGTGATGTTATCTTCTCCTTTCAAAATAACTATGTTGCCTTTGTCGGCTTTGGTGACTTAAACTATTTTGTTCGATTTTATTCTTTAAATTGGCTATGTCCTGATTATTATTGTCTTTGGTTTTTTTTTTTTTTTTGGCGCTTTGTTTGATGATTTTGCACATTTTCTTTTTCACCTGATATCTAACTTTTCGTCCTGTTTGTCCAGTGGAAGTTTTTTAATAGTTTATTCGGTTTCAGCAATTAATTTAGTTAAATTGTTGCAGTTGTAATCTGAACCCCAATTGAAATTAATGCCTTTATTTAGAATCTCGATCTCCCCAGTACTCAGGAAGACTCCTGACAAGTTTTCTACCGGTTTTTGAAATTCGTGTGTTATCCGTTCATGTTGTTCGGATTGCTTATCATTTTTTAGTTCCAATAAGCGTTTGAATTTATTGTTGATGGTGATTTGTTTTTTAATGGCTATAAAACTAACAGTTGATATAACATTGGACATAAACAGGTCCCATTCCTTCCCCTCGGATGCGTTGGCAGCAGTCAAATGCGCATTATATAACTCGTTAATGTGGTTCTTCTTAATGTAAAGAAATTTGATTTCTCTTTGCAAAATTTTCTTATTGATGATTTGTTGTGTTCTGTTTTCGAAACCGTTATTAAGTTTTCTCTTTTGGAAAGACTGATGTGTGCCGGTATTAAGTTGTGATCTATAAATTTATTGATGAATTCGATGTCCTTGATTAAATTGGCTAATTTGACTCTGAGGTTCTTATATTTGTGATTCAACCTATTGATTGACGGGAGTTTTTCCTCGAATTGTGGCATAACATTTCTTGTCAATACGGACCTAATGGATTCCATTATGGAGTCGAGTAAAGCTGAGATACATAATAGCTTGGGTGTCTTGTAGTGAAGCCTCAAGATCAAGCTCAGTGTATGTTGGGTGTGTGTTATCTGTAATTCAGGTAAGGAATGTGATTGTCATTACAGCTTCTTATTATTATTATCTTGATTTGTCACATTGGACCACTTGAGTCGTTGCACAATCACTTCTTCTTTGAAGGTAGTACTGCTTGGTTCTTGCGCTCTTTCCAGTACTTTTTCATTCTTTCAGATCGGGATTTTCTCAACTCATCTGAAATCTCCATAGGCTTTCTATGTGTCATTTCTGCAGAAAATTTGTGAGTTTTAAGAATGGTGTTAATTTTATTTTTCTCCTCGGCATCTATTATCTTAAGTCCAACTGCTTTGAGATCTTGTTGGATTTCTTGGATCCATTTTCCTCCAGTTTTCTTTCCTAGATTTCTCATCACCAGTTGGCGTACAATTCTGTTTTCTGGAAGCCGTAAGATGTGAAAAAAATATGAAATTCTTTTCTTCTTCATTGTGCTGGTGATTGGATCAATCTCACGATAGACAGTTTCATTTGGGAGAATCCTCCAGGCTCCCTCAACCTGATACTTTTTATTTATGCACGTTCTAATGATTCTTCTTTCCGTTTTGAGGAGCTGATCAGTTCTTTGTTCATTTTTAATTTGGAACAGTGTTTCACAAGCTTAACTGGCTTCTGGGAGAGTTACAGTTTTATAATGTTGGATCTTAGTAGCTATTGATAGGCATTTTTTATTATATGTTGACCAGGTTAGAGATTGTGCCTTTTTCATTTTATTTGTTCTATTTATCCAAGTTACTTTTTCGTTTAAGTTATGTGTTATAATTTCTCCAAGATACTTAAATTGAGGAACTAGGTTAATTTTATGATCATTTATATAGAATTCATTTATATCTAAGGGTTTCATAGGCATGATCTCAGTTTTTTTTTCAAAGGATATCTGTAATCCTATTCCTTGAGCAATTTCTTGGAGACTAGTGATCGGAGTACAAACCTCTTCCTTGTCTAGTGCTAAAAGAGCCAAATCATCTGCAAATCCTAAGCAGTTTATTTTTATTGATGGTTTTGTTCCAATTTTGATGTTAGGAGGGTTTTCCTTTTGCCAAACCTTCATGATATAATCAAGAGCCACATTGAAAAGCAGAGGGGATAATCCATCACCTTGTCTGAGACCAGTTTTTACTGTGAAAGCTGTTGATATTTCTCCCCTAAATTTAACTTTCGAATTTGTGTTTGTTATGTTAATTGAATGATTTTTATCAATTTTGGATGGAGACCATATGATCTCAGGATTTTTAGCTGTGTCAATCTATGAATACTATCATAGGCTTTTTTGAAATCTATAAAAGAGATAAAGAGTTGCTTATTTCTGTTTTTGTAATATTCCATTATTAATTTCAGGCTAAGGATTTGGTCTGGACAACTTCTGTAAGGGCGAAATCCTCCTTGATATTCTCCAAGTTGTGGTTCCAGAATGTTTTTGATCCTGTTGTAAATTATGCGAGAGAAAATTTTATATGTGCAGTCCAGAAGGGTAATTCCTCTGTAGTTATCTGGGTTCGTTTTGTCTCCTTTCTTAAATAATGGATGGATTATTCCTATGGTCCAGTGTGCAGGAATTTCTTCAGTAATCCACATTTTAACTAGATGTTGATGAAGATTTATAATCGCAGGTTTACCAGCATTTTTCCAGATTTCAGCAAAGACTAAGTCTTCGCCACAAGGTTTGTAATTTTTTTGTTCTTTAATTGCGAGTTCTTCTTCATTAATGTTTGTAGGATTTATTAAATCAGGTGAAGTTAAAATAGGTGTATCAGTGTTTACTTGCAGGGTTTCCAGTGGATCATCACAATTTAACAGTTTCTCGAATGTTTCTGCAAGGATCTCTGTATTTTCTTGGTTAGAATGTGCTAACTTTCCCGTTTTATTTTTCAACATTAATGTTGGAGCTTCAAATTTTTTGAGATATTTACCAAATGTTTTGTAATAATCTCGAGATTGCTTTTTCTTGAAATCGTCTTCTATCTTTTCCAGTGTATTTTTAAGATGATTAAGTTTCGTTTGTCTGATGATTTTATGGGTTAATTTTCTTTATATAGTTCTAATTTGATTCTTTAGAGCTTGATGTTTTATCCATGCTTGGTGTCTTTTCTGTATTGCTTGATCACAATCTACATTCCACCATTCATGTTTTTTCCTTGGATTTATTGGTGCTAACTCCTCTGCTATTGATTTTAATTTAGTGATTAATTCGTCCAATGTTTTAGTGTTGAGAGATTCTTCTCCTGTTCTTTCACAGTACTCGATATTTTTTATTAAGGTAGATGGATCAAATTTCCTCCTATTGTTGTTATTAGGTTTTTTTCTTGGCCATTGGAGTTAATTTTATTTTTATCTTTACCACATAGTGGTCTGATCCTGAGTCAACTCCCCTTAGAACCTTGACATTGTGAATTTCGCGATGGTGAAATTTATCCATGCAGACATGATCCAACTGCCATTCACCCCTTCTGAAGTCAGGATGTTTCCAAGTTTTCAATTTATGGGGCTGTCTTTTAAAACATGTTGATTTAGAGATTAATTTGTGGTTTCTACAAATTTCGATTAATCTTTGACCATTTTTAATGGGTTGTTTATGTGCTGTCCATTTTCCAATGATATCTCTATATCTTCTTTCTTGTCCTAGTTGCGCATTGAAATCACCAAGGAGAATTTTGATGTTTGATGAAGGGATGTTTATTAAAGTTTGATCCAAAAGATCCCAGAATTTTTGTACTTCTTCTCTGTCCTTAATGGTGTTGTTTTTTTGATTAGTAGGAGCATGTGCATTAATAATTGTATATGTTTTATTTGCCGATTTCAAAGTTAGGGTCGTAAGTCTGGAGGATTGAGATTTAAATTCTGTTATCGAGTCAATGATTCTGAGATCTATTAAGAATCCGTTACCAAATTGTGGACAATTTTTCTTAACTCGTTTTCCTGGAATTCCTTGAGTAGTCCAGTTACAAACATGGCCAACTCCATTTTTTTTTAAATCTGGTTTATGGCTGACTCTTATAGTAAAGAATATGGGGCACCTTATTATGAGATTAGTTAGTATCAAAAACGGCCATAACAGTGTTAAATTAGCATTAGAAAATCAACCTAAGTTACAAAAACGTCCAACTCCTTAAGACATTGGTAACAAAATCGACCAACTCCACGTCGACCAATCACAAGTTTCGATTTAATCACGTGACTGGCACAGGCGTTTGTGGGAACTGGTAGTAAACAGTGGCTGTTGTTGTTGATATTGTGTGATATGAACGATTGCTGTACTAGAATTTTGTATCAATTGTTAAGTAAAGAGCATGTTGCGATATACACTTGGGCGGAGAACGAAATGAGAAAGTCATCTAATGAAGTGGCTTCCGTCATGTTTAATGAACTGCAGAGTAAAGCAGCTTCGGGTGCTTTCAATAATGTACACACCGTACGTCTTGTCGCGGATGGCTGTCCAGGACAAAATAAAAACACTACAATTTTGACAATGTGCCTTTCATGGTTATCTCGAACCTTGCCAAACATTCGGAAGATGGAAATTGTTTTCCCTATCACTGGCCATTCTTACAAGCCGAGTGATAGAGTTTTAGGAACAATTGAAAGAGATTTAAAGAAAGTGGAGACATTTGTTCAACTAAAGACTACCACGAAGTGTATAGGAATCATGGAATGGTAAAGCTCCTGAAAACCTATTGGAATAATGTTGATTGGAAAGCTGAAGCTAAAACATGTGTGAAAGATCCTGGAGCACTTCACTTTAAAATTTCACAAATTAAAAGGCTTGTGCTTACAAGGAAGTCAAACTCAGTCACTGTAAGTGGGGAACTCAACTACAATTTTGAGATTGCGCATTCGTTGTCAGTTATGAAAAAAGGTACACGACCATAAGATGTAAATCCTACTGAACTAATTCCTGGCATCAGAGTAAAGCCATTGAAGATACAAGATGTCAGAAATTTGCTTCAGAAACACAATGGAGAGGAGTGGAACAAAAATGAGAAACTGAAATGGTTCCAAAAGAGTATTGACGAAAATGACACCAAGCCAGAAGTCCCTGCAGACGCTAATTGTTGTGAATGTCTCATTCAGAATACTGAGAGAGATTTTGATGTTGTTGAAGTGAATGTGTAGTTTCAAAAACTGAAAACTATCGTATAATGTATGAAAGTTCCACTTTCTTATATTGTCTCATTAAAAAAATAATCACATTTTCATCATTAAAACTGTCAGTTTTACTTTCTTACTGTACACATCTGTCATAAATTTTAGCATTACTGACCAATTTACTATGTTAAAACAGTGCATTCATTATCTTGGAGTTAAGTTACAAAAGTGGCCAACTCCATTGTTTACTTACAAACATGGCCAACTCCATATTTCAACAGTGATTTTCGGCTTAACTATAGAATATCATATGAAAATATTAATGTAAATATGATTCTGATTATGCTGAGAATCTAAATTCAAAATATTAACTTAGAAGGCAAGTAGGAAGTGTATTAGACAGTTTTTTGCCTCTCCTGAAAAATTTTAAGAAACGGAGGTGGCCATGTTTGTAAGTGGACTACTATATTACAGTCTGTATCCTTGTGATTCCAGATGGTCTTGATCACTATATCCTGAAGGGCCATAATTAGAATTTTATGACTTCTCATGATATCGGTGATGATCTTCAATTTTCCAGTTTGAACCAGAGAGTTAATATTATGTGTAGAAAAGAATGAGACTTGTTTAGGTTTGATTTTCCGTAGTATTTGTTTGTTTGCTACTTGATGAGTTTTCAGACGCTCTGATTCGTCATTATCTTCCGCATGACAACCCACTGTATCCGAATGCTGTCTTTTCTGTAATCTATCATTACAGACGGCGGAATTATTCTTCAAATGACTTTTCATGGTCGACTATTTGAGGGGAGGATAAATCCTCGAATTACAATCCTGAATGTTATTCAGAAAGGTGAAAGAACTGAGAAAAGAATTCTCAGTCCCCCCCACACTAGTCTGTTCACTGACCCAGTTTCCCGCTGGGATTGATTACCCAACCTTCCACTGGGTTGCTCAGCTTAACAGGGGACACCACGTGCAGGTCAGTGTTGGGAGTTGGAGTGGAGAGGTTATGAGGATTCTCTTCTGCTGAATCCTTGTATTACTGATTTTGTTGGTTAGTATCATCACATCACACTCCCTTTGTCCAGGTCTACATATTTATAGACCTCCCCAGGTTGATTCCTAGGGCCCACACAGCTTATAATACATTACAGGTCAACCATTTATCTTTCTGACAATCACGAATTATACAATACAGGTACGAATTGAAACCGTGCCGCTCCGAAGAAGAGCTTAAAGAAAGGACTAATGAAACGCTCTAAACAAACTTCAATTACAGACGAATGGGCACTTTTGAAGAATGAATTAACAAAATCCACAGAAGATAACATTGGTAGAAAAGATAGAAACCCGTGGATCACTCAGGATATACAGGGTCTTTTTTTTTAGGTCGCTCCTAGTATCAGGGGAACATGCACGGAAGGCGTTAGACCGGCCGGGGGACTCATTTGCCAAGAGACATATAGCCCAGGCATTTAAGTCAAAATATCGCCTTAACCTCAAAAAAAATGTTATAAAGCTAATTCTTTCTGAATTCATTAATTCAACCCTAGGCAACAACATATCAAAATACTCGGCCGTACATGTGCCGGCTTCCTTGATTTCCAGGCCTGGAAACCTGGAATTCCAGGAATTTTTCATCTCTGTCCTGGAACGCCCATAAAAACTGAACAACTCGGCCTAGGTAGACAAAAGTGGTGTCAAATGAAAGAGAAAAGCATGCAGACTCCATATATAAGGTTTTAGGCAATGTTTTTCTCATTTCGGGGTAGATCGTAACAAAACAAACGCGCGAAATTCAAAATTTTTGTAAGTTTGAATTCATTTGCACATTTATTAGAGACGAAGACGGCAGCTCATGCAAAAAATGCTGAAGTGAAAATTTCCAGAAAGTCATAGGTTGTTCCCCTATCAGCTATGAACGGTACTGTGACTATCAGAAATTAAGTAACGCCCGTAAACTCGAGTAAACTATTTATGAGAATGTGTTTTGAAAAACTAAACTGAAAAAGCGGAGTACTTTCCTTATGAGCTGGCACCAACTCCACCCTCTCTTTTTGACAGATGATCAATGCGCAAAACGGACAAGTCAGCGTTTGCGTCTCTC
The DNA here is from genome assembly GCA_946902985.2 of Meconema thalassinum. NCBI lineage: Eukaryota > Metazoa > Arthropoda > Insecta > Orthoptera > Tettigoniidae > Meconema > Meconema thalassinum. The sequence continues at coordinate 1,989,037,931 of OX336388.2, forward strand.
TTTAAGCACTCAGAAATTGGCAATCAACTTTGTCCCGAGACCACGTATGTCATTGACGGAGGCTATCTCATGTACACTGTTAGTTGGCCTCGACTGGCAACATACGGAGAAATTTGCGTCCTTTACGTCAGACACGTTATGACTCGATACCCATCGGCAATTGTTTTCGACGGATACAATGGCCAGCCAACTATGAAAGAAGCGGAGCAAAGGCGACGCGCTGCAAGAAAGACCTGTTTTGATATAGACTTGACCGAGCATTCAACATCGACAACATCAATCACAGGCGGACTTTCTGGCGAACAGGAGAAACAAATCTCAACTTATTGATGTGCTTGTTTCAAGATTTGAAGCTGTAAAAGTTCGAGTATACCAGGCAACTGGGGACGCCGATCCTCTCATCGTGCACACTGCTTTGGAGATAGAGAGCTTGGGGAAGTCTGTAGTTGAAGTCGGCACGATACCGATCTTCTGGCAATGCTGATTGCTATAGTGCATCCAGAGTTTAGAAAAGGCTGTGGGTCTTATGTGCTTTTACTTTTAACTCCCCCCCTACACTGGTTTTGTTACCTTACCTTTCCTCATGAAGGAACTCTGAACATATATATTTTTTGTCATAATAGCTTCCTACAATTATCTGCCAATTGATTACCTTTGTTATTGCATACAAGTATCGTTTATATTACGTCTTAGTAATTTAAAAAATTTCGAGGTTAGCGTGCTGGAAGGAAGAGCCTCGTCCTGTGCTGCATGCTCGCCCGGAGTGGAGCACGTGCTCAGTTCCGCCGGCAACATAATTTCTGAAGCACGATCCGTCATTGGTGTTATTGTTGTGTGTCTGTTTTATTTCCTGTTCGGTCTAATCAGGGCTGCCGACAGTTGGGTTCGAACCCACTATCTCCCGAATGCAAGCTCGCGGCTGCACGGCTAACTAACTGCAATAGTACAAATGAAAATCCACATCCTGCTTCCAGTCTCCGACCGGGTCAGGAATGGAACGAATGAAGCCCCCATCTAGCGGCGAGGATATGAACTGTGCCGGCTGCCGAGGCCTGACACACTCCTCTGGGGCAATGATTAAATGAATGATAAATGAAATGATAGTGGAGAGTGTTGCTGGAATGAGATTTTGACAGGGAAACCCAGAGTACCCGGAGAAAAACCTGTCTGCCTCCGTTTTGTCCAGCACAGATCTACACATGGAGTGACCGGGATTTGAACCACGGACCCAGCGGTGAGAGGCCAGCGTGCAACCGCCTAAGCCACGGAGGCTGTTAATAGTACAAATATTAATCTAAACAAAACTAGAATAATATTGAAAGAAACTTAATTATAGCCTAACTAATAACAAAATAGGTGATGATCAACAGTATTGCTGACGTAAAAATTAACCTAGTCAGCATACAGTACATCCGAGAAGGTAGGAAGGGTTGTGCTCTCGACATCTGTCGATCGGTAATGCATCATATCACAACTAAATGAATACCGGTATTGGTTCTCTTTGAAAGAATAATAGATTTTCCGCCTTCAATACTGTTTATTTCCATTACTTACAGGGACTAGTTTCGGGGGCTAATATTCCCCCTTCCTCAGCCTGTCCAACAAAACTTCACAAAGGAAAAAGTTTCCATGTATAAGCTCATACAAAACGCATGAAGAATAAAGAATAATGAAATGATAATTATTTACAATCCCGCTCGACGCTCCAAAGAAGATACTCTTATTGGATCACTAAGGCCTGGGCGCATCAGAACTCCTGAATTGGGCCGGTGCTGCGGTCCGCTGTCCCCACTCGTCATCGTGGGACCACTCTAGTCCCCTTGTTGCTCTTGGCAAACTTTTGTCAAGGCGGAGAAAATTTGTGGCTGCTTCACGCGCCGCCAAGAACTGCAGTGCGCAGGGCATGAACAAAAACAAACCGGATGCGCCTTGCTAAGTCTCTTACAGCTGAGTGTTAGTGACGTGCTTGGGAAAAGGTGGCGGTTGGGGTTGTGGGAGATGGGAGGCTAAGGAAATGAGAATGAGTGAGGTTTGTTGACGCCCCGTGTATCGCCGTTTATGGAGATTGATTAATACGTAGAATGAGAGTTGTCAATCTTTAGTATTTTGCCCATTTAGCAAGAAATATGCCAATCACAGTATACCAGCGTAGCTCAATTCGGGATTTCGGGGCAGCGGTAAGTTCCCCCACTCTGTGACTCACATATTTTGGATTAATTAGAGGATACACTTGCAAAAATAACAACAAAATCAATTCCTATTTAAACATATTTAATTAATAAAATTAATGGCGCTACAAACATTTAAACAAATTAATTACTGACCCAAATATCAACTGCTTGTTCCAAATGAACAAGGGATCACAAAATAAAATAAACAAATATTGAATTCAAAACCTGTGGTTTCCACATAACCATCAATTCTTACTTAGTCTCACTTCCATAAAGCACTAACATTAAGTTTACATAACTCTGAGCTCTTTGGCTCCATGCATTTGCATTATTACGGTGTCATTCTTGTACACCTCAAACACTAGCTTTTATATTTTCTTATTTCTCAAGAACAAATATATAATTATATTTAAAAATCTCTGTTAATTATTTAATTCAATATTTTGGGCATGTCCACACATTCAGTTGTCATCATCTCTCTTTATTTCACAAACATATTAAGGTAATCAGAAAATCAATTGTGTACTCCAGAGCGTGAAGGTACTTGACACAGTCAAAAAACTATAGTTACTCCCGAACTCAGTTGCCTTCAATCAACTCGTGGAATCCCACGTCCTTACATTATTACAATAGGGATTGTTATTTATCTCTTATGTCTTAATAGACCATTATCATATAAGAAACTACGATCTGAACTGGCAAACGAAATATCTATCTTTAAGGACCTCGGTTCAACGCCCGGGTCGTTTACAACTTTAAACACTCCTGGTGTATTTGTTTCTCTTTAAAACAGCTTACGAGACGGTCTCAGTTCCTTCTCGCTTTAAGAAGGCTAGACTCCACTACATGGGGTGCGATTTATGACACGTTAGGGTGGGGAGACATCCCGTCTGGCCCAACATTTAGTAGCTTATTTTCAAGGCTTTCAAAACAAACCTTTCCATTCATACAGTTCTGGGGAGACCGGGCTTTATTGTACCGTAACATTCAAACAACTATTCTTTGGTTCAAAGACCATTATCATATCCTTGGCATTTATTAATTATGAGAGGGTCCTCATTGATCGGGAAGATTAAATACACATACGACGACGAAGAATTTCAGGGGCTTTTATCATAAGAAGATCCTGCATTCGAATCTCTTCAGGTGCCTCGGGAACCAATCCCTACAGAGGACTTATACAAAAATGCGATTTAGAGTCGGCCGTGGCCCAATGACATACGCTCAATAATACCATATATTAGCTCCCTTTTTAAATACATACACAATGCCTCGTGATACAAATGTCACTAATAGAGGACTTACACAATTATCATTCACTGCAATCAACTACCCTCCATAAGTAATGTACCAAGTATTTAACCACTACGCGTTCCTAGCGTGACACTTTAATATTATATTTGCGCTCATTATGCGCTATGCATGATTTAAGCCGAAATTGTCTTCCCAAGAACTGATAAATCTCTTTAGTAACAATTCATATTATTTTAATTCACATATTAATCTTTCCATGGTCGATAAATCGCTCCCTGTTTTAAAATATTCCATTGAACCTCATTTCTTACACATACGTTAAGGCTTAACGTTCTTATGTTCATATCAATTTATTTGATTATTATTTAACATTTCCATATTTAATTATTATTATTATTATCTTTATTCTTTATACAAGCTCAAAGGCTATTTCTTTCATATCTCAACTTTACTTTATTTCAATGTCTTTTATGATAATTAAATGATATTTCGCTTGCTCTTATGACATTTGTTAAATACATTAACCCTTTATTCACATATTTCTCTACGGAATTTATTCTTTACATAATTATTCCTAATTTCTCAATTTATTTATTATTGTTCAGACCGTATTCTTGATTATTCAATATTCATTCATTAAAACACATCCCTTTCACTCAAAACTCCGGTGAGTTGTACACAATCAATTTCTGACACCAAAAATAAAAATGAATTTTGTACTTACATATTTTCAGATCATCCCATGATCTTAAATCTGGTGTGGCGTTTCATTTTTGGGCCCACTTCGAACTGTTTACACCATGTTGAAGGTATTCATCTTACTTAAAAACACTTTTTGACCTATATCTAGAACACTTAATATTGACGACATTTTTATATACTGGTGTGTCCCTTTTGAACACATAATAACACTAAAAATATTATCTAACACACAATCTTGATTATTTTATACTTCACAATTACTCGATCACTAGGCCGCGTTTCTGCGCCTATCACACGTGATCTTCTTAAATTCCCGTTTCCAAGCGTGAGATTTATCTGATGTCGGCTTCCTATTCTGAAGAATCCGAAAGTCCCGAAACATCTACTGTTCCCTGGAGTTCAATTCTGCTATTCCTATCCTGGATAACTGGCTATTATCTCGCTTGAACGGCTTCTCTGTAAATCTGTCTATTGATCCTAACGTGAGTCTATATGGATCGAGGTCTCCTCTAAGACCTATAGATTAGTTTCTAGCAGCTAGCACTTTTTGATTCTAGTACTATTATAATTGTTCGCCTGCTATCTGGAGCTAATGCTTATAGTCTCCTATTCTATTTATTTGAACTGTTTTTTTACGCTCCTACGTTCGAACCTTATTCTGTTCTTCCTTTTTAGGTTGCTTCAACTTAAATAACAGTTTATCTGTCTGGTACGATACTTCCGTACGTTATGATCTGTTCGTTACATTTAACGACCTATCGCCTTTAAGTCCGACGTTCGCAGCCTGCTCTGACTATATCTTGCGAATCTTCACTTTAACTTGTATACAGTCGGCCTAAATCCTATAATTAGGATTTTCCTAATACTTCACTACGGCGATACTTTTAAAATTTCGTCTTGACTGCTCCTTATGGAGGCAAGCAGTCGTTACTACTGTGACGCCTGTGGCTATTGGATCTTCCTTCGGTGATGCAAAACAGCGTTTCTCCCCTCAAGGAGTATTGGTAGCTGTTATCAATGTAACGCAGAGTTACGTCCCCTCACGGACTGTCGGAATGATTACTTCTACGTCGTGGAGCAGCACTTCCCCTCACGGAATGCTCGTATGACTGTATGCGATGTGACGTGATACAGCACCTCTGGCTGTCTGAATACTGCATGATTGGCTTGGAAACGCCCGAAGCTTTATACTGTTTTACTACAAAAAAATAAGACTCAAGCCTTTTCTGTGGTCAACTTCTAAAATAATGGTGCCACAAATATAAAAATTATACCTTCCGAAAGCTCGTCTTTTCAATGTCTAATGATCTTATTGCACCTCAGAATCGATCGTGCAATTCGGAGATATTAATTAATTTCTCGTCCTCAATTGTGTGGGTGTTGCACTCTTTTTGTTCTCTCCCCTCCACAGAGGCTTAGGTAATTCACCGATGACGTCGTCTTACGTCGGCAGTTTATTTCTGCACAATTATTACATGGTTTCTCTATACTGAAAAATCTCTCATTCAAAATGATTCACTGTACTGTGCTTGTTTACTCATTATTATGCTCGTAAACGTGTTAATTTTAATTATTCCTCTTCTGGTGCGTATGCGACGTTGTCAATTTCCAGCCACGTCAGCTTGAATTCCGATTCAGGCTTCTCTTTCTATCACGGTGGAAACTTCCACTCAGTTATTAATACTCGTGACCGGCCCTCTCTGAAATGTTGAGTGGGGTGATCTCATCTACGGAGCATCTGTCCCTAGCCGCTTGCACAATGTTAAGCTATATTCCTGGCTTAAAATCTCTCTCCATTCCTTTAAGAAACTATACTTTTCTTTCATTTCTTCCTTAAGGACATTGGTTCGACCGTCATGGACCCTATGGCCCATGGGTTCATCTCTCCCCTCCTTAGGTAAATAAATTTTCGAAAATTTGAGGAAATTTATTTCAATTTAATTTTGTATTTCCTTTCCGTCGAATCAATCATAACGTCATCCGTATTTACTGTTATTTTATTTTCTTAAGGTTCCTTCCATTAATTGTGTAGGTTGGGTATGCTCTGTCCCTACCCTTACTTTCTTTCTTTATTCGTCTGGACTTTAAGTTCCCAGAACCTCATTCCCCCTTACGGGTTTGGTCTATCCCTACCCGTTTCCTTATTTCATCATTTTCTTTTCTTAAATTGGAATTTTCTTCTTCAATAAATTCAATTATTTCTTTAATTTCCCAATATACTTTCTCCAATTCGCATTCGCACTCGAATGCTTGAGCTCTATTTTCTATTTCTTTCTCATTCTTATTTATGTCAAAAGCGGATTCATCTTCAAATGTTTCCATGACCAGGGCTTGTTCATTTTCTTCATCAAAATCTTCGGGAGGGTAATATAATTTCAAATTTGCTGAATTCATGGTCACTTCGTGATCCGTTTCACAGTGCCGAATTCTATATGCGTTATTCCTCAAATCTCTGATTATCTGATATGGTCCGTGGTACATTTTCTGGAACTTCTTGTACACACGGTTCCCTGGATCCGAAATGGCTGGTCTTTTCACTAACACCATTTCTCCTGCTAATAATGGTCGATGATACCTCTTATGCCTATTTCTTCTCTGCCTCCTGTCGGCTTGAGCTTTTAGATGCTCAAAGGCTCTCCTAATTCGTACATCTCTTCCCGGCTGAGCGTCTGCTGGTCTAGGAATTACCAGATTCCAAGGTCTTTCTGGTTGCTCATTCCGATGTAACGTTATGGGTATCTCTCCTGTGGATTCATGGATTGTATTATTTATACAAAATTCAATAATATCCAAAATATCTATCCACTTCCAATTTTCTTCGGCACAGTATATTCTACAATACTTGGCCGTTTCTCTCATAACTCTCTCTACAGGGTTTGCCTCAGGATGGCGAATACTTGACAAGATTTGACGTATTCCAAGTCTTTCTAATTCTCGTCTGAACTCTACACTGGTGAAACAACTGCCGTGATCCGACAACAAATTCTCAGGTTTCCCCAGAATCGGTATCACTTTTTCTTTAAGTCGTTTTAACACCTGTTTGGTACTAGTCTTCTGTATGGGAGCAAGGACAACCATTTTAGTGAAGACATCCATAGCCACCATTATGTGTCGATTTCCTCTTCTTGCCTTTGGCAAAGGTCCAAAATTATCGATAGATATGATTTGGCCGGGCCTTTCGGGCAACAATGGTATAGGCTTCTGTCTCATCAGAAATGCATTAGGTTTAATCCTTTGACATAGATCACATGTCTTTAGCGTGTCCCTTACAGTTTCTCTCAGTCTCGGCCATATAAATGCTTCTTTCAGCATCGAGACTGTTTTGTCGACTCCCATATGTCCGAACGATCTATGGGCTAACCATACTATTTTCCTCTGCAAAATTGCAGGTACAACAATCCTTAATTTCGTATGGTCAGAGTCCACAAACTTATATAATAACCCATTATAAAACGTGTAGTCCTGTGCTATCTTCTCAGCTTCCGTGTACGCTGGTGTTCCTCTTATCAAGCTTCCCTCAAGGAATGATATGAGCATGTTCATCCATGGATCCTCCCGTTGTCTTTGACTAATGCTTCTTAACTCATCAAGAGTACGCTGATCCCTGTCTTCCAAATCTATAGCCATTACTTCCTCTTCTATGGACTCTGGCTGTCTACTTAAGTAGTCTGGAACTATGTTTTCCTTTCCTGGGCAGTACTCTATCTTGACATCAAATTGTTGAATATATAAAGCCCAACGCATCAACCTTTGACTGGATAAATCCGTCTTCATCAAAAAGGTTAAGGCTTTATGATCCGTCCTTAGAATGACCTGAAACCCATATACGATCTTCCGCCAATATTGCAACGCGTGCAATATCGCTAACAGCTCGATCTCGCTGATCGTATAATTTTTCTCGTGTGGTTTCAGTCTCCTACTTGTGAAAGCTAGATAGTTCTTCTTATCAGGGTTTTCCGGGTTCTCCTGATATAGCATTGCCCCTATTCCAATCTGGGATGCGTCTGTCTGAATGATAAATTTCTGATTAAAATCAGGATATCCTAGCTTCACGTAATTTAAGAGCATTTCCTTGGCCTCCACGAATGCTTTTTCTGCTTCCTCCGTCCATTTCCACTTGCCCCCCTTCTTCAGAAGGTCCTGTAGTGGTGCAACAGTTTTGGTGTATAATGGACAATGTCCTGAGAAGAACCCAATCAATCCCAAAAACTGGCGAACGTTCTTCACTTTCAAAGGCCTTGGAAAATCCCTTATCGATTCCAATTTGCATGGATTTGGTTTAACACCATCCTTGTCAATCACATGCCCTAAAAATGTCACTTGCCTTTGACAGAAGTTCGACTTCTTTAAATTTATCTTAAAATTTGCCCTTCTTAGGTCTTCTAATAATTTCTTCAAATTCACTAAATGTTCCTCAATGTTCTCCGAGGTAAGCAAAATGTCATCTACGTATCGGATAGTGCACTCTTTCACTTCCTCTGACAGGTTTCGATCCAGCGCTCTTATTAATGCCGATCCTGCAGTCTTTAATCCAAACGGACATCTTCTAAAGCAGTATGTTTGTTGATCGAACTGAAATCCAGTCAACAAGCTGGTTTTCTCTTCCAGTTCGAGATGATGATACGAAGAAGTCATGTCAATATTCGTAAAAATCTTCTTGCCTTTAAACTTCCTCAGTATTTCTTTTATGGGTGGTGCCGAATCATTTTCTGGTATAATTTTTGCATTTAGATTTCTGGCATCTAAACACACCCTTACTGAGCCATCCGGTTTACTCACAATCACTAATGGACTAACATATGGTGTCGCCATCTTTTCTATAACACCTGCATTCATCATCTCCTGCAGTGTCTTCTTGGTTTGTGGGTAATGTTTTTCCGCAACCGGGTATGGTTTTTGTTTGAACGGTGCCCAATCGTTGACTTGGAACGCGTATTTAAAATTTTCAATCTTCCCTGGCTTGGAATCAAATACGTCCCTATAATCCAATAATAATTTCTTTAACTGTTCCTTAATTTCGAGGCTGACTTAAGCTTCCTCTACTTTTCCTGACAGGCTGGTCTCGAACTCATTTTCCACATTATCTTCGAGTTCTATGTTGAGGACTTCAAATATTTTTTCTATATCCTTATAATCTTCCTCAATCACTTCTTCCATATGCCATACCTGTTCTGCTATTTTCGCCTCCTGATCCTGTAGGTTAATGTTTTGCTCTTCCACATCCTCTCTTTGAATTCTAATGCAGTTTTGCGCTAGGTCTATAATGACCTTGTTCTCACGGATAAAATCAATACCTAATATGACATTATACGGTAATTGATTTACCAGCAAAAAGCACTGCGAAATTTCAGCGTTACCCATGATTAAATCAATGTATACCTGAAATTTACATGTCAAAGATCTTTCAGGGATAATTCCCTTAATCTTTACACTTGATGTGGGAATCTTTAGTACTCGGCCCCTTGTTTCCAATTCATTTAACAGGGTTTGTGTAATTAAACTTATTGTGGATCCAGTATCAATCAATGCTCTGACCAGTAATCCTTCTATCCTAAGCATAATTATAGGTAGTTCTCTTTTAACAGGTGGGATTCCTTCCACATCCTCGTTAATTAGTTCATCTGGTCTGGCTATCCAATTTACAATTTCTACCTCCTCCCAGCTCCTGGTATGTTTCCACTTTTGACAATTTAAATTTGGAGTTTTTTTTTTTATCCTGAGGGCTCCCTTTTCCCTCATTCTTTAGCTGAGCTTGTAGTTCCAAGCTTTGAGCTCCATCTAGTCGGTCGGGTGATTTCCTGTTCTTGATTGCCTCACTCCAACGGACTTTTTGCCTATCAGGTTCATCTGGTCTTTCGTTCATATAACGAAGACTCTCCTGATATCTTTCTTCTATTTCGGCCCGATATTCATCATCCCTATCGTCTGGCCTTACATTCCTCCTGGGATAATTCTCCCATTTCTTTCTATTATCCGGCCTTTGCTGGTTATTGTTATAGGGTCGGCTTTCCTGTTGCCTATAACCCGTCGTTCTAGGATTTCTTCCTCGATATCCTCCCCGGTAATATGGCTGTATCCTTCTAGGCTCCTGGTGCCCATACTCTCGATCTCGTCCTGGAGTATCCGTACTGGTGGACTGATTCCTGGTCGCTGGTTTTTCTCCAGTTTCCTGACTGCTGGCCATGTGTACTTGCTCAGTTTGTCTCTGATGCCGAGGTGTTACGTGCGAAGTCGTCATATCTAACTGACGTAGTACGCTTTCCACTTCCACAGCACTTCTGGCTTTGGATGAGATCAGCAGCCTCTGAATCTCATGTGGAAGCTGTCTTGCAATGGCGGCACACAGGTCGTTTTCTGCCGGAGCAATATCCAGTTCGCGGAATTTACACAGCTGAGCGGTGAAAAATTCCGAGTATTTAGTGGGTGCATTGGTGCTGTACTTCCTAGAGTACAGATCTAGCCTTAAGTTTTCTTGGACATCTGCTGCCCAATATCGCTTTAAAAATGCTTCCCTAAAGCCTTCCACCGTATCAAAAGTGTATCTAAAGCTTCTGAACCAGGTGAGACAATCACCTGCCAACAGCTTTTCAATAGCTCTCAGTCTCCGATCCTGAGGAACCTTCATTTCATTTAGATACTCTGCCACTTCTTTTAGCCAGTATTTTGGAGTAATAGACATGTTATTACCCGTAAACTTTACTGGTCTGTCCTCAGTGGATTTAATAATATTTATTATTTGGCCATTTGTCTGATTCGTGTACGGGGTTGACATCGCCATTGGATATCCTGGGATCTTATAAGGGCTCTCCCCTCCTAAGTCCCTCTCCGTATCTGTGCCTTGTTCACGGGAATCTACCCATCCTGTCTTTGGAAACTCCTCCTGATTTTCGAATTCTAACTTCCTTTCTCTTCGGGCACTTTCTTCATTTGCCATGAGTTGGATTTCCATTTGACTATTCTTAAGTTCCGTCCTCTCCAATCGGGATCTCAATTCATTCTGAATTCTTTCTTGATTCATTTTAATATCTTCCTCTATCTTTTTGAGTTGGAATTTCTCATCCCTGAAGCTATCCCTAAATCCATTTATTTGGTCTTCTACCTCTTTCTTAATGATCTTAGCATGTTGGTCTATAATTTCTGGCTTAACGTCACCTATGGTCTCCAGGCCCTCTCGTATCTCCTTTATTTGCTTATCCACTTCTTTTCGTCCTTTGACCATATCTATTTTCATTCCTTCAAGCCTTCCCTCGGTCTTCTCTTGACTCTTATACAACTTCATCATTTCATCTTGGACCTGACTAATTTCCTTATTGGTTTTTCCTACATGAACCTTTAATGTTCCGATGGTTTCCTGAACCTCAATAATACCCTGACTTATCTCATTTATTTTATGGGTACTTTCCTTACTTTCGTTCTCTCGTTGTTTTCTTTCACTTTGGAGATGCCCCTCGTATACACCTAATCTTTGATCTATTTTCGTTTCGTATGTCTTCAGATTCTCATCTACCTGCCCGGTAAAATGATCAATTTGATCTTTCATCTCCTTAACATCCTTTAGATTTTGATTTTTCATCTCAGTTACTTCAGTCTGAACTACACCGATTTTGTTCTCGAGGATCCCTACTTTCTCTTCAACCCCTTCAAATCTATCTCCTAGCTTATTCACGCTTTGTTTTATTTCATCCCGGGATGCCTTACAAATATCGCTGTTGGTTTTTATCTGAGCTTTCAATTCTTTCTGCACACCTTGGATCTGGGTTACAAGTTTCTTTTCACAATTGTCTACATTCTCTTTACAAGATTTTTCCATCTTATTTAATTTAGTTTCTAAAATTTTAAAATTTTCTTGACATGTATTTCAGGAATCTACCATATTTTTGTTCATAGTCTCTATTTGGACTTGCATTCCTGAGTAAAATCCTTTACTTTCCTTTTCAATTTCAGTTAACTTAGTCTCCAACCCCTTATCAAGAATTTTAAATTTAGTATCCATTGTCATTTCTATTTCAGCCTTCAGTACTCCATTGTTTTCGTTACTGTTGGCTTTCAGAGACTCTAACGTCTCCGTTTTCATCACTTCCCACTGTTGTTTAATGTTATCCCCATTTTCTGTTTTCAATTTTTCTATCTCAGCCTTCAGTTCCTTATTCATGTTTATACAGTCGGCTTCGATAGCTTCTAATCTGGTTCCCATGGTATCAGTTTTAACTTCGATATCTACTAATTTGGTTCCCATGGTATCAGTTTTAACTTCGATATCTACTAATTTGGTTCCCATATTAGCACTATCCGTTTTTATTGACTCCAAACTTTCATTTATGGATTCGAACACTTCTTTATTTTCAGTCTGTTGGCTATCCAACTTATTCAAACTCTCATTTATGGATTCGAACACTTTGTTATTTTCATCCTTTTGGAGACCCAATGTATTGTCTATTGTTCCCAATTTATTGTTTATGGCCTCCAAGAGCCGCTGCATCTCTTCACTCAATGCCATCTTATGAGAATACAGTGGGCCACAAATGCCACCACACTAGTACATGCTTGAGAGATGATACTCTGAATTAGTGTGTCCCAATTTCTTTAAAAATTTTACTTTGGTACGGGTATTCACTTACAACGTACCCTTTTACTACTTTTATTCAGTTTCATAAACCTTTATGGAAGTGTTTAAAATTCAAAATTTCGAAAAACCATTTTTTTTTTTTTTTTCAAAAAATGAAAATTTTGATTTTTCGAGAAAAACTCTGGTTTTCCCTAGGAAAACTCAGCCCTGCGTACTGGGCGCCAAAAAGAGTAGAAGGTTTGCTAGGGGGTTTGATAATGTAATATATTTTCAGGGCTGCTCGGTATGAGTTTCCAGGGACCCATGCGGTCAGTTAATATTTTACGTTGTAGCTTTTCCTATCATTACTTTAATTTTACATGATATGACCGACTTAAGTGTTCCTCTAGTTATTAATCCAGCACAGTATTTATATATCCCCCTGTGCCCATTTAGCAAGAAATATGCCAATCACAGTATACCAGCGTAGCTCAATTCGGGATTTCGGGGCAGCGGTAAGTTCCCCCACTCTGTGACTCACATATTTTGGATTAATTAGAGGATACACTTGCAAAAATAACAACAAAATCAATTCCTATTTAAACATATTTAATTAATAAAATTAATGGCGCTACAAACATTTAAACAAATTAATTACTGACCCAAATATCAACTGCTTGTTCCAAATGAACAAGGGATCACAAAATAAAATAAACAAATATTGAATTCAAAACCTGTGGTTTCCACATAACCATCAATTCTTACTTAGTCTCACTTCCATAAAGCACTAACATTAAGTTTACATAACTCTGAGCTCTTTGGCTCCATGCATTTGCATTATTACGGTGTCATTCTTGTACACCTCAAACACTAGCTTTTATATTTTCTTATTTCTCAAGAACAAATATATAATTATATTTAAAAATCTCTGTTAATTATTTAATTCAATATTTTGGGCATGTCCACACATTCAGTTGTCATCATCTCTCTTTATTTCACAAACATATTAAGGTAATCAGAAAATCAATTGTGTACTCCAGAGCGTGAAGGTACTTGACACAGTCAAAAAACTATAGTTACTCCCGAACTCAGTTGCCTTCAATCAACTCGTGGAATCCCACGTCCTTACATTATTACAATAGGGATTGTTATTTATCTCTTATGTCTTAATAGACCATTATCATATAAGAAACTACGATCTGAACTGGCAAACGAAATATCTATCTTTAAGGACCTCGGTTCAACGCCCGGGTCGTTTACAACTTTAAACACTCCTGGTGTATTTGTTTCTCTTTAAAACAGCTTACGAGACGGTCTCAGTTCCTTCTCGCTTTAAGAAGGCTAGACTCCACTACATGGGGTGCGATTTATGACACGTTAGGGTGGGGAGACATCCCGTCTGGCCCAACATTTAGTAGCTTATTTTCAAGGCTTTCAAAACAAACCTTTCCATTCATACAGTTCTGGGGAGACCGGGCTTTATTGTACCGTAACATTCAAACAACTATTCTTTGGTTCAAAGACCATTATCATATCCTTGGCATTTATTAATTATGAGAGGGTCCTCATTGATCGGGAAGATTAAATACACATACGACGACGAAGAATTTCAGGGGCTTTTATCATAAGAAGATCCTGCATTCGAATCTCTTCAGGTGCCTCGGGAACCAATCCCTACAGAGGACTTATACAAAAATGCGATTTAGAGTCGGCCGTGGCCCAATGACATACGCTCAATAATACCATATATTAGCTCCCTTTTTAAATACATACACAATGCCTCGTGATACAAATGTCACTAATAGAGGACTTACACAATTATCATTCACTGCAATCAACTACCCTCCATAAGTAATGTACCAAGTATTTAACCACTACGCGTTCCTAGCGTGACACTTTAATATTATATTTGCGCTCATTATGCGCTATGCATGATTTAAGCCGAAATTGTCTTCCCAAGAACTGATAAATCTCTTTAGTAACAATTCATATTATTTTAATTCACATATTAATCTTTCCATGGTCGATAAATCGCTCCCTGTTTTAAAATATTCCATTGAACCTCATTTCTTACACATACGTTAAGGCTTAACGTTCTTATGTTCATATCAATTTATTTGATTATTATTTAACATTTCCATATTTAATTATTATTATTATTATCTTTATTCTTTATACAAGCTCAAAGGCTATTTCTTTCATATCTCAACTTTACTTTATTTCAATGTCTTTTATGATAATTAAATGATATTTCGCTTGCTCTTATGACATTTGTTAAATACATTAACCCTTTATTCACATATTTCTCTACGGAATTTATTCTTTACATAATTATTCCTAATTTCTCAATTTATTTATTATTGTTCAGACCGTATTCTTGATTATTCAATATTCATTCATTAAAACACATCCCTTTCACTCAAAACTCCGGTGAGTTGTACACAATCAATTTCTGACACCAAAAATAAAAATGAATTTTGTACTTACATATTTTCAGATCATCCCATGATCTTAAATCTGGTGTGGCGTTTCATTTTTGGGCCCACTTCGAACTGTTTACACCATGTTGAAGGTATTCATCTTACTTAAAAACACTTTTTGACCTATATCTAGAACACTTAATATTGACGACATTTTTATATACTGGTGTGTCCCTTTTGAACACATAATAACACTAAAAATATTATCTAACACACAATCTTGATTATTTTATACTTCACAATTACTCGATCACTAGGCCGCGTTTCTGCGCCTATCACACGTGATCTTCTTAAATTCCCGTTTCCAAGCGTGAGATTTATCTGATGTCGGCTTCCTATTCTGAAGAATCCGAAAGTCCCGAAACATCTACTGTTCCCTGGAGTTCAATTCTGCTATTCCTATCCTGGATAACTGGCTATTATCTCGCTTGAACGGCTTCTCTGTAAATCTGTCTATTGATCCTAACGTGAGTCTATATGGATCGAGGTCTCCTCTAAGACCTATAGATTAGTTTCTAGCAGCTAGCACTTTTTGATTCTAGTACTATTATAATTGTTCGCCTGCTATCTGGAGCTAATGCTTATAGTCTCCTATTCTATTTATTTGAACTGTTTTTTTACGCTCCTACGTTCGAACCTTATTCTGTTCTTCCTTTTTAGGTTGCTTCAACTTAAATAACAGTTTATCTGTCTGGTACGATACTTCCGTACGTTATGATCTGTTCGTTACATTTAACGACCTATCGCCTTTAAGTCCGACGTTCGCAGCCTGCTCTGACTATATCTTGCGAATCTTCACTTTAACTTGTATACAGTCGGCCTAAATCCTATAATTAGGATTTTCCTAATACTTCACTACGGCGATACTTTTAAAATTTCGTCTTGACTGCTCCTTATGGAGGCAAGCAGTCGTTACTACTGTGACGCCTGTGGCTATTGGATCTTCCTTCGGTGATGCAAAACAGCGTTTCTCCCCTCAAGGAGTATTGGTAGCTGTTATCAATGTAACGCAGAGTTACGTCCCCTCACGGACTGTCGGAATGATTACTTCTACGTCGTGGAGCAGCACTTCCCCTCACGGAATGCTCGTATGACTGTATGCGATGTGACGTGATACAGCACCTCTGGCTGTCTGAATACTGCATGATTGGCTTGGAAACGCCCGAAGCTTTATACTGTTTTACTACAAAAAAATAAGACTCAAGCCTTTTCTGTGGTCAACTTCTAAAATAATGGTGCCACAAATATAAAAATTATACCTTCCGAAAGCTCGTCTTTTCAATGTCTAATGATCTTATTGCACCTCAGAATCGATCGTGCAATTCGGAGATATTAATTAATTTCTCGTCCTCAATTGTGTGGGTGTTGCACTCTTTTTGTTCTCTCCCCTCCACAGAGGCTTAGGTAATTCACCGATGACGTCGTCTTACGTCGGCAGTTTATTTCTGCACAATTATTACATGGTTTCTCTATACTGAAAAATCTCTCATTCAAAATGATTCACTGTACTGTGCTTGTTTACTCATTATTATGCTCGTAAACGTGTTAATTTTAATTATTCCTCTTCTGGTGCGTATGCGACGTTGTCAATTTCCAGCCACGTCAGCTTGAATTCCGATTCAGGCTTCTCTTTCTATCACGGTGGAAACTTCCACTCAGTTATTAATACTCGTGACCGGCCCTCTCTGAAATGTTGAGTGGGGTGATCTCATCTACGGAGCATCTGTCCCTAGCCGCTTGCACAATGTTAAGCTATATTCCTGGCTTAAAATCTCTCTCCATTCCTTTAAGAAACTATACTTTTCTTTCATTTCTTCCTTAAGGACATTGGTTCGACCGTCATGGACCCTATGGCCCATGGGTTCAGTATGTTATGAAAAATGATGGGTATGAATAGTGAAATATAGCGGGAATTTTATCTATTACAATATAATTCGTCTATTAATGTTCTGTATAAAATGCTGGTTTCAAATATTATTTCATTAAGATTGTGTGAAGGGTTGAATCTCTGTGCTTTATCAATTTCTATTTGTTCCAAAATATTCATGAGCGTGCCTTTATTTTCTTTATGTAAAATTTCTAAGTCATTGTCTATGGTTGTGAATTTATGCCCAGTTTCTGCCATGTGGTTGCCCATCGCTGAAAATTTATTATGTTTGATGGCATTGACATGTTCTAAAAATCTGGTGTTGAACCCTCTCCCCGTTTGTCCCACGTAATCGGCATTACACTCGTTACATTTAATCCTGTAGACACCTGAATTGCTGTATTTGTTGGTTTTGTTGAGAATATGTGAGTTGAAAAATTTATTATGATTAGGTTTATTGGTTCTGAACGCTGTTTTTATTTTATATTTTTTTTTAGTACACTAGTAACATTGTATGTGGATTGGTTCACACAAGTGAACGTTGCGTATGTGGAAGGTTCTTTGTCTTCTTTTGCTAATCTGGAAACGGGTTTGTTCTTAATTTTGTTAATTATATTGTTAACATATTTACTATTGAATCCATTAGCTTCGGCAATTTGGTGAATTATTGAAACTTCTTTACGATAATCTAAGTCAGATAGTGCGACGTTCAACGCTCTATTGACGAAACATGCGAGGGCTGCTCTTTTATGGGAAGCTGGATGATTAGAATCTTGTCTAATTACAGTACTGGTTTGAGTTGGTTTCCTGAATATTTGATAGCGCAGGTGATCTTTATCATGCATGACTAGTAGATCAAGGTAATTTATGGAACTCTTTATTTCATTATCTGACGTGAATTTAATGAAAAAATATTTGAAACCAGCATTTTATACAGAACATTAATAGACGAATTATATTGTAATAGATAAAATTCCCGCTATATTCCACTATTCATACCCATCATTTTTCATAACATACTAAAGATTGACAACTCTCATTCTACGTATTAATCAATCTCCATAACAGCGATACACGGCGCGTCAACAAACCTCACTCATTCTCATTTCCTTAGCCTCCCATCTCCCACAACCCCAACCGCCACCTTTTCCCAAGCACGTCACTAACACTCAGCTGTAAGAGACTTAGCAAGGCGCATCCGGTTTGTTTTAGTTCATGCCCTGCGTACTGCAGTTCTTGGCGGCGCATGACGCAGCCACAAATTTTCTCCGCCTTGACAAAAGTTTGCCAAGAGCAACAAGGGGACTAGAGTGGTCCCACGATTACGCAGTGGGGACAGCGGACCGCAGCACCGGCCCAATTCAGGAGTTCTGATGCGCCCAGGCCTTAGTGATCCAATAAGAGTATCTTCTTTGGAGCGTCGAGCGGGATTGTAAATAATTATCAATTCTTTATTCTTCATGTGTTTTGTATGAGCTTATACATGGAAACTTTTTCCTTTGTGAAGTTTTGTTGGACAGGCTGAGGAAGGGGGAATATTAGCCCCCGAAACTAGTCCCTGTAAGTAATAGAAATAAACAGTATTGAAGACGGAAAATCTATTATTCTTTCAAAGTTATAGTTACGTCAATACGGACCTGAATAATCGACATTATGAATTGGTTCTCTTCACGTAGGGTATCCTTAATACTGGTCCAATCCGTTAACACCTGCAAAATTATTCCTTCCTTGGCGTGTTCTATTTCAGATAGTTGTTGGGGTTGTCTTGCCTCGCTAACTTATGAAAGCGCAGTACTCGAAGAGGGTGAACATAACGTATAACGTCAGCGCTACCTCTGCCTAGAGTTAGCAACACTGTCGCCATAAGGCTCCACAGTCTTTTCTAAACGCTGGATGCTCTATAGGCGTCAGACGGGAGATGTCTTCATGCTGCACCCAGGGACTTCCAAGTGCCCCGATAAGCTGTACGATATTGGTGCTATTCAAGATGAAAAAGGTGACATGAACTGCGTGCTGTACTCCCATGCTGTCTCATGTGGTGATAAAACATCTGCAATCTGCGGGAATGGGAAGAAGGCTTACAAAATGCTTCATAAAAGTGTGGATCTTCGGGAAGTAATTGTCAAAACATACACAAATCCATGTGCGACTCACGAAGAAGTTTGCACTGTTGGAGAAAAGTTTATAAGGGCACTGAATCCTGGAGGAAATGAATTGGAGAATATCGATTATCTTCGACATCGTCTGTACCAGATGACCATTGCGCGCCATGGTCTGACTTCTCAGTTTGAACTTGCGACTCTTCCTCCAACAAGGGAAGCTCTACGGCAGCACTCAATGCGGACTTACTGGCAGGTAACTTTCATTGTTTTCCTTTACACTACACGTATACACTATTTTTCTAGTATTTCTCAGGAGAGTTAAATATGTTGAGTTGATTTTAGGTTCAAGAATGGCTGGGAAGAAACCTCAAGCCAACAGAGTGGGGCTGGCAAGCCATTGACAACTCTCATTTGCTCGTTCCCACAACCCTGCCACCAGATCCTGGCTCTCTTCTCCTCCTAATTGCCGGCGATTGCAAGACGGACTGCGGAGTGCGTTGTGGATGTAGACGATCCGGCAAGAGTGCTCTCAATGTCACGGACAAAATTGTGATAACGCAGTACATCGTTATGAAACAGATCAAGATCTAGATACACCCGATGTCACTTACACTATCAGTTTCCTGTAATTACACCTTTTAATCCAATGCCTTTTTCCTATGATTTCTAAGGCTTAACGCATAATTAATTATTATTATGTGTAAATACAAATTTCATCTTGTGTTTCTTCCATAGGGAGAAAAAAAATCATTAGCTCAACCTTTACTTTCCAGGTGCTAACCGATTAGGCTAAAACCCCGATGACACAACGCAACCCTGCACTGTCAACTGACAGCTACTACATGTTTAATTTCCGCTATAACTGTACAATAATAAACGTAAAGCAAACATGACAGATGGTCTTAAAAGCTACAAATGTGGTCTTAGTTATATCACGCCTGATTTTTTGGTATATACTTCATTTTCAGTCGTTGCTGTACCTGCTGCAAAAATCAAATCTCAAAAACTTTAAATTTCGCGCTGTGTTTTTTCTTTTTCTTTTTTGCAATCTACCCCGCAAGGAGAAAAACATTGCCTAAAGTCTTATATATGGAATCTGCATGCTTTTTTCTTTCATTTGATAATACTTTCGTCTACCTCGTCGTTTTTTACGGGCGTTCCAGGACGGCGATGAGGAATTCCAGGTTTCCAGGCCTGGAAATCAAGGAAGCCGGCACATGTATGCCCGAGTATTTTGATATGTTGTTCCCTAGGGTCGAATTAATGGGTTGTGAAAAAATTAGCTTTATAACATTTTTTTGGACCTAAAAACCTTATTTTCCTGAGCTAATATTCCGTCATGACTGCTAAGATGAACTAATTCAGTACGGTAGCGATAGCCAAGCGCGCATCATACGGCTAGGGACGGGAGTGTCATTGCGCCAGCCATGCCGTGTTCGTGCTGCGGAGCGACCTTAAAAAAAAAGACTCTGTACTAGAATTAATGGATGAAGTGTGGAAACACAAGAATGTAAGAGATTGAAGAATGAATTAACAAAATCCACAGAAGATAACATTGGTAGAAAAGATAGAATAGATAGAAACCTGTGGATCACTCAGGATATACAGGGTCTTCTTTTTTTTTTAGGTCGCTCCGAGTATCGCGGGAACATGCACGGAGAGCGATAGACCGGCCGGGTGACTCATTTGCCAAGAGGCATATCCCGTCATGACGGCTAAGAGGACCTAATTCAGTACGGTAGTGATAACCAAGCGCGCATTACACGGCTAGGGACGGAGTGTCATTGCGCCAGCCGTGCCGTGCTCGTGCTGTGGAGCGACCTAAAAAAAGACTCTGTACTGGAATTAATGGATGAAAAGTGGAAACACAAGAATGTAAGAGATGAAAGGGGGGAAAGCAGAATACAGACGTGTGAGAAATGAGGTTAACCGAAAGTGCAAGGTAGCGAAAGAAGAAAGGTTGATTAGAGAAATGTGCAGATATAGAAAATTGACTGAAATTAGGAAAAGTAGACACAGCTTATCGAAGGATTAAGAATACTTTGGCGGGTACGAAGACTTAAGTGCTGTAATATTAAGGACACAGATAGGGAAGAAAAGGTTGAGAGATGGAAAGCATACATAGTGTTTGTATAAGGGAACGGGGAGATTGAGAATCATATAATGGAAAGGGAAGAGAAAATTTAGGATGCAAAAGGTGATTTAATATTGAGATCAGAATTTGATAGAGCATTAGAGGACTTACGCAGGAACAAAGCACCAGGCATGGATGATATACCGATTGAGTTGCTACGCTGCATAGGTGATGATGTTCTGACCAGGTTATTTCACTTGGTGTGTAGGATTTATGAGACTGGTGAGGTACCCTCTGATTTCAAGATTATCATCCCTATACCGAAGAAAGTAGGAGCTAACAGATGTGAAGATTATCGTACAATCTGCTTCATTACTCATGCTTCAAAGATCCTGTCTAGAATAATTTACAAGAGGATGGAAAGCCAGATAGAAACGGAGTTGGGTGAAGCATGGTGTCCACACGCAGGAAAAGACAGGATTTTGTTTTGTCAGGAAAAAGTGTGTAAAAATGGCGTGAGTCAGGTAAAACGGGCGAAAAGTATTAGAAAGTCAGGAATTTTATATTAACCATGCAGTATTTTGTGTTTTACAGCCATATTTTGATCTTACTAGTTCAACTAATCTCTAAAGATAAAAAGCAATAACTCGCTGGACATTATGGTAAGTTTTCATTTTTACAGTACATCATAGTAAAAACCTCTTTTACCTATTTTTGTACGCTTTTTTGGTGTTGGCGTAGGGATGTGGCGACCCCATCACTATAGTACTTTAATTTATGTATTATTGCATTACAATTTACTTTATTTTGTATTTTAAATGAATAAAGAGGCGAGCATTGGGCAGCTATGGGGATGGGGCAGGCTGCAAATAATAAAGATATATATATATTTGCTCAATAAACCTTTTTTCTGATGTTACTATGACTTCGCGAGTCAGGAATTTTGTTGAAAAATGGTCAGGAAGTCGGGAAAATGTACATTGAAAATTCTGTGGACCCCATGCGAAGACCAGTTGGGTTTCAGGAGAAATGTGGGAACAAGGGAAGCTGTACTGTCCCTTGGATTTCGGAAGGTAGAATAAGATAAGAGAACGTTCATGGAATTTGTAGACTTAGAAAAGGTTTTTGATAGCATTGATTGGGCTAATTTTTTTGACATTTTGAAAACGGTTGGAATAAAGTACAGGGATAGGAGGGTGATCTACAATCTGTACAGAAACCAGACAGCAGTCATTCGAGCTGAAGGACATGAGAGAGAAGCTGGTATTCAGAAAGGTGTAAGGCAAGGCTGCAACTTATCACCCATACTTTTCAATCTTTACATTGAACAAGCAATGAAGAAAATTGGAGAAATATTTCAAGTGGGAGTGAAGATTCAAGGAGAATTAATTTCAACTCTGAGATTTGCCGATGATATTGTCATCTTGGCCGACACGCCTGAGGATTTGAACGAGTTTTTTAATGGTATGGAATCCGTCTTGAGGAAAGAATTCATGATGAAAATTAATAAATGTAAAACAAAACTATTGGAATGCAGCCGAAATAAATCAGAATCCTCTATGGACATCAAATTGACAGGTGAAAAGCTGAAGGAAGTAGGAGACTTCTGTTACTTAGGAAGCAAAATAACCAGTGATGGACGAAGCAAAGAGGATATAAAAAGTAGGTTGGCTCAGGCAAGGAAAGCCTTTCTACAAAAAAAGAATCTGTTGACATCGAATATAGATTTAGGTATTAGGAAGTCATTTTTGAAAGCATTTGTCTGGAGCATGGTGGAAAGGGGTGAGTAGTTAGCACCCCAACTGGGAAAAGGGGGATTGGGATTCGGGCACACAGTGAAATTTAAATAGAGCGATGAGGAAGAGACCAAATATTGATAACCAAGGTTTGATACATTTATTTGATTTGTGAAGTAATAACAAACATTTTCATTTAGAAGAATAATTAAAAGAAGCTAATAAAAAATGCAAGGTTTCTCCAGGAAACTTAGAATAAAGAAGAATTATAATAAAAATGCATAAAAAGGCCATATAAAGGCGATTAAAAAAGTATGTTTAAGAAAAATATCTAAAAAGAAGCAAGAAAAAAGGCTTAGCCTTGAAAAATGTATAAACCAAGTGAAGGTAGTTCACGTTACCAATAATTCGATACTTTTGTACTTAGTATTTGGCCCGCAGGAAGCGGGTTGTGATCCAAACGAAGGCTTCCTCTAAGCTGCCTCGGCATGCGTTCCGAGAAAGATGGATGGTGGCTCCATTGGAGAATTGCACCCCGCAGGAACAGACCTCTTGGTAATGATCTGTCCGGC
This sequence comes from Meconema thalassinum, assembly GCA_946902985.2. Lineage (NCBI taxonomy): Eukaryota > Metazoa > Arthropoda > Insecta > Orthoptera > Tettigoniidae > Meconema > Meconema thalassinum. The sequence continues at coordinate 1,989,061,434 of OX336388.2, forward strand.
GGTTTACAATCAATTGTAGTTTCTCATCGCCGAGTTGTAGTGAGCTAGCGGGCTGACTTAGTTGCTGAGGTGAAGGTCGTTGACTCATGCCGCGCCCAGCATGACAGAGTCCGAGCGATGAAGCATGCCGCCTGGCAAGGTTCCAGCCACACAATGTTTACTAACAGGGCCTTCCCAAGAAGGGCCTTGCTGTGGAACGGCAGGCAGACGTGGTCAGACTGGTTCAAGCAGGTAGATGTAGACAAGGCCGCAGAACGGCGAAGCGGAGAATTTATAGTGGAAATGACGACAGCGCGTCGAACAATCCAGAATGAAGGCGGGGCGTCAAACAGCCAATCAGCGCACAGCCCCAAGCACATTGCGACGGTTGCCGCTGAGATGAGCACAGTACCTCATGAAAAAGTGTGACAGTATGGTGCGTCTAGAAAGACACTTCAGAAAAGGTGAGTTGACAAGAATAATAAAGAACAATAATTCAAAAGAAACGTGAGTTAAGTAAATAATCAGAACACCGTGTTCATACTGCAATTATAACGGAAAAAATAATGGGGCAAAATTGAACGAGTGTTTCAAACCGTGCGGGAAACATAGCCACAAAAAAAACATTCGCAAAAGCGAACACATGGCGCTCTATGGAAGTAAAACTTGGACTATTGGTGCAGCAGAAAAGAGGAGAATTGAAGCGTTTGAAATGTGGTGTTACAGGAGAATGTTGAAGAACAGATGGGTAGATAGGGTTACAAACGAAGAGGTATTAAGACTAGTCGGAGAGGAGAGACGTTTCTGGCGACTGCTAATGAAGAGATAGGTTGGTAGGACACATACTAAGACTCCCAGGAATAGCAAGCTTGGTTATGGAAGGAAGGTTCGAGGACAAGAACTGTACGGGTAGACCAAGGTTAGAATATGTTAAACAGATTGCCTCGGATGTAGGGTGTGGTAGCTATGTAGAGATGAAACGATTAGCTCAGGACAGGGAGGCATGGAAAGCTGCATCAAACCAGTCAAAGGACTGAAGACTCAAACATTAACAACAACAACTGCTGAAGCTATCTCTTCTTCATCTGCGCTGTCTGCCACTTCTCCAGTAAGCTCTTGCTGTGCATAGTCATTGTCTCCATCTCTGCCGAAAATATAGCTTCCCGATACATCGCTTCCACTACTGTCATCAAACAAACCAATAATCTCTGCGCCCGTAAGAGAATGAGACAACCCGGCCGTTCCTCTGCTGAGTAGCCGCGAAGCAAAAAATATCCGAAGTATTTGCTTTCGGTGCTTCCTCTTCATAAGTGGAAAGAATTCTCAAGTTAGATATACCATATTTGCTCGCGTATATCTTGCACTTTTTTACCGAAAATATTTGCGAAAATTTTCGGTGCGAGATAAACGCGGGGAATGACTATTCCCCAAAAAACACAAAATTTGCGTTATTGAAACCAGGCGACTGGCATACAGTACTCGCCCTATTCATTGTCACTGCTGCCAATCTCCGAGGTACTCTCGTGTGCATCATTCTGGTCATCATCCCATACTGCTTCATCCTGACTTCCGTCCAATGCATTTGCGATGCACGTCTTTAAGAAGCTCTTCGAAACGATGTCCGTCGACACCATTTATTTCTATTCGTTATGGTTATGGGTCATTAAGAACCTATGAAAAAAGAAGTCATACGCTCGTTAAAGATGATTCAAGGCAGAAAAGGAATTTAGAGCGCAGACGCTTAGCGATCCATACGATCGATCATCTTCCATATCGATTCCTCGCTACATGAATGAGCGAGCTCAAACTTAGACGACCGCGGCCAAAGACTAACGATGTACCGCGTGCTATAACACTCACACAACGCTGCATGTTTGCACGTTCTTGCACACGGCCGAGCTCTGATGCAACGAATGCGTAAAGACTAAATCATTGAGGTTCGAGAAGTCTGAACTGCATTTCTCTGCGATGTAACAGTAGGCCTACTTGCGCGATCTTCGAAACATACGAGCCTGTTGGCACGAGTGGTATAGCGCAGATTTCCTTTATCTTCGAAGCCAGAGTACCGGTACTGATGTCTACAAGGCAACTGACAGACAACAATAAAGGAAACCTATGCCGCCAAAACGAACGATAACATTGTGTATTGATGACTGTTGTGGCGCGCTAAGGTATCGCTTCGGGTAAGTTCCTGGACAATGACGACTGTTGTGGCGCGCTAAATTGATCGTGTTTCTACCTCAAGGTTATTACGGTCATTTATATGACTGCGTCAAAAATGAATGCGAGATATATGCGAGTACTTTTTTTCCTGAAATTTCAAATTAAAAAATGGGGTGCGAAATATTCGCGAGCAAATGTGGTAGTTACAAAACATTCTCGGGGTGGCAGGAAAGGAAGGAGTACCTTCCAAAGCAACTAACTTGATACTCGATAGAGCGCGTTTCATGTTCCGACCCTGATCGACATAAGTAACGGATATCGATCAATTTCGTATGAGTTCTAATTATGGAACAGAGATGGCATGGAAGTACATAACTTCTCAATTCATAAGATCAAAAAGGATCGCAAGAAAGCAACAGTGTTTCATGTGTAATAGCCATTCTAACTTCCGCCTGCACTGGCCGTTCGTGGTACATTGAACCGGCTGAACGAGTAGAGTCCAGCGGATGTACAGTGTACAACGAACCGACTTGAGGGGTTAATAACTAATGTAGCGAGGATGAGTAATTCAAGTCATGCAAGTCCACAACACGCACACACTGTGAAGGTGCAGTCATCTCATTCTCTTAACACCGATGACTAAGGTTCGGATGTTTAGGAAATGACATATTTTATTCCTTGACCATATTTTCATTAAAAACTGTAATTAAGCAATGTTCCTGATTGTTTTTGGGTTGATTTTATAGAGCATATTTGGGTCATTATCATACTGTAGTTGTCATATTTCATCAATATTAATGTTTTAATGTAATATTTTAGGGGTAGGTGGTGGACTTATCCTCTGACTGCTGCAAGTTTTCTGTGAGTTAGCGGTGCTAAAAATTTAAAAAAACTTGCCAATTGTTGGAGACTATCAGAAAATATTTAACTGTAACTAAACTTGGTAGTATTTTTAAATTGGGCATTTTCTTTCTTTTTTAAAGGAAATGTGATTTGAGTTACAGTTTTTTACGCGAGAAAAGGTGAAGAATATTGCTGCTTTCCGCTAGTCTCTTTAAACATTCTGCAATAAAAATTGACGTACCCCTAGCCATTTCGTTGCGTACCCCAGAAAATTAAAATGTTTGTCAATCAAAATATTTATTTTTGACACAGTAGGCTACTCTATTTCCATTCAGTTTTTATTATTTTCTTGGATAACTGGGAACTGCCAATTTGTCAGAACACAACACATACCAGCAATGTCGACATTTTGAGGCAGAAGTTTAATCGGGAGCTTCTGTAATTTTATTTTATTTTGCAGTATTCTTCTTTCGACTTGAATACGAACACAAGAACCCTGTGCATGTTTCAGACCTCATCGGCTTGCCATCATGAAAAAAGGGAGGTGTTGCATCAATCATTCCTCGATTGGAAAGGCTTGTTGCCATTTCAGGAAAGTTTTTGTCAGCAATGATTTCATCACCAGGTTCTATCAATGTTAAGAACCCACTGTCATTTGTGATAAACGTGTCGCCAATCTCCCGACATAACATTTGGACGTAAAACTAATCTTACACTGGGTGTGATATAGACTAAAAGTATCAATGTATGTTCCCTTATAATGGGAATAGAGAAATTACGGTCTACCATGGAAGGTTGTTCTACTTTAATTTCTGTACATTCGAACACTGGCATGATTTCATCGACACTTTCCCTACTCTGCCAGAACAGTAAATTTAACATTGTGGTAGCTAGAAACGTTGCAGTGGTGGTGAAAATATGTGACAAAATTGTGATGGACTTCGAACAAAACTTTCATAGCAGAATGAAAACATTAAAAATATCAACAGGTGATTTTATCAACATACTTCACCCGTACTTATTGCACGAGATATTATTTTTAAAACCAGTTAACTTGAAGTGACATGCCTAGTAAATCTTGCATTTGTATTTCGTCCCGAATAGAATAATTTCCTGTAGTTCTTCTATGCCTGGCTATCTGGCTATAGCAGCACACACGTTGCCTTTAAGTAATAATCAGGGTGGGTTTTTTTTTTTTTTTTTTTACGCCCTGGTACGCATACTGCCCTGCTAAGAAAAAGAGCAGTATCTGCAAAATTTTCACTTTTAAGATATATATGTAGATCCATGTTTTAAATTATGCTGAATCCATTGAACTAAGTAAAAAAGCAGTATCTGCAATGGTTACTGAGATATAGCCTATGTCATAAGCAGTAAGTACAAGGAAAACACACTATTTCTAAGCAAGAGAGCAGTAACTACAGTGCACCAAACAGGAAAGCCGTATCTGCATGCAGTTACTGCTTTTATTCTTAGCTTGAAGTAGTTACTGCTGATTTGCTTGGCATTGGCTTCCAACTCTTTCAGGTTACTGCCACTAGTTCCAGTCTGCAGTTGTTAGCAAGTTGGGTGTGATCTAAGATTGAGGTTATGTTTCATTGTGTTTTATGTTATTAATTGATTTCTTACAATGAGTAATATTTGTGTTTCTTCAAGAAGTAAACATATTTACGAGTTAGCAATTGAAGAAAGTTTATTACATGAGTCATGCACAAATACTGGAACATGGGCTAGTGTAACTGAGCAAGACAAGACATCAATGTCAACAGTATCTGATGAAGTAGGCCTAGAAGCTAACAAAAAGGTTGAATCAAATGCTTTTCTATTTGAAAATAAATTGCAAATTTATAAGGATAATGGTCAGTTAACCAGAAGTGTAGAGGTAGAAGTTGTTTCTATGGACAGACGACAGTTTTAATGACAATAACACAACTCTACATGAAATTACCGAAACTTCTCTTGAGCTGCCGCAGCTACTACCGACAAATAATTCAAACCTTGATGAAACCCTGCCAGCTGATAATACCATTGTTAGTTTTAGTTTTGATTCCATCATTGATTTAGATGAAGGCCTAAATTCTCCATACAAGGGGCGTGGTGGCTCAGCGGTCTAGCTGTATGCCTCTCACCAAGGCGGACCGGGTTCGATTCCCGGTCAATGCATGTGAGATTTTCGATGTGAAATGCCATGTCCTGTGGTTCGGATTCCACGTAAAACGGAGGTCCCGTGGCTTATGATCGCGAGATTAACGGTCACGTTAAACTACAAGCTTCCTTCCTTTTAAATTCTCCATATTTGCTACAGGTGGTGGAGCCCAGCCATAACGAGAAAATTTTAGATTTTAATACAGCCGATTCCTCTCCAAGCAAGCCTAATTCATCGATTAATTGCTTAAATCCATCTCTGTTGCCAGATGACAATTATAGCAGTCATGTTGAGCAATCAGTAAGCACTACAACTGTTGCAGATGCACAACGTAAGCGAAAGAAGAAGGAATTTACATCTGTGGAACGAAAAAAGCTAAAACTAGATAAAGCTAAGGAATCTCATCCCGTTCAGCCTCCTTGTAATGAATGTAAAAAGAAGTGTATGACAAAAGTTGAGGAGGAACGTCGACAATCTATCAATGAGTCTTTTTTGGTGTATTGAATATTTAGAGGAAAGGAGAAGCTTTATTTTTAATCAATGCGACAGACATGATGTTAAAAGGCGAACAACTAACGGTGACGAAATCAGAAGGAACAAAACATTTCATACTTTCTAACGGATTCAACTGACCAAAAGCAAGAAGTATGCAAAACATTTTTTTTATCCACTTTAGGTTTTAATAAGAAAAATTATAAGTTTTTGACCACGATACTTTCTACAGCTAAGGGTGCGATAACACCGAGAAAGAGCATGAGAGGGAGACATCCATCAGTGAAGAAAGGTCCTCACCAAGCTATAATCAATCACATTGATACTTTCAATCCAGAAGTACCACACTACAGAAGAGAACATGCTCCTCTAACTCGATATTTACCAAGTGATTTAAATATTATGTTTATGCATGGAGACTTCGTTATCAAACACCCACAATTTAAGTCTTGTGTCTCATATGAACTTTATAGACGCATCTTGAAAGAAAACAAAATTTCATTTGCAAGACTAGGGAATGAAGAGTGCGAGGCTTGTGAAAATTTTAATCTTCACAAGCACACTAAAGATAACTTGGATGAGGAATGTGAAACCTGTACTTCTTGGATATTCCATGACAAATTAGTTATAGAGCAGGGCATTATACAAAGAATTTGCAGAAAAGACAGATGAAATAGACCAAAACAAGGAAGTTATATTTAGTGCAGATTTAGAAAAAATAATTGTTACCTCGACTTGAAATGTTCAAGCAAATCGTCTTTGCACCACGCCTCACAACTTACAATCAGACATTTGCTCCTTTGGGGAAAAAATCTAAGCTTAAACCATTGGCAGTGCTGTGGCACAGTGCGATAACTGGTAGAAATAAAGAAGACATTGTAAGTACCTTCAATGTATTTTTCAACCATTACCGTGACACTAAAAAGTTTATTTTGTCGTTAGATAACTGTAGCGCACAAAACAAAAACTGGTGCTTATTGACATTTTTTATTAAAATTGTAAACTCAGCTGCAGTTGCAGCTACTGAGATCAAGTTTACTACTTCGAGCCTGGGCACAGCTTTATGAGTGCCGACAGTTTCCACCATCAAGTGGAACTGTCACTAAAAGCACAGATTTTGATGAAATTGCTTATGCTGTAGGGGCTGCTAATAAAGGACATGTTGATGTAGTTAAAATGAACCTCGACAAAGTTTTCATGTGGAAAGATGGGAAGTCGGAAGCGAAAATGAAAGCCAAGCCGGACAGACCTTATCTCAAGGATATTGTTCACATGAAGTTCGAAAGAGGAAAACACAGCCTACAGTTCAAAAACACGTATGAAAAAGCAGATGACTTCAAGGAGCTTGATTTCTTGCAGCCGAGAATTTTGAACAAGGGCATATCAGAACCATTCAAACTACTCTCCTAAGGGATTCCCACAAGAAAGGAAAGATCAGTTGCTTCATGTCTTAAAAAGTATTATACCGGAAAACAGAAAAGTATTTTGGGAAAGACTGCCAACTTGTTAAAGGAGATTTTGAAAGACTTTTAGGCCCTTCTAATTGTACCTTTGTGTTTCTAGTTTTATTTAATTTAATTTTTTTGTACTAGCCAAAATAAGATTGTTTATATTGGAGTTGTGTCACAATAGCCTTATTTTAAATTATTAGGCCTAAGTAAATTTAAAAACAGCGGCTTCGGTGGCGTAGTCGGTAGCATGCTGAGCTTCTATGCCCAAGATAGCGGGTTCAAACCCGGCCGAAGCCGTCGGATTTTTTAAGAGCGTTAAAAATCCCTCAGTATGCCTTCCTTCGGAGGGGAAGTAAAGCCGGCGGTCCCATGTCATAGATTTATGGCATGTTAAAGATCTTTCCACTAATTTCACCTGTGTGAAACTAAATTGGATAGGTTAAGAATGTAAACAACGCTCTTTGGTTGCTACGTTCGTTGCCAAGAGCCGACTGCGGTGGCGTCTAGTAGCTAGTTCTGAACTAGGCCTAGTAGTCGTTGACGGTGGCGTTTGGCGGCAAAAGTAGGAACTATTTGAAAATTCAAAGTTGCAGTCCCTACTTGAATTTAAAAAAAAAAACAGATACACACACTAATACAGTCATCACAATTAACACCGGTTATCAGACAGATTCTACACTCACCCAAAGTACACGGGGCTACATGACCGCGTTGTCGCAGCCCCTAAACTAAGGAACCAACCAACCAAATTTAAAAACTTGTCCTGTTTTTAGAGTGTGAAACCAGTCACTTTTGTAGTAGCCTAAATTTGTTCATTTTTGATAGTGAGTATCAATAGCCTTAATTTAAATTAGGTCTAAGTAAATTCAAAGACTTCTCCTGTTTTTAAAATGTAAAACTGGTCAGTTTTGTATTAAATCTGTTAAGTTTTGATTTGAAGTCTCAATTATAACCTTAAGATGTTTATTAACTAGCTAATAAAACCTTGTTAAAAAAAAACAATAGTGTAGTTACTGTCCTTGTTAATTTTACATTTGCTAAGGAAAAGGGCAGTAACTGGTAGATACCGCCTTTTTGCTTGGCATTTATTCAGATCAAAAAGAAGTGATTTTACTTATCCAAAACAAAATTATTTTTGGGATATTATTTTAAAGCATATCCATACCTGCCAACTTTTACGGTTTATCCGTAAAATTTACGGAAATTGCAGCATTTTACGGTTTTACGGATGAACGGTGTCATTTTACGATTTCGCGGACAAAAATTTGAAACGATAATTAACATTCGATAATCCCTCCCACTTCCGTACAATCGATTGTTTGCGTGTGTCGAAGGCAAGTCCACGATAGTCGATAACTCGTTCTTTGAGTTGATTCGTACTTTTAACCGTGTCATGTTTGTGTCGTCATTGTAATTGAATTTGAAGCCGGGATAACCGTTCTTCCATGTGAATCTTAGGTGTCGACACGCTCTGCTTCGCAAATTCTTTGTTCCCCTACGTTCGCTCGTTGCGATTTAAACGATATTCTTTGACCACGTGAGTTGTTTATTGTTCGCGAAGTTGGCGTTCTTTGAATGTTTTCGTATTTTAAGGTTATGGCATATTTTAATGAAGTGTTCGAGTTTTTGTGCTATATCTTCGTGCTTCGCAGTTTCCTGTATTCCTTGGACTAATTACATTCGTTCCACGTGTGTGTTTTTTTCTCTCTACCATGTGCATATTCTTTCTTTACGAGGTTGGCGTCGTGTTCATTTGACTTGTGTGCTTTGACTTGTTTTAATGAAGTGTTGGCTGTGTTTTATGCGATTTATGTTATAATTTTATGTGACGTTTAGTGATCCAGGTTCCTTTCGATGTTTTAGTTGATATCGAGAATGAACAAATACAACAAGTACAAATACAACTTCCAGACATTTAAAGAATCATACTCGGTTGATTTTCCGTGCATACTAAAATCAAGAAAGGGAGAAAAATTTGCCTTTTGCACGGTATGTGCGTGTGATATTAATATTGCTCATGGTGGAAAAAACGATTTAAGTAATCATGTGAAGTGCGGTAAACACATAAGTTATGTTAAATCGAAGGAAGATAGCAAGAAAATCATCACCTTTTTTGCCAAGGCTGGTAACGTTGACAGTGACGTAATTAGGGCCGAGTGTCTGTTTACTTCCTTTTTGGTGGAACACAATGTGCCCTTAAGTGCGGCTGATCATGCTGGCGCTTTATTTAAGAAGATGTTTCCCACATCAGAAGTTGCAAAGAAATATAGTTGTGGTCGCACGAAAACGACGTGCATTGTAAATAAAATGGCAAAAAATGCATCATCTGAAGTTGTTAAGTGCCTTCAGAACGGACCATTTTCTTTGGGAACGGATGGAAGCAATGATACGAATGCCAAGTTGTATCCTATTGTTGTTACATTCTATGATGTTCGGCAGGAAAAAGTAGTGAGCACTGTGCTATCCATACCAGCGTTGGACGGGGACTCAACAGGGCGAAACATAGGTAACCTGATGTTATCACAGCTGAGTTCTCATAATATACCAATTGAAAACTGTGTGGCTTTCTGCTCCGACAATGCTCCTGTTATGATAGGACACAAAAATGGGGTTTCAGCAGTTCTGAAGGAAGTTCAACCAGGTATTGCCATCATAGGGTGCATTTGCCACCTGATTAATCTAGCAGCTGAAAAAGGTGCTGGAAGATTACCAGTTAAAGTGGATGAGATCCTTGTAGATATATTTTATTTCTTAGAGAAGAGTGTAAAGAGAAAAGAATGCCTTCAGAAATTTCAGAACTTGCACAATAAGGAAGCAAAGAAAATTCTGAAGCATGTATGTACTAGGTGGTTATCTTTAGGCAGATGTTTGGATAGACTACTGGACCAGTGGGATCCTCTTCTTTCTTTCTTCAAGGAGGAAGTAATATTATGTACCCAAAACATTTCCACAAGCTTGACATCTTTCAGAATACCTAAAGTTGAACAAAGTGGATCCAAAGAGTATCAGAAGAAGAGAATTCTTGATTCTGCTACTACACATGCCCCTAAAAGAATAGCATATTCTTCCAAATGTGACAAACCCATCCTAAAAATAAGACTTCTGCTACAACTCGTGAGGAAAAATTGTTTATGTTCCTGTCCTCAAACTTGAACAAGGCCTTTTGCACTTTTCTTCATGTGACTATTCCTGTATTTGACAAATTGAATGTTGCCCTTCAGACTTCTTCCCCACAAGTTCACTTGTTATTAGAACTTCTAATGGATTTGCTAAAGCAGCTGTTCACCAAGTTTGTTAAGCCCAAAATTGTCAAAAGCTCCTCATTGCTTGAAGTTGAGTACAACTTGATTCAAAATCAAAGAAGTGATGATGAGTTAGTTATTGGCATTCAAACTTCGAACATAGTGAATGATCTCCAGGATACAGATAAATTCCTTTTCTTTTCATCAGTGAGAAACTACTTTTGTACTGCCTGTGACTACATCATCAACAAGTTTCCACTCAAGGATGAAGTGCTAAAGAATGCTCAAGTTGCTAGGTTAGACAAAATTGAAGATGCACAGTTTTCTTCCGTTCGTTTTTTCTTGGAAAAGTTTCCTATCATGTTATGCAAGGAAGAGAATGAAACTACCGATGAGGTGGTGAATGAGCTTCAGAGGCAGTTTACAGCTCTTCAGGTAGATGACACTTTGGCTGCACGTCAAGATGCTGCAAGTGATTCCAGTTGGGCACAAATATCAAGAATTCGTGGAGCCGATGGACTTCTTAAGTATAACCGAATTTCTAGAGTAATGCTCTCTATTCTCACCATACCCCATAGCAATGCAGAATGTGAACGTGTTTTCAGCCTTGTGAAGAAAAATAGAACACAGTTCAGGTCATCCATGTCCAATGAATCTCTGGAGTCTATTTCTATTTTGAAGACCAGGAGTTCTGGTCCCTGTTATGACAAAGCATTTTCTCAAGACTTTTTGCTGGAAGCTAAAAAGGCCACAACCATGACTTTAAAGTCGAACTAGCATGTGATTTGCAGTGTGTATTATATTATTTCTTGCCTGTGTTACGTTAAACAAGTTTTATTGTGTAAAACCTTTTTCAATTATCGTATATCGGCTTAATTTATCAAGGAAGTCCTGTTATGTATGCTCCAAACCAATATTCACCACGCCTGATGCTGATTAACATGGATTTCTTCTTGATTGTTATGTTCATCTACAAGTCATGTAAGTAGATATGATTTCATTGAAATATCCTGTTTAAAGCATGAATTATTGTATTTTGTAGCCCAGAAGTATTATTATTTTCGTCAAGCCGGGGTATGTCGAAAATCGTTAAATTTTTTGTCGCGCGTGAGTTTTACTGATAGCCCTTTTCAAAAGTTGGCAGGTATGCATATCTAATACAATACATGACAATAAAACAAAAATACCTCAGGTAAATAATTCATTGTTAAATATAAAAATCCAGTTTGAAACTTTGTTTATATTTTACCCAAAACCGATGTTTTGCAGATACTGCTCTCTTTGTTGGCAGGGCAGAATACCCCTTAAACATTTGAAAACTGTTAAAAGAAAAAATATTAGTGCATTTGTATCCAGTCTGGCAAATATAACTTTTGACTTAAAAGTTCATCAATCAGCTGGCGTCAACGCGCTGTTCACAACAGCTGGAGATTTCAAGTAATCCTAGATTTAAATCGATCTATCGAATCAGTTTCCTTTGGCCGGCAACTAGGCACTCAGCTCTTATACAGTGCAGCCGCAGAGTGTCCGCCTCTGACGTTTGGCGATGGTGGGAGAAGTGGGGTAAAGAGAACAATATAGCCAACTTACAGCAGTGAGAAGCTGTTAATAGAACCTTGAAACTTGCCATCATTGTAATTCTTCTCTAGCGTCTTCACTATGTAACGTGGAAGTCCCACACCCCATTTGCAATGTTATGCATTATTTTGTTATTCCGACATTTTTGCGGTTACAAACCTAAATTCTTCGATCGCAGTGGTATTCCGCCTATGTTGGCGAAGTCGCTTACTAACATGAAGAATGTTGTCACCTGTACCAATCAGCAGGTTTCCCGGTAAGCCGGTCTTTAAATTTAGCTCGATGTTGCCAAGGCTCTTTTCTGTTGCTGTGTGTGTTAGTGCAGGTTAGTTGTTTTATTGTCTTGTGTGTGCACACTTACCGGTTAACTATGTGTAAGTATATTACTTTAGTAATATGGTCAGCGGTTCGTCAGAATTCATTTAAAAACATGTGAATTATTTTATGTAGCCCACGTTGTTTTATATCTCGCGGTACTGAACCAGCAACGCTGTCTCCCTTCCTCATGAGAAATGTCAGAGCCGGACACTCGGCGGCTGGACTGTAAGCACGCAGGCTAGTGTTTGGAGGCGGGGTAGGTTGTTGTTTTGTATGTGTGGTTAGTTTTGAAGGATGAAGAAAAAGACGAACTATTTAACATCCACCCAGGCATCGAAAAAGCTGAAAGTTGAGGATTTGAACACAAACAATGACCGGACTTGGCAAATTGCCAAAAATTGCAAGATCGTATTTTTTTTTTTATTATTATTATTTTATTTTTTTTAACTACAACTGAGAGTACCCCTTAAATGTTTTTTAGAAAAAAAAGCACTGGGTATAATACTTACCTGACCTTATGGTGTAGTCTCTAGCTTTCTTGGTTGTCACCTCTGAGGTCCAGGTTCGATACATGGTTCTCCCAAGGGATGAAACAGGATACACGGATCCTTGTAAGGCATTACTGAGAAGAGGTGGGTTAGGTTCCCACCTCACCCTTCCTAGAAGTGTTTTTTCATGGTTTTCCCACTTTCACACCAGGCCAATGCCAGGATGGTTCCCAAGGCCTGCCGCCCCAACTATGATTTTTGTATTACGCCCCCAGCAGATATCTCCCTGCATTTTACCTGGTATTTTTATACTAATAGTATTTCATCTGGCCTAAGATGTTTACCTAAGATAGACTGTAGCTAATAAACATTGTGTACAAGATTAGCGCACCTGGCTGGACAGCGGGGGGGGATTTGCATTCAAATCCTGACTGGTGTCTCATTTTCTAGTCTTACTCAGCACTGTTAATTTGTTTGTTGGTTGTTTGTTCGTTCTAAGATTCACTGTTATTTATGGCTTGAGGTAGGGTGTAAAATGTGATCATTTTTAGTTATTGACGTCAATTTTTACTTTCAGGGCAAGACCGTTTTAGATATCGGATGTGGAACTGGAATCCTGTCTATGTTTGCCGCCAAGGCTGGTGCCGCTCGTGTTATTGGTATTGAGTGTTCTAATATCGTGGAATATGCAAAGCAAATAGTGGAAGCAAATCAGTTGAGCGACATTGTGTCGATTGTCAAGGGTAAAGTGGAAGAGGTGGAATTGCCTGATGGAATCGAGCAAGTGGACATAATTATCTCAGAATGGATGGGATATTGCTTGTTCTATGAATCCATGTTGGATACAGTGTTATATGCAAGGGACAAATGGTTGCGCCCAGATGGACTTCTGTTTCCAGACCGAGCCACATTGTTTGTCACGGGTATTGAAGATCGTCAGTATAAGGATGAGAAGATCAACTGGTGGGATGATGTGTATGGTTTTGATATGAGCTCTATAAGGAAAGTGGCAATCAGTGAACCACTTGTGGATGTTGTTGACCCCAAGCAGGTGAGATCTTTCATAGAAACTTTTGTTGGTATTCTTTTTACAGATTTGTCCATCCCTCACCCTTCCATTACCACAGCATTTAAGTGTTTGAAATTTGCAGGGCAGTGGTGAATTATAGCAGGCCCAAAGGCGTTATCACACCCTTCTATAAACATGTAAACCACAAGTTTCTCCTTTTATTGCCCTTTGAAGATAGTTTGAAAGCAAAATTGCTTTCTTGAGTGATGAAAATCGTATCACCCATCTGATTAATTAATTTTCGGTTATCTTTTTTGCACTTGTAGTTCATTTCATTATTAGTGGTAAAGCCTGTATCTTAAATTTGTTTATTTTATTTTTTCATTGATCCTAATTCAAAGGTTTTGCAGGGTGTCTACCGGTAACGAAAGTAACTAAAAAGTAACGAATTTTACAAATGGGTAACGAAAGTAACGAAAAAGTAACGAATTTTAGTTAGTTAGTTAGTTATTGTTGTTTTAAGGGGCGGAACTACGAGGTCATCTGCCCCTCTTAACACAGATTAAAGAATACAAATTTTGAATTGAATTTAAAATTTTGAGGTGGACATCTAAATTTAAAAAGACCAAAAATTAATAAAACAAAAACAAACAATTAAATTTAAAAAAAAATATATATATATATAAAAAATTATAAACATAAACAAAAATTACGGAAAAAACAAAACATTATCATTCAAAAACGAACAAGTCGTTGAGTCAAAGTTCACTGGAAAATTTAGATTGCTGGCCCTAACCCACTCTCACTTATAAAGAGGATAACGCGATCAGCAGCCACCGCGTCATCGGCTAATATAAGTTTGAGTGTCGTCTGCAAACCAAGGTTTCTTCGTAAGTCAGCAAGATCCACACACTCGGTGAAAATGTGGGCCACGGTGAAAACGGCTCTACAGGTACAAAGTGGGGGGTCTTCCCTTCTCATTAGGTACGAGTGGGTGGATCTTGTATGACCTATCCTTAGCCTACACAAAATGACGGACTCTCTCCGGGCCCGGAAGGAGCTCCGCCAAACGCGAGTAGTTCCCTTGATCGCTCTCAGTTTACTGGGCAGTGGGTCAGCTAGCCACTGACTCTCCCAAAAAGCCAGAACTTGTAGGCGTAACTGAGAGCGAATATCTCTAGCGGGTACCTCCATTGGTCGAGGTGGTAGTGATACCGCCTCTTTTGCAGCTTGATCTGCTAACTCATTTCCCGCAATTCCCATGTGGCTTGGAAGCCACAGAAAGGTGATTCGAGTGTCAGCGTGGCACAGCCCGGCTAGTAGGTCGTGGATTCGCTGCACTAGGGGGTGTTGCGGGAAACATGTAGCAATTGACTGCAACGAACTCAGAGTCCGTACACACGAGAAAGTGGATTCGAGCATCCTGTAGTGCAAACTGCAGAGCTTCATAGATGGCAACGAGCTCCGCAGTAAACACACTACAGGCCTCAGGCAAAGAGATCTTGGTATTTGCACCATCAATAACGTAAGCACAACCCACCTTCTCGTCCACCTTCGAACCATCCGTGTATAGAATGCCAGCGTCCGGAAATTGGTGAACTATGCTGTGGAACTGCCTCCGGTAAACGGAGGCATCCGTGTTCACCTTAGGACCTCGGTGCAGATCTAACCGAATTTCCGGACGCGGGACTTGCCACGGAGGCACCTCGCTAGATGTCCGGATCATACAGGGACCTACAGCCACTCCTATTTCGGTACACGAGCTATCAAGTCTAATACCAACCGGCCGAGTGGCACGAGGCCGGTTGGCGTACCCCTGGTGGTTTTGGGTACCGAAGAGAGCTTGATAGGTCGGGTGTTGCGGCATTTGACGCACATTGGCAGCATATGCTAACAGCATATGTTGGCGTCTATAATTTAAAGGTGGAACACCCGATTCGGCGAGTAGGCTGGGTATCGGGCTGGTCCGGAAGGCACCGGTAGCCAGCCTAACGCCACTATGGTGGATACTGTCCAGCATTTTCAAGGTTGCCGGCCTTGCTGAACCGTATGCCGCAGAACCATAGTCTAGCCGGGACAGGACGAGGGCTTGGTAGAACCGTAGCAGCACCGCACGGTCAGCCCCCCACGTAGTGCCACTAAGAAACCTGAGCATGTTCAGTTTCCTGAGACATGTCATTTTCAATTGCCGTATATGGTGCTGCCACGTTAACTTGCTGTCAAAATGGAGCCCCAGGAAGCGATAAGTGTCAACCACCGGCAACGCAGCATCCCTGAGATGTAGTTCAGGGTGTAAATGTAGCCTCCGTAGCCGACAAAAGTGGACGACGGAGGTTTTCGCTGCTGAAAAACGAAAACCCCGGTTGATGGCTAGCTGCAATTGCCGTTCCACGACTGCCATACTTCCAGAGCTGTAATGCAGAGCTAAATCGTCTACATACAGCGATGGAACTACCGCGGACCCGGCGGCGGCAACAATGCCATTAATGGCAATCGCGAACAAGGTGACACTCAGCACTGAACCCTGAGGAACTCCATTTTCTTGGGTATAGTACTGCGATAATGTCCTACCGACCCTTACACGGAAGAGTCGGACGGACATGAAATTCGCAATGAAAGTCGGTAAGTTACCACGGAGTCCCCACTTGTGAAGGGTGGAAAGGATCCCGTAGCGCCATGTGGTGTCGTAGGCTTTCTCGAGGTCAAAGAAAACCGTGACTAGGTGCTGCTTCCGGAAAAAAGCCTCCTGTATGGCGCTCTCAAGTCGCACCAGATGGTCAGTGGTGGACCTATGAGAGCGAAATCCACATTGGTACTCAGACAGGAGACCTTTATCCTCCAAGAACCACACCAGTCGACGGTTCACCATCTTTTCGAGCAGCTTACATAGGCCATTTGTCAAACAAATGGGCCTGTAGCTGCTTACAAACTTGGGATCCTTTCCAGCCTTAGGAATCGGTATCACGATCCCCTCTCGCCATTGAGATGGAAACTCCCCTTCAATCCATATACGATTGAAGAGGATCAACAGTTTTTTTTATACTGGAATCGCACAGATGTTTTAACATTTGATTATGTATGTTATCCGGTCCAGGAGCCGTATCCCTGCACAGTGCAAGCGCACTGCGCAGTTCCCATTCAGAGAATGGTACATTATAGGACTCCGAAGCAGCAGTGGCAAAGGACAAGGGGTGAGTCTCTGCCTCCCGCTTCAGAGTCAGAAACGTAGGATCGTAACTCCCGGAGCAGGATACATCGGAGAAGTGCGAGCCAATGCTGTTGGCAATGGCGAGATGGTCCGTGATGATGTCTCCATTGATGGACACTCCGGGTATCGACAGTGATGTCGGGAGTCCGGAGATCCGACGAAGCTTAGTCCACACTTGAGATGAAGGAGTATGCGCCGTCATGGACGACACATACTTTTCCCACGTCGTTTTCTTACTCTCCCGAATCAGATATCGGGCTCTAGCACGCATCCTTCTGAAGGTGATAAGGTTGGCCATAGTGTTTTGCCTCCGATAGCATTTGAAAGCACGTCGACGATCTTTAATGGCTGCTGCAATCTCGGCTGTCCACCAAGGGACAAGCTTCCGGCGTGAGTTGCCGGACGAGGAAGGTATTGTTTCCTCAGCAGCAGCCAAAATACCATTCGTTATGTGAATGGTATGATCGTCGACACTCTCAAAGGTATCTTCGGCAAACACCGCGCGTGCCGTGAAAGTTGGCCAATCAGCCAGATGGAGAAGCCATCGACTTGGTAACTCGATGGCTCTCTGGTTCGGAAGAGTAACGATAATTGGAAAATGGTCACTATTACAAAGGTCATCGTGTACACCCCACTGTAGCAGGGGAACCAGCGCACGACTGCACAGGGTAATATCGATACTTGAATAAGTACCGTGTGCAATAGAGAAGTGCGTAGGTTCCCCTGTGTTCAACAGGCACAGGTCCAGCCGCCTGATCAGTCTCTCAAAATCTCTCCCTTTACCGCTAGTGGTAGCGGAGCCCCAGATGGTGTTGTGGGCATTAACATCTCCCAGAAGGA
The DNA here is from genome assembly GCA_946902985.2 of Meconema thalassinum. Lineage (NCBI taxonomy): Eukaryota > Metazoa > Arthropoda > Insecta > Orthoptera > Tettigoniidae > Meconema > Meconema thalassinum. The sequence goes on from OX336388.2 coordinate 1,989,079,191, forward strand.
GAAAAGGAGGGGGGAGCTGAGAGACTAGATCCACCAGCTGGTCGTAATCCGGCTGAGAATCAGGCGGGATGTACACGTTACATACTGTTGCCATTACTGGCAACGAAGTACGAACTGCAACTGCCTCTAGCTGAGTACGCAACGGCACCTCTTCACTAAAGAGGCTAGAGTGGACGAGAGTGCAGACGCCACCAGCGGCCACAGCTCCGTCCACCCGGTCTCTAGAGAAGAGTTTGAAGTGACGCATTGTTGTCTCATGTCCAGGACGAAACCTGGATTCCTGAAGACAGACAATGGTTGCCGAAAACGAAGATATTAATTGTCGTAACTCAGCGAGATGAACAGAATAGCTATTACAGTTCCATTGTAATAGTGCCATGGTGTGGACTTAAGTAGAAGTTGGTCTTCTACTTATGCTTGACCGTTTGCCACCCTTCCCCATCTCTAGTTGGAGATGATGGGGCAGGAGAGCACACCTCAATCTCCACATCTCCGTCCGAAGACGAAGAAAATGGAGCCGGCGCTCTCTTGGGTTGCGCGCGGTCGTCGTCGGACCTCACGAGTCTCGCTCTTGGGGAAGAGCGAGAGCGGTGTCGAGGGACTTCCTCCCGGTCCGAAGACTGGGTGTCTGTCCCCGACACGCCCCGAAGAGATTTCTTCTTGGATCGGCGCCGACGTGTGTTTGGGGAAGTAGAGGGTCCCTTCCCCACAGACGCCGGGTCCTTATAAAACAAGGTCGCTCCTGCTGGCACCGCTCCACTGGTAGTGGTGGGAGCGGGATGGCCAGCAGATACGTGAGCAGCCCTGCCTTTAGGAGTGGAAGAGAAACGGCGCTGAACCGTTCCCCTCTCCTCCGCCGATCTATTTTCTTTTCTATAGGGGAGTTCCTCCATACGGACGGGCTTGGCTTCAGCAGGCTTCGCCCCCTTGGTGGTAGTGGGAGCAGAAAGGCCAGCAGAGCCAGTAGCCACCCCGTCAGCAGGAGGACGAGAGAGACGGCGACGAACCGTCTCCCTCTTCTCCCCTATATTTTTCGTATTAGGTGGGCTGGAAGAAGGACCAGCCCTGGTCGGCAAAGTCTTCTTTCCCCCTTTAGCTGGGGAAGACTTGTTTAGGTGTTAAAACCGGCGCCTTCTTAACCGTGGCCGAAGAAGGTTTTGGGACCTCCTTCGGGCTGACAGTGCTCGCTGGTACAGCGAGGGGAGATTTAAAACTCGTACTAAAAGAGGACATCGAGGGTACTGCACTGGAAACTTTAACGGCAGGGGTGATTGAGGGCGTCGCTGCAGCTGCAAACGATACCCGAAATTCGGGGGCATTCATATCACGGTACCTCTTGCGAGCGTCGTGATATGAAAGCCTGTCAAGAGTCCTGATTTCCTGGATCTTGGCTTCCATAATGAATTCAGGGCACTGTTTTGACCGTGGAGAGTGACTTCCTTGGCAGTTGGGACATATCGGGGGAGGCGTACACCTCTCGTCACCCTCATGTGTCCCCTTGCCACACTCTCTACATACGGCCTTCGCAGTACACCTGGCGGAAACATGCCCGAATCTCTGGCACTGGTAGCAGCGCATAGGTGGAGGGATGTACGGTCGCACATCGCAGTTGTACGATGTGACCTTCACCTGCTTAGGTACAACATCACCTTCAAAATGGAGAATAAAAGCGCCGGTATCGACGCTCCTTTCCCCAATCTTTCGGGTGATGCGCCTAATCTTTGTGACGCCTCTCTTCCCCAGATCCCGCAACAGTTCAGCATCGCTATTCAAAATGAGGTCACGATGGAAAATAACTCCACGGACCTCATTCAGCGTTTCGTGCTTTGTGATCTTAACGGGGATTTCGCCGAATTGCGTGCATTCCAGCAACGCTTCGGTTTGCTGCCGGCTAACGGTATGCAGCAAGAGCTGCCCGTTCCGGAGCTTGGAAATCCCGTTAAGATCACCAAATTTCCCCTCGATTTCCTCAGCGAAAATGATCGATTTTACGAGCTTGAAATCATCCCCGTCAGTCCTGGTAGCTACCAGGTAGCGAGGTGATCTGTCTGTCGCAAATCGTTGGTTAAAGGCTTCATCCCAAGGCGTATACACCTTGGGATTAGCTCGACACTCCAGAGACGGCTTTTTAAGGGTGCCACCCTGTACAGGTGTCCGTGATCGCTTTGATGGCATCCCGGACGAAATCCTCCCCGAATACTGCCCACTCCGAACGGGGGCTATCACTGTGGGCGCCACCCAGCCAAGGCAATACCTACCTGGCATAGCAGATATTGCCCGGGGTCCCAGTGCCTCGAACAGGCACTTCCCCCTCGGCATGCACAGGATTTATTCAGCTCCAGTATTCGGCCATGCAGGGACCTTCGTTGTAAGGCGGATACTACTGTAGGGTACATGGCGCACCCACCTGACGGGATGGGGCATACCGACTAGGCTTTCTGGCCAGATGGCCAAGCTGGTGGCCCTTCCCCTAACAGCATGCATGTTTGTTTCTATTGGTCAAATCAGAGCTGGGACCAGAAAACCAAAATCGACCTTTATAAGGCCCCCTCTAAGTCGCCTTTTACGACAGGCAGGGGATACCGTGGATGAATTCTGCCCTCCCCATCCACAGGGGGTCTGAACAAATCAAAACTGGCAAGTTATTCGGCCGTGTCGGCCCTATTAGTCGCCTCCTACGACAGGCAGGGCATACCGTGGGTGTATTCTAACCCGCACCCACACGGGGTTAACGAATTTTACAAACGGGAAACGAAAATTTTCTGAAGGCGGGTTGAATCATTTAAACTCGCGCCGCTAGGCTCAGAGATTGCGAGTTTCACGCAAGCGGCGCCGTGCCTATTGCATAGTACTAAGCTGCATTTCCCCGTGCCCGACCTTAAGGAAATACATACTGAGGATACCTTGAGTGGTATACATCGGTTCAATGTATATTTTCGGCATTAAGAAGACTTAAGTTTCGTGTGAAATATTTTTCTGTGTTACTGTATTAGGAAACCTGACTTCTCGCAAGACGTTTATTCGCGAATACTTCCGAACCTAAAAGAAATCTCTCATTTCTGTTATTTGGAAACTATGTCAAATTGAAGTCCAGAAATAACGCGAAACAATTTAATGTCGCGATCTTGCGAAATGTTACTGTTTCGAAAAAAATTGCGAAAAATCTTCGAAATACATATGAAAATCCACAGCCTGCTTCCAGTCTCCGACCGGGTCAGGAAGGGAATGAATGAAGCCCCTATCTAGCGGCGAGGATATGAACTGTGCCGGCTGCCGAGGCCTGATGCACTCCTCTGGGGGCAATGATTAAATGAATGACAAATGAAATGATAGTGGAGAGTGTTGCTGGAATGAAATTTTGACAGGGAAAACCGGAGTACCCGGAGAAAAACCTGTCTGCCTCCGTTCTGTCCAGCACAGATCTCACATGGAGTGACCGGGATTTGAACCACGGACTCAGAGGTGAGAGGCCGGCGTGCTGCCGCCTAAGCCACGGAGGCTTCGAAATACATATAACTTATTTAAAAAATATGTCTAAATTTGCGACATCCAGTATGGTTAATTCAAAATTCCGTTATAAGTCGATTTTTCCTTCGAACTTTCGTTCCATCGGATATATAATCTAACCGATTATTTCGATAACTTGTAGATAATTTGTGGTTCTCAGTTGAAATAAAACTTGCCCTCTTGTCGTATTATTCGTGCAATACTCTCGGAATAATTCGTAATATTCGATACCGTACCTACTTCGAACGTTCATCCTCCTCCTCCAAAATCGCATCCTCAAGACGGCCTGCTGACCGCACGACTTGCCTGCGGGAATCTCGTGAAACGGACCGAGATCAACATCAGTTGCGTAAAATCATAAAACCCATCCCATATCGTGAACTTGTGACCACGAGGACTGCGAGAATCCTGTCCAAAGGTGATTCGGCACCCAAAAGGGATGGGTTATGCCCTAATCCTGAAATAAATTACATGAGATTAATAAAACACTAGGATGACCAGTTTCGATCGTCAAGCGATCATCATCAGATCCATTACACTTAGGCTACAAAATCTATGTTTGAAATACAGGTGAAAATATTTACAATATGTACAATTATTTATTTGCAGTATTGGTACTGCAACTGTCAGTGTATGCTAAATGCAGTATATATGTTAGGTGAAATGCTAAATGGTGATAGCTATCCGGAGATTGTACTTTAGAGAGATTATATGGTTGTAAACTATGGTTAAACTATAAAATTTTTGGCTAACTACTTATCTGATTGTCTTCCGTATTACAGCTACTCGCAGTTTTCGTGCTCACTGAAACTGAGAGTAGCTGTAATACGGAAGACAATCAGATAAGTAGTTAGCCAAAAATTTTATAGTTTAACCATAGTTTACAACCATATAATCTCTCTAAAGTACAATCTCCGGATAGCTATCACCATTTAGCATTTCACCTAACATATATACTGCATTTAGCATACACTGACAGTTGCAGTACCAATACTGCAAATAAATAATTGTACATATTGTAAATATTTTCACCTGTATTTCAAACATAGATTTTGTAGCCTAAGTGTAATGGATCTGATGATGATCGCTTGACGATCGAAACTGGTCATCCTAGTGTTTTATTAATCTCATGTAATTTATTTCAGGATTAGGGCATAACCCATCCCTTTTGGGTCCATTCGTGTTGACCGACTGAAAAGCACTAAACTTTTGTTTACTAAGGCAACACTGAAAATATGGCTTCAAACACCACAATGTAGAGAATAAGAGGCTCGTATGGTCTTGGTAGGATTCTACGATAATGGAAATCCTTTTTGCTACATTGACGGACCTCCTATAGAACTGAGCATGTCGAGCAAGGCATTGTCACTATCAGCAGCGTACCATTCAACTAGTTCAACACATTTACATTTTTAACGTATGTAATTTTTTTTTAGTGCCGGGAGTGTCCGAGGACATGTTTTGCTCGCCAGTTTTTTTGTAGCTGCTTTGAGACGGACACCCAATGGGTGAGCTACAAGTACCGTCGGGGAGGGAAGTTGGAAGGTAGGGGCTGTGGCCTATAGTTAGGGACCAACCCCGGCATTTGCCTGGAAGGAAGATGGGAAACCACAGAAGACCATCTTCAAGGTTGCCGGCGGGGGGATTCGAACCTCCTCGCCTCCCGGATGTGAGCGACTGCCAGCAGTCATGCCGTAACGACCTCGGCTAACTCACCCGGTAACGTGTTTAATAATCATCACTAACTGTACATGAATTTAAGAGTAGTGATAGGTCGATTTAATAAATCCTTCAATTTCTATACACACGTTGCACCGACTTACGAAGTTTTGGTACACTTGTTGTAATTCATCCTCATTGATATTTCGTATCAGCGCAGTTATTTCGTTCTCTAGAGCCTCCAGAGTATGCGGATTGTTTCTGTATACCTTTTGCATCAGGGTACCCCACAAGTAAAAATCACTCAGAGCTGAAACTTACGAACACATTTACTGGAAGACTTCTTCTTGAGAAGATGAGTTTCCACTAGGAAAATTCGATGTTTTGTCCTGTACCTAACCCTGTTCAAGGGGTACGAGGTGTTGATATCCCGCCAGGAGATGGCAGTTCTAATACTCTGCGACGGGGTGCAGCGGGTCTTGCAGTACGCATGCGCGGCCCGCCTATTCCAAACCTAAATATATCGGCTTCCCGCATGCCAATGGTTGTCATTGCAGCAGACGACACGCAGCTAGTGGAAGAAGGAATGTGCTGAGTGAAGCAAGTAGTAACCAACTTACAATTTTGGAATACGCAGTGAGCGGGAAGTCCTTAGAAGTTCAAACCCAACTGTTATTGTAACGTTCTTCGTGGGGTGTGATGATGAAATCCACAAGTCCCACGTTTTGCTGCCAAGTGTAACTGTTTTGGTAGCCAGCCTTCCACTTCAAAATACCTATATAAGAAGCTCCACAGTTGAGCAGCCAATTGTAACAGTTTCCCTGACGGGTGCTTACCATTAACTAAGTCTAAGAATGATCTATTGGATGGGCGCCAAGATGCCAACACTAAGTTGAAACCTAAATTTATATTTCTATCAACCCCTAGCTTGCGTAGAACGCACACAATACTCTTTACACTCGGACCGTGGTATGATGGAATCGTTAACCCAGATAACATTTGCATTGGGAGAAGGAAGTTAGCATTCTTATATCTAATGCTACATACTGGAATCAAAGATTGCATTTTGTAAAAAATTAATTTAATAGTAAAAAACAAGTTAGTGGCAATTTTAATAATAATAAAAATTGTGGAGCATAAAGAATTTATCATTACCACGCACAAAGTATTTGAAATGGAGGTGGGATGAATTTACGTTTATTTCCAAGCTTGAATTTACTGAATTTACGGTGACAAATAAAATAGAGAGAGTGCGTATAAGTCATTTCCACTCACCATTGGAGAATCTTTCTCCCACGTGCTAGAAGTTTCTGTGGAGATTGATGCACAATGCTGATTGCCGCCATCGTCTTCGTTTCTTGATGCGTTGATACGTTACAGACGTTATAATACTGCTTAGTGGTGGAATAAATTCCGTGAGCCACTATACACGGCATGTCAGAACACAACAGCACGTGTATTACCCATGACGATATGGTCAGTGGAGTATATCAGTTTGTAAAAGTTCACCATGGAACGCAATCAAGTAATAAGTCCGTACGGTACAAAAATTGTAACAAGATAGGATCCCTCTGCACGGCGGGCGCTGACTATATCAACAAGCCACGCTCCCCTCCAGAGTTCCACTTCCCGTCTCTCCTCTCGCTGGCTTGACCAATCCGCGTGCGTCTTCATGAAGTAGGATACACCCCGCTATGCCCCGCAAACAAAGTTCATTGCACTTCGCAGGACACTTCCCTGCAGATTTTCCGTTTCGTTCATACCGCCTTTTCTTAAAGTTGAAAGTGTTCCCTCGATACATCGCTTATTGTTCACAAGACTATTCCTGTAGCCGTAATTCCCGATGACGCACAACTCTCAACTGCCCTAACTGAATAATAAAAGTCCTGACTCCGCAATCAAAAAATTTACCGTGTAATGAATATCTGAATAATCCGATGGATACTGTTTTCTAGAAATAGAAAACCTATCTGTATGCGTAATAAAATTTAAAAGGCTCCAAAATAAAATACAACATGAATAATAATACAGTAGAACCTCGTTAACACATTCCTCATTAGTACGTTTTATCGCAAATCACGTCGTAATTTTCAAAATCCGATTCTTATCTGATGACAATAATGTAAAAGTACCTCATTTATCTCGTCGCACATTTTGCTGCACTTCGCTTAGTACGATCGCATTTTCGTCAGCCCTGAAAGCATTCTTTGTCCACCCCTAGTGGAATGTGAGACCGACCGCTCTGAGATAACATTCCTTGCCAACAAGCGGGCGAGGGTTGCGACTTAACAGGTATAGGAGACTCTTAAAAGTGAGACAGTAGCATGCGCCGTGCATCGCTTATTATGATCGCATTTTCGTCAGCCCTGAAAGCATTCTTTGTCCACCCCTAGTGGAATATGAGACTGACCGCTCAGAGATAACATTCCTTGCCATCAAGCGGGCGAGGATTGCAACATAACAGGTATAGTACGTACTTCTGATTAACGCGTTTTTTACATTTCCCTTACTGAAAAAAATTAATGAGGTTTAATTATAATTTTCCATTAGTACGTTTTTACGTTGAAATTTTTCAGTCCCTTGTAAATCGTACTAACGAGGTTCCACTGTAATAATAAATAAATATAAATTAACTAGGCCAAATAATTGCCGCGTTTACACAAACATTAATTATTCCCATCTGACTTATGTCAGTGGCGTAAAACCCTACGAAAAAAATGTTACAGAGTGAAGCAAGTAGTAACCAACTTACAATTTTTGAATGCGCGATACGCAGTGAGCGGGAAGTCCTCAGCAGTTCAAACCCAACTGCCATCTCCTGGCGGGATATCAATAGGTTACAGTACTTCCCAACAAGTCTTACTTATCACACCAAGGTATCTTGCCAGCTACGTACCGGTGTGTGGTAAATGCTATGGCATGTTATCTCAGAGCGGTCAGTCTCACATTTCAATAGGGGTGGACAAAGAATGCTTTCAGGGCTGACGAAAATGCTGTTGTGATCGGTGCATACTATAAATCTGGCGGTGACTCATTTTGATCAGTTCCTGGCACGGTCTACACGAGGCTCCGTTCTATAGGGAGGGCCCTCACTGTACCGTATTTCCTCGCGTAATCTTTGTACCCCACTTTTCGAACACAAAATAGGTTTATAAAATTTCGTCGCATAGCATGTTCGTATTTGTGCGCCAGTCAGTTGCTCATGCTGCCACGACTTTATAACCTGGCGCGACTTTGTCAGATGAAAAATATCTCGTCCTTATGCTTGCGGGCAATGAACTGCGACGCGAGCGGCAAGCTTCGTCACTTAGCACATTCCGCGAGCGTATAATCTGGCGTGATCTTGTAGGGAGAAAGTAATCTTGTCTTTATGCCTGCCGGCTATGAACCGCGACGCGAACGGCCAGCGCACATTCCGCGAGCTTATGGGCCTAATCTGGCGTGATCTTGTCGGCAGAAAGTAATTTCGTCTTTATGCCTGCCGGCTATAAACTATGACGCGAACGGCCAGCGCACATTTCGCGAACTTATAGACCTAATCTGGCGTGATCTTGGCAGCAAAAAGTAATCTCGTCTTTATGCCTGCCGGCTATGAACTGTGACGCGAGCGGCCAGCCCGCATTCCGCGAGCGTATAGGCCTAATCTGGCGTGATCCTGTCAGGAGAAAGTAATATCGTATTTATGCCTGCGGGCTATGAACCGCGACGTGAATGGTCAGCGCACATTCCACGAGTTTATAGGCCTAATCTGGCGTGATCTTGTCAGCAGAAAGTGCTCTCGTCTTTATGCCTGCGGGCTATGAACTGTGATGCGAACAGCCAGCGCACATTCCGCAAGCTTATAGGCCTAATCTGGCGTGATCCTGTCAAGAGAAAGTAATACTGTATCGTCTTTATGCCTGCCGGCTATGAACCGTGACGCAAACGGCCAGCGCACATTCCGCGAGCTTATAGGCCTAATCTAGCGTGGCCTGCGGGCTATGAACTGTGGCGCGAACGGCCAACGCACATTCCGCGAGTTAATAGGCCTAATCTGGCGTGATCTTGTCAGCAGAAAGTAATCTCGTCATTATGCCTGCGGGCTATGAAACACGACGTGAATGGCCAGCTTCGTCAGCACATTCCACGAGCGTTATCCTGTCGTGACCTTGTTAGAAGAAAGAAGCCTGTCTCTGACTGCAGGCTATGACTCACGCCAGACTCACGCTACGCGAATGACTGGCCCGTGCAGCAAATAATGATACAGTATATTCTTTGAACTTAAATATTCTTCACATAATCGTCACACCCTGCTTTTTTCCACGAATTTTTGGGAAGAAAAAAAAAGTGCGACGATTATGCGAGAAAATACGGTATAAGCATGTATGAAAATACTGAAGTTTGCAAGTGAAGACACCATTGTCCCCTAAAGTCCTCATGTAATTTAATATCCTTAGTTCTGTGTTAGCGGCGACAATTGCATAATTATGTTAGTATCCTTAGCTGCATCGTGAGGTTCCAGGTTCAATCTCCAGCTCTGCCATGGAGGATTTTTAGTCCTCGTATGGGGGTCAGAACGCAGGGACAGAGCCAAGAAATGCTAGACCTGCATACATCACCTCCTCGTCCTTCAGGGCACCCTAAATATTGTGAGGGGTGAAAACAAGAAAATATTTTTAAAATACTCTCAATACATGTTCTTGTAGTGATTCACGTTTGTTTGCAGTCCAGGAAGGTTGTGTATGCAGACATGATGTTTATTTCCACATCAATCTGTGGTGTCATGGGTTTCATCATTATCGCAACACATTGCTCATTACAGGGCAGTTTATAAGGAGGATGAGGATATCATTTGAAAGTGATAACTCGTTGAGATTTGTGCTGGACGAAGCGGAGGCAGACAGGTTTTTCTCCGGGTACTCCGGTTTTCCCTGACACAATTTCATTCCAACAACACTCTCCACTATCATTTCATCTGTCATTCATTTACTCATTGCCCCAGGGGAGTGCGACGGGCTTCGGCAGCCGGCACAGTTCATATCCTCGCCGTTAGATGGGGGCTTCATTCAATCCATTCCCTGACCCGGTCTGTCGACTGGAAGCGGGCTGTGGATTTTCATTGACAACCGGCTTGCTCGTTATCTGATGCAGGAATGACTCACTGTTCCTGAAATTGACATTGTCAATCATCTTTCGTAAATCATGTCAGTCATATATTTGTGCTTCTTCCCACCCAAAAGAGAAAAATCAGTATTATATTGTTACCATGGGCCTGGAAACGATAGAGAACCACATTTTAAGTCGTTCCCGCTAAACAACTTGAGCATTGCCTCTGCACCCCTAGTTCATACATCCTGGATTCTAATGTATCAACAGAAGCTAACTTGAGTTGTTATCTGGATACATGCTGTAGACCCAGTCCGATTTTCGTGAACTCTCTTGAGGGGACATTTCTATTTTCTTCTGATTTTGTAGCCTCTTGTACTAGGATACACTTTGATGATCTTTAAATTAAATAATATTGCTATAGCTGAATCGATGTCATCCCAGCAGTGGGAAGTCACAGAAAGCCTCTAGTTCAATGGTTGAGAGTGGCATTCTAACCCATCTCTCCTGTATTTGTCATCACAAGCTCGAGTGTATCTCGTTCCAAAATTCATTGGAATAAGGACACCAGTCACAAGAAATACATGCTGTAAGCAAGTGGGCTCTAAGACAACAAGAACCGTTACTGGGTTTCTTCTTCCACTGTTATTGGCATAAATGTTACAATATATCTTATCAGTGACTACGTATATAAAATTGGGACTAAATTCCCACAATAGTGCACTTTCAAACAACAAAAACTACAAAAATGGCGTGGAGTCCCTTATTCGTTGCGCCGGTTCATTTAATGCACAGTATACACAGCGAAAACTTGGGTTTTTCGACCTGTGTTTATGCACACTCACCTTGCCATGTTAAAATAATTTGCCTGTCCACTGTTCCTGAAAATGTTCTGTACTTTTTTTTATGCTTGATTCTGCCAATTCGTGGGAAGGCTTCTTGCAATCTCCATAAATATTGGAATTCATGAACATAGAAATAAGTGGAGTGAAAGTCTAACTCAAAATGTCAGATCAGCATGCCGTAGGTTCGTATATTAACTTTTTAAAATACTATGCCTCCATCCATCTTCATTTCCCCTTTTCCAGTTGACACTGGGTGCGGGCAAATATGGTTCCTCTCCACTTTGCTCTGTCGTTCCGACACAGTGTTCCAATCCAGGTTCCGTTTTCTAATACTATTCTCCACCGAATCCATCCAACGCATTCTTGATCTTCCTCGTCCTCTCTTCCCAGTCATCCATCGTTCCAGTGCACGTCTTGGTAGCCTTACTTCATTCATCCGTTTGACATGTACAAACCATCTCAATCTGTTTTGCTCCAGTTTGTCCTTTAGTTTATGTACTCCCAGTTCTTTCCGTATATCCTCATTTTTCTGTTCCTCCTAGTTTTCTGGACCATACTTCTCAGGAATCTCATCTCAGCTGCTTGTACTCTGCTCTCATCCCTCTTAGTCATTGTCCAAGTTTCCGCTGCATATGTCATTATAGGAACATAATATGCTTTCTACATAACTTATTTAGCCTTAATTGGTATATCCTTGTTCCATACTAGTACCTGTTGGTAGAAAGCACTCCCAAGTTGTATTCTTCTGCTAATTTCCAAATCTAGTCTTCCATCTTCAGTTCACTTCCCAAGTATTTGAGAGTTTCACTACTTCCAATAGCTTGCCACGGTGGGTGAGTGGATAGCGTGTCGGTTTACTAACCCCAAGATTGCAGGTTCGCCCCTGACCGTGGTAAGTGATTTTTGAAAGGCGGCAAAAATACGATACGCATGTCATACGATGTTGGCATGTCAAAGAACCCATTTGAATTCAGTAGGCCGAGTTCATAATGGCAAAATTAATCTCGGGAGTTTCCGCCAGCACAAAGTTCCTCATTTCTCTACTAGAAAGCGCTATTGTGTTCAAGGAGATTAGATATCTAACATCTAACCTCCTTGACTTTCATAGTCAAGGAACTACGAAATTCGACATGCAAGCTACCCTCTGGGTGTCAAATAGCAAAGCTTGCACCAGGCACCCGAGGCCATACGATATTATTATTATTATTATTACTACTTCCAATTCCTTATCTCCTACTTTTATTACTCCTTTTCCTTCTTTCTTATCTCGACTCATCACTGTTTTACTCTTCTCCACATTTATCTTCAATCTTTTAATTTATTACGTCTAACTGTACTTGTACCTCCATCTCATCCTAGCCCCAGATTACGTCGTCGTCTGCAAACAACATTACCTTAATCTTTGCCCTACTATATTCTTTCATTGCTGCCTTCATGATGTCATCCATCACCATTACGAACAATAATGGTGACAACACACATCCTTGCTTTAGTCCAGTGTCAATTTTAAACCATTCCGATGTTCCGACTCTAGTCTTCACACTACTGTAGCACTCCATGCACATTCCTTTTATCATGTCTCTGTTCCTTGCCTATCCCCCTATTTGTTAAGCTTTCCCAAACTTTTGATCTAGGGATGCTTTCATAGGCCTTTTCTAGATCAATAAAAGTCATTACCATATCCTTCCCATATTCCCAACTCTTTTCAATGTTCTGTCTCAGATGAAAATGGGTTCCGCTGTTGACCTGCCCCCTCTAAATCCAAACTGGTCCTCCTCTATTTGGCTTTCTACCTTTACTCTAATTCTTCTTTCTAGGATTCTTTCCATTACTTTGGCAACATGCGAGATGATGGTGATTCCTCGGTAGTTACCACACACCTTCCTGTCTCCTTTCTTGAATATTGGCAATATTATTCCCTTTTTCCAGGCTTCAGGTACTTTCTTCTCTCTCCACACACTCCTGAGAAGTCTGTATGTCCACTGCAGTCCCACTGGTCCTGCCGCCTTGATCATTTCTATTGCCATTTCATCGATTCCCACAGCTTTCCCCATCTTCATCTTCCTAACTGCTCATTCCACTTCTGCCATAGTAATGTCTGGTTCTTCTTCTATTTCTTCCTCCACCGTTTTGGCTGTTTGCGTAACTTCTCCGCATGCCTGGCGTCTCGCCTTCTACAGCTCGCTGCAATATTCTTTCCATCTGTCCGTTATCTCTTCTGGTTTTGTCAATATTTCACCTTCTTCGTTTTTCACGTACCCAGTGTTCACCTTTTCATTCCATCTGCTTTTTATAATTCCAAACAGCAATTTCTTTCCACAATGTAAATCCTCCCTTATTCCTGAGTGAATTCTTCCCAGCTTTTCTTCTTTTCCTCTGCAATTACTTTCTTGCAATCTCTGTTTGCTTCTATATATTTTGCTCTACTTTTTTCAGTCTTTTTTGTTTTCCATTCCTTCCAAGCTTTCTTCTTCTCGCTTACCTTTTCTTTCACTCTTATCATTCCACCATTTTGTCGCCTTTTCCCGTACCTTTCCTGATGTTCTACCACATGTTTTCTCTGCACTGTTTACAAATGCACTCTTAAACTTTATCCATTCTTGTTCCACATGGGTAATGTCCATCCTTGGTATCTGTTCTTGCAGTTCTCTCTTAAACTCTTCTGCCACCTCCTTTTCCTTTAGTCTCCAGACCTTAATCTTTCTTTCCCTTTTTCTGATAATCGTATGACCTTTCCTACTTTTAATTTTGCTACCACTGCCCTATGGTCTCCTCCAAAGGCTTGCTCTGGCATGGCTGTGACATCCATTAGCTCTTTTCGATGTCCTTTTTCGACTAATACATAGTCTATCAGAGTTTTCGTTATTCTATCTCCCCATCCATACCTCGTTATCTTCTGACTTTTTCTTTCTGAACCACGTATTTCCTATAATTAATTGGTTCCGCTGACAGAAGTCCATTAAGAAATCCCCTTCTGGATTTTTACTGCCATAACCATATGGTCCCAAAATCTGCTCTCTTCCTTGTCTGTCTCTTCCCACTCATGCATTCAAATCTCCCATTACTATTATTTCCTTATCGATATATTTTTCCACATCTTCTAGGAATTCTTCTAAGTTCTCTTCTTTATTCCCCATTTGTGGGGCATATACTTGAAACAGATCTTTTGTCCCTGTCTGGAACTGTATCCTTCCTATGATTATCCCGTCACTTATCTTCTTCACCTCTTTCACATACTCGAGGACATCCTTTCTTATAATCACTCCTACTCCATTTTTTGCCTCTTGTCCTCCACTGTAAAACAGCCTGTATCCTTCCTTTAGTTTTCTTTCCCCTTTTCCTTTCCATTTCGTTTCACTGAGACCGAGGATGGCTATATCCTTCTCCATCATGAAGTCCACTAGCTCCTCAGTCTTGTCCGTCAGGGTTAAGATGTTGACTGTCCCTATTCGGATATTATGTGATGCTGGTCGCCCTTTTCTCACAGCTCCCCCAGCATCTGAAGAACTGTGCGTCGCCTGCAAGGGACGCCCTAGCATTTTCCGAGGCTGATCCAGATTTGCTTTCATTTTAGGCTATTATTAACTCTTATACGCTCAGCGAGCCGATCTATCGGCTTGAGTGGCTTGGCTTAAAACACTCACGGCGCCGATCTATCGGCTCTGTGTTGGAATGGCTGTATTAGTGACTAATTGTACTCCCAGATGGCAGGCGAAGATCGGCATAGTAGCATTTGAGTCTGGTTTACACTTTTCTCGACAGATAGAGACACTACATTGCCGCATTGGTATGAAACAAATGAAATTATAAAGCCGCGTATGAATGTTTACCGCATGGCGTGTTGACCTGTTCTGTGTGCCAGTCAAGTCATATTTTGCGCTTTTAATTACGTGTTTGGCATTGTTATTTTGTTTCCATTTGAATACTAGTTTATTATTTGTTATATTTTGTTTATATTTAGCGTTTATCTGTGTTATCAAGTGAAGTGTAGCGTTTAATATTTCGTGTTATTAAGTTTTCGTAACGAGTGTAGGCCAAATTTCTTAAATGGCCGGGCCGAGTTCTAGGCTAAATGATTGTGAAGTATTGGATTATTTAGAGGCTATAGACGATGACAGTGACTTTATTGCCGAGAGTGATTCTGATTTTATAGAAAGTGAAGATAGTGCCCCAGAAATATCCCGAATAGCTGCTCACAGATTATCTGACAGTGATGATGATGATGATATTATGAATGATGGGGACTACACAGAGGTTCTGTCGCCTGAAAATCCTCTCCCTCTCCCATTTCAATATCATGAATTATCTGGTCCTAAACACATGCCACCTCCTGATTCTCTTCCAACAGCTTATTTCCTTTTGTTTTTCACAGATTTTCTTCTTTCTCTTATGGTGACAGAATCTAATCGGTATGTCCAGCAGTTCATCACCAGTAAGGGAGATAATGTTCCCACCCCTCTACAGAATTGGGTCAGGATCACAATGTCTGAAATGAAAGGATTTATTGCATGCCTTCTAAATATGGGTATCAATAGAAAACCAACCATTGCCTCTTACTGGTCCACCATGCCTTCTCAGTTCAGCCCATGGTTCCCTAAAATGTTTTCTAAACATAGGTTCTCTCACTTGCTGCGATTCTTTCATCTTGTCAACAATGAGGGTATGCCAGGGCCTGGAGAAACAGGATATGATCCCTGTGCAAAATATCAACCTCTAGTGGATCATGCCAACAGGGTATTTAGGCACCACTATACACCACATCAGCAGATTAGCATTGATGAGTCTCTTGTGGGGACTAAAAATAAAACTAGCCTTCTCCAATACCTGCCCAACAAACACCACCATCGCTGGGGCATCAAATTTTGGATGCTGTGTGATTCAGTTTCCAATTATTGCCTGGGTTTTTTTACCTACAGAGGTGCCAGATCTCAAGAAGACAGAGACAATATCATAAAACATGGTTTGGGATACATCGTTGTGAAGAAGCTTTTAGTCATGGGTGGCTACCTCAACAAGGGTTATCATGTCTTTGTTGACAATTACTTTATGTCCGTACCACTTGTACGCCATCTCTACAAGCTAGGTACATACATAACAGGAACTGTTAGGAGGAATAGGAAATATTTGCCTCAGAATTTTAAAAATAAATTTGCTGTTGGACAGAAACAATATTTTAGGTCAGGTCCAATGTTAGCATGTGCACTCCGAGAGAAAAAGTCCCAGAAAAACCCAGTCATGCTTCTATCTAGCCATGCAATAGCACAAGAACAGGAAATTCCAGCAACCCACAACAGTGCCAACAGCAAAACTAAACCAGCAATAATAACATCTTATAATAAATATATGGGTGGGATTGACACATCTGACATGATGTTGTATAGCTACCTTGATGAGAGGCGAACTGTACGTTACTGGAAGAAGGTGGCTTTCAATATCATTGCTAGAATGGTACTAAACAGTTACATTCTTTATAAGGAAAATAATAAGGGAGCAGGGAAAATAAAATCTAGACTGAACTATACAGTGTCAATAATTGAGAGCCTAGGGGAGGAATGGATTTCTACAAAATTAAGTGCGATTAATGATCAAAGAGGACCAGTGGGGGTGAGAAAGCTTCCTGAGAAGAAAGAATCGAACTGCGTTGTATGCAGCACCAAAGAAAAGAGGAGGAGGGCCAGAACAGTATGCACTAGGTGTAACAAGGGTTTGCATGGAGAGTGCTTCCCTAAGCACAAATGCTGACCCAGGAAGGTACGTGTACAGTTCTTTACATTAGGTGCTATATTTCATGGCTGGATAAGAGTACAAAAAATAAAATTATATCATGTTATACAGAATTAATTGCTCTTGTTTTCAGTATGACTGGTCAAGAAGATCACTAAAGAACAGATTACTTCCATAGTATTTGAAAACATATTTTTATTTTTTGTAATTTATTTTCCAAGTTTCAATATTTTTTTTGTGGTAAAATATGTCTTAAACAATTTTGGGATATATTTTTCCTAAAACTACATTGAATAATGTGCTAGTGTGAATTTTTTCAAATTTGTATCTGTAGATCTCTTTATGCAGTGATTTTTTACATTTCAACATGCATAATCATGAAAAATGGCATGAGTGTTTTGGACATGACTAGTGAATATAGCCTGAGAGCAAAAGGGTTAAGATGGGGTTGCCACTCCCAAATGCATTTTAAGACCTACTGCCGCTCCTAACATGGAGAACAGACGCCTTTTGTAGCCGCTCCTCTGGAGTGCAGACGCTTCGGGTGTCCATAATATGGACTAATATCTTATACTCTATTAACCCCGAGCACTGGGTTGCCTCTTCCGCCAACTTTGCTGTACCGAAGGACTCCTTCGCCATCACAGATGCCGTTGAGGTCTTTACTCATAACCTGAGCTATGCCTATCAAGACAAATTATGAAACATCTATTCTATTGTTGTACATGTTACAATAATTTGATTAAATAAAAGTTCCAAATACCGTCATGTGGGGTAATTTCGGACAGAAGGGTACTTTTAATGTTCGGTAACTCTTTAATTCTCCCAGATAGAATTACCGTGCTTATCCAAGCGCCTCATGGCAAATCCCCACGCTAATCTTTGCACCTAAATTTTGTATTATCTAGAAGACAGTAAAGTTAACTGCACCCTAAAAGATTAAGGCGATACACCTTTAAAAGGATTTGCAAGACAATGCTCGTTCAGTGGTGGGAAGGCAGACTTTCCAGAGCCGTGTCTTGTGGTCGCCTGCCGAATAACGTAGCTCAAACTTGTTTTAAAACATATATTGAAAATCAACATGACAATAAATGCATATTATTTGACAATTGAACATAAATACAGGGTGAGGCAATGAAACGGCACGATTTCAACTCCAGCTGACGGGCGGGGTGGGGGTTACGGAAGTAGGGGATATGGCCTTGAGCGTTTAGGTAAGTGGAATTTTCAGTTGCCATGGAGCGTTGGACGGGTGCGCAACGTGCGTTTGCTGTAAAGGCATATTACAAAAACGCGGATAGTGTGGTTTGTGCTCAGCGCGCTTTCCGTCGTGAGTTCAATCTACCACCACGCGCTCCCGTGCCGTCAAGGGAAGCTATCCTCCTTTGGGTGAATAACTTTGAAGCCAGTGCTAGCACGACAAAGAAAAGCGCTGGTAGTGAAAAAACAGTCCAGATCCCAGAGAACATTGATCATGTGCGTGAAGCATTGCAACGAAGTCGTCGAAAATCAGCGAGACGTCACAGCGCAGAACTTGGTCTCAGCAATCGATCGGTGAGACGGATTTTAAAGAACGACCTACACTATCATCCATACAAAATACAGACAGTGCAAACCCTACAACCTCATGATTACAATAATCGCATAAGCTTTTGCCGAACGATGCTTAATGTTCTCGGAAGAAACGAAGAAAGAGTGCACTACTTATAGATGAGTGATGAAGCCCACTTTCATCTATGTGGCTACGTGAACAAGCAGAACTTCCGATATTGGTCCGAACATAACCCACAAGAACTTCATGAAAAACCTCTCCATTCTGAAAAAGTAACAGTGTGGTGTGCAATGTCATCTCGTGCAATCGTGGGACCCTATTTCTTTGAAGATGAACACGGTGACGATAAACTCGCAACGTTATTCTGACATGATGGTAACGTTTGGTCTTCCTGAAATCGATCAGTATCATCCAAATGAAGAAACACTCTTCCAGCAAGATGGAGCAACAAGCCATACTGCTAATGTTTCTATGGATTTACTGAAACTCGCATTTCCTGGATGCCTTAACAGCAAGAATGGTGATATCCCTTGGCCTGCCCGTTCACCAGACTTGACAGCTCCAGATTACTTTCTTTGGGGCTATCTTAAGTCCAAAGTCTTCCAGGAAAATCCACCAAGAACAAAAGAAGACGTGAAGGAGCGAATTCAGCAGGAAATTAACAACATTCCGTTGCAGATGCTACAAAACGTCATGGGTGGATTTCATCTCAGACTCCGACAATGCGTGCAAAACCAAGCTTACTGGCACTGTATTCAAAAAATAATAATGTTTTTATGGTTAAACATTAATTTCCACTCATGTACTGTGCCCGTTTAGACCGGAGTCCGCACGACCACATATGCATTTTACCAATAATCAGTCAGCACGAGAGTCAAAATATCCCGGAGCGCCAGATGGGTTAAAGCAAATCGCAAAAAGACATCAAATTAAAAAAATGCTTTACTGATTTTTGGCTCAATGCAACAATAAGGATAGAAGGAGATTTAATTGGGAGTAACACATCCTGTAAAATTATCTCAGTTTATTTTGAAGTTAAAATTGACTGCAAAAATGCTCAAAGCAGCATCATCCACGTGTGGCGATCCACACTCTTATTTACACACAATATACAGAAATTTTCCAAACACATTTGACAATCTTTTTGGTAACACAAGTCCGATTAATAGTCCTGTAGACTGTGTTCCAAAATTATTAATGATTAATTCCAGTTCAAAGTTAATTGTCTCTACTGGAAATGTCGTAGATCACTGTTTGAATATTTACATAATATTAACACTCGTAGAATAAATGTTCATAGAATTTTAACTTTCACTTATTTTTCCAGTTTCAAAAATACATTGTCGAAAAATATTATCATCATTGAAGCAACACAAATTATTTACATATATTAATAACATCTGAAAAGTATTTGACCTTGAGCATAGCATCGAAGAACTGTGCGAAGCACAACAACAATTAATTGTTCTTCTGACATTAAACATTCGAGAAATGACTCGATTATGAACTTCAAGTTCCTAACAAAATATATGATTTCTGAATCATCAACTTGATCAATAAATGGTTGAACCATTCAATTTTCCACTTGGAATCATTATTATAAAAAATATTTATATTCATGGCCATTTTTAGTAACTTTTACAACTTGCAATTCTTCGACAGAATGCGGAAATTAGAATTGTAGTTTTATAATGAATTCATTTAGTTCATGGCACTAGGATTGAAAACATCCTTCAAATTATTCGTGGTTAAAGAATTATTTTTAATTGGCAGTGGCCCATTCTATTATTTGTGTAAGCACAATATTACAACAACGGCAAAGGTCTTCCTCTGAAGAAGAATAAACTACTATCATGACAAATCCGGGTTCTAGCAAAATCAAAGTCTAAATGGAATTCGTAAACAAGGTTGAAATAAGAACTGATGGTTTCTAAGAAATAACCTTCGGGTCATTCATACGACGAAATGTGTAGTTCCAATACTCCTTCTATAAACCTGAGCCATCGAAACTGCTATTTGATTGATGCTCGAAAAAACCTCTTCATTCCTGCGACTTAAACATGCGCACCTGGGAATGGCATTTCACCTACTCCACACATAAATTATCTTCCCAAAATTTATACAATAAATCAAGCCTCTGCTTGTTATCAACACTGGAAGATTAATAAACTTACAAGTTTATTTTATTTTACCATTCAGTTCAACCCGTGAATTTACCATACTTATGAAAATCTTTATTTCACTTTCGAGTGTATTTACGTCATGATTTTATATAAATACAAAAATATCCTATTTGATACAAATATCATTTGCTTCCCGTTTCATGCCTCTCCGTGTTATCGGAAAAATGTACTTTACTCAGTGCAAATATCAACTGTTCAACCAGAACTGACATGTTGGTTGAATGCGGGCTTGCGCTAACCACTATCCTTCGGAAAATCTCCTGTTCCAAACTAGAAATGATTAAACTACTTCATAGGCTCTTTCTCAATACATATGATTATTAGAAAATATAATATCCAAGAATTATTTAGAAAAATTATGAAAATTATTATTATTATTATTATTATTTGTTATATATTTAATTATCATCTCATTATGTGAGAATCCACATGTTCGAACCTTCGAATATGGAAAAAGTATCCATTCCTCAACAAAAATAAATATTAACTTTTACAGTTACATCGGCTGATTACCGTGATTTCCCAAAAATATGAAATTTTCAAATAAATGCTCGAAATGCTCGGTCATCGATCCTAAACTGTTCTGAGTGCTGAAAATACTCAGAATAACTCTAATAAGTCTTGCGTAAATCATTGCAAGATTTAAATACGAAGAAAAAATGTGTTGGTCATCTGCAGAAAAATAGTTTGTTCCAATTAGCTAGGCATAATATCATTCAAATGTGGCTTACATTTCTTGATGGTCTTGAAGCGTAGTAAACCTGGTCTGTACCAGATTTATCCATAGACATGCCCTATCGGACAAGCACGTATAATCCTTGTATCGGCCGCCATTATATACCCACAATCCGTCTAGTAAGACATAGTGGTAGTATCTCTTGACGTTTGAATTAACTGTTGTTCCATTTTAATATGGGCTTCTATCAAAGCCATAACAGTTTGTTTAAATGGGGTCAGATCTAAGTGATCTATTCTTAGATATGTCAGTTGTAACATAACTCACGGTAATCTTATCAGTACAAGAAAAACACTGACAGTCTAAGCAATCAACGGCTGTTCTGAAGATCGTTCCCTGGGCATGGTTTATTATATCACCATCTACCATGCGCTAAGCAACTTGTAGTTTCCCTTGCGTAGACTAATGAACGCCACCGTTATAGACTAGTCCAGTGTACTGACAGATCGAAGTGGTTAACTAGTTACAAAAATGAAAACTGACTGAAAATGGATTTAAATATCCAAGTATTATGTTATTACTGGACTGTGACAAAGTACTAGTTCTAGACAAAGTCTAGCATATGTCCATGTAGAAATATAAATATTTCCACCAATGTCTGTAGAAAAATCAATCACCTCAGTGATTCTCCTCGCCGTAAACTTACTAAGTTCCACCTCGTAGCGTAGCACTTTCGTGACTATCACGACTTTGAAAAGAACTTCTGCATAGATCCGGCAACCATGTGCCTTGGCTCAGCGTCGTAGCAACTTGCTCGGCAAATGCTTGTGTTGAAAATGAGCTATCGATGCTTCCTCCAGCCGGCTTTTATTCAAAACTGCCAGGGTCACGCGTCATCACGTTGTAATCTAGAAATCCTCATATCTCTCGTATCCCTGGTCCGATTTACTTGATACTAATTGCATTCTCTTTCATTTGGCCGTGCCAGTAATCTGATCCCAGTCTCAAGTCTGTACTCCATGGTTAACTATTTAATCAATAAATAGCCTCGGCCTCTGCTATTACTCGCTACGTCACTTGACATCCAAGTATCGGTAAATTCCTTCCAATTCCTTCTCGAAGCAATGTAGCGCGATATTCAAATATCTCAACTTTCAAAAGCGGCTACAGCCTTTCCCTTGATATCTAGGTGTCTGAAACTTGGAATACCCATTCCTAGAGTTGGGCACAGTACTTAAGAATTATGTGAAAACAATTATCCTTTTTTTTTTTTTTTTTTTTTTTTTTTTTTTTTTTTTCTAAATAAATTATTTGTGGGTTTTCAAAATCGTGCCGTTTCATTGCCTCACCCTGTATAAGAAACACACTCCTGAGAAAATGGTGGGGGAGCCCATGAATTGTTTAAAAATGGCAAGGCCAAGAACACGCGGAAACTCCACGAAATTGGCTTGAGAAAATAAATTAAGTAAACTAGAAATAAATCAAATGACCATCAGTCACAAAGTTACACGAGATCGTACCGAGTTACCAAACGTGGCTTCTAACCACGAGAACCCACTTCGCATATTTGCAAGGTCAAAATCCAAAAGAAATATCAACAAACATCAAGTGAAAAATTATTTCACATAACACCGAAAACACGCGCACTCATTAGGCAAGGATTCAGTTAGCATAAGCGCAAACAATAAAGGTAGGATGAATTGAAAAATAAAATTGCCAAATTTCTCATGATGGCGTCAGCCTGACTCTGTCGAGCATACTGAGAGCATGCATCACAAAACATCGAAAATATTAATGAAATCTGCGTTTTGTATGCAAATCATATGTCCCACAACAAGGGAACGCGTAGCACTAAAATAATGATATTCAGGTCTCATCAGACCACAATTTGTCAAACATTAATCAGAGCGATTATCTAGTACGTCTGAACGTACGGCCATCTTGCCAACAACTTCATCAAAATAATGATGGAAAACAAAACTAGTGACGAAACAAAGGACAGTCACCAGTAATTTAAACACACAACTTCCACCCAAGAAACAGGTTCTTCATACGAATTTAGGAAAACAGTGTTACATATTAGACCTAATTTACATTGACACCACTAAATGAGTTGGTAGCAAGCATTAAAAAGGAAGAAAAATAATTAAACAAATCGGAACCTTTAAAATCTGCGCAAATTTCAGGCCCTTAAGAAATAAAAGTATTAGATCATTGAAAACACCAAGTCTTTCGTTCCCTAAGTGGGTCAACTGAATCACCACGACACGATGATTCAAGAAAATCTAAATATTTGAAGTATAATTCATTTAAAAATAAGTAATTTATGTTTCCAATTATTCAGTTAATATCAAGTTCCTCTCATACCTTCTGAGCACGGCCAGGGCCGGAGCCCAGGCCACCACGTCCACTTTCGTTTTAAGTCATGTTGAGAGTGATAGAGCGTCACTTTTCCAACAAGCAGTTAGCCCACCAGAGCGGCCTAGCGCATGCGCGCAACTTACGTCGTGCTGCCGAAGGTAGGTAGTGGCATATTTCGAACTAAATTAACAAGTGAAGACATAGAATGTTTCTGCAGGTTGGCCAACACAATTTCCCACATAAGTCTCCTTTTAAATGTCCTAAAACACTCCAGTTCGTATTTTATGTTGGTATTTAAAGAGCGGGAAAGTTCCTTGTGCTGATTGGTCACACGGCCACTTCTCAGGTTTAAATTTGAATAGAGCGGCAAATTCAGGACATGAATGTTCATAAAAATTGCCTCAGGAGACAATAATGTCAAAAGGAAGTTCTATTGCCCGCAACAGACATTATTGAGACAATGCAGTTCATGGGAAGATTTCACTTTTGGACCATTTGGGAATGTTTTACTTCTTCTTGGGGTCCATAATCACTTTAGTGACCACTGGGTCAGAAGCTGGGTTTTGGGTTTAAGCGACTCCAGGGTTTAGAACTGGGTCCAGAGTTTATTTTCCACAAGTAGGGTTGGCGAGAGTTCGGGCAGGGGTAAGGTGTGCAGATGCAATCGGCACATTAACAATGTTGTTTGTTGTGCCATCTTCATTATAGCTTTAAAGTTGTTACGTAAACTTCTTATTGTGCACGACTAGTGGTAGACTTTAGCTGCTAGTGATTATTGTCCGCCGTTGGTTGTGTTGATTTTATTAAGTTTAACACAGCCCATCTCATTCCATAAATATTTATTTCTGAGTCTTTGAAAGCCTGTGGTAATTTCGGAAAAAGCAGCAGAATATTTTTAGGTACCACGATCGACCTTGGAGAATAATGTTAATTCCGCGGAACCGAAACCAATCGGAGCACTAGGCGCTTTGAACAACGAAGAATAGGAAATGCTTGTACGTGGCATTGTGATAGCAGCACACTGGGGATACCCTCTCACTTCTACTGATATAAGGTACATTGTAAAAGGATATATCGATAGAGTGGGAAGAAAGGAGAGGCGATTTGCTCAGAATCTTCCTGGAGTCGAATGGGTAAGGTCTTTTTTGAAGAAGGATGATAATGTTCTCTTCGGTTGGTTATCACAGAACATTAAGAGAGCTTGTGCTGAAGTCGGCTCATAGTCTATGCGGGAATTTTTTCGCTAACGTGCAACCACTTTAGAAAATGTCATAAACTATGATGAAACAAACTTGTGTGGTGACCCAGAAAAGAAGCACGTGATTGTTAAGAGAGCTATCAGGCGCACTGAGCGCTCTAATGATGTGTGCAAGTGGTGATGGAAAACTACTGCCCCCCTATGTTTTGTACTAAGCTGAGCATCTATGAGAAACCTTGCAAGAAGGTGGCCCACCTGGCACGCGGTACAACACGAACATAAGTGGCTGGTTCGATCATCCTATTTTTGAAGACTGTTTCCTTACAGTGGCTCTTCCATATTTAAAACAGCCAAAAGCTACTTTTCTGTGGCAGTGGTTCAAGAATGTTAGAAACACATCTCATTCGTTCTTCTCCCACTGAATAGCACACACATTCTGCAACCTCTAGACGTGAGCTTTTTTGGACCACTGAAAAAATAGTGGAGAGGTGTTTTGACGAATCGGAAGACTTGTACACGAGGACCTATTTCTAGAAATGGTTTCCCAGCTCTTATGAAGGAGGCACTGGAAAAGATAGAAGCATGAAAGGCAGAAAGCATAATAAGTGGCTTCCGAAGCACTAGATTAATTCCTCTTAACAGAGAGAGTCCTTATAAGAAATTCCAGAATGTTCAGATTCAAATGGTCATCTAGATTCGAGGAAGTATTATCTCGGGTTCATTACGGCACTGGCGCCATCGCAACAACTTTCCGTCGTAAACTCAATGTCCCTCCAGTAAAATCTATTGTTGGGGTTAATTCCGAGGTAATGAAGTTGCTGTAGAGAGTGACTGAGTACTACCACAAACATCAGGAGACCATTCACAAATCCCTACACTTGGACTGGAAAGTTTCATCGTAGTAAATTACGACTGCAATTTCCTGGAGTAATATACTAATTTGACAGTACTTTGACGTGGTAGTTCACCTAGGAGCGCAGGACCTCGCCGTAAAATTCCTCCGCTCAAACTGTGGAAGCAAGAACATGTTTGCATTTCCGGTTGTTGAGAACGAGGACACGGTAAAGAAGGATCAGATTGGCGAAATTCTGCTAACCCCAAAGGTGAATAGAGGAATATTCATCTTGATCAAGACGTTCTATGAAATAGCTCTACCAGTTAAGTTTCCTTATTTTTGGATTACAGTATTTGTCATTCATTTAAATTTTTGTATTATAATTAAATGACAACTATGCCATTTAATACATTTTTTTATAAATATGTGTCCAAAATAACCCCATTGTTGGGGGTAAACGTGGACAAAAATGAAAAACTGATCACTGTCCAAAATTTCCCCAACCTTGGGGGTAACTTCGGACAAAATGTAATTTTTATTTGAATGGCTATAAAGTACTGATAAGACTGTTTCAACATTCCTTGTGTTTATTACACACGCAGTTATCCATGGAAAAAATTCAAGGGGCCTGTCATCACTAAATGTGATGGTGGGAAAACGTTCAAAAGAATCCAAAATTACCCCCATATTACAGTACTTAAATATATATTTTCAAAAACACTTAAGAGGAGTTGTTTCTAAACTGTGTCATTTCACCACCATCCATCGCAACTTCAATGGCACAGTTTAGAAACAACTCCTGTATGTTTTTGTAAAATTACTTTTTAGTATTTGGAACTTTTATTTACGGTAATCAAATTATTGTAAGGATATCCGTTTTATTTTAATAATGTTACACGCTGAAAAAGATATCGAACATGTACAACAATTGAATAGATGTTTTCTTAATTTGCATTGATAGGTGTAGTATTTATAAAAGTTATCTATATGAAAAATGCCTTACATTTTCCTAGCATGGTAAATGTTATTGCTTTTCACTTATTAAAGCAACATTTACTCCTTTGTGTCATGAGCACATAGATCTTCAGTGTGTAAATGGAGTCTTAAAAATCGGGTCTTTATCTCAAAAGAAAGAATGTGAAGGATATGACAGGAGGTTGGAATTGCTAAGCTATGTAGCAGAGTTTTTAAATCAGCTGGCTAGAAGAGAGAAGGCACTGCACTGTGCTCAGGGATGCTTCTAAATTTTGCTTCAATCTAGTACACCACTGCTTCTAAAGCACACCCTAATTTCGAGCTTTAATTTGCCCGACAAGTGTGCATTTCATATGAGTACCAGCTGCGGAGATTATCCCTGTCCTTTTGTGTGTTTTTCCCTTCTATCTGTGTCCACAATAGCCTGTTCTTCTGCTTTTACGGCCTCATTGGACCACTTCAGTCAATCATATCTTGGTCCTCTTCTTCAGGAAGTTTTCTTTCCGAGTTGCCCTGTAGCTTTTCATTCGCTCTGATCTTCTCAGGCGTTCCACATCTGTGAATACTCTTTTTACTGTATTACGTTTGTCTATTTTTTTCCTGAATATTTTTATATCTTTCAGTTTTGTTTTTTTAATATTTTGTTTTGCAAGCCATCCAAGGATATTTCTAATTCTTTCATATCATCTCTTGAAAAATGAAAATCCACAGCCTGCTTCCAGTCTCCGACCGGGTCAGGAATGGAATGAATGAAGCCCCTATCTAGCGGCGAGGATATGAACTGTGCCGGCTGCCGAGGCCTGACGCACTCCTCTGGGGCAATGATTAAATGAATGACAGATGAAATGAAATGATAGTGGAGAGTGTTGCTGGAATGAAATTTTGACAGGGAAAACCGGAGTACCCGGAGAAAAACCTGTCTGCCTCCGTTCTGTCCAGCACAGATCTCACATGGAGTGACCGGGATTTGAACCACGGACTCAGCGGTGAGAGGCCGGCGTGCTGCCGCCTAAGCCACGGAGGCTTTATATCATCTCTTAATTTCCTTAATTCATCCTACTTGTTTCATATTCCAAAGTTTCACTACAATTTTTCTAGATAACCTGGTTTCCGGTGTCCTCATAATGTGACCAAAAATGAAATCCGTTTCTTCCGAATAGTATCAGTGATGGGCTTCAGTTCTCTGTATACCACTTCATTTGGTACTATCTGCCACTGTCCATCTTTCTGATATTTTTTATTTATGCATGTTCTAGCTATTCTTCTTTCTACTTTTAAAATTTTGTAGATTCTGTTTTTCTGAGTAACTTTAAAAAGAGTTGCACTTCCATATGTCACCTGGTTGAACCACCGTCTTGTAATGTTTTAATTTTGTTGCTATTGATAGACATTTTCTTTTATATATAGACCCTGTTAATTTCTGGGCTTTTATCATTTTAATAGCAGTAGTGCCCGGCTTCGCACGGTGGATTTATTTGTTTTATGGATGATAATGAATACTACTACTGAACTGGCACATGATACTTAAACTACCAGGGAAAAAAAAAATATAACTTTTTGTGGTGGTGGTTGTAGTGAGGGTGATAAGCATTACTGTATAATGGACGTAACATTTAGATCATTTTCCCCTAATGATAATAATGAATAGGGAAATGGCTATTTACTAACTACAGCACTGACACATGTAATTTGCAAACAAATTTCTAAAAATGATTAGAAAGAGGAGGAAATGAAATAAGACACTGCCTAGGGCCTATATCTCATTGTCTGTTAGGAATGTAGAGACCAATAGTGTCGTCTTTTGTCGCATAGCGCCGTAGGAAAATAATCAGAACACTTTGGAAAACTTCGGCTGTCCTGAGGTAGCAATAGTATCATTTATGGCGACATAGCGCTCGACGATAAGTTTCGGAATAAATTACGGTAAATTTGAAAGCACCAACGCTTATTGCAGCTGGTAACCTCAATGTATTGCACTTATACAGATGCATATGTTCATGATGATAACTATTTTAAGGGGCAAAATAAATCTTTTTGCACTAATTACTCCCCGTGACTGCAATTTATAAGTAGCGCAAGATTTAACTATTTTCGCAATTCTGCACCAGAACACTGGCAGGGGCGATGTGATGCAGCCCGAATTGCCAGTCAACAATAGACTTACTAAAATACTCTTACAGTTACACTACTACGGACATGAATGGTTCTAGGGCCTTAATACGTGGTTTTCAAATTCAGTTTGTTTGTTATTCTAAATGTAGGGAATGGAGAGCGTTGTCCAAAATATCAAGTGGACAGTGTTACCAGCAGGGTTTCAAACTGTAAGTAAAATTTGGTGCTATTAAGAGGAACGGTGTAGATTTGTGATGAAGGGCCTAAATGCAGGGAATGGAGTAGTCTGTCCGAAATTTCAAGCAGACAATGTCACCAGTCGGGTTACAAAGGGTAAGTATGTGAAATTTGGTTCAGATCGGTGAAATGGTGTAGATTTAGGCCAAAGGGCCTAAATGCAGGGAATGGAGTGGTCTGTCCGAAATTTCATGTAGACTGTGTTACTCGCAGAGTTCCAAAGGGTAAGTATACAAATTTTGGTTCAGATCGGTGAAACGGTGTAGATTTGTGCCAAAGGGCCTAAATGCAGGGAATGGAGTGGTCTGTCGAAATTTAACATAACCTTAACTATTTCTCTTGAATATGGCTATCATATAAAAAAATCGAATCCGACTGGTAGTTCCAGAGATTAGTGCGATTAAACACACAAACTCTTCAGCTTTATTATACAGTAAACTCCCGATTATCCGCGGAATTGACTGGCGCGGATACCCCGGATAATCGAATTTCGCGGATAAGCCGCAAAATTGCTGGTAATCGTTAAACAAAGGTCGAAGGCACTAAGAAACAACACACAAGTGCTATAAATTAAGTTTATGTTCGACCCTAACTATTATGTGTTAGAAAACTGTATCGTAATGATGGTCATTATAACACTATTTTTCATTATGAAACAGTTTCTCCCACCAATCACAGCTCAAGAAACAGTTGTTTGACCAATTAGATAAGGGTAGCTTCGCACCTGCGTGGAGTTCCAAGGCCTTCTGAACTGCGTTGCCTAGTGTCATAGCGGTCTTTAAGGCCACGGTCAAATACAAGGCATTCTCGACAGATATTTATGAATATTTATCTTCGAACATAAAATAGTTATAATAATTATCGTCGAACATAAACAGTCGTATGCAACTCGCCTATGATGGTAATTAAGACACTCGTATGGGAATGTGTGTATACCGATACAGTACAGTACTGTACAGTAATACTGAACTACTGTCCACGTTTTGTGCTGTACATTATTAAGTGTACTGCACTGTATTTGTGATTTAGGATTTTTTTTTACGTTTAAGTATTTACTAACTTTATTTCAATTTTTGAGAAATAATTCTCGGTTTCAAAACCCTCCTTTTTTTTATAAAAATGTTCTCCTACAGGCACCGTGGATAATCGAGAGTTGACAGTATTAGTATAGATTAGTTCTTTCTTGCCATGCAGGTTTCTCATCAGAGTTGTAAGTTATAATTTCTCCTAATTATTTAAATTGCTTCACTATTTTAACTTTCTTGTTATTTACTGTTATGTGATTGATTACAAGTGGATTTGCTACCATTATCTCTGTCTTTTCAAATGATATCTGAAGTCCAATTTTTTGTGCTATATTTTGTAGGCTTATTATTTGATTTCTGTCTTCTTGAATATTATTAGCCAGTAACGCTAAGTCATCTGCGAATCCCAAGCAATTTAATTCTATTTGATCTTTCTTAGTTCCAATTCTTATGGTCCTAGGATTTTCCCTGTACCATTCCCTAATCACATATTCCAAAGCACAATTGAGAAGTAAAGGCGATAAACCATCTCCTTGTTTTAATCGTAAACGGCTCGAGATATTTCTCCTCTGAATTTTACTTTAGATTTGGTGTTTGTTCTTTTTATTGTTTTTCTATTTACTGTATTTATTTTCTTATCCTATGATTCATTGTTTATTATATTTAGAAATGTAAAATTATTTATACTGCCATTGTGGCTATTACACTGATGAAAGATTTATTGCCCTGTCACATCTTGTGAATAACTTGTTTTACGTGAACCCCATGATGAAAAACTAATTAAATAGCTTAAGTATTGTTTATAAGGAGTTTAAAACTCTATGCCCATTGTTGTATTTGATGATCTGTAATCTGTTCATAGGTGGTGACCAACGCATGCCTTTTGAAAGAAGTTGATCTCTACACTGTGACAAAGGACGACTTGAATTTCACTGCTCCTTTCCATCTACAAGTTCGGCGGAATGATTATATCCAGGCTTTAGTCACATTTTTCAATATTGAATTCACGAAATGTCACAAGCGAATTGGGTTCAGCACAGCCCCAGAAGCTCCGTACACTCATTGGAAACAAACTGTCTTCTATTTTGATGATTATCTTACTGTTAAGAAGAATGAAGAGATCTATGGAGTATTTTCAATGAAGCCCAATGCTCGCAATAACAGAGATTTGGACTTTACAGTTGAATTGGATTTCAAGGGTGAACTTGGTGAGGTGCACGAGACTAATGTGTATCGGATGCGTTGAGCCTTTTCAAATTTTAGGGAATTTACTATACGGAAATGTGACCACTCAATTTCGAGAGTGTCTTATGACCAAGAAAAGCGTATTTCATACGATTGTATTGGTTTGATAATTACTTTACAGACTTTCATTTGTAAATTTTGGACTCTTAATTACGAAGGCCGCATTGCCCTAGGAATGCATTGACAAGCAGTTGCAGGAGTCGTAAATTGTTTCCATACTTTTTAATCGAGTAAACCCATCAATGTAATCCTTACTTCGTTCTCAGATCAATTGTGTACCCTGAATAGAGTAGGACTGTTACCAGTTAATGAGCAAGTTTCTGAATCAGTATTCTGAGGGTGAGGAGCACCTGTTAAAAGGACAGCCATGTTACTGCCAAGTCTGGATGCGTCTTCATAATGAGTAGTCTGATCTGAGTATTTTTTATGTGTTGTACAATGGCAGAGATCTGTATTTAACTATTAATTAAACACAATTTTTTTGTGAATAATTATGCATTTTTAGTTGACTTTTATTATTTTTCCAACAATATCACGATCTGGTCACTCATGAATTTCTGAATTCTTGTTTTCTACAGAACATTAAAAGAACTCCCTTAATAAATGTCTGTAATTATTTATTTTAAATTTTTAATCATCTTTTTCCTGGTTGTTGAAACGTCTCAGTAGTGAGCTGTTTAATCAATGTAAAGAACATTTTTTACTAAAGCTGAATTCTGTTGAATGTTACTTACCTTCATTTATATTATAGTGTATGCATAAATTAATCAGCATTGCTGCAGTATTCCTGTGCATCATTCTGTTTCATTTCCGTAAATGAAGATATGCTGAGTGTATTGCACTACAAAGCTCAAGATTAATACAGTACAGCATTCAGTCTATTGGTTTATACAGTATATCCTCTTTTTTAATGTATGTTACGGGTAGAACTCTGAAATGGTGAATGTATTTAAAGTTAGTATGCGAAGCATGTTCTTATTCAGTCCGCTTGTAGTAATGCACAGTGCCATGTTAAAGTATTAGAATATGTAAATACTGCTATGGAAACAATAGTCTACTTTCATCAGGGAAGCAGCCATGTTTTGTTGTGTACATATTCTTCATGGCTATATTGTACATTGCAAAACAAAAGTTTTGATACTCATAGAAAGTAAATGAAAAGACCTTCAGTACAGAGATGTTGTTCTTTTTTGTAATTGCTCATTCTCTTATACAACGAATAACTAGAGGGCAGAAATTTGTGTAAGTATTCAGTCTTGATTATCTGAAGCCTTTTGCTTTTACTGTTAATTACAGTGAACTCTCAATTATCCATGCACAGTTTCAAAGAAAAATAATGACTTCTGTTCTGTCTTTATTTACAACAACAAAAAATCCCACCAGAAACGTTAACACTTAAACATCGCCGAATTTAACCAGCATTCATATTGATAACTTGTGTCATGAATGATGTGCTAGAATCCTGATGCTGGTGAAACAACTAGTTCCGACTTCCTCAGGCTGTCTGTCAGTTGTTGGTCATTGCGAACGCTATTAAGCATCGCACTGCTTATTGTGAAAATTAGAAATGGCAGATGCATTAGGTTAGAAACGGATGAATTGGCATCAAACCTATAACAACATTCGTTTGGCTGTACAGTGATGCATGGGATTTGATAACGGCTGAGTGATGCAGACATTGTATACAATGTTAGCCTAGATGCGTAGTGTATTATTCACACTGAGGAATTGAAATGTTTCTGTTAATTGTTATTCTTATTAGAATACATGTTGTTGTTTCTTATGGCTAGCCCGGATTCCAATCCATCAGCTTTCTTGCGTTCCAATAGAGTTGTGTGAGGTTTCCTGAAGTTCTGGCAGCCACATCAAGTTTGTTGCAATGTAGCAGGTGCCCCTTGTCCATTCTACTTCCAGGTTCGTGACTAAGTGTGCATTCTTCAGATCTCAAGATGTTGGTTCGTTTCAGATGAGCTGCAAGGCAGTCATGGCCAGTGTTAAGTCTGAAGAAGGCTACAGCTTCTCTTTTCTGGGTTTGAATTTATATTGATCCCATTTAGCATCAATGTCCTTCCATAATTTGGTTTCTGCTGTTTTCTTTGCCATTTCTTCATACCTGTTTCTGATAGTATTTTTCAAGATCCTTTTTGCTGACATAAAATCAGTCTGACTGACAGGTTGTTGTAGTTTGGTACCTTCTTTTGCTAATCTGTCTGCCTCTTCATTACCTGCTATTCCAACATGAGAAGGGATCCACTGAAATGAGATCTGTTTGTGGAGTCTTTGAAGGGTTTTTATCATGCAAAAGATTTCTTTCAGTTCTTTATTTTGGGGCTTATAATTTGACGAGACAGCTTGGATGGCTGCTTTTTAATCTGTAACGATAACACATTTTTGATAACCAATGTTTCTGCCTAATAACTGACGGAGTGCATGTGAAATTGCTCTTATCTCAGCATCAAAGTTTGTTTTGGCGTACTGGGAAGTAGAGTGAGAAGAGAGATGAATGTATTCCTGCTCCAGTTCTATTTTCTTTGTGTTGTGAGCCATCTGTAAATATTTTTAGCCATTGATTAGACGGATATTTTTCTTCTAATGTACAGAGGGCCAGCCGTTTTAGATCATGTGGTGAAGAGTCTTTCTTGCAGACCTCTTCTAGCAAAGTAAGATCTATAGTCACTTGTATATTATATTCAATGGGGTTGACTGGCATACAGAGTGGTTCAAGTTTTATTTGCAGATTGCTCTTATTGATATATTCCTTGGCGAGACTTAAGGGATCTTTTTTTGTTTTAAGATTGGGGGCTAGAAATTGGTTTTTTGATCCATGTCATTTGAGGTAGTCTTTGTATACTGCAGGGCCATCCAGTCATTGCGCTCCGAGAGCGCGGCCGCGCTCGGGGAGCACTGGGCAGTCAGACTAGTGCTCTCTTCCCCACCACCACTGCACAGTGGCAGCGAGGAGACCTGAGACACACGGACTATGTTCGGACCACAATAACTAGATACGTACGCACAGTCGTGCAGGCGACGGCTTTTGAGGCATTGTTGACATATTGATAGGGCTGTCTTACCATAATAGGATATATACTGCCATAATATATATATATATATGTGTGTATACAAATCGAATGGTACTCCGATGCATGGAATGTGCAGGAAAGTAAAGAATATTGTGATTTATTACAAAATGAAATGAGATCATATTAGATAGGAAAATTCAACAACATTTTACCAATATGAACAGATAGTACAGGCCTTGAGTGACTTTTTCTCCGTCGTTTTTACGAATTTCTAGTTTTGGAGGAAACAATCTTCTCCAAATTGGGTACAATATTTCTGGACACTGGTATTCGTAAACAATTGCGCAAGTTTCTATCACTCATCGTTGCACGATGTTTACTTTTGGTAAGCTTAAGAACTGAAAAGAAACGCTCACAAATGTACGTTGAGCCGAACATTGACAGAACTTTACTTGCATGTCTATACAAAAGGGGATATTCTTCTTGCGGAAAGCCACTGTAAAATTCTTCTAACTTCATGACATTAGAAAGCAGTCTTTAAGACGAACATTGCATTGCAGTTCAATCAGCTCTAATTGAAATAGCTGTGGAACACTGTCTGCACTAATAGAAAATGGTCGAACAAATACATCTGAAAATCACTTGTTAAACTCGTCTTGTATTTGGCGAATTACCTGCAAGTACTCATCAAAGCCGACACCTTCTTTCACTATTTCAAGCAATGGAAAATGTCCTGTGTTCCTTGCACGCAACTGGTTTTCCCACAAAATCAATTTTCTTGTGAACGCTTCAATTTTTTCCACCAAATTGCAGATGTTGTGCTTTTCGCCCTGAAGCGAAGTGTTCAAATTATTCAGATGGACAGTCACATAAAAATGCCAAGTCCGCCACCCACTTAGGGTCACGCAAAAGAACTTCGGGCCGCCCTTTCATGTCACAGAATGTATCTATTGCGTTCCGCAAGCAAAACACACGATTCAGCACCTTCGCCTTGCTCAGCCATCTTACTTCTGCATGGTACGGGATATCCACTTCGATGTCATCCAAGAACTCTTTGAATTGACGGTGCGTGAGTCCATGGGTGCGAAGATAATTTACCATTCGCACAACTGTTCCCATTACATCTTTAAGCATGGCGACTTTTGCACAGATTGCCTCCTGGTGTATGAAGCAATGGATCGCCGCCATTAGGGGACTACCGTTCTCGGCCATTTTTAACTTTACGTAGCTGAGGAACCCCGTGCGTACACCCCGTAAAGAAGGAGCTTCATCCGTCGTTATACTCGTCAACCGCTCCCATTTTAATCCCATTGATTCTAAAACACCCTCCACAGCTTGGAAAATATCGAAACCAGTAGTGGTGTCTTTGAGAGCTACCAAGTCGGTGACCCGAAGATCGTCATCCACCCCTCGAATAAAAATAACGAGCTGTGCTGTGTCCGCAATGTCGGTTGATTCGTTGAGGGCGATGGAAAATTATACAAATTTTGCTGCCTTCTCCATTAATTGCTGTTCCATATCAACGGACATATCGTCTATTCTGCGAGCCACAGTTTGAGGAGAAAGAGAAATTTTTTCAAATTTCTCAACTATCTCCGTAGGACAAATACATGCCGCCACGTCCATTAGGCACTCCTTGATGAAATTTCCTTCCGTGAAGGGTTTCCCAGCTTTGGCAATTCGCATCGAACATTTGTAGCTTGCTCGTAAAATGGGTCCACCAACCTCACTCTCCTCTATCTCCTGTCAGGCAAAAATACGGCAAGTCACAATTTTAGTGTTCTTCAGATAATTAAATCATTTGTTCATTCCCATTTGTAAACAAGCATTTTAAAATTAAGGCAATAATACTCACAGAAAAGTGCTGCTTGAAATTTTCTTTCAATTCTTCCAACTTCGATTGCCGACGGGCGTCAAGTCACCGTAATCATCCCTGTGGTTGGCATTGTAGTGCCGTTCCAAATTGTGTTTTTTAAACACATTAAATCTCGGTGGCACACTAAACATTTGGCATGGCCTTTATATTTATAAGCTGTACAGAAAAATGAATTTTCCCATTCTGCTTTAAAGGCTGCTGCTTCACCACTCCTTCTCTTTTCTTTTTTTTTTTTTTATGATGTTCAGTCATGACCTCTGCGAAACTGATTTACTTATAAGCTGTCAACAAAGCGCATTGGACTTGATTAGCGACTGATGGGTCAGGTTCCCGCTTCGGCGCGGCGGGTAGACCACGTGCTCAGCTAGCCAAGCTCCTCCCACCATTTGAAACAACCCACGAGCTCGGTGCACTGGCTTAGAGCGCGGCCGGAGCGTTGTTTGGATGGCCCTGGTATACTGAGATATGCATTGGTTGTTTGATGTTTTATCTCTTCTTCTATTGGTAAGTTGTGGGTATATAATTGCAAGGGGGTTATAGGTGTGGTTTTTATTGCGCCTGTTATGATTCGTAGGGCATTATTCTGACACCTCGAGGCGATCAATGTTTGACTGGGGTGCTGTAGAGAGTACTTCACTGCCATATTTTATGATAGGTTTGATGTAAGTATTGTAGAGTGTCTGGGTGCTCCCCCAAGTACTGTCATCGCGGCAGGAGATGGCAGTTGAACACGCTGCGACGGGGTGCAGGGGGTCTTGCAGTATGCATGCGCGGCCCGCCTATTCCTAAGTTAAATATATCGGCTTGCCGCATGCCAATGGTTGTCGTTGCGACACTCAGCCTCTGAAAGAAGGAATGTGATGAGTGAGGCAAGTAGTGACAACTGAATGTTTTTGGAATGCGCGATACGCAGTGAGCGGGAAGACCCCTGCAGTTCAATCCCGACTGCCAACTCCTGACGCGATATCAGTAGCTCCTGCTAGTCTCTTCAGTAATTTCATCCTTTTGCTTACCTTATCCTCCACATGTTGTATGTGTATGGTCCAGTTTAGCTTCTTGTCCATGATTGAGAGGCGTGCTGATGTTATTGGTCGCGGACCATTGAGACCTAAGTAGAGTTCTTTAACCCATTCTAAACTAGATGGAGCACCGACCATCCAATGACTACACTTTTCGAGTAAAGGTTGTAGAATAAAATTTAATATCAAATAACAATTCCTGGCCCAGTCGGAGACTGGAAGCAGGCTGTGGATTTTCATTTTTTCATCAAATAACGAGACAAATAAAAGGGGCGTGAGTAGCGCATGAAATGGTAAGATAGGGATGAAGGGGCTGTAATAAAATATACACATAATTATAAAACAGTAAAACAATAAACTATAAAACACACAGTAAAGAATTATAAAAGCAGAAGATGCTCATGACGAGGAAAAGCCTAAGTTACTGGAGATCAGGATTAACAATAGTGTGAATAGTAAGTTTCTTTCCACCACAGGCTGACTACCGGAAAGTAGTCAGAAGAATCATTCTGAGAAGTACATGAAAACGTGTCTCCCACGAACTGTCTAACCGTCCACCCTTATATTAAAATGCATGTCACATCAAACTACCCAAAGAAACAAACCCTTACAATAACAACGACCCTTAAATGTCACGTCAATAAACACAAATTAATACACGACTTCACAAATGAACAAACGACAACACAGAACTTGACGTGACTTACAAACCCCACAGAGAAACATAGATCAGTTCAGTAAAATAAAACAAGCAACTTCCAAATGACTATAAAATAAAACGATTTCATGAGCTGGTAGAATAAAACTTCTCTCGAACGAAAGCACAAGATTCAGTTACCTTACGAGATACCAAATAAGCGTCAATTGTAGTCCCGGACACATACAACGAACACACATTCCATAATCTCGGAGGAGTAACCAATATTCCTCATTTAATAACGTAATGGGGTTACGCGTTGCTTCTTGACTAAAAGCCACAACAAAACAGAACAGCACTAAACATGACCCTCGGCCTTCAGTCAAATTCCCACTTAAGAAAAACAAATAACATAAACCCACCCTTAAACATA
This sequence comes from Meconema thalassinum, assembly GCA_946902985.2. Taxonomy (NCBI): domain Eukaryota; kingdom Metazoa; phylum Arthropoda; class Insecta; order Orthoptera; family Tettigoniidae; genus Meconema; species Meconema thalassinum. The sequence continues at coordinate 1,989,117,395 of OX336388.2, forward strand.
AGTCCAGAACCGTGATTATAAATGAGACATATTTCAGACACATACATAATTAGTGTCTGTCCAGTCTCGAAGGATAAAATAAACCCTATACGGTCATCCTTAGTGTTGCACAAATGACAAGACACAGAAATAAAACAATTAAATAAAACCTGGTGTGCGTTCCGACCATACAGAAGAAATACCAAGGCAATTGAACATACACACCCTCCCTCGTCGAGGCACAAACCGCGATTCTAACCTAAAGATACCAGTCCCTCAAGATCCTTGAAAAATCCCATACTCATACAAGGCGTTAGGAACTGGTAAGAAACATCTCTCAAAATTACAATCACGTTTCATGACCCCAATAACCGCAAGAACACGCACAAAATAAAACATTACAAGATAAATAAAATGACAACAAGAACCCCTTATTATAAATAAACCCAAAAACAAGCAAGACGATTCTCCACTACGTACGTATATGTAACATATCTAGGGACCAAATAAACACCAGTTAACTTCAAGGAAGGATATGTTCGATCTACAGTTTAACCCTACCTTTTGCAAGTTGAATTTAAGGGACCATTTAACACTGAAACTGGGGAAAATGCATTGAATAATATTCTTCAAAGCACGATTATACAGAGTTACAAAGGTATCATTTCCACTTAGCTGAGTCCTTGAGACGTTCTAGAGGACCTCCGATGATTATCTTATTTTATAATAAATCCATATTTCAGGAATTCCCAACCACGAGACAAAAGTCGGAATCTCGCCGTGTCTCTCCAACATTATAGTTTCGTAAATCTTGTTTATAATGGACATCACGGGAAATTTGGATAGAATACAAGGCAGTAGTAGTAATCTCAGGAGACCCATCTTCTCTTTCTCCCCATCATAACAATTCAGGCGCGATAACAATCGCGAAGTAGTGTTCCTTAGTCTAAGATGGGTTGTCCATCGCGGGCGCTTTCCTTTTCCAATACGTGCCGAAATTATGATCTCTCAGATGTCCTTAGAAATGACCGCCAGATGGACACGGCGTCAAAATATCGAAAATAGAAACGGGTCAATGATGATACCTAGGTACTTTGTACTTTAACTTTTTGGAAGGTCTTGATTACTGAATTTGAGACTGAAAGTTGGATTGTGGTATCTCAGGGAGAAAAACTGGTATACTGTTTTGGTAGTATTGATTTCCATATTATTGTTTTCAGTCCAGTTTTTGAGTTTTATAAGTGCCTGGTTCATTCTGTGTTCAAGAAGCATTTGCTGATTTGGGCTGTTACGTGCTGTGGTCCAAATGATAACATCGTCTGCAAGCCTGCTGATATTCACATTACCTACTTCCTTCATTGTTTTTGGAAGATCATTGATGTACACATTGAATCAAGTTGTGTTTGATACAGCTCCTTTTGGGAGGTCTAGTTGTGATTGCTTGCAACCTGAAGTTTTGTTGCTGTAACGAACATGCAGCATCTTTCGCCATACAGTATCATAGGCTCCTTTAAAATCGATGAAAACTGCAAGAACACTTTCCCTTTTGTTAAAGGCTTCTGTAACAGCTTGTGTAAATCATCTCATTTGGTGGGAGAAGGACCTGTTTTATCTAAACCCTGCTTGTTCTTCTGATAGAAGAGATTTTGTTTCCAAGTATCAATTGAGTCTATTTGTAATCACCCTTTCTAGAATTTTTACTGGAATGGAGGTAAGTGCTATAGGTCTGTATAGTTCATCTACTGTAAGTTTGCACTTTTTTGACAGCTAGGGTTGCCAACCTTCGTAAGGAAAGACTCCATTTATAACCTGTAGTACATAACAAATATATACACGTTTTAATCACATGTAAGTTTTTTCTTGTTATTTTTTCACTTGTCCCAGTAATTGTGAATATATTGGCAACATATTCTGTCAGCCAGACTGAAAGTTTGCATTATCAAACTGAACTATCACGTACTCGTGGGATGGGCGTGCGGTTGGTAATTGACGCTTTACTGTGTTCATCCGCCTGAGAAAATAACGTGTTAATTATATTAAATAATAATTATTATAATTGATAATATTGCGCAAAGTCATCTGAAAGTATTATTTCCATTTGAACACGTGTTCACTTTTCAGATAAGGTTACCTTAAATGTTGAGTAAATATGTAGCCTGAGATGTCTCCCGGTCGGACATCTTTGTTTTGAATACCGGTGTCGAGTCGGAAGAAGGTAAGGAATTTCTTGTTCAAGATAATTATTTTATTTCTCTCTTTTTGAAAGGCATCAGAACTATCGATTTCCCCCAAGGAGATTGGCCTGGTGAATAATATTCGTATGGCATGATTTGTGCAAAAACGTAGGCCTAAAATATGAGTTGCTGTGTAGGCCTAGGCCTAAAAGTTAACTTACATGGTGAAATTTTACGTAATTTTTATTTTAATATCAATCGAACAGGTCAAGTAATGATTGTATCGTCTTAAGGACATTTTACAACAACCTTAGTAAGAATTTTCCTCGAGCTGTGATATGATGGGCCTAAAATAATTCCACTCTCACATTTAATTTATCAGCTGCTGCAGCCAAGGTCTTGCTCATAGCGCGTCCAATGATGAAACAGCATATCTAATGTGTTAGAACGATTATTATTTGATAAATGTCACAAAGAAATACAAGTTTCCTTTAAAAAGGGCAATGAATTGATATTGCGAGATGAATGTAGGTTTAGGCAACTCATAACAGCTGTCGACACCTTGACGGAATACAGCGGCCATTGCTGGCTACCATGTGGGTGATAGCTCATTGGCTGGAATGCATGTGGTAGAGGCGGATTGATATATTCTGTAGGAGTGTTGTTCCCGCGAGAACTGTCAAAAAAGAGCAAACTTCCAGTAGATGGACTATACGAGGGGTCTTGGTTTTTTGGCTTGCCTGGTTTTAAGATTGGAATGATGATTGCTTTAGTCCAGTCTTTAGGTAGGTTATCATTTGATGTCCAAAATTTCTTGAATATGTGTAGCAGTATATTTAGAGCAGATGGACCTAGACTTTTTATGAATTCTGGGAATATCTCATCAGGTCCTGGTTGTTTTCTGACTTGTGTGTTCTTTATTGCTAACATTAACTCTTCCATTGAAAATTCATTGTTAAAGATATCGTCTGCATTATTATTCATGAATTTTTTGACGTTTTTTAGAGTCTTGTCTTCTTTCTTTTTCTGTTTTGATAGTCTAATTGAAGTAAAATGTTTACAGAAGTGGTTTGCTATTTTATGACAGTCTGTAATTCCCTTATCATTTATCATAATAGGATTCAAAGGAGTGACCACGTGTTTGTTTAGAGAATTGATTAGTTTGTGAGCTTTATTGCTGTCTGCCCTATAGTCAACTGTTGTTAGAAATGTGTTCCAAGATTCTCTTTTTGATATTGTTATTGCTTGTTTTAATTTTGCTATTGCTTGTCGCCATTTCCGTACATCATTTTGATCCTGAGCAAGTTCTTGCTTTGTCTCTGGTGGACTTAAATTGTTCAATTCATCTGACCAGAAGGGTTTATATTTTGTTTGAGCACCTCTGGGTATGCACAGTTTGGCTATGTCTTTTATGGCTGTAGTAAATTTGTTCAGGATGATGTTAGGAGGTGGATTAAGATCAATTTCCGACATTTTAGTTTCAAGTTTGTTTCTGAAAGTTTCTGCCTTTTTAAAGTTCCACCAAATCTTCTGGTCTGCACTTTGAGCAGATTCACTGTATGATGTAATAGTAAGAAGGGACATTCTATGTCCACTACCTGGATCTTCGAGTACTGATCGATGACTGTGGTTTGTAAGATCTGTTGAGACTAATATGAGATCTGGGTTAGTTGTGGAACCGAGTGGTGAATGAATGTTGCTGGGTCTTTGTTACTATATAATAGTTCAAGAGAGCTACTCTCTATAAGGTCTTCTATTTTTTTACCGGCTGAATTTGTGTAGTTATAGCCCCAGACTGGAGAAGCTGCATTGAAGTCTCCTATAAAAATAGTAGCTGTTTTGATTTCTAAAAGGTGAAGATTCAGATTTTTATTGTTTGGAGGTCTGTAAACACATAATATTGTTATTTTCTTGTTGTTGATCCATATGGATAATTGGATAATTTCAGATCTATCTGTTGGGTCCATTTCTTTTACAATTCTGAATTTTGACATGATGATGTTCTTCACTGCTGCAAATATTCCGCTTGCTATGTGTCTTGTTTTGAAGAGAGTGTAGATGGTATACCCTTGGATCTTAAATATTGTATGTTTTCAAGTGTAGTGTTGGCTTCATTGATTAGAAGTATGTCTCTCTCATGATTTTCTGTAGTTCCAAAAGTTTCTTTGTTGATAGACCACCTGCATTCCATTGCAGTATTCTTACTTTGTGTTGTTTTGCTCTGAAAAGAGCAGTTTTATTTGTTTGCTCATGTTTCTATATTCTTTAACGTTTTTGCCAAAATTGTTACTCGTTTAGCAACACCCAGGGGACACGTACAGCGTAAGGTATGCTGCGAGCATGAGTAACTTCATTTCCCCATGTATGTTTGTTAAAAAAGAAAGTAAATTATACATATAAAAAATAGATGATAGTAGTATTTAATGTGCGCCGGGATGGCAGAGTGGTAGCTCGGTCCCAAATGTGCCAAACATCCCGTAACAGCCATACCCAACACCAGGGGGCATCTGAACTAGCCCTACGTATTAAACCTTGTGTATTAATTAGTCGTTTTACCATGATGAGGATTTAGCACATCTATTCTTCTCTTTCAACAAAATCAATAATCATTATAGCAAGTCATTAATCACACAGGCTATCATTATGAACTGGTTAAATTCTGCTCTAGCAATTAAACCAAGGGATTCTTAGGTTCACAATGTGGCATTTTTTAATATGGCAATTGTTTAGATGTACATTTAGTCATGGCAAATTCTATCATATTTTCACTTATTATTAAATGTTGTATTATACTTTGTTTAATCCCTCATTTCGTGCTAAAATGCTTGCATTTTAATAAATATAAGTCACTTGGCTAGTGTGATAACTGATAACTAGGGCAAGGCATTTGATGATTTTGCATCTTTTTTGTATGAAGGCCGAAAGATAGCTCTAGTGTAATACATGTGTTTCATGAATTGACTGATTAAGTAAGGGCAATTTGTTAGGGCATTTTTTTGCTTTTTACAAGAGTTAGGTCATTTTTGGAGCAATTTTAGATCATTTTTGACATTTTTAATTGTTTCTGGTAAGTGTTATAGTTGTCTATTATGTTTAACTTGGGCAAATAACTTGCTCAAGAAAGAAAGTAGAAAGTTTTCATTGTGTATTTCAATTGGTATTTATTGTAAACAGCCACTGAAGTTTGTTTTCTTAAATATTATTTGTTAATTAAATGACACCTATTTGCTAAGAGAGTATTTGAAGAATATACCAGTTCTAAAATATTTCATTTTTCTTTCACCAGGGGTGGCAAAGTGGTATTTACTTTGTTAGTAACAAACATAATTTAAATTCAATGCATTGACATCCATTAAAATTCTCTCTCAAATCAGCTAATTGTTTCTTAAAGGATCAATAAATAAATGATTTACGAATAATTTATTGGTCATTTTTTCAAATTTTGTCATTTTTTAACCATTTTTGGGTCATGAATGCATTTTTATTTTGCATTTTCTTGCTATTTTTTGGTCAATAATTGCCTTGCCCTACTGATAACCTTCCACTCTACACTCTTTTATATACCTTTGAAGCTTTATTTTCAACTCTTATCTTATTTATAATCTCCATATTTTACCCATAACGGAATTGTATATTGTGACTTGACCAATCTAGATTGTTGAGTGGAAGATGGGCTGCCCAGAAGCAGTTGCTGTATATCGTACCTATCTGCCAACTACACCCTTGGGAAGAATTACACTTTCTCTAAACATGTATTAATGAAAAACAATATTGTATATGTTCGTAGAATACATAACTAAAACCCAAATTATTACACAGCATTAAATCGATCCAAACTACTTTATTTGAATGGTCTCGTACTACTGTTAAACCCATTCGCAATGGAAATGAAAATCTTAAATTGAAAAGAGAATAATAACTAACAAGGGGAGCATACGATGTATGGGTCACCGATTCGAACCATATTTAGTACACGTGTAGGGCATGACTAGGCGTATACCAGGTGCAAGTAGTAAGGTGCGCTTCTCAGCTGATTCCGAGATATTAATTATTCGTAATTGCTGTAGCGCGTTCATGTGCGCTGTACGTTAACATGAAGCCAAGGAGCGCATGGTTCGTAAGCGTGGGATCACTGGATCGAATCCCACCGGTGAGCTTTTTTTTTTTGTAAACAGATAACTCGTACAACTGTAGGTGTCGTGAATAATGTTCATTTTGCAGTCCATTGTAATAAGGTGTTCTGTGGGCGGGAAAAGGGGTTCTGAAATCATCGTATGGGGGTGAACGTTTGTGACATTACAATATTTACAGTCGGGGCATTGCAAATACATCGGTATTATACATGGTCAGGTGTACTCTATTATATGTATACGTTTATACACTGAAGGCCCAGTTTGTTCCGCTCATTGCACGTCAGTGAAACATCAGACCACCCCGTACCCCGCAAGTAGTGTCTCATGCTATGGGTATTGGTTGTGATACCGTTTTTACTATTCTTGACATTCATCAACACACTAATATTTCTATATTTTTACCCACTCATAATACATAACAATTCCAAGACTCTCTTTATTTTTCTTCACTGCCTTCTTGATACTCTGCTGCTACAGTTGGAAAGTGTTCGGACCTGGCGAGGTCACCCCACACAAACTAACGATAACGGTGGGCAGGAGGTAGGGTTCACCCAGGAAACGTTGAATGCCGCATTCGTTCCTTGGTTCTTAAAGTAGCAACATCATAAGAGTGGGAATAATTGTGCGATGTCGGATATTACACGTTAGTGACGTGCCGGTGCCTACGAAGGCCGATGGAAGTGTACCGCATTACAATTCCGCGACGAGTGAAGAGGCGAAAATACAGTTAAAAACGGCGCTAGTATATTGCGAGCAGCTCCTTCTCAAAAATAATAAAATCGCGACGGAACCGTCTGCAGTGATTAAAGAAGAACACAAGAAAATTGGGGGGAAATTGTACAGCACAATAATGGAAACACTGGCGGAAAATATCGTTATAGAGAACGGTCTTATTATGTATGAAGAACCCGACCAAGAAGGTCTTATCGAAGAAGTCAACGATTCTGCACTACCATTAGACGACGAGTACTGTCCCCGTATATTCTAGAGGCGGTCTGTTGGATATCCGAAGCAACAGCTGGATCATAGACCCTGACTGCTCCGGCGCAAAATACTAGTCAAGGATCTACCTCCAACTAGACCCTCGCGAATATACGTGGCGGAAATTACGATACAACTGAATTACATGAAAAATACACTTAGCTCGCGGTAAAACACCTACCTTATTCTCGTGGTCAGCCTCTCTGGACCTAAAATGGGTTTCACATTTGCATCTCCTTATATCTAAAACAATTCATGACGACACGGCTTCTTATAAAACTAAACGATTTAATAACAACATGTAAACTAGGGCTAAACATTCACCCAACAAAAATAAAATATACACTCCCATTCGCTCATCTCTACACTGACAAAAGTGCGTTCTATGAACATTATGACAAAATTTGGTGTAGCTTGTGTCCATACATCAAGCTGTACAATGGTTACACACCTCTGTGTATTTACATTCTTCTGGCACGCTCCCAAGCACATATGGGCGCTCGGCGCACGCGACCCTCGCCACGTGTCCGATGACATAACATTCACCGTTACATTCCCAGTCTGGCTGGTTTAAAAAAGAAAGAGCGCGAGCCGTGCGGTTCGAAACATCTCTCCCCATTTGTGCGGCCTGGCCGAGCTAAGGCCTTGGCTAGAAACGAGTCTTAAAGAAGTCCTCGATATTCCCGCCTGGTCCACAAATGTGCTCTCCATAACAATAAAAGCTGTGTTACAATGAAACCGATTCACGTCAGACAAATACGTGAACTGTACTCAAATCCTACTTGCTACTGACATAAAACTTCTATACACACTAACATTCATACTCTCGCATTGTGACGTCCCAATGGAGTTCATTTCATTCGCACTGAACAAACCACATACTGTCACATACTCTAACCTCTACGTTAAACAACCTATAAACTTCCTATTCCTAACATGTTATACACTCGATTGGCAAATAATGAAGGTTAACACTAAAAAATATATAATGACGCTTATAGCTCCAGCTATAGTCCTTTCAAAGTAATCGCGTCTAAATACACTCGAGCCTGCGCTCTGCTCTAGCAGTTATGTCAAATACAGTGAACTGTGATCCTTAATATCTTCTACATCACCAGAAATAACCTCCACCAGTCTCTCCTCTCTGATCTGGTGTCAAAATAGTTTAAATACATTCGACCACTTAAGGTGAAACATATGCTGTTACATGTTTAGGTTTAATAATCTCGATAAAAGTATAGCATAACAGCTGTCATCATCAACTTCCCGTTCCAATTTCAACCGTGACCCTTCCTGTCCTCTCTAAATCCCAGGTCGTGTATAACAAAATAAGGAGTACTCTCAACTCACACTTGAATGCCTTGCCAATCCAAGTCATGCCCACGCAATGACTGTACCATAAAATGCGGAACACACCTTCGCAATAACCTCGTATGCCAACTACATACGGAAATACATAAAAAACCACTATCAAAGGGTTATAAACTCCACTTCTTTCAACCTGGCATTCCTTACAAAAGGGCATAATTTCTCAGCGTTGTCACCACAATCGCTGGTCTCGTGAACAATAAAAACAATCGTTAAATTATTAATTTATACATCTTGACGACCTCTGGAATTTACGATGCTGACCTCACTTAATACTCTTGAAACGATACTCTGATAAGTATAAACTGTCGTGCTTACATTTAATAAAAAATACTACATCTCATCTTCACACATCTGGGTTCGACTTTAATCGAAGAAGGAATATTATGTCTACAACGTGACATGATATTACTCGTAAATATTTAATCACAACATCATATCTATGTGTTTGTGTCCAACAAGGATCTATCACGACGAGGATATCGAACGATAACTACCCTAACGTCGGATGATAATTAATCTTCCAAGAAGATTCTAGCTTTCAATAAATTAAATTAAAGTTTAAAGCTTTCGTCAATAAAAACATACAGTTCGTCATAATCGTATTCTCTTCATTCAGAACGAATGTCTATGAGTTCTGACGATAATAATCGTGTCCACGTTAAATGTTTATTTTCCACAATGTGACATGATATTTCACAATATATCACTACCAAGATCTTCTTTCTTGACGTTTCTTCTCGACGGATAAGACGCCCAAATTAAACTAATAAAAATTAATTTAATGGGTAACATAGACGAAAATGTCTATCACCTGCATTCAGAATGAATACAAAAACGTCGAAAATAAAATTACTGTTCCTTACAGGAAATGACAAAAGCTTGTTCCTCGAACAAGTAAATAATCTCAGTTCAGAAACTGGATTCCTAACAAACGAAATTGATAGCGTCGCAAGACGATCACTATAATAAATTTCGAAGAATAAAAATGCTATACATGGAGTACATAAGTATTGTATCGAAATATGGATAAAGGATTTGCTCAGGAAATGCCAGTACAAGCTCTAACTACAAGGTTAGTGAACACTGCTACCTGGTCTCGAAGTCTAGAAGATCAAGATAAACTAAATACTCGGATGTTACATCTCCCAAAGATCTGGGCTGAATCCTAGCTCGTCTCCACGAACTCGTGACCTCAGGAAAGGAACGAATTCCCCCACTGGAAACAGCAAGCTCCGACCGGAATCGAACTGTGGGCCTCCAATCATCAGCTTCCTTGTGACCGGGATAACCCTGGATCTCTTGATAATCTTGATGTTTCTTCTATCTCCGTCACAGCACAGTCTCATCATACCAGTGAGTAGCGTCGAAAGTTCTGCTTTCCACCGAAAGTCTTGGACCTCACTCGTATAACGAACATTCATGTAGATGGAATCTGAACATCGTTCTGTAGTCACTGATGTTAATGTTGAGCTCATGTTTGACAAGAATGCACTAGAATAGAGTTGTGCATCGTCTCATGATGGCTCACTAGGTAGACATTCACGAACAGTCTCCTCTAACGAAGCTCCATCGTTGACTATATTGCTTCTATCTGCTTATACTCCTGGCGCACATAATAATTTAGTCCATAATAATCTTCATAATACTAGACTGAATATTGTTCTTCACTATGGAATACATCTCCATCCTAAGTGTTGTAATACAGTTCCACACAAGCAATATTAATATGCACTAGTACTCACTTGTGGCTGTTGCCTGAGCTGCAGTCGCTCGGACAAAGTACCTTATCGCACTGGACAGAAACACTTTTCTCGCGCTCCACAAAACTGCTTATAATTGCTGAAATACTTCTCTCAAACTTCTGAAAGTTCGTAATATACAATATCTGCTAGTCAGCTACAATATGTAGTTGAAATAAAATCTCTAAAGCCGATCAGACCGAAGTGAATGCGGTATATGTGATCCTCGCAACTTCACCTGGATTCAAGGCGCGGTCGTCTCCTAATTCCGCCCTTGCTTATGCCTTGTCTCCACGAGTCACCTTCTGCTAGCTCGGTGAAACACTCGGAACGCCTTTCTCTTCCAATCGCACACGTCTGACCTCTTCGACGTTCAGATACACAAGAGCCCCGGTGCTTGGCGTTTCCCCTCCAAGTCTACCGATTCTAGCCGCCTTTTCGAGTTCCCTCTCGAATTCGCGCGGGCTCTAGCAAATCGCTTATTCCTTCCAATAGCGACCTGCTATTGACTTATAAAATATTTCCAATATTTTATTATCATATTCTTCTCTTTTCCAATATATAAATTCACTCTCTAAGGGCTTAAATGAATTAAATATCCATAAAAATTTAGTTGCTGGAACTGCCGTCTTCTCTAAAACTTCTTCCTATTGGCTGTAAGCTCATACCCAATGGGATAATTTATATCAATATTTAAACAAATCCTGGGAATATTTGCTGTTGCTAGGTCGATTCCAAGCTTCTAGAAACTTCCATTGCGCAATACAATCACGTGACGGAATTTCCCTCCTTGCTCGACGTCGCCTCACGACTGGTTTCTGTCAAGCTCCAGCCATCATATTCCTTGGTTAAATTTTATCATGGGCTTCGAAAATAAATGTAATATTCCCATTTTCATCCCTTATAATTCATTTTACGGGGGCATTCCCCTCCCATCTCAGTTTAACAACAGTTGCAAAATTGTTTTTAAACACTTCGAATCAGGACCTTAGACATGTCACTGAACTCGAAAATGAATTATAATTTTCAGCCTACTTTCTTAAAATATTTCTTCAAGTTCTTCGCGTTGTATTTTCCCAAAATGACATTGTTCTCTTCATCATACAGCTCATAACAATTATTCCCATAGACAGTCTCAATTCGGAACGGTCCAATAAATATATCCCCGAACTTCGGGTATATTTTCCTGGTTACGTCCGCTTTAACAGGTCGGCGCAATAACACCATGTCTCCTACTTCTAAGGGCTTACTAAATCTTTTCCCTTCTACTCTTTTCATGCGTTTATCGGCCGCCTTCTCTAGCTTTTCTTTTGCTCTGTCTGTTCTCTCTTGTCTTCCTACATCTGGGTCTTGAGGAATAAAGTTAAATGCGTTGTCCCAAGGTCTTTCTGGTTTCCTTCCTAAATGTAAGACCATTGGAACTTCTGTCGTGCTCTCTTGAACTGTGGGGTTCAAACATTCTACAATGATAGGCACAAATTTAACCCAACTGGGGTGATCATGAGGGCAGAAAATTTGACAGAATTTACTAAATTCAGCCATATATCTCTCACTAGAATTTGATTCAGGTTAACGCACGCTGGAAAATAGGTGTCGTATTCCTAATCTCTCCATGTCTGCTTCGAATTCCGCTGAGGTGAACTGGGCTCCGTGATCAGATAACAAATATTCTGGTCTTCCAGCTTTCCGAAAAACGGAACTCTCCAATCTGCTCACTACATTTCTTGTATTTGCTTTCTGCATAGGGTCCATCGTCACAAATTTGGAAAATACATCCACTGTCACTAACAAGAATATGTTCCCTTGGTAACCCTTCGGACAGGGGCCAAAAATGTCCGCCGCCATAAGCTCATGTGGTCTAGAGGGTATCATCGGCCTTGGTTTGCCTTTTAACAATTCGGAGGTGAATTTCCCTCTTTGACATCTATCGCAAGATCTTGTTATCTTCCTAATAGTGGATCTCATGTTGGTCCAAGTGAATCTCTCTTTCAGAGTGCTGAGAGTCTTGTCCAAACCACCGTGTCCTATCGAGTGGTGCGCTAGCCATACCAACTTCGAAACCAAAATAGGGGGAACAACTATGCGTGGCTTTGTATGCTCGGCGTCAATATACTTGCATACTAGATCTCCGCTCAAAACAAAGTGGCGCGATCGTCTCTGGGTTGCGATATAATCCTCATCAGCTATGTCCATGAAACCTTTTAAGAACCTGTACATTTTCCTGATTGGAGCGTATCTCTTCTGTGATACACCGATTCGGGCTAATCTCCTAACGGTTTCTTGATCTTCTTGCTCCAATTGTACATGGTTTATCTGCACATTTTTAATGGATTTCTCGATAGTGCATCAGCCAGTAAGTTATCTTTCCCTGGCTGGTGGACAATAGTAGCGTTAAACTGCTGAGTGAAAAGGGCCCATCGTGTTAACCTGTCACTCGACATTTCAGTTTGAAGCATAAACTGCAATGCCTTGTGGTCGGTCACGATAATGATCTGTTGACCAATCAGTATCTTCTTCCAAGCCTGCAGAGCTGTAACAAAGGCTAACGCCTCCAGTTCTGTTGTAAAATAGTTCTCCTCATGTCGTTTCAACTTTCTACCAGTGAAAGCGATATAGTGCCTTCTTCCATCCTCGTCCTTCTGGTACAGAACAGCACTTATACCCACGTGGGAGGCATCGGATTCGATATAAAATATACGGTCAAAATCCGGGTATTCCAACTTGACATTCTGCCTCAACATCACCTTCGCGTTTTCAAAGGCCTCGTCAGCGGCACTCGTCCACTTCCAACGATTGTTCTTCTTCAGTAATTCATAAAGAGGTGCCATGATCTCAGAGTATTTCGGACAGTGACTGCTAATAAACTGGCAAGCTCCCACAAATTCGCGTACTTGCCTGACCTTGGTGGGCTTAGGGAATCTAGTTATCGCCTCTACTTTCTCAAGGTTTGGGTGGTAACCTTCCCGATCGATGGTGTGACCTAGGAAATTAATCCGTTCGTGCATGAAGCGGCATTTACCAAAGTTCACTTTGATATTCGCATCCCTCAAGTTCTCGAAAAATTGACGTAAATGCACCATGTGTTCCTTAACATCAGGAGATGATATGATCAGATCATCGATGTAACATATCACGTTCTTCTTGACCTCATCAGTGAGCTTACCATCATGGGCTCTGATTAGCGCTGGACCGCTATTTACTATACCAAAAGGTAGCCTTTGAAATACCCATGAAGTTTGGTCGAAGAGAAAACCGGTGTACTGGTTACTCTCCTCCTCCAACTCAATTTGGTAAAACGACGCTGGTAGGTCCAAAACAGAAAAGCAGGCCTTTCCTTTGAATTTCCTTAAGAGATCACGAATTTTCGGGGGCCTGTCTGCCTCAGGAAGAATTTTGAAGTTGATCGAACGTGCATCGAGACATAGGCGTAGCTGTCCATTATTCTTCTTCACTACAGTGATGGGGTTGATATATGAAGACGCCTGTTTCCTAATAATGCCATCTGCTTCCATCTTTTTGATTAACCCTCTTACTTCTTCATAATATTTCTCTGGAATGGGGTATATCCGCTTCTGATAAGGGGTTTCATCGGTCAATCTAATCTTGTACTTGTAATCCTTGATTAACCCAGGTTTGTCGTCAAAAACATCCTTAAATTCCATAATTCTTCAAATTCCTCTTGAATTTCATCAAACCCTTCAGCTTTGAGGATAAGCTTTTCTCTAGCATTCTCTGCCTCCTCAATAACATTAGTTAGAATATCTTCCCTATAATCCGTATCTGGACTGTTATTCAGTTCCTGTTTTTGTAACTCTTTTGTGTTAATAATCCCCTCGCTAAATTTAATAATCCTATTCTTCATATCAATAATGGCTCCTACCTTCGTGATAAAATCAATCCCGACCACTATGTCAAAATTTATCTTGTCCACCACGATGAAAATATGTTCATAAGCACGTGCATTTATTTCAAAGTTCAGCAAATCTTTAATCTTACACTTCACAGCTTTATCTTGAAAGATGCCACGCACTTTCACAGCAGATGCGGGCAAAGCCGTCATCTTGTCACTACCCAATAATCTCTGGTAACACTCATGAGATATTATAGACATGATAGCTCCCGTGTCTATCAAAGACTTGCATGTCTGATCATCAATATTTATACATATAATTGGTAATTCATATGGCCTTTCCTCTCTTATGATCTGTCGTGACCTACCTGGCCTGTGAGACGTTCTGGCAGGTTGACAGCTCCTTGACGATTTTCCCTTCTAGCCGAGCGGTTTACTAGATAAGGGAACTTGAGGTTCGTAGACTAGTCCCTGAACTTCCGGAATAAAAGATGATATTCCATTGGACTACTGCCGATTTATTATGCCCTTGGCAGTCGAAGTATATATACACTATATACAAATTATGTGAAGTTACTGCTGGAAGTACACGCAGGTCTGTATTAGCGCTACTAAGTCTTTACTGCTACTTGACATCTAGCATGTCTCCGCGAGGCTGAATTCTGCTCGCGCGCGTTTGACGTTACTCGGGCAAGAACTGAGGCGTGAGAACTACTCTGCAAGTCTCTGCGACAACTCTGCCGCTCCGCTACTCTGTAACAACTCTGCTACTTTCCTGCAACTCTCTCGCTCGCCATTTTGGATACCTTTATATCCCACTGGAGATGACCCAGAGTCCATCCCCCCCTTCCACTGAGACCTGTGGTCCATTCCACTCCCAGTGCCTAGCAAGTGCTGCTCCCTAAGCTAGCGGCGACTGTCCGTACTCGTGTCTACGTGACTTCCAAGGTTCAATTTCTGGCCTGGCATGTGACTATGAATCACTCTCTCTACAATACAAAGTGCTCGACCAAACGTACTCCTGTACCATCAATATTTACAGACCTCTGTACACATCCTGGCTCCAGCAGTCTTATTCCCTTGAGAAATACATTTCTGGCTTACAAAAGCTCACATCCAACTTAGTAATAATAATAATAACTCTATTGCCCTTATGTATAATGTTCCTTCGAACCGCAGTCCTGGGTTCTGAATCATGGAGGTTCACAGTCACGACACCTCCCTCCCCAGGGAAGAAATGGGTGCAAACTTCCTTGCATTCATTTCTGTCCCAATATTACACTCTGTTACTGTCGAGTCGTAATGATCTGCGACTTTGCGTTGAGGGTGAAGGCTGTAATGCGACCTGACTCGCACTCATATCTGGATCTACAATAGCCCTTGTAGGCGTACTGAAGCGTCCTTCAGCAGGCCTAGAGTGTAATTCCAGGATTTCCTCAAGACATCTCCGGGCGTCCCCGAAGTTGCCTGGGACGTTGGAATATCGTAATGTCTGAAGTCCTAGCCTTGCCTTCCCTCGTAATTACTGTTTGCCTTATGCAAATATTTGGGCAATGCGACCTTGCATCATCAAACCATTTTTTGGCTGGAAACCCTAATTTAGGACAATCACAACAACTATTGCAACAATAGCACCATAAAATTATCCCAATTGTACCTGCTATAGTTAGTACAATATACTTATATAAATTGAAATGTTTATACATCATCTGACTGAATTTCTTCTTCTTCTTGTTTTCTTACCAAGTCCTCCACCTCTTCTGTTTTGTGCGTGGCCCACTTTAAATCATTCACATGATTTAACAAATTATTCAGTGGCAGTTTATTAACCTCCGGTACCTGCTCTAACTTAATCTCACTACCAATCTGCTCGCAGCAGTCATAATTAAGTATCAAATCTGGCACTAAGTCCTTACCTCGAGTAGTGTTTATTTTACCTACCCCTTGTACCTTACTATGTGGGCTGTACAACGTATACCCTGGACTTAACACAACAATACCTGTGCCAGTTAACCCAATATCACTTGTAGTGTCCTTACACATGCAGGTGACCCTTGTCTCGCCTGGAGACACATAAATATACCTGTTTTCCCTTATAGGTATCCACAGCAATCGCTGTACTGGTAGTACTCTCTTATCACAATTTTCCGGTACCTGGCTAACTCCACTGAGTATCTTCACTGCGCAACTGTCTTGCGAGTGAACCATATTAACAGGGAACTGAGCATGACACAACCTCCACGTGGCAGACACTACCTTACACTGCCTCACCTGTTCCCTATCTAATTGCGCAAATGTCTGCTTTTCCTTGTCCATCAATATATAGTCCTTGGCCTCTTGAATGTACACAAAATGGTGGGGATTACTCTTCATATAGGTGGGGAATGGGATCATATGTTACACACTATAAGTCACTCTGTCTGTAAGGGGTGTCCTTATAACATACACAAGATAATTTTCACTTGTAAACACTTCCACTGTGGCCACCTTGTACACTAGGTAACCGTAAGCTGACCTTAATTCAAATGGCAAGGATAACCCTTTTGGAAAATCCTCCTGGGCCTTCTTATAACTTTCTATGATGTCATCCGGTGATATTATCTGTACCTGGATGACTCCTACCTGTGCATTCATGATGCCTGACAGTACCACACTGTACTGCTCATACAGCTGTACAAGTAAGCCTTCTATCTCAATTAAATGCCTGTTTAATGAGATTTCTAACTCTGCTTGCTCAAATGCTTCTGTAATCCGAAGCGTACTATTGGACAAATATGTCCTGATTTCATTTAAACCCTGAGTCAACCTCTGCTCGTTTGCAGTTACATCGTAGATGGTGCTGTTCATTGTTTGTAACGTGGACTTAACCACTAACATCTGTTCTTTAGTGACCTTAATCATTGAGAGTTGCTCTCTTTCTAACTCACTTATTTGTGACTCATACTTATCTGCATCATCCTGACTTAATGTTCCAAATAACGCTTTGGCTATTGAACCTACCTTACTGACATTTCATCAATATTTTTATCTACTTCAAAGTCTCAGTCTCAAAAGACTTTGCTTCGCATCCTGGCTTAGGCATGCGGCTATACAACTATCAGCAGTGTCATACACTAAGTTCAAAAACTTGCTCCCTTAACTTCGAGTTCTGTTACATAGAGACTCGGCTTCACATCCCACCTCGGAGATGTGGCTCTACCATGTCAGCTGTGCCACAAGCTGACATTCACTTTCTACTACCCTCGAGTTCTGCTGCTCAGAAACTCGGCTTCACAGATCGCCTCGGGAATGTGGTTACACTATCGCCGTTTGCATTTGACTGAATGCTCTCAAAATGTGCCTTTCATGGCTCGGTTTCTGTTTCATTTCATCTAAGCTAAGCTCCGGTTTTCCCTACCCCTGTCCTAACGGGTGCGTATCCGCGACTATCCTAGGGGTGACGAGTCACATATAGGCTGCACGCTCGCCTTCGTGCAACCCTTTACTTACGAGCACCTCAGTGCCACCCGTCGAACCTCTGTTCGTCTGACTGTTTAAAATTTCTAATACGACCCAATTTTGTTTTCCGTAGCTTGGCGGGGTATTAAAGAACCCTACCAGCAGCTGTCGCTATGTCCTAGTTGCCATTGAGACGAAGGGGTGTGTAACTTCGTCGTGGCCGAAATTTGAGGTTCTGACTCTTCGCTTTTCTCAAATGTGCCTCCTAGAGCACTTCTTCTCTACTTGCTATACACACGTATGTGTCCCTTAATAAATTTGTACCGTTAACACAGGTGTCTCTGATTCACCCTTATGCCAATGCTTGGCTTCCATTTACTATGAACGGCAAACCTTCGCCTTCTTGGGTTGCCATTCGCAGCACGTGGCTCAATTACATAGAGCTACTCACCGGGATTTGCGCCTGCCTGACCAGTAGGTCATCGAGGTCATCAGGCTACGCCTCTTTTCTGTCGCCTCTTACGACACAGCAGGCTCACTGTTGGGGGTATTCTAACACCAATGATCACGTGTCTACACGTACCAATGGTCCCCGCCACCCACACGGGGGAGTTTTGTTTCCTCAGGATGGCCGCTCCGGGGCCACTATGGACATCCCTGTATTTCGCCTTACATAACTCATGTCCCCCGGTGCATTATCTAGGCTGCTCTCCTCAGTTGTCCGCTGTTCAAATATTATTGTGTGCCTACTGATAAACCACATTGACTCCATGCGCACACAATCTCTTACAGCTGTGTTACCCTTAGCTATCGCTGTATCTGCTAACCGTTACACATCCTTACCCCTTAATCCGTTCTGTGCTGCTTCTGCACCCACCCGGGTTCTAAACCCGTTGGAGTCCTTTTACAAGTACATTTTCAACCGATTCTTATGCACCTTGACTCTTCTGCCTTTCTTACTAAGCAGTAGGGTACAATTTACCCCTGAAACGTCGACGACCTCATAAGGCCCTACAAATGGCGGACTCAGCTTTTTAGATCGTCCTGTTCGCAATGCATCATTACGCAAGAGTACCTTGTCACCAATTCGAAATGTGACTTCGTTCTGCTTTTTATCGTAATTAGCCTATTCCAGTTCTTTACGCTCAACTAGCGTCCTCCTAGCGGCTTCATGATTCCTCCTGAGCTGTGACGTCAGCTCCTCGACCACATTCTTATGTTCGTTATAATCCACCTCAGGTGGCTTTTGCAATACACCTGGTATATTCGCCTTCCTTCCAAAAATAAGCTCGTAGGGTGTGAACCCTGTGCTAGTACTCTTGGTGGTATTATATACAAAGCTCGCTGTGGGCAGATACTTATCCCAGTCATTTTGCCCGCCTGAGCAAACATAATGCCTCAGGTACTCTGCTAGTACCTTGTGAGCTCTCTCTACGCTACCGTTGGACTGTGGTCTGAAAGCGCTTGTGTTTGTTTTCCTAATTCGCAGTTTCTTGCAAAGTGCCTTGAACACTTCGCTCATGAAGTTACTACCCTGGTCAGTGAGAATCTGCCCCGGTATCCCGTAAATGCTTATAACATTATTAATGAGCGTCCGTGCCACTGTTTCAGCCTCCTGATTCGGCATGGCACTAGCTACCAAGTACTTCGACAGTTGGTCCTGGCATGTCAAAATATACTTGTTGCCAAGCTCTGTCACCGGAAGTGGACCCACCACATCCAGAGATACCTTCTCAAAGACCGTGCTAGGGGTGTCCGTAATTACCATTGGCGCTCTGACGTCTGGTCTAGTCCCCTTATTCTTTTGGCATGAAGGACACGAGCGTACATAACGCTCAATGTCACCTTTCATTCCCTTCCACTGTAATCGTTCGCGTACCCTGGCGTACGTGCGGGCTATTCCCTGGTGTCCTCCAACCAAGGAATCATGACACTCCTTCAGGATGGCCAATTTCTCAGCCTCCTGCAACTCGGTTACCTCGGGTAAGCTGTCTTCGGGCGTGGACTCCTCTGCGTTAGCGTCCTCGGAGACCTCACTACCGTCTGCTTCAATTCCCTCTACCGTAGCGTCCTCGGGTTTTGAAGTCGTTGCTACCCTCCTACGTGTTTCCATATGAGTGGCCACGGCCGCCCCCTGCCGTAACTCGTGCCCAGCCGAGTTGATCACTCGCGCTTGACACTGTGCATCAGTGGGATTCCTGCTAAGGGCATCAGCATTGCAGTTCTGCTTGCCCTGCTTGTAAATGATTTCAAAATCATACTCTGCCAATTTCAATGGGAACTTTAGCAGGCGTGACGATGGGTCTTGAACATTGAACACCCACTTCAGCGGCTTGTGATCTGTCACCACTGTGAAATGCCGTCCGAATAAATACGGCCTGAAATACTTTACACCCCAAACAATGCCTAATAATTCTTTTTCTGTGACACTATAATTTCTTTCTGCCTTATTAAGCGTCCTGCTTGCATACGCTACGGGGAGATCTTTACCCACGGGCCCTTGTGACAACACGGCCCCCACTGCTTCGTTGCTAGCATCTGTGGTAAGAACGAATGGCTTTTCAAAATCTGGGTACTGCAAAATAGGTTCTTCAATGAGTTTTTGCTTTAGCGCTTCGAATGCTTGTTCCTGTGCATCCCCCCACACGAAGGGAACGTCCTTCTTCACTAATTCATATAGTGGCTTCGCGATCTTACTATAATTGGGTATAAACCTCCTATAATACCCACTGAGTCCGCAGAATTGTTTAATCTGGCGGCTCGTGGTACGCCTCGGAAAATCCTTCACGGCCTGCACCTTTCGTGAGTCTGGTAAGACTCCCCCTTCAGTAATTACATGCCCTAAGAACGTCACTTCAGTCCTCAGGAACTCACACTTGTCTGGCTGGAGCTTCAACGTGTTTTCTCTCAGCCTTTGAAAAACATCTCTCAACTTAGCATTGTGCTCCTCTATTGAGCTACCATACACTATTATATCATCTAGATAGCACAGACACTGAATACCTGTCAATCCGGTAAGCACTGTATTCATCAGCCTTGTGAATGTGGCTGGCGCATCCTTCAACCCCATGGGCATCTTTGCAAATTCGTACTTGCGCCCTAATGCTGAAAAAGCTGTCTTGGGCCTGTCTTCAGGTTTTAATAACACCTGATAATACCGCTGCAAAGGTCAAGTGTACTGAAATACCTGGCCTTACCTAGAGCATCTAATAGCTCTGAGATGAGTGGGAGGGGATAACTAACCCCTATCGTTACTTCGTTCAATTTTCGGAAGTCAATCACAACTCTCCACTTTTGCTTACCTGACGCATCCATTTTCTTCGGTACTAACAATAAGGGTGCGTTCCAAGGGGATGTACTAGGTACAATAATTTCATCACCTAGCATCTTATCTATCTGCGCTTGTATTTCTCCCTTTTGTGCCTCCGGCAATCTATACGGCCGCATATTAATCGGGGGTTGATCCCGGGGCGTTGGGATCTCGTGACGTATAACGTCCGTGTACGTGAACCTATCTCCCTCAAGGTGGAAGATGTCATTGTATTCGGCACAGATGGCGTATATACCCTCTTTATCTACCTGCGTGAGATGGTCTACTCGCAAGCAGTCTATCACTCGGCGTGATCTGGGCTTCTGAGTAGCCGGTTCTCCGGTTACCGCCCTACTGCCCTGCTGTACCTTGCGTACTCCTGCCAGGCAGGTGTTGTCCACCTCCTGCATTCGCACTCGAGGGCAGTACAGAGTCACTTCTTCCTCAGTAGTGTTCATCATGCTGACTACTGCCTCGTTGTGCTCTGACCTAGTTAGACACTCTGCGAGGTAAACCCCTGGGGCTACCTCGGCCCTCTCAATAATTCCCACTGGTAGATTCTTATCGACTTCAATAACTACTACCTTCTGAGTTCGAGGCTCGAGGCTGATTATCTTCGCCTCCCTCGCTCCCAGCGGGTATTTTTTACCGTGGATCGTAACATGACCCTCCCGGTAGTCGATCACGCTGTCTGCTAGGATGTCTCTCCCTATTATACCATCCTGGCTTAGTTGGAAATCACTGCCCACCACATGAACTGTGTGTTTAGTACCTCCAATAACAAACTGAACGGTCCCTTGGGTGTAAATCGTTCCCTCGCTTACACCCGTTAATTCGATCGTGGTGCCTCTACTGATTGTAACTCTTTTAGGCACTGATTGCCTCTTCACTAGGCTGACATCGGAGCCAGTGTCAATTAAAAACCTCAGAGGCCCCCCACAATGCATTAATATAGTGCCCTACATGTCACGTGCCTTGGGACTCCTTAAATTACGGGATTCCATAGCTGTCCCTGTGTTATGGACCCGTTCCAGTTTGTCGCCCCTGTCTGAGTGATATTTCTCTTATTACCTTTCCCACTCTTGAACCAACAGTCCTTGGTTCCATGTGACCATCGGTCACAAATATCACACTGTCGTCGGCCTTTCATGGCCTTGCCTCCCGTGCGCCTACTCTGGCCCTGGCCTTTCTTGGCCTCCGGACAATTTCGTTTTAGGTGACCCTGCTGGCCACATTTATAGCACTTCCGCCGGTCCACTTCTACTTGTGGTACCCGGGCTGTCTGTCGGCAGTTGTTTTGTACGTGCCCTTTCTTCCCACAACGGTAACAGGTTCTACTCCTGTCCGATTCCATGTGAGGCTTCCCCCTAACCATGCGCACGGCTTCCTTATCTCTCTGCTTCTTTCGGCAATCGCGCTCTATGTGTCCCGGTATTTTGCAATATCTACATATGATCTTACTTGGGGTGCCCCCTGTCTGTACATTGGGTGTACTACCTAACGCGGTGCGTGCACCTCGGGTTCGTGCCTCCTTACACTCCCGTGCGATGTGGCCTTCCCTGTTACAGTTGTAACAGACCACCCTAACACTTGCTTGTGTTGGCTTAGTATGCTACCTTAGTGGTGCCTTCCTTTCCTTATCGGGTTTACCTGCTCTTACCCCTGAGCTATGTTTCGTGTGCAACCCTTCTCGTGCCTTCTTTGAGAGTATTACCGCCTCTTCTTGCCTTGCAGTGGCTACCGCTTTCTCGAAAGTAATGGCCCCGTGGCCCTGGACCCTAGCTTGGATTCGCGGGTTACTTAACCCCTGTATGAAACTAGCTACGCATATTTTTCTTGTGATCCTTAGCTGAGCTTCTCTATCCTCCCAGCTCTCTCCGTCGAGGACTGCTTCCCTGAATGCAGCTGACAGAGTCTCTACCTTATGCGCCCATGTCGCCACTGTTTCCCTCGGATCCTGCGCTGTTTGAAACATCTGGCAAATATATAAGTCTAATGTGCCCTGAAATCCGTAGTATTCTCGTAATGCCTGCTTGGCAGCCTCCCAATGATTTATGTCTCTTCTGACTAACAACTTATCTCGGACCTTGCCCGTAATTTTGGTCAGGATATACTTAAAAAATAACTCTTGATCATCATCTTTTATCATGCGAACAGCAGCGTCTACATTAGCCACAAACTCACGTAATCTGTCGGGCTGTGTTCCATCGAACTCCCGACCTATCAGGCGATGTCCTTCGGTCACTGATACAAAAGGCCCACTTGTACTTACCGTATCTACGTCTGCTAACCTCTCCTCTACCTGGACACCGGTAGCTGCACTTGTCTGTCTTGCCATTGTAATAAGGTTAGCTTACCTGGCGGCTACTTCTTCTTTGTTGTCTCTGCTAACTGGATACTGCGGCTTATCGGTTCTCCCCTCTGCTGGCGGCACGGCTCGCTACTGCACGGCTCCTTCTGCTTAGTAGGCTTCTTCTCTCTTCTGCGTTGCGCGGCACTCGGTACGATTTACGCGGATGCGCGGACGGACAATCTTCTGCGTTGTCGCGGTCTTTATCGGACAATCTTCTGCGATGTCGCGATCTCTCTCTTTATTCCGTAGTTGCTCTGTTCAGTGCGTCGAACTCGGGACCCTACACTTCTGACACCAAAATTTTAGATCTGTCGTGACCTACCTGGCCTGTGAGACGTTCTGGCAGGTTGACAGCTCCTTGACGATTTTCCCTTCTAGCCGAGCGGTTTACTAGATAAGGGAACTTGAGGTTCGTAGACTAGTCCCGGAACTTCCGGAATAAAAGATGATATTCCCTTGGACTACTGCCGATTTATTATGCCCTTGGCAGTCGAAGTATATATACACTATATACAAATTATGTGAAGTTACTGCTGGAAGTGCACGCAGGTCTGTATTAGCGCTACTAAGTCTTTACTGCTACTTGACATCTAGCATGTCTCCGCGAGGCTGAATTCTGCTCGCGCGCGTTACGACGTTACTCGGGCAAGAACTGAGGCGTGAGAACTACTCCAACTACTCTGCAAGTCTCTGCGACAACTCTGCCGCTCCGCTACTCTGTAACAACTCTGCTACTTTCCTGCAACTCTCTCGCTCGCCATTTTGGATACCATTATATCCCACTGGAGATGACCCAGAGTCCATCCCCCCCTTCCACTGAGACCTGTGGTCCATTCCACTCCCAGTGCCTAGCAAGTGCTGCTCCCTAAGCTAGCGGCGACTGTCCGTACTTGTGTCTACGTGACTTCCAAGGTTCAATTTCTGGCCTGGCTTGTGACTATGAATCACTCTCTCTACAATACAAAGTGCTCGACCAAACGTACTCCTGTACCTTCAATATTTACAGACCTCTGTACACATCCTGGCTCCAGCAGTCTTATTCCCTTGAGAAATACATTTCTGGCTTACAAAAGCTCACATCCAACTTAGTAATAATAATAATAACTCTATTGCCCTTATGTATAATGTTCCTTCGAACCGCAGTCCTGGGTTCTGAATCATGGAGGTTCACAGTCACGACAGATCTCGTCTTCTAACAATAGGTCCTCATCCGTCACCTCGTATACTTCCTTTATCAATAATGTGGTGGTATTTCTCTCTTCCTCTAGTTCTGTTTTGAAAATGGAGGTTTTTTTTTTTCCCTGAGCGTCATTCTCTCAGATTCCCTGCTGGCTAGTGCCGGGTTTAGGATCCACGCTCAAGTTCGAATTACTTCCGTTTCCGCCTTCCTTTTCTCTTAATTCCTTCAAGTATCGCTTTCCTTCTTGATGGCGTTCATCGTAGTTCTCTTTGGTCATGACCTCATTTCTTTGTGGTCTATCGCGGTTCTGATTCTGGTAATTGCGGTTGTTTCGACCATTATAATTATTGTTATTGCGATAATTATTATTATTATGGAAGAAACCGCTTCTTCGTTTCTCCTGGTAGTTTCCTCGTCCTTGCTGTTGTTGATAGGGGCGGCCACCACGGAATCTCCTATACCTTGGTTCAGGTCGCCAATCTCTAAAATAGGTATTTCTTTCTGGACCTACATTTCCTTTCTCCTGTTCTTTAGGGCTTTCTGTTTGCTGGGTCTGATCAATATACACTGAAGAAAATGGAAATTGCAACACCCAGAAGGAGTTGTGCTACATTGCTCCAATTGAACATGCAGGACGAGTGTTCGGTTGTGATTCGATGATTACACTTTCAGGTCCCTCTGACCGCAAGTTTGGACAACAATCCATACAGTATGTGCCCACCACGAGCTGCAATACATTGACGAATTCTTCAGGGCATGGAGTCAATATGGCTCTGGATCGCTTCCTGAGGAATTGTGGCCCATGCTTGCTGCACTGCACGGGTCAGTTGTTCCAGAGTTGTGGGTGGCTGAGGACGGTTGGCCAGTTGTCGACCCATCATGTCCCACACATGCTCAATAGGACTGAGGTCCGGGGATCTGGCGGGCCATTGTAAGGTTGTGATGTCGTGGAGAGCTTCTCTGAAGATGCGTATAGTGTGAACCCGGACATTGTCCTGCTGAAACATCCCATTAGCAATGTTCGATATCATATGGACAACCACTGGATTGAGTACCCTATCAACGTACTGTAGAGCAATCATAGTGCCCTCAACAAGCACTAATTGTGATTTCACATTAAAGCCAAGATCTTCCCAGACCATAATGCTTGGTGTTGGTCCTGTGTGCCTCTCGACAATAAGGTCTGGGTGGCCCCTCACCCCGGTACGTAGGCGCACACGATTCCGGCGATCACTGTGGGCAAGACAGAAGCGCGATTCATCACTAAGACGACCCTATGCCATTCGTCGACCCACGTCGATCGTTCTTGACACCAAGCCAGCCTTACATGTCGCTGTCGTGGGGTCAATGAAACACCTTCTGCAGGGACAAGGGGTCGTAAACCAGCTGCACGCAGGCGATTACCAACTATTTGTTGTGTAACGTGGGGTGCCACAACTGCTCGAATTTGCGCTGCTGTTGCATGGGGTTCCATCCGGGCCATCCGAATGATGCGGCGATCCTCTCTCACAGTTGTCTGTTGCGCTGGGCCTGTGCCAGGTCTACGAGTATGGGTACCTTCATTTGACCACTGCTGCCATACACGTTGTACCGTAGATGCCTGTCGGCCAACACGTGTAGCGACAGTCCTTAGCGATAATCCAGCCTCACACAACCCAATTATCCGAGCCCTCTCAAGCGACGACAGTTGTTGATAGCGTGCTCTTCTCTGTCGTAGAGGCATGTTTGACGGGGAACACTTCACTGCACAGACTGCGAGTCATCTACGCTACACCAGAGTCCATATACTGGAGTTGATTCCTCCGCGACCAATCACGTGGGGAGACCTGTAGCAACAATCCAATGGGTCTGAAACTTTGATCGTTTACGTACCTACATGGCATCGTTCCATATCTTGAAAATCAACACAAACGACCAGTGCCTTCATGGTGTTGCAATTTTCATTTTCTTCAGTGTACACAGTATTAATATCTTTGTAGTCCTGACGTTGATTTCTAGCTACGAGATTGGGCGTTGGACTAGTATAATCCAATTTCCGAAGAAGTTCGTACATGTCGGCCAAATCGCTGATTCCTGACGAAATTATCAGTCTTCTCACTTCAACTGGCAACATTCTGGCAATGGCATCTATTAATTGTGCCGTAGATAGAGGGGCTTGCATAAAACGTAGCCGAGCAAGTTGCGTTGTGAAGAAATCGGCGTAACGCGTCGGTAATGTACCCGAATACTTCCTCGAGTATACTTCTGCGCGTAACCTGTTCTGCGCTTCTATGGACCAATAACGTTTCATGAGGGCTTCAGCAAACTCCTCAAAGTCCACAAATGTGTACCTGAAGGCGCGAAACCATTCAAGGGGGCCTTCTCCCATATAGCGTTCCACTATCTTCATCTCTCGTTCTCTCGGAATGTGAGCCTCCGAAAAATAGTCACGGTTATTCCTGATATACTCAATTGGGGTGTAAGAATCGAGGTTGGTAAATTTACGCGGTTTGTCCTCAAAATCCTTCCTTTCTCTTTCGGGTTCTCTACTCCTATCTTCGAGTCCCTCATGGTGTCTTAACAGCCTTTCTTCTGCTCTCGCTTCTCTATCTCCTGTTTCCGTACTGAGTTTCCTACGATAATCTCCATAGTCCTCCATTTCTCTCTTCTATCTCCGTAATCAACTCTTTCACTTGCTTTTCTATTTCTTTCTTCATATCACTTTATAGACTTCAAGATCTGCCACGTCTCCTAAGCTCAGATTTTTCAATTTCCCACTATTGTATTCCTCTATATTAGTGGATTTTCCTTCCTTAATCTCATTTACGACGGTGTCTACTGTGTCTATCCTTTCATCTAACCGTTTACTACGACTTTCTAACGTCTCTTTTAACGCTTGATTTTCCTCGACCGATTGATTCTTGTCGTCAACCTGTCTCTGTAATAGTTGATCAATACGTTTCCCTAGATCTGACCTAACAGACATTACATCACAGTTGGTCTGTAATTGTGTATTGGCAAGCTTACTTTCAACTTTACCCTGTATTAGCTTAATATGTTCTGCGCTCGACTTATCCCATTCGTCTTTCCAAATGACAACATTAGCCTTCAGCATTTCAGCTATATCTAGTTCAATGTCCTCCTTCAAAATTTTATTGTGGTCTATCACCTGACTACGCAGAGTATCAACATTTGTTTTCAATTCGGCTAAAGAAACAATGGTCTTTAGAGAATCGTCAACAAATTGCGATCTCAAAGCACCTATACCTTCTGAACATTGTGTTTTAGACTCTTCCACTTCCTGATCTTATGAATGTCCCCTTGGACCTTATTCACATCAACAAACATAGAATTAACCTCAGACTGTACTTTACCGATATCATTTTGTACACTAGTTATTTCTGTCTGGACATTATTAACATCGATTTGCAAATTGTTGACATTCTCCTGAACCTTATCTACTTTTGTTTGAACATGGGACACATCTGACCTTACATTGGCAACTTATGATTGTACATTAGCAACATTAGATTTCACAAGCAGAACCTCAGTTTGAACATTTTCGACATTGGATTTTACAAGAGCAACATCAATCTGAACATGGGCAACATTGGACTTCACAAGAGACACATCATCTTTAACAAAAGTCACATCATCTTTGACTAGGGCAACATCAGAATGCACACCCTTAACATCCTCCTTCAATTCAACGGAGCTGGTCTGCAATCCCTGTAAAGAATTTTGCATACCCTGAATATCTCCTTTAAAACTCTCCTCTACACCACTGACCTTATTAACGACAGTGTCAAGATCTGCCTGTCGATCTTTCTTTAGCTGCTCTCTGTCCTTCTTTGCCTCGTATAATTTCCTCTGTAAGTCAATAACATTTACTTTCAGATTCTCTTTAATCTGATTTTCCACACTATTTAATTTCTCCTTCATGCTGTTGTCCATTTTCTCCATCATCTTACGGACATCGTCTGCCGCCATCATTGCCATTACAACAATATCAATAATAAAAGTGCTATATGAGTACAAACAAATAGAGCAATATAGCAACACTTTAGAGCATCCTTTATATCCATGTATTTGGGCATCTTATCGTCTCGCCTTAACATTAACTTAATGCTAAATCACCATACATCGTATTCTAAAATACCAGTACCTAAACGTTCGCGTGTGATTTATTTTCGAGATACTACCATAAAGAACATTTACATTTATCACCATTAAACAAGTTAGCTTTACATTAGCATTATGAGCCGGTAAGATGAAAATAGATTCAGATCATAGGTCATTCCGAAAAATATAACCTATTACTCCTCTCTCAGGCTATCCATAAGATCTGATCTCTCATTTGAGTGCAATTTTAATAAAAACAAAGCAAATATAACCTATATAATTACACTCAGCTCATCGCAGATGATATGGTTAATTCATCCCATAAACTTAAAAATTAAGCTGTCATCGGGATAGCTTCTAAATGGCCTCACGAAGCTATTTTCGTGGCCCTTAAGTCTAGGGTGCCATCTTTCCACTGTCCCCGTATATTCTAGAGGCGGTCTGTTGGATATCCGAAGCAACAGCTGGATTCATAGACCCTGACTGCTCCGGCGCAAAATACTAGTCAAAGATCTACCTCCAACTAGACCCTCGCGAATATACGTGGCGGAAATTACAATACAACTGTGAATTACATGAAAAATACACTTAGCTCGCGGTAAAACACCTACCTTATTCTCGGGGATCTCGTGGTCAGCCTCTCTGGACCTAAAATGGGTTTCACAGTTGCATCTCCTTATATCTAAAATAATTCATGACGACACGGCTTCTTATAAAACTAAACGATTTAATAACAAAATGTAAACTAGGGCTAATCATTCACACAACAAAAATAAAATACACACTCCCATTCGCTCATCTCTACACTCACGCCACTGACAAAACTGCGTTCTATGAACATTATGACAAAATTTGGTGTAGCTTGTGTCCATGCTTCAAGCTGTACAATGGTTACACACCTCTGTGTATTTACATTCTTCTGGCACGCTCCCAAGCACATATGGGCGCTCGGCGCACGCGACCCTCGCCACGTGTCCGATGACATAACATTCACCGTTACATTCCCAGTCTGGCTGGTTTAAAAAAGAAAGAGCGCGAGCCGTGCGGTTCGCAACATCTCTCCCCATTTGTGCGGCCTGGCCGAGCAATGGCCTTGGCTAGAAACGAGTTTTAAAGAAGTCCTCGCTATTCCCGCCTGGTCTACAAATGTGCTCTCCATAACAATTAAAGCTGTGTTACAATGAAACCGATTCACGTCACACAAATACGTGAACTGTACTCAAATCCTACATGCTACTGACATAAAACTTCTATACACACTAACATTCATACTCTCGCATTGTGACGTCCCAATGGAGTTCATTTCATTCGCACTGAACAAACCACATACTGTCACATACTCATTCATACTCTAACCTCTACGTTAAACAACCTATAAACTTCCTATTCCTAACATGTTATACACTCGATTGGCAAATAATGAAGGTTAACACTAAAAAAATATATGACGCTTATAGCTCCAGCTATAGTCCTTTCAAAGTAATAGCGTCTAAATACACTCGAGCCTGCGCTCTGATCTAGCAGCTATGTCAAATACAGTGAACTGTGATCCTTAATATCTTCTACATCACCAGAAATAACCTCCACCAGTCTCTCCTCTCTGATCTGGTGTCAAAATAGTTTAAATACATTCGACCACTTAAGGTGAAACATATGCTGTTACATGTTTAGGTTTAATAATCTCGATAAAAGTATAGCATAACAGCTGTCATCATCAACTTCCCGTTCCAATTTCAACCGTGACCCTTCCTGTCCTCTCTAAATCCCAGGTCGTGTATAATAAAATAAGGAGTACTCTCAACTCACACTTGAATGCCTTGCCAATCCAAGTCATGCCCACGCAATGACTGTACCATAAAATGCGGAACTCACCTTCGCAATAACCTCGTATGCCAACTACATACGGAAATATATTTAAAAAAAACACTATCAAAGGGTTATCAACTCCACTTCTTTCAACCTGGCATTCCTTACAAAAGGGCATAATTTCTCAGCGTTGTCACCACAATCGCTGGTCTCATGAACAATAACAACACTCGTTAAATTATTAATTTATACATCTTAACGACCTCTGGAATTTACGATGCTGACCTCCTCACTTAATACTCTTGAAACGATACTCTGATAAGTATAAACTGTCGTGCATAGATTTAATAAAAATACTACATCTCATCTTCACACATCTGGGTTCGACTTTAATCGAAGAAGGTATATTATGTCTACAACGTGACATGATATTACTCCTCGTAAATATTTAATCACAACATCATATCTATGTGTTTGTGTCCAACAAGGATCTATCACGACGAGGATATCGAACGATAACTACCCTAACGTCGGATGATAATTAATCTTCCAAGAAGATTCTAGCTTTCAATAAATTAAATGACTGAAAGTTCAAAGCTTTCTTCAATAAAAACATACAGTTAGTCATAATCGTATTCTCTTCATTCAGAACGAATGTCTATGAGTTCTGACGATAATAATCGTGTCCACGTTAAATGTTTATTTTCCACAATGTGACATGATATTTCACAATATATCACTACCAAGATCTTCTTTCTTGACGTTTCTTCTCGACGGATAAAATGCCCAAATTAAACTAATAAAAATTAATTTAATGGGTAACATAGACGAAAATGTCTATCACCTGCATTCAGAATGAATACAAAAACGTCGAAAATAAAATTACTGTTCCTTAAAGGAAATGACAAAAGCTTGTTCCTCGAACAAGTAAATAATCTCAGTTCAGAAACTGGATTCCTAACAAACGAAGTTGATAGCGTCGCAAGACGATCACTATAATAAATTTCGAAGAATAAAAATGCTATACATGGAGTACATAAATATTGTATCGAAATATGGATAAAGGATTTGCTCAGAAAATGTCACTACAAGCTCTAACTACAAGGTTAGTGAACACTGCTACCTGGTCTCGAAGTCTAGAAGATCAAGATAGAGTATAACAAAATACTCGGATGTTACATCTCCCCAAGATCTGGGCTGGATCCTAGCTCGTCTCCACGAATTCGTGACCTCAGGAAAGGAACGAATTCCCCCACTGGAAACAGCAAGCTCCGACCGGAATCGAACTGTGGGCCTCCAATCATCAGCTTCCTTGTGACCGGGATAACCCTGGATCTCTTGATAATCTTGATGTTTCTTCTATCTCCGTCACAGCACTGTCTCATCATAACAGTGAGTAGCGTCGAAAGTTCTGCTTTCCACTTCAAAAGGCATTTGAAGAGAAAGTCTTGGACCTCACTCGTATAACGAACATTCAAGTAGAACATCGTTCTGTAGTCACTGGTGTTAATGTTGAGCTCATGTTTGACAAGAATGCACTAGAATAGAGTTGTGCATCGTCTCATGATGGCTCACTAAGTAGACATTCACGAACAGTCTCCTCTAACGAAGCTCCATCGTTGACTATATTGCTTCTATCTGCTTATACTCCTGGCGCACATAATAATTTAGTCCATAATAATCTTCATAATACTAGACTGAATATTGTTCTTCACTATGGAATACATCTCCATCCTAAGTGTCGTAATACAGTTCCACACAAGCAATATTAATATGCACTCGTACTCACTTGTGGCTGTTGCCTGAGCTGCAGTCGCTCGGACAAAGTGCCTTATCGCGCTGGAAAGAAACACTTTTCTCGCGCTCCACAAAACTGCTTATAATTGCTGAAATACGTCTCTCAAACTTCTGAAAGTTCGTTATGTACAATATCTGCTAGTCAGCTACAATATGTAGTTGAAATAAAATCTCTAAAGCCGATCAGACCGAAGTGAATGCGGTATATGTGATCCTCGCAACTTCACCTAGATTCAAGGCGCGGTCGTCATCTAATTCCGCCCTTGCTTATGCCTGGTCCCCACGAGTCACCTTCTACTAGCTCGGTGAAACACTCGGAACTCCTCTCTCTTCCAATCGCACACGTCTGACCTCTTAGACGTTCAGATACACAAGAGCCCCGGTGCTTGGCGTCTCCCCTCCAAATCTACCGATTCTAGCCGCCTTTTCGAGTTCCCTCTCGAATTCGCGCCGGCTCTAGCAAATCGCTTATTCCTTCCAAAAGCGACCTGCTATTGACTTATAAAATATTTCCAATATTTTATTATCATATTCTTCTCTTTTCCAATATATAGTAAAACCAAAAGGAAGGAAGGAAGCTTGTAGTTTAACGTGACCGTTAATCTGTAGATCATGAGCCACGGGACCTCCTTTTTACGTGGAATCCGAACCACAGGACATGGCATTTCACTTCGAAAACCTCACATGCATTTATAGTAAAACCAATAACATTATTATTATTATTATCACTCTCTAAGGGCTTGAATGAATTAAATATCCATAAAAATTTAGTTGCTAGAACTCCCGTCTTCTCTAAAACTTCTTCCTATTGGCTGTAAGCTCATATCCAATGGGATAATTTATAACAATATTTAAACAAATCCTGGGAATATTCGCAGTTGCTAGGTCGATTCCAAGCTTCTAGAAACTTCCATTGCGCAATACAATCACGTGACGGAATTTCCCTCCTTGCTCGACGTCGCCTCACGACTGGTTTCTGCCATGTTCCAGCCATCATATTCCTTGGTTAAATTTTATCATGGGCTTCGAAAAAATGTGTTATTCCCATTTTCATCCCTTATAATTCATTTTACGGGGGCAGTACCATCCAGAGGAAAGAAGGATGAAAATTGATACGGATAACATCAATCTCCTGTACGATTTATTCCCACTCCCCTTTCCCACTCACATAACACGTTATTACAATTGACTGCAAAATGAACATTAATCACGACCCTACAGTTGTACGAATTGCCTATGTTTACAAAAAAAAAGGCTCATCGGCGGGATTCGAACCAGTGATCCCACGCTTACGAAGCAGGGCTCTTACCGCTGAACCATGCGCTCCTTGGCTTCATGTTAACGTACAGCGCACATGAACGCGCTCCAGCAATTACGAATAATTAATAATTAATTTCTCGGAATCGGCTGTATGCCTTTCTTCGGAGGGGAAGTAAAGCCGGCGGTCCCATGTCATAGATTTATGGCATGTTAAAGAACCTTCCAGTAATTAAACCTGTGTGTAGCTAAATTATAGGTTAAAATTTGGATAACGCCCTTAGGTTCCAACGTTCGTTGCCAGGAGCCGACTGCGGTGACGTCTAGTATCCAAGCTATGAACTAGTAGTTGTTGATGGTGGCGTTTGGCGGAAAACGTAGGAACTACCTGAAAAAAATCATCAGGAAGGTTCGAGAGGATTTGAATTTAGGAATAAGTATACAAGGTGAACAAATAAATATGATTAGATTTGCAGATGACATTGCCATAGTTGCAGATAGTGAACAACATCTCAAACAAATAATAGTAAAAATGGAGGAAATCATGGTTAATGAATACAAGATGAAAATAAATAAGTCAAAGACGAAAGTCATGGTCTGCGATAAAAAAGGCAGACTCAAGTATGAAATTAGTGGTGGGCAACAAAACACTAGAAAATGTTCAAGAATTTAAATATCTCTGAAACAAAATTACCAAAGATGGAAGAAGCAAGAAAGAAATCAAATGTAGAATTTTACAAGCCAAATTAGCATTTCACGAAAAGAAACGTTTATTCACTACAAATACCATTAATCTTAAAACCAGAAAACGATTATTAAAAGCGTATGTTTGGAGTATTGCCCTTTATGGTTGCGAAACGTGGACAATTGGAAAGGAAGAAAAAAGGAGGATAAATTCTTTTGAACAATGGTGTTATAGAAGAATGTTAAAAATTAGCTGGACAGAAAAAATAACGAATGCTGAAGTACACTGGTCAAAACAATTAGGGGATCAGGTGAGATATACACAATATACATATGGTAACATCTTTTATTCAGAGTTCGGTTACAATTGTAATTTGTGTGTGCTACAGTACGATATTGTGCTGTCCCAACTTTTACTGGAGGTTTACATGGCGTTTACTTAGAGCGAGGCACCATGGGGCTACCATAATAGTGAAAAAGTCATTCTCGATGCCCTCTAATATGGTGTGTGATCACCTCGGACGGCCAGGACAGTTGCACACCTGCGTGGCATGGACAGTATGAGGTTATTAATCAGCTCTTGAGGGATATTTGGCCATTCTTCCATGAGTGCAATATCCAGCTCGGCCACCGTTGTGGGAGGTCCTGGTCTGGCTGCAATGCGTCTGCCAAGTGCATCGCAGACATGCTCAATCGGGTTTAAGTCCG
Organism: Meconema thalassinum; assembly: GCA_946902985.2. Taxonomy (NCBI): domain Eukaryota; kingdom Metazoa; phylum Arthropoda; class Insecta; order Orthoptera; family Tettigoniidae; genus Meconema; species Meconema thalassinum. The sequence continues at coordinate 1,989,152,256 of OX336388.2, forward strand.
GTGGACAAGCAGGCCACTCCATTGGTTCAGTGCCCTCGTCGTCAAGCATGTTGTCCAGCAGTGCAGCTCTGTGGGGACGTGCGTTACCGTCCACCAGAATGAAACCATCGCCTATGGCACCAGCGTAGGGCACAACAAACGGTCGAAGGAGCTCGTCTCGATACCTCTGAGCAGTCAAAGCGCAATTCTGAACAACATAGAGGTCCGTATGTCCACTAATACTGACTCTTGCCCACACCATTCGCCCACCCCCATGATATGGTGCTGTTTCCTGCACATAAGCGGGATTGTTCCGAGTTCCACGTTGACTCCAGTTGAGGGAACGACGAATGTCCGGCTGAACGCAAAACCTTGACTCATCTGTGAACAAAACCCGGTTCCATTCGTTATGACGCCAATCCTGATGTTCCCTCGCCCAGTTTCTGCGGGCTAAACGGTGGCGTGGTTTTATTGGGACACACACCATAGGCCTCCATGCGTAAAGGCCACTTTCCCGAAGGCAATTTCTGGCTGTTTGTGTTGATATTGCGCGTCCTGTTGCCGCCTGGAGGGTGCGTTGCAGCTGAGTTGCATTCAGCCTCCTGTCTCGACGGGCTGTTAACTGGAGATAACGGTCATCTCTTGCTGATGATACCCGTGGACGACCTTGGCCTGGCCTTCGTTTGACGGTTCCTGTTGTCTGTAATCACGTCCAGGTCCTGGAAATTACACTTTGGGACACTCCAATAGCTGCAGCCACCTCCGTCTGTGTGTGTCCCGGTTCCAACCTTCCAATGGCTCTCCATTCCATACCTTTGGGTAAGTCACGTTGTTGTTGCATTGCACTACCTGCTCACTACACCATCTGAACCCAACTGCTTGTGTCATTCGTTTGGTAGAGTAAACACACGTCCACACCAACCCCCTCTGCAGCAATTTTCTGTTATTACCACTATCTCGGTTGCCGTATTGTTGTTGTCTCCACTCCGTAGAACCGACAAGAAAGACGACGAACCATTTTAGGTCATTCTGCCGATGACAATACGTCAGAACCTAGGTATCTCAACTGATCCCCTAATTGTTTTGACCAGTGTATTTAAAAAGGTGGAGGAAAGTTATACCTTATGGGAAAGCATAAATAGGAGGACTAGACTGATATAACATATTTTGAGACACGATAGCCTGCTGAAAACGGTATTGGAGGGAATGGTTGAAGGCAAAAGATGTCGAGGAAGACCACGCCTACAATATGTACAGCAAATCATGTCTGATGTAGGATGCAGAAACTATGAAGAGATGAAGAGGAAAGCTATAAATAGAGCCGACTGGAGAACTGCCGCAGACCAATCCATGGATTGAATACTTAAGAAGAAGAAGTCCTTACTTGAATTAAAAGCAGATAACACACTAATACAACCATCACAATTAACACCGGTTATCAGACGGGGCTACATGACCGCGTTGTCACAGCCCTTAAACTGAGGAAGCAACCAACCAACCTAAGTCCGAGGGAAAAGCCAACCTGGAGGGTAAACCGACGAAAAAAAAAGAAGCGTTTTCCTCAAACTATGTATTTATATTACCAGTATAAGTACAAGTCTCGCACGAAAAAAAGAACGTTCCTAAGGTTCTTTTATACAGTTTTTGAATCTTTTCAAGAGATAAAACAAAAGTAAAATTACTGGGCACCTCCGGGGTTTGAACTCGGGACCTCTCGCACCCGGAGCAGGAATTATACCATTAGACCAAGAGGCCGACGTCCAACGAGCGGAAAATGGAGGTACTTCAATGTAATGTATTCTGAGAATATGGTAATGATTAATATTACACTACAGTATTTTACATTTAGTAAAGTGTCGTAAATATAGGTAAGCTCTGGCACAATCACATGATTTATTTTGAAACAGAGAGGATAATAAGCTTCCCACTTCGTAACCAATCGTAAAGCCATCCTGTGGTGACGCGAAGTCAATCGTTTAACTTCGGCTTTCACTCGAGCCCTGTTTCTAATTGTCTGTAACGTCAAGTCTCTAGGAGACTGTCTGCCACGCCTACTAAAGAAGTCAATTTGACTGTGCGTTTTAAGCCTGAAGCTGGGCTAAACTGCACTAACTGAGCGATATTTAATTTTACCCAATATTTCCTTATTTTCAATGTCCCATGACATGATCTAACATCAATCAGTAGCGGATTAAATTTACATAATCTCCATGTGTCTCAGGCCTTAGTTCCTTTCCATAGAGGCTGGGTTCACATTCCATTTTGCTACCGTACTTGAATATGCGTTATCCAATAGCTTCTTGGTTCGCATCCTGTCGTCTGAACCGATAAGGGTACAAATTTCCCCTGCTACAGTTACAGAAATTCATTTATTCATGAAGGGATTTCTTTAATCCTTCCATTCTGACGGGCTTATGGATTCGCTGGGCTCTCTGTTTACTTTCACTGGGTCAGTAGCCTCAGTCTTGGGGTCGGTTGTTGGTCCCTCATTCAGCCTGTTTTCCGGCCTTCAAAATCTCTCGTTCTCTCCGAAGGATGATGTTCACTTGTCTGGCCTCCCTGGCGATTTCTATGAGCTGGTTGTAAATGTCGGCAAGCCCGCAGTTACACTCAGACGCAGTGGCGTAGGAAGGGGGGGGGGGGGAGTGCCAGGGTGCGGCCGCCCCCTCAATATTTATTTTGGGGGTGCGGCGCACCCCCAATAACTTTTGAAAATGCAAAACTTTGATGTTGAAAATTGAGAAAGAATGACCTTTTGAGATACATGGCACGAATTTGTAATGCGAACTCGCGAGCAGCTAAGTGTGAATGCCGATTGTGAATGCATGCCAATCGTCTCTGCTGAGGTTGGCAACATTGGCTTATAGTTAGTTTGGTAACGCTGTCGGTGAGTGCGAAGAGCAGGTTCAAGCCGATTTATTCTTGTTTATTATACTTTCACGACATTACACTTTAATTGAAAATAGAACGTATCTTGAATGTACCTCCTTAAAAAACACGATATACTGACACACGCGTTGAAGGTGAATCCCCGTAACGAAAGAAGGGTGTGGATTGGGGCAGGCAGCCTGGAAATATCAGGGCTGGGGGGCACTCCGGGCTCTGCGCATCGGCTAGCCATTCCGTAGGCTGCACCGTGACGTCACCGGGTGTTCACTATCGCGGCCGACCATGTATAACATACAGCTCACAGCTGTCTATGGCAACAAAAAGGGAGGCAACTGCTGCCGATACGTCACGGCTGGGAGGGCATGTGGTGTGCGGTAGTCGAGCAAACAAGACGTAAATTGTTAGCTGCTAATAACACCATTATATAACGCTCAATTAAAAATAACTTGAACTAACCTAACATTCAAAAATTTTAAATATCACAAATTCAAACAGTACGCAAGCTTAAAGCTTATAAACTTGATAGCACGTAAGGGCCCTACGAGGAGGCTGCCGGTCGCTCCACGACCGACAGCTGCCTCGGCAGGCACTTCTATTTTCACCTAAAATATATAACACGTAAATTAAATTTATAAACTCATTTTTCAACCCCCTTTCCAAGTTATACACCAGGCTAAGGAGCGCGTAGACGCACCGCGTACCTGGCCCAATGATTAGACGACAACAAAAAGGGACGTTTTTAAAGAGAAATACGAATGTGCTGGTCCTCGCATGTCCTGCTGTCAAATAATACCCTATAAATGGTATATCACTACAGTACCATTACACTTTATTGTGCTTTTTGAGGCTTCTTTTTAGCTCAGCCGATACTAAGGTGCGGTAGCGTAGTTAGGCCAATTTAAAATATTTTTGTGTGTGTTTTTATGAAGTATATTTCATATTACAAACCACTGTAATATATTGTTTATACCTTCCTCTTTATAACGTGCATATTGCCATTATTGTGATCGTATACCACGAGCGGAAAAGAGTAGCGAAATATGACTGTGTTTCCCGTAAGAATGCATTGTAAATATCAGCTGGCATGCGCCTGGCTTAGCCCGGCTGCGTCACAGCGTTGCAGCCAATGGGAGTGAGAGGCACCGGAGTGTCCTACCTTATAGCAGGGGTTCTCAAAGTGGGGGGCGCAGAGAGTGATAAAGGGGGGGGGGGGGCGCCGGCTTTGATTGAAATATTTAATTTCATATTCTGTAACAAACAGGTGCGGATTCAAGGGGGAGGTCACGGGGGTCATGACCTCCCCCAAACGGGAGACCAATTTTTTTTTGCAAACTCAAAAAACGAAAACACAAGAACCAGACAAATAAAACTTAACGAATTTTAACTGAAAAACAGGTGTTTTTTTTTTTTTTTTTTTCATTTTATTCAATACTGAAAATATCTTTATTGCAATTATTATGTTGTGTTACAAGTGTACATATTTACAACTTAATACCGGTTATATAAAAACGATTATTTATATAACAAAATCAACTCGGCTATTTTGTTTAGCAAACCTTGTGATTACCGAATCGGTGTTTATAGTGATGTCACGATGAATGTGCAGCAATGCACGGATAGGAATTTGGGGCTTTTTTCGCACCAAAAAATTTTGCCGACGTCCAAACTGCAAGCTTGGTTGGCAATTTAAGCTGTGACTTTCTCCCTTTGTCGGTACCAACTCGACTTGCCGAAACTGTACCGTACCTTGATACTTTTCTCGAAGCTCAATGTAAAAGCCGCAAAACACGCCGTTGAAATTTGTACGAATATTTTTGGTGCGCTAAATGCATCAAATTTCTATCCATGTAGCTTGCAAAAAAATTGGTCTGGTTTTGTACGTTTGGTTATTTTGTGATTGCGTTTTTAGTGATACCATTTTTCTTAACAATTTCGTTTCTCTGACCACCCGCCCCCAAAGCCAAACTCTAGATCCGCGCCTGGTAACAAATATTACTATCCTCATATTCATGAACCTATCATAGGCAAGTAGCTCCCAAGTCCATTCAAGAATAATAAACTCGTACCTTTGCTGACTTACTTCACAAGAACTGACCAGTAGAACCTGCCAGCAGGAATTCTGAGAAAAGGTGGCGAGGAACATTTCCCACACATCTCCCTTTCACTCGCCACCCGCAGTGACATCTCCTTACCAAACCCTTAATGACAATAAGCCGCTTGGCAATGTGACCGCCACTTCCTTTCAAGAATGGATTCTTCTATTTCTGCCGTTGCCGATTCGAATTCAGGTAGGCCTTTCCAGTCAGTTCAAAGACAGTGAGTGAACAGTTGAAATCTAGTACGTGGTTAGCCAACTTTACAATAAACTGATACGAGTGTTGCCATTACCCATTGATAAGTGGCTTATTAGAAGTGGTAAAAAGAGACCCCATGAAAGTGATAGTGCTTGCCCTCCTTCGGAAAAAGAACAAGGTTCGAATTTAAACAAAGTCCATTGTTCTTCCGCGTCTACTTCTGCTCACATCAGGATTATTAATTCTACACACAAAGTGATGTGCGTAAATATCAAGACGATTATCTGACATTAGGCTTTACCAGCATTCTTTCGAGTAATAATCAGGAACAACCTCAATGCGTTCTTTGTTTGGAGATTTTAGCAAACGACAGTTTGAAGCCTGTGAAAATTAAGAGACACTTGCAGACTAAACATCCAGACTTAGTAAGTAAACCTTTAGCATTTTTAAGCGCCACGAGCAACAACTAAAAGGAAATGTTAGATTCCTAGAAAAGCACGCAACAGTTTCTAAGAAAGCGCTAAGAGCATCCTTGGAGGTATCCTATTTAATTGCAAAATCCAAATCACCACATATTATTGGTGAGAAATTACTTCTTCCTGCAACCGTGAAAATGTGCGCGATCATGCATGGAGAAAAGTTCGGCGAGTGTTTGAAGTCGATACCGCTCTCAAATGATTCAGTAACTCGTCGTATTGATGTAATAGCCTCGGACATAAAAAAAATCAATTGCTACCAGTCTTCATGATAGCCCAAAATTTGTCCTGCAACTTGATGACAGTATTGATACGGTATCCTAAACAGCGCCCAGCTTCGTGTTTCTGTACGCTACTGCCATGAAAATGAAATGCTCGAGGATTTTCTATTTTGTAAAGCTCTGGAAGGGCGGACTACAGGCGTCGATATGTTTTCTCTTGTGAATTCCTTTTTTATTGACAACAATCTCTCATGGACATATTGTGTTGGTATATGCGCCGATGGGGCGTCGGCATTTACTGAAACTGAAAAGGGTTTCAGAGCAAGAGTGAGTGCTGTTACTAATTCTGTAAAATCCACACATTGCATCATACACAGGGGGGCATTGGCTTCAAAAGTACTACAACCGGAAGTCAATAAAGTGCTGAACGATGTAAATAGTGTTGTAAATTTTGTGAAAGCAAGAGCTTTTAACAGTCGGCTATTTTCCATTCTTTGCGAGGAGATGGGATCTACACATGATTCACTTCTATTGCACACGGAGGTGCGTTGGTTGTCTCGTGGTCGAGTCCTTCGTCGCGTTGTGGAGTTGAAGAATGAACTTCGTATTTTCCTATTGGACAGCAGTCCTATACTCGCAACCCTGTTTCTGGATAAGAAATGGCTTCTAATACTGTGCTACTTGGCAGACGTATTTGAAAAACTGAATGAACTTAACGTGTCACTTCAAGGACGAAATAGTAATATTTTCATTCTAAGCGACAAAGTGCTTGGCTTTAAGAGAAAACTTGAACTTTGGAAAGCCCAGATGGACAAAGGTAACTGTGAGATGTTTCATTGTCTGAATGAATTCCTGGAAGAAAATTAGTTAGATATTTGTCAAATTAGTGGAATTGTCGTAGAACACCTCCAAAACCTTCGTGAAAAATTCGAGGGTAGATTTCCACAACCTTCAACTGAGAATGACTCGATTCGCAGTCCGTTTGAACGAACGTAACAGCCCACCTGTCAACGGCAGAACAGGAGGAACTAATAGAACACTCAAGTGACAAAATACTTCGAAATGAATTTAAGTCGAAGTCTCTTGAAAATTTTTGGGTGCAGATTCGGAATGCATATCCCATTTTATCAAGAAAAGCAGTGGACCTGTTATTACCCTTCGCTTCAACTTACTTGTGTGAGTCAACATTTTCCGCAATGGCATCTGTCAAGACGAAGCATCGGTCTCGGCTGCAGCTGGAAGGGGATCTGCGGGTTGCTGTTTCCAACATCCAACCAAGACTGGATTTACTTTCATCTCAAATTCAAGCTCACACATCACACTAACTCCGTAAGTGTCTGAGAATTACCGAATTCTGATCCATGTAGGCCTACACTTTTATTCTCCTGTTTTACTTTTTCATAGGTGAAGAGTTTTAACATAACATTTTTCAAATTCACAGTGAAATGTTGAAAATTGTATGTATTATTTTTATTGTCATTTATAAGTCACGAGCTTTCAAATATGAAAAACATTACTCAACACACGTGTCACAGCTAAACAGCTAATTATTGAAACAAACAAAATTCGCTCAATTCCAATAACTGCACGTGCAGCAGTTGTTTTTATTTTTATAAGCAAACGTAATACATATGCATGTCATTTTTTTAAACAAAACGTAACTGGTAACTGGTAGTTGAAATCTTAACTAAGTAGTTACATACACAGTAGATCTCGTGTGATCTTATTTTGTGTGGTAAGTAGCCTATGAGAAGTGCTAAGAAAGGCAATGAGAATAGGGAGTGTCGAAATTTTTGGTCCATGCGAAGAACTTGCAAAGGCCCTTCAGGGCCCATGTTATACTGCCACAGGAGCATAGCAAGTTGCTCTGATTTTAATGTCGGCAATTAAGGCTCTTAAACGACAGAGGAGTTTGATCGGATCTACAAGGAAAGCTACGTTTATGCTACGGAGATAGTAGAACGTGACTGCTCTTCTTTACCAAACCCTAACCAACAAATTTCCGAAAACCACGCCACATCCAAACCCGACAATGAGGAGGGAGAAGCCGAGGAAAAGCAAAAAAAGAAGCAGAAGCAGAGCAAGAAGCCCAAACCTGAACAAAAACTTCCCAAAAATCGGCAGAGGGAAATTCCGAAGCCTTTAGAACAAACGAGCAATCCAGCTCCTCCAGCAAAGCTCACAGATCAAGAAGAGCTTAGAAAAGATTACTTCTCTATTCTGTACCTCCTTTTGAATGAAGTAGAAGAAAGATTTAACCAGAAAGGTTTTGACACTTTGGCGAGTATTGAAAATATTCTGATTCAGGCATACCAGGGCATCGTTCCATATGAGCAGGTTCTGAAAGAAACGCTGGGTCCACATGAGGACGATTTTGATCTCGATCAGCTAAAATTGTTGAAAAGTTGCCAGGGAAGCCACCGAAGTGCATTGCAGATGTAGTTAAGCAGATGATTGAGTTGGCTACATCCACTAAAGATATTTTCAATGAAGTAGTTTTGCTTGTTCTTGTACTCATGACCGTACCAGCATCTGCTGCTTCTTCAGAAAGATCTTTCAGTGCACTTCGGAGGTCAAAAAATTATTTGCGCAGTACCATGACCCAACAGCGCCTGACTCACACTTTGCTTCTTCATGTGCATAAGGACTACCCTATACAAGAGCCATATATCTGCAGGGTATCTTGCGCAATTGTTTGGGAAGGTTTAGCGTTAGCTAGCCACAAATCAAACGTATGTACATATTATCCTTTTTTGTGCTATGTGTTTTAAGTTTAATTTTTATGACGTTCTTGTTGCTGGTCGATACGTTACAAAGTCGCTTGTTCAGGCCACTGTTCATTTTTGTTTTCATTCAAGGGTGGTCAATTAGTCTTGAGTCAACCTGACTGAGTTGTAGGCTATAATGTGTGGTGTAAAAGTGTTTGTAATATTTTTACTATTGGCCGAATAGCCAATACGTCATACGTCTTGAGTTCAACTTAACAAATAAACAGAATTTTTCTTTTTTTCATTGCATCTTTTAGTGAATTAGTTCATACCCGAAATATTTACGAAATCAAAATAGTTCTTTCGTTGTAATTTTTCAAACCATTCGTCGTCACCGAATTCGCTAAAAAAACAACAACAAACAAACAAAAACAGGCTGGGCCGAGTAAATCTTGCACCCCAATAAAAAAAATCCGCTCCGACGCCACTGCTCAGACGGGTCTCCTCTAGTCTGCAGGCAGTCTGGGTTGGCTTGTGTTTTCTTGTTTCTGTTGTCCACTGGGCTCTGGCCGTGAATAATATTCTCTCCCTCGTTTACTTGAGTGAGTAGAGTTCGTATCTCCTCCTCGTCAAAGTCTTCTGGCGGATGATATATTTTCAAGTATGCAGCGTTGAAAATGAGTTCATTATTAGTCTCCAAATGCTGGACTCGGTACGCATTATTCCGTAAGTCTCAGATAATTCTATATGGACCGTGATAAAGTTTCTGAATTTCTTGTATATCTGGTTTTCAGGGTCGAATACAGCGGGACTTTTTACCAAGACAAGCTCTCCAACTTCTAAGGGTATGTGGTAGTGTTTATTATTGTTCCTTCGCTGCCTTCTCTCGGTTTGAGGTTGGTGGTGCTCGAAAGTTCCTCTGATCCTCAATTCCCTTCCTGGCTGAGTATCTACTGGTGTGAGTATTACTTGATTCCAAGGCCTCTCAGGTCGTTGGTCCTTATGTTCTGTATACTCACAGGCACTTGTCCGGTCGCCTCGTGAACAGTATTGTTTATGCAGTATTTTATAATTCTCTACGGACCGTGATAAAGTTTCTGAATTTCTTGTATATCTGGTTTACAGGGTCGGATACAGCGGGACGTTTTACCAAGACAAGCTCTCCAACTTCTAGGGGTCTGTGGTAGTGTTTATTCTTGTTCCTTTGCTGCCTTCTCTCGGCTTGAGGTTGGTGGTGCTCGAAAGTTTCTCTGATCCTCAATTCCCTTCCTGGCTGAGTATCTACTGGTGTGGGTATTACATGATTCCAAGGCCTCTCAGGTCGCTGGTCCAAATGTTCTGTATACTCACAGGCACTTGTCCGGTCGCCTCGTGAACACTATTGTTTATGCAGTATCCTATAATTCTATACGGACCGTGATAAAGTTTCTGAATTTCTTGTATATCTGGTTTTCAGTGCCGGATACAGCGGGACGTTTTACCAAGACAAGCTCTCCAACTTGTAAGGGTATGTGGTAGTGTTTATTCTTGTTCCTTCGCTGCCTTCTCTCGGCTTGAGGTTGGTGGTGCTCGAACGTTCCTCTGATCCTCAATTCCCTTCCTGGCTGAGTATCTACTGGTGTGGGTATTACTTGATTCCAAGGCTTCTCAGGTCGTTGGTCCAAATGTTCTGCATACTTACAGGCACTTCTCCGGTCGCCCCGTGAACAGTATTGTTTATGCAGTATTCTATAATTTCGAGGGTATTCAACCTTTTCCAATATTCTTCATAACAGTGTATTTTACAGTATTTTGACTCCCTCTGCATTACTCTTTCAACTGGATTTGCCTCAGGATGGCGTATGCTTGAGGGTAATTGCTGTATACTGAGAATATTCAACTCTCTTCGGAACTCTGCGCTCGTAAAACAACTTCCATGGTCGGAAAGTATGTTTTCAGGTTTTCTTAGAATTGGGATTGTACGCTCTTCAATCCTTGTCAAGACTTGTTTCGTACTCGTTTTCTGTATTGAGCACAGCACAACCGTTTTGGAAGACGTCCATGGCTACCAAAATGTGTCTGTTTCTCCTTCGTGCCTTTGGCAGTGGACCAAAATTATCCAAAGACAGGATCTGACATGGCTTCTCTGGCAAGAGCGGTATAGGCTTCTGCCTCATTAAAACTTAATTAGGCTTAATTCTTTGGCAGATGTCACATGTTTTCAGGGTGTTCCGAACTGTTTCACTCATCTTTGGGCAAATAAAAACTTATTTCAACATTGTGACCGTTTTACCCACACCAGTATATCCAAATGACCTGTGTTACAGTCATAAAAGTTTCCTTTGCAGACCGGCAGGTACAAAAATACGCAGACGGGTATGGTATGTGTCTATAAATTTATGGAGAAGGTTATTGTATACATTATATGCTGTTGAGAGTTCTTCGGCTTCAATGTGTGAGGGTGTTCCCCCGGCAAGCATTCCTTAGAAATAATTTATCGTCTCGAAAAAGAATCCAATTACACCCAAAACCTGTCTCACATTCTTTACTTTGGTAGGGAAGATATTAATAGCCTCCAGTTTGCTAGGATTTGGCCTAAAAAGGTGACTTCCCTCTGACAAAAATTTGACTTCATATTTATTTTGAAATCTCAGGTTCTCTATCAACTTCTTTAAATTCATAAGGTGTTCCTCTACCGTTTCTGATGTCAGCAAAATATCATCGATGTACCTGATGCTGCATGCTTTTATTTCCTTGGACAAATTTCGATCTAACGCTCTGATGAGCGCTGGCCCTGCAGTTTTCAAACCAAAGGGAAAACGACGGGAACAGAAGGTGTGTTAAACGAATTGAAACCCAGTTAGCAAGCTGATTTTCTTCTCTAATTCAAAATGTTCGTATGAATTTGTCAAATCGATATTCGTTAAAATAGTTTTTCCTTTATAATTCCCCAGAATTTCCTTGATGGGAGGGGCCTGGTCGATTTCCGGGACCACCTTCATGTTCAAATTCATCGCGTCGAGACTCACTTTCACAGAACCATCTGGCTTGGATACGATCACGAGTGGGCTTACGTACGGCGTGGCAATCTTTTCTAACGCCTGTCTCCATCATTTTCTGTAAAGCTTCTTTCGCCTTGTGATAATGATTTTCTGCTACTGGATATGTTTTTGCCGAAATAGGGTCCAATCATTTACCTGAAATGCGTATTTAAAATTATTTTATCTTGCCAGGTTTAGAATAAAATACGTCTTTCTGCTGTAGACGTATTTTCTTCAAGATTTCCCTGTGTTCCGGAGCAATTTTGGCTTCCTCTAATTTCTCTATCAAACTGGCATTGAATTCAGCCTCTAGACTCGTCTCAAAATCCGTGGTAAGAATTTCAAGCTCCTCTTCTGTGGATAACACTTCCTCTCCGGTCATATCTCTACAATTCTCCTCTCCTATGTGCCATACCTGTTCGCCTGATCTGGGTTCGTATTGTTTCAAAGATTCGATTAACCTTTCTGCTTCATTTTCTTCACGGAACTTAATGATATTCTGAGAAAGATCAATGACCACCTTGTATTCTCTGATGAAATCAGCTCCCAGTATAATGGTATATGGTAATTTGTTGGCCAATAAGAAACTGCGAAAAGATCGAATTTCCTATCTGGAGATCGAAAAATACTTGAAACTTGCAAATCAGCGCATTTTCTGGAATAATACCTTATATTTTCACGTTGGAAATAGGGATATTCAAAACTCACCCCCTAGTTTCAATTTCATTCACCAATGTCTGAGTTACGAGACAAACTGTAGAGCCTGTATCCAAGAGGCTTCGAACTAACATCCCTCCGGTTCGTAACACATTGGTTAGTTGCCTTTTAACTGAAATTGGCCCTTCGACTCTGTCCTCAATTAGTTCTTCTGGTTTGACAACCTCTACTGCATTCCAACTCCTCTCGTTCCGGCTGCTTTAAATTTGAAGTTTGTTAGGTAGATTTCATTAGAAAGCTAACTATTGCAATGGGTACCATGTTTTGACTTCCGGAAAATGTCGACATATCTTCGCGTTTCACATCCCCTAGACCCCAAAACCACCGTCAGTTCAAAAGTTAATATATAATGTATTTATATATATAGGTGGGAAACGGTTTCCAGATCATGACACTTATAAGCATCGAATATAGGACTGACTTATTTATTTAAACAAAGAAACTTATTAGAATACAATATATAGAATTATGGGAATGTGTTTCGCGGCTCATCGGAACTCGGAATATTGCTTCTCTTCTTTTTATTCTCAGACAATGACGCTGAGCTTACTCCTGCGCACCCTAGATCCCATACTGGGCCGTCTTGATCCTCATTCGGCCGTCCTGATCCTCATCCGACCCGGATGAAGAAGATCCGCCCGTTAGGGCTTCATGAACTCCGCACAGGACGATGTGATTCTTGGTCCAGCATGGTCTCCTTCTCTGCTGACGTCATATGTGTCGTTGGTGTCGTTGAGTTTAACTCGAGTCACTCGATAAGGTCCTAGACTTTTGGTTTTTAGTTTCAGATGTGGACCGATCTGAGTGCGTTTGATGGCAACCAGGTGGTTGACCTGATACTTCTTAGGCTCCTTACGTCGTCGGTTGAATTCGGCACGATTTTCTATTTGATTTTTTGCATCTTCTCTCATCTGATCACGTTTTTCGTTGAACGAATCGATCAGCTCTTCTTCGATGAGTTGCACTAGACGTAGATAATTTTGGTTGTGCATTCTGACTCCTGTCAGCAGCTCGAAAGGTGACATTCCGATGCTCGTTGAATGAATCGATCAGCTCTTCTTCGATGAGTTGCACTAGACGTAGATAATTTTGGTTGTGCATTCTGACTCCTGTCAGCAGCTCGAAAGGTGACATTCCGATGCTCCTCTGGAACGTAGAGTTGATAGCTCGTTGGACGGCTGGTACAACCTTGTACCATTTCGTCGGATCGTCAAAGCTAAGTTTAGCGATGATCTTGGTCACAGTTGAGTTGACTCTCTCAATTTGACCATTGGCTCTTGGCATTCCAGCTGTGATCAAGACGTGCTTGATACCCTGTGATTTGCAGTAGTCCTGGAGCTCATGGGAGGTGAACGATGGCCCCCTGTCGGTGATCACTTGAACTGGGTTTATTTATTTATTTATTTATTTATTTATTTATTTATTTATTTATTTATTTATTTACATAGGTCCCAATGAGCCTGAGCTCGTGTAAGGGACAATCAAGTAACATAGTTACAGCATGGCATATATATAATTTTTGTAACATTATTGTTTAGTTTAATAGTAGGCTAACTTATATTAGATTGCTAGTGACTAACTTTACAGAGATAATTCGGTATGATATATTGCATTGCTTAAGGCTATTGTACATGGGCTATTCATTCCTTAATAGGAAGTCTTTTGTTTTCCTCTTAAATGTTTTTATAGAGAAACTTTCCCTTATGCCTAATGGTAGCGAGTTGTATTCTTTTATTATAGAGGACATAATTCCTTTAGTTCCAAATTTAATGGATTGGGAATGGCTGGTGAATATTTGATTTACTCCTCTTGTTGCATAATGATGAATGTCATTTGCATGGGTAAAATGGATGTGTGTGTGTATCAATTTGTTTTCTAATTTGTATACAAATACTGTTGCTGACATAGCTATTTGTTTTTGCAGTGGCATAATTTTAGTTCTTGAGTATAATTCATTTGAGGGTGTTAGCCAAGGAAATCCAAAGATAGATTTTATAGCACGTTTCTGGAGTATCTCAAGTTCTTTTATCAGCTCCTTCTTACAATATCCCCATATGAAATTCATGTACATTAGATGTGAATGTATCAGAGCAAAGTATATATTTTTCAATTGTTGGCTAGTAAGACAGCTATATCTTAATCTGAAAATAATACCAATTATAGGGCTGATTTTATGTTTTACATTTTCTACATGATTTTCCCAGGTTAGTGTACTATCTAGTGTGATACCTAAGTATGTTGCCGATTTAACCCTTTCTATTTCTTTGTTGGCTATGTTGACTATGTTTGTGGTCTCAATCTTGTATGATGGTTTATGGAAGAATAAATATTTTGTTTTAGTGATATTGATAACCATTTTGTGTGCTCTCAACCAATCCACCAGCTTATTGAGATCATAATTAATATTTAGCATAATTTCCTGTTCAGATGTTCCCAGATAGAGTATAAAAATATCATCTGCAAATAGTTTAAGCTTGCCTTTCAATTCTAATAATACTATATCATTAATATAGGCCAAGAAAAGAATTGGTCCTAAGACAGAACCTTGAGGTACTCCTGTGTCAATTCTCATTTGAGATCCTTTTACATTATCGATTGCAACATATTGTTTTCTGTTAGTAAGGTAGTTCTTGAACCAATCATGTGCCACTCCTCTGATGCCTGCAAATTCTAGTTTATTAAGGAGAATCTTATGGTTAACCAGATCGAAGGCTTTTTGAAGGTCAATTAGTACACCAGCAGCTAGTTTGTTTTCATCTAATGCCTTTTCTACATCAGTTACTACTTCAAATATAGCACTACCCGCTCCTCTATTTGGAATAAACCCATATTGGCAGTTTGCAAAGTAATCATTTTTCATGAAGAAATTCATAAGTCTTCGTTTAACAACGCTTTCTAGAACCTTGCTGATGGCAGATATAATATTAATGGGTCTGTAATTTGATGGGTGGGTTTTGTCTCCTTTTTTGTAGATCGGGACCACCCTAGAGACTTTACAGGCATCGGGGAATATACCAGTCATCAGTGAAAGATTTATTATTTTGACAAGATATGGTGTAATGCCCTCAAGACACAATTGTAGCATGACATTAGTAGTATTGTCCTCACTTATATTGTTTTTGTGTTTTAGGGAGTTTATAATTGATTGTATTTCATTAGCATCAGTAGGTAACATAAAGATTGTCTTAGTGCTAGTAGTATTTTTATAGCTTGTAATGTCCGAGGTAGAACCGTTTCCTTGATTTTCCCATATACTGTTAGCAATATTGACATAATATTTATTAATTTCATCACATATATTTTCCTTTTTTTCGACATTTGTGCCGTCGACTATAAGTTTGACAATTTCATTTTTCCCCTTCTTTGGCCTATTTAACATCTCATTAACAACACTCCACACTTCCCTCTGATTATTTGCATTTTGAATTTTTTGGTCAAAGTAGTCTCTTTGTAGGTTTCTCTTAAGTTTTGTAACTTGGTTGCTAATAATTTTATATTCTTCTAAAATTTCTGCAGATGGATTTTTAACTTTGGTTTTTGTATATATCTTATCTTTCCTGTGTATTAGTGCTAAAATATCTTGTGTGATCCAGGGTTTTATTGGTGGGGCACTTGGCTCCTTATTCGTATATTTCATAGTACAGGCTTCTATTCCTTTATTAATAAAATCACAGAATTTATTGTAGTAGTCTTTGATGTTAGTTTCATTGCATACAAATTCTTGAGTTATTAAATATTTATTAAGTTTTTTGTAGTTTATTTTATCCTTTTCTATTGGCCTATCATCACATATTGAGTTCCTGTTTATCTTTTTGTTTCTCATTTCACAGATTAGTAAATGGTGATCACTCAAATCATTATCAATATTATAGACATTACATATTTTGTCACAGTCGTTCACCAATACATGATCAATTAGAGTAGAGCTAGTTTGTGTTACACGAGTTGGATATTTTGTATTACATAAGACTAGACCATATGATTTGACTAGGTTAATATAACTACTAGTATATCTGTCCCCAAATAATAGATCGATATTCATATCACCTAGTATTATAACAGGATTCGTTGAGTAAGAACTAATAATTACTTCGAGATCAGTTAGAAAGTGTGGAATGTTGCTTTTATGAGGGTTATAAGCAGTGATTATATTGTATTCTTGATGGCCTTTTCTCACAGTAATGTGCAGTATGCTGTGGGTGGAATTTATTTCCTTTACAAGGGTACTGCTACATTTGTTTGAAATATACAAAGATACTCCCCCTCCAGTTTGCTTTCTAACTATGTGATATGCAACATATTTCTTAATATTGAAAAACATTTTTGTTTGTTCTGTTAACCAATTTTCTGAGATTGCTAGGACATCTACACCTTTGATTCTGTCTAACATTATTTGGATATCATCGAACTTGTTTTTATGCTATGTGCATTTATGTGTACGCATTTTAGTGTACTGGTATCGGTTATTATCTGTTTACTGTCCTTAATTTTATAATAATCGCAAAGTGTATTACAGTTACACTCGGTTAATTCTAGTGTATTATTATTTGCATTACCTAAAAAATTTAATTTCTGTAATTCTAGTTCCATATGGGATAATACTTAGTAGATATCTTACTATTACATAGATTTTAGTTTGAGAGGGCGAGTTCATCCAGTATTTCAGCACTTGATATAAGCTTTGAGGGTCCATTTTGATTTTTCCGAATGTATATTTTTCAGTCTCTGACCCAAGTTGCAAAGATTTTTCCCTTTTGTCTCAATTCACGGCACTTTTTGGCGATGGTTTCATTTCTTGGGGTCAGGTGTTCATTGATATATATATTACCACCATCACTGTAACCAATTTCACTCGTCTTCAGGGTCTTCTTTTGTCTTCTGCTACTGAGAATCTCGTCCTTCTTCCACCTATTATTTAATTTCACAATTATCGGTTGAGGCCCAGGCTTTGTTGACGGGAGGCGGTGAGCTGCGTCTATGTTTGCCCTGGTGATTTCAACTCCTAACGTCTTGCCAATGTCCGAGATTTTGTGAAATACATCCTCCTCTCTTTCAGTGGGTATTCCATACACTATCAAGTTGTTCTTGCGCTGGTACTGTTTTAGTTCCTCCAATTCGTTGATAGCTCTAGATGCAGCCATTTCTGCGTCCTTGACGGTTTTTCTCTCTTTCTTCAGAATTTCAATTTCCCGGTGGAGTTCATCATACTTTTCTGATAAGAAAGTTGCTAGTTTTCTTACCTCGTGGTTTTCTTCTCTCATCGCCGAAAGGGATTCCTCAAGTTTCTGGGAGAATGATGCCATAACCTCTTTGAGGTTAGGTTGCGGGAGGCAGTCTTCACGATTGCATGACCATTTAAAAGTATCATCTTTCCGGAATTGTTGGTACGTGTCTTTACTCATTTTCATGCATGTTACATGAAACCAGCGTCCACACTCACCATCACATCCTACAGCCTGCTGATTGTTCTTGATCTTTTTGCCGCATGGAGCACAGTTGACCGTCATGATATTAAATGTTATAATCTTCTCGTTTAACAAGTTATGTATTGTATTTTTCTTGCGTATTTTATCTACACTGTTCACACAATATTTAACACTTTAGTCACTCGCGTAATCCTCGGTAAACCTGCGTAATTTCTTAATTTTGCTTACGTTTAGAATATAAACCTTTTACATATCCGCCATTTTAACTAGTTGGGTTTCCAAAGTTCGTCCTCTGAACTCCATCTTTTCAATCGTCTCGGCTGATTTGGTAGTTTTCACAGGATACAGCCAGGTGAAGTTTGTTCTTAAGTTTTTCAATCATCTTAAAGTAGTGGCTTCGGTGGCGTAGTTGGTAGCATGCTGAACTGCTGTGTCCAAGATAGCGTGTTCAAACCTGGCCGAAGTCGTCGGATTTTTAAGAGCGTTAAAAATCCTTCAGTATGCCTTCCTTCGGAGGGGATGTAAAGCCGGCGGTCCCACGTCATAGATTTATGGCATGTAAAAGATCCTTCCACAGACTAAACTTGTGTGAAGCTAAATTGTTAGGTTAGATTTCGTCAGAATGCTCTATCAAAGTTCCAACCTTCACCACTAGGTACCATTGATATCTGGTGGTGAAAGTTAGAACTACTTCAAATTGAACGGAACTTGTAGCTCACCCTAAGGGTGTCCGCTGGAAGCTGCTAGACTCAGGCGAGCTGAACATGTCCTCGGACACTCCCGACACTAAAAGTCGTACGATAAATAAATAAAATCTAAAAGTATTCAGACACATACTTACGGGCAAATTTTCAGTGTAAAGGAAAGCAAAAATATATGGTGGTAGAGGTGATTGTTTTTAAGGAGCGAAATGTCTAGCTCATTTTCCCGTAATTATACAGATGA
Organism: Meconema thalassinum; assembly: GCA_946902985.2. Lineage (NCBI taxonomy): Eukaryota > Metazoa > Arthropoda > Insecta > Orthoptera > Tettigoniidae > Meconema > Meconema thalassinum. The sequence continues at coordinate 1,989,170,931 of OX336388.2, forward strand.
TAATAAATATACAACTACTACCAACTGGCTTAAATCTAACTTACATACTTGGCGGCGAGATGAAAAGAAAGGAATAAGGACATCAAAAGACAGGGAAAAGAAATGCCTCCGTCCCCCGAAAAATGGGATGATGATTTATTTAGGGGCTTTGCGACATCGTGGTCATGTAGCCTCATGTACTTGGGTTTGAGTTGAATTTGTCTGATAACCCGTCTTATTGTGCTGGCTGTATTATAAATTTTTACAGATTTTTTGGACAGATTGTTTATTTATTTACTTATTTAGTTATTTATTTACTTATTTGCCAATTTATTTACTTATTTATTTATTTACTTATTTGTTTATTTACTTACTTATTTATTTACATATTTATTTAATTATATATTTACTTATTTATTTAATTATTTATTTATTTATTTATTTATTTACCGTATTTACGTATGATTTACTTATTTATTTAATTATTTACTTACTTACTTATTTATTTACTCACTTAATCATTCATTCATGTAAGTATTTAATTATTTGCTTCTTTGTCACCTTCTCTGGAAATTGCACGTAACCACTTCCAGGGGCGGATCCAGGCCTTGCGGGGCCCTGGGCGATGTGATAAGGTGGGGTCCATAACAATATGAAATAAAAAATATCAAATTAAATGGAAAATAGTTTTGTAATAATAATAAAATAAAGAATAGTTACAATATTTTGAATACACCACAGTACATTTTTTTTATAATATGAAAGAAACCTTTAAGTCCCTTTGAAGAAGATTATGATTGTAAGCTATGAAATATTACTTTGCGACTTTATTCCCGGCGGCTGTAGTCTTCTATTATTTCACTGAAATCTAAACTTGCTAAATGGTCATGGGAGATCATAGCTGCACTGAAAAATGGAATATGAATCATAAATTAGTTTGAAAAGTATAATTAATTAATTAAATTTAAAAATATCTATGGCGCGGAGACCTGGGCGGTCGCCTTCCCCTAGATCCGTCCCTGACCACTTCTCACGCAGTGAATTTTCCGATGGTATGTCATGAAATGAGATTCTCCGGTATTCTAACTTGCCCTGTTCTGATTAACAAAAGGACACGCAGCAGTAGAGCATTATAAAATCATTCAGAATACATTCCAAACACAACTTTGCCATTAACATCAATACAAAACGTATGTCTGCCACAGTGATCATCGCTGGAGCAAACGACGTCAATAGAAATGAGAGTAAAAAGGTAATCAAAGATTTAAAGGGTACATTGCCATCCATGCAAAAAACAAATGTCATTATTGTAAACATTCCGCAGAGATACGATTTAATTCCCAAATCATGTGTAAATGTAGAAATAGAGGCTACAAATGGAAAAATTCATAAAATTTGTAAGAGTTTTCCAAATGTCCAAATTGTAGATGTAAGTAAATTAGACAGGAAGTTCCACACTCTGCATGGCCTACACTTAAATTGATTAGGAAAAGAGTATCTTAGTGATGAAATCTGCAAAATTGTAAATTCAAATGGTAAGAATAATTCAACAGTAATATCATTAGAGTGGAAGCAGGGAAACTGGTAGAAGAAGCCAAACGTGAGGTTTGGCATTCAGATCTTTTGAAGTCAAATTTAATGGAGTGCAACAATGGTATTTCGGATTTGTCTAGCAACAATAATAATAACAATAATGATAATAATAATGTAAATAAATCACCAACACAAGCTTGCAAAAGTAACAAATTTAAAATTTACCACCAGAATGTCCAGTCTCTTTATAATAAAATTGATTACATAAATCTAATGCTTAAAAATGAACTTAAAGACATCTCAGCACTATGTATTTCAGAACATTGGCTGAAAGAGGAACAACTCGAATTAATTCAATTCCCAGGGTTTATACAAGCTAGTAAATACTCTAGATCTAATATTAGCCATGGTGGTACTTGCATCTTCTTAAGAAATAATTTAGATCATGAACAGATTACAGCTTATGATTATCTAATTATGGAACAGGATTTTGAATTCTCTGCCGTAAAAATACAGCAGTTTAAGTTAATAATTGTATGCGTATACCGTTCTCCGTCAGGAAAGTTTCCTTTATTTATAGATAAATTAGAATTGTTACTCAATAACATGAGCAAAGTAAATTTCGATATAATAATTTGTGGGGATGTAAAAGTGGATTTCTTAAAATTTGATAGATATTGTGATTTATTAACACAGTTACTAATTTCCTATGGTCTGAAACCTACAGTAAATACCCCAACAAGAATAACAAAATTTAGTAGAACCACTCCTGATCAAATCTTTATAAATACAAATAAATATCAACATTCAATTGTCCGGGTTTTAGTGACCACCATGGACAAATACTGAGATTTGAAGTATCCGAAACAATCAATAATAATGATAATGGAGTAAAATCAAAGTGCAGGTCATTCACTGAATCAAATGTTACATATTTCAATGACTTATTAAATAAGGAAACATGGTCAGAAATTTATGAACTAGAAAATGTAAATGATAAATTTAATGCATTTAACAGTACCCTAAAACACTATTTTGAAATAGCATTCCCCTTTAAACGAAGAACTGTTCAAAATAACAAAACTAGCAATTGGATAACAACAGGGATTATAAATTCATGTCAAAGAAAGGAATTTCTACACATATTATATAAACAATACCACACAACACCTGAATTCAATTTATACTACAAAAAATACACTAGCATATTAAATAAGGTAATAAGACTAGCAAAGAAAATGCATAATGATAATTTTATTTCCCAATCATCTAATAAAAACAGGGCTATGTGGTCCGTGATAAAGAAAGAAACTGGAAAATCTGCTAAAATACAAAGGAACATTACACTGACCAGAAATAATAAAGTGATTAATAATCCAGAGGAAATAGCAAACACTTTTAATGACTATTTTCTGGAAATTCCACAAAAATTATTAAATAAATCACAGGTAAATGCACTAAATTCTAATAATAAAATAAATATATGCAGTGATTCTTTATTTATAAATCATGTCGCAGGTGAAGAGGTAAGAATAGTTATAAAAGAGCTAAAAATAAATTCTGTGCTGGCATTGATGGCATCCCTGATGCAATTTTAAAGTAATGTGCAGAAAATATAATAAATCCACTTACGCACTTAATGAACAGTTCAATTCTCTCAGGAACTTACCCGGATATTTTGAAGTTATCAAAAGTAATTCCAGTGCACAAAAACGGTTCAAAAGATGAATTAGATAACTATCGTCCTATTACCTTACCAACTGGTATTGCAAAAATTGTGGAAAAAATTATGTATAAGAGACTGATAAGTTTCATAGAAAAAAATAAAATATTATCAAACTCACAACATGGATTTAGAACGGAAAAATCAACACAGACAGCAATTTACGAATGTAGTAATTGTATACTGAAATTAATTGACAATAAGGAACATGTAACTGGCCTATTCTTGGATTTATCGAAAGCATTTGATGTTGTTGACCATAAAATCCTCCTTACCAAACTAAATCAATATGGTATTAGAGGTCTAGCTAATAAATTGATAGAGTCTTACTTAATAAGGCGTAAACAAATAGTAAGCTTGAGACACAAGGATGATGGAACCAAATTACTTAATGAAACATTGTCCAATGAGGGAATTATTGAATTTGGAGTACCCCAGGGATCGGTTCTGGGCCCACTACCCTTTCTTCTATATATCAATGATATAACACAGAACGTTCATTCACATAAGGAAATTTTGTTTGCGGACGATACAACGCTCGTAATAAAAGGTGAAACTAAACAGGTCATACAGCAGTCTGCTGACTCCGTTACAGGAAAGTTAACCAAATGGTCACAAGATAATCGCCTCATAATAAACTATAAAAAAACCGTATGTCTAAATTTCCTCACTATACAGAATAGGAATCCTGCGAAGCCCAATATAACATTAAATGGTCATCAAATAGAAAATAAATCAGAAACAAAGTTTTTAGGACTGTGGATACAACAAGACTTGAAATGGAATAAACATATACAATATCTGAAAACTAAACTGAACTCAGTGTGCTTTGCGTTACGTATTTTGAAAACCTGCGCTAGCATGCACACATTAAGAAATACTTATTTTGCTTATTTCCATTCATACTTAAGATATGGGATCATATGTTGGGATATGTCGCCAGATGTACTAAGCACGTTTAGGATACAAAAGAGGGCGATTAGAATTATGGCAAATGTAAACTCTAGAGAATCATGTAGACCTCTGTTTAAAGTTTTAAACATTCTCCCACTGCCCTGCATATCTGTCTTTGAAAGTATTATGTTTTTTTTAAATAATTTATTGAATAAAGATGTTTTTCTTAAAACAAACAATGATGTTCATAGGCATAACACAAGACAAAATCAAAACATTCATATTTCACACACACACACAAGCATATATCAAAAAGGAACTTTTCACACTGGAGTTAAATTATACAATAAACTACCCCAGTATTTAAAACTGGCCCCAAAAATAAAAACCTTTGATAGAATGTTGAAAGCTTATCTGCAGTGCCATTGTTTTTACTCAGTAGTTGAATATCTTAGCGTATAGGAGCGATGAAATCTATAATTATATTTTACTTTTTTAATTTAATTGTAATACCTAGCTGTATGTTGTTGTATTTATAGAATTAAGTTTCCATATTATGATAATAGAGTGAGGTGTAAATAGTTGTGCAATAAGATTGTATCTATTAAGATTTGCTATTATAATAAGTTATAAATAGTTATAATATTAGTAATATATACCTGTTAGTTCTTTTATTTTATAATTGTAAATTCTGACGTGTCCTATATCAAAAATGTATTGAATGCATGTATTTGATGAAATGGAATTAATAAAAATCTATCTATCTATCAGTGACTCGGTGCTGCTTCCTAGCGCCTTTATTTGGAAACGAGGTTGTACGCTCAAACCAATGCTGTAATCGATGAATGGGCAGGCAGTTTATAGCAGCCAGAAGGTATACGATCCAGCCGGCAGTGATCGGTCCTCATCTGCAATTCTGAGATTAGACTTACAACGTTTTCGGTTCTCTATGCAGTTTTAGCATTTTCCTGCATCATATTGTTTCGACCTCGACTTTCTACCCTGCCTGGTGGTGCGGACTTAAGCCGTCGACCACCCAGGGGTTCTTCAACGGGGTCCTTCACGCTTAGGGGGTTCTGTAAGCTCAAGTAGCAGGATCGTTACCGTGTCCTTACCGATCGTCTTACCAACGATTGACAGCACACCACTTATGGGAAGTAGGAGAATGAGGGAGTTCACGAATACGAGGTAGTTCCCCAATAAAGAGAGATCTCTCACGTGCTGCCGGTTTATTCCTTTCAACAGCTTCCAGGAATCCACCGTGCAGGTACAGGGCTTGCTCGGCTAACTTACCTCAACGAAGGAAACAATAATGCAAGGTCACACCTGATCAATCAGCCGTCTTTCTCGAATGATGCTCAGCACCAGTCCCCTTGGTCGACGGGTGTTTGGTCACGTTTGTCCGATCTCCCGATCGTCAAACTCACGTCACTCTATTTCACGCTGCCCTCACGGACAATCCTTCACCTCTCGCAGTCTGGTTCCACTGTGTGAACCCCGACTGCTCTGAAGTCAGTGCTTATAAGCACAAAAGTCGCAACTCATGCGTGCTCACTGCTCCTTGCTGACTGTTATGAACTGGCTTGACCTGGGGTTGCGCGTCCGGTATGGTTCAAGGCTAAACCAAAACCGGGACATGACAATATCTCTGATTATTTCAGAGTCCCTTACTGACTTTTCCTGATTTGCTTCGAACCTTTCCTGTAATGCTTTTATATTTTCCTGATTTTCCTTAGTATTTTCCTTATTCTCTACTTCAATCTCTTCTAGAGGTCTCAAAATGTCTTCCAACGTAGCCATTTTACAATAAATCATTTGGGAATTGATAGGCTACTGCTTCATACTGGTTTCATGCATATAGGGCTAGAATTGATCTGATCCAACATTGTGAGAGTTTTTCTACCATTTGTTACTCTATGAATTTAACCATACATTAATCATACGTCCGTACCCGTTCTATAATTTACTTAAACACAAATGCGTCTACTTCGTAACACATTACTTCACTTAAAATCATACTAATCAGAATTTTGAAAAATTAAAATAGTGTTTTTTTTCCTGAAATACATCCTTTTCCTATAGGGTTTTCTTAAATCTTATATCGCCACACGAAATTCGGTGCCATCCTTTATATATAGGGGGGTTGCTTGACTTTTCGCCAAGATTCTAGTATTCCCTGGTGCGGCAACTTAACTACTGAAGTTTGCATTTACTAATTTTATTTTAAACTCTAACAGTTACTCTAGACCGACTTCATTGTCACCTGTTGCTCATATCCAGGACATTTTATATTCCCCCTGTACCCTTTCAAGAAGGAGAATACATGGATATATTATGCTACCTCGTCGGATCGGGGGTGTTACGTTCCATCCCCAATATACAACACATATATTCAGGATTTTAGCAAACAGGTAAACAATCTACAATGATAACTAACTCATTACCGGTACTGCTATAAAAGAACTTGACTTAATAAACATGGCAAAACAAAATACAATTTTTCATTTACTGTACAAAATAATAACCACATGATCATGAAATAAACCCTTCTCACTGTCATTATTTCCTATTACAATACAAATCGTATGTCAAAAGGACTTCACCTTTCCTCACCATTTAATTTCATGAATAATCAACTTCACCTAATTGAACTTTATCAATAATTTGTTTCTCTTAATTAATTCATTAACATTGATCTTCTCACATTATTAACTTGCAAGTACTCCTCTCAATTAAATTTCATTTTGACCTCTCACAAGTTATTAAATTTCAATTTGACCTCTCACAAGTTATTAAATTTCAATTTGACCTCTCAGAAGTTAGTTCTCATATACAATTCCTCCCTTCCACAACAGGCTAATTATTGTAAGTATTTATCCACCATGCACCACTTAATTTCATTACAGAAGCAACTTCCCTTATTGTTACATTTCATTAATTCGGGCTACCCAGGGCCGGAGAGAGAGGCAGCGGGCCACGGTGCTGGGAGTTTTCGGGCCCTGCCATTTATGCATTATTGTGCAATCCAAATTCACTAATCACAGCCATGTATTTAGTGTATTATACATACACATAGATTAATAACTCTCGATAAAATGCATTGCCGATTTTAAACCATATTTTTGTTAAGTTTAAATGTAAGTCATGTAAGCACTCCAATTAGTTTTTTATATATTCTCACTCCCAAATAAACAGTAACCCATTCACTTTAAAAACAATCCAGTTCATATAACTATTTTTTTAACTTAAGAATCCAATCCATTTGTTTTTAAAATCGATTGTTAAAGTTTTCATTACCTTATTTGTAAACTGATCTGAGAGGTAAGAAATAAAATATTAAAACACTAAATTCACCATAAACTTACCTCTTTAATGGCTCACAGTATACAGTATGTACAGTAGCCTACATGTATAAAACAAACCTACATTATATACAAACAGTTATAATAACTTAGGCTAAGCCATCTATGATATTGTCCAAATTGGTAGACTTCACAAGTTCCGTTTCAACAGCCAAAACACCCAAGCTTAAAAGTCTATTTTGGCGCATAATCGAGCGGAAAACGTTTTTTACGCGATTTAGAACTGAGAACTGTTGCAGGGATGGTAACAAATATTCTCAATGCTACATTAAGATTGGGAAATAGTGTTTTCCAAATTTAAAGTTTTAACTTTATGGAGAAAGTCCAAATGCGTTAGAGTTTTGCTATCAAAGTTAGCTTGGTAAATTAATTTCAGGTTTTGTATTTTTTTATGAGCACACATTTTTATTCACTGACAGAAAACATGTACATATACAGATGTTGTATCAAAATACAGGGTGAATCCCACATAAGATAAACTTGTACGTGGGCTTCATGAACACAATTTCTTAATTTATTTGCAACAACTTAAATTCCTTTGGCAAAGTAGTGTGTTTCGACGAGGGATATTTATTTCAATTCTGTCTTGAAGAGTAAGAAAAGTTTACAGTGAAAGCATTAATTATAAGGATTCTGAAAATAAAAGAAGATGATACATTACTTATTTGTGATTGAGTTGGTTTAAATATGTTGGTGAAAATTTATAAGTTCATTTACTTTATGAAAGTTATTAAGGAGCCACGTAAAAAGCCTTTTCTTCAGTATTTTCAGGGTGTTATTTGTCACATTTACTGGCAATATATTGTATATCCTAGTGCTAAGACAACTTAAGTTCCTTTGGCCAAGTAGTGTGTTTCGACGAGGGATTTATTTCAGTTCTGTCTTGAAGTCTAGTGCACATTTTAAGTTTTTGTCCATTACAGAAGAGCATCATATTTTTATGTATAAATATGATTGATGACTGAACAAATACTGTCGTATATTAAGCAGCATGCTTTGTTGATACCGTTCACATGTTGGAAAAGTTGGTTGCTTTTTGTATATAACTTTTAGAATGAAAATCTGGCGGGTATTTTCCTGAGCCAAATGTGAATCAAGTATTCCACCCCAACCATTTATTCCATATTTTAGTTGTGACTGGACTAAGGCAAAATATACAGTTCTCAAGACTTTTGCTGAAAGGATATTTCTGATTCAGTAAAATATATAAATTAACTTTTGAAGTTTATCGGCCAATTTTGATGCATGCATATTCCGTTTTAAATGATTATCTACAATAACCCCTAAATACATGTATGTAGCATTCATTGACTTCTGTAGGGTATAGCAGCTGCATCTTGAGCCATGTTAAACATATCTCTTTTCTTTATTTCTTTGGCGGCCGTCCCGGTAGCCTCAGACGCCATGAGAGATACTTCCTGTCCGGACGTGCATTTAGGCTCTCCGCCTTATCATTTAAAATGTAATATTTTTCCTTTTTATTTAACATTGTCATTACGCCGAAGCCTTCCATTGACTCATGTAAGTAACGCATCTAACCTTGTTTCCACTATGCTCATTTCCTATATTTAACTTTTCTTTTTAGTCTTCGTCGTGTGCTTGGATTTGCTGTAGAACCAATCGAAATGGCGGTTTCCTGTTTTTGTTTAGTTTGAGTCTACGGTCTAACCTTTTATTTGTGCCGTGAAATATATCTGCGAGTGATTTTGTGAGTGTGTTTTTCTTGCTGCCAGGTACATTGAGGTTGTTTTGATTGGGCATGTCTTCGAATGGGTCTCCCGTGGTTTGTGGACGTTGGCGTTTCGACCATTCTCCCAACACGAGGCATGACACCATATATTTTAGCCCTTATGTATTCCCTTCATTCCATGCTTCGGGCAACTGAATCACGGCGGTAACTTTAAGTAGGCCTTACCGTATTCAGCTCGAACCCGGAACGTAAGTAGGGGACCATACTCGTCTAGCATGTTTTGGTGGACTACCTACAAGCACGAGTTGCTTTGTATGTTATTTCTGCATCGTCGGCTGGCATTTTGTGTGTATGATTGCGTGTGTGTATCTTTGATATATTTCACGGACACTTTACACCATTTGTTTCTCCTTGTAGTATCTTTGGTTTTTTCTCTTCTTCTCTCTGGGGACTGCCAGCTCGATCGCATCCCTCCTGGTTGCGTTATTACTCGCCACAGCCTCTGCGACACGCACCCAGTCCCTTGTTCTATCTTTTCTATGCTTGTTATTTGTGGTCGCCATGACATCCATCCATCTCTAGTCTGAGAAGTGATTGTTGTTCACCAGCGACCGGCTGGATTGCCTGTTGGTCAATTACTTCCTCCCTTTTTACATCATTTTTATTGGAAGTGAGCACAGGTATTTATTTTATTTGTTTCTGTTATTTATTATTATAAGTTACGGTATTTATTCTTAATAATCATCCTCCCCTCATGAAGTGACTGTATTTGACCCCTAGGTGAAGGGTATTCTTTTCTTTGCGTGTGTTATTCTGGCCGGGTTTCTTTGTGTGCTCGATTTCAATACATTAAATTTCCATTTCTTTATCCATGTGTCTTATTTAGTAGTGTTTGAAGATCGGGCTGTTCTCTCTCTCTCTCTCCATCTCTCTCTTCAAACCTAGGCCTAACTTATTCTAGCTTTCTAGCACCAGGAGGGTATTCCTACCACTCCTACCTTCACGGAGTCTGGAGTCGCTCGGCACATCTGGCCTGCAAATACGGGCCCAGCACAGGTCAGAAATTAACATCCATATCCACTGCGTACTCCTTTCTTTTCTAGTTGGTTCCAGTGATGCAGCTAGGAGGCACGCCAAGAATATGTTTTTTTTAAGCAGGGTGGTGCAGATGGTAGCAGAGCGAGGTGAAGTCTCCTGGTCGCTTAGCAATATCGAAATTGATTTTAATATTTCGCTGCATATTTTTCAATGTCGTTTCTTTCCTGTTTCATGTGCCCTGTTGTATACTATGCAAACACATATTGAGAGTCAATGTGAACTTCCAGGGAGTATGAACCATAAAAATAACAAACTGTAAGGAGAGTGAAATTAGTTGGACCCTATCAACGAACCCCAGCATTGGTAATGTACTAACTAACCCTACTTTTGGTATCGTACTCATTTCAGGCGCAGGACGGAGGCAAGACATTTGTAGTTATTGTCTTGAATTGCAGCTAGCAGTACTTCTGTAGTTTAGCCGTGTATTCTCTCCCAGGTTGTAACGGAAGAAGGAGCTCTTCCAATTTGACGATGATCTGCTATCGTTTGAAAGTGTCTGTTGGAAAGACACTAATCCATTGACTGAGGTGAAAGGCCATCGCAAGGGAGGCGTAGCCAATATAGTGTCCAAGTGGGGAATTCCATTTTCTGGTGAACTGGGAGTTTCGTCTATATTTGAGTTCTTAGACAGGGTCAGTGATCTCTGCCATTGTTATGACCTCGAACCAGACGACATTGTTGTCTGCCTACCGTTATTATTGAGTGGTTTAGCTTTAAAATGGTATCGACTTACCAACAGATCGTTCATCTCCTGGGTTGATTTCTGTAAGTCAATAAAGGAGTGGTTTACGACTTATAATTTTGAACATGACTTGAAGGATTTGGAAGAGCCTGTGGACGATTTTGTTACTGGGCTAATGACTTTAATAAGTAGGTTGTCGCAGCCCCTTGTCCTTATTGAAACTGTTGATATTGTGTATAGAAATCTGGCACCTGAGTACAAGTCTTTCATACGCCGGTCCAGTGTGTATAGTGTGGCTGATATTGTTGATCAAGGACGTGAATGTGAGTTCAATCGGCGCCTGCGCAAGTCATATGTACCCCCGCCCCTCCCCTTTGAAGTTTGTTTCCAGAGACTGCATGCGCGCAATCTCAGATTCAGAGAACTGCGCACCTGTCTTCAATATCTCGTCAGCAGTACCGAGCAGTTAACCGTCCCCGCTCGCATATTGTCGGGAGTATTCCCAATGCTACTTCTTCTGCGAATCCCGCTCCTCAGGATCAACAGTTACCTCGAAACCCGAACATGTATAATCGTATAAGATGTTGGAATTGTGATCGTTTGGGGCATAATTTTAATTCCTGCCGTGCGCCCTCTCGTGTGTTTTGTCACACATGTGGTCTTCGAAACGTGAAGCACGTAGCCTGTCCTAGATGTACTTCGCGTCAGAGAAACGAGCATGGGTCCCCGGTTTAGACCCGCCGGGGTGGCCATGTGATGAAGTTCGTCGGGAAATGAACTTTTTCCACGACTGGAAACTTCTGCCCTTGGGTCCCTGTAAGTGTTAAGAAATTTTCGATACCCGCTTTACTGGATTCTGGTGCTTCACGTTCATTTATTCAGCACTCCATCGGGAAATAGCTTCCTGTTACTCAGATTTGTCCACAAGATACGGGGTTAACATTTTATTCTACGGTGAAATCATCTATTCCTGTTTCTAGCGTTGTAACATGTCATATTAAGATATGTGGTTATTCTTGGGATTGGAACTTCCATGTGGTGGATGATTTATCTACGCCTATGATCTTAGGTTCCGATTTTATGCACAAAGCAGGGTTGAGGCTTGTTTTTTCCGATCATTCCTTCAGTTTTTTGTTTAAATCGAAGGAGCGGTTTCATTTTAATACTTGTGAAGCGAGTGTTCTTTGTAGTTTTTCTGGTATCGCTGCTGTTCAAATCCCTCCTACTTTATTCACGAGTCAACGTGACGCTTTATCTGATTTGATGAATGAATTTCCTGATGTTCTCACGTCGGAACTGGGTTCGGCTATAGGCTACGAGTGTCATATTGATTTAACTGATGAGGTTCCAGTTAGGTCGGCACCATTTTCGTGCTCTCCGCGCAAACTCATTGCCATGAGAGAATATATTGATGATTTTAAGGTACGCGGTGTTGTGAGCCCTTCTAAGTCATCTTATGGTAGTCCAGCATTCCTGGTTCCTAAGAAAGAGGGTACTTTTCGATTAGTAGTTGATTATCATCGACTCAATTCTAAGGTGGTGTTCGACAACTTTCCTCTTCCAACTCTGGAGAGTGCTTTATAGCATTTTCACGGGGTGAGGTACTATTCCGTCCTAGATTTGAATTGTGCACTTTATCAAATTCCTCTAGATCCCGAGAGCCGTAAGGTAACTGCGTTCCCCACTCCGTTCGACTTTTTTGAGTTCAATAAATTACCCATGGGCATTTCTATCGTCGGACAAGTTTTGAGTAGGGTTTTGGAAGAGTTATTTTGAGATTTAAAGTATTCATCTGTGTTTAACTATCTTGATGACCTCGTGATTTACAGTCAGTCTCTTGAGGATCATCTGATCCATTTACGTGAAGTCCTATGTCGTCTTCGCAGAGCCGGACTTACTGTTAACCTGGAAAAATCTCTTTGGGTTCGAAGCAAATCAAATTTTTAGGTCACATTCTTTCAGATGTGGGCATAGAAGTGAACCCTGAGCGTGTCCAATGTATCCAAAAGTACCCTACTCCCACGAATGTGAAAGCAGTCCGCCTTTTTTGGGGGGGGGGGGATGGCAGGCTTTTACAGTAGGTTCATTCAGGGCTTTTCGGACATTTCAGCGCCCCTGAATTATTTGAAGAAGAAGAATGTACGATTTGTGTGGGGACCCGACCAGTGTCTCGCCTTTGAGTAATCGAAAGAATGTCTATCTTCTGCTCCCGTCTTTCGAATTCCGGATTTTGGGAAGAATTTTATGTTACATTGTGATGCGAGTGATATCGCAGTTTCTTATGTGCTTAGTCAGAAGGTGAATTGTAATTTGGCACCAATCGTTTTTGCCAGTCGGATGCTGAACGATTGTGAACGCCGGTATTCCACTTTCGAGAAAGAAAGTCTGGCTGTCATATTCGGCTGTGAATGTTTCAGATCTTTTCTAGAACATCGGCATTTCATAGTGTATACCGACAATGTAGCTCTGTCCTGGATGCGCTCGCATGTCAAAAAATTGTGTCGTATAAATCATTGGATTCTTCGTCTATCCTCTTTCAGCTTTGACATCATTCACGTCAGAGGCAGTGAAAATGTTGTAGCGGATCGTTTGTCACGCATGTTTGAGGAACCTCCTCCCATTGTTGAGATCCTCGAGCCTGTGAATCTTCTCCAACACATTCCATGGTCTTTTACTGACATCCGTACGTACCAAGCAGATGACCCATTTTGTGTCTCACTGCGTGAAAAAATTCTCGGAAAATATCCTGGTGTATCTGAGTTTTCATTGCCCAATTATGTGATAGTGCATACTGCTCCTCGGTCTTCGAAATGTAGGATTTTCGTGCCAGAGAATATACGAAATATGATCTTGGCGTATTTCCATGAATCCTGTTTTGGATTACATTTAGGTATGACGAAGACTTTCCATACAATCTCCCAGGAATTCTTCTGGCCTCATTTGATAGCGGATGATTTTGCTTTCGTCGGAAAAGTGTTAAGTGTCAACGTTCTAAGCCAGCAAAGAATTCTCGCATCGGACTTCACCACGCTGACACGATGTCATATCCTAATAAGCGCCTCTTTATAGATTATTTTGGTCCCCTAGTTAGGTCATCTGCTGGTCATCAAGCTATACTTACTGTCATTGATGGATTTTCCAAATTTGTATGGTTATCTCCTGTCAGGGAAATCACCACACGTACCACTGTTAGGCTTTTGACTAATCATATTTTTTGTGTTTTTGGTCCTCCAAAGATTTTAGTGTCCGATAACGCGAGCGTTTTCCGGTCCAAGTCTTTTAGATCAATGTGTTTTTCTTGGGGAATTGTTCATGACTTTTTGGCACCCTACCACCCTCAGCCAAATCACGTTGAAAGGTTTCATCGTAACTTGAAGGCTTGCTTGAGTGCGTTCCACAACGCAGATCAGTCACGTTGGGAGGCAAACATTAAGTTTTTCTCCTTAGGATTTAACACTGCTCTTCATGAATCGACGAATTCTACCCCTTCGGAATTGATTTTAGGAAGGCGTATTGTTGATCCACTTCAGCTTCAGTGGAAAATATATTATCTGGCTGCGCCATCCCGCCGTACCTCGGTCAAAGAAAAATGGGAAGTTGCTGTACGGCATCTGAAAAGGGCACGAGATCGCGCGGCGTCTCTCTATAACAAGGGTAGGCAACCTGCTTGTTTTCAGGTGAATGATGACGTGCTAGTGCGCCTGCACCCACTGAGTTCGGCCAAGAATAAGGAGTCAGCTAAGCAAATGCTTCGCTGGAGCACGCCCAAAACTATCACTAGATTTTTAACACCTGTCACTGTTGAATTGATCTCCAAGGAGAATCACACCGACGTATCCAGAGCTCACATATCTTAATGGAAACAATTTATTTTATAACCTTCTTATTTGCTGTGTTTAATGTTGTCCTTTTTCTGCGTAGGTTAGCCAATCATAATATGATTATGTTATTCAAGGGAGCTAGTATCCATATGGCATCTCCTTGGCCTGCCTATTATTGAACCAATTTTGACCGAGGCAGAGCCAAGTACAAATTTTCAAGCTCAAGAAAGAAGATAATACAAGAAGAAATAGGCCTACATACTCTGTGTTACTTAATATTTACTGTAAAAAATATGTATTTTTGCGAACTCGGCCAGTAGAGAATGTATATTCTATAAATAATGGACACTTTAAATCGCTTCTTTGTTATTTTAATACGTCACTTTCGTGATGGGTTTAAGGGGAATGGCAGACTTCGGCGTCATAGGGCGAAAGTTTTTAGTTTATGATTTTCGTCCGTGTCTCTATCTATTTTTCTTCTCATTGTAACGCTCAGGCGACCCGTAATACCATTATGACAAGCCCAGGGTTCGTCAAAGGAACGCGCGTATTTGGGGACCCTGAAGGAGTTCTGTCCTGATATTGCGATCGCCGAGGGTATCTTATTATTTTTATATGTTACTTCCTTTTATAACTTGATTCTTTCTGATATGGGTCAATTGTTTAAGTGATTGTTATATCGATCCCCCTCCCCCCTCATATTTTGTGTACTGTTATAGTTGTTGACAAACCACCTGTGTAATAAGGATGTTGTGTATTTTGAAACACTTGGGACTTGATTTATTTCAAAGCGGTGGTGCTTAGTGATGTATATAGAAATATCCTTTATTATTATAAATAATTTTTCTTTTGGGGGTGGCGTGGATCCTGATCCATGTTAAACACATCTCTTTTCTTTATTTCTTTGGCGGCCGTCCCGGTAGCCTCAGACGCCATGAGAGATACTTCCAGTCCGGACGTGCCTTTAGGCTCTCCTCCTTATCATTTAAAATGTAATATTTTTCCTTTTTATTTAACATTGTCATTAGGCCGAAGCCTTCCATTGACTCATGTATGTAACGCATCTAACCTTGTTTCCACTATGCTCATTTCCTATATTTAACTTTTCTTTTTAGTCTTCGTCGTGTGCTTGGATTTGCTGTGGAACCAATCGAAATGGCGGTCTCCTGTTTTGTTTAGTTTGAGTCTACGGTTTAACCTTTTATTGGTGCCGTGAAATATATCTGCGAGTGATTTGTGAGTGTTTGTTTTTCTTGCTGCCAGGTACATTGAAGTTGTTTTTATTGGGCATGTCTTCAAATGGGTCTCCCGTGGTTTGTGGACGTTGGCGTTTCTACCATTCTCCCAACACGAGGCATGACACCATATATTTTAGCCCTTATGTATTCCCTTCATTCCATGCTTCGGGCAACTGAATCACGGCGGTAACTTTAAGTAGGCCTTACCGTAATCAGCTCGAACCCGGAACGTGAGTAGGGGACCATATTCGTCTAGCATGTTTTGGTGGACTACCTACAAGCACGAGTTGCTTTGTATTTCATTTCTGCATCGTCGGCTGGCATTATGTGTGTATGATTGCGTGTGTGCATCTTTGATATATTTCACGGACACTTTACGCCATTTGTTTCTCCTTGTAGTATCTTTGTTTTTGCTTTTCTTCTCTCTGGGGACTGCCAGCTCGATCGCATCCCTCCTGGTTGCGTTATTGCTCGCCACAGCCTCTGCGACACGCACACAGTCCCTTGTTCTATCTTTGCTATGCTTGTTATTTGTGGTCGCTATGACATCCATCCATCTCTAGTCGGAGAAGTGATTGTTGTTCACCAGCGACCGGCTGGATTGCCTGTTGGTCAATTACTTCCTCCCTTTTTACATCATTTTTATGGGTAGTGGGCACAGATATTTATTTTATTTGTTTCCGTTATTTATTATTATAAGTTACGGTATTTATTCTTAATAATCATCTTCCCCTCATGAAGTGACTGTATTTGCCTCCTAGGTGAAGGGTATTCTTTCCTTTGCGTGTGTTATTCTGGCCGGGTTTTTTTGTGTGTTGGATTTCAATTCATTAAATTTCCATTTCTTTATCCATGTGTCTTATTTAGTAGTGTTTGACGATCATGCTGCTCTCTCTCTCTCTCTCTCTCTCTCTCCATCTCTCTCTTCAAACCTAGGTCTAACTTATTCTAGCTTTATAGCACCAGGAGGGTATTCCTACCACTCGTCATGGGACCACTTTCACGGGGTCTGGAGTCGCTCGGCACATCTGGCCTGCAAATACGGGCCCAGCACAGGTCAGAAATTAACATCCATTTCCACTGCGTACTCCTTTCTTTTCTAGTTGGTTCCAGTGATGCAGCTAGGAGGCACGCCAAGAATATGTTTATTTTAAGCAGGGCTGTGCAGATGGTAGCAGAGCGTGGTTAAGTCTCCTGGTCGCTTAGCAATATCGAAATTGATTTTAATATTTCGCTGCATATTTTTCAATGTTGTTTTTTTCCTGTTTTATGTGCCCTGTTGTATACTATGCAAACACATATTGAGAGTCAATGTGAACTTCCAGGGAGTATGAACCATAAAAATAACAAACTGTAAGGAGAGTGAAATTAGTTGGACCCTATCAACGAACCCCAGCATTGGTAATGTACTAACTAACCCTACTTTTGGTATCGTACTCATTTCAGGCGCAGGACGGAGGCAAGACATTTGTAGTTATTGTCTTGAATTGCAGCTAGCAGTACTTCTGTAGTTTAGCCGTGTATTCTCTCCCAGGTTGTAACGTGAAGAAGGAGCTCTTCCAATTTGACGATGATCTGCTATAGTTTGAAAGTGTATGTTGGAAAGACACTAATCCATTGACTGAGGTGAAAGGCCATCGCAAGGGAGGCGTAGCCAATATAGTGTCCAAGTGGGGAATTTCATTTTCTGGTGAACTGGGAGTTTCGTCTATATTTGAGTTCTTAGACAGGGCCAGTGAACTCTGCCATTTTTATGACCTCAAACCAGACGACATTGTTTTCTACCTACCGTTATTATTGAGTGGTTTAGCTTTAAAATGGTATCGACTTACCAACAGATCTTTTATCTCGTGGGTTGATTTCTGTCAGTCAATAAAGGAGTGGTTTACGACTTATGATTTTGAACATGACTAGAAGGCTGAAATTCATCGCCGTACCCAGGGTTTGGAAGAGCCTGTAGACTACTGGGCTAATGACTTTAATAAGTAGGTTGTCGCAGCTCCTTCCCCTTATTGAAACTGTTGATATTGTGTACAGGAATCTGGCACCTGAGTATAAGTCTTTCATACGCCGGTCCAGTGTGTATAGTGTGGCTGATATTGTTGATCAGGGTCGTGAATGTGAGTTTAATCGTCGCCTGCGCAAGTCATATGAACCCCCACCCCTCCCCTCTGAAATTTGTTTCCAGAGACTGCATGCGCGCAATCCGAGATTCAGAGAACTGCCCACCCATCTTCAATATCTCGTCAGCAGAACTGGGCAGTTAGCCGTCTCAACTCGCATATTGTCGGGAGTATTCCCAATGCTACTTCTTCTGCGAATCCCGCTCCACAGGATCAACAGTTACCTCAAAACCCGAACATGTATAATCGTATAAGATGCTGGAATTGTGATCGGTTGGGGCATAATTTTAATTCCTGCCGTGAGCCCTCTCATGTGTTTTGTCACACATGTGGTCTTCGTAACGTGACGCACGTGGCCTGTCCTAGATGTGCTTCGCGTCGGGGAAACGAGCATGGGTCCCCGGTTTAGACCCGCCGGAGTGGCCATGTGATGAAGTTCGCCTGGAAATGAGCATTTCCACGACTGGAAATGAGCATTTCCACGACTGGAAACATCTGTCCTTGTGTCCCTGTAAGTATTAAGAAATTTTCGATACACGCTTTACTGGATTCTGGTGCTTCACGTTCATTTATTCAGCACTCCATCGCGGAACAGCTTCCTGTTACTCAGATTTGTCCACATGATGCGGGGTTAAAATTTTATTCTGCGGTGAAGTCATCTATTCATGTTTCTAGCGTTGTAACATGTCATATTAAGATATATGGTTATTCTTGGGATTGGAACTTCCATGTGGTGGATGATTTATCTACGCCTATGATTTCAGGTTCCGATTTTATGCACAAAGGAGTGTTGAGGCTTGATTTTTCGGATCATTCCTTCAGTTTTTTGTTTAAATCGAAGGAGCGGTTTCATTTTAATACTTATGAAGCGATTGTTCCTTGTAGTTTTTCTGGTATCGCTGCTGTTCAAATCCCTCCTACTTTATTCACGAGTCAACGTGACGCTTTATCTGATTTGATGAATGAATTTCCTGATGTTCTCACGTCGGAACTGGGTTCGGTTATAGGCTACGAGTGTCATATTGATTTAACTGATGAGGTTCCAGTTAGGTCGGCTCCATTTTCGTGCTCTCCGCGCAAACTCATTGCCATGAGAGAATATATTGATGATCTTAAGGCACGCGGTGTTGTGAGCCCTTCTAAGTCATCTTATGGTAGTCCAGCATTCCTGGTGCCTAAGAAAGAGGGTACTTTTCGATTGGTAGTTGATTATCGTCAACTCAATTCTAAGGTGGTGTTCGACAACTTTCCCCTTCCAACTCTGGAGAGCGCTTTTCAGCATTTTCACGGGGCGAGGTACAATTCCGTCCTAGATTTGAATTGTGCACATTATCAAATTCCTCTAGATCCCGAGAGCCGTAAGGTTCCCCACTCCATTCGGCCTTTTTGAGTTCAATAAATTACCCATGAGCATTTCTATCGACGGGCAAGTTTTGATTAAGGTTTTGGACGAGTTATTTGGAGATTTAAATTATTCATCTGTGTTTAACTATCTTGATGACCTCGTGATTTACAGTCAGTCTCTTGAGGATCATCTGATCCATTTACGTGAAGTCCTATGTCGTCTTCGCAGAGCCGGACTCACTGATAACCCGGAAAAATCTCTTTGGGTTCGAAGCAAATCAAATTTTTAGGTCACATTCTTTCAGGGCTTTTCGGACATTTCAGCGCCCCTGAATTATTTGAAGAAGAAGAATGTACGATTCGTGTGGGGACCCGACCAGTGTCTCGCCTTTGAGTAATCGAAAGAATGTCTTTCTTCTGCTCCCGTCTTTCGAATTCCGGATTTTGGGAAATATTTTATGTTACATTGTGATGCGAGTGATGTCGCAGTTTCCTATGTGCTTAGTCAGCAGGTGAATGGTTATTTGGCACCCATCGCTTTTGCCAGTCGGATGCTGAACGCTTGCGAACGCCGGTATTCCACTTTCGAGAAAGAAAGTCTGGCTGTCGTATTCGGCTGTGAATGTTTCAGATCTTTTCTAGAACATCGGCATTTCATAGTGTATACCGACAATGAAGCTCTGTCCTGGATGCGCTCGCATGTCAAAACATTGGGTCGTATAAATCATTGGATTCTTCGTCTATCCTCTTTCAGCTTTGACATCATTCACGTCAGAGGCAGTGAAAATGTTGTAGCGGATTGTTTGTCACGCATGTTTGAGGAACCTCCTCCCATTGTTGAGATCCTCGAGCCTGTGAATCTTCTCCAACACATTCCATGGTCTTTTACTGACATCCGTACGTACCAAGCAGATGACCCATTTTGTGTCTCACTGCGTGAAAAAATTCTCGGAAAATATCCTGGTGTATCTGAGTTTTCATTGCCCAATGATGTGATAGTGCATACTGCTCCTCGGTCTTCGAAATGTAAGATTTTCGTGCCAGAGAATATACGAAATATGATCTTGGCGTATTTCCATGAATCCTGTTTTGGATTACATTTAGGTATGACGAAGACTTTCCATACAATCTCCCAGGAATTCTTCTGGCCTCATTTGATAGCGGATGATTTTGCTTTCGTCGGAAAAGTGTTAAGTGTCAACGTTCTAAGCCAGCAAAGAATTCTCGCATCGGACTTCACCACGCTGACACGATGTCATATCCTAATAAGCGCCTCTTTATAGATTATTTTGGTCCCCTAGTTAGGTCATCTGCTGGTCATCAAGCTATACTTACTGTCATTGATGGATTTTCCAAATTTGTATGGTTATCTCCTGTCAGGGAAATCACCACACGTACCACTGTTAGGCTTTTGACTAATCATATTTTTTGTGTTTTTGGTCCTCCAAAGATTTTAGTGTCCGATAACGCGAGCGTTTTCCGGTCCAAGTCTTTTAGATCAATGTGTTTTTCTTGGGGAATTGTTCATGACTTTTTGGCACCCTACCACCCTCAGCCAAATCACGTTGAAAGGTTTCATCGTAACTTGAAGGCTTGCTTGAGTGCGTTCCACAACGCAGATCAGTCACGTTGGGACGCAAATATTAAGTTTTTCTCCTTAGGATTTAACACTGCTCTTCACGGATCGACGAATTCTACCCCTTCGGAATTGATTTTAGGAAGGCGTATTGTTGATCCACTTCAGCTTCAGTGGAAAATATATTATCTGGCTGCGCCATCCCGCCGTACCTCGGTCAGAGAAAAATGGGAAGTTGCTGTACGGCATCTGAAAAGGGCACGAGATCGCGTGGCGTCTCGCTATAATAAGGGTAGGCAACCTGTTTGTTTTCAGGTGAATGATGACGTGCTAGTGCGCCTGCACCCACAGAGTTCGGCCAAGAATAAGGAGTCAGCTAAGCTAAAGCTTCGCTGGAGCACGCCCAAAACTATCACTAGATTTTTAACACCTGTCACTGTTCAATTGATCTTCAAGGAGAATCCCACCTACGTATCCAGATCCCACATATCTTAATTGAAACAATTTATTGTATAACCTTCTTATTTCCTGAGATTAATGTTGTCCTTTTTCTGCGTAGGTTAGCCAATCATAATATGATTATGTTATTCAAGGGAACTAGTATCCATATGGCATCTCCTTGGCCTGCCTATTATTGAACCAATTTTGACCGAGGCAGAGCCAAGTACAAATTTTCAAGCTCAAGAAAGAAGATAATACAAGAAGAAATAGTCCTACATACTCTGTGTAACTTAATATTTATTGTAAAAAAATATGTATTTTTGAGAACTTGGCCAGTAGAGAATGTATATTCTATAAATAATGGACACATTATATCGCTTCTTTGTTATTTTAATACGTCACTTTCGTGATGGGTTTAAGGGGAATGGCAGACTTCGGCGTCATAGGGCGAAAGTTTTTAGTTTATGATTTTCGTCCGTGTCTCTATCTATTTTTCTTCTCATTGTAACGCTCAGGCGAACCGTAATACCATTATGACAAGCCCAGGGTTCGTCAAAGGAACGCGCGCCTTTGGGGACCCCGAGGGAGTTCTGTCCTGATATTGCGATCGCCGGGGCGATCTTATTATTTTATATTTTACTTCCTTTTATAACTTACCGACAGTAGTGGCTACGCTGGCTAACGCGCAGCATTAGGTCATGGCGCCAAGCTCTCTGCTGACTCGGTAGACGCGTGGGTTCGAGCCCCACCGTCGGCGGTCCTTGAAATGGTTTTCCGTGGTTTCCCATTTTCAACACCAGGAAAATGCTGGGACGGTACCTTCTGACAGGTCACGGCCGCTTCCTTCCACATCCTTGCCCAGTTTCATTCACCATCATTCATTTCATCTCTCATTAACTCCTCTCATGAGGTTGGCGTCATGAAGGGCATCCGGCCGTAAAAACCATCGCCACAAATACTTCCATCGCATCTCATCCCCGACCCCGTTGGAAAACGGCAATAATAAGGGGTAGACATACATAAATACATACTTCCTTTTATAACTTGATTCTTTCTGATATGGGTCAATTGTTTAAGTGATTGTTATATCGATCCCCCTCCCCCCTCATATGTTGTGTACTGTTATAGTTGTTGACAAACCACCTGTGTAATAAGGATGTTGTGTATTTTGAAACACTTGGGACTTGATTTATTTCAAAGCGGTGGTGCTTAGTGATGTAAATAGAAAAATCCTTTATTATTATAAATAATTTTTCTTTTGGGGGTGGCGTGGATCCTGATCCATGTTAAACACATCTCTTTTCTTTATTTCTTTGGCGGCCGTCCCGGTAGCCTCAGACGCCATGAGAGATACTTCCAGTCCGGACGTGCCTTTAGGCTCTCCTCCTTATCATTTAAAATGTAATATTTTTCCTTTTTATTTAACATTGTCATTAGGCCGAAGCCTTCCATTGACTCATGTATGTAACGCATCTAACCTTGTTTCCACTATGCTCATTTCCTATATTTAACTTTTCTTTTTAGTCTTCGTCGTGTGCTTGGATTTGCTGTGGAACCAATCGAAATGGCGGTCTCCTGTTTTGTTTAGTTTGAGTCTACGGTTTAACCTTTTATTTGTGCCGTGAAATATATCTGCGAGTGATTTGTGAGTGTATGTTTTTCTTGCTGCCAGGTACATTGAAGTTGTTTTGATTGGGCATGTCTTCGATTGGGTCTCCCGTGGTTTGTGGACGTTGGCGTTTCGACCATTCTCCCAACACGAGGCATGACACCATATATTTTAGCCCTTATGTATTCCCTCCATTCCATGCTTCGGGCAACTGAATCACGGCGGTAACTTTAAGTAGGCCTTACCGTAATCAGCTCGAACCCGGAAAGTAAGTAGGGGACCATATTCGTCTAGCATGTTTTGGTGGACTACCTACAAGCACGAGTTGTTTGTATTTTATTTATGCATCGTCGGCTGGCATTTTGTGTGTATGATTGCGTGTGTGTATCTTTGATATATTTCATGGACTCTTTACGCCATTTGTTTCTCCTTGTAGTATCTTTGGTTTTTGCTTTTCTTCTCTCTGGGCACTGCCAGCTCGATCGCATCCCTCCTGTTTGCGTTATTGCTCACCACAGCCTCTGCGACAAGCACACAGTCCCTTGTTCTATCTTTGCTATGCTTGTTATTTGTGGTCGCCATGACATCCATCCATCTCTAGTCGGAGAAGTGATTGTTGTTCACCAGCGACCGGCTGGATTGCCTGTTGGTCAATTAATTCCTCCCTTTTTACATCATTTTTATTGGAAGTGAGGACAGGTATTTATTTTATTTGTTTCCGTTATTTATTATTATAAGTTACGGTACTGTCAACTGGGAATACTTTGCACCACTTTTATCTTCATCTCCACATTTCTTGACAAAATATTCCAAACAGTGATTTTTCTGTAAGTCAGGGTATTTAGGTAGGCAATATAAGCTTCAGTGATGAATGCGTGTGTGATGAAACTTCATACATAGGATAGAAATATTTTTTGGAGGGGTAAAAGATTGGAGCAAAGTATCCCATAGGGAAGGGATACTTTGCTCCACTTAAAACTTTAATGTTGTTCCTATTACTTTCAGCGAGTGGTGCCAAGTTACCCACCTTAGCATATCACATTGCACCAAAACTTTTCAAATAGGGTTTGGATAATGAGATATTGTACCCATAACTACACAACTTTCCAAATTAAAATATATATTATAAGATTGGTTCTCCAAAATGTTTTCACATAGAAAAGTTTACATTTATCAAAATAAAGTGTCACTGAAACCTTATATTACATTATCACTTTACAAGCTCATGTTCACAAAAGACAGTCAAGTTCTGGAACAGAAAAAAATCCCCACTTTGAAACCATTTTAGGCGGGTTTATACCACCAATAACATCATCCCATTTATAAAACATCTCGTCTTTTCGGGATGGCCATTTCCAAGATTTGCAGGAACGAGACATGGCACTAATTGTTGCTCCACTATCATCACAGTTAACAATAACTCCTGGGTACTATTCATTTTCATAAGAAAAAACCACGTGGGCACCAACAACTCTTTCAACTTCCATGAAGTTTGGATGGTCTGCTTCCTCTATTCCGTCCTCCTTCTCAACGTCGCGCAGAACTTCTGCCTGAAACGCACCCATATCCAAGTCTGAGGAGCTGGAGTGCAGTGACAATTCATCGATTGACTCTTCGTCACTACATGCAATGGCTGATCTTGTCTTCTTTTTACAAAGTGGTCTTGAGGAAGAAGAAGTTGCACTTTCTTGGGGGTGCTATTTATGAACGGAAACTTATCAAAGACATCTTCATGTGCAATGCTCTTTCCAGCTGCAACATCAAGTCGTTTCCTGCGCTTCTTGGCAATCGTTTCACCAGTGGACTCTCTCCTCTTTACCTGAAGGTGCTCAAGAAAAGATGCATCCACAGCTTCACGGAAATTTCCTGGAGAAGGGATTCAATCCAACACCTCAGTTTCATTGCAAGGATATATCCCACACTTTCGAAATCCAGACTTCAATGATTCAGCTGCCTTGCTGGATATGGCTTCCATCAACTCTTTCAAAAGTCTTGGAAAAGTATCCTTTGGAAGGACTGATTGTCGTAAACCTTCTGATGTTTCTTTCCAATCAGTTAATATTCTCCTCCATGCTACCTTCAGAGGATGGAAGAAGGCCACATCCAGAGGTTGTGTCATGTGCGTGCTATTGGGAGGGAGGCACACAAAATAAATGTTCTCTTCACGGCATCGTTGCAAAACTGACAGAGAAATATGAGAGTTTAAATTGTCCCCTATGAGCACTTTCTTACCACTTTGTTTCTTTAGCTTTGGAAGAACTAAAGAAAAGAACCAATCCTCAAATGAAGCTGAATCAAACCACCCTGAAGGGGTGTGATTGTAACGACAGTCTTTCGGACCATTCTCTGTCCATGTTGACCACATATGTAGAGACCTATAAACTACATATGGCGGAATGAGTTCTCCAGCAGCATTACCGCACATCATAATAGAAGTAGAACTCTTTGAAGAGTTGCAAATATTCTCAGGATATTTTGTTATCCGGTGCACAAGGACTTTTTTTTACCCGGATCATCTGTCAAATTCGTTTCATCATAATTCCACAGGTTTTCAGGTGGAATTTGATCCACAACTGATTTCAAGTTCTCAAAATAATTAAAAATTGTATCACGATCTAATGCTGCTCTTTTTATTTTAATATTAGCTGCGAATCTCAGATTTAACTGTGGGTTGCGCTTCAAAAACCCTTTAATCCAGTCATTCCCAGGTATGTTCCCCTTGAACTTTTTCACTCTCCTTCCCGTACGCTCAAGGTAGGTCTGGATAATACATCTCAAATCAGTAACAGTCAATGGAAATCCGAAATCACTCATACTCTCCACATAGGCTGCAAATGAGTCTTCTTCTGCTTTTGTAAATATCGGAGGAGGCCCGGGCAACTGTGAGTGGACATTTTTCAGTTTATTTATTATAGTCCTGTGTGGGATACCGAAATGTAACGAAGCTTTCCTTTGCGACATGGTATCATTTTTTATTGCCGTTAGACATTCCTGGAGTGTTTCGGCCGAATAGTCGGCATACCTCCTTGCCCCCAACTTCCTTTGGTAAACTCGAGGCATCTTAAAAAGAACAGAAAAATTGTTTATTCACTCACTAATGCAATTGAAGCACCAATGAGGATACTTTGCACCACTTTTGTTGTGGTGCAAAGTAACTCCTCATGGCGGCAAAATACACATGTCCAGGGACGTATTTCCCACTAGGCACACTAGGCACGTGCCTAGGGGCGGCATGGCCTGGGGGCGGCACAGCCTGACGTCCGACGGGCGCTGCGGCATCGGGTGAATTGCCGTGCCAAGCGCCAGGCACAGTGACCGAGAGCGGCAGTCAAAGGGAGCTTACTTTGCATTTTCTCACGTAAATTTGAAATCTAAATACAATTCATAAACTAAAAAAAATCTCTTTTACAAGTCAAGTGTGAAGTTTTGTTTTATTTAATATGGGTATAATTTATGACGGTAGTCAACAGACTGGCAACACTGCCAGTCAGTGGGGATACAGCAGACTGTCAAAGCTAGTGTATTATAAGTCTGAATTACCAATAAAGCTCGCTGACAGCTGTCAAAGCTAGCACGTGGGGAAATGCTGCGTTTGCCACTGAGGCAGATCATGACGCATAACATTCCAAGAGGTTTGCAGGAAGACACTAATACTGTGGAAGTTAGCCACCCTGCCTGGCGGTCTAATGACCGTGACGAGTGAAGACACACTGAGTCAAACCATGTGCTTATTGCTGTGTCGGCATACATTGCAACATTGCTTACTGTTGGCGCCATGGAGACTGTTACCCCTCTCGTCTCCACTCCTCCCTCACCTCACACATCAAGCGTATGACAGCTTTCACCGAGCATATTTTGTAAATCAGATTTTAGTCGTTCGCTTAACGTCTTCACGTTCAGTTGTTATTCTTACCAAGTTGTTCACATTGCCACATTGCTTAGATAAATTAAGTGTGTTAAATATTTTTTTATATAATGTTGAACTAAAAAGTACAAATGAGTGGAAAACGTCGGAAGCTTAGTGGTTCAGGTTACCGCAAAATCGCAATTGAAAAACGTGAAAAAGAAACTAACTTTTTTTTGAAAAATATTAAGACGGTTGACAGTTTTTTTAAACCTCTTGAAAAATCCAACGAGAGTGGACTGAGTGGAGAAGGCTGCTCATCTTGGGAACAGTACAATTTCAACGAAAGTGGTTCAAACAATGAAAATAATGATCAAGCAACAAGTGCCCCTGAAACGGATAATTTTATATTTAGTGGTGATAACGAACGTAGTTCCGACAGTAAGTTCAAATGATTCCGTTTCACAACAAACTGATTTAAATTTTACTGTTAGTGACGACCCCATTGAGTGGAAAATAAATGACACCACGATCGAAGTATTATTACACAGAGGAATCAATCAGTATAAAGATTGTGATTTTAAAGACTCTAAAAGGGATTTTGGCAATAAAAACAGATATTTAAATAAACAAATCTTTAGTAGGAAATTACAAAATGGAGAACTCATTTCAAGAGATTACTTGGTGTATTCAAAAGGTACAGGTTCGGTATTTTGCGCTTCCTGCAGATTATTTGGCATTCAGAAGACGTGTTCTAAACTAGCCAGTGAAGGTGTTTCGGATTGGAAAAATATTGGAGCGATTTTGTCTGCACATGAAAGCTCACAAGAACACATCAATTCTGAACCGGCACTTTTAACCCGCAAGAGAAGAATTAGAACGCTAGACAGTCAATACGATTCCATCGTCGAAACTGAAAGGAAGTATTGGAAACACGTTTTGGAAAGAGTGTTTGCTGTGGTGAAAAAGCTGGCAAGCCGAGGACGTCCGTTTCGAGGAGCTGATGAAACATTTGGGTCTCTACACAATGGGGAGTACATGATGTCACTGGAATTAGTAGGGGAATTCGATCCTTTTCTCGCTGAACACATACGTAAATTTGGTAATCCAGGTTCAGGGAAAACGTCCTGTCTTCATTTATTTGCAATGGGGTAATTGTACTGTTAGCCTCTAAAGTTAGAGATATCATAATCAGTGAAGTGAAACAAGCAAAGTATTACTCCATAATAGTGGATTCAACGCCTGACATAAGTCACACTGATCAGCTTTCATTTGTTTTGAGGTTTGTACAAGAAAATGGCAATCCTGTTGAACGCTTTCTCATGTTTTTGTCGAATACTGGGCACAAATCCGAAGACTTAGCCAATGCTGTTATGGCTGTTTTAAGATCAAATGCCATCGATCTATCCGACTGTAGAGGGCAATCATACGATAATGCTAGCAAAATGTCAGGCGTGTATAGTGGCTTACAAGCTAGAATAAAGGATGAAAATCCCAAAGCACTGTTTGTTCCTTGTTCGGCACATTCACTTAACCTTGTAGGTACGTGTGCTGCAAGCTGTTGTCCAGAAGCATGTGCTTTCTTTAACCTTATACAAAACGTTTACAACTTTTTTGTTGCATCTACTAAGAGATGGGAAATTCTAGTTACCTTTAGTCAACCTGAAAGTAAAACTCTTAAGGGTTTGTCTGAAACAAGGTGGATTGCTCGTGAAAGTGCATGGTAAGGGCTCTGTGAAAACTTAGACGGTGTTGTGCTGGCTTTAAAGGACTATGGAGAGAACACTAATGAGAAGCCGTTGGTAAGAAGTGAAGCCACGGGACTTTTGAGATCATTGAATAGGCTGGAAACGGTATTCATGATGGAACTTTGGAATGATATATTGGACAGGTTTGAACAAGTTAGCCAAACTCTTCAGAAAATAGAAACGTCCATAGAAAGAGTTGTGAGACTGTATGATTCTTTAGTCCTTTTTATTGATTCTCTCCGAGACATGTTTGCCGTATATGAAGAAAAGGCTAAAAGACTATGTGATTTGGACTATGAGACTTGCTACAAGCGTCAAAAAAGAGAAAATTCCAGGCTGACGAAAACAAAGAAACTGAAATACTTCTTGAAGGACGTGACAAATTTAGAGTTGAGACATTTTATGTAGTTCTCGACCAACTAAAAACTGAGTTGCAGAAGCGGAAGAACGCATATGGTGAAATAGCAGACAAGTTTTCAGTTTTTAACGATCTGGCCTCCTCAACTGAAACAATAATAGAGCGTGCAAACAAACTTCAGTCATTGTATGCCAATGATCTAGAAAAGTCATTTTCAAATGAATGTGTACATTTTTCTTGTCTGTTGAAGAGTAGTGGAATTAGAAACAACCCACTCGTCATGATGAAATACATTAGAGAAGAACAACTCCAATCAACATTCCCCAACATTGATATAGCTCTTCGTATGTATTTGTGCACAGCTGTTTCCAACTGCTCAGCGGAACGTTCATTTTCTGTCTTAAAAAGAATAAAGTCTTGTCTTAGATCAAGGATGAATGAAGACAAATTAAACTCTTTGGCTATTCTACACATCGAGGCTGAACTTTTGAACAGTGACAAGATGAAAGTTGAAGATCTAATAGGGGGGTTCTCAATTATGAAATCCAGGAGAAAATCTATGTAAATAAAAACGCCGCTGGTGCAGATGTACTGTATTGATGCATAAGATATGTGTATTGATTTGCTAGTTTTTAACATCTAATTTTGTTCTTAATTATGAACATTGAATTATGTTTTTAAAAATTGTAAATTCCTTAATAGACTTTATGTATCATTTATTGTAGCTGATACAACGACTTAACAACTTTAAAACTTTATCAAAGTGAAAAGAAAACTTTTCTATTGAGTAAATTTAGCCTATTGGAAATATGCCAGTTTGTAAGAATATTCTTAATTCTTATGTAATTAAATCAATCTTAGATCAATAACTTTTAGTTTTTATTAACATCAACCCCACAATTTAGATAACTTTTTTTTATAATAAACCTGCTTTATATACAATCAATAATGTCTAAAATTAAAATGACGTGCAAGATTTATCCTATACTCAGCCGTCCAGCCGGGCTTACCCTTACTCGGACACAAATAAAGCCAACCGCCCGATGAATTAGATGATTCATTAGCCGGTCGGCTGCATTTGTGTGCGTGCGTGAGTTAAGGAACACTCTCAGGTGCCACCCCCACCCCTGGACGACCAACGTGGGATGGGGGGCGGGCGGGGGGTCAGAATGTGCCTAGAGGCGGCAGATATGTAAATCCGTCCCTGCACATGTCTCGATAAAAATTGGGTTAAGTTGGACAGTATGTTCGTAATTATACAACCGAACGTATTTACGGCATAAGCGAAGGTTTCTGCATTACAAAACTCAGTACTTACCTCAGTATTCCTATTGCGAATGTCCCCGTAAACAGATTTTTGTCACTGATTTTTCGGTCACAAACGAAATCGCACCAAAATGCCAACGGACAGGAGAGCCAACCTAAAAATCTGAAGACAATTTACTGTCGCATGAGCGCCAATACTGTACTCTATTGATTGATTGCGGAACTATCATGTTCTGATTCACTCCATTCCACCAGGGGGCATCGGAACTTTTTCCCGTAATGGAGCAAAGTAAACCACCAAGGAGCAAAGTAACCCCAGTTGACGGTATTTATTCTTAATAATCATCTTCCCCTCATGAAGTGACTGTATTTGCCCCCTAGGTGAAGGGTATTCTTTTCTTTGCGTGAGTTATTCTGGCCGGGATTTTTTGTGTGTTGGATTTCAATTCATTAAATTTCCATTTCTTTATCCATGTGTCTTATTTAGTAGTGTTTGACGATCGGGCTGCTCTCTCTCTCTCTCCATCTCTCTATTCAAACCTAGGCCTAACTTATTCCAGCTTTCTAGCACCAGGAGGGTATTCCTACAACTCGTCGTGGGACCACCGTCACGGAGTCTGGAGTCGCTCGGCACATCTGGCCTGCAAATACGGGCCCAGCATAGGTCAGAAATTAACATTCATTTCCACTGCGTACTCCTGTCTTTTCTAGTTGGTTCCAGTGATGCAGCTAGGAGGCACGCCAAGAATATGTTTATTTTAAGCAGGGCGGTGCAATCTTTCGACATTGTTAAAAATTGGTGTGTGGATCTTTGGTGTTAAATTGTCTGTGGGTTGTAATATTTTGTTGTGTGAGAAGCAAAGGTATTGTGTTTTGGTTTCATTTAAGGTAAGGTGGTTGTTTCTTAGCCATTTTTGGACTGTGGCAAGGGTTTCTTGAGTTCTACTAAAAGTGTCCTCCCAAGTTGTTCCTGTGACTGTGACAACAGTGTCATCAGCAAATGAGGTAATCATCGCATTGCAGTTCAGCTCAAACAAATCGTTAATATATAACAGAAAAAGAATAGGACCTAAAACTGTTCCTTGGGGAATTCCAATTTTTACTTCAGCACTTCTACTTAGAGTATCTTTGATTCTTACCTTTTGTATTCTGTTGAAAAGAAAGCTTTTTATTAGTTCTTGAGGAGTACCACGAATACCTTCCTTTTCAAGTTTTCTAATGAGTATATTGTGTTATACGGTGTCAAAAGCCTTTCTTAAATCCAGGAACACAGAAATTGTTCTTTTAGAGCTATCGATGGCTTTATACAAATACTCAGTAAGGGAAAATATCAGGGACCCGTAACTTAACGAAATGGACGTTATTATCGCTGAGTTTTACGTTACGTTACACGTTACGTAACGTGGAACTGATGTGGCTTGGTAACGTTACTATTGCCTGTACCGCAACTAACGTTATATTCAAGTGTAACGTTACAGCAGTAACGTAACAGTTGTACCGTAGGCATTGATCGGTACAGTAGAGACGGTACAGACTGTAACGTTACATTTCATATAACGTCAGTTCTGGAACAGGCATTAGTAACGTTACAGCTATTCCGCATGTGTTGTACCGCGAGCATTGGACGACAGAGTAGATATGGTACAAGCTGTAACGTTACGTTTGGATCTCATAGCAGTTCCGGTACGGCCATGAGTAACGCTAATCGAAGCTGTACCGCATGTTTCAATCGGTACAGAACGCGGCCCGGGTGCAAGGAATCAAATATGGCGGAGCAGAGTTATGAAGTAAAGTGTGCTATTTTACGATTTGATTAATCACAAAGATTTAAGAACTAAAATTTCACTAAGCCGCCGTCCGTCAACAGAGTGTGTAATCAGACTTCTGGTTTAATGGTCCTGGGTTCGATTCCCATCTCTTCCAGGAAATACATTTCTAGCCTGATTGCTAGGAAGGGTACACTAGGCCTCGTGAGGATAATTGAGAAGAGGTAGGTTAGATTCCCACCTTAGCTATCCTGTAGATGGTATGGCGTGGTTTCCTACTTCTACGCCAGGCAACTGCCCGGATTGTTCCTAACTGAAGGTGACGGTCATTTCCTTCCAAATCCTAGCTTCAATTACAAATACACACATTACCACAGGCAACACAATGGCATGGGTTACCAGAGAGATTCCTCACACACATATAAGATTAGAATACTAATAACAATAAATATTTTTAATAATATAAATACGAATGTCGCCTCCGTAGCATAGCGGTCAGCATGGTTAGCTGCCGCCCCGGAGATCCTGGGTTCGATTCCCTGGTCTGCCACAAAATTTGAAAAGTGGTATGAGGACTAGAACGGGGTTTACACCGCCTCGGGTGGTCCAAATGAGTAGAGGGGGATCGATTCCCACCTCAGCCATCCTCGACGTGGTTTTCCGTGGTTTCCCACTTCGTCTTCGGGCAAATGCCGGGATGGTACCTACTGTCAGGCCACGGCCGCCTTCTTCCCTCTTCCTAGCCTATCCATCCCAATCTTCCATCCCTTCCTATCCCTCATGAGGCCCCTGTTCGCTTTGCAGGTGAGGCCGCCTGGGCGAAGTGCTGATCACACCTCCCCAGTTGTATCCCTCACGACCAGAGGTTCCAAGCTCCAGGACACTGCCCATAGAGGCGGTAGTGGTGAGTTCCCTCACTGAGTCCGTGGGAATCACCAACCTAGAGGGTAAATTGACTAAATAAATAAATAAATAAAAATAAAATAATATAATGATAATGTTGTGTGTACAAATAACAACGAAATGAGCGTCATCAATGCTGGGTTTTACGTAACGCTAAAAGAGATGGTAGAAGTTGTAACTTTGTACCGCCAGCATTGACCGTCAGAGAAGAAACGGTACAGGCTGTAACGTTAAGGTTGGATGTAGCCGCAGTTTCGGTACAGAGCTTGAATAACGTTTCTCGCATGTGTACCGCCTGTTTGATTGGCTCAGCAGGGCGAGCTCCTAGCAATCAAAGATGGTGGAAGGTTGTCAATTGAGGGTAATATCTGCTGTTGATGGGCATTATTAATGCAAATCTGTCATTAAGATGCGTAACTGTAAGTTGAAATCATGCCAGGCACTGATGAATGCATTCCTGCCGGTCTTAATGATTGAACTGAAATCATTCGACCTTCAGAAATTGGGATTAAGTTACGTAGGCTGCCTGTGAGATTGGCGGCATACTGGATAATTGTACGAGGGGTAAGGCTGTAGCTTAGTAACGGATGGGTCCCGGGTTCAAGACGCCCTAGTGACCCAAATTTTATTTCTTTTTAAATGATTTTATTGTATCCATCCTACATTGTGCTGTCTAATCTCTAAGTCGAAAACCATTAATATTCATCCTATTCGTGTAAAATATTATAATTTGATAGCACAATGATACTCACTGCACAATAAACAATATTATAATTTTATATTGGGTCGTCTCCGTTGTGTAGTGGGCAGCGTGCTTAGCTGCCAACCCGGAGGCCCAAGGTCCGATTCCTGGGTCTGCCACGAAATTTGAAAAGCAGCATGATAGGAACGGGGTCTACTCAGACTCGGGTGGTCCAAATGAGTAGATAGTATTTGATTCCCACCTCAGCAATCCTCGAAGAGGTTTTCCGTGGTTTCCCACTTCGTCTTCGAGCTAATGCTGGGATGGTATCTACCGTCAGGCCACGGGCGCCTCCTTCCCTCTTCCATGTATATCCGTGCCATTCTTCACATCCCGTCCCGACCCTCATGAGACCCTCTATTCGCTTTGTAGGTGAGACCGCCTGGGCGAGGCGCTAGTCCAGCTTCTCACCCCAGTTGTATCTCCCAACTGGATGTCAAGGTCCAGGACACTGCCCGTAGAGGCGGTAAGGTTGGATCCCCCATGAGTCCGTGGGAGAAGCCTACCAGGAGGGTAATCTGACTAAGAAAAAGAAGGAAAAAAACGAAACAAATATTTTTTACCACTCCTATTGTAGTCGCCTCCGTAGCGTAGCGGTCAGCACGGTTAGCTGCCGCCCCGGAAGTCCTGGGTTCCATTCCCTGCTCTGCCACGAAATTTGAAAAGTGGTATGAGGACTGGAACGGGGTCTACTCAGTCTCGGGTGGTCCAAATGAGTAGAGGGGGTTCAATTCTCACCTCAGCCATCCTCGAAGTGGTTTTCCGTGGTTTCCCACTTCGTCTTCGGGCAAATGCCGGGATGGTACCTACTGTAAGGCCACGGCCGCCTCCCTCCCTCTTCCTAGCCTATCCATCCCAATCTTCCATCCCTTCCCATCCCTCATGAGGCCCCTGTTCGCTTTGCAGGTGAGGCCGCCTGGGCGAAGTGCTCATCACATCTCCCCAGTTGTATCCATCCCGACCAGATGTTCCAAGCTCCAGGACACTGCCCATAGAGGCGGTAGTGGTGAGTTCCCTCGCTGAGTCCGTGGGAACCACCAACCTAGAGGGTAAATTGACTAAATAAAAAAAAACACTCCTATTGTAATTCATCACTCAAGTGTGTCAGATTTTTAGTTCGATACAATCTGTTTATTATATTGCAGACAGTTTCGTAACACAAAATATCCACAATGGTTGAGAGACAGAAAATTATGCACAACAAGAATTCAATACAGTTGTGTAAGCTCAGTTTGGAGTGGACGTGTGTCTTTTACGATTTGTGAAAACCGGAAATATTTCAGAAATAAAATTACATAAAGTCACCTTCGGTGAACTGAGTGTGCAATGTTACTCCTCTATGAAAGGACATGGGTTTGATCCCTATCCCTTCCAACAAAGATATTTCTAGCCTCAGTGCTAGAAAGTGTACACTAAGCTTAGTCAGATAGTTAAATAGTTCGATAGTTCTTTATTGAGGTTCAAAGGGGAGAAACTACGAGGTCATCCGCCCCAAACACTACACTAAGCCTCTTGACGATATTTTAGAAGAGATAGGTTAGATTCCTACCTAGCTATCCTGGAGGTCGAATGGCGTGGTTTCCTACTTCAAAGCCAGGCAAATGCCCGGATGGTAGCTAGGTGAATGCCACGGTCATTTCCTTCCCAATCCTAGCCACAATTACAAATACGCACATTACCCCAGCGAACACAATGTCACGGGTTAACACACTGATTCCACACACACCTAAGATAATAATAATAATAATAATAATAATAATAATAATAATAATACTCATAATTATAATGATAATGTTGTGTGTACAAATAACAACGAAATGAGCGTCACCAATGCTGGGTTTTACGTAACGCTACAAGAGATGGTAGAAGTTGTAACTTTGTACCGCCAGCATTGACCGTCAGAGAAGAAACGGTACAGGCTGTAACGTTAAGGTTGGATGTAGCCGCAGTTTCGGTACAGAGCTTGAATAACGTTTCTCGCATGTGTACCGCCTGTTTGATTGGCTCAGCAGGGCGAGCTCCTAGCAATCAAAGATGGTGGAAGGTTGTCAATTGAGGGTAATATCTGCTGTTGATGGGCATTATTAATGCAAATCTGTCATTAAGATGCGTAACTGTAAGTTGAAATCATGCCAGGCACTGATGAATGCATTCCTGCCGGTCTTAATGATTGAACTGAAATCATTCGACCTTCAGAAATTGGGATTAAGTTACGTAGGCTCCCTGTGAGATTGGCGACATACTGGATAATTGTACGAGGGGTAAGGCTGTAGTTTAGTAACGGATGGGTCCCGGGTTCGAGACGCCCTAGTGACCCAAATTTTATTTCTTTTTAAATGATTTTATTGTATCCATCCTACATTGTGCTGTCTAATCTCTAAGTCGAAAACCATTAATATTCATCCTATTCGTGTAAAATATTATAATTTGATAGCACAATGATACTCACTGCACAATAAACAATATTATAATTTTATATTGGGTCGTCTCCGTTGTGTAGTGGGCAGCGTGCTTAGCTGCCAACCCGGAGGCCCAAGGTCCGATTCCTGGGTCTGCCACGAAATTTGAAAAGCAGCATGATAGGAACGGGGTCTACTCAGACTCGGGTGGTCCAAATGAGTAGATAGTATTTGATTCCCACCTCAGCAATCCTCGAAGAGGTTTTCCGTGGTTTCCCACTTCGTCTTCGAGCTAATGCCGGGATGGTATCTACCGTCAGGTCACGGGCGCCTCCTTCCCTCTTCCATGTATATCCGTGCCATTCTTCACATCCCGTCCCGACCCTCATGAGACCCTCTATTCGCTTTGTAGGTGAGACCGCCTGGGCGAGGCGCTAGTCCAGCTTCTCACCCCAGTTGTATCTCCCAACTGGATGTCAAGGTCCAGGACACTGCCCGTAGAGGCGGTAAGGTTGGATCCCCCATGAGTCCGTGGGAGAAGCCTACCAGGAGGGTAATCTGACTAAGAAAAAGAAGAGAAAAAACGAAACAAATATTTTTTTTACCACTCCTATTGTAATTCATCACTCAAGTGTGTCAGATTTTTAGTTCGATACAATCTGTTTATTATATTGCAGACAGTTTCGTAACACAAAATGTCCACAATGGTTGAGAGACAGAAAATTATGCACAACAAGAATTCAATACAGTTGTGTAAGCTCAGTTTGGAGTGGGCGTGTGTCTTTTACGATTTGTGAAAACCGGAAATATTTCAGAAATAAAATTACATAAAGTCATCTTCGGTGAACTGAGTGTGCAATGTTACTCCTCTATGAAAGGACATGGGTTTGATCCCTATCCCTTCCAACAAAGATATTTCTAGCCTCAGTGCTAGAAAGTGTACACTAAGCTTAGTCAGTTAGTTTGATAGTTCTTTATTGAGGTTCAAAGGGGAGAAACTACGAGGTCATCGGCCCCAAACACTACACTAAGTCTCGTGAGGATATTTTAGAAGAGATAGGTTAGATTCCTGCCTAGCTATCCTGGAGGTCGAATGGCGTGGTTTCCTACTTCAAAGCCAGGCAAATGCCCGGATGGTAGCTAGGTGAAGGCCACGGTCATTTCCTTCCCAAACCTAGACACAATTACAAAAACGCACAATACCACAGACAACACAATGTCACTGGTTAACACACTGATTCCAAACACACCTAAGATAATAATAATAATAATAATAATAACAATAATAATAATAATAACTGTCGCCTCCGTAGCGTATCGGTCAGCATGGTTAGCTGCCGCCCCGGAGGTCCTGGGTTCGATTCCAGGCTCTACCACGAAATTTGAAAAGTCGTATAAGGACTGGAATGGGGTCTACTCAGCCTCGGGTGTTCCAAATGAGTAGAGGAGGTTCGATTCCCACCTCATCCATCCTCGAAGTGGTTTTCCGTGGTTTCCCACTTCGTCTTCGGGCAAATGCCGGGATGGTACCTTCTTAAAGGCCACGGCCGCCTCCTTCCCTCTTCCTTGCCTATCCATCCTGACCATCCATTACCTTCCCTAATGAGGCCCCTGTTCGCTTTGCAGGTGAGGCCGCCTGGGCGAGGTGCCAATCCTACCTCACCAGTTGTATCCCTTCCGATTGAATGTTCCCAGCTCTAGGACACTGCCCGTAGAGGCGGTAGTGGTGAGTTCCCTCGCTGAGTCCGTGGGTTCCACCAACCTGGAGAGTAAACCACTAAGAAATAAAAGAAAATAATAATAATTTCTTTTCTTTTTTTCTTCTTAGTCGTTCCAGTCCTCATACCACTTTTCAAATTTTGTGGGAGAGCCGGTAATCGAACCCAGGACCTCCGGGGCGGCAGCTAACCATGCTGACCGCTACGCTACGGAGGCGACTAATAATAATAATAATAATAATAATAGTCTAATAATTATAATGATAATGTAGTTGGTACGAATAACAACGAAATGAGCCTTATCAATGCTGTGTCGGAAACCATTAATATTCATCCTATTCGTGTAAAATAATACAATTTGATAGCACAATGATATTTTCACTCCACAATAAATAATAATTATAATTTTATATTGGGTCGACTCCGTTGTGTAGTGGGCAGCATGCTTAGCTGCCACCCCAGATGCCCAAGGTCCGTTTCCTGGGTCTGCTACGAAATTTGAAAAGCGGTATGTTTGGAATGGGGTCTACTCAGCCTCGGGTGGTCCAAACGAGTAGAGGGTGTTAGATTCTCACCTCAGCCATACTCGAAGTGGTTTTCCGTGGTTTCCCACTTCGTCATCGGGCTAATGCCGGGACGGTAGCTACCGTCAGGCCACGGCCGCCTCCTTCTCTCCCATACTTCCCATCCCGTCCCGTCCCTCATGAGGCCCACAGTTTGCTTTGCAGTTGAGGCCGCCTGGGCGAGGCGTTAGTCCCGCCTCCCCAGTTGTATCCCCCAATGGATGTCGAGCTCCTGGACACTGCCCATAGAGGCGGAATATGTGGTATCCCTCGTTGAGTCCGTGGGAAAAGCCTAACTGGAGGATAAACTGACTACGATTTTTTTTTTAATTAGGCCTTCTTTATTTTCTGTATATAGCAAGCACTTTTCGCACAGACGCCGTTTAGGGAGAATATAGTTTCGTTCTGATGTATTTATTCGAGGGCCTACACAGGGACCTGCACAGCGGCCCGATCCCATGTGCTGCTTTCACACGACCGCACTGGGATTCACAAATCTCGAGCCTAGCTACCCGTAACGTCGCCTCACTTGGTTGGGTCGGACCATATTATGTCGCTTTTAACG
Source organism: Meconema thalassinum (assembly GCA_946902985.2). NCBI lineage: Eukaryota > Metazoa > Arthropoda > Insecta > Orthoptera > Tettigoniidae > Meconema > Meconema thalassinum. Next base: position 1,989,209,916 of record OX336388.2, read on the forward strand.
CGGCGGACGGATGAGAGCGCTTTGCTAGTCCATGGGTTGGCAGCTTCAATACGTACTACATGAAGACAGAGTGACTTACGTGCGACGCCAATGCTAGAGTGACTGCTGTGAACTTAAATGGCCTCCTATTTTAAATGTATATGCGTGACTAGTGTCATAGTGGGGTATTCAGGGAGGCCGTGGTCGAATGCAAGTTATTATTTCCCTCGCAACTATCCTTTTATGTAGCGGGTACAGCTACGTCATAGCATGAGGGGGGCCATGGCAGAAACATGAGTGTTATTCTATTTTTGTGGACGACGTTATCACACCGTGAAAAATAAACTGTGCAATGTTCCATTATTAGGCTTGAAATGGCCTTCTGTACGAACTGCTGGGGTTCATAAATGAAGAGAAAGAGCATGTGCTTTGATTTAACATCTCCTTTTCTGATCTTAATAAAATACAAGTAGTTCCGTGACGAACTAAAGAGCCTACTTTTCTTAAAATTTCAGATTGATGCCAATCTATATAGACCTATCTAGAATAATGACGAAATCAAGTAATAGAGTAATAGAGCAACTTACTACAGTAGTCAGCCCTGGTGACTCTGAATATATTCTTAGTTCCATCTCTTCAGGTATAGAATGCACATACAAAATTTGGCTGCAGTCTAATGGATAGTATTGACATTACATGTTGTTTGATATTGGATTTAGTATATCAGTGCGCGTAAAATCATGTTGGGAACAATGTTATGTATGTGATGCTCTGAATTAATCTGAAATATTACGACCTATTATAGTGCCAGTTTAGGATAAAATCCATTTGTTAGTATTAAGAGTTGGCAGCCCTGCTTGTTCTTACGAATACGCATAGTCATAACTGTTATGTTACACAAAGCACATATGAAATTCGGTTGAAATCCATATTTTGTTAATATAGAAGTTATATTAATTTAAAAACTGGACCTGTCAGCAGGCTTAGAATCGTGTAGGCAACACTGATGTATACATTACAGTAAGTTACTACCAACTAAGGTAGAATGTCAGGTAGTATAGGTGTGCGTAGTTTAAAGCTGTCGGCTTGCATACTTTCTGATATAGGCTATCGGTATTTGGATAAAAACATAGAGAGAGGCTAAAAACAGCAAAACCTCCCTGCACCCAAGTATTAACTAAACACGTTAAACACCGAGTTCTTGCTTTATATGACAAATGTGGCTATAATTCGTCAATACATTGTTAGCCTACTTTCCACATTTTGCATAGATGAAGAAAGGTAGACTTATGAGATCGATCCGGGAAAATGTGTGTCTGTCTGTCCTTCTGTCTATCAGGAGTAGATGACCTCGTAGTTACGCCCCTTAAAACAACAATAACTAACTAACTAACTTCTGTCTGTCTGTCTTTCTTTGTGTGTCCTCCCCTATCAACTCCTAACCGGCTGCAGCTATCGAAACTGAATTTGGTATGAGTAAAGATCTATTCCTGAATACCTCAAGGCCATATTTGATAATGATGTCAGTGCTACCAACTGCTGAACAAACTGCAATTGAAATTTGAGCTCCATGTTGGATATCTTGGAAGGTATGCATGGGAGCTATTCCAAAATTGGCACACATATAGATAATAATATTTCAGTTTAATTTTCAGGAGGCCATACATGAGAGTGTTGCCAAAATTATTCAAAACCTGCTGATAGGTCCAATCCCTATCATAATTATAATTGTGAAAATCTGTGTGTGTCTGTGTGTGTGTGATTGTGTGTTAGTTTGTTACCTCTTGACACTAAAACGGCTGGACGGATTTGAATGAAATTTGAAATGGAGGCAGCTTATCCCTGGGATAACATACAGGCTGCCTTTCATCCGGAAATAATCATTGTTCGTGGAACGGGCAACGTAAGCAGGGCTGCCAACTCTTAATAAATGCTCTCTCTATTTGTTTAATCCTAATATCAATATATCAGAAAGTGTGCAAGTCATCATCTCTAAACTTTGCACACGTATGGTACCTGACATTCTAGATTAATTCCGAGTGACTAATATACTTCAGTACTGCCAACATGATTCTAAGCTTTCTGATAGTTTCAATTTTTAATTACATGTAAATTCTATACTAACAAATGGATTAATTTGGAGTCACTAATATACCTCGGTGGTGCCAACATGATTCTAAGCTTTCTGATATTTTCAATTTTTAATTACACGTAGCCTAACTTCTATACTAACAAATGGATTTTATCCTAAACTGGCACTATAATAGATCGTAATATTTCAGATTAATTCAGAGCATCACATACATAACATTGTTCCCAACATGATTTTACGCGCACTGATATACTAAATCCAATATCAAACAACATGTAACGTCCAAACTATCCATTAGACTGCAGCCAAATTTTGTATGTGCATTCTATACCTGAAGAGATGGAACTAAGAATATATTCCGAGTCACCAGGGCTGTCTACTGTAGTAAGTTACTCTATTACTCTATTACTTGATTTCGTCATTATTCTAGATAGGTCTATATAGATTGGCATCAATCTGAAATTTTAAGAAAAGTAGGCTCTTTAGTTCGTCACGGAACTACTTGTATTTTATTAAGATCAGAACAGGAGATGGCAAATCATAGCACATGCTCTTTCTCTTCATTTATGAACCCCAGCAGTTCGTACAGAAGGCCATTTCAAGCCTAATAATGGAACATTGCACAGTTTATTTTTCACGGTGTGATAACGTCGTCCACAAAAATAGAACAACACTCATGTTTCTGCCATGGCCCCCTCATGCTATGACGTAGCTGTCGCCGCTACATAAAAGGATAGTTGCGAGGGAAATAATAACTTGCATTCAACCACAGCCTCCCTGAATACCCCACTATGACACTAGTCACGCATATACATTTAAAATAAGAGGCCATTTAAGTTGGCAGCAGCCTCTCTAGCATTGGCGTCGCACGTAAGTCACTCTGTCTTCATGTAATACGTATAGATAGATAGATAGATTTTTATTAATTCCATTTGATCAAATACATGCATTCAATACATTTTTGATATAGGACACGTCAGAATTTACATGCATAAAATAAAAGACCTAACAGGTATATATTACTAAGATTATAACTATTTATATCTTATTATAATAGCAAGTCTTAATACATACAATCTTATTGCACAACTATTTACACCTCACTCTATTATCATAATATGAAAACTTAATTCTATAAATACAACAACATACAGCTAGGTATTAAAATTAAATTAAAAAAGTAAAATATAGTTATAGATTCCATCACTCCTATACGCTAAAATATTCAACTACTGAGTAAAAACAATGGCACTGCAGATAAGCTTTCAACATTCTATCAAAGGTTTTTATTTTTGGGGCCAGTTTTATATACTGGGGTAGTTTATTGTATAATTTAACTCCAGTGTGAAAAGTTCCTTTTTGATATATGCTTGTGTGTGTGTGTGTGTGTGTGAAATATGAATGTTTTGATTTTGTCTTGTGTTATGCCTATGAACATCATTGTTTGTTTTAAGAAAAACATCTTTATTCATTAAATTCTTAAAAAAAAACATAATACTTTCAAAGATATATATGCAGGGCAGTGGGAGAATGTTTAAATCTTTAAACAGAGGTCTACATGATTCTCTAGAGTTTACATTTGCCATAATTCTAATCGCCCTCTTTTGTATCCTAAACGTGCTTAGTACATCTGGCGACATACCCCAAAATATGATCCCATATCTTAAGTATGAATGGAAATAAGCAAAATAAGTATTTCTTAATGATGGCATGCTGGTGAAGGTTTTCAAAATACGCAAAGCACATCGAGTTCAGTTTAGTATTCAGATATTGTATATGTTTATTCCATTTCAAGTCTTGTTGTATCCATAGTCCTAAAAATTTGTTTCTGATTTATTTTCTATTTGATGACCATTTAATGTTATATTGGGCATCGCAGGATTCCTATTCTGTATAGTGTGGAAATTTAGACATACTGTCTTTTTATAGTTTATTATGAGGCGATTATCTTGTGACCATTTGGTTAACTCTCCTATAATGGAGTCAGCAGACTGCTGTATGACCTGTTTAGTTTCACCTTTTATTACGAGTGTTGTATCGTCCGCAAACAAAATTTCCTTATGTGAATGAACGTTCTGTGTTATATCATTGATATATAGAAGAAAGAGTAGTGGGCCCAAAACCGATCCCTGGGGTACTCCAAATTCAATAATTCCCTCATTGGACAATGTTTCATTAAGTAATTTGGTTCCATCATCCTTGTGTCTCAAGCTTACTATTTGTTTACGCCTTGTTAAGTAAGACTCGATCCATTTATTAGTTAGACCTCTAACACCATATTGATTTAGTTTGGTAAGGAGGATTTTATGGTCAACAACATCAAATGCTTTCGATAAATCCAAGAAAAGGCCAGTTACATGTTCCTTATTGTCGATTAATTTCAGTATACTATTACTACATTCGTAAATTGCTGTCTGTGTAGATTTTTCCGTTCTAAATCCATGTTGTGAGTTTGATAATATTTTATTTTTTTCTATGAAACTTATCAGTTTCTTATACATAATTTTTTCCACAATTTTTGCAATACCAGTTGGTAAGGTAATAGGACGATAGTTATCTAATTCATCTTTTGAACCGTTTTTGTGCACTGGAATTACTTTTGATAACTTCAAAATATCCGGGTAAGTTCCTGAGAGAATTGAACTGTTTATTAAGTGCGTAAGTGGATTTATTATATTTTCTGCACATTTCTTTAAAATTGCATCAGGGATGCCATCAATGCCAGCACAGAATTTATTTTTTTTAGCTCTTTTATAACTATTCTTACCTCTTCACTTGTGACATGATTTATAAATAAAGAATCACTGCATATATTTATTTTATTATTAGAATTTAGTGCATTTACCTGTGATTTATTTATTAATTTTTGTGGAATTTCCAGAAAATAGTCATTAAAAGTGTTTGCTATTTCCTCTGGATTATTAATCACTTTATTATTTCTGGTCAGTGTAATGTTCCTTTGTATTTTAGCAGATTTTCCAGTTTCTTTCTTTATCACGGACCACATAGCCCTGTTTTTATTAGATGATTGGGAAATAAAATTATCATTATGCATTTTCTTTGCTAGTCTTATTACCTTATTTAATATGCTAGTGTATTTTTGTAGTATAAATTGAATTCAGGTGTTGTGTGGTATTGTTTATATAATTTGTGTAGAAATGTCTTTCTTTGACATGAATGTATAATCCCTGTTGTTATCCAATTGCTAGTTTTGTTATTTTGAACAGTTCTTCGTTTAAAGGGGAATGCTATTTCAAAATAGTGTTTTAGGGTACTGTTAAATGCATTAAATTTATCATTTACATTTTCTAGTTCATAAATTTCTGACCATGTTTCCTTATTTAATAAGTCATTGAAATATGTAACATTTGATTCAGTGAATGACCTGCACTTTGATTTTACTCCATTATCATTATTATTGATTACTTCGGATACTTCAAAACTCAGTATTTGTCCATGGTGGTCACTAAAACCCGGACAATAGACTTCTATTGAATGGTGATATTTATCTGTATTTATAAAAATTTGATCAGGAGTGGTTTTACTAAATTTTGTTATTCTTGTTGGTGTATTTACTGTAGGTTTCAGTCCATAGGAAATTAGTAACTGTGTTAATAATTCACAATTTCTATCAAGTTTTAAGAAATCCACATTTACATCCCCACAAATTATTATATCGAAATTTACTTTGCTCATGTTATTGAGTAACAATTCTAATTTATCTATAAATAGAGGAAACTTTCCTGACGGAGAACGGTATACGCATACAATTATTAACTTAAACTGCTGATTTTTTACGGCAGAGAATTCAAAATCCTGTTCCATAATTAGATAATCATAAGCTGTTATCTGTTCATGAACTAAATTATTTCTTAAGAAGATGCAAGTACCACCATGGCTAATATTAGATCTAGAGTATTTACTAGCTTGTATAAACCCTGGGAATTGAATTAATTCAAGTTGTTCCTCTTTCAGCCAATGTTCTGAAATACATAGTGCTGAGATGTCTTTAAGTTCATTTTTAAGCATTAGATTTATGTAATCAATTTTATTATAAAGAGACTGGACATTCTGGTGGTAAATTTTAAATTTGTTACTTTTGCAAGCTTGTGCTGGTGATTTATTTACATTATTATTATTATCATAATTGTTGTTATTATTGTTGCTAGACAAATCCGAAATACCATTGTTGCACTCCGTTAAATTTGACTTCAAAAGATGTGAATGCCAAACCTCACGTTTGGCTTCTTCTACCAGTTTCCCTGCTTCCACTCTAATGATATTACTGTTGAATTATTCTTACCATTTGAATTTACAATTTTGCAGATTTCATCACTAAGATAATCTTTTCCTAATCTATTTAAGTGTAGGCCATGCCGAGTGTGGAACTTCCTGTCTAATTTACTTACATCTACAATTTGGACATTTGGAAAACTCTTACAAATGTTATGAATTTTTCCATTTGTAGCCTCTATTTCTACATTTACACATGATTTGGGAATTAAATCGTATCTCTGCGGAATGTTTACAATAATGACATTTGTTTTTTGCATGGATGGCAATGTACCCTTTAAATCTTTGATTAACTTTTTACTCTCATTTCTATAGACGTCGTTTGCTCCAGCGATGATCACTGCGTAGTCCTTTGCAGTAAGGGACGCACACTCTCCTATCATCCCGTTCGTGACTTCTGCAATTTGAGCTCCTGGCTTCACTGTCGAAGTGACCTCCATTTATCGGCTTCTCTCCAATACGCTTGCTGCTACATCTCGCCCGTGGCTATCCGCAAATATCCGCATCTTCCTGGATTTTCTCTTTATCACTTTCTTCTTTTCTTCTTGATGAAAGTCATCATTTTCTTCGACAAGCACTCCAAATGAATTTGAGACGGGAATTTCAGTTACATGTACTCCATTTATAGGCCTAGGCTTATTCAATCTTACCTTACCAGCAATCACTGTCGACCAAGTTTCCTTGCTTTCCTCTCTGTTTCCTTTTAATTTATTCAACTCTTCCATTAACTTAGCAATATCTTCCTTTAGCAGCTTTATAATTTCGTCTTTTGAGGACAGTTCGTTTCTCAGGTTATGACATTCGCATGACGGTAGCGGTAGGCCTACATTACGACAATCGGTTTCACCTTCTCCTCATTCAATTTTACCTGAGATCTTGTGATGGTTTTATTTGCATTTTTTACTTTTATTTTGCACGACGAGCATGAATCCGTTACGGTTACACAACCTGACGCGACACTAACACTGTTTACTGTCGTCATACTAGAGATCTAAGTTAGCCTAGATTTTTACACCAAATTACACTAAATTTAATTTAATTATTACTACCTAATAGAATTAATCTAATTACCTACCAATAAAGAAGAATGTGAAATACGTATATCTTCCAATCGGGTGAAGTCTCGTAAAAGCACCACTGCTCTACTTGGTTCAAACAGTAATTGAAGAAGTCACCGAATCTTTGGATACACGTTCCCACAACTTAGTTTAAGTTTATTAAATTATCAACAAGAATTTCTAAATACTATCAATATTCCGTATTACACTTGATCTAAGGAAAGTAACTTCATAGATTTTAAGCCTCTGTTATAATATTTTACCACTTTTATCAAATATTTACACTAGCTGCTATTTCACTACACTTTCACTGTGACGCCATCTTGGAGATGCCAACCCATGGACTAGCAAAGCACTCTCATTCGTCCGCCGCGTTAAAAGCGACATAATATGGTCCGACCCAACCACGTGTGGCGACGTTACGGGTAGCTAGGTTCGAGACATGTGAATCCCAGTGCGGTCTTGAGAAAGCAGCACATGGGTTGGGACCGCTGTGCAGGTCCCTGTGTAGGCCCTCGATTAAATACATCAGAACGAAACTATATTTTCCCTAAACGGTGTCTGTGCGAAAAGTGCTTGCTATATACAGAAAGTAAAGAACGCCTAATATTTTTTTATATTTTTTTTCGTAGTCAGTTTATCCACCAGTGAGGCTTTTCCCACGGACTCAACGAGGGATACCACACTATGGGCAGTGTCCAGGAGCTCGACATCCATTGGGGGATGCAACTGGGGAGGCGGGACAAACGCCACGCCCGGGCGGCCTCAACTTCAAAGCAAACTGTGGGCCTCATAAGGGACGGGACGGGAAGGGAAGTATGGGAGAGAAGGAGGCGGCCGTGGCCTGACGGTAGCTACCATCCCGGCACTAGCCCGAAGACGAAGTGGGAAACCACGGAAAACCACTTCGAGTATGGTTGAGGTGAGAATCAAACACCCTCTACTCGTTTGGACCACCCGAGGCTGAGTAGACTCCATTCCAAACATATCGCTTTTCAAATTTCGTAGCAGACCCAGGAAACGGACCTTGGGCATCTGGGGTGGCAGCTAAGCATGCTGCCCACTACACAACGGAGACGACCCAATATAAAATTATAATTATTATTTATTGTGGAGTGAATATATCATTGTGCTATCAAATTGTATTATTTTACACGAATAGGATGAATATTAATGGTTTCCGACTCAGCATTGATAAGGCTCATTTCGTTGATATTCGTACCAACTACATTATCATTAGAATTATTAGACTATTATTATTATTATTATTATTATTATTATTAGTCGCCTCCGTAGCGTAGCGGTCAGCATGGTTAGCTGCCGCCCCGGAGGTCCTGGGTTCGATTACCGGCTCTGCCACGAAATTTGAAAAGTGGTATGAGGACTGGAACGGGGTCTACTCAGCCTCGGGTGGCCCAAATGAGTAGAGGGGGTTCGATTCCCACCTCAGCCATCCTCGAATTGTTTTTCTGTGGTTTCCCACTTCATCTTCGGGCAAATGCCGGGATGGTACTGTACCGTTTTCTTTTATTTGGCCTGATTTACGGTACATTTTCCTATGCAAACCGCTGCCGCAAACGTCAGGTTTTGACCTAGTTTGGAGAGCGCAAATAGCCATGTGATCATTCGGCTCAGCTGATGTCTCATCAACAACCTTCGGAAGAGTGTTTCGCTTGTAGGCCGCGAGGATGCGCAGGTGTCCTTGAGCCTGCAGTAGTGGGGAGATTGACACTTACATTTGAATATTATTTGTAAATAAGGCACAGTTTTGATGTCAAGTGTTTATTGGAGTTCGATATTACAGCAGAGAGAGACAGTGCGGTCCTGCTTTAATGATAATAGCATTTGTAACATCAGGAATATAGATTTAATATATCGTAGAATTCCAACCCGCATATCCTCGCTAACGCTAAGAAGCATATATGCATATACGCGTCTAGAACATAGGCGTCAATAACAACTGATTCACAACTTGATCAACAAAGAAGACAACATGAAACCCTTCTCGAAATCAGAAAACAAAGACGCACGCGAGAAACGGAAGTCGAGAGCTCCCACAAGGTACCGCTCACAAAGCTCTGAAGAAGAGATTCAAGCAGTAAACCAACAAACCCAAACAAAAACAAGCACAAACTAACAAACCCATGGGAAGGAATCAAAAGAAGTGAAAGACATGTTTTCTGAAATCCTAACAGAGCTTCAAAACTTAAAGAAACAAAATGAAGACTTTCGAAAGGAAACAAGAGAGGAAATAAACAGCATCAAACAAGAACTAAGGACAACAGAAGAAAATTCACGTAAAATAAACGACGCCCTTGAACGGAAAATAGAAAATGTGGACAACAGAACGCAAGAAAAACTAGACACACTATCCGAGAAAATACATGCCCTAGAGCTACAAGAGGAGCAAAGATGGAAGAGGAAAAGAAAGAACAACATTGTCATTAAAAGTAAAGAGCTATTACATGAGAACCTAACAAACAGTGAGCTAGGAAGCAAAGTCAAATCTATACTGGACAAAATAGAAACTGAAGTCAAGGTAGAAAGTGTATTGCAGATTGGGAGAGATAGCCACGGTAAAGGGTTGGTGAGAGTCACATTTAAACACTTTACAGACAAGCTGAAAATAATGAGAAACAAACACAAGCTAAAGGGGCAAGACCTCTATGTTGACGACGACCTCACCAAGAACGAAAGAGCAGTACAAGCGAAATTAAGACAGTTAGCCAGGGAGGAGAGGAGCAAAGGTAACAGTGAGGTGAAAGTGGGCTACCAGAAGATCCTCCTAAACGGTCAATGGATTAATTGGGAGGATCTAAAAAACGGGGAGCTGACCGCCGCACTGTGATCAAGCAACCGGCGGTAACAAAGAAAGAACTAATACTTGCCACACTCAACGTAAGGTCTCTGAGAACTGAAGACAAGGAACTTGAACTGGAAAATGCTCTCTTAAACATAAAGTACGACATACTAGGACTTAGTGAAGTAAGACAACTCGGCGAAGGAATCCGAGAAAAACCGAATGGAGACATCTTCAGCTACATCGGTGAAACCAAAGGGCAAAAAGGAGTGGGCTTCATGATCAAGAAGCACCTAAAAAGCAACATTCGGGAAATTCGAGGAATCTCAGAGAGAATTGCGCTACTGTCCTTAGATCTAGAAGGGAATACCATCGTAATTATACAAATCTATGCCCCCACAGAGAACAGCACAGAGGAGGAAATTGAAAAGTTTTACGAGCAACTAGAAGACACACTGGACAACTTCAAAACACAAAGAAGGTTTGTAATGGGGGACTTTAACAGTAAAGTGGGAATAAAGGAACATACAGACGAAGCACCTATGGGACCATTCGGATACGGAATTAGAAATGGGAGAGGAGACAGATTGATCCAGTTTGCTCAAGGACACAACATGAAAATTGTGAACACCTTCTTCAAGAAAATGCCAGAGAGTAGATGGACATGGAGAGGCCCGAACGGCAGGACAAAAAACGAAATTGACTTTATACTTACCGACAACTTAAAGGAAGTAAAGGATATTCAAGTGATCAACGGGCTAAAATTCGACACCGACCATAGAATGGTGCGCTTAAAGCTAACAATAAAGAAGAATAGACGGCCATACTTCAAGACCAGGATAACTAGCCCTGGACAGATCAACCAGACCGAATACGCCCAAGAAATCCAGCAAAATCTAAATCACCTGAAGCAACAAAACCACCTAAGCACACAGCACCTCTACACAGAACTCATAAAATGTATAACATCTGCATCTAACAACTCAGCAATACCAAGAAGTAAGAAGGGACGGCGCGATAAGCTAAAAGACAGTACCAAACGCCTAATCGAGGAAAGGGAAATATTGAAAGCACAAGCTGTAGATAACAACCAGAAAAAGTTAGAGTACGGGCAGCTTAATAAGCGCACAAAAAGGGAAATTAGAAAGGACATTAGAGACCACAACACAGAAATCATCAGAAAGTACGCAGAAGAATCAAAATCAATACGAAAGATGAGAAAAGAACTAGCACCAGACAAACAATGGATGCTTGGAGTGAAAGACAAAAGAGGTAAAAGACAAGCAACAAGGGAGGAAATAACGAAACAGGCCACAGACTTCTACAGAGAGCTGTACTCCAGTACACACCAGAGAAGAGACTCAGACCAAAGTGATAAGGGGCTGGAGGCACTACACGACGAAGAAATTCCTCCCATCATGACCAGTGAAGTCAGAGCAGCAATAAAGGAGGCGAAAAACGAGAAATGCCCCGGAGAGGATGCCATCTACAACGAATATCTGAAAATGGGTGGTGAGGATCTCATAGAAGTGATAACAAGGCTATTCAACATGATACTTGAAACAGAAGAAATTCCAACAGAATGGAAACAGAGTGTTATTGTTCTGCTTCACAAGAAAGGCGCTAAAGATGACATTAATAACTACAGACCAATCAGTTTAATGGCCAGTCTCTACAAACTTTTCACGAAAATCATGACTAGAAGGATGTCTAAACTACTAGATGAAAACCAAGCAGTGGAACAAGCCGGTTTCAGGGCAGGCTTTAGCACAATTGACCACCTGCAAGCAATGAACCAGCTCTTGGAAAAAACGCAGGAATTTAAACTCGAACTATACATTGCATTCGTAGACTATAACAAAGCCTTCGATTCTGTGGAACATAGTTGTGTGCTAGAGGCATTGAGAAGCCAAGGCATACAAAAGAGATATGTCAGACTACTGGAAAAGCTCTACGAAGGCTGCCAAGCGAGGGTAAGAACGGAGAGGGAGGGTGCGAACATCAACTTAGAGAGAGGCGTGAAACAAGGCGACCCCCTCTCACCAAAGTTGTTCACATGCCTACTGGAGAACCAATTTAGGAAGTTGGAATGGGACAACAAATACGGCATCGAAATAAACGGGGAAAGGCTGACACACTTACGGTTCGCAGACGATATTGCACTGCTAGCAAAATCGGCAACAGACTTGGAACAAATGCTAGCGGACCTGGACACTGTCAGTAAAGAAGTAGGTTTATCTATGAACCCCCTAAAAACAAAACTGATGACCAACTCACTGGAAGTACAAATCCTCATCAATGGCAAACCACTAGCGTACACACAGGAATACGTCTACCTTGGACAAAACCTGTCATTTGACTGCTCCCAGGAGAAGGAAATCAAGAGACGAGTTGGACAAGCATGGAAGAAGTTCTGGTCCTTAAAATTTATATTGATGGACAAATCCCAGAAAATAAGTCTAAAGTCAGAAGTGCTAGAAAAGTGTGTAATGCCGGTACTGCTATACGGCTGTCAAACCTGGGCGTTAACAGAGAAGCAAAGGCAAACAATCCGGGTATGTCAACGCAAAATGGAACGGAAGATCCTTCAAGTTTCCTTGAGGGACAGATTACGAAACGAGGAGATAAGAAGAAGAACTGCCATGAAAGATGCCGTGACAACAGCTGACAGGCTAAAATGGAAGTGGGGAGGCCACGTGGCCAGAATGAAAGACGATCGATGGACGCACAAACTAACGATATGGGACCCCAGGACAGGAAGAAGGAACGTGGGTAGACAGAGGACCCGCTGGGATGACTCAATCGTAAGGAAGACAGGCAAACACTGGACGAGGATAGCAAGGGAGAGACAAGAATGGAGACGTATGGAACTATAAGAAGGGAAGAGAAGGAGAGCTTCAACAATGAAAGATCCTGGTAGACAGCACACCTATGACATGAAAGATACACTTCTGCAACCTGTAACAAGCCAAACAACGCACGTAAAGCGAAGTGAAATGTAGTGTTAGTGAAGTTAACTATAGTGAAGTGTAGCAAGTGGAGTAAAAACTTGTACACAACTCCTTAGGACTTGCTCGCCTAACGAGTTTAAACCAGAGCACGTCCCTGTTCGCAGGAGGCCTTTGCCCTTATGGGATTATCTAGGCTATATTTATTTATTTATTTATTTATTTATATCGACCTGTCTCAGAGAGATCGTCTCGTCATGCGCACTAGCGACAGCGTGCCAGTTGTTTCCTGCAGGCTGACGCAGGTGTGCGACAAGCATAGCATGTTAAAACTCAGACGAATACACGCCTAAGCAAGGACTCGTATCGCAATGTTGTTTCGGCTGGAAGAAGTGTCAAGTTATTCTGAGTTCACGGCGGTGCTAGTTCGCGGTTATACATCGTGTTGCGACGTATTAAGGCCGATATACTTAAAGTTCAGTGTCGAATGAGAACTTCAATCGTCAGAGTGCCTGGCATTGTATGTGGGCAATATTCACTTAAAGGAATCAGTCTCTTTTCACGTGATTTAAATGCCTGTATAGATGAGGAGCGAAGTGCAGTGATACATTAGGAGGCTTGTTTCTGAAGTCCATGCACACTGAGAAGGCGTGCTGTCTTTTCTCACGCCAAGACTATTGCAACTAAATGTCAAGTACATTCCGAATGAACACTGTTTAACAATATATAGTGCTTGGAAATCCGAGGTAGTGGAGAGATGTCTAGGATGTATATAAACATATTAGCCATGTGCTGCTAGGCATTTTAGTGTGGACATCGCTCTCCAAGCAAATGCAGCGGACGTCACGAGTGACTGCAATGATGTTTGCGAAGTGGAACATAGCATACTCGTGACGTGGGCTATTGGCTTGTGCAACATGAACTTTTGGTAACATGCAGCCGAAAATAACTCAGGCTACCGTCATGTGTCACCCCGCTTATTGCGATGTTGCATTCGCGCGCGTGGTGTATTTTCGGGCCGGGCTGAAACTATTCAAAATTCGGGCTAGGACAATTTCCGAGATGAGGAAGCAGTTCGTTTACTATCAGTGGACTTGGGACATTGGAGTAAGGAATTCCCAGTGCGTTCATTGGAAATTGGAATGGAACCGTGTAGCCTGCTATACCATCAGATGGTGGGCATCTTCACGCTCCATATCGCCTTCGAGAATCTTCAGCCAGGTAGAGGAACAACTTTTCATGTAGCGTTGCAAAGTAGATAGTCCAATGTAAACACTTTGCCATCTGTTTTTTTAAATTCTTCATGAGTAGTATGATTGTGGAGTGAGGTTGATGCATGGCTATCCCATGTCATGTGTGACTTCATTTTCAGTCGAGTTTAGGCCTGGTTAATCAGGTGCACTCATTTCATAATATTTTATTATGAATTAATTGTTTATTTTTCAGCTTAATAATTAAATTAAATTACATTCATTAAATTTATTCCGAACTTCTTGATTGTGGAGAACAGATCTTCATAGGGGAAGAAATCTACGTTACTCTCAAAGGGAATTGTTTTTTTTTATCAAGCTTTGGCTTGAGGGGTTGTCGTTCCATTATTTTGTGTTCGACAATCGTGAGATTCGAATTTGCCTATGCACTCTTGCATTATAACTAGTAAAATATAATTTAGAATGTGAAGTTTGATCATTCTTTTAGAATGGGGATTTTTTCTCTTGAGAGTGAACGCTGTCATACTGAATTCTAATGTGTCAACAGGAGTTAACTGGAGTTGTTACCTGGATACATGCTGTAGATCCAGTCTGATTTTCGTGAATTCTCTTGAGGGGACATTTCTATTTTCGTCTGATCAACTTTAAACGTTTGATTTTGTAGTCACGTGTACTTGGATACCCCTCGTTAATCTTTATATTAATTAACATTGCTATAACTGAACTTTGATTGGGAGCCTCCGTGGCTTAGGCGGCAGCACGCTGGCCTCTCACCGCTGGGTCCGTGGTTCAAATCCCGGTCACTCCATGTGAGATCTGTGCTGGACAAAACGGAGGCAGACAGGTTTTTCTCCGGGTACTCCGGTTTTCCCTGTCAAAATTTCATTCCAGCAACACTCTCCACTATCATTTCATTTCATCTGTCATTCATTTAATCATTGCCCCAGAGGAGTGCGTCAGGCCTCGGCAGCCGGCACAGTTCATATCCTCGCCGCTAGATGGGGGCTTCATTCATTCCATTCCTGACCCGGTCGGAGACTGGGAGCAGGCTGTGGATTTTCATTTTCATAACTGAACTTTGATTCAGTCTTTCGAGTTTTTCTTGTGTAGAACATTGCTTTAGAGTACTATTTGAAGAACAACAATCTTTTTAGAAACAAATCCCAGGGATTAACTTTAAGGGGAAATGAATTCTTATGTGACTGTAAATACAACTCTGTAAGGCAAGCTTTTTGTAATCCAGTGAACTTGATTAAGTAGCCACTCATGTTAAATTTATGATGCATTGGAATGAGAAAACATAATAGTTAAAAAAACATAGCTGAATATATCTGATTACTGGTTATCGAATAAAATAATCACCATGCGGGTGATAGTGTGTGAAGAAACGTCAATGGGCGTGTAATATATTTACGGTGGTACTCGTTGAAGTACGTTAATATTAAGATGCTAGTGAAAGCATAATATGTAATGCGGTTATAAAAATATAAACTTG
Organism: Meconema thalassinum; assembly: GCA_946902985.2. Classification (NCBI taxonomy): domain Eukaryota; kingdom Metazoa; phylum Arthropoda; class Insecta; order Orthoptera; family Tettigoniidae; genus Meconema; species Meconema thalassinum. The sequence goes on from OX336388.2 coordinate 1,989,225,792, forward strand.
GTGATGTTGGTGGTAATGCCCACCCGTATTCAGAAATCGAGGTCATGAGTGACCATTATAATGACAGTAATTCAGTGCAAGGTTATACTAATTTATGAATGTTTTGAAAGAACATAGTCTCTGTTCTTTTTGCATTTCTTGTTACGATTTATTGATGAAATTGGCAATTCCAATTATGGATCTAGTTTTGGTAAGCCTCAGAGTTTGTTTTTGTGTGGCATTCCCATTTAATTAATTCTTCGGTTGTGCTCAGTTTATAAGATTTAAGCAATGTTAGATAATGATTCACGATCGTTATATTATAAATTCTGGATGCATTTAAATAAGTACATTTATACTGAGAAATTATTGAATCTTTAGAGATTTTGAATTACGAATTTCTCGTCTTTTTAGCTTGAGTGCTTGATTGATAATATAAATTTTGACTACATTGTTAAGGCAATATAAGTTATGCAATCTCAATTTTGACAAAGCACCAATGAGGAGTGCAGAATTACCTGTTTGCAAAGGCATTTACATCTGAGGGTGTAATAACATTAATAATGATTTCGCTGTAAATAAGTAAATATGTATATATATATATATATATATATATATATATATGAATTAATTCACGTGTTTTCTAATGTTAGAATGGGTGGAAGAACCATTAGGGCGATTTATCTATTTTTTTTGCTTCTTAAGGGATCACCTTTGTTCATATAATTAACAATTTCTATTGAGAGTTAAATGCACTCTTGGTCCATGGGGACCGCTAATGCATTAATGGGCATGATTCTAGTGCCTATTTTCTTTGTTTTTGTGTCCAGTCAAGGACAATTTGATCTGACCCTCTGTCAGATTTTCTTTTGGTAATAAATACTTTGTCATTTCTTTTAATCGCGTGTTGTGATGATTTACAGAAGTATAAAGAGGTCGCATTAAGGGGGTCCACAGCTAGATATTTCTACAGTTTCCCACACTCCTGAGAGGGTGATTTCCCACGATTCTCGTGTTCTTAGAGCAGTTCGCTGCTATGCTTTGGTCGTGCTTAATGCCACCTCTGTTAGGTTTTACTGCACCCTAATACTCCCTTTCCCATGTTGGTAGGATCTGGGGACTTTTCTGAGCCGGGGGATTTTCAGGTCCTACGATCCAGCTACCATCGAGGGATTTCAACAGGTCAAGGGTAGGTATTTTCGGGCACAGTACCTACTGTAAGGCCACGGCCGCCTCCTTCCCTATTCCTAGCCTATCCATCCCTTCCCATCCCTCATGAGGCCCCTGTTCGCTTTGCAGGTGAGGCCGCCTGGGCGAAGTGCTGATCACACCTCCCCAGTTGTATCCATTCCGACCAGATGTTCCAAGCTCCAGGACACTTCCCATAGAAGCGGTAGTGGTGAGTTCCCTCGCTGAGTCCGTGGGAACCACCAACCTAGAGGGGTAAATTGATTAAATAAAAAAATAAAAAATAAAAAAATTGAATATCAATTGCACTACGTGATTATTTGGAATCTGAAAAGTATTTTCAATCTCATTTTCATTTTCTAAGTATTTTGAATTTCACTTGCATTTTGTAGTTATTTCGACTGTACATTGCATTTTGTGCGTATTTTGAACTTAACCTGCATTTTGTGTGTATTTTTCAATCTATTCCTTTTGTGAGTATATTCGTTCTAAATTCCCTTTTGTAAGTGTTATCGCTCTCTATTTTGTGAGTAGTTTCAATCTGAGTTCCTTTTTGTACGTCTTTTCCTTCTCTCTTAATTTTCGTTCTGATTTCCACTTCATTGACATTTTCGCTATCACTCAGATCATTAGGGGCCGATAACCTAGATGTTAGGCCCCTTAAAACAACAATCATCATCATCATCATCATCATTTACATCCCCTCTGAAGGAAGGCATACTGAAGGATTTTTAACGCTCTTAAAATTCCGACGACTTCGGCCGGGTTTGAACCCGCTATCTTGGGCACAGCAGTTCAGCATGCTACCAACTACGCCACCCAAGCCGCTAACGTTATTGCGATAGTATATGATAAATACGGTAATCTTGTCGAAACTAAGTGTTTCGTTCTGTAACGCATTTACCTAAATGCAATCATGAAGTTTTCCGGTACATTGCCTAATTACGTTACGGTTACGGTTAAGTTATCTAGCCCTGGTTTTAACGTTCCCATCAATTTGCCTACACAAGGCTTCCATCCAAACTTCAATAATATCTCGAAATAACAACAGCGTTCATGTACGTACACTTGCGTGTAACAGAAAGGAGCGTTACTCCGGTACAAAACTAGAGTTCCATTCAGTAACGAATCGATGAAAGGCAGAGGTCGTAATGTTACAAGTGTACCGAATGGTGCGCGGAACGAAATGAGTAACGTTACTCCGCCGTATACCGCATGGCAGTAGGGTTCCAATCTGTACCGTGCCCATGTACCGAAGAGTCAGTAACGTTATAACTGTACCGAATGGTGCATGGAACGAAATGAGTAACGTTACTCCACCGTGTACCGTATGGGAATAGAGTTCCAATTTGTACCGTGCTCATGTAACGAACAGTCTATAACGTTACTGCAGTACCGAACGAAATCATGTAACCGAATGATACTGTTACACCTCGAGTTTCGTTACGTTACCCGTTACGTTAAGTTACGGGTCCCTGAAAAATATTGCATCTTGAGTACTAGTGTTTGGTCTCAAACCAAACTGATTTGATGACAATATGTTGAACTTATTCAGAAAATTAATTAATCTGGTTTTGATGCATTTCTCTAGTGGGTTGTGAGGGAAATTGGTCTATAGTTATTTAACTCTCTTTTATCATCTGATTTATGGATGATTTTTGGATGGCAATTTTGAATGAGTGTGGAAATTGTCTTTTCGTTAATGATAAATTAAAAATATGGTGCAGTGGTTGTTCATCAGAAAGGCCGTTTCCTATGTCATTAGAATAGCGCCTTACAAGCTTAGCTGATTTTTCCGAAATTAATTCATCTGCCATTTCATTGCATTGCCACAAAACACAAAACCCGCTACACAGATATTGTACTGATCAAAACCGCACTGTCACGTCCCCTATGATACTGTCCAGAATTACACTGAACACATCGTATCTGAAATTAGTATTTGCATCATTACTGTCATCATGAGTGTCATCCTCTTCATCAGCTTGCCTCTTTCTTTGTTCGTCTCTTTTCTTCCTCTTCAAGTTGTTGGGGCCATCTTAGCCACTACCGGTACTTCAGCTTTACTATAGATAGATAGATTTTTATTAATTCCATTTGATCAAATACATTCATTCAAATAGGACACGTCAGAATTTACATGCATAAAATAAAAGAACTGACAGGTATATATTACTAAGATTATAACTATTTATAACTTATTATAATAGCAAATCTTAATAGATACAATCTTATTGCACAACTATTTACACCTCACTCTATTATCATAATATGAAAACTTAATTCTATAAATACAACAACATACAGTTAGGTATTAAAATTAAATTAAAAAAGTAAAATATAGTTATAGATTCCATCACTCCTATACGCTAAAATATTCAACTACTGAGTAAAAACAATGGCACTGCAGATAAGCTTTCAACATTCTATCAAAGGTTTTTATTTTTGGGGCCAGTTTTATATACTGGGGTAGTTTATTGTATAATTTAACTCCAGTGTGAAAAGTTCCTTTTTGATATATGCTTGTGTGTGTGTGTGTGTGTGTGTGTGTGTGTGAAATATGAATGTTTTGATTTTGTCTTGTGTTATGCCTATGAACATCATTGTTTGTTTTAAGAAAAACATCTTTATTCATTAAATTCTTTAAAAAAAACATAATACTTTCAAAGATATATATGCAGGGCAGTGGGAGAATGTTTAAATCTTTAAACAGAGGTCTACATGATTCTCTAGAGTTTACATTTGCCATAATTCTAATCGCCCTCTTTTGTATCCTAAACGTGCTTAGTACATCTGGCGACATACCCCAAAATATGATCCCATATCTTAAGTATGAATGGAAATAAGCAAAATAAGTATTTCTTAATGATGGCATGCTGGTGAAGGTTTTCAAAATACGCAAAGCACATCGAGTTCAGTTTAGTATTCAGATATTGTATATGTGTATTCCATTTCAAGTCTTGTTGTATCCATAGTCCTAAAAACTTTGTTTCTGATTTATTTTCTATTTGATGACCATTTAATGTTATATTGGGCATCGCAGGATTCCTATTCTGTATAGTGTGGAAATTTAGACATACTGTCTTTTTTATAGTTTATTATGAGGCGATTATCTTGTGACCATTTGGTTAACTCTCCTGTAACGGAGTCAGCAGACTGCTGTATGACCTGTTTAGTTTCACCTTTTATTACGAGTGTTGTATCGTCCGCAAACAAAATTTCCTTATGTGAATGAACGTTCTGTGTTATATCATTGATATATAGAAGAAAGAGTAGTGGGCCCAAAACCGATCCCTGGGGTACTCCAAATTCAATAATTCCCTCATTGGACAATGTTTCATTAAGTAATTTGGTTCCATCATCCTTGTGTCTCAAGCTTACTTTTTGTTTACGCCTTGTTAAGTAAGACTCTATCCATTTATTAGCTAGACCTCTAACACCATATTGATTTAGTTTGGTAAGGAGGATTGTATGGTCAACAACATCAAATGCTTTCGATAAATCCAAGAATAGGCCAGTTACATGTTCCTTATTGTCAATTAATTTCAGTATACTATTACTACATTCGTAAATTGCTGTCTGTGTAGATTTTTCCGTTCTAAATCCATGTTGTGAGTTTGATAGTATTTTATTTTTTTCTATGAAACTTACCAGTCTCTTATACATAATTTTTCCACAATTTTTGCAATACCAGTTGGTAAGGTAATAGGTCGATAGTTATCTAATTCATCTTTTGAACCGTTTTTGTGCACTGGAATTACTTTTGATAACTTCAAAATATCCGGGTAAGTTCCTGAGAGAATTGAACTGTTTATTAAGTGCGTAAGTGGATTTATTATATTTTCTGCACATTTCTTTAAAACTGCATCAGGGATGCCATCAATGCCAGCACAGAATTTATTTTTTTAGCTCTTTTATAACTATTCTTACCTCTTCACTTGTGACATGATTTATAAATAAAGAATCACTGCATATATTTATTTTATTATTAGAATTTAGTGCATTTACCTGTGATTTATTTATTAATTTTTGTGGAATTTCCAGAAAATAGTCATTAAAAGTGTTTGCTATTTCCTCTGGATTATTAATCACTTTATTATTTCTGGTCAGTGTAATGTTCCTTTGTATTTTAGCAGATTTTCCAGTTTCTTTCTTTATCACGGACCACATAGCCCTGTTTTTATTAGATGATTGGGAAATAAAATTATCATTATGCATTTTCTTTGCTAGTCTTATTACCTTATTTAATATGCTAGTGTATTTTTGTAGTATAAATTGAATTCAGGTGTTGTGTGGTATTGTTTATATAATTTGTGTAGAAATGTCTTTCTTTGACATGAATGTATAATCCCTGTTGTTATCCAATTGCTAGTTTTGTTATTTTGAACAGTTCTTCGTTTAAAGGGGAATGCTATTTCAAAATAGTGTTTTAGGGTACTGTTAAATGCATTAAATTTATCATTTACATTTTCTAGTTCATAAATTTCTGACCATGTTTCCTTATTTAATAAGTCATTGAAATATGTAACATTTGATTCAGTGAATGACCTGCACTTTGATTTTACTCCATTATCATTATTATTGATTACTTCGGATACTTCAAAACTCAGTATTTGTCCATGGTGGTCACTAAAACCCGGACAATAGACTTCTATTGAATGGTGATATTTATCTGTATTTATAAAAATTTGATCAGGAGTGGTTTTACTAAATTTTGTTATTCTTGTTGGTGTATTTACTGTAGGTTTCAGTCCATAGGAAATTAGTAACTGTGTTAATAATTCACAATTTCTATCAAGTTTTAAGAAATCCACATTTACATCCCCACAAATTATTATATCGAAATTTACTTTGCTCATGTTATTGAGTAACAATTCTAATTTATCTATAAATAGAGGAAACTTTCCTGACGGAGAACGGTATACGCATACAATTATTAACTTAAACTGCTGATTTTTTACGGCAGAGAATTCAAAATCCTGTTCCATAATTAGATAATCATAAGCTGTTATCTGTTCATGAACTAAATTATTTCTTAAGAAGATGCAAGTACCACCATGGCTAATATTAGATCTAGAGTATTTACTAGCTTGTATAAACCCTGGGAATTGAATTAATTCAAGTTGTTCCTCTTTCAGCCAATGTTCTGAAATACATAGTGCTGAGATGTCTTTAAGTTCATTTTTAAGCATTAGATTTATGTAATCAATTTTATTATAAAGAGACTGGACATTCTGGTGGTAAATTTTAAATTTGTTACTTTTGCAAGCTTGTGCTGGTGATTTATTTACATTATTATTATTATCATAATTGTTGTTATTATTGTTGCTAGACAAATCCGAAATACCATTGTTGCACTCCGTTAAATTTGACTTCAAAAGATGTGAATGCCAAACCTCACGTTTGGCTTCTTCTACCAGTTTCCCTGCTTCCACTCTAATGATATTACTGTTGAATTATTCTTACCATTTGAATTTACAATTTTGCAGATTTCATCACTAAGATAATCTTTTCCTAATCTATTTAAGTGTAGGCCATGCCGAGTGTGGAACTTCCTGTCTAATTTACTTACATCTACAATTTGGACATTTGGAAAACTCTTACAAATGTTATGAATTTTTCCATTTGTAGCCTCTATTTCTACATTTACACATGATTTGGGAATTAAATCGTATCTCTGCGGAATGTTTACAATAATGACATTTGTTTTTTGCATGGATGGCAATGTACCCTTTAAATCTTTGATTAACTTTTTACTCTCATTTCTATAGACGTCGTTTGCTCCAGCGATGATCACTGCGTAGTCCTTTGCAGTAAGGGACGCACACTCTCCTATCATCCCGTTCGTGACTTCTGCAATTTGAGCTCCTGGCTTCACTGTCGAAGTGACCTCCATTTATCGGCTTCTCTCCAATACGCTTGCTGCTACATCTCGCCCGTGGCTATCCGCAAATATCCGCATCTTCCTGGATTTTCTCTTTATCACTTTCTTCTTTTCTTCTTGATGAAAGTCATCATTTTCTTCGACAAGCACTCCAAATGAATTTGAGACGGGAATTTCAGTTACATGTACTCCATTTATAGGCCTAGGCTTATTCAATCTTACCTTACCAGCAATCACTGTCGACCAAGTTTCCTTGCTTTCCTCTCTGTTTCCTTTTAATTTATTCAACTCTTCCATTAACTTAGCAATATCTTCCTTTAGCAGCTTTATAATTTCGTCTTTTGAGGACAGTTCGTTTCTCAGGTTATGACATTCGCATGACGGTAGCGGTAGGCCTACATTACGACAATCGGTTTCACCTTCTCCTCATTCAATTTTACCTGAGATCTTGTGATGGTTTTATTTGCATTTTTTACTTTTATTTTGCACGACGAGCATGAATCCGTTACGGTTACACAACCTGACGCGACACTAACACTGTTTACTGTCGTCATACTAGAGATCTAAGTTAGCCTAGATTTTTACACCAAATTACACTAAATTTAATTTAATTATTACTACCTAATAGAATTAATCTAATTACCTACCAATAAAGAAGAATGTGAAATACGTATATCTTCCAATCGGGTGAAGTCTCGTAAAAGCACCACTGCTCTACTTGGTTCAAACAGTAATTGAAGAAGTCACCGAATCTTTGGATACACGTTCCCACAACTTAGTTTAAGTTTATTAAATTATCAACAAGAATTTCTAAATACTATCAATATTCCGTATTACACTTGATCTAAGGAAAGTAACTTCATAGATTTTAAGCCTCTGTTATAATATTTTACCACTTTTATCAAATATTTACACTAGCTGCTATTTCACTACACTTTCACTGTGACGCCATCTTGGAGATGCCAACCCATGGACTAGCAAAGCACTCTCATTCGTCCGCCGCGTTAAAAGCGACATAATATGGTCCGACCCAACCACGTGTGGCGACGTTACGGGTAGCTAGGTTCGAGACATGTGAATCCCAGTGCGGTCTTGAGAAAGCAGCACATGGGTTGGGACCGCTGTGCAGGTCCCTGTGTAGGCCCTCGATTAAATACATCAGAACGAAACTATATTTTCCCTAAACGGTGTCTGTGCGAAAAGTGCTTGCTATATACAGAAAGTAAAGAACGCCTAATATTTTTTTATATTTTTTTTCGTAGTCAGTTTATCCACCAGTGAGGCTTTTCCCACGGACTCAACGAGGGATACCACACTATGGGCAGTGTCCAGGAGCTCGACATCCATTGGGGGATGCAACTGGGGAGGCGGGACAAACGCCACGCCCGGGCGGCCTCAACTTCAAAGCAAACTGTGGGCCTCATAAGGGACGGGACGGGAAGGGAAGTATGGGAGAGAAGGAGGCGGCCGTGGCCTGACGGTAGCTACCATCCCGGCACTAGCCCGAAGACGAAGTGGGAAACCACGGAAAACCACTTCGAGTATGGTTGAGGTGAGAATCAAACACCCTCTACTCGTTTGGACCACCCGAGGCTGAGTAGACTCCATTCCAAACATATCGCTTTTCAAATTTCGTAGCAGACCCAGGAAACGGACCTTGGGCATCTGGGGTGGCAGCTAAGCATGCTGCCCACTACACAACGGAGACGACCCAATATAAAATTATAATTATTATTTATTGTGGAGTGAATATATCATTGTGCTATCAAATTGTATTATTTTACACGAATAGGATGAATATTAATGGTTTCCGACTCAGCATTGATAAGGCTCATTTCGTTGATATTCGTACCAACTACATTATCATTAGAATTATTAGACTATTATTATTATTATTATTATTATTATTATTAGTCGCCTCCGTAGCGTAGCGGTCAGCATGGTTAGCTGCCGCCCCGGAGGTCCTGGGTTCGATTACCGGCTCTGCCACGAAATTTGAAAAGTGGTATGAGGACTGGAACGGGGTCTACTCAGCCTCGGGTGGCCCAAATGAGTAGAGGGGGTTCGATTCCCACCTCAGCCATCCTCGAATTGTTTTTCTGTGGTTTCCCACTTCATCTTCGGGCAAATGCCGGGATGGTACTGTACCGTTTTCTTTTATTTGGCCTGATTTACGGTACATTTTCCTATGCAAACCGCTGCCGCAAACGTCAGGTTTTGACCTAGTTTGGAGAGCGCAAATAGCCATGTGATCATTCGGCTCAGCTGATGTCTCATCAACAACCTTCGGAAGAGTGTTTCGCTTGTAGGCCGCGAGGATGCGCAGGTGTCCTTGAGCCTGCAGTAGTGGGGAGATTGACACTTACATTTGAATATTATTTGTAAATAAGGCACAGTTTTGATGTCAAGTGTTTATTGGAGTTCGATATTACAGCAGAGAGAGACAGTGCGGTCCTGCTTTAATGATAATAGCATTTGTAACATCAGGAATATAGATTTAATATATCGTAGAATTCCAACCCGCATATCCTCGCTAACGCTAAGAAGCATATATGCATATACGCGTCTAGAACATAGGCGTCAATAACAACTGATTCACAACTTGATCAACAAAGAAGACAACATGAAACCCTTCTCGAAATCAGAAAACAAAGACGCACGCGAGAAACGGAAGTCGAGAGCTCCCACAAGGTACCGCTCACAAAGCTCTGAAGAAGAGATTCAAGCAGTAAACCAACAAACCCAAACAAAAACAAGCACAAACTAACAAACCCATGGGAAGGAATCAAAAGAAGTGAAAGACATGTTTTCTGAAATCCTAACAGAGCTTCAAAACTTAAAGAAACAAAATGAAGACTTTCGAAAGGAAACAAGAGAGGAAATAAACAGCATCAAACAAGAACTAAGGACAACAGAAGAAAATTCACGTAAAATAAACGACGCCCTTGAACGGAAAATAGAAAATGTGGACAACAGAACGCAAGAAAAACTAGACACACTATCCGAGAAAATACATGCCCTAGAGCTACAAGAGGAGCAAAGATGGAAGAGGAAAAGAAAGAACAACATTGTCATTAAAAGTAAAGAGCTATTACATGAGAACCTAACAAACAGTGAGCTAGGAAGCAAAGTCAAATCTATACTGGACAAAATAGAAACTGAAGTCAAGGTAGAAAGTGTATTGCAGATTGGGAGAGATAGCCACGGTAAAGGGTTGGTGAGAGTCACATTTAAACACTTTACAGACAAGCTGAAAATAATGAGAAACAAACACAAGCTAAAGGGGCAAGACCTCTATGTTGACGACGACCTCACCAAGAACGAAAGAGCAGTACAAGCGAAATTAAGACAGTTAGCCAGGGAGGAGAGGAGCAAAGGTAACAGTGAGGTGAAAGTGGGCTACCAGAAGATCCTCCTAAACGGTCAATGGATTAATTGGGAGGATCTAAAAAACGGGGAGCTGACCGCCGCACTGTGATCAAGCAACCGGCGGTAACAAAGAAAGAACTAATACTTGCCACACTCAACGTAAGGTCTCTGAGAACTGAAGACAAGGAACTTGAACTGGAAAATGCTCTCTTAAACATAAAGTACGACATACTAGGACTTAGTGAAGTAAGACAACTCGGCGAAGGAATCCGAGAAAAACCGAATGGAGACATCTTCAGCTACATCGGTGAAACCAAAGGGCAAAAAGGAGTGGGCTTCATGATCAAGAAGCACCTAAAAAGCAACATTCGGGAAATTCGAGGAATCTCAGAGAGAATTGCGCTACTGTCCTTAGATCTAGAAGGGAATACCATCGTAATTATACAAATCTATGCCCCCACAGAGAACAGCACAGAGGAGGAAATTGAAAAGTTTTACGAGCAACTAGAAGACACACTGGACAACTTCAAAACACAAAGAAGGTTTGTAATGGGGGACTTTAACAGTAAAGTGGGAATAAAGGAACATACAGACGAAGCACCTATGGGACCATTCGGATACGGAATTAGAAATGGGAGAGGAGACAGATTGATCCAGTTTGCTCAAGGACACAACATGAAAATTGTGAACACCTTCTTCAAGAAAATGCCAGAGAGTAGATGGACATGGAGAGGCCCGAACGGCAGGACAAAAAACGAAATTGACTTTATACTTACCGACAACTTAAAGGAAGTAAAGGATATTCAAGTGATCAACGGGCTAAAATTCGACACCGACCATAGAATGGTGCGCTTAAAGCTAACAATAAAGAAGAATAGACGGCCATACTTCAAGACCAGGATAACTAGCCCTGGACAGATCAACCAGACCGAATACGCCCAAGAAATCCAGCAAAATCTAAATCACCTGAAGCAACAAAACCACCTAAGCACACAGCACCTCTACACAGAACTCATAAAATGTATAACATCTGCATCTAACAACTCAGCAATACCAAGAAGTAAGAAGGGACGGCGCGATAAGCTAAAAGACAGTACCAAACGCCTAATCGAGGAAAGGGAAATATTGAAAGCACAAGCTGTAGATAACAACCAGAAAAAGTTAGAGTACGGGCAGCTTAATAAGCGCACAAAAAGGGAAATTAGAAAGGACATTAGAGACCACAACACAGAAATCATCAGAAAGTACGCAGAAGAATCAAAATCAATACGAAAGATGAGAAAAGAACTAGCACCAGACAAACAATGGATGCTTGGAGTGAAAGACAAAAGAGGTAAAAGACAAGCAACAAGGGAGGAAATAACGAAACAGGCCACAGACTTCTACAGAGAGCTGTACTCCAGTACACACCAGAGAAGAGACTCAGACCAAAGTGATAAGGGGCTGGAAGCACTACACGACGAAGAAATTCCTCCCATCATGACCAGTGAAGTCAGAGCAGCAATAAAGGAGGCGAAAAACGAGAAATGCCCCGGAGAGGATGCCATCTACAACGAATATCTGAAAATGGGTGGTGAGGATCTCATAGAAGTGATAACAAGGCTATTCAACATGATACTTGAAACAGAAGAAATTCCAACAGAATGGAAACAGAGTGTTATTGTTCTGCTTCACAAGAAAGGCGCTAAAGATGACATTAATAACTACAGACCAATCAGTTTAATGGCCAGTCTCTACAAACTTTTCACGAAAATCATGACTAGAAGGATGTCTAAACTACTAGATGAAAACCAAGCAGTGGAACAAGCCGGTTTCAGGGCAGGCTTTAGCACAATTGACCACCTGCAAGCAATGAACCAGCTCTTGGAAAAAACGCAGGAATTTAAACTCGAACTATACATTGCATTCGTAGACTATAACAAAGCCTTCGATTCTGTGGAACATAGTTGTGTGCTAGAGGCATTGAGAAGCCAAGGCATACAAAAGAGATATGTCAGACTACTGGAAAAGCTCTACGAAGGCTGCCAAGCGAGGGTAAGAACGGAGAGGGAGGGTGCGAACATCAACTTAGAGAGAGGCGTGAAACAAGGCGACCCCCTCTCACCAAAGTTGTTCACATGCCTACTGGAGAACCAATTTAGGAAGTTGGAATGGGACAACAAATACGGCATCGAAATAAACGGGGAAAGGCTGACACACTTACGGTTCGCAGACGATATTGCACTGCTAGCAAAATCGGCAACAGACTTGGAACAAATGCTAGCGGACCTGGACACTGTCAGTAAAGAAGTAGGTTTATCTATGAACCCCCTAAAAACAAAACTGATGACCAACTCACTGGAAGTACAAATCCTCATCAATGGCAAACCACTAGCGTACACACAGGAATACGTCTACCTTGGACAAAACCTGTCATTTGACTGCTCCCAGGAGAAGGAAATCAAGAGACGAGTTGGACAAGCATGGAAGAAGTTCTGGTCCTTAAAATTTATATTGATGGACAAATCCCAGAAAATAAGTCTAAAGTCAGAAGTGCTAGAAAAGTGTGTAATGCCGGTACTGCTATACGGCTGTCAAACCTGGGCGTTAACAGAGAAGCAAAGGCAAACAATCCGGGTATGTCAACGCAAAATGGAACGGAAGATCCTTCAAGTTTCCTTGAGGGACAGATTACGAAACGAGGAGATAAGAAGAAGAACTGCCATGAAAGATGCCGTGACAACAGCTGACAGGCTAAAATGGAAGTGGGGAGGCCACGTGGCCAGAATGAAAGACGATCGATGGACGCACAAACTAACGATATGGGACCCCAGGACAGGAAGAAGGAACGTGGGTAGACAGAGGACCCGCTGGGATGACTCAATCGTAAGGAAGACAGGCAAACACTGGACGAGGATAGCAAGGGAGAGACAAGAATGGAGACGTATGGAACTATAAGAAGGGAAGAGAAGGAGAGCTTCAACAATGAAAGATCCTGGTAGACAGCACACCTATGACATGAAAGATACACTTCTGCAACCTGTAACAAGCCAAACAACGCACGTAAAGCGAAGTGAAATGTAGTGTTAGTGAAGTTAACTATAGTGAAGTGTAGCAAGTGGAGTAAAAACTTGTACACAACTCCTTAGGACTTGCTCGCCTAACGAGTTTAAACCAGAGCACGTCCCTGTTCGCAGGAGGCCTTTGCCCTTATGGGATTATCTAGGCTATATTTATTTATTTATTTATTTATTTATATCGACCTGTCTCAGAGAGATCGTCTCGTCATGCGCACTAGCGACAGCGTGCCAGTTGTTTCCTGCAGGCTGACGCAGGTGTGCGACAAGCATAGCATGTTAAAACTCAGACGAATACACGCCTAAGCAAGGACTCGTATCGCAATGTTGTTTCGGCTGGAAGAAGTGTCAAGTTATTCTGAGTTCACGGCGGTGCTAGTTCGCGGTTATACATCGTGTTGCGACGTATTAAGGCCGATATACTTAAAGTTCAGTGTCGAATGAGAACTTCAATCGTCAGAGTGCCTGGCATTGTATGTGGGCAATATTCACTTAAAGGAATCAGTCTCTTTTCACGTGATTTAAATGCCTGTATAGATGAGGAGCGAAGTGCAGTGATACATTAGGAGGCTTGTTTCTGAAGTCCATGCACACTGAGAAGGCGTGCTGTCTTTTCTCACGCCAAGACTATTGCAACTAAATGTCAAGTACATTCCGAATGAACACTGTTTAACAATATATAGTGCTTGGAAATCCGAGGTAGTGGAGAGATGTCTAGGATGTATATAAACATATTAGCCATGTGCTGCTAGGCATTTTAGTGTGGACATCGCTCTCCAAGCAAATGCAGCGGACGTCACGAGTGACTGCAATGATGTTTGCGAAGTGGAACATAGCATACTCGTGACGTGGGCTATTGGCTTGTGCAACATGAACTTTTGGTAACATGCAGCCGAAAATAACTCAGGCTACCGTCATGTGTCACCCCGCTTATTGCGATGTTGCATTCGCGCGCGTGGTGTATTTTCGGGCCGGGCTGAAACTATTCAAAATTCGGGCTAGGACAATTTCCGAGATGAGGAAGCAGTTCGTTTACTATCAGTGGACTTGGGACATTGGAGTAAGGAATTCCCAGTGCGTTCATTGGAAATTGGAATGGAACCGTGTAGCCTGCTATACCATCAGATGGTGGGCATCTTCACGCTCCATATCGCCTTCGAGAATCTTCAGCCAGGTAGAGGAACAACTTTTCATGTAGCGTTGCAAAGTAGATAGTCCAATGTAAACACTTTGCCATCTGTTTTTTTAAATTCTTCATGAGTAGTATGATTGTGGAGTGAGGTTGATGCATGGCTATCCCATGTCATGTGTGACTTCATTTTCAGTCGAGTTTAGGCCTGGTTAATCAGGTGCACTCATTTCATAATATTTTATTATGAATTAATTGTTTATTTTTCAGCTTAATAATTAAATTAAATTACATTCATTAAATTTATTCCGAACTTCTTGATTGTGGAGAACAGATCTTCATAGGGGAAGAAATCTACGTTACTCTCAAAGGGAATTGTTTTTTTTTATCAAGCTTTGGCTTGAGGGGTTGTCGTTCCATTATTTTGTGTTCGACAATCGTGAGATTCGAATTTGCCTATGCACTCTTGCATTATAACTAGTAAAATATAATTTAGAATGTGAAGTTTGATCATTCTTTTAGAATGGGGATTTTTTCTCTTGAGAGTGAACGCTGTCATACTGAATTCTAATGTGTCAACAGGAGTTAACTGGAGTTGTTACCTGGATACATGCTGTAGATCCAGTCTGATTTTCGTGAATTCTCTTGAGGGGACATTTCTATTTTCGTCTGATCAACTTTAAACGTTTGATTTTGTAGTCACGTGTACTTGGATACCCCTCGTTAATCTTTATATTAATTAATATTGCTATAACTGAACTTTGATTGGGAGCCTCCGTGGCTTAGGCGGCAGCACGCTGGCCTCTCACCGCTGGGTCCGTGGTTCAAATCCCGGTCACTCCATGTGAGATCTGTGCTGGACAAAACGGAGGCAGACAGGTTTTTCTCCGGGTACTCCGGTTTTCCCTGTCAAAATTTCATTCCAGCAACACTCTCCACTATCATTTCATTTCATCTGTCATTCATTTAATCATTGCCCCAGAGGAGTGCGTCAGGCCTCGGCAGCCGGCACAGTTCATATCCTCGCCGCTAGATGGGGGCTTCATTCATTCCATTCCTGACCCGGTCGGAGACTGGGAGCAGGCTGTGGATTTTCATTTTCATAACTGAACTTTGATTCAGTCTTTCGAGTTTTTCTTGTGTAGAACATTGCTTTAGAGTACTATTTGAAGAACAACAATCTTTTTAGAAACAAATCCCAGGGATTAACTTTAAGGGGAAATGAATTCTTATGTGACTGTAAATACAACTCTGTAAGGCAAGCTTTTTGTAATCCAGTGAACTTGATTAAGTAGCCACTCATGTTAAATTTATGATGCATTGGAATGAGAAAACATAATAGTTAAAAAAACATAGCTGAATATATCTGATTACTGGTTATCGAATAAAATAATCACCATGCGGGTGATAGTGTGTGAAGAAACGTCAATGGGCGTGTAATATATTTACGGTGGTACTCGTTGAAGTACGTTAATATTAAGATGCTAGTGAAAGCATAATATGTAATGCGGTTATAAAAATATAAACTTGGTGATGTTGGTGGTAATGCCCACCCGTATTCAGAAATCGAGGTCATGAGTGACCATTATAATGACAGTAATTCAGTGCAAGGTTATACTAATTTATGAATGTTTTGAAAGAACATAGTCTCTGTTCTTTTTGCATTTCTTGTTACGATTTATTGATGAAATTGGCAATTCCAATTATGGATCTAGTTTTGGTAAGCCTCAGAGTTTGTTTTTGTGTGGCATTCCCATTTAATTAATTCTTCGGTTGTGCTCAGTTTATAAGATTTAAGCAATGTTAGATAATGATTCACGATCGTTATATTATAAATTCTGGATGCATTTAAATAAGTACATTTATACTGAGAAATTATTGAATCTTTAGAGATTTTGAATTACGAATTTCTCGTCTTTTTAGCTTGAGTGCTTGATTGATAATATAAATTTTGACTACATTGTTAAGGCAATATAAGTTATGCAATCTCAATTTTGACAAAGCACCAATGAGGAGTGCAGAATTACCTGTTTGCAAAGGCATTTACATCTGAGGGTGTAATAACATTAATAATGATTTCGCTGTAAATAAGTAAATATGTATATATATATATATATATATATATATATATATATATGAATTAATTCACGTGTTTTCTAATGTTAGAATGGGTGGAAGAACCATTAGGGCGATTTATCTATTTTTTTTGCTTCTTAAGGGATCACCTTTGTTCATATAATTAACAATTTCTATTGAGAGTTAAATGCACTCTTGGTCCATGGGGACCGCTAATGCATTAATGGGCATGATTCTAGTGCCTATTTTCTTTGTTTTTGTGTCCAGTCAAGGACAATTTGATCTGACCCTCTGTCAGATTTTCTTTTGGTAATAAATACTTTGTCATTTCTTTTAATCGCGTGTTGTGATGATTTACAGAAGTATAAAGAGGTCGCATTAAGGGGGTCCACAGCTAGATATTTCTACAGTTTCCCACACTCCTGAGAGGGTGATTTCCCACGATTCTCGTGTTCTTAGAGCAGTTCGCTGCTATGCTTTGGTCGTGCTTAATGCCACCTCTGTTAGGTTTTACTGCACCCTAATACTCCCTTTCCCATGTTGGTAGGATCTGGGGACTTTTCTGAGCCGGGGGATTTTCAGGTCCTACGATCCAGCTACCATCGAGGGATTTCAACAGGTCAAGGGTAGGTATTTTCGGGCACAGTACCTACTGTAAGGCCACGGCCGCCTCCTTCCCTATTCCTAGCCTATCCATCCCTTCCCATCCCTCATGAGGCCCCTGTTCGCTTTGCAGGTGAGGCCGCCTGGGCGAAGTGCTGATCACACCTCCCCAGTTGTATCCATTCCGACCAGATGTTCCAAGCTCCAGGACACTTCCCATAGAAGCGGTAGTGGTGAGTTCCCTCGCTGAGTCCGTGGGAACCACCAACCTAGAGGGGTAAATTGATTAAATAAAAAAATAAAAAATAAAAAAATTGAATATCAATTGCACTACGTGATTATTTGGAATCTGAAAAGTATTTTCAATCTCATTTTCATTTTCTAAGTATTTTGAATTTCACTTGCATTTTGTAGTTATTTCGACTGTACATTGCATTTTGTGCGTATTTTGAACTTAACCTGCATTTTGTGTGTATTTTTCAATCTATTCCTTTTGTGAGTATATTCGTTCTAAATTCCCTTTTGTAAGTGTTATCGCTCTCTATTTTGTGAGTAGTTTCAATCTGAGTTCCTTTTTGTACGTCTTTTCCTTCTCTCTTAATTTTCGTTCTGATTTCCACTTCATTGACATTTTCGCTATCACTCAGATCATTAGGGGCCGATAACCTAGATGTTAGGCCCCTTAAAACAACAATCATCATCATCATCATCATCATTTACATCCCCTCTGAAGGAAGGCATACTGAAGGATTTTTAACGCTCTTAAAATTCCGACGACTTCGGCCGGGTTTGAACCCGCTATCTTGGGCACAGCAGTTCAGCATGCTACCAACTACGCCACCCAAGCCGCTAACGTTATTGCGATAGTATATGATAAATACGGTAATCTTGTCGAAACTAAGTGTTTCGTTCTGTAACGCATTTACCTAAATGCAATCATGAAGTTTTCCGGTACATTGCCTAATTACGTTACGGTTACGGTTAAGTTATCTAGCCCTGGTTTTAACGTTCCCATCAATTTGCCTACACAAGGCTTCCATCCAAACTTCAATAATATCTCGAAATAACAACAGCGTTCATGTACGTACACTTGCGTGTAACAGAAAGGAGCGTTACTCCGGTACAAAACTAGAGTTCCATTCAGTAACGAATCGATGAAAGGCAGAGGTCGTAATGTTACAAGTGTACCGAATGGTGCGCGGAACGAAATGAGTAACGTTACTCCGCCGTATACCGCATGGCAGTAGGGTTCCAATCTGTACCGTGCCCATGTACCGAAGAGTCAGTAACGTTATAACTGTACCGAATGGTGCATGGAACGAAATGAGTAACGTTACTCCACCGTGTACCGTATGGGAATAGAGTTCCAATTTGTACCGTGCTCATGTAACGAACAGTCTATAACGTTACTGCAGTACCGAACGAAATCATGTAACCGAATGATACTGTTACACCTCGAGTTTCGTTACGTTACCCGTTACGTTAAGTTACGGGTCCCTGAAAAATATTGCATCTTGAGTACTAGTGTTTGGTCTCAAACCAAACTGATTTGATGACAATATGTTGAACTTATTCAGAAAATTAATTAATCTGGTTTTGATGCATTTCTCTAGTGGGTTGTGAGGGAAATTGGTCTATAGTTATTTAACTCTCTTTTATCATCTGATTTATGGATGATTTTTGGATGGCAATTTTGAATGAGTGTGGAAATTGTCTTTTCGTTAATGATAAATTAAAAATATGGTGCAGTGGTTGTTCATCAGAAAGGCCGTTTCCTATGTCATTAGAATAGCGCCTTACAAGCTTAGCTGATTTTTCCGAAATTAATTCATCTGCCATTTCATTGCATTGCCACAAAACACAAAACCCGCTACACAGATATTGTACTGATCAAAACCGCACTGTCACGTCCCCTATGATACTGTCCAGAATTACACTGAACACATCGTATCTGAAATTAGTATTTGCATCATTACTGTCATCATGAGTGTCATCCTCTTCATCAGCTTGCCTCTTTCTTTGTTCGTCTCTTTTCTTCCTCTTCAAGTTGTTGGGGCCATCTTAGCCACTACCGGTACTTCAGCTTTACTATAGATAGATAGATTTTTATTAATTCCATTTGATCAAATACATTCATTCAAATAGGACACGTCAGAATTTACATGCATAAAATAAAAGAACTGACAGGTATATATTACTAAGATTATAACTATTTATAACTTATTATAATAGCAAATCTTAATAGATACAATCTTATTGCACAACTATTTACACCTCACTCTATTATCATAATATGAAAACTTAATTCTATAAATACAACAACATACAGTTAGGTATTAAAATTAAATTAAAAAAGTAAAATATAGTTATAGATTCCATCACTCCTATACGCTAAAATATTCAACTACTGAGTAAAAACAATGGCACTGCAGATAAGCTTTCAACATTCTATCAAAGGTTTTTATTTTTGGGGCCAGTTTTATATACTGGGGTAGTTTATTGTATAATTTAACTCCAGTGTGAAAAGTTCCTTTTTGATATATGCTTGTGTGTGTGTGTGTGTGTGTGTGTGAAATATGAATGTTTTGATTTTGTCTTGTGTTATGCCTATGAACATCATTGTTTGTTTTAAGAAAAACATCTTTATTCATTAAATTCTTTAAAAAAAACATAATACTTTCAAAGATATATATGCAGGGCAGTGGGAGAATGTTTAAATCTTTAAACAGAGGTCTACATGATTCTCTAGAGTTTACATTTGCCATAATTCTAATCGCCCTCTTTTGTATCCTAAACGTGCTTAGTACATCTGGCGACATACCCCAAAATATGATCCCATATCTTAAGTATGAATGGAAATAAGCAAAATAAGTATTTCTTAATGATGGCATGCTGGTGAAGGTTTTCAAAATACGCAAAGCACATCGAGTTCAGTTTAGTATTCAGATATTGTATATGTGTATTCCATTTCAAGTCTTGTTGTATCCATAGTCCTAAAAACTTTGTTTCTGATTTATTTTCTATTTGATGACCATTTAATGTTATATTGGGCATCGCAGGATTCCTATTCTGTATAGTGTGGAAATTTAGACATACTGTCTTTTTTATAGTTTATTATGAGGCGATTATCTTGTGACCATTTGGTTAACTCTCCTGTAACGGAGTCAGCAGACTGCTGTATGACCTGTTTAGTTTCACCTTTTATTACGAGTGTTGTATCGTCCGCAAACAAAATTTCCTTATGTGAATGAACGTTCTGTGTTATATCATTGATATATAGAAGAAAGAGTAGTGGGCCCAAAACCGATCCCTGGGGTACTCCAAATTCAATAATTCCCTCATTGGACAATGTTTCATTAAGTAATTTGGTTCCATCATCCTTGTGTCTCAAGCTTACTTTTTGTTTACGCCTTGTTAAGTAAGACTCTATCCATTTATTAGCTAGACCTCTAACACCATATTGATTTAGTTTGGTAAGGAGGATTGTATGGTCAACAACATCAAATGCTTTCGATAAATCCAAGAATAGGCCAGTTACATGTTCCTTATTGTCAATTAATTTCAGTATACTATTACTACATTCGTAAATTGCTGTCTGTGTAGATTTTTCCGTTCTAAATCCATGTTGTGAGTTTGATAGTATTTTATTTTTTTCTATGAAACTTACCAGTCTCTTATACATAATTTTTCCACAATTTTTGCAATACCAGTTGGTAAGGTAATAGGTCGATAGTTATCTAATTCATCTTTTGAACCGTTTTTGTGCACTGGAATTACTTTTGATAACTTCAAAATATCCGGGTAAGTTCCTGAGAGAATTGAACTGTTTATTAAGTGCGTAAGTGGATTTATTATATTTTCTGCACATTTCTTTAAAACTGCATCAGGGATGCCATCAATGCCAGCACAGAATTTATTTTTTTAGCTCTTTTATAACTATTCTTACCTCTTCACTTGTGACATGATTTATAAATAAAGAATCACTGCATATATTTATTTTATTATTAGAATTTAGTGCATTTACCTGTGATTTATTTATTAATTTTTGTGGAATTTCCAGAAAATAGTCATTAAAAGTGTTTGCTATTTCCTCTGGATTATTAATCACTTTATTATTTCTGGTCAGTGTAATGTTCCTTTGTATTTTAGCAGATTTTCCAGTTTCTTTCTTTATCACGGACCACATAGCCCTGTTTTTATTAGATGATTGGGAAATAAAATTATCATTATGCATTTTCTTTGCTAGTCTTATTACCTTATTTAATATGCTAGTGTATTTTTGTAGTATAAATTGAATTCAGGTGTTGTGTGGTATTGTTTATATAATTTGTGTAGAAATGTCTTTCTTTGACATGAATGTATAATCCCTGTTGTTATCCAATTGCTAGTTTTGTTATTTTGAACAGTTCTTCGTTTAAAGGGGAATGCTATTTCAAAATAGTGTTTTAGGGTACTGTTAAATGCATTAAATTTATCATTTACATTTTCTAGTTCATAAATTTCTGACCATGTTTCCTTATTTAATAAGTCATTGAAATATGTAACATTTGATTCAGTGAATGACCTGCACTTTGATTTTACTCCATTATCATTATTATTGATTACTTCGGATACTTCAAAACTCAGTATTTGTCCATGGTGGTCACTAAAACCCGGACAATAGACTTCTATTGAATGGTGATATTTATCTGTATTTATAAAAATTTGATCAGGAGTGGTTTTACTAAATTTTGTTATTCTTGTTGGTGTATTTACTGTAGGTTTCAGTCCATAGGAAATTAGTAACTGTGTTAATAATTCACAATTTTTATCAAGTTTTAAGAAATCCACATTTACATCCCCACAAATTATTATATCGAAATTTACTTTGCTCATGTTATTGAGTAACAATTCTAATTTATCTATAAATAGAGGAAACTTTCCTGACGGAGAACGGTATACGCATACAATTATTAACTTAAACCGCTGAATTTTTACGGCAGAGAATTCAAAATCCTGTTCCATAATTAGATAATCATAAGCTGTTATCTGTTCATGATCTAAATTATTTCTTAAGAAGATGCAAGTACCACCATGACTAATATTAGATCTAGAGTATTTACTAGCTTGTATAAACCCTGGGAATTGAATTAATTCGAGTTGTTCCTCTTCCAGCCAATGTTCTGAAATACATAGTGCTGAGATGTCTTTAATTTCATTTTTAAGCATTAGATTTATGTAATCAATTTTATTATAAAGAGACTGGACATTCTGGTGGTAAACGTGGTGCTTGTACGTTTAAGTCGAGAGCATTTCATGGGCAGCAGAAATGCGATATTTTATATAAATCTTCTTGAAATTAACCCAGTTTAGATGTTCCGTGTGTTTTCAATCACGGTAAATTATACTGTACAAGTTTACAAAACTACGTCAGATATAGATAGCCTATTTAATAAATGTTGAAGTAATTAGTAACAAAAATCCACGCAAACAAGGATTCGAGGGATGGTTGTGTCTTTAATAGCTGCAACGAGTACAGTAAGTTGAGTTGTAGAGCCTGTGACCTTCCTTGTGAGTTAAATTATGTGCACATGAGTATAATTAGTTCAAAGAATCTTGCAGTGAAAGTATTACTTAGTTACTGTTGTTTCAAGGTGGCGGAAGAGATATTAATACGTTTATAGAAGATATCTGACGAATTCACTCACCACCGACTAACGACTCATATCAATACCATATATGAAGACAAGTGGTAAATGAATACCAGCATTTATACATGTTTAATGATGCAGACAAGATGACTACCACACCGGCAGTAAAACGAAGACCATAGAATATTATGTTCGAGGATATCTTTCTATTACAAAAACGTTTGATATATTTATGTATAACGTTCAACTATAAGAGTTATATATGCATACATTGTCCGGCACTATGCATAGCTTTTCATAACCTTCCTGAACGATTTGTACGCGTCAAGTAATTCCAGATAATTAACAAGCAACCACCAGGGAAATATAACATACTCCTGAAAAGTATTACCTTGTGATCAACTACAACGATTAAAGATAAGTGATCTACTGGTTCTACTTAGAGTAATGAATAATAGAGTAAATTGTGGCTAAGTATTGGGCTTCATAAGATTGATCAATGTAAGACTTAAGTTGCAATTACCATGTATGTTTTGCCATAAACCATGGTTGCTTTGGGTCAATGCTTTTTACAGCGTGTTTTGTGATTTGATATGGGTTAAGTACGATGTTCTAATTCTGTGATTTCAAAATCTTGTAGACAAAAGTTTTTATGTTCCCGTCGTACATAACCCTACCAGAAGTGGTGGAACAGCACTACATTGCTGACGTCACGAAAGCGCACCAGGGCCAGCATTTCTCTTCGGCCGTGTTTTATAAAAGATCTTTTATCAAAGATCTTTGATAAATTTCTTTGATAGTGTAATACCGGCCTAAGAGACTGATAAGTTTTATAGAAAAAAATGAAATACTATCAAACTCACAACATGGATTCAGAACGGAAAGATCTACACAGACAGCAATTTATGAATGAAGTAATCTATATATTTAAAACAGTAAGGTGATTTTTGTTACCACGAGATTGAGAGAACGACAGATTCGATTTACTTCGTAGAGCACTCTAACGAAAGCTCTTGGCCTCTAGATTTGCAGAGTGTCTCTAAAATAAACAAATATATTACGGTATATTTTTGAATTAATATAGAAAATAGCAGAATTCTCGCCCCTCACGCATGCGCACAATCCGCCTGGGGTCATGACAAAATGGCGGTGAGAAGTCCATTAAAATTTAAGTTATTTAATAAGCTTCCATTTAATTGAAAACATACATTAACCAAGTTCTGACAATAAAATATAATAACAGTGTGAACGTATACGAATGTGCAACATTGATTTATTTGAATAATGAAATGGATTATTTCCTTTAAACAGCGGCTTTTGAAGATAATGAATGGCTGCGTCTGCTGCTGGTTAAGAGTGCGCGAGTAGCTATGTGGTTAAGGCGACTGACTGTGGTTCTGAGGTACACCGGTTCGATCCCAGCCCTCGGCTTTTTTTAATTTTTTTTACCACTGAAATATTGTTTAATCAAGGAGTATTAGTAAGGTTTTATGTCTGTTAAAGATACATAGTTCTACATTCCCTCTCAATACGTTTTATTTCCGTTTTACCATTGCATTACAGCATGTGATCAAAAGACAAACTGTTGTCCTCAGTACGCCGTTTAAATATCTGCAATCAGTTCCTATAACTGACAACAGATGGCAGTACATCGCCCATATAGTTCCAGTAACTGACAGCAGATTGCAGCACCATTGCATCTATATATTTAAAACACAAGACATGGCACGTTTTCACGTGATGGAGAATTATAAAGGAGGGGAATATTTAAGAAGGGAAATTTTGAGGAACATTAACCGACAGTTGAATGTGTAGGCTAAGTTGTTTATGTACCTTAATATTGCAATTACTTCCCAATGCTTCGGTGGTCGAGTTATTAGCGTCCTAGACTAAAAGTTATAATTATGCATCGTCGATATACTCTTAAATTATTAAAGAAAAAAGTAGTTTTCCAGGCACTCGCGCGTGTCCACAATTGCTTTCGCCATGAGAGACACTTGGCAAACATAATTCGTTTGAAGGGCTCCGACATCGTGGTCACTCATCCCCGTGTACTTGGGTGTGTATGTGTGAAATTTTCTCTGATAACCTGTGTTATTGTGATGGCTGCATTACTGTGTGTATTATTTTGTAATTAAGGTGGTAAATGGCGAGGAGACGGCCAAGGCCTTAAGTTAGGAACCATCCCGGTATTTGCCTTGTGGAAGTGGGAAACCACGGAAAACCTCATCCAAGATTGTCGAGGTGGGAATTAAACCTTCCTCTTCTTAGTTATACCTCAAGAGACTGAATGTGCCCCGTTATTGCCCACAGACCAGAATTAAATTTCTTGGCAGAGAAGGAAATGTAACCCGGGTCTCCGGGGCGATAGACAAGAATAGGTGGGCCTCCATGTGTTAATACGATTTTTGACATGCACGGAACATAGAATTCAAAGGCCTATGGTCATTCCAGTAGTTGGCGAAGTGATTCTATGTTCCCCTGCAAAATGTACTGCCATAACCTATAACAGGTGATGGAAATTGCTTATTTAGAGCAGTTTCGTACTGTTTATAACAAAATGAAGAACGTCATTCTGAGCTGCGTTTTCAAGCTATTGCAAGAAATTTCGCTGGCAGGAACAATTATAAGGAATTTATTTTAAGCGATCAGTCTCATCGCATTCTCCTCACCAACCAACGTGAGTATGAAAGTCTCTGGACGGTCATGTTGAACTTCATTGTATAAGACAATTGTTTAATGATTATTTGTTTAGAGTACTGAGTCTAACTACGCAGTTGATTTCGGCAATGGAAGTATTATTTGCCATTTAATATTTAGCGGCTCCGTTATTGCAGGACACTATAGTGTTATCGAATAATACGAAGCCACATTTAAAATCCAATATAAATAGGCCATCTCAGAAACAATTCCAGATATTATGCAGTACAGTGTACTGTAAGGTCTTTGACGATCAAATGTAAACATTGTTCTACATTGTATTTCTCTTGCGTAAAATCTATGCGTGGTTACTTTGGTCTTTACTGTTGTGAGGGTAAAATTTATCTGCTAGAATATAAAATATTTGCCAAGCTGCAACAATGTAATGATATTAATTTAAAAGTCATTGAACTCATATCCAGTAGTCAAACACATACATCAGCGTTAACAGAATGGACACTGAAGATGAAAGCCAGCTACTTCATTTCCCTATTATTGAATTTTTCAATTCCTTGGAATTAAGTGATTCGCCTCCACATACTCCGAACGTTTGAGCCATAGTTATGCTCCTTTGAAATCTGAACGTTTCCCAAGGACTCATATATGGTAATATATTAATTGTAAGAAATATGTAAGAAATTGCTTGGATTCGGATATAATAGGTGCAGTAATATTAGGCAGAGAGCTCAAATCCTACGACTTGATTTAACACCTTCCGATAAAACACTTGCAGGTACAGTAATTTTCTTTTAATAGGCAACAATGTCCTATTCGGTCGGCCTACTTTATCACAATCAATCAAGCTCAAGGAGAAACTCTTGAACGTATTGGGCTATTTACCTCATCACGTTTTCAGTCATGACTAGCAGGATAGTGAAGGTACAAAAAAGGTCCTGTATGGGATGGCAAAGAATAAGAGGCGGAAGGATCCTACGGATTATGTTAGAATGGTGTGCAAAAGGGGTCAAGAGATAGAAAATAGGGTAGAACTGAAGAAAATGTGGAAAGAATATTTTGAAGAACTCCTGAACCCAAATGGAAACCACGGCGAGGAGGAAGAAATCGGGGAAGAGGTACAGTAGATGAACTGCAAACAGAAAAGGACTTAACATGGAAAGAAGTGGAAGATGCAGTGAGGAAGATGAAAGCAGGGAAGGCACCGGGTGTGGATGAGTTGAGTGTGGAGATGGTGAGAGCAGCAGGAAAGGTGGGGATACAATGGTTGTACCGAGTGATGAAGACAGCATGGAAGGAAAGGAAGATCCCAGAGGACTGGAAAAAGGGAATAATTGTCCTGATCTTCAAGAAAGGTAGTAGAACAGAATGCAGAAACTATCGGGGAATAACACTGATGAGTCATTGTGCAAAGATGTTTGAGAAAGTTTTGGAAAGGAGAATTAGGACAAGGATAGAAGGAGGGATGAGGGAAGAACAATATGGCTTCAGAGCAGGAAGGTCCACAGTGGATTTGATTTTTGCTGTAAGGCAGTTACAAGAACAGCACTATGAGTATGGAACAGATCTACTGTTGGCCTTCCTGGACATTGAGAAAGCATATGACAGTGTATGCAGAAACAAAGTATGGAAGTTCCTGGAGGATAGAGGAATAGAAAAATGGACTATAAGGAGGATAAAGGAGATGTACAAGTGAAGCGTGAGCTGTGTGAAAGTGGGAGGAGAGAGATCGGACTGGTTGGAACAGAGAAACGGCCTGAAACAAGGAAGTGCACTGTCACCGTTACTTTTCATTGTGGTGATGGATGACATAATGACCCGAGTGGCACAAGTAATTGGGGAAGGAAAGATGAAAGCAATGGTGCTTGCAGATGATTTGATGATTTGGGGAAACAAGGAGGAGGAGGTACAGGAACAGTTGGACGTGTGGGAAGGAATAATACAAGGTTATGGGATGAAATTTAGCATAAAAAAGAGTGAGATGGTGATCACAACAAGGAAGAAGGAAATAACCACAACAGGAATAACAATTGGTGGGAACAGCTGAAGAAAGTGGAGAGTTTCAAGTATCTGGGAAGCCTGATACAAGAGAATGGAAGAAACGATAGAGAAATAAATGAGCGGGGGAGACAGGCAGAAGCATTCCGGAGGAGTGTGAGAAGCATGTTATGGAGCATGGATGTCCCTCAGAACAGCAAAAAGATCATATATCGGACGTACTATCCCTATCCTGACGTATGCCTCGGAGACCTGGGTTATGAAAAGAAGGGAGAAGAGTAAAATACAGGCCAGTGAGATGAGGTTCTTGAGAAGCAGTATTGGAGCTACAAAGAGGGACAGAATAAGAAATGAGAGGACCAGAGAATTAATGAAGGAGGAACCATGGTATAGAGAAATCTAGACTTAGATGGTATGGACATGTAAAACGAATGGAGGAGAAGAGGATACCCAGGAGGATACACGAGACGAAGTGGGAAGGAAAGAGACCAAGAGGGAGACCGAGAGACAGGTGGCTGAAGGGGGTGGAAGAAAGCGTGAAGAAGAGAGGAGAAGACTGGACAAAGGTGGAGGCTGACAGATGGTGGGAAGACAGAAGTCGTTGGAGAGGCTTGTGTTCCAAACAGACCCGGCCAGTGGCTGGAAACTGTGCAAGATGATGATGACCTCATCACGTTTTCAGTCATGACCAGCAAAATGTTGCAATGCTGAGAGTACTATCTTTTGACGCCCTTAAAGTTGCAATAGTGCTAAAAAGTATTCGTACAAAGAATGTAACTTATATAAGAAACTTCTTCAGTAATTTTGTTTTCCATTGTCCGTCATGTTTTGACGGGTTTCATCTAGTAGTATACTGAAATTAATTGACACTAAGGAACATGTGACTGGCCTATTCTTGGATTTATCGAAAGCATTTGATGTTGTTGACCATAAAATCCTCCTTACAAAACTAAACAAGGCGTAAACAAATAGTAAGCTTGAGACACAAGGATGATGGAACCAAATTACTTAATGAAACATTGTCCAATGAGGGAATTATTAAATTTGGAGTACCCCAGGGATCGGTTTTGGGCCCACTATTCTTTCTTCTATATATCAATGATATAACACAGAACGTTCGTTCTCATAAGGAAATTTTGTTTGCGGACGATACAACACTCGTAATAAAAGGTGAAACTAAGCAGGTCTTACAGCAGTCGACTGACTCTGTTACAGAAGAGTTAACCAAATGGTCACAAGATAATCGTCTCATAATAAACTATAAAAACAGTGTGTCTAAATTTCCACACTATACAGAATAGGAATCCTGCGAAGCCCAATATAACATTAAATGGTCATCAAATTAAAAATAAATCAGAAACAAAGTTTTTAGTCCTATGGATGCAACATGACTTGAAATGGAATAAACATATACGATATTTGAATACTAAACTGAACTCGATGTGCTTTGCGTTACGTATTCTCCCACTGCCCTGCATTCATATCTTTGAAAGTATTGTTTTTTTAAGAATTTAATGAATAAAGATGTTTTCCTTAAAACAAACAATGATGTTCATAGGCATAACACAAAACAAAATCAAAACATTCATATTTCGCACACACTCACAAGCATATATTAAAAAGGAACTTTTCACACAGGAGTTAAATTATACAATAAAATACCCCAGTATATAAAATTTGCCCCAAAAATAAAAACCTTTGAAAGAATGTTGAAAGCGTATCTGTAGTGCCATTGTTTTTACTCTGTAGTTGAAAATCTTAGTGTATAGAAACGATGAAAACTACAATTATATTTTACTTTTCTATTTTAATTGTAATACCTAGCTGTAAGTTGTTGTATATATAGAATTAAGTTGTCATATTGTGATAATAGAGTACGGTGTAAATAGTTGTCCAATAACTGTTAGTATAATAAGTTATAAATAGCTATTGTATTAGTAATATATCCCTGTAAGTCGGCTAAATGAACTGAACCGTGCAAGAATGGTATTTGAAAAATACTGACTTATTATCTTGGTTGGTCAAATAGTTACCAAGACAAAAGCTTGCTTCTGGCCATTGGATATAAAAATAATCCAGTTTAAATATTTGTGGACTGTGGAAAAATAATATAGACAAAGTCTATCATATGTCCGTGTAGCAGTTATAATTACCAATGTTCTGCCACAAAAGTCTGTCACCTGAGTGATAACTTATGAAGAATCCTAAGTTCACTTGAAATAATTTCCATCACTTTTCGAAGTCCAGTAACCAAGTACTGTCGTTGAATCGCACTAAGTCCTAACAACCGTGTGCTAGTTATAAGCGTAACGTAGAATATGGCAACCATGTGCTCGTAGATTATCTGCACGACGTAACAGCGATGTACTTAGCGGCAGAGCGCTTGCGAAGAAGTGACATAATGTACTTAGCGACAGAGCGCTTACGAAGAAGTAACATGACATGCAATGGTCCGCGGCCGTTTTATACTCTCCAAGCGGATTCCTGACGTCACTGCGAGATATCTGCTCAAAACTAAAACATCTCATATCTCGGCTTTCGCTGGGTTGATTTTCTTGAAATATAGCACGTTCTTCTTCCCTTCTCCGTGCCAGTAATCTGGTACTAGTCCCATGTTTCTAATCAATCGGGAAATATTTTATCAAAATATAGCCTCGACTATGACAAACTTGCTACGTCACTTGACGTTCTGTAGGCTGCATAAAGCTTCGAAATGCTTCTTAGAACATTGGGAGCGCGCTATTCAAAAACTTTGCTCTGGACTTAGCATCTGGGCCTGTGCTCTTAAATCTGTACAACTGGATTTTGGCACAGTAGCCTATATTTAAATTTTGGTATTCTATCAGAAAGAAATATTCGAATATGTATATTTGCTAAGCCATAAAAGAATTTGATTCTTGGATAATACTGTTATAGAGATTTTTCTCGTTAATTAGCTGTAGTGTTAAAATTATTATTGAAGAATAATTGATTGTGAAAATGAGTTCGTGGATTATTGGAACCACGTGATATATGATTAAGTTTGAGAAAGTTTTTCGATCACTGTGAGAGTGACGATGATTATGAAAATTATAAAATGAATTTGATAGAAGTACTGTACTGTGTGACTTATAAGTGTTGAAGGATAGGTAATTAAAGTTTGTAGAATTTTTCATCGAGTTGTAAAATACTTCAGGAAAGTATTTTGAAG
The DNA here is from genome assembly GCA_946902985.2 of Meconema thalassinum. Classification (NCBI taxonomy): domain Eukaryota; kingdom Metazoa; phylum Arthropoda; class Insecta; order Orthoptera; family Tettigoniidae; genus Meconema; species Meconema thalassinum. The sequence goes on from OX336388.2 coordinate 1,989,256,549, forward strand.
TTTATTGGATGTACTTGGTGTACACAATTTCGTCTTGTTAGAATATGTCATCGAGTGGCGTTTGTATTTTTTTCAAATCTATTGGAGGTAATATCTTTAAGATATTTACTGTTGTATAACTTTATCTCCCCTTCATATTTATGAAATATAATGAGACCTGTGGCGATTTCTGAGATATTTCTTGAGTACAGTCATTTCCTTGTAATCTTTTTTCAAATTTATTTGCATTTTCGTTTACCACGGTGTGAACTTGATTATATTTAGCTGAGCTTTGCCACTTAGCTAAATTGCTTCTACAGTGACGATATCATATCGTATTTAACCAAATAAGATGGTGTATTAATAGTGAAAGTGGTCATTGGAGTTTGTTTCATTAAGAAACATTTAATATATATATATATATATATATATATATGTATATGTGTATATTGTTGTAATATAATTCAAGTTAGGGTAATATTCTTTGTTTTGCCGTTCTTGGAGCTCAAGAACGTGATGTGACGTTTCGATTCCATGCAGGACAAACAATTGCAAGGGTGTGTTAAACACCATATAAGGCGTTTCTTAGACGCTTGGATGCCTTTCAGTTTTCGTCATTACAATTGTTCGGAAGGTGAGGGGATACCTTCAGTAATACTTTTTATTGAATAAAATTTTTATCTCACAGCAATGCAATTCGAGAGTTATAATTCATAATAATCGCATAAAATGTTGTCGGGAAGATCAATGTGTTTTTTCTTCTTCTAAATTTCTCACTCCCCTCTATGATAAGTTGTATCTTATTTGAGTTTCATGTCACGTCTTTGTATGCATTTTTGGTCTGTCATTGCACAATTTTGGTTAGTTGATATGCACCCTTTATACTTCCTTCACCTGTTGGTAGGATCTGGGGAGGGGGGTCAGCCGGGTATTTTCAGATTCTACGATCCAGTGTTCCTCGTGGGATTAAACAGGTATTGGTAAGTTATAAACGGGCACAGTACCTACTGTAAGGCCACGGCCGCCTCCTTCCCTCTTCCTTGCCTATCCATCCTAGCCTTCCATTCCTTTCCCTCATGAGGCCCCTGTTCGCTTTGCAGGTGAGGCCGCCTGGGCGAGGTGCTAATCCCATCTCACCAGTTGTATCCACTCTGATTAGATGTTCCCAGCTCTAGGACACTGCCTGAAAAATGGCAGTAGGTGTGAGTTCCCTCGCTGAGTCCATGGGAGCCCCCACCCTGCAGGGTAAACTCGATTTGAAAAAAATAAAAAATGGTATGACCTCGGATGCCGGGTGCAAGATTTGTTATTTGACACCCAGAGGGTAGCTTGCATGTCGAATTTCGTTGTTCCTTGAAGCACTATGAAAGTCAAGGAGGTTAGATATCTAAGCTCCTTGAACACTATAGTAGAGAAATGAGGAACTTTGTGTTGGCGGAAACTCCCGAGATTAATTTTGCCATGATGAACACGGCGTACTGAATTCAAATGGGTTCTTTGACATGCACGTCGTAATTTTTGACGCCTTTCAAAAATCACTTACCACGGCCAGGAGCGAACCTGCAAGCTCACCCACCGTGGCAAGCTAGATTATTTATTAGTTAGCAGAGTGGTAGCACTGCGCGCTCTCACTCATCAGCTGGTCTAATGTTGATGCGGTGTGCTTGAATACAACAGGTTTACTCTATTGGCGCGGGGGTGAGGGGATGGGCGATGACCCATCGTCTACGCAGTCACGATAGTGAATACAGTACAGCCCCGTCAAACATAACTGGTCCACTCGCACTTCCAGTTTACCGATTCAAGGGACATTAACTGAGTAGTAAATGTTATAACAACAAAAAATAAAAACAACTAAACCCAGTCCAGGTTTCGCAGACGGACGCGTTAAAAAGGGCCGACTTAACGAGGTTCTATTGTAGTTAGTATTTTTATGACAGGTGTTTTTTTTTATAATTTTTATGTGGCTTGAAATATCTTTGTAGATCAAAGCAATACTATTTTACCAGGAAAGTAAATAATATTTTCTTTGGTAGTTAAGACCATTTATCCCGCAGGTATTTTTGACTACCGTAGCTACACGTCTCTTTTCTAAACGAATATATGGTATATAATGAATAATATATATATATATATATATATATATATATATATATATACTATATTTGATGCATTCTTACCTTGAACCAAATAGATGCAAGAAGAAGGCAGTTGAAGGTTTTGAAATATTTTTTCAATCCCTCAAGGTCTCGACGACATTCAGAAGTTAGGCTCAGTTCAGTCAATGCATCCAGTGTTTCTATTATCCCTGGAAGGTGAGCTGCGACTGGTTTAACGCTGTCTACTCTAGCAGACCAGGGAGTCATCGACATCGAGTGAAGGGAGCTTGGTATATTTCCTTTCAAAATTTCCCATCTTTGGGGCAGGAGCTAAATATGTTAAACAACTTGTGAAAAGCTCCAAAGAATGTTACTGCAGCCAAACACCTCTCCGCTGCTTGTTCTCCACACAGATTCAAGGAATGACAAGTGCAAGCAGAGTAACTGCTTCACTGTTAGCAGACAGAATTCTTGCCTGAGCTCCTTTGTACACTCCTTTCATATTACTTCCATTGTCGTAGCCTTGACCCCATACAGTCTTTTAATGGGATGTCAAACTCCTTTAGCTTATCTAAAATAAGCTCTGCAATGGCTTCTCCACTCATTTAGGTACAATCGGTAAAGCAAAGTAACCTTTCTTCGACTTGTTAAGGCTGAGTTTCATTTTCAGTCAAATAAACGTATCTCAAAAGAAAAGCAGTCTGTTCAACATGTGCAGAATCCGGTGTTGCATCAACTATTATGGCATAGTATTTTGCCATATCTCTTTCTTCTAAAATTTTCTTCGTAACTTGGGCAGCGCAAAGAGTAATAAACTCATTTTGAATATCATGAGACAGATAATTCAGTTGCATTGTTTCTCCCTTTTCTTGAAACGAGTGGACTCTATTAAAATGTTCATTCAAAACTGGATCATAATTGGCCAGCAGGTCCCATTTGAGGGGATCCCGATTTTATCAATACTACACCGAAAAGCAAGTCCTCTTTCAGCTAGGAATAAAGTGACATTAAGAAGTCACTTTAAAAGATCACGCCACTTGTCCTTTTCTTGTTGAATGGAGTGAAATATTAAGTCCGTTAGCGATTTATTATATATATATATATTTTTTTTTTGGATTTGATCACCTCTGACTTCCACTCAACATAGCAGCTTTTATGACTGGAACTACTCTCATGTTCTGGCACATTATTGAAGAGATTTTCCAGCGTTTTTCCGCAGAATATCCTTCAGAAAGAGCGAACGAAGTTCGTTTTGGCTGGGGCAATGTACTGAATATTCTGCAAGGTAAACAGTAAAACGCTTTCCCTTGCTCCAAACAAGCCAATCACGAATAACCAGTTCACCATTTGTATGTTTCAATGGAAGACCGATACGGGAACGGAATAGCCTACCGAATCAACAGGAAATTGTTCAGGCGAAGGAACATGAGGGTATTTTTAGTCTCGGCTGCTATCGAAAGTAGGGTCACCTACATCAACATATTCGTCTGGTAAAGGTAAAGGCGGTTTCTGGCCTTTGATAGATTCATTATTCGTGGGCGACACAGACTGAATGGACTAGGCTGTTTCAGTGATGGGAACTGGTTCATCCTTGTTTGATTCGATTTCATTTTGTTGTTCATTTGTAGGTAAAACATCTACTTTATAACTATTTCTATCGGTGGGCCTATTAGTAATGTTACCTTTTTCTATATCTGACGATGATGAATTAGGACATCTTAAAAACTGTCCAGGCGATTGCTGGCCTTTCTTCGTGCTCTTCCCTTCAATTCCCTGCCTTCTCTTTTCTTCCTTTTTTGAGCACCTGATTTGTGTTTGTAATTGCAACTCATAGTAAGTTTCATTAAAAACACACTATAAGCATTCTAAATTGTAATCCGTAATCAAAGATAGTGACAGGGCGGCCAAGATCAGCACGCCGGAAGACATTGAAACGCTAGTAAAAGACTCTTCCATCAGCAAGGCTCAGCCATCCCATTCACAGAAATAACGAATCAAGACATGGACCTACTAGTTGATGTTGACTTACACACTTCAATTGATGAGCGTAAATATGACTGTAACCACGACTACATAGCAGACACTAAAAATGAGGTTAGCCAAATCAAGTGTCTTTACTTAATAGCAACCGACAGTAGTGGCTACGCGGGCTAAAGCGCTGCGTTAGGTCAAGGGGCCAAGCTCTCTGCTGACTTGGTAGACGCGTGGGTTCGAGCCCCACCGTCGGCTGTCCTTGAAATGGTTTTCCGTGGTTTCCCATTTTCAACACTAGACAAATGCTGGGACAGTACCTTCTGACAGGCCACGGCCGCTTCCTTCCACATCCTTGCCCAGTTCCATTCATCTTCATCCATTCCATCTCTCATCCCGACGCGCAGGTCGCCCACGGGCGTCGACTAGAAAGACCTGCACTCGGCCTCTCAGGAGGCTACACGACAAAAAAAAAACTTAATAGCAGAAGCATAAAAAATAAACTAGAATTTATCGAGATACTAATACATATTGTGGAAAATCTAGATGTTATAGTGGTAACCGAGAATTGGGTGAAAAGTAATGAAGCTAAATACTTCAACCTAAACAACTATTCTGTTGCATTTGTACACAGAGACAATCAGGATGGTGGAGGCTTGGAAGTTTATGTCCACAAAAAAATGGAATATTAAAGTTCTTAACCTAGTTGAGAGTAACCATAGTTTGATCCAGTTAGAGCTTAAAAGAAGTGATACTGTTCGTTTCAATAGCCTGCATACTATTAACATAATTGCAGTATATAATCCTAACATAAGTAACGCAACAAAGTTCATGCAATCTCTAGAGCACATTCTCTCGAAAAACAATGCCAATCCTTTCTCATGCATTGGTGATACAAATATTAACTTACTGAACAAAAATAATGTAATCAAATCATACCTCAATCTACTATCAAGCTATGCTTTCACACAAGGCAATACTCGCTATCCAACAATAATCTGTGAATCAACAAGTTCACTCCTTGATCAGGTAGCCACTAATAACTGTAAATATGCCTATAGAATAAGCGATATAAATAGTGATATTAGTGATCATAATATTCTTGTAACTCAGATTTTCTGGTCAAATTACTATCCAGGCAAAAGCCCAATCTCGAACATGACAGTTAAATACCCCCCAACACGCAAAGGTCTAGATCAAAAAACGTAAATAAAAATTACCGGTACGTGAACAAAACAAATTCTCTAATGATCTCAATCAAAAAGACTGCTTAGATGATGTAAACGAAACTTACACCGCCATGAAACACAAAATCTTGATACAGACACCCAACAAAGAAAACACTCTCACACCTTTGCAGGAAATACACCAGAAACACGAAAACCCATGGATAACAACATAATTAATTCAGCTAATAAAACAAAGGGACCTACTACATGCTAAACTTAAAACTAGCATTCACAGAAACAACAACCTCTTAAAGGAAGAGCACATAATATGTAGGAACAAAGTGACAGCTTTGAAACGGAAACTGAAATCCTCATACTATGAACAAAAATCAACATTGAACGCCAATAGCATAAAAATACTTGGAAAGTAATCAATGAAATGATCTACAACTGCACAACTGAAAACAAGGATGGTCCCAGTGAGATAATAATTGACGGTAAATCTTTCACAGGAAAATAACATATTTTCAATGCTCTAAACACTCACTTTATAATCATAGCACACAAGTTAGCCAAAACATCCTCCCAGAGAAGAAAGTTAATGAAATTAATGTCAACACAGTTTCCATATTTATGACCCCGACTAATGAGATGGAAATTCGCAATATTATATTAAACCTTAAAATAAAAAGTAGCCAAGACAAAGATAGTATGTCAGTAAAATTGTTAAAAAACTCCATTGACATGCTAAGTAGCCCACTAACTACTTTAATAAATTTATCGTTTGAGACTGGCCTGGTGCCTGAAGATCTAAAATTAGCACGAGCCATACCTGTCTATAAAGGAGGTGACAAAAGCAATCCGGAAAATTACAGACCAATTTCCATCCTCCCACCCATATCCAAGGTACTCGAAACAGTAGTAAAAAAATAGAATTGTTAATTTCTTAAATAAAAATGATTACTTCTACAAAGGGCAGTATGGATTCCGAGAAAACTCAAGCACAGAAATAGCCACAATTGATATTATCTCTAACTTACAGGATGTGATAGACAAAAATATGACAGCGAGTGGCCTTTTCATAGACCTGAGAAAGGCGTTTGATACTGTTGACCATGGAATTCTTTTACGGAAACTTGATAAATCAGGTATCCGAGGAATAGCTTCGACATGGTTTGAAAATTACCTATCCAATCGTAAGCAGTATATTGAAATAAATGGCTACAGAAATGAGGAAGTAAGTATTACCCACGGTGTGCCCCAAGGATCAATATTGGGTCCTTCCCTCTACTTAGTATATATTAATGACATAGCAACACTCCGTTTTTATGGTAATATAACGTTGTTTGCAGACGACTTAAGCATCTTTTACAATACGTACACCACCAACACGCTGATTACACACATGCAGGAGGACATGAATACAATCGACTACTTGGCTGGACCCAGTTTAATAAATTAACAATAAATGAAGATAAAACAAATTATTTAATAATATCTAGGCGTAGAACAAAGTTACACATCACTCAGAATATAATGCTGAATGGAAAGGCAGCTAAAAGGTTCTCATCTGTCAAATACCTAGGCCTAATAATGGATGAAAATCTCTCATGGCAAAAGCACATTGATGCATTAGTAAAAAGAATATCACCTGCCGCTGGGATGATAAAAAATTGAAATACTTTATCCCAAAATATCTACTCAGGAAAGTGTATGTTTCCTTAATTCATAGCCACCTACAATATTTGAATACAATTTGAATAAAATGCTCAAATCTAAAAAAGGAAATTGAGGTAATTCAGAATAAAGCCATAAGAAATATTTATAACTACCATTTTTTAACACCAACCAAACATCTTTATATTACGAAAAAAATTCAACCTGTAGCCCTAAATGCAGAAATCAAATCAAATGTCCTTATGTACCAAATCCTACACAAAAGTATCCACACAAATTTAAACTTCACTAAACAATCTGATTTACATGCTTACAAAACTAGACATGCAGATGACATATCACTTTTCTAAATCAATTCCAAACAATATGGCAGTAATAGCATTAAGTATAGTGCCTTTGTAAAGTTCAATAGACTACCAGAAAATATAAAAATTGCACCTAGCCTACCAATCTTTAAAGGGAGGCTAAAACAGTTTATCTGGAATGATTATTAAATGTCAGTTTGACGAAATTCCAAAATCTGAGAAGACAGAAGAAGACCACATTGTGTACAAGACTTATGAAAGCTACAAAATGTTGTATATATTGTGCCCGTTAGAGGTGGTGATCTGGTCCACCACCGATCGTGTGTAGAGCTTTCCAGATAACCACATCCTTGAACATATGTGGCCTAAGAGGATTAGAGTACACTCCATGTGGGCTATTCCGGCACAAGACTCCTCGTAATCATAGGGATCAGGTTCCCATCATAGCATAGTCATAGACCCCGCAAGGAAATGCACCCCCTTAAAAACTATTAAATTAAAATCCAGGCTTAAGTAAATTTCACAAAATGATTTATTAAAATCATAAGCCCCTATCCTACAATCGGGGGTATCAGTCGGCTAATCCGTTAACTAAACACAGGTAAAGAAATAAAAATAAACTATTAACTTCTATGTAAAAATCACCACTCGATTTGTCCTAAATACAATCAGAAAAAAATAGCAAAGCTAGGGAAATGGTTCAAAAGATTTTAAATTGTAATGATAATTAACAAGACATGACGTTTCTAAGCGAAACGACATGATGGCAAAATGTCAAACATGACAGGAAAAACAACAAAGTAAGCTATGACCATCCCGCATTTACATTTAATTTTTAATTAATCTAAACTCATCCTAAGTTAAACTAATCTACGGTGAGAAGCATCCGTAGTAAAAACAACTAAACAAAAATCTAAAATGATTTACAGTCATCCTTTACAACACAAATCAAGTTTACAATCAACTGTACAACAAAATATCTACAAGTAGCAGAAGAAAGATGGGAATATGGGTTTACACAACAATTAATAAATAAGTATCACACACAAGAGTATTATTATTAATCCTTCCTACCACATGATGGTTACTGTTTGTTTCCATCGGTCATCTATCATGTGTAAGCTAGGAAATCATAGTACTGTTCGTTAACAGTAGAACAATAAGTTACATGGTTCACGACCCACGAGTTGAAAACTCTGGGGTAGACCAAATCCCTGTCAGTCGCATGTGTCAGCTGTCTAAAGCATAAACTAACGAAGAAATAAAACGACAGCTCAGTGTAATGGTCAGCGAGTTATAAACCATGATCAAAGTTAAACAGGCGTTCAGTGATTAACGATAATTATTGCTTTCGTTTAAATTCATTAATCAATTTTTATTTAATGAGTGATTATTAGTTGTCTTTGTTTTAATATTTATTAATTATACGGATTGACCATCTGCACGGCTTCCTAACTGGTGGATAAAACCACTGGTGTACACCCAAGTACACGCAAACAAGCATACTCCGAGCTATCAAAAAGCTCCAAAACCATCCTAAAGTAACAGAGTGTCCTGCTGGATCACTTCTTCAACCTCGGTCTGTCAAGCGCATGTGCTTTGAAACAAGACCGGCAACATCAAAAACTATGGGAAACCACCCCTTCATCGTGCATAAACACACGGCATAAACCTTCACAACATGTGAGAAAAATAACATAGCCTCAAATAAGTCAATCAGTTTCACAAGACAATTCTAAAATCTTAAACAATAATGGTTGTTCAAATGGGCTTCGCTCACAACATATGCGAAGATCGTAAACATTATAGGTGACCTCCTGTCACACAATATCATTGCATTCTTAATAACGCTGTTAACTTGACCTATTTTTATAAAGCTTAATAAACACTGGCTTCTGTAGATCACATCATTTAGAAAAGCATTAGCATTAAATCTGTCAGAAGTCTAGTCTCACCTGGGATTATGGGTTGACACTACTGCGCGTAACCTTGGAAACACTTGTCTCCCCAAGTGACTTACATTTTGTTCATTCCCAAACTGTTACGAGTTTCATGGGCTAACGGTAAAGTTTCAAATGTCCGTTTCTTTAGCATATCGGATCCATAAAAATTTTCAGATTGTGATCCTACACTTGCAGTTCATAAGATAATATTCGTTGTAGTGTTCGTGATACATTTATAATAGACAAAAAAATATTAACAATGATGTGTCTGCATGGGCAAAGCAAAACATACAAAACGCGAGATATTCCACTCGCACTAACGTGTTTGGAAGATATCACGCACCCAGCAAGTTTGTTACAAATCAAACATGTGCACTCTAGGCACTTCCAATGCTTGAAATAAACATTCACACCATATAAAACAGCGGCGTTAATTTTAAATGATACGTTACTAGTGTGAACACGACTTGGAGTACAAACAGAAAGATATAACACTCCTTCACACTGTTAATCGATTCCTCTCGAATCTAGTGATAGACTTTCTTCTCAAATAAAAATGTATACCCAAAAATAGGTAATAAAATAACCTCTCCCATTGGAGGATACGCCTGCTCAGTGGCGTGCTTTACATATCACAAAATAGGGGTTCAAAATACTGACTTCAGTAACAGCTGATTTAAATTACTTAATTACAGCCCCGTTTAAATTACACATACAATTGGTTCGTTCAAAGTGAACATAAAAATGACATTAATTGCACCGTGTGATAAAAACACACACATATTTAATCAGGTGACTAACTCACGATTAGAAAATGCATTGGAGACGTACGCTGCGATGTGCATTGAAACATGAAAGATTACCATAGTCGGTAAACTAAAAGAAAAACCTACTAAAACATAACCTAACTAGATGACTGTGAATCGAAGTACGATCGTTAAAACTTCTCCACCAGAGACCATCACCTTACAAAAAGACATTAGTTAGACTTACGAAGAACATTGTAGCTCACCTCATTCCTACAGGAATAATTGAGGGGTATTTCCTTCCATTTCGAGCGTGGGCCATACTTCCGACGCTCGGATAGGCACATTGTAATCCGTTCTTCAGCCTCCATTTGATTATGCCGTTGTGGTGCTAGGTATCTCTCTCATAATGTGTCTACGCCATTATTAGCCACATGGTGAACGGTGGTAAAGCTCTTCTTTTCTGGTGGATCTCGTACATCGTGGTAACGTTGATAAGTTACACAAAAATTCACTGTTTCTAGTGTGATTCGCTAGCAAACACAGCATCTACACTTGGTAATTTTGCAGACTCTATTCAACAAATGGCCATATCTGCTCCACAGATTCTACTCAACACAATCACGTGTTGGCTCACTTTTTCCACTATCGCTCATGGTGAAAATTTTTATCTGATGAAATCTGCGACATCGGTCGTTCAAGAAAATTACGGTTTCACACAACGTGGATTATTTTATGCACATCTCACTGGTGTGAAATATGACACTGGCACTTTCGAAATCACAGTTACTCACACTTCTGAATGGCACACACATCGGCCATGCTTTCGGTTAAATCACCGTAATATTTCACTGATTTCGAATGCTTGCAAAATAACACTTTCACGGAGTTTTCCGCTGCACACATCTCGTGCGTTATCATATAAACTGGCTTACGTTTCCAACGGATTTTTTCCTTCACTTACTGACGTCTCATCGGCCACTTGACCGGACTATTACAACTGCGTGTCACACGCATGCGGTGCTGAACTTAGACAATCAACGAATGCTTTCCTCCCGGAAGCGGGTTGTACTGGCTTTGAGACTAGTCGAGTCGTTGAACGTCTCTAGACATTATTCCTGCATTTCCACAGTGTCATTCCTTAGTCTCAAGTATCAAATAGATAATGTTAGGTCACTTCTCCTTGGCACATTATACAGGAATACTTGATGTGGTAAATTCAAAGGTGCACATTAAAGAATACCTTCTCTAATCATGGTAAAATGAATATTGACAGTCTTCCAACGAAGTCAAAAGTACAACTGCATCTCTCTGGATGCATTCAGAGATTCTTTCTCTCGTATTACCAACTTTGGCATATGTCTCCTCCTCGGTTCAAATAAAAATGCAAGACAGGCATTTTTATTTGCTCTCAACAATACTTCTAATTGTGGTGTTTGAAGCCATATTTTCAGTGTTGCCTTAGTAAACAAGAGTTTAGTGCTTTTCAGTCGGTCAACACGAATGTACCCAAAAGAGATGGGTTATGCCCTAATCCTGAAATAAATTACATGAGATTAATAAAACACTAGGATGACCAGTTTCGATCGTCAAGCGATCATCATCAGATCCAATACACTTAGGCTATAAAATCTATGTTTGAAATACAGGTGAAAATATTTACAATATGTACAATTATTTAGTTGCAGTATTGGTACTGCAACTGTCAGTGTATGCTAAATGCAGTATATATGTTAGGTGAAATGCTAAATGGTGATGGCTATCCGGAGATTGTACTTTAGAGAGATTATATGGTTGTAAACTATGGTTAAACTATAAAAATTTTAGGCTAACTACTTATCTGATTGTCTTCCGTACTACAGCTATTCGCAGTTTCCGTGCTCACTTGAACTCGCTGTGCGGACGACTGCGGTGGTTATCTTAACGACTGGTTTTTCCCTGCCTTCCCCCCCTGTCCCTACGTGCTGTGGGGAGTGATCGCGATGTGTTTATGTGAGGTGTTGCCAACCTAGATAAGATGTATGTTATTGAATGAGGTGGATCTACAACTATTAAAGACCGTGGATTAGTCCTCGCCACGCGTGGAGCATAACCCATTCGAACTAAGCGTTGACGGTCTTATGAGGACGTCCCGGCACCTTTAATACTGCCTCTAATATGGGCCTTGGTTTATTGCAGAAGAAAGGTACATCGTACACCTGATCCAGATAACATTTACCTATTAAAAAACCCCTAATTTCCCCCCTTTTTTTATCTAGCTTGGCTGTGTCGCTAAATTGTGTTTTGTTTCCGACAGGGTGTGTTTTTTAGTAGCGTGAAGAGGGGTGAGCTCTCCATGAACGTGTGTTCATTTAGATTGTTGGGATTGTTTCGTTTGGCTAGGTGTATCTCGATTGCTTCCTTTATGTCAAGAGCTCTGCCTTTCGATTCGTGATGGATTATTTTAAGGTCCGACTCTATGTTGGTAAAGCTATGCCCTGCGTCACACATATGTTCGCACACGGCTGAATGTGTTCCGTATCTTATCGCATTTCTATGTTCATTATAACGTGTGTCTACTCGCCTTCCACTCTGCCCGATGTAATTAGCTTGACAATCGGTGTCTTGGCACGTTATAGAATATACCCCTGACCTTGAATACGGGTCACGTTTATTTAGATTACTATTTAGGAGGTGCCTAGCGGTTGTGTTTTTCGTCGTGAAAGCTATCTTTATGCCTTGCTTTTTGAATAGGTTAGTGATTTTATATGTATTCGCATTCACATAGTTGAAACGCGCAATTTTTTTCTCATTACTGTCCGGTTTGGGAATCGTTTTATCTTTATTTTTATGTTTGGCTATAATTTGATTTATTTTGCTTGGCGAGAAGTTGTTTTCCTTTGCTATTTGCATAATAGTTCTTATTTCCTTATTATAGTTGTCTTTTGACATGGGTATGTTTAAAGCCCTGTGCACCATTGAATTGAAACCCGCTAGTTTGTGCGTACTGGGGTGATTAGACTGATTGTCGATTGCATGCGAGGTTTGTGTTGCTTTCCGGAATATGGAATATGAAAGGTCGTTGTCTTTACGTTCAATAGTTATATCGAGATAATTTATTTTCCGGTCTATTTCGGATTCCTTAGTGAATTTGATAGAATGGTGAAGGCTATTAATGGATTGGTGAATTGTTTCTTCGCTTGTTAGTTCAGTATCGTAGATGCAAATTACATCATCTACGTATCTTTTCCATATCACTATTCCCTTTGTTGAAGTCTTTTCTAAGAACGCATTTTCTAGTGCATTGATGAAGATGTCAGCGATTAACCCACTTAGTGGCGATCCCATTGCTAGGCCTTCTCTCTGTGTGTATATTTTATTGTCGAATTGAAACACGTTTTGGGTGAGAACGACCCTCAGTAATCTCACAATCTCTTCAATTTCTTTTACCGAATTGTTGGATTTTAAGTTGTTTTCGATAGTGTTGATTGCTTCAATAATCGGAATATTGGTGTACATGTTAGTTACGTCGAAGGATACTAGCCTGAAGCTAGGTTTCATTTGTAGGGTGTTCAATGCTGTTACTAGTTCTGTTGTGTTCTTTACAGAGTTGTTTTTGTCGTTGGAAAGACGGCATTTTAAGATTTTTAGTAACTCTTTGCTGATTTTGTAATTAGGGGCATTCCTACAATTGACTATTGGTCTCATTGGGCATTCCTTTTTGTGTATTTTTGGTTGTCCCCTCAATGACGGTATTTTCGGGTTCATGTTTATTAGTTTTGATTTTTCAGCTTTGGTCAGTATGTATTCTGTTTCTTTTAGCGCACTTTTTATTTGTTTTTGGAATTTGTTGGTGGGGTCTTTTGTTAATTCCTTGATTTCGTTGTTGTTTAGGAATTCGACTGTTTTTTCAATGTATTCTGTTTTATTCAAAATTACTGTAGTGTTTCCCTTATCTGCTTTTGTGATGATTAAGTCATGTTCTTTTATTTTTTGTTTCAACGACTTTATTTCTTTGATTTGTTTGTTGTTTTGAATGTTATTGCTATCGCCCTCTCGTTTGAGGATTTTTTTGGCTTCGTTGGTGGCGAGATTTTTGGTTAATTCCCTGTCTTCTGCTGGGAGCTTGTGACTGGCTATCTCAATATCTGTGATTAACTGTTTTATATTGTGGTTCGTGTGTGCGTCTGTGCAGTTGTATTTCAAACCTTTGTCTAACATATTCATTTCACCTTGAGAAAAGGTTACGTTCGTTCTGTTGTTTACTCTGCTGTGGAAATTGAATTCATTGTTATTCGTGTGTTGTTCGTTAGATTGATGGTTCTGTGTTTCTCCTAGTTTTCTTAATTTATTTTCTAGCGTTTCATGCTTCCTCGTTGCTCTGATTTTGATGGTGTCATGTAGGTGTTCGGTGAAGCTGTCCCATTGGGCTGCGTGCCAGAAATTACTTAGTTGCAATTGAATGTCGTATAATTGTTGGTTAATTTTTTGCTTTCTTATGTATGCAAATCTTAATTCGTTTTTTATCCAAAGCGCTTTGGCTTGTTTAGTTGAAATGATCGAGGCTGGTGTGTTCGGTACGGTTTTAATTGGTACGTATTTAGGGGTGAGGTTTAGTTCTATACATTTTTTGTTGAACCAAATTGACTTGTCTAAATTCATGAGTTTAAGCCTGAGTGATTTGAATTTCTTGGCTTCACGATTTGCCTGACTAGCCGTGAACATTGTGGTGTTTGAAGCCATATTTTCAGTGTTGCCTTAGTAAACAAGAGTTTAGTGCTTTTCAGTCGGTCAACACGAATGTACCCAAAAGAGATGGGTTATGCCCTAATCCTGAAATAAATTACATGAGATTAATAAAACACTAGGATGACCAGTTTCGATCGTCAAGCGATCATCATCAGATCCAATACACTTAGGCTATAAAATCTATGTTTGAAATACAGGTGAAAATATTTACAATATGTACAATTATTTAGTTGCAGTATTGGTACTGCAACTGTCAGTGTATGCTAAATGCAGTATATATGTTAGGTGAAATGCTAAATGGTGATGGCTATCCGGAGATTGTACTTTAGAGAGATTATATGGTTGTAAACTATGGTTAAACTATAAAAATTTTAGGCTAACTACTTATCTGATTGTCTTCCGTACTACAGCTATTCGCAGTTTCCGTGCTCACTTGAACTCGCTGTGCGGACGACTGCGGTGGTTATCTTAACGACTGGTTTTTCCCTGCCTTCCCCCCCTGTCCCTACGTGCTGTGGGGAGTGATCGCGATGTGTTTATGTGAGGTGTTGCCAACCTAGATAAGATGTATGTTATTGAATGAGGTGGATCTACAACTATTAAAGACCGTGGATTAGTCCTCGCCACGCGTGGAGCATAACCCATTCGAACTAAGCGTTGACGGTCTTATGAGGACGTCCCGGCACCTTTAATACTGCCTCTAATATGGGCCTTGGTTTATTGCAGAAGAAAGGTACATCGTACACCTGATCCAGATAACATTTACCTATTAAAAAACCCATAATTTCCCCCCCTTTTTTTATCTAGCTTGGCTGTGTCGCTAAATTGTGTTTTGTTTCCGACAGGGTGTGTTTTTTAGTAGCGTGAAGAGGGGTGAGCTCTCCATGAACGTGTGTTCATTTAGATTGTTGGGATTGTTTCGTTTGGCTAGGTGTATCTCGATTGCTTCCTTTATGTCAAGAGCTCTGCCTTTCGATTCGTGATGGATTATTTTAAGGTCCGACTCTATGTTGGTAAAGCTATGCCCTGCGTCACACATATGTTCGCACACGGCTGAATGTGTTCCGTATCTTATCGCATTTCTATGTTCATTATAACGTGTGTCTACTCGCCTTCCACTCTGCCCGATGTAATTAGCTTGACAATCGGTGTCTTGGCATTATGCAAATAGCAAAGGAAAACAACTTCTCGCCAAGCAAAATAAATCAAATTATAGCCAAACATAAAAATAAAGATAAAACGATTCCCAAACCGGACAGTAATGAGAAAAAATTTGCGCGTTTCAACTATGTGAATGCGAATACATATAAAATCACTAACCTATTCAAAAAGCAAGGCATAAAGATAGCTTTCACGACGAAAAACACAACCGCTAGGCACCTCCTAAATAGTAATCTAAATAAACGTGACCCGTATTCAAGGTCAGGGGTATATTCTATAATGTGCCAAGACACCGATTGTCAAGCTAATTACATCGGGCAGAGTGGAAGGCGAGTAGACACACGTTATAATGAACATAGAAATGCGATAAGATACGGAACACATTCAGCCGTGTGCGAACATATGTGTGACGCAGGGCATAGCTTTACCAACATAGAGTCGGACCTTAAAATAATCCATCACGAATCGAAAGGCAGAGCTCTTGACATAAAGGAAGCAATCGAGATACACCTAGCCAAACGAAACAATCCCAACAATCTAAATGAACACACGTTCATGGAGAGCTCACCCCTCTTCACGCTACTAAAAAACACACCCTGTCGGAAACAAAACACAATTTAGCGACACAGCCAAGCTAGATA